>OU452304.1:35271071-36698571 GCA_911728475.2 Pterostichus madidus | reverse complement strand
GAGCTTGAAGTGCTATAAACGTCCACAAGATGATATTCAAATACTTAAATCTGAATATTCAAAAACAAAATTAAACAAACATGTAAATAAATGAAAGAACGGTTAAAACCGGTAATCGAAAAAATTTAAATCGTTTTCAATCATGAACAAAAAAAAATGTATATCGTTTTCATTTTCGCTTTCGTTCTTACATAAATTTAGGTTTCGTTTTCTTTTTGCTTTCAGTTTCTGTGTGTTACAATGGCAGTTCTGCAGTGGTCATTTACAAAGTGTAGTAAAAATTTTATGAAATAGCTGTCATTGAAATTGTTAGATTTGTAATAACTAGAGCGCAGATTTTAAGCATTTTGCTTATTGATTGTATTATAAGCACAACATATTTTCTTTGAGATGTGAACGTTTTACAAAAATTGCTGCCATTTGACATCACTTTTATTTTGCTTATTTTGCTTTTTTCGCAGATTTAAGCTTATTTTTGCTTATAAATGCTTATTTTTGATTATTAATACTTGTTTGAAATTTATATATATATATATATATATATATATATATATATATATATATATATATACAGGTTGGTGAACGCAACTCTCGAACATAGGGATTTAACATGTAATATCACAATTTTGTAATTTCCTGTTTCCCTAATTATTTTAAGCAAAAAAGCTTCGAATAAAAGTTTTAGGGCATAAAATTCTGCATCTAATACAATCAACAAAATTTTGCATGCACCGCTACGGCATAAATTTGATCTGAAAATTACGAAAATAGCCTGAAAACTATTGATAGCCATGAAACTAAAACAAAATTAAACAAATGTTTGTCGTTTTATCTGTCAAAATAAATGACATAATAAATAAAGAAATTATTTTGACAGATACAGGGAATGAAGTATATAATACTATTGGCATCGCAATGAAATAACTACATATTTATCGACACAGATTTTTGGAAAAATATACCTGTCTGTAAGTAATTATAGAAGTGAGTAAAATAGATGAGTACAAAATAAATCAAATGCCTGTCAGCACACTTTTGATTGATGAAGGTAATTGACATTTTGATATTCAATAAACCGAGTATTATATTCTACGGTTATGAAAAAAAGTTTTGACAATCAACTTTTTTTCAGAGAATAGGTACATTGATTTTTATTTTTTCTCTAAATTTTTAACTATGATGTAATTGGCCAGTTGTACGAGACTAGTTTTTATAGAAACCATATATATATATATATATATATATATATATATATATATATATATATATATATATATATATATATATATATATATATATATATATATATATATATATATATATATATATATATATATATATATATATATATATATATATACAGGTTGGTGAACGCAACTCTCGAACATAGGGATTTAACATGTAATATCACAATTTTGTAATTTTCTGCTTCCCTAATTATTTTAAGCAAAAAAGCTTCGAATAAAAGTTTTAGGGCATAAAATTCTACATCTAATACAATCAACAAAATTAATTTTGCATGCACCGCAACGGCATAAATTTGATCTGAAAATAACGAAAATAGCCTGAAAACTATTGATAAAATTGTTTGGGAACTTTGGGTTCAACCTTGAACTGGTCTAGAACTAACTCGTATTACTTCCAAATAAATTATCCATCTAGTGATAAATTTAAAATCTGAATGCACATTCTAAATGATATCGACTTAAATACATATTGCGATGCCACCAATTTAAAACGGCTATCAAGAAATACAAGTTGATTAGAAAGAGTCGGAAAACTGGTTCAACCTGTCAACCCACCAAAATAGATGGAGCAGTAAGATCAGTTCAGGAACTATTTTAGGTTACTTAAAACGTGCCAATTAAATAATAGTAACCAACTGAGTTACTTTAAAAATGCTAAATAAATATGATCTATATGATCAGTTCTACCACTGAATAAAGGTTTTATGCTTACTTAAATAACATCCTGCAGTTATATACAATTTGATACCTGTTAACTATAAATATTTGACATTGTTTTTTTAAATTCGGTACTCTCTTAAGTTGAATTAGTAAAAATCTACTAATTTATAGTGAATATTCACTTTTTGAAAATGTCCAATGTATACCACTAGTAAATAGTAGTTATTCACTTTTTCAATTAGTGAAACTTGTCACATTTTTAATTAGTGAATTTTTTACTAATAAAAAAGTAAAATTCACCAAATGAAAATGTGATTTATTTACTAATGAAATTTATAAGTTAAAGAAAATTAAATTACTAACTGGTTCTATTTTTTGTCTTATTCGGTGTCCATATCATCGCTATTGTATATAAAACAAAAATAATTGACATATTTCCAAATTTCTAACCTTAAATAATTTACGTCAGTAGTGATATTGAAAAAGAAAAAAACATTGGAGTTAATTTATATTCAGAATTAATGTGGACATGTAACATAGTTGAAATGTGACAATAATACGGAAATTATACAACAACAACAATCTTCTCAATGTTCTATACAGGAACCAAGTACACACACGCGAAAAACTTATACTGTTGACATGGTGGCGCCACTGAATCGCTTGAGGACTACTAATTCGATAGTAGCTTTGGATCTTATCACCATTTTAATTAGTAGAAAACAACCGATTAAAAAGTGAAGCTATTACCTTACTAAAATTTTAGTAGATTCAATCTTAAACTACTAATTTTTATGTAGTTTTCATACTTACTATTTCAATTAGTGAATATTCTACTAATTCAACTTAAGAGAGTAGAAGCAGTTGTTGGCGCTCGGTGAAACAAATTGAAACGAATAAAAATATTAACACTCGGTTTAGTTTAACTAGAAAAGAATTTTTTTTACTTTATTGTACAATTTCGCCCAGAAGTACTGAAATTGTACAATAAAGTAAAAAATATACTTTTCTAGTGGAACTAAACCGAGTGTTAGTATCTTAATTCTTTGGTTTTTTAGTGTTACCTATACATTAAGTTTTATATTGATATACATGATTGTCAAATTCGAATATGTCAAATAAAATATAATTGTAATTTTATTACCTGTCACTGTCAAAATTTATTTCATCTTCATTTATGTCAAATTCGAAAATGTCAAAAAGCATATAATTGTTATTTGATTACCTGTCATTGTCAAACATTATTTCACCTTTTTTTATAAAAGAGATTATTTACAACACAAATTGGGAAAACTTCAACATAAAAAATTAATCATGAGATGTCATGTTGACAGTGACGTAGCTTGCCAACTAAACATGGTAGCCAACTCAAAATTTGTTGCCAATCATTTAGAGTCACCCGGTAAAATTATTTCTTGTCAGCTCTTTTTGATTTGTAAAAAAAACTGATTTTTCATGTTAATCGCCTGTGTCTGTATCTATTTGGGGTATAGAATAGAATATTCGCAATTGTTACTATTAAAATATTTGATTTTAACCTTAATTATACAGCATAAATCCCTACCTTTACAAAACGGATGAATAAATAATAAATAAAGAGTGGCTTTCGGGCTGAGTGCGGTCCTGTATTACGCTTCAGGGGCACTAGCCACTTGGAAACCCCTGTAAGCCGTCCGATTCCACACTTCCAGCTGGGCCCGTCTGCCCCCAAACTCATGCACGGCCTGCTGCGTTAATTCATCCCTAAGTCTGTGACATGAACAATATTTCCCAATTTAGCTCCGTAGAAAATATACAATTTCAACACCGCCGGGATCCAAGCAAGCGTGGAGACAGAAAGAGACGACGCGATAAGAAAACAAGTCGCAGAGGACACGACGTTCTTTCGAAACGAAAAAATCTTATCTCTTGGACATGAATATATCTTTGTGAATGAATGGAGTAGAATAACATTCTAAGAGTTTGTGTCTGCCACAGCGACGTGGCATTGTGAGACTGCACAATTTCCTCACATTTTAAAAAGAAAAGGATTTTCTAAGAATATTTTTACTCTGCCAAAACATTATTCCGGATACCATGGGCGCCGCCAGAATATTTTCAAAACAGAACAAACAATAGTTGTTTAAGTATTAACAGCGTAAGTGCTTCTTACCGGTTAAGGATTATTTTGGAGATTAAACCGAAGTTTATATATCCAATATTCCTTTACTGCATATAAAAGAAAATAAATATATCATAACGCCGTTTTACCCATTACTGGGTGTGGCATTCTGCCGAAGCAGATCTCGATAAGTGATATATTTATACCCGTGACGTGCGGTTACCAGCCGTCATATCACAACCCTCAAAGATGTTAGTGGTGGGGGAGCCACAGAAGTAATTTTAAATTGGTGAAAATGTTTTTCTACTATGGGGATCGAACCAGGGTTCTTAGGATCCACAGGCCGACTCAATACCACTGAGCCATTAACCCAAACATGATCGATATAATAACAAAAAAGAAATGTAGGTAGGTGGATTTGAAAACTCGAATTTGATTTCCATAGCAGACATTAAATTTCACCACATTAAAACTACCCCCGTGGCTTCCCCTTCACTAACGTCTTTGGGGGCCGTGATTTAATGGTACGTAACTGCACTTCACGCGCTAAATATATCATTTTACTCCCCGTTAAAATTAATCCACGGTGGTTTGGATAGCATTACAACGTTCAAATCAGGAGATCTCGAGTTCGGATCCCACTCACGCTATCCGAACCCTGTACTGTAATTGGGACAGAGTAGAATAAATAAATAAATAGACAAAAAGTCATTGTGGGGTAGGTGGCTCAATGGTATCGAGTCGACTTGTAGATAAGAGAACCCGGGTTCGATTTCCACAGTCGTCTAACAACTTTCAACATATTAAAAACTATCCCTGTGGCTTCTCCTCCACTAACAACTTTGACAACCTTGATTTAATGGCTTGTAACCGCACTTCACGCACAAAATATATCACGTACAAGTACTCGTACTTCTAAAACCCTTCAAATTATTTTGACTGTTTATTTTTGTTGATAATTGAAATATTTAGGTGGGATTTTTGCGAGTCCACAACTCTTAGTGAACATTTACGGAATCATAATCTTCTACTGCAGGGTTTCACATCCAGTAATGGATAGAAAGCGTGATGATAAATTTATAAATTTTTAATTTAAAAGTTTAAAATGTTTGTAAATTATTTTTCCATGAAATTTTTATTTAGTTATCATCTCTTGATCAGTAAGTAATTATTTATCAGTAAATAATAAATATAGCTACCTTGAAAATATTTTTAAAATCCCAATCTTTCAAAAAAACTATTAGGAGAAGCAGATTCTAGTTTTTACTATGAAGTATCGAAATGCAATTGTCTGGAATTTACTTTAAAAAATAAGCGCAAACGATGCTCCATTTCTTTCTTATTTTTATTTTAAATTCGTAGTTAGAGTGAGCAAAAATAGATTAAAATGATGTGGAGTGTACATCGAATGAAATATTTATTAAACAGATGTACTCGTACAAGAGTGAATGGATGGATGTGATAGAAGATTTGTTGCGTGATGAAAGATTCTCAGTGTAAGGAATAAATGAGCCTATATAGAAAGAATGTTTGAGAAAGACGCACGCAATCTTTTAGACATAAATTGAAATTAGTAAAATTTAAGCTTGTGAATACTTCTGACACCACTGTTCTTTCAGGTTCACATTTCCCGTCTTATACAAATTTAAAATACCATGGCTTACAAAGATCTCGATTTTAGGTTGTCCAAAACCTGAGCTTGTTGTATACTTTTTGTTAACACTTGCATATTCGTTTTTTATTCTAATGGTTTTATTATGAGTTTCGTAAGCTTAGGATACATTTAGCTTTGTTATTAAATCCTATTTCAGCGGCTTTTACTTTGTCCGACTTTAGTCCTTTTGGTTTTAGAACTGACAGTTAAAAATGTCAGCGAATAAGCGGACTTGATAATAAATGGGTTGTGTTATTATATTTGTTGTTAAATAGTTGATTCTAAAGAAGAATATTCATGGTTAAATTTTCTTGTAAAGAAATTATTCAAATCGATTATTAATACATAAAAAACGTTTTTGGATGGAATGCTGGAGAGCGAAGTAAATTCGGATTTAGAAATTATCTCATGGTTATTCTCAAGTTACCTCAATGTTTTAAATTGCAACATAACTGTCATATATATTTTATGCTTTATAGTTTATATGACATTAATTAATTATTTTATTACATACGGAGTTTAATAGCATAGTAATAGTTAATTAGTAACAATATACGTATATTAGTTTTAAATTTATAATACTTCGAAGCATATTTTTGCATTTACATGACTTTGTAATATGGAGCAATTAGACGTTTGACATTTTATAAGTGTGTTTTTGCTCAGTTTCACTTTAATTCTAAAGGTTGTGTATTATGAATAAGATTATGTACGAACATACGCTTTTATATTCTAAATATAGTAATTCTTACAAATGAAGACCATAAATTACTGCATCATATTGTTTTTGGATTTAATATTAGGATTTGTAGTTGTGTACTACGACCTGAATTATTTTAATATATTTCCATTGTTGTGTAGCTACGAGGGTAGGGTGAAAAGTCCCTGAAAAATAAAACAAATAGCGCCACAATCGCAAATCTCATGTGACATTTGTGATGTACCATATTTAACTAGAACGCATTAAAATTTTCAAACTGATATGTCATTCAGTTCTGTTTTGACACCCATCGAAAGCAAGCTACCTTGAAGATTTTTGAAAACATGGAAAAAAGTGAATTTACTGATTTTCGTTGTGGTAGTAAAACCACAAAGGACGCCGAACGTTCTGGTCGTCCAATTGAGGTTACAACGCCAGAAATCGTCGATAAAATCCATGGTATGATATTGGACGATCGGCGAGTTAAAGTGCACGAGATTTCTGAGGCTATGAGTACCTCAACCGAACGGGTACGGAACATTTTGCATAAATTTTTGGATATGAGAAAGCTATCTGCCAGATGGGTGCCGCATTTGCTCTCTGTTGACAACAAGCGCGACCGTGTGACAAGTGTTTGGCGATGTTCAAGCGCAATAAGAAGGACTTTTTTCTCCAGATTTGGCCCTCTGCGATTTTTATCTATTTCCAAACTTGAAGAAATGGCTCGGCGGAAAGAGATTTGGCTCCAACGATGAGGTCATCGCTGAGACAAACGCCTATTTTCAAGGATTGCCAAAATCGTATTATTTGGAAGGGATCGAAAAATTAGAAAAACGTTGGACGAAGTGTATCGAGCTACAAGGAGATTATGTTGAGAAATAAAATATGTTTTGACCAAATAAATCATTTCTTGTTTCATTTTTCAGGGATTTTTCACCCTGCCCCCGTACATTTAGAATTTTTTTAGTTGTCTCTCACATGATCTGCTGCAACAAGCGTAAATTTCGTCTGCTGCGATGATAATACAATGCAGTGGTTCCCAATCTGTGATCTGCGGTAACATATGAGAGGGTCCCCAAAAAATTAGTTAATAAAAGATTTAATTAACTAGTAATGAAGAAAACTAATTTGATTCATTTTTGGTTACATTTACGGCTTGAGTAATATACATAATTATCAAACAAGACGCTGAAACATTTCTGTTAATTTATTACTTAGTTATTTTTTAGCACATAGAAACAGACCGAATATGGAGGCTGATATCTTATAAATTAAATTAAAAAATAATGTTGTTATTTATTGTAATTACATGTGTTTAAAACATAAAGTTCAACTAATATTACGGTAGTCGAGCGTCTAGTGTAGTAGTTTAGTAGTTACTTGACATTACACGCCGTGGGTCGCAGGTTCGAATCCCGCCCAGGGTATGGATGTTTGTGATGCATATATAAGGGTTAGGTAGAAGAACAGCCCTCGGCTGAAATTCGCTCTTGAACCTAAGTCAATAAAGCCAAGTAAAACCAAAATATTGAGAAATATTTAATATATTACTGTAACAAAAATTTTAATAATTAATGTGTGAATCTGAGAACTTGGGTTCGATTCCCACAGCTCACAAATAGGTTTCACATATTAAAGTTAGTCCTGTGGCTCTCCCTTCATTCACATCTTTGAAAGTCGTGATTTAAGGTAGTACTAGCGTGAATTTTTTTTGCAGATCAGAATGACATTTGGCGCACGTAGACATTGGATAGTCATACGCATCCTGTTAAAATATGAAACACATTCATCGTCTATGAACAAATATATTCGCTTGTAAAGTTGAGTTCTTATGCGCAGGGCTTATGGCGATCATCACTCAGAATCGCACATATTTGGTTTGTGTACCTCTAAAATTTTATAGTTTCATTTGAAAAATTAGTATGATGTTCTAGAACTATCCATGTATATTGTGTCAGAAGGAGAAAATTTTTTATTGTTTAGAAATGGATATATAACTATGCAAAGCCTTGTTTTTAACGAAAAATTAAGAATCCCAATTTATAATGGCAACACCACACGGTGGTATGGTATTTGAAAATTCACTAGACCAGCAACCTGTTAACAATTCATGATATTCAAATCATACGTATTTTATTCAATTTTTTATTTTTTTGAGCGTCAGTTTCGCCACTCGACAACCGATGGCGCCACCGTCACACTAGTACATGGCCAACTTCATTGAATTGCGCTACGCTTATTATGGCCGTTTCATATGTCATTAAAATACCTGGTTTCAAATTTACAGAGCGGGTACGTCAAACAGCGCCTCTAACGAGATATGTCGTAATTAAATACTGTCGCATGCATTTATTGTAAAAATCCTAAAACCAAGCCTAGTCTTTGTATATTTATTATCATACGATCTTTACAGTAAAATACTAACCGTTGGCACCAATAATTCAATAATACTTCCTTCTTTTCCCCTATAAACACTTCAAACTTTTTAAATATGTAGACAATATGGCGGCATTATTTACCTGAAGTGACAGATAATGCTACGTTGCAAAATGAAATTCACTTAGTCTACACTAGCTAATCACTTTAGTCGAAAGCTCAGAATACTAGTCATAATATTTAATAATACTGAAAGTATAAACAAAATACCCAGTTCCATTAAATGAATTTAGTTTGGTCACATAAACTTCAGTTTTTAAATATTTTAAGGTTGTTTTTGTAACTTAACAGCGTTGTCACTTTCCTTTAATTGAAATAAAAAGCACTAGATGGCAAAACGATGGCAAAACGATGAAATGAAACGGCCATAATAAGCGTAGCGCAATTCAATGAAGTTGGCCATAACTAATACTACCTTGTTTATTTAATATTGTTGTCAAACATTCGATTTGATATTTTTCAATTAATTCATCCTTAAAATTTAAGTGAATGAATGCAACTGGATGCAATTACAGATGGATGTTTGAATACACGTTTTTTTTAAATTTGTAAATAACATACGACGATTTCCATCCAATGTTTTTGCAACCCCCTAACCGACCGCGACCCACAATTGAAAACCACTGGTGTAGAGTGACAATTAAATGAAGGTAGCTAACATCTCTAAAACCCTAATGTCAAAATATAACTCTGAATATAGGTTTAGAATAACTCGCTTTCTAAAGTTGGCGCGCCATCTTTTTCCTCTTCCTGTCGGCGCTTATGCCTACCACACTCTGTGTAGAAGAGAGTATTTATTATTTTTTGAATTTAGATTTATCTATCTATTGTCTGTGTTTGCTGGTCCGTAGATATATAGTAATATAACGTTTACGAGGAAAAAATAAAATAGACGTTATCACAATGTGCTTGGAATTGTCCAAGCGCGACCGATAACATCGAAACAACGAAATATCGAGGGCATTACGCAAATGTTTTCGAATACTGAATGACAATACAGTGATAGCATTCCCAGATTTGAAAATAATAAATCTTTTGTAATATATTAACGTTGATAATTTTGATGAATACAGTGTATTGCACGGTATATAAACAAAATTTTATTCATGGTACAGTTGCTCGAACAAAAAATTATTTGGAATGGAATCAGTTCTGATACGAATAACAAAACTAAATTACACACTAATCGGACAATATCGGATTTAGCATGTGTGTTCGGCCATTGACAATAGTCAACTGAAATGGTTTGAACCCGTTATTATGTATGCCTCATGTTTCGTCAGTTCACCAATGCCGATTTCATATTTTCACTGTCCCGACAAAAATATCTCTAATATACCTATCAGATATTTCAATACCTAATGAATAAAAATCTGGTGTGGGCACCACACGACTTTCTTATACACAGCATATTTAATATTTAGAATATATGAATGTTATAAAATATATGGGGTAATGGCTGAGTGGTATCCGAGTCGGACTGAGGATCCTAAGAACCCTGGTTCAATCCCCACAGCCGACAAAACATTTGCACCAATTTAAAATTATCCCTGTGCTCCTCCGCCACTAACATCTGTGGGGGCCGTAATTTGACGGCTGGTAACTGCAAAAATATATCACTTACCGAGATCTGTTTCGGCAGAGTGCCACACCCTGTAATGGGTAAAAAGCGTGATGATATATATTTTTTATATATATATAATATTAAACATGTAATTTAGTTTTTCAGTAATTCAGCATTTATCTGTTTGAAACATATAAAATATCAAATTTGTTTATGTATAATTTTTTAGTAATGTTGACTACTTTATGTCTAACTTTACTGATGAGGCATATACAGACTGTCCGTTTTTCGAGCCTAACTCTTGGTATCTCAAGAACCGCTCAGATACGAAGCCGATTAAATTGAGGCAAAGTTGCCAAATTAGCTGACCATTTTAATTATGTATTTGTTTTTCCGAAAAAAGACATAGATAACTAGATAAAGCGAATATTACTATTTATGTTTTTTGTTTCTATTGCTACTATGATTATTGAAATATATTATTAAATATATAAATTAGTTTTTCTCAAAATGAGACGCATATACAGGAAAATTGCAAATACCATTTTAAGTTCAAAATATTGTTGCTAATATCTTTTATTTGAAACTTTTTTTCGTAACTGATTCCATTTTTGAAATAAATGTAATTGATTGTTTTGTGTGTCCAGTAAACTTCTTCTTCAGCTCTTCGTATTTTCATGGAAATTATAATTACCAAGTTTCGTTAAGAAATCTTTTCTCGTTCATGAGATATTGCACACTCGGACACACATCCATCCATCCACAGACATCATTGAGAAAATGATCAAAACGGATTCAGTGGACCTCAAAACACGTATTTCCGCGAAAATCTCATCAACGATTTTTTTCACGATTCCAATACTTCCTTATACTGTGTATAAGAAAGTAAAAATGGAAGTGTGTAGTTAATTCTAAATTTAATCGTAATTATATAAAATCTACCTGACTATATTGAAATTGATATGAGTTCAATGGCCGTATTTATTTGGCATTTTTAAAGTAACCCGGTAGGTTAATTTTGTTTAATTGGCATGTTTATTAACACAGAATAGTTCTTGAACTGATCCTACTGCCCCAGCTATTTTGGAGGGTTGGCAGGTTGAACCCGTTTTCTGTATTTTTTAATCAACTTCTGTTACTTGTTATCCGTTTTGAATTGGTGGTATCACATTTTGTATTAAGCAGATGTTACTTAGAACGTGCATTCAGATTTGAAATTTATCGCAAATTTTTACAACCGACTCTAAATGGATCATTTATTAACATGAGTTAATTCTAGATCAGTACAGGTTTGAACCCAAAGTTCCTAAACAAACCTTAGGAAATTTCCATAGCAACAAAAGCACTCAAGAGCTCAAAAAAAATATCAGTAATAATATAACAAGAGAGTGAGAATAAATTGAAAATAATTTGACAGATCTTTCGAAAACTTGTTGCCAGGCAATAGTCACGAAAGCCCATAGGGCTTGAGTGGCTATTGCCAAATGGCAACAAGTTTGAGAAAGATACTGAAGAATTATTTTCTAATTTATCGAACTCTCGAGTTATATTTAATTAGATTTTTTTGACTTAGCTGTTGAGGTCGATTCATCCAAATTAAAATGTTTTGAACTGGGTTCATATCGATTGATTACTTATTAATGTATTCTTGGTAGTTGTTTCCAAAATTTGTTGGTGTATTTCTGTATTTAAAATACAACTAAATCGATTTTTTTCACTTTTTACTTGACGCGTGGACAGTTTTAAATAATTATTTGACAACTACCTATCATTTGTCACAAACAAAAAAGCATCTACAGAGATAATTCCCGGAAATAATCACAAGAGCTTTATTCTCAGTATTATAATGACAGGATTGGTTAAAACGCAGACACGTGACATACAATGAAACATTTCATTGGTTTTGAAAAAGGTCAAAAAATAATCGGTAATATTCAATGCACTAATTATGTATATTATAAGTGATACCTTAAATATACCGTTAATAGCAGGGATAATTAAAGCCTTCAAACTTTAACTTCACCTAAAATTAATTTTAATAATTGTACCAAAGAAATGCAATAAATGATTATCTGTTAATAATATAATGAAAATAAAATAACAAAATATAATCTTAGTCTGTAATAGCACCATCCTTCAATTCGTTTTTGTTAGAACTGTGAGATATGGGTTCATATTTCACAGTTCTGTCAAAAATCAATTGTTTTACTACGAGTACCGTGAGATATAAATATGTGTTTACACTGTACTATGTATCCATAGCAACAACAAACATACAATGAGCAGATATCGTAATGGTCATAGAAATATTATATTACCTGTCAATTTTTGATGTGTTATTTTTATTTTGTTAGGCAGATAAATTTATTAGGAACTTTGTAAGGAGATTGATATATTGACTCTAAATATTTGCGTATCTATTCTATTTAAATTTTCAGTAATAATATAAGAAGAGAGTGAGAATTGAAAATAATTTGACAGATCTTTCGAAAACTTGTTGCCAGGCAATAGTCACTACGGGCTTTCGTGACTATTGCCAAATGGCAACAAGTTTGAGAAAGATACTGGAGAAATATTTTTCTAATTTATCGAATTCTCGAGTTATATTTAATTAGATTATTTTTTGACTTAGCTGTTGAGGTCCATTCATCCAACTTAAAAGATTTTGAACTGGGTTCATATCGATTGATTACTTATTACTGTATTCTTGGAAGTTGTTTCGAAAATTTGTTGGTGTATTTCTGTATCTAAAATACAACTAAATCGATTTTTTACACACATTTTACTTGACGCGTTGACAGTTTTAAAGAATTACTTGACAACTACCTATCATTTGTCACAAACAAAAAGCATCTACAGAGATAATTCCCGGGAATAATCACAACAGCTTTATTCTCAGTATAATAATGACAGGATTCGTTAAAACGCAGACACGTGACATACAATGAAGTATTTCAGACACATTTTGAAATTTAAATGTCGAGACATAAATTAAATAAGAAACTTGAATGTAAACAAAAGAAACTCACTCGGTAAATAACAAGTTGTTTTTTCTGTACCTAGGGAACATGAAAATGTAGGTAGATAAATAAAACTAATTTCAGTAAAAAATTTGCAGTAAAACTCAAACATATAATCTAAACATTCATATTATTAATTAATATACTTCATGAACGGTTTAAATTCTGTAAAAAGTATTAAAGTAAACTTGAAATATGAAATAATTTTACGTTCTTGTTAATATTTCAAACCCCAGTTCAAAGGTATCATTAAACCAACAAGAACTAATTACAAATATGAAAGATCTTAATTAAAACTTGCTCGGTTCGTTACAAGAAAAAAACGCAACTCATAAAATCGCTCACATCTGCCGGATAGCAACATGAACACAACTACAAGTAATGCGATTACATTACGATAAATACAAGCGTCGATATCCAACCAGCCTTGCAGTGCTGTCCTTCTCTCTCTACATTGTCCTGGATAGCGCTGTCTTCGTCTCCGAGGGGAGGGAACACAGATGAGACGCGTGCGCGTATCAAATCGTTCGTAATTAACGTTATAGCGCGCATATGTAAATCACGCTTCGATAAATAACACCGATTTAGCTAATACGATGGTCAAAGCGGTGTGCATTGCTTAGTGAGATATAGAGGGCTCTGCTGCCGCACTGGAAGATGATGTTTATGTGTTTCCGAGATTATAGTGTCATATAGAACGCAGAACTTGGTTATTTATCCATTAATAAATTGGTCATGTGATCACTTTTAACAAGATTCACCACTATTTAATATATATATATATATATATATATATATATATATATATATATATATATATATATATATATATATATATATATATATATATATATACAGGCTGGTGAACGCTACTCTCGAATATAGAGATTTAACATGTAAAATCATAATTTTGTAATTTCCTGCTTCCCTAATAATTTTAAACAAAAAAGTTTCAAATAAAAGTTTTAGGGAATAAAATTCTGCAGCTAATATAATAAACAAAATTAATTTTGCATGCTTCGTAACGGCACAAATTTTATTTGAAAATTAGGAAAATAGCCTCAAAACTATCTGTAGCCATGGAACTAAAACAAAATTAAACAAATGCTTGGCGTTTTATCTGTCAAAATAAATGAAATAATAAATAAAGAATTTATTTTGACAGATTTAACGTCAAACGTTTGTTTAATTTTGTTTCAATTCCATGGCTAACAATAGTTTTGAGGCTATTTTTGTCATTTTCAGATCTAATTTGTGCCGTTACGAAGCATGTAAAGTTAATTTTGTTTATTGGTTTAGATGCAGAATTTTATGTCCTAAATTTTTTGCTTAAAATAATTAGGGAAGCAGGAAATTACAAAATTGTGCTTTTACATGTTAAATCCCTATGTTCGAGAGTTGCGTTCACCATCCTGTATATATATATATATATATATATATATATATATATATATATATATATATATATATATATATATATATATATATATATATATATATATATATACATACAGAATGTTCAATTTAGTGGTGCCACCATTGCTATCTCGAGAACTATAAGAGCTACAAGGTTGGTTAAATTAGCAAAGAAATACTATTGACAAAACTATTGACAATTTTTTTTTACCAGTGGTTCTCAAATTACGCAGTGCAATTTTCTTATCTTAAACGGGAACCGATTTTTTTTTATTAATGGGGTGGCTAGCTCTGTGGTATGAAGTCGGCCTGTGGATTCTGAGAACCCTGGTTCGATTCCCACAGGCGACAAACAATTTTCATAATTTCAAAAACTACCCCTGTGGCTCCTCCACCACTTACATCTTTGGGGGCCGTGATTTGACGACTGGTATCCGCACTTCACGCGCAAAATATATCACTTACCGAGATCTGCTGCGGCAGAGTGCCAGACCCAGTAATGGGTAGAAGGCGTGATGATATATTTATTTATATTTATATTCCCATTTTTAAATGTATTACTCCCATTGATTAACAATAGTAAGTTGGCGGTTAGCTAAACCAAAATTCAGGAATTCCGCTGCAAAGTGTAAAATATTTTTTCCAAGAATTAGTTCAGTCCGAACCATTCATCAATCATGTTTCGCGTTATTAATTTCTGCGTCTGTACTTCTCTGAAAAGCCAAAGTCAGAGCTTAGTACATAAAATCGTACATCTTTGGGGGCCGTGATTTGACGACTGATATCCGCACTTCACGCGCAAAATATATCACTTACCGAGATCTGCTGCGGCAGAGTGCCAGACCCAGTAATGGGTAGAAGGCGTGATGATATATTTATTTATATTTATATTCCCATTTTTAAATGTATTACTCCCATTGATTAACAATAGTAAGTTGGCGGTTAGCTAAACCAAAATTCAGGAATTCCGCTGCAAAGTGTAAAATATTTTTTCCAAGAATTAGTTCAGTCCGAACCATTCATCAATCATGTTTCGCGTTATTAATTTCTGCGTCTGTACTTCTCTGAAAAGCCAAAGTCAGAGCTTAGTACATAAAACCGTACATCTTTGGGGGCCGTGATTTGACGACTGGTAACCGCATTTCACGCGCAAAATATATCACTTACCGAGATCTGCTGCGGCAGAGTGCCACACCCAGTAATGGGTAGAAGGCGTGATGATATATTTATATTTATTTTATTTTTTACCTATTTTTCAATTTTTTTGTCGGATTCAATATTTTTTTCCGAATTCAACGATAATAAAATTCAGTACCCTCACATTACATTTTTTTTTGTCAAAAATGCATATTAAATTGACTTTCATTTAATTAAAATCGCATAGAATCAGCTTGCCAGGAAAAAAATAAATGGCTAATAAAATTTATTTATTTATTTTGCTATAAAATAGTTGTTTTAACATATAATAATTAATCAAAAGAACAAAAATATTATAATTTGTTCATTGGTTTCTGTTATAGCATGCTGCATCCTATATGATTTTAATAAAATTAATGTTATATAATATAAATTTTTACAAAAAAATTTGCAATGTAAGGGTACCAAAATTTTAGTCGTAAAATTCAGAAAAAAATACTGAATCGAATAACAAAATAAAAAAGTTGCACCCCGTATTTTGAGAACCACCGGTCAAAATTTTTTTTTTTAATAGTTAATAGAAACAAAATCGCTAAAAAAAACTTTGTAATACTCTGAAACAACTCTGAAAAGCTTTTAAAATATGAATTATCACACATTTTCTGAGTGATTCAAACTGTTCAAAATTTAAAAGTTAAGAATCAAATACAAAATACATACAAATATATATTCCACACAAAAATTACAGAATTTTTTTTGTCATTATTATGTTTTTCTTAAAAAAAGGCAAAATCCCCCCCCCCCCCCGCCCTTTAAAATTTTCTAGGTCCGTCCTTGTTCTGAATAGACTAATGTGCAAAAGAGAAATTGAAAAAAGAAGTCGCAATATTCTCAGTAATAATATAACAAGAGAGTGAGAATAAATTGAAAATAATTTGATAGATCTTTCGAAAACTTGTTGGCAGGAAATAGTCACGAAAGCCCGTAGCCAAATGGCAACAAGTTTGAGAAAGATACTGGAGAATTATTTTCTAATTTATCGAACTCTCGAGTTATATTTAATTAGATTATGTTTTGACTTAGCTGTTGAGGTCGATTCATCCAACTTAAAAGATTTTGATCTGGGTTCATACCGATTGATTACTTATTAATATATTCTTAGAAGTTGTTTCCAAAATTTATGGTGTATTTCTGTATCTAAAATACAACTAACTCGATTTTTTTCACACATTTTACTTGACGCGTTGACAGTTTTAAATAATTATTTGACAACAACCTATCATTTGTCACAAACAGAAAAGTATCTATCTATCTAATTCCCGGGAATAATCACAAGAGCTTAATTCTCAGTATAATAATGACAGGATTGGTTAAAATGCAGACACGTGACATACAATGAAGCATTTCATTGGTTTTGAGAAACGTCGAAAAATAATCACGTTAATATTAATGACACTAAAAATTCAAATATTATAAAAATTATTAACATTTGTGAAATTTTGATTGTCCCTGGTACGAAGTTTTTGCCTAGTCTTAATATAATTTTATATTTACCATTTTGTGCCTATAATGAAGGACTCCATTAAAAAATAGTTGTAATGTAATATAGAACTTACAATATTTGAACTTGCTTTTTATGTATTAATAAGATGATCACGTGCTCATATTATTAGATGATATTGCAAAAATAATAATAATGGGATGGCTAGCTCAGTGGTATGAAGTCGGCCTGTGGATCCTAAGGTCCCTGGTTCGATTCCCACAGGCGACAAATTTATATAATTTGAAAAAGCTATCCCTGTGGCTCCTCCACCACTAACATGTTTGGGGGCCGTGATTTGACGACTGATAACCGCATTTCACGCGCAAAATATATCACTTACCGAGATCTGCTTCAGCAGAGTGCCACACCCAGTAATGGGTAGAAGGCGTGATGATATATATTGTTTTTTTTTTTTTTTTTATATTGCAAAAAGTGAAGTGAGCTTAAACTCAGAATAGTACTAAAGATGAAAAGACGTGATGTACATCACGTACACAAACCATATTTATTTATATTACTGTTGAGGAAATACTACGCAAATGTAAATATATTATCAACAAATTTGCTTCTGTATATGTAACATTATAAATAATTGCCTGCGTGCTAAAATAACTCGTGTCGTTGTACGTTATTCTAAGTTCCAAATTAGTTTCGAAGAATTATCCCCAGTGGAAAAATTTGAAAAGGTCACGTCGTGCCTAATTTGAATAACATTAGTTACACTTTAAATTAAACTTAGTTTTCAAGTTAATACTAATGAGCAAGCACAAATAAAACTTTCAATACGCTTCAAGTGGTTGCCCTCGTGAATATTTGAACATCAAACAAACATTTGAACGTCGTTCCGTTACACACTTGGCCAGCATTTCAAAATACACGAAAGGCCATCCAACCTGGTTAGTCGGAACAATAACAACGCAAGACTTGTTAAAAATTCAAGATCATCCCAAAATAAACAACCTCAAAAATTTGCACACAAGTTCTTTCACCTGCACGAATTTAGAACTACGCGTGATGCCAGCGAGCACAGATCTTTCACAGAACCGTCTTAAGATAATACTGGGCCCCTGAGGATATTTATTAGAGTTCTTCTTTTTAAATTGTATGTAAATAAATTGAAGCAGACTTTTTATTAATTTTTAATGCAAATTATTCACCTCATGTATAAATTCTCCATATAGATGTGTTACTTTTGTCAGTTTGATATTGGATAAACAAAGAAGAGAATTATTTGCAAATCAAAAAACTTTTATTTACTTTCATTACCTTGACAACGGTAAATATAAATATCATAATTGTTTTTATCTACTCCATTGATTTTCAAATTGTGGAGGAGGATCGCCGGATGCTATTTACAAATTTTAAAAACATATTTCCAAAGATTCAACCCGTTGCACACTTTTACTTAAATTTCAAAGATTATTAAATGAAAAATAACAAATCGAGTATTTGACAGCACTTGATAATTCATCTCGACAAGATCTTGTTTATTTAAGGATAACTTATTATACAAATTTATTTAACTGCGGTGCAAGTGGCCATCAAAGAATTTATTTGTATGTTTTTGAAGATTCTGTTTTTGACCGTGAGAGACTTTATATCTAGTTCGGTCGCCATTTGTGTAGACTTTTTGCCAAACGAAAACTCCAAGGCACTTGGAAAGACATAGAACAAGGTACCCCAACAGCGCTCAATTGGTTAAACACTCTGGACATCGAACTATGAAATATCTAAATTTATACTTATATTTATACTTATGTGTATATGTGTGTATGCATATGTATGCAGTGTATGTATGTGTACATGTGTATGTGTATATGTGTATGTATGCATGTGTATGTAAATGCTCAGCTTGTGTCTTTACTATATCATAACTATATCATAAATATTGATGTAACTATAATCGTATATGTTTCTGTAGCCATACGCAAAATAAATAAATAAATAAATAAATAAAGAATTTATTACATGCTTCATAGTAAAATACAATGAATTTTTCAAATTATTATACCAACATATCAGTGTTCCTAAGAAACTATATTAAAGTTCTGAATGAGAAATTTTGCTTTACTAATTTTTTAAATCGTGATTCTATGTTTGTAACGTATATTATTAAATCAGCCTTTTACAAACTGCAATTTTGATCAAATAAAAAGTAAGGGGGTCGCGAAGGAATTTATTTGTGATTTTTATATTAAAGGGGGTCACGGCTCCGAAAAGTTTGAAAACCATTGATCTACTCTATTCGGTACAGTAATAATTGTCATAATAAATAACTTGAGGTTTAGTTTTTGTAGGCTAAATTTTAGTTTCCTTTCGAACTCGATTGCTTTGAAGTAAAACGACTTGAGCAATTGACATTAGATAAAATCTCTTCACCTTCGATGTCGAGGTTTTTTCATGGCACTTATTCTTTTCGGTTCTTACCAAGCAAACATGTTTTTATACTTTGCGTTCATAATCCGTTCATTATAATTGTCAACCCAAAGTACCGATGGCGGCGTTGCGAGTAGTTTCATGTAAAATTGTCTTATGTTTTTTGTAACATTAGAAGTCTTTGTGATAAAACTTTTGTTTTATTTCAATTCAATTTCAATTTGTTGCATTAAAATGACGTATATGTGGATAGATCTAATATTGTCACATGTAATTTGATATCATATCGGACTGTTGATACGAGAACCCAAGTTTGATTCCCGTAGCTGACAAACTTTTTACCACATTGAAATTGTAGCTCTTCTTTTACGAACATCTTTGGGTGTCGTCATTTGGCGGCTGGCAGCCGCACTTTTCGCGCATAAATAAATCTCTTAACAAGATTTGCTACGGCAGAATGCTTCATCCAGTAATAGATATAAATATTTTTATATTTTATTTATTTTATCAAATAAATTTTATTACTGTACCGCATTTCCATGTTTACGGTTGTGATATCAGTCCGGGAAGTGAGACTTTACAGTATTAGATATCGTAATGGAATATTATGGTATTGTATCGTAGAGTTGCTAGGTAACAAACAGTTTTTGACATTTAATTAATTTTTTCTTTGTGTTACCAATCTACTTTAGCTTATTTTCCGCACTGTTATCTGTAATGGTAAGTTCAATACGTTTAAAATGGGAACAAAAAGAGATATCTCGTATTAGTGAGAGAGTTAGTTGACAGATCATGATCAACTAGAGCATATTTTTAACAAGTCATTTAATCAGCATCATATGTTAAAAGTTTGCTCTGGTTAATCATGGTCTGTCAACTAACTTTCTCACTAGTGCGAGATGTCTCTTCCTTTTAGCTCCCTTTTATCTCTCGCTAGAGTGACGTCAATTGTATAACTCTTCATTGTCTATGGGATGGCTAGCTCAGTGGTATGAAGTCGGCCTGTGGATCCTGAGGTTCCTGGTTCGATTCCCACAGGCGACAAATTTTCATAATTTGAAAAAGCTATCCCTGTGGCTCCTCCACCACTAACATGTTTGGGGGCCGTGATTTGACGACTGGTAACCGCACTTTACGCGCAAAATATATCACTTACCGAGATCTGCTTCAGCAGAGTGCCACACCCAGAAATGGGTAGAAGGCGTGATGATATATTTATTTTATTTATTTATTTACCGAACTGACAGTTGTCATGAAAATAATGCAAAACAAACTCTGGTTCGTAACAGTAGGCGCATTCCATTTGCCATTTGGATCAGATCTAACTTACATTTACTGAATCAGATCACTTATTTATTTTGCTAGATTACTTCGCTGACTTTATTTCCAGTACTAGAATATTGATTCTAATTTACTTTGAGGTAATTCACTCCAATAAGTGCATCAGTTTGCTTAATTCAGTTCATTTAGTCATGTTGTCTAATCTATCTGAACTGATTTAAGTGAACCAAGTGGCAAATAGAATACAGCTAGTATCTACTAGGTAGTTCATATTTAACTGTCATGTTGTTGGTTGGTTACTATAATAACAATAATTACGTGCGCTCAATCCAAATTTTGACAGATTAAAATAATGAAATAAATTTTTATTTTTAAATAATGTCGGTAGCACAAAAAATTGTATACAACACTCGATCGTTAAGTATTTGATAAATTATAAAACGTCGATCGTACCGGTCTAGTTTCTCTAAATATTTCTCGTCCTATTATAAAGCATTTACTGATCTTGTATTGTAATATACTATTAAAGATATCACTTTCAAGGTTAGCATATGAAAATAATGTTTAATAATTAAATACGCCACAGTATGGAAGAAAACGTTGTACGTCATGCGACCATTAATGAGTTTCTACGGCACTCATTTCGAAATTCTGGAAACAACTTACTTGTACCGTAAAAATATATTTACTAGATTTATAACGTAAATGGGGTAATGGCTCAGTGGTATCAAGTCGGCCTATGGATACTAAGAACCCTGGTTCGATCCCCAAAGCCGACAAAACATTTTCACCAATTTAGGGCCAGTTTTTCAATCATCGGTTTACTCTCGTTTAACGTTAATCATGATTAAATAAATAAATAAATATATCATCACGCCTTCTACCTATTACTGGGTGTGGCACTCTGCCGAAGCCGGTAAGTGATATATTTTGCGCGTGAAGTGTGGTTACCAGTCGTCAAATCACGGCCCCCAAACATGTTAGTGGTGGAGGAGCCACAGGGATAGCTTTTTCAAATTATGAAAATTTGTCGCCTGTGGGAATCGAACCAGGGACCACAGGATCCACAGGCCGACTTCATACCACTGAGCTAGCCATCCCATATTATTTAATCATGATTAACATTAATCAGCGATTGAAAAACTTTTCCTTAAAAAATTACCCCTGTGACTCCTCCGCCACTAATATCTTTGGAGGCCGTGATTTGACGTCTGGTAACTGCACTTCGTGCATAAATATATCACTTACCGAGATCTGTTTGGGCAGAGTGCCACACTCAGTAATGGGTAAAAGGCGTGATGATATATTTATTTATTTATTTTAATCACTTTAGATTGTTTCATCAATTATTCTAGAAAATATTACCAAACAAATCTTTATTCATACTATATTCAAAATCACTACAAATATGATACACATCTATAAATATCTTTTCCGAAGTTCTTTGGCTGAATCCATCTCTGTCTTATTTTGCCTAGTCTTAAATACGCCTCTGATCCTCAATTTTCTCTCAAATAAACAAACTCAGCAGCTGCCGAAATGATTTGCCAGAGAGTTTTTCCTTCTCAGGTCATTAAGTATAAAAATGTCAAACGTGCAGCGAACACAAAGCCGGTTGATTAGCACTTATCTTTGTTGCTTGGAAACGTCAACAAGGTGTGCTGTGTGTTCCAAAATCAACATTTTAAATGCTGTCCCTGTATTTTATGTAACTTACCTTAATTAACGCGACACAAATATATTTCAAGCTGCAATCAGCGACAGTCTATCTTTGGTAACAGAGTCACTGCTGTTTTGTATAATTAGTGCAAACTGAAAAAACAAATTCTGTATGTTTTCCCAAGCTGGAATCTGAAGCGTAGCGATGACTGATTATTATTACGGATAGTTCTGCGGATAGAAGACAGAATACTTGATTTACAATTTCGGACCCCTCTGACTTCAACTTATATCCTAAAAGGCTATAGCCGGGTGAGATGGTCAAATCTGCCCCCAAAGGAAATCACATGGGGATATGATTTCCATCTTATTTACACGAAAGTAGAATTTTATGACCCATTTTCAGCCCCCCACCCCCCTCCCTCCGATAGGAGGAGTCAAAAATGAGTTTTTTTATGACTAAATTTTATTTTTTTTTGTATTGGTACTATGTATATGACAACAAGACAAACCTACGAAGTATAATCCACTCTTTCTGTTAAAAATTGTTTTGGGATTTTTGGCGCTATATTTGAATTGTGAGAAATATTTAAAGTAGATAAACATTGATTAAAGTAGTTAAACATTATGTTGATATAAAGGTGAGGCTATGAAAAAAATCACAAAAATTCCTCTTTAAAAGAGGATTAGTTGGTATTTTTTTCAGATTTTTCCAATTGGTGCGACCAACCGAAAAAAATTAAAAACCGTATTTTGGGTTCTAAAACTGTGATTTCCATTCCATATGACAATGGAAATTGATTGAAAAAAATCACAAAATAATAATAATAATTTAGATTAAGGTAAATCAAAATATTTATTGAAATGATTGTCGAGGTCGTGAACCTGATAAACTTCCTATAATTAGTGCTTTGTGTGTAAACAATGTTAGTTATTCGGCGAACACGCAATTAGTTGCAAGTGACCAGTGACAAGTTGCAGACGAGACAAAAGTTATTCCTCCGGGTTTAGAAACTGAAAATCCAAGGTATGTAAATAATAATAATAATAATAATCTAAATTATTGAGATTTGTGATTTTTTTCAATCAATTTCCATTGTCATATGGAATGGAAATCACAGTTTTAGAACCCAAAATACGGTTTTTAATTTTTTTCGGTTGGTCGCACCAATTGGAAAAATCTGAAAAAAATACCAACTAATCCTCTTTTAAAGAGGAATTTTTGTGATTTTTTTCATAGACTCACCTTTATATTAACATAATGTTCAACTACTTTAATCAATGTTTACCTACTTTAAATATGTCTCACAACTCAAATATAGCGCCAAAAATCCCAAAACAATTTTTAACAGAAAGAGTGGATTATACTTCGTATGTTTGTCTTGTTGTCATATACATAGTATCAATACAAAAAAAAATAAAATTAAGTTATAAAAAAACTCATTTTTGACTCCTCCTATCGGGGGGGAGGGGGGTGTTGGGCTGAAAAATGGTCAGAAAATTCTACTTTCGTGTAAATAAGATGGAAATCATATCCCCATGTGATTTCCTTTGGGGGCAGATTTGACCATCTTACCCGGCTATAGCCTATCAATGCATTCGAGTTGTACGAATTCCACTACTATAAACTGTAGATTGCCGAACCTTAATTGAGATAGTTTATCTAGATCTGTTTTCAATCAATCATAAAGCAAAACACTTAAAAGTTCAACCAACGAGTACAGTTTTATACTAAACAAAGTTCCACGACTTTAAACAATCAATACGGTTTTATTATTTGACCACGTTGTCATGGAAATTAGTGAATTAATAAGTGATAATTTGTACTAGTGCAATTATCGCGATTATTTTTTGACGTTTCTCAAAACCAATGAAATGCTTCATTGTATGTCACGTGTCTACGTATTAACCAATTCTGTTATTATTATACTGCGAATACAGCTCTTGTGATTATTCCCGGGAATAATCTTTGTAGGTGCTTTTGTTTGACAAATGACAGGTAGTTGATAAATAATTATTTAAAACTGTCAACGTATCAAGTAAAATAGGTGAGAAAGTCGGTTTATTTCCATTTCAGATACGGAAATACACCAACAAATTTTGAAAACTTCCAAGAATAGATTAATAAGTAATCAATCGATATGAACCTAGTTCAAAATCTTTTAAGTTGGATGAATCGACCTCATCAGCTAAGTCAAAAAAAATCTAATTAAATATAAGTCGAGAGTTCGATAAATTAGAAAATAATTCTTCAGTATCTTTCTTAAACTTGATGCCATTTGGCAATAGTCACGAAAGCCTGTAGGCAACAAATTTTCAAAAGATCTGTCAAATTATTTTCAATTTATTCTCACTCTCTTGTTATATTAGCTTTGTTCGTTTCGCTACGTGGCGGTTACTGTTTACCGCTGCGGTAAGGATTTTGTGTTCAATTGAGTTGGCGGTAAAATAATAAGTTACTAGATTTTGTTCGTTTCACTTTTTGACATCTCGCGGTAAAACGCTGCGGTAGCTGGCGGTAAAATTTTTTACAGCAACTCTAGGCTTTGCTGAATAGCGGTAGAAGTTAATTTTGACACATTTTTGACATCAGGAAAAATTAATAACGAATGTAGCAGTTCAAATTCATCATTTTAGATCATCTATCGTTGAATCCTCCTCATTTTCCGATGACTAAATCACATTTGTAACAATTCTTCCATAAATAAAATATAAATCAATATATCATCACTCTATTTACCCATTACTGATTGTGATATTCTACCGTAGCAAATCTCTGTAAGTGAAGTGCGGTTATCAGCTGTCGAATTTATATCAATTATGTCAAAATGACAATTTAAATACACAACTTGTGTAGTATACTGGGCATACAAAACAAAAATATAATTTACCTCGGATGAAAAAAACTAAAATTATTATTTTAGTGACTTAAATTATTACTGTTCACTTTTTATGGTCTACAGTAAAACGCTGCTATAACTAACCGTCGCGTTTTACAGTAACCGCCACGTAGCGAAACAAACAAAGCTATTATTACTGATAATCTTCTGAATTAAAAATTGAGAGTTTTACTCTAATTTTTTTAGTTACCCAGCAACCTGGTTTTATAACATATGAGGAAGAAATGAATATATTATTATAAGCATATCAAATATATTAATTTTGTAACATTTTTGAATATTTTCGTGGAGCAATATTGTTACCGAATATAACACGTGCATTGAATATTTCAAGAAATTTTTTTCTCGTTGTTCACTCGGGCGTTTATTGTTCTTAGGAAATCTGCACTCGTTTTTGACTAGTGCATATTTCCATAACAACAAAAGCACTTACCAGCTCAACAAAATTATCGGTCATATTCAATGCACTAGTTATATAATTAATTGAGTAAGCTGTTGGCACTTGTTGAAACATGTTTGATAAAAAAATAGTAAATAAAAACACTTGGTTGTTTCAAAGAAAAATTTTATATTTAATACTTGATGCGCATTTCGGTTTTTACACCATCGTCAGAAGTGACGAAAAGTTCAAAATCGATCCACTTATATACATATACATGGGGTACCTGCAAGTACCTACAAACACTTTAGAGATGGAAACAGTTTATAACATTTGTGAACGGGTCATTAAGAAATATTGAGGGACTGCCATTAAATAGAATAGGGAATATAAATATAAACCTATGAAAATGCATGCGACCATTTATAGTTGCATAGAATGGAATAGAATAGAACAGCACAGAATACGATATAACCAAATTTTCGTGTTCTAGTTATATTATAAGTGATAAAATCCCGTCAGAACAAATTCTCGTTACCAAGTAAAAGTTATATCGCGCCTCCGTCCGACATTATAAGTATTACATTTCGCAAAATCGTTCGGAAACTATGTAGTTACCGAACGTTGTTCGGTAAAAACTAGGGACTTTTGCGATGTTAGCATTGGCATCACTATATGTCAGTGGCAGTGAGTACTTCGAGGTTAGAAATTATTACCAATTTTAGAGCTAATTTGTTCATTGTAAACTCAAATGTAATTATAGTTCAATTTGTATTTTCTGTGTACAACTAGTAATAGTTGTTTATATCACTAGGTCGAAAACTGGACTTTTGCGAGTGCGAGCATGTTTGACAGGTTGAGCCGAAGTTGAGACTTGCAAATTGAGAGTACTCGCTAAACAGTTTCTAGACGTGTGATACACAAGATTTTTCGCGCTGATTTAAATGAAATTATTGATTTATAAAAATCTCTAACCTGATAATCAGTCATATAACATTATAACATCCCTACTCTTACAAATTGGACTCGCCCTGCTAAATTTTCTCTACGGCGTATTACACTATAAATATTATTTATCAAAGATTGTTCAACTATCTGTATGTATACATATTTTTTATTGATTGTAGACAGCAACTACAAATTGATTAATAATTACTCACATTTGGTTCGATTCTCACAGCCAACAAACATTTTCACCACATTAAAATTACCCCTGCAGCGCCAACACCAATAACATTTTTGGAGGCCGTGCTTTGACGGCTGATAACCGCACTTCACGCGCATAAATATATCACTTACCGAGATCTGCTTCGGCAGAGTGCCACACCCAGTAATGGGTAAAATGCACAAGAGCGGAGCAACTAGCTACTTATATAGCTTAGCTACTTAGCTGTAGCTGTAAGTTCGCTAGATGGGAAAATATATAATTATAGTTTATAGCGATTAATTAATTTGTCGCACTTCCGGGAATTAATGACATATTTTGGTCCTCTGTTTCGAGGACTGAAGTGTCACTTTTACTCCTGGAGTGGTTAAATTTAAAATTTAATCCTGCTGGGATAAGTTGTCAATTTATCACAAAATTATTTATTTTTATTGTTTATGGGGTAGCTAGCTCAGTGGTATGAAGTCGGTCTGTGGATCCTGAGAACCCTTGTTCGATTCCCACAGGCGACAAACAATTTTCATAATTTCAAAAGCTACCCCTGTGGCTCCAGCACCACTAACATCTTTGGGGGCCGTGATTTGACGGCTGGTAACCGCACTTCACGCGCAAAATATCTCACCGAGATCTGCTTCGGTAGAGTGCCACACCCAGTAATGTGTAGAAGGCGTGATGATATATTTATTTATTTATTGAGAAAGATAAATTTTTATTTTTAAGCATTTTTTTTTTGTCATCAGCCAGTAGACAAAATACCTCGTCATGTGAACCAGTATATTGCTAAACAAGGAAATTTTGCGCGAAACAAAATTTTATTGATAAAATCAGGAAATTTAGTGCGATTACTTGTGATTAATTTTCTCTAGTTGCAAATAAATAATAAAACGGTATATTTTTCACGAATTGACAGAGTTCAGAGTTTTCGTCGATAACGATGAAAATAAAATTTTTATATAAGTAAATATAAATTAGGTATTTTTACAAACTTTTAACATTCTCTGCATTCGTATTTCATTCTTCGATAATCTTTTTCAAGAAAATAATAAGCAGTTCTTACGAATTTAAAAAGTTAATCAAAACAGTGAAAAAGTGAAATCTTTTACAGTGAACACCTCTCGTTAACTTTTTTTATTAAGAGGAAATTTTCTTGACACCATTTTAGAATCAAAGTATTTCAAAAGAAAGATCTCTATTATTATTTGTTGAACAAATATATACAGTATGTTTGAAAAACTAGACACACCTCTTTTTCTCGCTTATTATTGCAGATATACATATTTATTAAACGACATTGTTTAATTAGTATAATATTTGTAATTTAAGTACATGATAAATTTCCGGAATATCCGGTTTAACTGGAATTTTTTGTGCATTTGGATATCGTTTTTGTTCTCTTTTCAGTCATATCAATTTTTGTTTGGTCAGTTTCTATCATTCATACCAGATTTATTAAGTAAATGATAACTAACAGCAATATAAATTATATGTATTCTCCTATATTTAACAAGCAGATAATTATAACAAAAACATAACAGTTAAATGATAAATAGTATAAGACATGTAATCTAATAAGTCAGGGGGTTACGATAGTAATTGTTTTCATAATTTTATGTTAATTAAGTCTTTAAATACTAAATGTATTCAAATGGCAGCATTTTAATCAATGGAATTTGTAGTTCGGATTGAATCCGTATTGCAGGGTTAATGTCGCATCACCAAACATGTATTATAGAATATACTTATATGGGGACTGTGGATTTGGTAACCCACATGGCCGTCCGCATGGGGAGGCAAGGAGGGGCGCACGACCCCCTTGGTTATTAACTAGGGTGGTGACGACTCTCGAACATAGGACTTTAACATGTAAAATTATAATTTTGTTAAATTTAAGTTAAAACTAAATTTCCAGCAGTATTCTTATGGCCAGCTAGCGACATGTTCCCTATCTTAACGATTGAGTAATCTAAGTTTATTAAGTATACACAGACACAAAATATTAGAAAATAAAAACGGTAAAACTGCTAAATCGGAATTCATTGAAGAAGTGGTGTCAGTTTATGGAAGAATTAATCGAAGATTGTCCTTCCTCTTCAATTCAGACGACAAAGATTAATAATTTATTTCTTTTTTTGTCTATTTGTTATGTGTGTTTGTATTTATGTTTTGTAAAAAAAGGTTACGTGCTCGTGCAGATTTTCGCACTCGGCAAGCCTCGTGCGTTAAATTCTGCACTTGCATGTAACGAGTCTTTTTCGGCACTTGTTATAAAAATAACTATTAAACAATATATGTGTCTGCAGTAATAAGCGACGAAAATGGTGTATCCACTTTTTCAAACACTCTGTATTTACTTAATACTTATTTCATTTGCCCCAGTTACGATTTAGACTGGAAAGACCATCAAAATTGAAAATAATTTAATCTTCTTTCAAACGAGCGAAAAATAATAGCAATAATTTATATTACTCCAAGAACAGTTAAAACCTTTAGCAGTACAAAGGAGATTCCAATTATTATTAGATTTTTCTCTCAGTTGGTGCACCTGCGTCCCAATGCAATCAGAAGACCATTCGCTCTCCGTCTATTATCACGTCCCCGTTCGCTTTTGTTCCAAACATAAAGAGACGCAGCAGCCTGCTTTGATGACGACCAGTGTGCAAGTTTGCGAACTAGACCTGTCACTCGTTATAAACAAATGGCAACTAATGACGATGAAGATCTATCAGTTATTTGACAGTCATTTATTTTCAGGTGACAACCGGCCAAAGCCTACTCAGTAATTAGACGGAGAGAGATGCATTGTTCGTCTTTGTTGCTGCAATGCACGACAACCAGACGTTAGATTTTAATTATCATTTTACAGGGAATAAATTGCGCGGTAAAACACAACGCAAATGTTTTTCTTGTAATTACTTTTAAAATGAATACTTATTTATAAGTGAAGTATAGTTTTTATTTTCATGTTGCCAACCCTGGTTTTAAATATATATTTTTGTACATGTGTACCAGCATTGTTTCAAAAAGTAACGCATGAGTCAGGTGTCCAGAATACGCAAATACAAACAACATACCTATTTGGTCCACACGTGACTACATCTACATATGCTAAATATGCAGTAGGTATTAATTTTAATAACACATTAGTTACACGTAAAAAAAACATTATGAATATGAATGCAATACTACAAAAAATTATGTCCATAATGTTCCAAAGTTCTATAGCCAAATTTGCACTTATCTAAAATTTATTTCTTCTACGACTGCTATGAAAAGTTGATATTTATGCTTTCAGTTGTCATCGTAAAATTGATGGTTACTGAGTAACGAATAATAGAATATTTTACCGCGCGTCTCCTATAGCAACAAGCGGTAATAGTTATTTTTATAACAAGTGCCGAAAAAGGCTCGTTACGTGCAAGTGCAGAATTTAACGCACGAGGCTTGCCGAGTGCGGAAATCTGCACGAGCATGTAACCTTTTTCGGCACGTGTTATAAACAACATTTTTCCTACAACTGTGCGATTTAGTAAATCACTAAAATATTATTAAAATTTATAAAATTTATAAAATTTTAATCATATTACATGAGAACGATGTTTTACGGCGTTGCTATGGTTTGTTTGTTGATTGCTTGCACATTGTTCTACGTTATTTAAAAATATTTCACTAACGTCAAAATAATTTCTTCAAAATCATCTTGATTGGAATAGAACAGTGAGTGATTCTTCTTTATCATTAACACCTCCAAAGATAATTGAAGCTCCGGATCATACTATGTTGGATCTATTTTCGACAATGACAATCAACCTGCTGCTGATACTTCTGAAGCTTCCGAAATTGTTACCAATAATATTACTGGTAATAATATGAATAGGTACGGAAGAAATCAATGTTTCTTTAGACACAAAAGTTTCCACTTTACATTATGTCAATATAAGCAACTGTAACAACTGTGTTAATAATATACACAAACAATAAATATGAAGTATTTCACTTACTCTTTAAATAAAACCATTTATCGATATATTTTACTTTGTTCGGTTCTTTTTATTAGTTGTCTACAGATTAGATATACTGCAAATTAAGGTTACGTTTATAAACGTCAAAATATACTACTGCATATTTACTAGCGCTGGTTCACCGTATCTTCTTCTTCCATAAGCGTCTGTGGTCAAAATATGAATTCCGCGCTCGGCGCGAAATTTAAATCGCTGTCAAAACAATATTCTTTTGACAGTTACGTAATGAAGCACTTTCCGCACTAGTGTTTCTTTGCTTTCGGAAACGCACTTGGTCTGCATTCATCTACTTTCCATACGTAACCAAGGCAATTATAGTTACGTAATAACAAAGAAATCGCACAGTTGTAGGAAAAATACTTTACCGCTCGCTTAGAATAATATAAATTGTTGCTGAAATCTTAATTGATTAAAACAATACTTACAAAATCTAAAATATAGGTTAAATTCATTTTTACACTTTTACACATATTATACATGAAGTTTGCTGCGCTATAATTTGAAGTTGAACCTGAACGCAGCTGGGCAGCAGTGCCAACTAGGGAATACAATACCGAGCAAAAATTTCAATACCGGTATCTCGGTATTTTCGTTTTGAGAACCGGGATACCGGTATTAATACCGGTATTGATAAATTTTTAAAAATTTAACCAATTTAACATTTATTTATAGTAGCATGTGGTGTGTATAGATAAAGTGAATGTCAAATTTAATCATTTTATTTTAATAATTTTAAAATATAAATAAAAAATAAAAAAATAAAGATAAGTAACTCTATATATGTAAAATAAACAATATGAACTTTTACGTTTTTGCTTCAATGGAATTAACATAAGCTTTTAGTAAACAAATATGATCGAGTGTCATCATTTAATATGGCTCTTATTCTTGTGCATATTAGAGATGCGGCTGAAAATGCCATTTCCGATTCCACACTTGTTGGTGCTACTGTTTGTAGATAATCGTATGTTAATTGTAAATTCACGCCTTTAATACCTTCCTCTTAAAAAAATATCATTTCCTTCCTGATTAATTGCGCAAATCCTTGTTTTTTTTCCTTTAGGAAGATTAGGAAAATTTGAAAACTTTTTATTTATGGCATATTATAATTTATCTTTCATTGTGTCCTCTTTATCTGGTGTTAATTAAAAAAATACCGAAAAACCGGTATTTTTATGCTAAATACCGGTTTGAATATCGGACAAATTTTGTCCGGGATCCCGGGATCCCGGTTTTGTATTCCCTAGTGCCAACTTAATGAGGATGAGGGATGTTAAAATCAAATTGAAAGTGCAGTTTTGACAATTTTGTATATTTATTCCAGAACTTGAAATGGTATTTGATAAATTTGAGGATATATTTATTTTATTTTTTATTTTAAAATTAAAAAGGAAGCAACTTTCGGCAAAAGATAATTTTACCAAATAACAAAAAAGAAGTTGATTTACTTTTTTGTTTAATTAATCTAACACCTTGTCCTACTTTGCATAATTACATCACATGACTGCATAACTGATAGACAGGACGTCAAATTAATGCAGATAAATAAATGCGATTTGTCTTACCAACAACATGATTTCTTTGATCGTGATTTCGTTGAATCATGATTAAAAATTATACTAAAGAAAACATCAAGCATGAATAATGATTAAAATCTAACCTAAAATAACTACAAACGTCAAATATACAAACTAACCTGTTTTAAAATTTAATAAATGCGCCGTGTATATTTTTTTTAAATGGATCGTGATCGTACTGAAACAGAAAATATGTTCTTTGTGAAGAATATGATGTATATATTTATTTTATGCCCAGTATTGTAAAGGATAGATTAACTTTCTTCTTCTTCAATGGCGCTACAGCCCGAATCAGGCCTGGGCCTACCGGGCACACCGAGCCGCAATTTTTACGCTGCCGTACTGCCGGTCTCCGTAGTCGATGTTACTTTTTAAGGCATATGTATAAGTGACTAGCTTATAGCACCCGAGTATGATTAATACAAGTAACTGTATTTTTTATTTAACGACAAATCATACTTTGTCGACAGGCGGATTCGAACTGACGAACCTTGGTTCGGGTGACGCCACAGTATGTTAAGAGATGTGCATTAACACGCTCAGCCACCGCGCCTGTTAGATTAACTTTACTTTCATAATAGAGTTAATTTATTATTCTCTGTAATTTATTTCCTTTAATTCCACAAATGAAGCACTCGTATTTATTTTCAGACGCCATTTTTAAATCTTTGATACGAATCAGTTAACATGAATCATAGAAAAAGTATGATTCAAAAGGGTAATGGGATTGTCAATTCATGATCACAAAAAGAAATAGTGGGAATAACAAACAACGAACGAGACAACATAATTATTCTTGATCATGTCAACTTTGATCACTTTGATTACGAATCACAGTCCAAAAAAACACGCCCATGTCGAATGTCATGTTTGTATGTATTTGTTGTAACAAAGATATTTGTTTCCATGACGTAACTATTTCTAAAATTGACCACTTTCTTAAAATGACACGTGTATGAGTTATGTATTTATAGTAAAATACAAAAAAAAATCCAAATTGGTAAGAAAATACAAATTATCCTCTTTCATCAACAACCAGACTAATCCTAATTGGACACCCAGCAGAGCAGTTCCCAATTACATCTCCGGCCTCCCAACTCTAACAAATCAAAAGCTTTGAGTACGCGCCAGTCTAAACAAGCACCGAGTGAAGAAAATAATAATAAAGCTTTGAAAAGTGCAGGTACAGGCAGACAAACACATTGCATTCTTTGTAGAAGCAGCTCGATGCCTGGGGTGCGAAACAATATCCGATCTGCTGATATACGGCCGGGCTTTGGCCATTCTTGAACCCTATTATTTACCCAAAGGGCGCTGTGGAACGAGAGAGGGCGGTGGAATCCCTTGCGTGACAGTTTACACGGAAACCATGATCGGTGGCTCGAGTTCCCGGAATTAATTAGCTGTCATTATTGCAGGCGGCGACTGGCGATTGCGTTCTTGCAGACAATGCCTCTAACGAGTACGTTATTTTACCTTACATTTAAGTGTACGCCGTGCCACGCAACTCATGTCTGAGCTACGCGATTAAGAAGATGATATCGTCATTTCGTGAGCTCTGTGCACAATGAAATTAGAACGTGTAATTTAGACGCTAACCATGAGTTTAGACGGAATTGACGGTTTCCGGATTTCGGTGCATCGCTAGCGTGAAATCGAATCAAAAGATTACTAAAATAATTGGATGCTATTAAGGAAGTACTAAATTGCTTATTCTTTTATTCTCAATGAGTGAATGACCCTTTTTGGGCGGGCTTTTTCCTCTGTTTTGTATGTGAATAGATGTGTACAGAAACGTGAAACAAGATTTTACATTTTAGAGTAAAATTACGAGAATAAAAAATTGCTCCAAATTTAATTTTACGTTTAAAAAGTTTAAATATGTTATACCACCATGTTTGTAGTAAACCCCATTCCCTGTATGAAAACGATTACGTCATATGTGAACGAGGTTATCATAGATACAATGACATATAGCTATCTTTGTTTATTAATATTATTCGTACCTTTGCGAATGGCATTAACGTATATCTTAATAAGTAAAAACACACGTTTCATGTTTTTTCACGTTCTATCACATTTACTATTTTAATGAAAACGTATGATAGTTCTTACTAATACGAAAGTTAAAATTTACCTTGTTCACATTTGTTTATAAAATAAAAATAGAGACCTATGGTCATTTTTGATACATAAATACAGACTGAGAAATAATAAATGGCTAGAAAAATTTTAGGTAATCAAATGCAGAAATTCGTTTGTCATCTTAATGAATATTTTGCGCTCGAGTTAGAGAATCGAGGATCTTTAATTAATTTAACTGTAGTGCAAGAGGTAATGTGCATTATATTTTGTATTTTCATGTATTATTTATTTATACATAATAATAATACATATAAAAATATATATATATATATATATATATATATATATATATATATTCCTTTGAATTTTATATATGGTTTTTATTTAATATATTCAGAATTTGGTTTCATTTATAATCTAATTAAATTTTATAAAGTAATAAATACGTTAATAAGACATCTAAATTTTAGGTTAGGTTTTAAAAATATCAATCCAATACCAGTGTAAACGTTTTAAGTACCAAATCTTGACTCACATGGATACCGAATGTGACGTAATAGATTTCATACAGGAAATGAAATATATGTGAAAAAATAAATTGATTAATTTTATCAGTCATTTATTTCTATTATAGCACACTGATTCATATTCGATTTGAATTTAAGTAGCGTTGGAAACAGCAAATATCTGACAGATTTCGTTTCTATCAATTGTGATTATTGTGAAAACAGATCTTTTGGTTTAAATCATTTATAAATTAAAAAGTAAATAAATATACATATATCATCACGCCTTCTACCCATTACTGGGTGTGGCACTTTGCCGAAGCAGATCTCGATAAGTGATATATTTATGCGCGTGAAGTGCGGTTACCAGCCCTCAAATCATATTAGTGGAGGGGGAGCCACAGGGGTAATTTTAAAATGGTGAAAATTCTTTGTCGCCTGTGGGAATCGAACCAGGGTTCTCAGGATCCGCAGGCCGACTTGATACCACTGAGCTAGCTAAAAAAATAAAATTTATTTTGTACTATTTCTTAATATGAGAAATCTTTTAGAGGTTTTCTTATGTTTGTTCATTTTGCAACTAAAGTACGAGTAAAAGTCAACGTTTCATCATAGCGTTCTAGTTTGACTACCTATTGGTTTACAAGTATGCTTCAAATTTCAATTTTGTTAATAAAAATGACCATAAACCCATTAGAATGAATTCAAATTTTCTTTCAATTTTTAACGACATCGGTTTATAAAAACAGAACTATAATAGTAGGATCCAGGTTATTCGATTGTCATTAACCAATTTCATATTCTTCTAGACCTATTTAAAAATATATATATATCATTACGCCTTCTATCCATTACTGGGTGTGGCACTCTGCTGAAGCAGATCTCGGTAAGTGATATATTTTGCGCGTGAAGTGCGGTTACCAGTCGTCAAATCACGGCCCCCAAACATGTTAGTGGTGGAGGAGCCACAGGGATAGCTTTTTCAAATTATGAAAATTTGTCGCCTGTGGGAATCGAACCAGGGACCTCAGGATCCACAGGCCGACTTCATACCACTGAGCTAGCCATCCCATCTATTTAAAAATGTGAAATTTAATTCTGTTCTATTATCTTCAGATGTTGAAAGAACCATTGTTCCTGACTATAATTTATTTAGAATTTCCATGCTTCTAATTTTCATTAGAAGTTAGTCTATTTGTCAATACTTTGTAAACTGAGCAACTTCAACAACAGGAAAACGAATCTCATTAATTCAGCTGGGGTGAAAAATTCCCAGCCTGAATAGGGAGCCGAAAGCATTATGGTTGCATGTTTCCGTTCAAAACTGCAGTAACCAGCCAAATAAATTAGTCATGTATAAATAAACATTAAAACAATACTTGTTGTATTTGAGAGAGTAATGACGGGGATATGCCGTTAATAGTGGGTCGCGAGCGAACAAATGACTGTCAGAGAGAAAGAGAAAACCCACTAGCATGCGCGAGAGAGAAAGATGTAAGGCTGGAGAACAACCAAATGTCTGCGATCGTTAGGGCGACGGCAAGCACATTTAGAAACGCATTATTTCTTTCATATCTCTACGGCTTATGATTTCCCTCAGGCTAGCATGCAGCGAAATGGATCCCATACGCGAAAAAGATAGTGGACTGGCTTTCATAATGCTGGTTTTTAGAATAGTTATAGTTGCTAGAGTTGTAGAGTTCAAAAACTATATGCCATTATACTGATATTAATACTAATAACACTAGATAAAACGTAACATTACCTGCATGTTCTGTAAACTTTGATTTCATTTGAATGGTTTTATTTTTGTTGTTTCCTTTTTAAACATAAAAAATAACTTACAGATTTCACAGAACTTTCTTGTTAATAAAGGGTTAGTTTTTGTGATTAACAGTTATACAGTGTGTCACATGAAAACTGTGCCATAGGCGATTAATAGGAGAAATAATTTTCTACTAACATTGTTTCCCTGATTACTTAATCGAAATTTTTCAAATAAAATTTGTAGAGAATTAAATTATGCATCTAATTAAATTAACCAGTTAATACCCATCTAAGTACAGTAAAATCAAAAGAACATACGCCATAAATTGAAGTATAAGAACAATAACCTTGTTTATACTCTTAGTACTATTACGTCACATTCGGTATCCATGTGATTCAAGATTTTGTACTTAGAACGTTTACATCAGCCCTATGCAACTTCGTATATAAGCGCAGTTAGCAGACGTCCAGCTTTATGTCATTCGCGCGCATGACTTTGAAAGAGAGAGATAGCTTAAAGAGGCCGGCATTTACTCAACGCCATATGAACGCAGGTTACTTTTTTCAATCATTAGTGTTGTTTGGTGATAAATAGTTATAAACAATTAGTTTGCAATGGGTCGTAAGTGTTTTGCGCCCAATTGTACCAGCGGGTATGACTCAAATCATGACAAAATATCTTTGTTTCGTGCTCCAAAAGAGCAGTTGGAAATTTGGAAAAAAGTAGTAATATGAGCAGATATATATATATATATATATATTATATTGCTTGTAAACAAAGAAAATGTATGTCACATAAAAGAAGCGGAATTAACAAATGTTAAAAGTCGTGGTTTCTTAATCCACCCAAATATAAACATATTTAGATTATCAAAATATATTCAAGATAAATTAATATTATATATATAGATAATCCTCGTGTATATGAAGAAACAGTGTATTCTGTAATTGAAAATTATGCATTCTCTTTCTCTTGTAGAGATCACAAGAAAGAAATAATATCTGTTTTTGTCCATTAATTTATTTTAATGCGCTTGAAGCAATATTTTAAACAGAATCAAAATAATATCAAATCTCAGTGTAAGGAAGATCTAAAAATCTAAATTAAGAAAGAATTGAAATATTCAGTTCGATCTGTTTTTATTATTATAAAATTATAAAATATATTGTATAAGTACAAAAATATTAATTAAGAAAAAATTTAAATATTCAGTTCTATCTATTTTCTTTATTATTTTTTAAATAAAATGTCCTATTTACATTATATAAATTTTACCATTTTGTATTTTAAAATTAAAATATTTATGCCAATTTTACACTTGTGTAACTTGTCATGGTGTAGTTAAATAGCAAAAATGTACTACTAGAAAAATGTGTTTATATATGGTTTTACGTATTTATATTTGTCAAGCTAAACCTGATATAATTAAAGAAAAGTGTGTCTTTAATTTTAAATAATTGCAAATAACATTTTTTAAAGTAATTAGTTCTAAAAGTAAAGAAAACATGAATAGACTCGTAAGCACCCATGCATTCGCCAGACTCTTTTTCCTGTAGCACTCACTTTTTTGTCGCTCTCTTTCTACAACATTTCTGCGGATGCTTTACCCGCAAGACTCGCCTGTCCTTCAATATAATAGTTCGTGGTTTACATTGATATTGGATTGACATTTTTAAAACATAACCTAAAATTTAAATGTCAGATTAAAATATTTATTACTTTATAAAATTTAATAACCAAATTCTGCAGTATATTAAATAAAAACCAAATATAAATTTATCTTAACGCACGAAAAATATTGGCAAAAGTGCAGTATCACTGACCAATTTTTAAAAAGGTAATTTTAGGTTGGTAAAATTTTGAGAATTTCAAAACTCCCTAAAAATTACTAAATAAACCAGTGCTTCAAAACTGTTATTTGAAAAATATTTTTAGCTTCAAATCTCAAGCATGATGTAATTTACTATTATCAGGAAATAAAAAATAATTCTTTCTAACCTAACCAATCCTTTTCTCAGTCTTTGCCATTTTGATACATTTATGATATTTATACTAGAGATGCGCCGAATATTCGGTTATTATTCGGTATTCGGCATATTCGGAAACTTTTTGTTTATTCGGTTATAGCCGAATTATTCGGTTATACGACCGAACATTCGGAATTTTTTGATTTGTTTCTGGAAATTAATAATTTATTCAAAACAAAAATATTTTGTCATATTAGTAATTTTTATTTATTTGAAAACGATTATAATACATATACCTACGTAATAAAGTAAATTATTTATTAGAAAAAAAAATCGCAATTCTTAAGATAATACACAGAAAACAGAAACATAGTATGAACACTTTTTAAAATTTAACATATAGAAAGAATATGTAGGTACATATACTTAATACTTAATAGTCATTTAATAATTTATTAAAGGTAAGTTGTGGTGGAAAAAACTAAACTTTCAGCTCTGTACGGCAATAAACGATTCCTTTTCTCTTCATAGACATTTCCAGCTTCAGAAAAAAGTATCTCACTGTAAACAGTGCTAGCTGGTGGTGATAATTCGAACTATGGAGGTTATGTACACATATTTTTCTGAAGCTGAAGTAGCTGCAGATTTTCCAGTGCCATCACGAGATATCAATATACCGCATAAAGTACATTCTACTTTGCTTTTCTTTTCCGTCTCTTCAAAAAAAATCCACACTCGTGATTTTATGCGTCCACTCATTTGAAAAAAAACAAATTTAATTCTTAATTCGATATGCCTGAATCTGAAAACAATAATTACTAATTAGATTACTGACAAATACGTAGCTACAGCTCACTCATACGTACTGCTATGAAGCACACTGTTGTGCAGAAGAACGGAGAGGGACGCTGTCTAGTTCGAACTTGAATGTGCGCACATTTTAACTAGAACCGAATATTCGGCCGAATATTCGGTTCGGCCGCTATGAAATTCGGTAATGTTCGGTATTCAGTTATTCGGCCAAAATCGTATTCGGCGCATCACTAATTTATACACGTTTGCGATGAGCATCAAATATCTAAAAATGTTTCAGGATCACTGATAAGTAAAAGTCATTATAGTGGTGGAGAAAATTTTAAAAATTGGTCTGTGATACTGCACTGTAGCCAAAATATTATCTACCTTATTGAAATATGTAATTTTGTAAAATAAAACTCAAAGGAATGTACATTTTTATATGTATTATTATTATATAGAAATAAATATGAAAATACAAAATAAAATGCACATTACCACTTTTACTACAGTTCAATTAATTAAAGATCCTCGATTATCTAACTCCAGCGCAAAATAATCATGAAGATGAAAAACGCATTTCTGCATTGGATTAACCAACATTTTTTTAGCCATTTCTTATTTCTCAGTCTCTATTTTATGTATCGAAAATGTCACAAACTTAGAAATGCTTTTTATTTTATAAACAAATGTGAATAAAGTAAATATAAATTTTCGTATTTGTAAGAACTGTCATATGTTTTCATTAAAATAATAAATGTGATAGAACGTGAAAAAACATAATAAAATAAGATAGCTATATTTCATCGTATCTATGATAACCTCGCCTACGTATGACGTAATCGTTTTCATACAGGGAATGGAGTTTATTTTACATCAAAATTATTCTTTATTTCACATACTTGAAGCAGATAATAAACCTGATGGTGTCTATGTTTTGAGAGTCCAGCAAATTTTATAATTTTTCAAATACACTAACCAAAAGTATGTTTATAATTTATGTATATGCAAATTTTTCTGCAGGTTTTTATTTCCCTATAAATATTATTATAAATAAAGTAAAAGCAGTAGTGCAGAAGATAGAAGAAAAACAATTACAATGGTATGGACACCTTATCAGGCTGCCAGAAGATAGGCCAGTAAAATCGATATGGAAAGCAAGAACGACCGGGAAAAGAAGCAGAGGAAGACCAGTAAAAACATGGGATGATACCATACTAGATTTACTAGAAAAGAAAAACCTTACATCAAGACAAGCGCATGTTTTAGCAAAGGATCGGAAAAAATGGAACAATTTCACGAAAGACCAACAAGGAAAAACAACCTCGACACCCGATTGGGTAAAAGAGGGTCTGACAATATATATATATATATATATATATATATATATATATATATATATATATATATATATATATATATATATAAAAAAAATAAATAAATATATCATCACGCCTTTTACCCATTACTGAATGTGGTACTATTCCGAAGCAGATTTCGGTAAGTAATATATATATGCGCGTGAAGTGCGGTTACCAGCCGTCAAATCACGACCCCCAAAGATGTTAGTGGTGGGGGAGCCATAGGAGTAATTTTAAATTGGTGAAAATGTTTTGTCGGCTGTGGGGATCGAACCAAGGTTCTTAGGATCCACAGGCCGACTTGATACCACTGTGCCATTACCCATTACTTTATAATTGCATAAAAATAGTTTAGGAATGTTTGATTAAAAAAAAATTAAGTTAATCAACTACTATCTAGCAACCTTTAACCGGTTGTTCACATTAGTAGTTATACATTTTTATTAAAAGTTGTTTTTACTTTCTGATTATCATCTAAAAAAGAACTACAATTTTCAGAAAAATATGAATACATACTAACAGTAGATATTTCAATAAATTCAAGTACAACAAGCATAGTTTCAGTATGAATACTGATACTCATGTTCACTATTACTTTATTCTTATCTGAGTAATATTAAATTCCTATTATTGTTGTTTCGCAGAGCGTAGAGTATTCGTTACAAGTTGTAAGTTGAAGCGTTCATTCGAATATTTTTCACGATTCTCCACACAATAGCTTAGCTCTCCATCCCCGTTCTATTGTGATATTGTGAAGCTGGTTTTAATAGAACGCACAACAAAGAGAGAAAGAAACAGCGTGCATATTTTAATAAAGCGTGAAATTTATTGGCACTAATTAATTCCAGTAATTTCGGTATGGAGATTCGTTTCACGTAAGTTTACACTAGCGAGAGATATTCTATAAAGCGAGATTTACACGACTATGCAATTTAGAGGTTAATTTATGATTTTCCATTACAATAATATAATACTACAATACTATACAATATTTAAATGAAACTTCATCAAATTGAAAATAATACGAGGGCAAGGTGACAAGTCCCTGAAAAATGAAACAAGAAATGATTTATTTGGTCAAAACATATTTTATTTGTCAACATAATCTCCTTGTAGTTCGATACACTTCGTCCAACGTTTTTCTAATTTTTCGATCCCTTCCAAATAATACGATTTTGACAATCCTTCAAAATAGGCGTTTATCTCAGCGATGATCTCATCGTTGGAACCAAATCTCTTTCCGCCGAGCCATTTCTTCAAGTTTGGAAATAGATAAAAATCGCAGGGAGCCAAATCTGGAGAAAAAAGTCCTTATTGCGCTTGAACATCGCCAAACATTCCTTTGAACTTGTCAAACGGTCACGCTTGTTGTCAACAGAGGGCAAATGCGGCATCCATCTGGCAGATAGCTTTCTCATATCCAAAAGTTTATGCAAAATGTTCCGTACCCGTTCGGTTGAGATGCTCATAGCCTCAGCCAGCTCGTGCACTTTAACTCGCCGATCGTCCAATATCATACCATGGATTTTATCAACGATTTTTGGCGTTCTAACCGCAATTGGACGACCAGAACGTTCGGCGTGCTTTGTGGTCATACTACCACAACGAAAATCAGTAAACCACTTGTGAATCGTTCCAATCGATGGTGAGGAGTCCCCATAATGTTTAACAACCGATGCTTTGGTTTGCGTAATGCTTTGTCCACGCAAGAAATAATGTTTAATCAAGACGCGAAATTCACTTTTTTCTGTTTTCAAAAATCTTGAAGGTTGCTTGCTTTCGATGGGTGTCAAAACAGAACTGAATTACATATCAGTCTGAAAATTTTAATGCGTTCTAGTTATAGATGGTACATCACAAATGTCACATGAGATTTGCGATTGTGGTGCCATCTGTTTTATTTTTCAGGGACTTTTCACCCTGCCCTCGTAGTAGTCACAGAGGATACTACTACGACACATAATTGCGACTCCGAAATAAATTATTTTGATACTGCTGATAACAAAATTATTTAAAAAATGGACAGACTCTGACGTCATTTGTTTTTTGACTACATATAAAAAATATAAAGATAACTGGTCTCGTATACAGTTTATTTAGCTGTCATGATTTTTTTTTAATTTTGTGATGTCGCTATTAATTAATTTTGGATCTCACACATTGGGGCTCCCATATAATTGTAGTCACATAAATGATCAAATTTTATCACCAAATAATACTTGCACCAACGAAACTTAAATTTTGTGTTTGACTTAAATAAAAGCAACTCGAAGTAAAATATCATATGAAATCATTGAAATTGTTTTCAAACATTTGATGCAATATTGGCCGTATTTATTTGGCATTTTTAAAGTAACCCGGTAGGTTACTTTTGTATAATGGCACGTTTTATGTAACCCAGAACTGTTCCTGAACTGCCCCAGCTATTTTGGTGGGTTGGCGAGTTGAACCCGTTTTTATCCCTTCCTAATCAACTTGTGTTTCTTGTTATCTGTTTTGTATTGGCGGTATCACTTTATGTATTTAAGGTAGTTTTAGCTTAAAAAACATTTTTACAGATCTGAATGAAACTCAGCGCATGTATACATTGGATAGTCATACGTATCCTGTTAAAATATGAAACACATTCATCGTCTGTGAACAAATATATTCGCTTGTAAAGTAGACTTGTTATACATGGGGCTTATGGCGATTGTCATTCAGAATCACACATATTTGGTTCGTGTACCTCTTAAAACTAATATGATGTTCTAGAACTATTCACGTATATTGTGTCAAACCGAGAAAGTTTTTTATCGTTGAGTAATGGATATATAGCAATGCAAAGTCTTGTTGAAAAATTAAGGATCCTAATTTATAATGGCAACACCACACGGTGGCACGGTATTTGAAAGTTCACTAGACCAACGACCTATTAACAATTCATGATATTCAAATCAGAATAGGTATAAAACACTTATTTTATTCTAGTTTTTTGTTTCTTTGAGCATCTGTATCATCACTCGAGGACCGATATCGTCACCGTCACATTAGAACTACCTTAAGCAGATGTCACATACAACGTACATTCAGATTTTAAATTTATCGCTAATTTTCCAAGTAAGTCTAGATGGATCATTTATTTGGAAGTAACATGAGTTAGTTCTAGATCAGTTCAGGACTGAACCTAAAGTTCCCAAACAAATACGGCCGTGGTCAGTTTCGCCAGTGCAACCGAGCATTAGAAAAATATATACATGGAATTTAAATAACTTTCGTGACAAATAATTAAAAATTTAAGTGGATACAGAGCTGGGCAGTAGCTAGCTACTTTTGTAGCTTAGGTACGTTTACCTTAGCTGTAGCTGTAGCTTAGCTAAATGTGAAAAAATATAGCTGTAGCTTGTAGCGAGCTATGTTTTTTTTTCTATTAGCTTAAAAATATTGTTATAACAACTGAAACTACTTTTAAAGCTACTTTTTGTAGCTTAAAGCTAATTTTTGTAGGCCAAAGCTACTTTTTGTAGCTTAAAGCTACCACTGTTCATTAAGAAATACCTATTAATTTTTGTTTTGTATTTGAATTGTACCTTCTTTATTTTTTTCTATAACTGTAGAATAACAAGTTATTATATAATGTAAAATCTATTAACATATTTTATTTTTCACTTGTTCTTAACCTATCCTACTTTTGTATTAAATATTAGATGAACTAAACATAGACTGTTTAGGAGTCTTTTGTTAATGTGACTGTTAATTTATTCCGATATAAATAAGAATTATAGCATAACAAATTAACAGTACATTTGTCCATTTGCGATTTTTTATATTTATTAATAGTCATTATAACAAAAGACTGATCAACTGATCATATGACAATAGAAAACAATAAAGAAGGTACAATTTAAATACAAAACAAAAATAAATAGGTATTTGGTAGCTTTAAGCTACAAAAAGTAGCTTTGGGCTACAAAAAGTAGCTTTAAGCTACAAAATGTAGCTTTAAGCTACAAAAAGTAGCTTTAAAAGTAGCTTCAGTTGTTATTTTTAAGCTAATAGAAAAAAAGTAGCTAGCTACAAGTTACAGCTATATTTTTTCACAGTTAGCTAAGCTACAGCTACAGCTAAGGTAAATGTAGCTAAGCTAGTAGCTAAGCTACAAAAGTAGCTTGCTACTGCCCAGCTCTGCATATTCATTAGTTAGGAAATGAAATGTAGGTATTAAATATGTAAAATATCCTTATCAACTATTTATCAAACGACGTAAGCAAAACAGCAACCTCAAAATTTGTTGTCAGTTAGACAAAGACAGTAATATAAAAGTAAAAAGAATTCTTAATTGATGTGCAAGAGTAAGAGAGAGAAGGGGTGAGAAAGAGAGAGAGAGAGAGAGAGAGAGCGAGATTTAAAGAAAGATAATAATGCTATGACATCAATATTAATGGCACTAGAGAATCAAATATCTTGAAAACTAATAACATTTTTGACACTTTGATCGTTTCTGGTACGAAGTTTTTGGGCCTAGTTTAATATAAATTATTCCTATCATATTTGGAAATAACGGGAGATGGAAAGTGTAAAATGAAAAATAAGAAATCAAGAAATTGATAAAAGAAATACCTTGTCTCCACAATTTTCGTTCGAATTATTGCTTATATCTCGAAAATAGTTGATGATATTGAGATGATATTGGTTACAATCGATTACATTGCTTTAATGTACATGCTTATATTTTGAATAACTAAATTTTTGTTAGTACAAATTCCTTCTTTTGTGTCAGATAAGGCACAAACCAATATAATAATAAAAACATTATCTAAAATTGTTCAGAACTGCACCAAAACTAATTGGTTGGACATATCTGGTACATTTCATACGTATTTAATCACATTTGAGACATCTATTGTTAAACATAGTGAACTAAACCGGAAACTTCATTGACGGTTCACGAATTCATCTGTCATCTGTTTTGTGTATGTTCAGACATTAATTATACATGTAATTAATCTTTGTTTAAACAAAGACAGAAATTGTTTTTACAAATTTTATTCTGAATACCTTATGTTTATTTTAGCTAGAAATTATAATTACAACCAGTCTGCGGCTCGGTGAGTTCGGGCCCTGTACTGTAATTGGGAATCAATTCCTGTCGTGCAGAGTAACATTAATAAATAAATAAATAAAATTTTTCCAATATTTTGCGCGTGAAGTGCGGTTACCTGTCGTTAAATTACGGCTCCCAAAGATGTTAGTGTAAGGAAAACCGTAGGGGTAGTTTTAATGTGGTGAAAATTGTTTCTCGACTGTGGGAATAGAATCCAGGTTTCCAAATCCACAGATCGACTCGATGTTTGATTTTAAGTATAATTTAAGAAAAAGTATGAAATACGATAATAAAGATTGTTGTCAACTATTTGATTCGATATTTGTTATCAGAGCTGGGCAAGCTACTTAAAAAAAGTAGCTAAGCTACAGGTACAGCTATTCTTTAAAAAAGTAGCCGAGCTACAGCTATAAGCTACATTTTGTAAAATATAGCTAAGCTACAGCTAAAAGCTTTCATTAAAGTTGCTGTTCAATTTTAAAGCTACTTTTTTCAATTATTGTGAATTATTAAATTTGCTATTGTCATATGGTCAGTTGATCAGTCTTTTGTTATAATGACTGTTAATAAATATAAAAAAATCGCAAATGGACAAATGTAACTGTTAATTTGTTATGCTATAATTCTTATTTAGAGCGGACTAAATTAACAGTCATATTAACAGAAGACACCTAAACAATCAATGTTTAGTTCATCTAATATTTAATACAAAAGTAGGATAGGTTAAGAACAAGTAAAAAATAAAATATTACACTATATAATAACTTGTTATCCTACAGTTATAGACAACAATAAAGAAGGTACAATTCAAATACAAAACAAAAATTAATAGGTATTTCTTAATGAACTGTGGTAGCTTTAAGCTACAAAAGTAGCTTTGGGCTACAAAAAGTAGCTTTAAGCTACAAAAAGTAGCTTTAAATGTAGCTTCAGTTGTTATAACAATATTTTTAAGCTAATCGAAAAAAAACATAGCTCGCTACAAGCTACAGCTATATGTTTTCACATTTAGCTAAGCTACAGCTACAGCTAAGGTAAACGTAGCTAAGCTAGTAGCTAAGCTAGTAGCTCTGTTTGTTATTTTAACTAACTATTAGCGCATATCGTAGTAAAGTTTAAAAAAGTTTAATTAAAACAGCATAGATACGACGGTCCTTCAGCTTTCCTCAGACTAGTTTCTATGATTCAGTATTCAGTAACGACGTTGTAAAGCCAGCTTTAGTCCGTTGCACACCGACACACGCACACACAGCCCCAGTGCGGTTTTAGAGATATATCCCGGCTGCGTTCTGGCACGGATGCATGCATGCTCCAAGCCAGTAATTTCCAGGCCTAATCCGTGTCGAGGCAACATTCACAGCCCCACGACCACGACCACGTCTCCATACGCGGCAGCATTGAATTTAAAACAGCGTAATAATACCCCGCATCGAGTACGGCGTGACGTCTCTCATTATCTTGCCCGGCAATCTTACACTTTGTCATGTTAATTACATTTTTCTCTCTTTCTTTGTGAGCTCCGTGCTCGGAGCCGCGCTGTGCCTTATCCTTTGTCATTAATTTATTTTTCTTTTTATTTTGTGCTGAAGTGCGCGTAATATGAAAAACGTCCTTTGATATTTGAGATCGGCTAGAGCCAAGTAATGCAGATAAAGAATGAAAATAAATTTTCTCCCGAATTGTTATTTTTTAAAGTTGAGATTTATTGTGTTTGTTGTTGTTGTTTACTCTTTATTCTGTCTCTTCTTTCTTGCTATTCAGTGCTTATTTCCAGCATTACCATTTTTACTGCTCCCAATTATGGAGGCGACAGACTAACAGACGCCCAGATCGGTAATTTATATAATTTGACACTCGATATACGGTAATAGCATCCACATATATCATGGTTAACTAGCGTAAACCACAGGAGAAATTAATAAACTGAATTTGTGATTTAAATGGGGTAGATAGCGTACATACTAGATATCTACATGTACTTACCAATCATGTTTGAGCTAATTGTTCGTTAGAGCGATATTCATTAATCCGCTAATAAACTGTTTGTCAAATTACCGTTATTAGCTATTGGAATTTTTAATTATAAATACGCATCTAAAGGAGAACTGGAATTTAATAAAAAACAAAAAATAAAATAATTTTTCCTACAACTGTGCGATTTCTTTGTTATTATGTAACTATTATTGCCTTGGTTACATATGGAAAGTGGACAAATGCAGACCAAGTGCGTTTCTGTAAGCAAAGAAACACTAATACGGAAAGTAATTTGTATTTTACGCAATTGTCACATGAAAATATAAATGAGAGCGATTTAAATTTTGGGCCAAGCACGGAATTTCATATTTTAGACATATACACTTATGGAAGAAGAAGAAATATAAGTGATATATTTTGACGTTTATAAACATAACCTTAAACTACAGTATATCTAATCTGTACACATCACATTGAGCAGACAAGAACTCAAGCATATCATTATTAAATATGATAATTAATAAAAATAACCGAACAAAGTAAAATATATCGATAAATGGTTTTATTTAAAGAGTAAGTGAAATACATAATATTGATTGTTTGTGTACATTAATAACACTTATACTATCTAAAGAAACATTGATTTCTTTCGTACCTGTTCATATTATTAACAGTAATATTATTGACAACAATTTCGGAGGTTTCAGAAGTAGCAGCAGCAGGTTGATTGTCATTGTCAAGAATAAATCCAACAATTACCTTTGGAGGTGTTTATGATAAAGAAGAATCAATCAGTGTAGTATTCCAATCTAGTCGATTTTGAAGAAATTATCTTGAAATTAGTGAAATATTTATAAATAACGTAGAACAATGTGCAAGCAATCAACAAACAAACCATAGCAACGCCGTAAAACATCGTTCTCGTGTAATATCATTAAAATTTTATAAATTTTGATAACATTTTAGTGATTTTCTAAATCGCACAGTTGTAGGAAAAATGTTGTTTATAACACGTGCCGAAAAAGGTTACATGCTCGTGCAGATTTCCGCACGAGGCTTAAGCCTTTTTCGGCACTTTTTATAAAAATAACTATTATGTCCCAATGGCGAAGTATAGTTAAGTTTTTATAAAAACGTGCTAAAAATATGACTTGAAATAATCATACAAAACATTATGCTATATCCCCCATCAAATGGGGTAGCACGAACCCAAGAATCATTCATTGAACATTCATTCATTAGATTAATCAAATAATCAGTCCTAGTCAAACATTCTCATCATAATACACCATCCTCGCAGAAATAAATAAAACTGTAATATATTGAACATATTAAAAGTAACGTTGAAGTATTTCTCATGGCACGTTTAAATACTGACATACTATTTAAAGTTTTAAATTTATGCGCTAGTTCGTTATAAATTTTTGCAGCAAAATATGAAAATGAGGATTTAAATATAGAGTGTAAAATGGAGGGATGTACAAAATGAAACTGAATCGTGTATTATGGGAATTAAAATATACAGCTCGAATCTCAAAAAAGTTTTAGCTAATCCTGAATTTTGAATTAGCTAATTTTATCTAATTCGATTTTAAAAAGTTAATCCAAATCACTATCCGAAAACTAAATGGTAACAAGATTACATTAAAGTTTATTTAAACTTTTATGAGATCATAATTTATAGATCTATTCTGTAAGCATTCGTTAAGTCATAACGTTTCGTTATTTAACGAAAATCGTTAACTCGAACATCGGTCGCCCGCTTTTTTTGCCCTTTAAACTCGTCCTACAGTTTTCAATGCATTTCAATCATTTTTTTTTACATGTCATGTTCAGCCTTTAGATGATAGAGATATTTTAATTGTTTTTATGTATTTCCAACTTTCGGCGAAAAAAATATCCCAATTTTTGCAATTTTTAACCATTTAAACCAATTTTTTTTACAGGTCAAGTGTGGCGTCTTAATGGCTGAAATGTTTCAATTCTTTTTAAATATTGTTAACTTTAGCCGAAAAAATATTTAAGTTTCGAATTTCTGCAGTTTTCAACAGATTAAATGAAACTTAGTTGTTAGGTCAAATTGAATATAATATTAAAATTTGAATTAGTTTTTGCCTATAAATTTTAAAGCAAAAGTGTAAATACGAAAGATGTTCAGAATTAGAAACTGTATCCAACGAGTAAATGAGTTTTTATTTATTAATATAAAATATTCCGTTTACGAAAATTTCCAACTTTGAGCTGTATACACACTGCCATGAGAAATAATATAAATAGATATATTATTTTATAGACTTTCTGTTCATTTAATTATCCTGATAATCTTATTATTAAATATGATACAGACTAAAAACAAATGAAAAAGTTCAGTGTGTAGAATGGTATTTTACTGAAAATTCTGTAGCTCGATTAAAAGATTTATTCATCGGTATTTATATAAATCACCCTATTGCGAACATTCAAAGGATAATGACCGAGACCAGAGCTGGGCAAGCTACTTAAAAAAAGTAGCTAAGCTACAGCTACAGCTATTCTTTAAAAAAGTAGCCGTGCTACAGCTATAAGCTACATTTTGTAAAATATAGCTAAACTACAGCTAAAAGATTTCATTTATTGTGAATTATTGTGAATTATTAAATTTGCCATTGTCATATGATCAGTTGATCAGTCTTTTGTTATAATGACTGTTAATAAATATAAAAAATCGCAAATGAACAAATGTACTGTTAATTTGTTATGCTATAATTCTTATTTATATCGGAACAAATTAAGTCACATTAACAGAAGACTCCTAAATAGTCAATGTTTAGTTCATCTAATATTTAAGACAAAAGTAGGATAGGTTAAGAACAAGTGAAAAATTAAATATGTTAATAGATTTTAAAATATATAATAATGTTACAACATTATAAAAATTGATATATAAAAATAAATAAAACTCAATTCAAGATTTATTCATTTGAACCACCAGCTTCTTCGAGAAATGACAACATAATAATCATAGTAATTCTATTTCACCAAATCTCACTAACATAAAAGTAATTATAAAATTATTACGTAAATCATAATTAAATAACTCCTAACATCTTTAATTGTAAATCCCGTAATACTAAAATATTTAATTGGTGATTTCATAACACTAACTTGTTATCCTACAGTTATAGAAAACAATAAAGAAGGTACAATTCAAATACAAAACAAAAATTAATAGGTATTTCTTAATGAACAGTAGTAGCTTTAAGCTACAAAAAGTAGCTTTGGTTTACAAAAAGTAGCTTTAAGCTACAAAAAGTAGCGTCAGTTGTTATAACAATATTTTTAAGCTAATAGAAAAAACAAACCATAGCTCGCTACAAGCTACAGCTATATTTTTTCACAGTTAGCTAAGCTACAGCTACAGCTAAGGTAAACGTAGCTAAGCTAGTAGCTAAGCTACAAAAGTAGCTAGCTAGTGCCCAGCTCTGATCGAGACTCTTCAATTTTATTGTAAATATTGCCAGCTTTATGTGAAAAAACTCATCTAACCAAAATAAAAAATATGACAAATTCTACTGAAGATTCAATGAAATTAGTTACGTTCTTCTCCGCACATGTCTCTTATTTTCTGAACGAAAAAAGTGACCAATGAGAACGCATATTTTTATTCGTTAATATATATGAAGTAAAACATTATTTTTAACAATTTTTTTCGCTGATAGTCATAATTCAATATATATTTTATGTTTTTTATCATGAAATTGATTATGGTAAAAAATACTCGTCATGATAAAAAGAATTTCATATCTGATAGGATAATAAAAGAAGAAACACGCGTAGGATTACGTAGAAATTGTAGGGCTTACCGTTTCAACTGTGCGAGAATACCGAATGAACGACGAACGATTCTGCTCTCGCAATACAATGCAGGCTTTACGTCCGCGGATCTTCCTTACAATTCGTTCGTTTTGATTTCCCTGCGGTTGCGTTACTTCGAAACGCATCTCACGACACGCAGCACGCACGAATGCCGCGTAGACGAGAATGGAGAAAGACGAGGCAAGGGAGAACTGATGATGAAAAATAGTTGTGTCATGTTGGGAATTCGCCGCTGCATGGAGAACATGTCAATCGAATTATTATTAAAGATTCTGCGGACGTCAACCTGAGAGTTATTAATGTATGCGTCAGGCATCGCATCTTCTCTGCCGAAATATGTAGCGCCTACGCACACGTCATATCAATATTTATTTTACATATCAACTCTGTCAAATATTTGTGAGTATTACGGTCAATACAAATATAGATTAATGGAAAATTGTATTTATTGAAATTATTTGATGTCATGCATCAATTTTTAATGACCAAATAATAAATTATTTAATTCATTCTGCTCAATAAAGATTATTTGATCGACAAAATATATGACAAATTCACCTACAAAATATGCAATTTACGCTTGGTTAAATATAAACTATTGTAATATTAAAATTATGAACATATATACTTTATATCAGCTGACTCAATAATTTCATCATTTCGAAAACCATTACAACAGTGAATGAAAAACATTTTATTATTCTTAAGAACCAAATGTATAGTAAACAATATATAAATATATAAATAAATAAATATATCATCGTGCCGTTTACCTATTACTGGATGTGAAACGCCGAAGCAGATCTCGGTAGGTGATATATTTATGCGCGTGAAGTGCGGTTACCAGCCATCAAATCACGCCCCCCAAAGATGTTAGTGATGGGGGAGCCACAGGAGTAATTTTAAATTGGTGAAAATGTTTTGTCGGCTGTGGGAATCGAACCAAGGTTCTTTGGATCCACAGGCCGAATTGATACCACTGACCCATTACTCCATAGTAAATTATATATAAATATATAAATAAATAAATATATCATCGTGCCTTTTACCCATTACTAGGTGTGGCACTCTGCCGAAGCAGATCTCGGTAAGTGATATATTTATACGCATGAAGTGCGGTTACCAGCCGTCAAATCACGGGCCCCATAGATATTAGTGATGGGGGAGCCATAGGGGTAATTTAAATGTGGTGAAAATGTGTGTCAGCTGTGGGAATTAAACCAGGATTCTCAGGAACCAGAGGCCGACTCGATACCACTGAGCTACCTACCCTATATGGTGAATATAAATTTAGATAAATGGAAAATTTTATTTATTGAAGTTATTTGATGTTTTGTACACTGAATACATAAATAATTAATGACCATATAACGAATTATTTAATTCATTCTGCTCAAAAAAGATTATTTGATCCAGACAAAATTTATGATAAATTTATGTAGAAAATATGCAAGTTACGCTGGCTTCATATCAGCTGGCTCAATAATTACGTCATTTGTGAAACCATTACAACAGCGAATAAAAAACCTTTTCCTACAACTGTGCGATTTCTTTGTTATTACGTAACTATAATTGCCTTGGTTACGTATGGAAAGTAGATGAATGCAGACCAAGTGCGTTTCCGAAAGCAATGAAACACTAGTGCGGAAAGTGCTTCATTACGTAACTGTCAAAAGAATATTGTTTTGACAGCGATTTAAATTTCGCGCCGAGCGCAGAATTCATATTTTGACCACAGGAGCTTATGGAAGAAGAAGATACGGTGAACCAGCGCTAGTAAATATGCAGTAGTATATTTTGACGTTTATAAACGTAACCTTAATTTGCAGTATATCTAATCTGTAGACAATTAATAAAAAGAACCGAACAAAGTAAAATATATCGATAAATGGTTTTATTTAAAGAGTAAGTGAAATACTTCATATTTATTGTTTGTGTATATTATTAATACAGTTGTTACAGTTGCTTATATTGACATAATGTAAAGTGGAAACTTTTTTGTCTAAAGAAACATTGATTTCTTCCGTACCTGTTCATATTATTACCAGTAATATTATTGGTAACAATTTCGGAAGCTTCAGAAGTACCAGCAGCAGGTTGATTGTCATTGTCGAAAATAGATCCAACATAGTATGATCCGGAGCTTCAATTATCTTTGGAGGTGTTAATGATAAAGAAGAATCACTCACTGTACTATTCCAATCAAGATGATTTTGAAGAAATTATTTTGACGTTAGTGAAATATTTTTAAATAACGTAGAACAATGTGCAAGCAATCAACAAACAAACAATAGCAACGCCGTAAAACATCGTTGTCATGTAATATCATTAAAATTTTATAAATTTTATAAATTTTAATAATATTTTAGTGATTTACTAAATCGCACAGTTGTAGGAAAAATGTTGTTTATAACACGTGCCGAAAAAGGTTACATGCTCGTGCAGAATTCTGCACTTGCACGTAACGAGCCTTTTTCGGCACTTGTTATAAAAATAACTATTTTTCTTAAGAACCACATCTACAGGGTGTTCAATTTAAGTGTGACGCCATTGCTATCTCGAGAACTATACAAAATACAAGGTTGGCTAAATTAGCAAAGAAATACCATTTTTTAAGTCTATTAACAAAAAAATTTACGACCAGTGATTCTCAAAATACTTGCACCCCGCAACTTTAATATTTTTGATGAGAACCTAATTTTTTTTTATTTGCTTATTCGATTCAGTATTTTTTTCTGAATTCAACGACTACAAACTTCTGTACCCTCACAAAATTTTTTACAAAAATGTATATAAAATTAACATAAACGATGCATTTAAATATAATGTTAACTTAGCCTGACCTACAAATGGCCGCCGTGAACTTGCTTGCCAACGCACGCTCCAAGCAAGTTAGCAATGCAGTGATTATATAAAATCCTTGATTACTTTTCTGTACACCTTGTAAAACGTTAGCTAGGTTATCTTTATGTTTCGTATTCCTCACTCAAGTTAAATAATGGTTATCTGGCACACCTAGTTTGTATCATACATCAAATTGAATGATGTGACATCATCATATATAATTTGACAAACAAGAATGAAGTAAGTATTGACCATATGTACGCAAAAATAGAACTGCGTCTAAGGTGTAGGAGAGTCCTGCAGTATATTGAAAGGAATTTCCTGTTGTTCAACGTAAACAATAAATAAATGATTGTTCAGAAATCCTTTCCAATTCTCGGAAGAAATAATCAATTAGAATTGGATTGTAAATTACATACAAACAAGCAAGAAACAAGATTCTCATTAAAATATTTTAATCGCATTTTGATTATTCGAAATCGTAAATTTCTTGTTAAAGAGAAAAACAACGGAACTTAATTTCAAGCTAAAATCTTTAATGGATCTGTAATATGTTATTTATAGCAATGTTCGCTGTACACTTCATAACGCATTACGTATTTCATTTTATAGCCTGCAGCGTTCAGCTAATGGATACAGTGTATCAACCGACGGTCGGATATCATTAAAAAATACTTAACTATCATATTTCAACCCAAATGAAATCAAACGTCGAGGAATGTTTATATTCTTTTCAGTTTTCACAATGAATGCTTGATGGCTGTCTTTTCATCTTAACCCACTTGCAAAACTCAACAAAAAATAATCAAATATATAAATATACAGAGTGTCCCACGAAAACTGTGTCATTGGCAAATTAACTTGGGAAATTAGATTTGAATTGGTAATGTTTGAAAAATACATAATAAAAACACTTGGTTGTTTCCAAGAAAATATTTATTTTTACACTTAATACGTATTTCCGATTTTACACCATCATCAGAAGTGACGAAAAATTCAAGAACAATCTATTGTGAGTGACCAAAAGGAATTGTTACAGTTGGCAATAAAAAAAACTACTTGGTAAGCCTGATACATAAATTCATTTCCTGTTGTTGACAGTGAGATTTAAAATTTAAATTTGAGTACATTTATTATTACATTTATTTCTAAAATATTTCTATTACATAAAAAGTCAAAATTATATTAGCTGTCAGACTCCTGACATAACCTATTTGTATTTATTAGAAATGTCAAATAACATTTCCGCCTTTACCTGGCGTTGTGCTAACTGTGGAATAAAAAAATCTCTGGAATTGTATTGACAACTATAACAATTCCTTTTAATCATCCTGTAGTTACATTGAGTACCTGTAAGTACATACAAATACAACCGAGATAGATTTCTTGATTTCTATCTTTCCTTTTCCTGAAACGGTGGCGGTACACATGCGTTTCATAGCTTATAATCAACCAACCAGGATGTAAAGACGTATTGAACATGTTAAATAACGTCAATTTAAATGTTACTTTTAGCAGTATAAAATAAATAAATTGAATTGTATCAATTGATTTACATGCAGAAATTAATTCTCTACAGCTTTTAATTGAAACATTCTTCTGTAAAATTATTGGGGAACCTATGGTAGTGGAAAACTTATTTCCTATGTTAATCGCATATAACAGTTTTCTATATTGTTGATATTCTACTACTAAATGATAGTGTTGATCACAATTTGTCAAACTTGAGATAATGCTTCTTACCATTGCTGTAACTTATATTTCTTTGTTTTTTATTTTATCTTATGTTTGCTAGTAGTGATTTTTTTTTATTAATTTATATAAAATATAATTCTGTGTTGTCGTAAGTTATAGTTTTAGTATAAGTTTCATTTATCGTAAACTTTTAGGTACAAATTAAAGTATATAGTTCATAGGTTCTTTTAATAATATAGGATTTTCGTAGTAGATATTAGTTCTATTAGTATAATATTAGTTAATAATAGTTGTGTTATATTAGTTCTATTATCATTCATTTTTATTATTTTTTTATGTACTTAGTTATTAAGTTAGTAGCAAATTGTACTTTTATCATAGTTCCAATTTTCGCCACTATGAACAATGAACACATTTATTTAAAAATTCCAATAGGTATCATCGGTACATTGTGTCTCTGAAGGGACTGTACAAATCACGGGTATTGCGTAAGTAGTTACACATGGGAAAAACTATATTATAATTTATCATATTTTTTGGTTGTTTTCCTATAGATGAACTTACGTCCGTACTTTTAAAAAAAATTCAAGGTTGAATCTTGAAACCATATTATATTAATTACTCATTTTGATTGTTACAGGGCAGTTCATATTTCACTTCTACTATTCATCATTGGACCCATCTAAAATCGTAAGTATCCATTAACGTACTTTACTGTTATATTCTTTTTTAACTCGCGACGGTGTGATTGTCTGATAAAGCCCGGCTTTAAAAATATATCAGTTTCAAAACTTCTGCTGGTAGCAGATTATCACCCTCACATTTTAAAAGGTACACATCTGCATTTTACACCATATGATGGTTCAATCTTTATCAGTTATTATTATCGAACAGTATCTAAAACGTAAACATGTTTATTTTGGTAAAACCAATCTCTGAATCCATACATACATACATACATACACTTCTTACACTAAACGTAAAAACCACTCTGTTTGCTGAATTGAAAAAAAATTGCCCATACTGCAAGTTCATGATCAAGATTTTCAGATCTTACGACCGACACATTTGTGTCTAGAACCCTGAACAGGAGCGTACTCCAGATTTTCCACTTGCAGAATTTTAGGCAGTTTTATGAAAAATAATATTGTTTTTAGTATAGGGACCATAGTTTTAGTTGTGTTTTTAATTTCCAAAAATATGTAATATATCGTTTATGAGTTTGCCTAATATTAGCTCTTTTCCATTTGCCACTTGGTTCACTTAAGATAGTACTATCGTGAAATTTTTTTTGCAGATCTGAATGGCGCACGTAAACATTGGATAGTCATACGCATCCTGTTAAAATATGAAACACATTCATCGTCTGTGAACAAATATATTCGCTTGTAAAGTTGAGTTCTTATACACGGGGCTTATGGTGATCATCACTCAGAATCGCACATATTTGGTTTGTGTACCTCTAAAATTTTGCAGTTTCATTTGAAAAACTAGTATGATGTTCTAGAACTATCAATGTATATTGTATCAGAAGGAGAAAGTTTTTTATCGTTTAGTAATGGATATATAGCCATGCAAAGCCTTGTTTTTAACGAAAAATTAAGAATCCCAATTTATAATAACAACACCACATGGTGGTACGGTATTTGAAAATTCACTAAACCAACAACCTGTTAACAATTCATGATATTCAAATCATAATAGGTATAAAACACTTATTTTATTCAATTTTTATATTTTTTTGAGCGTCAGTTTCGCCACTCGACAACCGATTGCGCCACCGTCACACTAGTACTACCTTAAATTAGTTCAGATAAATTAGACAACATGACTAAATGAACTGAATTAAGCAAACTGATCTAATGGGGTGAATTACTTCAAAGTATGTTAGAATCAGTAATTCTAGTACTGAACATAAAGTTAGCGAAGTAATCCAGCGAAATTAATAAGTGATCTGCTTCAGTAAATGTAAGTTAGATCTGATTCAAATGGTAAATGGAATGCGGTTTTGATCTGAAGCTGATATCTGAATATTTGATCAATCTTAATCTAATTAAAACAAAATATTATTGTTATTTTAAATTAAACACGGTTTGTGTTGCACATATTTTCTAAGTTAAAACAAAGACATAATAAGACGTCTAACTAAATGTATTCAAATGGCATCGGATTTTATCTATGATATTTGTAGTTCTGTCATATTGCGAAATTATAATTCCTTAACCATTAGTGCCCTAATTAAATCTCCATAACCTAAATAGATATTATCGCTCCAATACTGACTCGTCCAGAACTACAAATTTCATTGATAAAAACGCTTCCTTTGTATACGTTTAATTAGACATCTGTATTTATTTTATCTGTGGTTCAAGGTTTAAAGTATTGTAATAAATTTATGTGCAAATAATTGTGGAAAATTATTTCAAATATTGATTCAATTTCTAAAAAAACTAAATGGTTGAAAGGAAAGTAAATATTCCTAGTAGAAATTTGGCGGACGGGGCGCACCGAGCCGCAGATTTTTACTCTGCCGTACTGCCGGTTTCCACAGTTAGTTGTTTTTTAAGGCGAATATGTGACTAGCATAGAGCGCCCGAGTGTGGCAAATACAGGAAGCTGTATTTGTTTTTTATTTTTTAACGACAAGCCACACGTAGTCGGCCGGTGGATTCGAAATGACGAACCTTGGCTCGGGTGACGTCACAGCGTGCTAAGAGATGTAGCATTAGCCTGCACGGCCACCGCATAAATATAGTAATCTATAATTCGATATGGGGTGGCTAGCTCAGTGGTATGAAGTCGGCCTGTGGATCTTGAGAACCCTGATTCGATTCCCACAGGTGACAAACAATTTTCATAATTTCAAAAACTACCCCTGTGGCTTCTCCACCACTAACATCTTTGGGGGCCTTGATTTGACGACTGGTAACCGCATTTCACGCGTAAAATATATCACTTACCGAGGTCTGTTTCGGCAGAGTACTACACCCAGTAATGGGTAGAAGGCGTGATGATATAATTATTTATATTTTATTTATAATTCGATATATTTTGAAAAAAAAAAACTCAAAAAGTAAGTGTGGAAAGTACCTTTTAGTAACATTCAGTGCGGCTTGATTTCTTGTCGCACTCAGTGAGAGAAGAAAAAGTTTATGATTTTGTATCCAAGAGAACCATTGTGGAACTAGCATATTATAATACTACAGGGTGATCAGAAGGAATTGTTACAGTTGGCAATACAATTCCAGAGATCTTTTTATGCCACAGTTGGCACAACGTCAGATAAAGGCGGAAATGCTATTTGACATTTTTAATAAATACAAATAGGTTATGTCAGGAGTCTGACAGCTAATTTTGATTTTTTAAGTAATAGAAATACTTTAGAAATAAATGTAATAATAAATGTACTCAAATTTAAATTTTAAATGTCACTGTCAACAACAGGAAATGAATTTATGTATCAGGCTTACCAATTTCAAGTAGTTTTTTTTATTGCCAACTGTAACAATTCCTTTTGATCACTCTGTAATATATAAGTAAGTCTTTAAAGCACAAGTTTAAGAAAACGACCCGAAATGGAGTGCTTTTAACGCCTACCTGCAACATAATTTCGAAAATAAAGCTGGAAAGCCGCATTTCTATTTTAATTCATTTCATAATTTTGTGTGTTTGATTTGACGTAATATCGTTTACATGAAGATAGGTTAGCATTTGTTGTTTACTATGAGGATTCGTTGTTTTGCAATTTGTTGTGATAAATATGAATGGATTTGAAGAGCAAATTGATTTTGTACATGTTGCTAGTACGACATGTTTTAGGGTCAAATTCATAATCGTGACTCACCCTCATCTCATCCTCATCTCACACTCAAAGTCGAAAGATCTATGGCACCAAATGTTAGTTGTCGTAGTTACCTCGACTTTGAGAGAATGACGAGGATGAGGTGACGGTGAGCCACTACTATGAATTTGGCCTTTAATGTTGCGTTTTCGTACGCTTTTTATTTTCTTTAACAAGGATGATTGTGCAGGTATAATAAAAAATCTTTTCTTTTAATTTAATGTGAAATATAATAGTAAATGACAGATGTCAAATTGATCCAGACATCGATTTTAAGAAATAAATAAAAATATAACCGTAGAAAAAATAGTATGTAACGGCTAATGTAAAGCTTGTGTTACAATATACTATTTCGTTTCCTTTTATTGATATACAAATTTTTTTATTGCCTTCCAACTGTTTTTATGGTTATAATATGTTTTACGTTTTCAAATTTATTATAATACTTTCAACCTATAATTTAAAAAATAACTGCATTACATAATATTCATGTATAATAAATTGATATGACGACTGATACCACACTTCACATGCAAAATATATCGCTTACCGAAATCTGCTACGTCAGTGTTACACCCAGTAATGAGTAAAAGACGTGCGACTTCATTCGCTTTTCATTTAAACTAAACCTCTTCCCAGCTTCTAATTTAAAATACCAACCTTTATTTTCAACTCAACCAACATCTTTTTACTTCCTTCTCTCATTCCGCCTAAATCCGTTCCTGCTTCTGAGTTTTTGCCCACCTTGCTTACATCATACCCGCCATCCTCCAAGTACATAAAGAACAGACTCGGCGTGCGGCGAGGTCTTGTTTTGCTCCGTGCTGGATAATCTTCCCGGGTCCGCGCGTGGTACAATCTAGCGCGTGATCTCATGAGGGCTCTGCGAGCTCCGTGGTCCGTGGCCTGTCTGGCTGATGTTAGCAGAGCTGGGAGCTCAGTGGTGTGCGAGCACGGAGGCGTGAATTCGAAAAGTAGATTAGTGCAGGAGGAATGGAGAGGTATTTCTTATTTCGTGGAAGAATTCGGTTGCTTGGAAATCTACTTAACAATTTTGTAAATTTAAATGTAATTGCAGTTACAATGACTAATGAATAGACAAGAAACATTTTCATAATTATAATTATTTCTCTGCTGAATTCTTAATATGATTTACGAATTCTGCATCACATCAGTTTATCCAAAACTTTTTTTTTATCGGACTAAATCTGGCCTCTTTCCGGTGTATAGTTTGTCCGCAAATTTCATTATTTCGGTATTATAGTATCGTTGCTAGACTACTAAAAATAACAGTAAAGCTGGATTTATAATAAAGTAAAGTAAAGCTACATTCACAAATCGAAATTAGTTTTTGTTTTATGTTTTCCATTTATGTTTTAATAACCTTGTAGTCATGTTACCTTATGCAGCCATTCACAAATCAGTATTTAGTTTTGGTTTTAACACAAAAGTTTGCAAACTCCAAACTTATGTTTTAGTTTTACGTTTTATACTTAAGAACAGACCAATAGGACGAAGCGTAGAATGATATAGTGATATATACTTGTCTCTTTCTATCATCCTTCACATTGACAATAACCTAAATTTTTTTCTATTCAAGTGTCAAAATGAATGAAAATAAAAAGATTTTAAGTGTAGTTTTACTAATCAAATCATCTAAAATAGTTTAATAACAAATTAATACCTACCTTCTTATTACAATAATATTTACCTTGCTCTTCCAAGAAATACGAAAGTAAACAAACTTATGACAGCACGTGTAACTTAGCATATCTGACAGTTGCATTTACTGTATTACCGATCTTCTGAGTATATCCGATTTTTTAAAATTTATGATAGATTTCACTACTAACTAAAACCGACAAAAGCAAAACTATTTGTGAATGCCACCTAAAAACACACTAAAACATAAAACAAAAACTAATTTCGATTTGTGAATGTAGCTTAAGAGATAAAGTAAAATAAAGCAAAATAAAAAGTAACGCAAGCAAATTACTGATTTATATTGAGAAGCAGAACCTAATACTGTTAGCCAATCAGAGGTATGTCGCAATTTGTTTTCTTTTTCTTATAATTTTCCAACGACGTTGGACGTATTTAGCTAAAAAAATAAATACAAACCAAAATTTATTAATATAATAATATAACCTCAAGAACTTGCCGTTTGTTTTCAGATTTGCTAATTATTTATACAATTGCTGTTTTTTCTTAAAAAAAACCAATCTTTTGATAACTTTGTCATACAGAATTTTATTGGCCTCTAAAAATTGTACTACTTCTTTATTCATTTCTGAAAAAAGTAGATGAATCCAAACGTTTGACAGTGACAGCTGATAGATCACGGTCGATAATAGAGATTACAGCGTGAAGATTAAAACGCTGATTTCTGATTGGCCAGCGTTAAGAAATGTTAGGTAAAGTAACGTAGAAAGATGAAAGTTGACCATCTCTTGCATTGCTTATGTTACATTACTGATTGCTTTACTTCAATATAAATGGTTCTACTTAAATCACAAGTTTTAACTTGTTTTCTTACCTACTACTTTTGCGTTGCATCTGGCGTTACTTCATTATTAATCCAGCTTAAGGGAATATTTATTTTCTTGAAACCAGCAAGAAAGTGCTTACTTTCCTAAATAATTTTAGTATGGAAAATAGATTTTTATCAAAACATTCAGGTAAAGTACGTATCCAATGTTACAACAACAAAAAAGGAAAGAGTTCGATAAAGTACAAAACAGTCTGGTAATGACTTCACCGGACTGTTTTGTTATTGACACGTTATATGCATAGTCTGCTGTCAACATGATTCTTTAAAAAAAATTGAAACATTTTGAATTATTTATGATTAATTATTGATTTGGTTTCAGAAAAATGGTATACATAATACATCAGGCAAGTGTTTTTACTTGACTCAGCGGATTAAAATACTGGACCTGCGACCTTGTAGTTCAAACAACCGTTTTGTCAAGTGTAACATAATTTTCCTAAGTTATTATGTAATATAGTATTCCGGCTCTGGCAAAGGTTTCCCGTGTAGTATGCTTGTGAAAATAAAAAATCAAACCATGATTATGCTATCCTTTGATATGATTATCAAAGCAACTCAATAATTGTATATCTTATTGATTGTCTGATGTTTATAAATGAAATATAAAATAACTAATTATTGAGTATAATCCAATCCATAAAATAAATTAGTATGTGTATGTCAGAAAAATGTTTTCCTGGAATCGAGAAATAATGTCAATAAACTTTACAGTCAACAATTCGATTCCATATTGTTTAACTGACACTTGATATTTAAGTAAGGTGACCATACGTCCCGCTCCCGGTGGGTGAGTCCCGATTCTTGACAGTTCGTTTCACGTCCTGCGGACTTTTAAAAATGCCCCACTTTTTAGAAAGAATATGCTTTTTGCCAGGTGAAACAAAAAAAGACAAAATAAGCCGGCAATATAATTTTCTTTACATTTTAGGAACCAATTTTTCAATCACCGATTAATGTTAATCATGATTATATATTAATGGAAATTATGGTTTCCATTATTATTTATTCATGATTAACATTAATCGAGAGTAAATCGGAGATTGAAAAACTGGCCCTTAATATTGTTTGTTAAATTTCAAAACTTTATGTAATTGTATACTTTTTTTTGGGTTCTTTCATAACAAAATTTAATTTTTGAATTTTTTACTTTCATCATAATAACGCTCCCCCTACCCCTTGTTACACCTCCGGCCGCTTTTGCTAAAAATGCATCTTATATCTAATACACATTTAATGTTAAATATAGTTAAAAATGTTGGAAATTAATTATAGAATATAGTAACTAACTGCGTTGTGAATATTTAAATTTCGACAAAAATTACGGGCCAATTTATATGATTTTGGGGTCGTAATAAACTCATATTTATGGAGTAAATAGCTCCATGGTAACAAATCGGACTATAGAATTAAAGTCCTCAGTTGGAAAGATTCCATAATTGAAATATTACCCCTGTAACTAACCCTCCACTTGAAAAGATACATCACTTATCGTGATTTGCTAAGAAAGAGTGCCGCACCCAATAATGGATAAAATAGCATCATAAAATATTTATATTTTAAATGTCATTTCATAATAGAAATTTAATCAGAAATGTGTAAAATTGCGTAGTTATATTTTGTTATTTATTTTAATTATTTTTTATTATTATTTAAATTTTTAACATACTTTTGATATAAAATTCAGCTTTGTATGTGTGCTATTACTACTTGCATCGAAATAATTTCATTATCTAGTTTACAAATTTGCAAAACAAAATATTCAAGTTTGCATTGAGTTTTAAATTCCATCAAATTATATTATTATTGGGTCAGAAATGAAAATAAATATAAAACTGGAAATAAAATACGTGCAGCAAAACAGACATTTAGAAAAATATTATGAGAGAGATTTTGAAAATTAATGACAATATACACTAACGTACTAACAGTAACAAAAGAGAACTGTAATTCATTTTACGTAATCTAATAAGTAACCATAAAAAGTAATTCCTATGGATACATAAATAAAATAACAATTTTTGTCTATTGTGAATACTTGATAATTCTAAATGTATATATTTTGAACATATAATTAAATGTTAGTATGTTGTGCATAAAATATTTTATGTACCACGGGTGAAATTAGCGTTTCTGACTCCGAGTTTGTTATTAGTCCTCGGCGCTTTGCGCCTCGTGGTAATAATTATACCGTTGGCCAGAAACGCCTGTTTTCATCTTTGATACATAATAGTTATTTGTGTATCAAGAGCGTAAAGTGAATCTTTATTGCTCGTGCTCGGTAATTGAAGGGCGAGCGAAGCGAGCACTGCAATAGAGCGAGAGCAATAAAGATACTTTACGCTTGAGGTACACACATAATTTCAAAAAATAATATGGGGTTAGTTAAATTCACGTTCCACCAATTTCTGTATTGTATGTAACTATGACGATATCAGTATCCAAATAAATAATTAAAAAATTATGTTATCAGCAATCATTGTATGTGATAAATTTTCACATATAAATAAAAAATGTGCTACAAAATCTCAGAAAATAGTGATTGGCGTACTAACTGAAAATTTCAATGAGAATATCACAGAATCTAATTTATCCCCAAATTTATCAAATATCATTTCAAGTTCCGGAATAAATATACAAAACTGTCAAAAGTGCACTTTCAATTTTAACATCCCTCATCCTCATTAAGTTGACATTGCTGCCCAGCTGCGTTCAGGTTCAACTTCAAATCATAGCGCAGCAAACTTCATTAATATGTGTAAAAGTGTAAAAATTTATCTACCCTATATTTTAGATTTTGTGAGTATTGTTTCAATAAATGAAGATTTCATCAACAATTTATATTTTTCTAAGCGAGCGGTAAAGTATTTTACCGCTTGTTGCTATAGGAGACGCGCGGTAAAGTATGTAATTGTTCGTTACTCAGTAACCATCAACTTTACGATGACAACTGAAGGCATAAATATCAACTTTTCATAGCAGTCGGAGAAAATAGTTATTTATGTACCATGTGTGAAAACAGCGGTTAAGATACTCGGTCTGCGGTCTAGTATTTCAAACAACCGCTTCGTCAAATAAAATATCACTTTCCTGACTTATTATGTAATATACTATTAAAACGTTGTAACAAATCAGGGTGGCCAAAAATGAGAATTTATCTTGACCACTGATTGCCGACGTGCTGAAGTTGAATAATAAGTAACGAACGCTGTATGTGCGAGTGGTAAATATTTTATTTATTAAACAACATAATAAAAACTCAGATAAAACAAAGATAATAAATTAATTAAACAACAAATAACAAATTAATAACATCATATTCTCGGGATAGACACCCTCGAATATTCTTCTACTCACGAATCATAACTACTATCTACGTACTAACATCTACTACTTTCGAACTGTCTGCTACATACTTCTACATTGTATACTATCTATGTATTCTATCATCTACTATCATCTACTATCATCGCTTAACTATTCTTAAACTACGGCATTTATACTAAATAAATGCTACATCGCAATAATTTCGCTGAATGTGACAAATGCCTCAGACGCTCCCGCGTGTTCCAAAATGTGAATAACATGACATGTGTCTTAAAGACGCAATCTAATCAACAATTTTGCAAACGATTATTTCTTGTACATCCTGTCTGTTACAATATCTTAGAACACATAATTTTGTATAAGATTGAATTTAGTATATATATATATATATATATATATATATGTATATTTTTAACTAAATATTATTATTTTTAATGCACACTGGCATTTTCTTTAGTTCATTCCGTTACTTTACCCCTTACTAGGCAGTACGAAATTCTTGTAAATTGTTTGTGTTCCATTTACCGAAAACCGAATGAAACTTTTACATAAATTAGTTTAAGCTCAACTTTTCCATCTGCTCAGCGTTATCCTCTGACAATCTCCAACTGCCAACAATTTTTATTTCATCCATCTTTTTTTGTAAAACTATTAGGGTCAGTTCAGGTCAAACTCAAACCCTCATAAACCCCCTATTCCTTCCTTCTACGAATTTCAAAAATCGTTACAACTATACAAATTTAAATTACGCTTTCTTCCAACCGTCAATCAATCAAACCTTACACCTTGTCTTTGTACCCAAACAAACAATATACCACCAACTGTAGCTGGTGTCCAAGTCTGTCTACGGTCAGGTGGGACTAGAGTTTCCCTCGTCTGTCATATCGCCAGCGGATGAACAGCGTGGCAAGCCGGCCACCAGACCCAGGGGTTCGCTCGAACAATGGTTTGTAATCGCAATAAGATACTGGGCAGTCGGTGTTCTCTGCGAGGACGACGAGGTTGAATGGAATGGATGGTGAGAGTTTTACCAGCGCGATTCGTCCGGAAAGTAAATTATGGGGGGCGGAAACCACAAGACAATGAGATGAATTTAGCATTCGTCTTTGGCTTAGAGATCGTTTCTATAGTAAGCAGGGATATACAGAGTGGTTCAATATTTCAGGACTAGAATTAAGAGGGTATTATGGAGTAGGTGGATCAGTAGTATCGAGTCGGCCTGTGGATCCTGAGAACCCTGGTTCAATTTCCACAGCCGACAAACATTTTTACCACATTAAAATTAGTCTTGTGGCTCCCCCACCACTAACATCTTGGGGAGCCGTGATTTGCCAGCTCGTAACCGCACTTTACGCGTATAAATAAATCATTTACATGCTGGGTTGCAAGAAAAAAATAAAGAGCTCTTTAGTTAAAGAATTGTTTATCTAGCAACAGTATCAATAGCGATTTTGAGAAATTTATTGAACCGTTAGTTGCTAATGAAGCGATAAAACTTTCGTGCAACCCAGCAATGGAGTGCCACATCTAAGGCGTATTCCATTTGCCATTTGGATCAGATCTAACTTACATTTACTGAACCAGATTATTTATTTATTTCGTTAGATTACTTCGCTGACTTTATTTCCAGTCCTAGAATTACTTATTCTACTTTATTTTGAAGTAATTCACTCCAATAAGTGCATTAATTTGTTTAATTCAGTTCATTTAGTCATGTGTCGAATTTATCTGAACTAATTTAAGTGAACCAAGTGGCAAATGGAATACAGCTCTAGTAATGGATAAAAGGCGTGATGATATATTTATTTATTTTTATTTTTAAAATTAAGAGGCAGATATTACATGATATACTAATCTCGGACATAGACAAAATAGTATACAGATGTCTAACTAAATGTATTCAAACGGCTACGCTTTTTATTAATTAAAATTTTATTTCTGGACGAGTTTACAGCGCTAATGTCGATTTAATTTATGGACATTTAATTAGGCACGAAAATTTATAATGTCACAATATACAACACATTTGAAAAGGAATTAATTCCAAATTAAAAATTATATGCAAATATACGAGGGAAAACAGTTGAACAATGCAACAAACTAGCGAAATTAACTACGAGCATGTTCATTAACATACCTACTATACGGTTATTTCAAATTTCATAACATACCTGCAAATTATTTCGTAACTTTTGAATGTTGTTTGCTTTTGTTTTTTGTCCATACGAGGTCAGGGTGAAAACAGATGGCGCCAAAATCGCAAATCTCATGTGATATTTGTGATGTACCATCTTTAACTAGAACGCATAAAAATTGTAACAAATCATGGTGGTCAAAACGAGAATTTATCTTGACCACTGATTGTCGACGAAGATAATGAATTAATTAAACAACAAATAACAAATTAATAACATCATATTCTCGGGATAGACACCCTCGAATATTCTTCTACTCACGAATCATAACTATTATCTACGTACTAACAACATCAACTACTTTCGAACTGTCTGCTACATACTTCTACATTGTATACTATCATCACTATCATTTACTATCATCCTTAAACTACGGCATTTATACAAAATAAATGCTAGATCGCAATAATTCCGCTGAATGTGGCAAATACCTCAGACGATCGCGCGTGTTCCAAAAGGTGAATAACATGACATGTGTCTTAAAGACGCAATCTAATCAACAATTTTGCAAACGATTATTTCTTGTACATCCTGTCTGTTACAAAATTTTCAAACTGATATGTCATTCAATTCTGTTTTGACACCCATCGAAAGCAAGCAACCTTGAAGATATTTGAACACATGGTAAAAAGTGAATTTCGCGTCTTGATTAAACATTATTTCTGGCGTGGCAAAACATTACGCAAACCAAAGCATCGCTTGTTTAACATTATGGGGACTCATCACCATCGATTGGAACGTATGACTACAAAGGACGCCGAACGTTCTGGTCGTCCAATTGAGGTTACATTTTGCATAAATTTTTGGATATGAGAAAGCTATCTGCCAGATGGATGCCGCATTTGCTCTCTGTTGACAACAAGCGCGACCGTGTGACAAGTTTAAATTGGTTCGTCATCCACCATATTCTCCAGATTTGGCCCCCTGCGATTTTTATCTATTTCCAAACTTGAAGAAATGGCTCGGTGGAAAGAGATTTGGCGCCAACGATGAGGTCATCGCTGAGACAAACGCCTATTTTGAAGGATTGCCAAAATCGTATTATTTGGACGGGATCGAAAAATTAGAAAAACGTTGGACGAAGTGTATCGAGCTACAAGAAGATTATGTTGAGAAATAAAATGTTTTGACCAAATACTTCAATCATTTCTTGTTTCATTTTCAGGGACTTTTCACCCTGCCCTCGTAAACATAGGCTCTAATTTATAGTTTATGAATGAATAATCAACATGGGCACTGCAATACGTATTCGTCCAGAACTACAAATTTCATTTATAAAAAGCGCTACCATTTAAATACATTTAGTTAGACATCTATATAGATTTTGCCGGTGTTACGGATTAAAAATTTTTAAAAAAATTCGCACAATTTCGTACCACACGGTAGATGGAAAGGCTAAAATGAAAAATTAGAAACCAAATAAATAAAAGATATAACTTTAAAATTACATTTCGAATTTTTTCTCATATCTCGTATTTAGTTTATAATATCAACTTGATTTTAATTTCAATCGATTTCTTGGGTCAAATTGTATTGCCCTGATGTACTCATATGCTTAAATTTTGCATGACTAAATAACGTACCAAATGAATTTTCCGGCGGATGCGACGTAGCTAGACCGTTTTCTGAAGGAAAAAATTATATGTATGTATATGTATATGATTGAAGGTTTGTGTCGTAAACGAATGATGAGTAATAAACAAATTTGTATGAAAAGAATAATAAAAGTGAATTAATTGAAAATGCGTAATGTTTGGCGGAGATTAATTATTGTAAAATTACTTTTCCTACAACTGTGCGATTTCTTTGTTATTACGAAACTATAATTGCCTTGGTTACGTATGGAAAGTAGATGAATGCAGACCAAGTGCGTTTCCGAAAGCAAAGAAACACTAGTGCGGAAAGTGCTTCATTACGTAACTGTCAAAAGAATATTGTTTTGACAGCGATTTAAATTTCGCGCCGAGCGCGGAATTCATATTTTGACCACAGACGCTTATGGAAGAAGAAGATACGCTGAACCAGCGCTAGTAAATATGCAGTAGTATATTTTGACGTTTATAAACGTAACCTTAATTTGCAGTATATCTAATCTGTAGACAATTAATAAAAAGAACCGAACAAAGTAAAATATATCGATAAATGGTTTTATTTAAAGAGTAAGTGAAATACTTCATATTTATTGTTTGTGTATATTATTAATACAGTTGTTACAGTTGCTTATATTGACATAATGTAAACTGGAAACTTTTGTGTCTAAAGAAACATTGATTTCTTCCGTACCTGTTCATATTATTACCAGTAATATTATTGGTAACAATTTCGGAAGCTTCAGAAGTACCAGCAGCAGGTTGATTGTCATTGTCGAAAATAGATCCAACATAGTATGATCCGGAGCTTCAATTATCTTTGGAGGTGTTAATGATAAAGAAGAATCACTCACTGTACTATTCCAATCAAGATGATTTTGAAGAAATTATTTTGACGTTAGTGAAATATTTTTAAATAACGTAGAACAATGTGCAAGCAATCAACAAACAAACCATAGCAACGCCGTAAAACATCGTTGTCATGTAATATCATTAAAATTTTATAAATTTTAATAATATTTTAGTGATTTACTAAATCGCACAGTTGTAGGAAAAATGTTGTTTATAACACGTGCCGAAAAAGGTTACATGCTCGTGCAGATTTAAATTCTGCACTTGCACGTAACGAGCTTTTTTCGGCACTTGTTATAAAAATAACTATTAAATTACATTTCGAATTTTTGCTCATATCTCGTATTTAGTTTATAATATCAACTTGATTTTAATTTCAATCGATTTCTTGGGTCAAATTGTATTGCCCTGATGTACTCATATGCTTAAATTTTGCATGACTAAATAACGTACCAAATGAATTTTCCGGCGGATGCGACGTAGCTAGACCGTTTTCTGAAGGAAAAAATTATATGTATGTATATGATTGAAGGTTTGTGTCGTAAACGAATGATTCCGGGTAGTAGTAATAAACAAATTTGTATGAAAAGAATAATAAAAGTGAATTAATTGAAAATGCGTAATGTTTGGCGGAGATTAATTATTGTAAAATTTCTTTAATGAATAAGTCTTCAATGAATGTTTCAAGGACCTGTGGTAGTACATCAATTTACGGAATGTAGTGTTATGTGAGGTAGAGTTCCTATGGTGAACCAGTGAAGTTGGATCATGTCAAAAGTCCTGAAAATTTATGATGTTTCATGTTCAATGTTTAGTTATTATCAAAATGTCAAGATACGAAGTCGAGTGAAGCTATATTTACTATCACTGACAGCGCACTCTATAAAAATGTAAATCAGTGTCACCACACAAGTCAGATAAAATGCTTTTACATACTTTAATTTCAGATAATTTTGATATTTACATGCTGTTTTGGTTGTATTTATAATATTGTCAATAAATTTTATTTTTAATTGTTACTCTGCACAATAGGAATTTAATTAAATGCCAAGCAACAATTGCGGCATTTTAATGGCATACATACTTGCCGGCTGGTACATTCAAACCCGGGACTACATGAGTGTCTTACGTCACAACAAGCAGTAGTCTACGTTTTAATGTACTCGACCAACGCATCGTTAATTAGAAAATTACTATTGCTTTTGTTCTTTTTTATTTATTTTACGGTTAGTTAAACGATTGATGATGCAATGTAACAACCTTCAATGATAAATCACGAAAACTCTACGTATGAGTAATTTTACTATAATTATGTTACAACCTTTAACAGTTCAATTTTCAAAAAAGGTTTAGTTAATACTGAATTATGAATTAGTTAATCTTATTCAAACTCGATTATCAATACATTTTGAAAACTTAAAAACAATTTGCTTTTTGCTTAAACTTAATTTCACATTAAGGGCCGAGATATCCACCTCCTAATAAACTAGCTAATAGTTATTAGCAAAATAAATAATTTATTAGGAAGATATTTATTTTTTAGATATCCAGTACAATTAATCCGTCTTCTTGTTATTAGGTACCTTATAAATAAATAAGCCAAAATTGCAACACTGTTCGTCTTTTAGAGAGAGAGAGAGAGACGGAATATTATGAAAATAATTAATTAGAAAGAAATACAAAACTTGTTTATGACGTTAAATAAATATATAATTATAATTTTCTTTCTACCTCCTTGATTTTGTTATAACTGTCAAAATATCAGGAAAACGTGCAAGATCTGTAATTTTTTTTATAAATGAAGTCAGATTATTAGATGAAATACGAGGGCAGGGTGAAAAGTCCCTGAAAAATTAAACAAGAAATGATTTATTTGGTCAAAACATATTTTATTTCTCGACGTAATCTCCTTATAGCTCGCTACACTTCGTCCAAGGTTTTTCTAATTTTTCGATCCCTTCCAAATAATACGATTTTGGCAATCCTTCAAAATAGGCGTTTGTCTCAGCGATGACCTCATCGTTGGAGCCAAATCTCTTTCCGCCGAGCCATTTCTTCAAGTTTGGAAATAGATAAAAATCGCAGGGGGCCAAATCTGGAGAAAAAAGTCTTTCTTATTGCGCTTGAAAATCGCCACACACTCCTTTGAACTTGTTGTCAACAGAGAGCAAATGCGGCACCCATCTGGCAGATAGCTTTCTCATATGTCAGATGTAGATGCTCATAGTCTCAGCAATCTCGTGCACTTTAACTCGCCGATCGTTCAATATTATACCATGGATTTTATCAACGATTTCTGGCGTTGTAACCTCAATTAGACGACCAGAACGTTTGGAGTCCTTTGTGGTCATACTACTCAGTAAACTACTTGTGAATCGTTCCAATCGCTGGTGAGGAGTCCTCATAATGTTTAACAACCGATGCTTTGGTTTCCGTAATGTTTTTTCCACGCAATTCACATTTTTCCATGTTTTCAAAAATCTTCAAGGTTGCTTGCTTTCGATGGATGTCAAAACAGAACTGAATGACATATCAGTTGAAAATTTTAATGCGTTCTAGTTAAAGATGGTACATCACAAATGTCACATGAGATTTGCGATTGTGGCGCCATCTGTTTTATTTTTCAGGGACTTTACACCCTGCCTTTAGCTATTGAATATAAAAATATAGTAGAAAATAAACAGACGCAGTGAATTAGAAGAATAAAAGCGAAAAGTGGAAAAAAATAGCGACAATATTTATTTCACGTTCTTATACAATTCATCGAGATTCAAAAATCTTGCGTCAGAAATATATGATAACTGTTATATTAAAAATAAGAATTCTGCAAATAAGTTGGAAATATCTGTATCTTTTCACATTCGAAATCTATTAAAAAAAACTAGATTTCATGCGATTTATCAAAATTGTCAGTTTTATTTCCAAAATGTAACATTGTGAGGGTGTCTAATATTCATTATTTCCAAATTCTCCATTTCATAAAATAAATAATTAATAAATTTATCCATTACTGGGTGTAGCAGTCTACCAAACAGATATATTTAACCGCCTGAAGTGCCATAGGGGTAATTTTTATGTGGTGATAATGTTTGTCAGCTGTGAGAATCGAACCAAGATTCTCAGGATCCACAGGCCGATTCGATACCACTGAGCCACCCATTCTATGCAATAATATGCACAGATGTTTTTATACTTCGATCGTTGAAACTTTGCAGAGTTAGTCGAGATAGGGAACAAAACGCTTGTTCGCTTGTTGGGGATTGGTGCAGACGGTAGGCAGATTTACACAAGTGCAAAGTTTTCTTTGTTTGGGAACTTTGGGCTCAACCCTGAACTGACCTAGAACTAACTCGTGTTACTTCCAAATAAATGATGCATCTAGTGTCAGCTGTATACATTGGTGGTAAATTTAAAATCTAAATGCATGCTCGAAGCGACATCTGCTTAGTTTTGTTTGTGTGTTAAGTTGCGCTTTTAATTGGATGTTTTAAGTCATTTTTATATTTTTTATATGTAGTCAAAAAGCAAATAACGTCTGTCCATTTTTTAAATAATTTTGTGATCAGCAGTATCAAAATGATTTATTTCGGAGTAGCAATTATGTGTCGTGATATTATCCTCTGTTACTACTATGGCCGTATTTGTTTGGGAAACTTGGAACTGACCTCGAATTAACTCGTGTTACTTCCAAATAAATGATGCATCTAGTGTCAGTTGTAAACACTGGCGGTAAATTTAAAATCTGAATACATGTTCGAAGCGACATCTGCTTAGTTTTATCTATGTGTTAAATTGCGCTTTTAATTGGATGTTTTAAGTCATCTTTATATTTTTTATATGTAGTCAAAAAGCAAATACTCGTAACGTCAGCAGTATTAAAATAATGAATTTCGGAGTCGCAATTATGTGTCGTAATATTACCCTCTGTGACTTATATTGCAAGAAACATATAATGCATATTGCTCTTCCATCATATGCATAAATAATAGTTTAGTATATTTTTTCAAAATATTATTATAAAATTACTTACGTTTTTTCATAAAAATAACTCCTAACCTCTCTATACTATTACAAATCGCGATGCCGCCACGAATAACAAGGAACACAAGTTGATTAGAAAGGGATAGTAAGCGGGTGAAATCAACCAACCCGCTAAAATAGCTGGGACAGTAGGGTCAGTGCAGGAACAGTTCCAGGTTACTTAAAGTGTGCCAATTAAACAAAATTAACCTACCAGGTTACTTTAAAAAGCCGAAATTTTGCAAGAAACACATACTGCATATTGCTCTTCTATCATCTGCATAAATAATAGTTTTGTATATATATATATATATATATATATATATATATATATATATATATATATATATATATATATATATATATATATATATATATCATCACGCCTTCTACCCATTAGTGGGTGTGGCACTCTGCTGAAGCAGATCTCGGTAAGTGATATATTTTGCGCGTGAAGTGCGGTTACCAGTCGTCAAATCACGGCTCCCAAACATGTTAGTGGTGGAGGAGCCACAGGGATAGCTTTTTTATGAAAATTTGTCGCCTGTGGGAATCGAACCAGGGACCTCAGGATCCACAGGCCGACTTCATACCACTGAGCTAGCCATCCCATAAATATATATATATATATATATATATATATATATATATATATATTTAAATTATTATAAAATTTCTTACGTTTTTCATAAAAATAGCTTCTAACCTCTCTATACTATTACAAATCGCGATGCCGCAACGGATAACAAGAAACACAAGTTGATTAGAAAGGGATAGCAAACCTGCCAACCCGCTAAAATATGTAGCTGGGACAGGAAGGTCAGTTCAGAAACTGTTCTAGGTTACTTAAAGGGTGCCAATTAAACAAAACTAACCTACCGAGTTACTTTAAAAATCCCAAATAAATACGGCCATTGTAGAAAGAACTGCCAAACCAATGGTACTAAAAAGTTAATTACAAGTAAATCACTCTTAACATTGCGCATTTTTAAAAAAAATCTTTTTGTTCTGTGTCTTTATATCATGTAATATACTCTTTTAAAGTTTGATCATCAAATGCAGAAACACGCTATATGTTCATATTTTAATATACGTAAACTAATACAACTTGTATGTACTTTGAAACTTTCTTTCATATTGTGACTTTACAAAATACACCCGTCAATCTAAAATGAACCATCCCTGAAAAATGAAAAGAACAAAACCAAGTCACATCCACACGAAAGTCATCATCAAAAGAGCAAATTTAAAAGAACGCTACATGAAAGCCTCAGTTCAAGTTTCAAACGCATAATACGCTACAGACGTCTACGGCACTTTAATGATATTTGGTGACGCATAACTTATGCTGTGCATGTCAGTCTTAGTTCGGTTGATCCGCATGCTTCCGGTGCGTGCACGCACGTTCAACAAGATTAGCGACAGTGCTGCCACTGCTGCTGCTGCCGCTGCTGCTGCCGCCGCTTGTGCCAAAGCACCGAAGCTCGGAATGTACGCAGGGATTCATATCCGTTATCTTTACATTTCAGGCCGCTGTGTAAATATAAATTTAATCATTGGATTTGGCTTGATTTGCTGCTGAATTGAAGTTTGGTATTGATTGCTAAAAGTTTCCGGGATGATGAAATCAACGATTTTTAAATTTTATTCATTTAGCCATAGGCGTAGCATTCTGTGAAGAACTTGTTGATAATAAAGACTTACAAATATGCGTTTCTTCGCATCATTAGTAAGATGTCGTGTGTTTCGCCGACTTCAACTTGGGTATATCAAAGAAATACTGTAACGTTTTTCGTCTTTTCTAAAAATGTGTAGGTTATAAAATGCAAAAAAAAAACTCCCATTTATTTATGTTAAACGAAAATAAAAGTGTTTATTAATTAACCAAAAAATAATAATAATAAAAGAAACTTATTTAAAACTAATTAACACTAGATCAAAACTTAAACACTAATTATGAACAAACATAAATAAATAAATAAATATATCATCACGCCTTTTACCCATTACTGGATGTGGCACTCTGCCGAAGCAGATCTCGGTGAGTGATATATTTATGCGCTTGAAGTGCGGTTACCAGCCATCACATCACGGCCTCCAAAGATGTTAGTGGTGGAGGAGCCACAGGGGTAATTTTAAATTGGTGTTTGTCGGCTGTGGGGATCGAACCAGGGTTCTTTGGATCCACAGGCCGACTGAGCCATTACCCCATGTAAATATACATACAGACTAGTATTATTTATATCAAGTTCATAAGAACTAATTTATATTACGATATTTATGTAACCGCATCTGAAATCAAATGTCTACTAACACTCGAACATTCCAGCGCCCAAGTCCGACATCTCGGTCTTTCTAGAATGTCTGAGAATCCCGCCCGCAGCTGCACGTCCGGCAAACGTGGTATTACTCCATGCGTTCGACTGGCCTCGCTTCAACGCAACACTTTGGTTCTCGAGAAGGTTCCGGAACGTTCCCGACTAAATGACTCATTCCTTGAGTATATTCGTTACAATACAATGGAGACTTATAATTTTGACGTCACATTCAGCAGACCCGAAGCAGACCCCCCCTCTACACAATTTTGTGTGAAACAAAAAATTTGTAGAAAGAGCGAGGTGACACCATGCCGAGTCGATCAACTGGTTTATCCTTTCAGCACTTCTGCCCGCAGATCCCCACATTTGTTTGACGTTTAACGTTTGGATCACGTGATAAACGTCAAACTGTAAACAGAGCTGGGCAAGTACCAGGACCAAAGTACTTAAGTATAAGTACCAAGACTAACCATGGTCAGTACTTGTTATGCAGTACTTTTTCAAGCACAGCTTGAAAACACTTAAGCAAAGTACCAGTTTTTTTTAGACCAAAGTACTTAAAAATAAGTATTTTGCAAGTACCAGTATTGGGTATATTCGTATGAAATAGTTTTTCTGTTATTTATTTTAATAACAACATATTCCAAATATACATTTTGAAAACATGATTAAAAAATAAAAAGATTATTTAATTTAAAAATAAACAGGTACATGCAAAATTTAGTATGTAGTCGGAAATTACAAAAAAATCAGTCATATATATATGTATAAATGTATAGTACATGAATAAAAATTTACATAGTTGATTTCAAGTATTAAGTAACACAAAAATAAATATGCTGATTCAGTATAAGTATTAAGTACTAGAAGATACGAAAAATTGGTACTTAAGTTCTTAAGTACTTAAGTATTGCCCAACTCTGACTGTAAAGCTATACCATGTTCGCTACATAACAAATTATAAAATTCTATTTTACTCATTAGATGGCAACCAAAAAATTAGAATTGTGTAAGTCCCTATTGTGTCCGATTATTTGTAAGATTAAGATTTTCTTGTGCAGAATAAATAAATAAAAAAATAAAATAAATAAATACAAGTAAATTATCAAATGTTCCAAAAAAATTATATTTTTTACAATTATTCAAGAACGAGAAAGATACAAACATATTTTCGAAAAAATAATGCTGCTAGAAGAATCTCTTCAGTTAGTGACTTTTGACTCATGGCCACGCCCACTCACGATTGTAATTTATTACTCGGTTTTCTTCATGCCCTCTTATTTATTTTTTTTCTCAGGGCACAAAGTGTCATTTTCTACAAAATTTCCTTGCCCACTCATAAATCTTTTTATTTCGCAAACTTCTTTATATGTTTATTTATTCTAATCTGTGTAACAGAAACGTCATCCCAATTAGAGTACAGGATCCAGTATCTCCTAGCCGTAGTGTACTAGTTCTTATATATATATTTTTGACTTGAGTGGGATTTAAATCTGGATTCGAATTCCATAACACTTATAATTTATTTTTAAAATATTGGCGAAAAATGTTGTTATTTCAAACTTAAATTTTGCATTTTCATGTTTTATTTACGAATATTATAACACACTCAGTATGATATTATTTACGCATAATTGTTTTTTGGCTATTCATTCCCACAAATAATCGCAATCTACACTAATTTATATATTTGAATTAATTCTCATTCTATTATTTAATATAATGATGTTGAATACTTGAACAATGTCGGCCAGAGTTTAATTTAATTCTCTCAAGTTATTTAAATTACAATAGATAGTTAAATCAAAATGTGTGACACTATAATAAACTTTTTTATTTAGAGTAAAACTACAATCATAGTTATCCACTTAGTAGTTACGATTAGCAGTTACAATTATCAATTAGTAGTTACAATTATCAATATTTAGAATCGTCTTAAAACTTGCGATACAAATTAAAATTAATAGCACTATAAATTAATTAGTGAGAAATTATATTTTTATAATACCTGTACTATAAGTTACCCATTAATGAAAAAAAATATATACAGTAAGTGGAACTTTTATTGCACGGTTGGTTTCCATAGTTACATCAGGACTATAATATATACTTACCATCCACCGTGTAAATGGTAGAGATCAAGGTCCGGTTTATTTTGACAACAATTTGACACCTGTTAATTTTAAAACTTATTTTTTTTTTTGGGTGGCTAGCTCAGTGGTATGAAGTCGGCCTGTGGATCCTGAGAACCCTGGTTCGATTCCCACAGGTGACAAACAATTATCATAATTTCAAAAACTACCCCTGTGGCTCCTCCACCACTAACATCTTTGGGAGCCGTGATTTGAAGACTGGTAACCGCACTTCACGCGAAAAATATATCACTTACCGAGATCTGCTTCGGCAGAGTGTCACACCCAGTAATGGGTAGAAGGCGTGATGATATATTTTTTTTTCTATTTGTGCAGGTATTAAAAATCTCGACCCTACTGACCTCGATTTCCCAAACTACATTCTTGATCTAAAAACTGTTACTTACAGTTCATGGTACGTAATATAGTATTTCGCGCCTTCGTCCTGAAATGCTAATTTTGTATAACTCAAAATCGGCCAAAAACAGTCTGTTTGGTAAGGTTAGCATTGACATCAACTCACTGTCAGTTGTCAATATAAAAAATCCCTAAACTTTTAAATAAAATAAATATAAATAAATATATCATCATGCCTTTTACCCATTACAGGGTGTGGTACTCTGCCGAAGCAGATCTCGGTAAGTGATATATTTTGTGCGTGAAGTGCGGTTACCAGCCGTAAAATTACGGCCCCCAAAGATGTTAGTGGTAGAGGAGCTATAGGGGTAATTTTAATGTGATGAAAATGTTTGTCGACTGTGGGAATCGAACCAGGGTTCATGGATCCACAGGCCGACTCGATACTACTGAGCCATTATCCTATAAATATAAATATTTTATAAAATAAATAAATAAAATAAATATATTATCACGCCTTCTAGCCATTACTGGGTGTGGCACTCTGCCGAAGCAGATCTCGGTACGTGATATATTTTGCGCGTGAAGTGCGGGTACCAGTCGTTAAATCACGGCCTCCAAAGATGTTAACGGTGGAGGAACCACAGGGGTAGTTTTTTGAAATTATGAAAATTGTTTGGCGCCTGTGGGAATCGAACCAGGGTTCTCAGGATCCACAGGCTGACTTCATACCATATATAATTATTTTATGTGACAAATAAATCAATCATTTCTTTTAAATCGTAAACATTAGAGCACCGGGGCTTGAAATTTCTTTTGGCGGCCCTGAACACTCCTGTCATTCTATACCGCACATGCACATGTTTCAGATTACTAGTTTCCCTCCTAAGCTTCATAACTCCAAAACTAGTTAACCGATTTCCACGCTTATAATTCATCCTATTAGATAACCTAATCACAGAGAGAATCCATCCTGCTATCGGTATACGCATTTGGCAACGTGCAATGGACGCAGGCAACTGTGATCATGGAGAGGCTGAGATAGAGGCAGAGGCGAGCACGGCGTTCTTGAACATCTCTGTGAGGTGGCTGTGGCGGCGGCGGTGGCGGTGGCAGTTAATTCGCAGTAATGCAACATTTAATCGATTAGAATCAAGGCAGCCGCGAGTGGAATACACACGCCTGCATATAAATAGTCTCCTGCAATGTGGAAGATGAAAGGAAGACGATTCTGATTGGGAGTGTACCGTTCAGGATTCTTACTCTTAGATAAATTAAAGGGAACTAACTAAATAAAGCAGAAAATGGAAGCGACATGTTGGCGTGTTTTGACCTTGAACTTTACTTCTTTATTAATCGATTTTTAACATCTTCATATGAACAACTTACACGTCAGGAGGGCTATTCTGTGCACAAGTCACCAGTCACCAGTCACCAGTTACAGTGACATTTTGAAACGCATTCTAGCGGTGAACTATGTGTACTAGTAGTAGTGACGTCATATCAAGTCACTTCGCAGACACCACCTCCGGAGGTGGTGTCTAGAGCTAGTCACTAGTGACTTGTGTATCACGTGATCGCTCATGTTGAGTTTTGACAAACATATTTATATTGGCGGGCTTTGTTTAAATGTACTTAATTTTCGATTATAGCTAAATGTGAATATAAGCATTGATTACTAACATAAATTACATTTAAGGCAGAGATATCGAAGTGCCCAATAAATTTATTTGTCTAAAAACAAAAAAATAGCATATGCAAAATTGACAGTTCATATAATTTAATAGTTTGATGCCCGGTTTCACCAACAAGAGTTAAATTTTAATAATTGTTTAAATAAATAAAAGCAAATCCAAATTACATGTCAAATGGAATAATTGACATTGCTGTCATATATTCGATTTACTTTTATTTATTTAAACAACGATTAAAATTTAATTTTTGTTGGTGAAACCGAGCATCAATGCGATATTTTTTGTTAATTAGACAGACAATTTTATTAGGAGTACCTAGATATCTTAGCCCTAAATTAGTATATTGAGTGGAGAAATTATTTTAAATTATTTCGGCTGGTACTATGGCGTTTATGCATGGAATATTGGTTGTAATAGAATAACTTGAGAACGAGAACAAAATTCATGCGGATCGTTTATTTAGAAGAAATGTAACAGATGATCAAGATACATTTTCAGTGAGCGATGTTGAATTTATATCCAATTATCATCTAACAGGCGGTTTTGGATCTCTTTAACGGCTAGTTTTTCAATCGCCTATTTACTGTCGATTAATGTTAATCATGATTAAATAATAATGGTAACCATAGTTTCCATTATTATTTAATTATGATTAACATTAATCGGTGATTGAAAAACTGGCACTAACGCTCGGTTTCATCAACAAAAGTTAAATTTCAATCGTTGTACATGTAATTTTGATTTGCTTTTATTTATTTTAACAATGATTAAAATTTCACTTTTGTTGGTGAAACCGAGCATAAGAATATAATTTCGCGTATTAATTAAAAACAAAAGACATTGTACAGCTTTTTATTTATATATATATATATATATTTTTAATAAAAACATAGAACTTATAATAAAAATATATAACTTATAATAAAAATATACAACTTATAATATAAATATACAACTTATAATAAAAATATACAACTTATAATAATATACAAATTTGTAATTATTTAAAGGTATTGTCGTAACGCTAGGGCAATTCGCTGCAATATGTTATTGGTTTCAATCCTGTTATCCATGGATTGATTATTTAATTGAATAAGTGTTTCAAAATTCTTATTCAATGTTGTCATTTCACTTAAGAGCCCGTCGATTTTAATATTTGTTTCATTATGTAGCTGCCGCTGCAACACTTGATCGGCTTTCTTTAGAGGAAAACTTAATTATTATTGTCACGATATTAAATTTTTTTACGTAATACCACTGAGTAAAGAATATTATTTATAATTATAGTCATTCAGTGGGAATACTTTCTGCGAGGCATTAAAATTGGCTTCGTCTTCTTCCTTATCATCTATAAGTACATCCGGTATCTATAAAGTTCATAAATTATTAATAAAAAAAATAAAACATTTATTATAAATTACATTCGTCTTCTTGTCTGTCCCCTCTAAAAATTCAGCATTTTTCACCCAATTAGAAGCAGATGCTTTTCTTTTTGCTGATATTTCTTGGAGTCCAGAAGGGCCAGCAACATCCAATAATATATTACTAACTTTTCTTGCTCCCTCGCTTACTAAAGAAATATTTTCAGGATCATCAATTCCGAAAATATATTATTCAGACAATATTGATGACACGATCATCCGAATCAGATATTTTTATTTCTGTCATTGGACTGCCTCCAGTTTTTGTCCCGACTTGCCTTCATGGCAGACACTTTTCTCTATACTTTAATTTTTATATGTCCAAGTCTGCTTATAAAAGTTAAAATTATAGATTACATATTTTGCGTATTATATTTCCGCACTCTTTGCCATTGTTGAATAGTTTTCTGTTTTCCACTTGTACCATTTAATTGCTGGTTCAAAATCATCAACAGATTTTTAAAAATTTGACGTCCTTCTGTAGATTGTAATCGGCCCAGTGCAAAATCAAGATGATCCTCCATGAAGGACACTAAAATTTCTTTCTTATCTCTGGATATTTTTTGTTTGTTTTCGTCTTACATTTGGCTGAAAATAAATAAAAGATTTAACATTATGCACATTCCATTAATAAAACTTTTACTTACCACGCTTCAATCACCAGTAAAAAGTGATAAGGCTTTATTACAAGTATTACTGATTTTTCTGTTCGATAAACCAGGTTATTACTCAGAAACAGCTCGCAATGAACAAAGAAATAAAATGGCATCCAACAAGTTGTCATATTTGAAAATAAAATGAAACTTCATTGTCACCAATATAACCCTAAAAGAACTATAACCTAGTGAAACAAAAATTACTATAATGTCACTAGGCTGAGTCACGATATGCGGATTGCATACAGTTTATTGACGTCATCAATGTTGTCACTATCACCATGGTGACTTGTGCACAGAATAGGTGTCCAGTATACAGACGGTAGCTATAATCCATTTCACCTTAGAAAATAGCATGAGTTAAGATAGGGCGATGATTTTCTTGCATCTGATTACGAGGTACATTTACATTAGCGAAAATTATAGCAAGCATTTTTATCAGAACATTAAAAAAAACACAATGTGTACTTTAATTCGAAGTGGGCCGAGATGAATGGCATGTAATAGTATATTACATAACAAGCATCGAAAGTGTAAAATAACGTGCGAGTGTACAAATTGAAAAACGATTGATTTAAGTACATGAACACAGTTATAGTGGACGCAAAGATATAAGGAATCGAGTTGACTTCTTAATAGGTGGGTTTTACCGGCCTCCGCGGGAAGTCTGGCTACAGTTAACAAAGGAGTGCATTAAGTAGATTTGTCACAAAGTTAATAAAATTCTATTTCATGCTCATATTATTGTTATTCTATTTTTATCCATGTTATTATATTATTATTGAACACTGTAACATGACTTTTGACTATATTTTAAACTAGAAATGTAAATAAATACATAAATAAATAATAAAACATCTTTATTATGTTAACAGAAATAAAATAATTATAATACGGCTCTGTTTCTTTTCACATTTCTACCAGTTTAATCCTGGGATAAGCCTGTACTAATTACATGCTGTGAGGGACGTCTAAAAGTCATTTTCTTATATCTTTGCGTCCAGTATATCACATTTTCGAGCGAGTTATGTACACCATTTTTCAGACGAACACAAAATATTTCTAAAAAAAGTTTACAAGAGTAATGTTGTTACACTTTGACAGCTGATGCGTTTTTATAGGTAAGTGTTGACGTTTGACGTTTGAGGTTTGTATTGTGATACCAACTGTATTAACCGTAATGTCAAAATATTAAATAATGCTAATATAGTAATAAATAAGTAATTATTAATTTAAAAAAATAAGATTTATCTGTGCAAATGTGTTGAAAAATCTGCAAAAACTTCGATTTATATAATAATATAAATCCTTTTCATTTATTTTATTATTTTCTTTCATCGTAACGCCATCTGTTGTCAATCAGTGGAACTTCACCTGATATGTTTGAAGTGTACGTTATACTAACATATCGGTGTATGTTATGTTCAACTTTTCGTAGTAATTTATGATGTTGTTATGGTTACTTTCATAAGAATTTGTATTATTATTTAAATCGAAGTTTTGGCAGATTTTGCATAGATAAGTCTTATTTTTAAAAATTAATAATTACTTATTTACTAATATTTTGGAACTATTTAATATTTTGACATTAAGGTTAGTACAGTAGGTATCACCACACCTAACCTCACAAGTCAAACGTCAACACTTACCTTCAAAAACGCATCAACTGTCAAAGTGTAACAATATTGCTCTTGTAAACTTTTTTTAGAAATATTTTGTGGTCGTCTGAAAAATAGTATACATAACTCGCTCGTGATAACTGTGCTCGTGTACTTAAATCATTCGGCGCTGCGAGCCTCCTTTTTCAATTTGTACACTGGCACGTTATCTTACACTTTCGATGCTTGTTATGTAATATACTATTACATGCCATTCATCTCGGCCCACTTCGAATTAAAGTACACATTGTGTTTTTTTAATGTTCTGATAAAAATGCCTGCTATGTACCTTGTAATCAGATGCAAGAAAATCATCGCCCTATCTTACTCAATGCTATTTTATAAGGTGAAATGGATTCTAGCTACCGTCTGTTTATTGACGTTCTTCCAAAGATAAATATAAATTCTTGAACTACTATCCGAAGCACTATATTTGACAATATTTCAAAAATATGTAGGTACTTGCAATTTGAATAGAGTTAGAATACCGTATCGTTGGTCCTAAATAAAAACGTCCCAAGAAAAGAAACACGACTTTTCTGTTATTCTAATCGTTAGAAAAATGATTAAATGCGGCCGGCAGGATGGAGTTGTCATCGCACTTACTCCATGTGAAGTACTTTTAAGAAAACTTCCGTCGTTTCATCCGACTTTTAGACTTGTGATGTTTTCTTTCAGATCACCGATGTGTTAAGCTACAAAATAAATAAAAATGTAATAGTCTAAAATAAATAAATAAATAAATAAATAAATATATCATCACGCCTTCTACCCATTATTGGGTGTGGCGCTCTGCCGAAGCAGATCTTGGTATGTGATATATTTTGCGCGTGAAGTGCGGTTACTAGTCGTCAAATCATGGCCCCTAAAGATGATAGTGGTGGAGGAGCCACAGGGGTAACTTTTAAGGTAGTACTAGAGTGAAAAAAAAATTTGCAGATCTGAATGAAATTTGGCGCACGTAAACATGGGATAGTCATACGCATCCTGTTAAAATATGAAACACATTCACCATCTCTGAACAAATATATTCGCTTGTAAAATTGAATTCTTATACACGGGGCTTATGGCGATCATCAATCAGAATCGTATATATTTGGTTTGTGTACCTCTAAAATTTTGCAGTTTCATTTGAAAAACTAGTATGATGTTCTAGAACTATCCAAGTATATTGTATCAGAAGGAGAAAGTTTTTTATTGTTTAGTAATGGATATATAGCCATGCAAAGCCTTGTTTTTAACGAAAAATTAAGAATCCCAATTTATAATGGCAACACCACGCGGTGGTATGGTATTTGAAAATTCACTAGACAAACAACCTGTTAACAATTCATGATATTAAAATCATAATAGGTATAAAACTCTTATTTTATTCAATTTTTACATTTTTTTGAGCGTCAGTTTCGCCGCTCGACAACTGATGGCGCCACCGTCACACTAGTACTACCTTAAAAATATGAAAATTGTTTGTCGCCTGTGGGAATCGAACCAGGGTTCTCAGGATCCACAGGTCGACTTCATACCACTGAGTTAGCCACCCCATATAGTCTAAAAAATCCCATCCAAATTGCTTAGTAATCCAAATATGAACAACATTTGTATAATCCACCACTTTCACTCTTTCACCACATAGACTATATTCACATTTACATTCACCCTACCTTCTCAAGTTCGTAGTTCACACTTTTAATAAAACTGTTCCCAATTCAGACGTCGTCTGTGTAATTCCCAGTACCCACGCGGGCGGCGCTGGTGCATAGCGCGCGGATGGGGCTTTCGAACCATCTGTCTCGAGTACGTGCTCAAGTGATCGGAGGCGGTGGCGGAGGCGGCGAAGGCGGGAACGCTTTCACACGGCCGAGAACGAAGCCGTAATCCGACGCTGCAGATATGCTTTAATATCTCTCTGCTGGTTCTAGTAGTAGTGGGTTTTACAAGCGATGGGTCTAATTGCTGACATTCTTCCCTAAGGTTTTCGATACGAGTATTCGGAGAAAGGTTTCAACTATGCTCATGAGAAATATGAAACGGCGGAAGCGAAATGATATGTTGTTTCTTGCTCTTGTTTCATACTTGTAGTTGTTTTCAAATCGATTGTTCTTTCATATCTTATAAATTGGCGAATCAATCAAATTGTTTAAGACTCTTTAGATTTTAAATTACTGAGAGCCATTTTATTAATAAATAATCAAATAAGAAGGAATCAAAAGATCCAGGGTTCTTGGATAAAGGCTTTAAGAATTTAGTATAATAAATTAATTATTTATTTAAATTATAAAAGACGACGTTTTGAACACTTGTTCGTGTTCAGGTCTAAAAGGGAAACCATTACATTAATTACATAATTACATAATCATTCTTCGAATTCACATTACAACATATCTGGTCTTTTTAGCTGATCGATGTGACATTTTGTGTCTGTTCAGATTTCTTCTTCATCTTGTGTTTTAGTTGATTTTAAACCACTAGGTTTTGTATAATTTAATTCTGATGTTTGCTGGTCAGTCGCCGTTTTGACTATATAGGAGGTGTGCAAACTTGCATACTCCTAAAAAATTTAATTATATTTTTTTTTGTTAAAAACATGTAACTTATTAAACTAAATTTTTGTCATTTTAAATTGTTAATAACCACCTCGTGGTTAAGTTTTTGGTAAGGAATTTATATTATTGTAACTTATTATATTTCTAATGTAATGATTTCCCTTGTAGACCTGAAGATGAACACGAACAAGTGTTCGAAACGTCTTTTTTATAATTTAAATAAATAATTAATTTATTATACTAAATTCTTAAAGCCTTTATCCAAAAACCCTGGATCTTTTGATTCCTTTTTATAAAATTCAACTTTTACGGCTTAATGATCAAAAATTTAATAAATAATCAAGTAATACATCCAGGGCTGGATTAACAGTATGAGAGGCCCTAAGCACGACAGATTTTGCCCCTCTCCTCAACGTTTCAAGAAAATTAGTCTTTATTCATAGAATAAAGTAATCTCTTTTGTAAATTATTTATAATTGTAGGTATCATTGTTTTTAAACGGTACAATTGAAAAGAGAAGAGAAGGTTATTGCCAGGAAAATAATTAAATGAATATTGACACTATTAGTTAGAGAGCTAGGGTGCAAAATGATGTCTCATTTATTCCAGTGACAGAAATGGATTTTTTAATAGATTATCTCATGATAAACATGAAAAAAATAAAATTTGATTTGGGAACGGTTGGCAACTATAGATGGCGCCGATGTGAATGCGCTGATTTTAAGGGTTAGTACGACGAGCGAACGCCCCTGCTTGCCCCCCCGACTCTCGAACATAGGACTTTAACATGTAAAATTATAATTTTGTATTTTCCTGCTTCGCTAAATATTTTAAGCAACAAAGCTTGTAATAAAAGTTTTAGGGCATAAAATTCTGCATCTGAACCAATAAACAAAACTAATTTTACATACTTTGTAACGACACAAATTAGCTTTGAAAATGACTAAAATTGCCTCAAAACTATCGATAGACATGTAATTGAAACCAAATTAAACAAATGTTTGACGTTTTATCTGTCAAATTAAATGAAATAATAAATAAAGAATTTATTTTGACAGATTTAACGTCAAACATTTGTTTAATTTTGTTTCAATTTCATAGCTATCAACAGTTTTGAGACAATTTTAGTCATCTTTAGATCTAATTTGTGCCGCTACAAAGAATGAAAAATTTATTTCGTATTTTATGACGTCAAACTTTTATTTGAAACTTTTTTCGTGTAAATAATTACGAAACAGGAAATTAAAATAATATGATTTTACATGTTAAAGTCCCATGTTCGAGAGTCGCGGTCACCACATTGTATATGTATATATAAATTAAATAAAAATTAAATTATAAGTTTAAAAATAATAAATTCAAGGAAACTGAATTTCCAGCAGTATTCTTATGGCCGGCTAGCGACATGTTCCCTATCGTAACGATTGAGTAATCTAAGTTTATTAAGTATACTCGGACACAAAATATTAGAAAATGAAAACTGTAAAATTGCTAAACCGGAATTTATTGAAAAAATTATGTCAATTTATGGAAGAGTTATTCGAAAATTGTCCTACCTCTTAAATTCAAACCCAGACGACAAAGACTAGTAATTTATTTCACAAATTTAAATATTTTTTTATCCATTTGTCATGTGTATTTGTATTTATGTTATCTAAAAAAATATATTTTAGAAATGTATGTATATCTGAGAGTTTTTTGCGACTCGCGCCCCCCTGGAAAAATGTCTGTGGACGCCCATGATTGAGATACCAAATGTACTAACTGTAATGTCAAAATATTAAGTAATGCTAAAATATTAATAAATAAGTATTTATTAATTTTAAAAAATAATATTTGTCTGCCAAGGCTTCAATTTAAATAATAATACAAATTCTTTCCATTTATTTTATTATTTTCTTTCATCATAACACCATATGTTGACAATCAGTGGAACTTCATCTGATATGTTAGAAGTGTGCGTTAAATCAGTGTATGTTATCTTCAACTTTCCGTAACAGTTTATGACGTTGTTATGGTTATTTTCATAAATGGTCGTCTGAAAATAAATATTCTTTCATAGTATTTTTAATGTCATTGTTTATCCTTTTTAATACAGTAATAAATCTTTTACCTAAAGCATTAGAAATCGAAAGGGACATAAATAATTAGTACCCACACAAATTTCTCGTGGATATTAGTAATAATTACATAGTTTAGGGGCCTCTTAAGTTTTGGGGGACCCTAGCTACAGACCAGTCAGCCAGCCGCCTTTAATCTGCCGCTGGATTTCACTGTACATTTATTACTTCTACTAGAACCTAGGTAAACGTATTCGGAAGTAATCTATCAAAGATCTCTTCCTTGTATTGAATAACTGGTGAACTTTTAAGTAATCTCAGGCGTCGCGCGACAAATTGCTTCGGTTTATTAACGTCCAGTCCATTGACAGTTGCTTAATATCAGGATGCAAGTTTGCGAAGGGACGGCTACAGACTATACAGCCAGCAGCCCTTCGGTCGGGTAATTGCTCCGGCCCTTTCACTAATACGTTATGGACTGCACCATATATCTTAAGACTTTAGGACAGGACAGCCACATCCATCTATGTGCGATTTTATGTACTAAGCTCTGACGGTGCGGCTTTTCAGAGAAGTACAGACGCGGAAATTAATAACGCGAAACATGATTGATGAATGGTTTGGGCTGAACTAATTCTTGGAAAAAATATTCTACACTTTGCAGCAGAATTCCTGAATTTTTGGTTTAGCGAACCGCCAACTTACTATTGTTAATCAATGGAGAGTAATACTAAATAAGAAAAACCTTTCCATCAATTGTCACAAGTTCCAAAAATTAACAGCACATTTGAATCAACTTATCAGGTCATCATCAAACGGCTGGTCAGTTCAGCTTTAACTATAGACGCGTTTCGTCCTTCCGGACTCATCAGTATGGTGTGACTATTTATCCAACTAGACCAACTAGGGAATAGTGGATTGTGATACCGACTTAGCTGAACTGACTGATGTTAAAAAGTAACTACGCCGGTAGACATGACATGAGAGCTAAGAAGCAACCCGTGGTGCCATCTACCGACAGAATCGCAAAGTGCATGATAGTAATTGAAATAAAATAAAGACAAAAAAGTCAATTACGATGTGGAACTGAGTCTTAATAAATAAGAAAAATACGAAAAACCTTTCCATCACTTGTCACAAGTTCCAAAAATTAACAGCACATTTGAATCAACTTATCAGGTCATCATCAAACGACTGGTCAGTTCAGCTTTAACCATAGACAGTAATACATTTAAAAATGGGAACAAAAAGAGATATCTCATATTACTGAGTGGGCTTGTTCACAGACCATGATTAAATAGAGAATGCCATTTAATCAGCATCGTATTTTAAAAGTATGCTCTGGTTAGTCGCGATCAGTCAACTAACTCTTTCACTAGTGCGAGATATCTTTCTTTTGGTTCCCTTCCATCTCTCTCTGTCGTGACGTCAATTATATAACTCTCCATTGATTTTCTTACTGGTTACACCCTTGCTTTGTTAGTTCAAAACATAGAAATTCGTTAAAATTAAGAAAAAAATATATTTTCGGGATTATAAATAATAATGGCACAGTGGTATCGTGTCGGCCTGTGCATCCTAAAAACCACACTTCACGCGTAAAAATATATCACTTACCTAGATCTGTTTCGGCAGAGTGCTACACCCAGTAATGGGTATAAGGCGTGATGATATATTTATTTATTTATTTATAAAAAGAAATTTTACTGCAAAATTACGGATAACAGAATGCCAAATATATCGGCGTTTTACTGTACATTCAAATTTCTGTAAACAAAATTTTCTCTATTTGTGTGTAAATCTCTCCTCGAGCGTCATCAGTATATTGAAAAACAAGTTCTGCAATGATATGAGTACAGTTTTCAAAGTACGAATATTACAATTGGTCATTGTAACATGTCTTTTTCATATTGTTTTTCCTACATTGCATTCATTTAACTTTATTAAAAAATATTTATTAAAAAATAATGATAATAAAATATCTGGGTAGTAATACAGTTAATAAACATTTGAAATTTAAATTATTTTGACATTTACTAGTTCTAAAGTAGGGTCGTTGATTTCCACCGAAGTTTGAATTTCTGAACGTTCGAACATTCGAGTGTTTTGAACTTCGTCAGAAAAACTTCGAAGCTTCAAACTTTCGAAGCCTCGAATTCTCGAATTTTTTTCCACTGAATTAACTCCATCTGTTATCTCCAAACACTCTCACGCATAATTCGGCCACGAATTAAATAATAAACTCGGCGAAGTATCCTGCAAAAACTCTGCAAGGTTAGGCGTCTTAATTAAGACATCTATTCTCTTACCGCCCATCTAAATGCTATGAACTTTTAGTAAAACGTTTTAAAATGACAATAAAAAGAATACAAAAAGTCTTAATTAAAACGTTTTTGACAGTGTAGCGAAATTTTAAGTCGAAATTGAATTAATTTGGCAAATAATAATAATTAATAATAATTACTTACGAATTAATACAAAACATGCACATGAATTTATTCTGAAACTAATTCATATCAACATGCCGTGTTCACGTTGGGATTTAGATTCACAATTCGAATAAATCAAAAATTCGTAAATTCAGAATATTCCAAAATTCGAAAATTCGGAATATTCAAAAATTCAAAAATTCGAAAGTTCGAAACTAAATTCGAAGGTTCAATAAATCCGAACAATCGAAATCTGGAATATTTGTAAACTCAACAACCCTAGTTCTAATTCATAATAATCTATGTCATGTTATAACACAAAATACCTTTAATTTTTAATAAAGAACTGTTTTGCAGTTTAATGTTATTATTTTATTATAACAAAAATATTTACAATAATTTAATATGATCTGAGAAATGGTAGCTAAAGTGATAGTTTTATGTTTGACACTTTTACAACTCAACAAGTTCACAAAAAGTATCTCCAAAAACAGCTGTACAAAATTCACTTTGTAAACATGATATAGAAAAATAGTTTTAATAAATATTATTTTTGAGAAACATATTGTTGAAGGAGTAAACTTCAAATTATATTCAACTGGAAATAGTTCAAATTGAAATAAAGTCGGGCCGAGAAATCAATCGATGCAAGTCATAAGTGATATTTTCAATGGCATCATAGATACCAATATCGAATTAACAAAATTAAATAAATAATTTTATTAAATACCTTATTAAATCATGCATTTGGCTTTAGTTTAAGGATAAATGGTGACAATGCCTGAAAACTTTCGATATTTATGGAATTGGAACAAAATTAAACAAATGCTTGACGTTTTATCAGTGAAAACAGTCAAAATAATTTGTTTATATTATTATCTTCATTTAAATCGACAGTTTTGCCTTAAAACCTATATTTGAAGCTTTTTTGCTTAAAATAATTAGGGAAGCAGGAAATTACAATAGTAAGATTTTACATATTAAATCCCTATTTCACCCTTACCAAACACATACATGGTGTGCAATTGACCTCATAATTATTGATGACTTGCATCATTTGTTTTTCGATCCGACTATAAAACAGTTTTGTAGACCGAAGCTAGATAACAATGAGATCTGCAAAATTATATGGTGTGGCTCAGTGGTATGAAGTCGGCCTGTGGATCCTGAGTACCCTGGTTCGATTCCCATAGGCGACAAACAATTTTCATAATGTCAAAAAAACTACCCCTGTGGCTCCTCCACCAATAACATCTTTGGGGGCCGTGATTTGACGACTGGTAACCGCACTTCACGCGCAAATATATATCACTTACCGAAATCTGTTTCGGCAGAGTGCCACACCCAGTAATGGGTAGAAGCCGTGATGATATATTTATTTATTTTTTATATAGATATACAAAATTTTTTTACGATCTAAAATGAAAATGACTCGTAATTGTATTTTTCGTGGATTTAACAATGCAAAATTATTTATAACTTCCACGGGGTCTAGAATTGTAACGCGATGAATATACAATAAATCTAGTCCTGTCATCCTTTCTTCTGTCATTGTAGATCGTAAAATGTTTTCAACAATCTTAATATCGACAAAGAGCGCTCAACTAAGCATGTCGTCACAGGAAAGCATACAAGTAATTGAAATAATAATTTAATATTTCGGAAAAAATAATAACACATTTTTATTTTGGGGAGTGTCCGAGCCCCTAGGTGCTCTCCCTAAATCCACCTCTGAAGCTAATTATAATTAACTACAACAAATACAATATTATAAAATAGTATTAAGCCTATAACTTAATTTGCTTATAGAAAAAGCAAAGCCCAAAGATTGCAATAAAGAAATATTAACAGGAGAAATTAAACTTGTAGTTGTATTAGATTCTACTCAATCGAATCAGGAACACGGATTTCAGGAGAAGCCCATCCTCTTGATCCAGTTCCAGAAATGGCGTAAAGATTTCCTGAATATGAGTTAATTAAAGGATCAAATCCTACATGAGCTCTTGATGTGCCAACAAACAGAATATCGCAGTCTTTTCCTCCCCAAGTAAGTGCAGTAACAAAAAAAGTTGGAACTCCAATAATATTTGTAAGTTCTTTTTTGTCTGTGTCGTAAACTAGAAGCTGAAAATTGAAAAATTAAAAATACATTCTCCAGAAGGAGATAGATTCGAGGGAAAATTACCATGCTTGATTCAACTAATCCAATCCATAATTTTTTGTCAGTATCCATCACAATAGCAGTAATTTTACCATGGACTGTAGTGTTGTAGTCGTTCATATTAAAAATTGTTATTTTATTAGCTAAAAATTTGTTGTATAATTTTCCAGACTTATCGAACGATTTTTTTTTCATCAAACATTAGCCATACATTAAATATACATTGTGATACATTTATATACGAGGGCAGGGTGAAAAGGCCCTGAAAAATGAAACAAGAAATGATTTATTTGGTCGAAACATATTTTATTTCTCAACATAATCTCCTTGTAGCTCGATACACTTCGTTCAACGTTTTTCTAATATTTCGATCCCGTCCAAATAATACGATTTTGGCAATCCTTCAAAATAAGCGTTTGTCTCAGCGATGACCTCATCGTTGGAGCCAAATCTCTTTCCGCCGAGCCATATCTTTAAGTTTGGAAATAGATAAAAATCGCTGGGGGCCAAATCTGGAGAAAAAAGTCCTTCTTATTGCGCTCGAACATCGCCAAACACTCCTTTGAACTTGTCACACGGTTGCGCTTGTTGTCAACAGAGAGCAAATGTGGCACCCATCTGGCAGATAGCTTTCTCATATTCAAAAATTTATGCAAAATGCTTCGTACCCGTTCGGTTGAGATGCTCATAGCCTCAGCAGCTCGTGCACTTTAACTCGCCGATCGTCCAATATCATACCACGGATTTTATCGACCATTTCTGGCGTTGTAACCTCAATTGGACGACAAGAACGTTCGGCGTCCTTTGTGGTCTTACTACCACAACGAAAATCAGTAAACCACTTGTGAATCGTTCCAATCGATGCTGAGGAGTCCCCATAATGTTTAACAAACGATACTTTAGTTTGCGTACTGTTTTTTCCACGCAAGAAATAATGTTTACTCAAGACGCGAAATTAACTTTTTTCCATGTATACAAATCTTTAAGGTTGCTTGCTTTCGATGGGTGACAAAACAGAACTGAATGACATATCAGTCTGAAAATTTTAATGCGTTCTAGTTAAAAATGGTACATCACAAATGTCACATGAGATTTGCGATTGTGGCGCCATCTGTTTTATTTTTAAGGGATTTTTTCACCCTGACCTCGTATTTATTAATATTACTGGCTTACAAAATAATATTTTATTGTACCTCCAAATATAAAGTTATCCCTAATATTTTAAATCTCATTATTTAAAATTTATTTTTCTACAACTGTGCGATTTCTTTGTTATTACGTAACTATAATTGTCTTGGTTACGTATGGAAAGTAGATGAATGCAGACCAAGTGCGTTTCCGAAAGCAAAGAAACACTAGTGCGGAAAGTGCTGCATTACATAACTGTCAAAAGAATATTGTTTTGACAGCGATTTATATTTCGCGCCGAGCCACAGACACTTATGGAAGAAGAAGATACGGTGAACCAGCGCTAGTAAATATGCAGTAGTATATTTTGACGTTTATAAACGTAACCTTAATTTGCAGTATATCTAATCTGTACACAATTAATAAAAAGAACCGAACAAAGTAAAATATATCGATAAATGGTTTTATTTAAAGAGTTAGTGAAATACTTCATATTTATTGTTTCTGTATATTATTAATATAGCTGTTACAGTTGCTTATATTGACATAATGTAAAGTGGAAACTTTTGTGTCTAAAGAAATATTGATTTCTTCCGTACCTGTTCATATTATTACCAGTAATATTATTGGTAACAATTTCGGAAGCTTCAGAAGTACCAGCAGCAGGTTGATTGTCATTGTCGAAAATAGATCCAACATAGTATGATCCGGAGCTTCAATTATCTTTGGAGGTGTTAATGATAAAGAAGAATCACTCACTGTACTATTCCAATCAAGATGATTTTGAAGAAATTATTTTGACGTTAGTGAAATATTTTTAAATAACGTAGAACAATGTGCAAGCAATCAACAAACAAACCATAGCAACGCCGTAAAACATCGTTCTCATGTAATATGATTAAAATTTTATAAATTTTATAAATTTTAATAACATTTTAGTGATTTACTAAATCGAACAGTTGTAGGAAAAATGTTGTTTATAACACGTGCCGAAAAAGGTTACATGCTCGTGCAGATTTCTGCACTTGCACGTAACGAGTCTTTTTCGGCACTTGTTATAAAAATAACTATTTCCGATTTTATTTTATTTAATTTATGGGGTGGCTAGCTCAGTGGTATGAAGTCGGCCTGTGGATCCTGAGAACGCTGGTAATTTCAAAAGCTACCCCTGTGGCTCCTCCAACACTAACATCTTTGGGGGCCGTGATTTGACGACTGGTGTCCGCACTTCACGCGCAAAATATATCACTTACCAAGATCTGCTTCGGCAGAGTGCCACATCCAGTAATGGGTAGAAGGTGTGATGATATATATATATTTTTTTATTTAATTTAAGTTACTAATTTTGTTGCTTATGAACCAGTTAATTATTATGTATAGCAAAACTTTAAATAAATTCAATTTTTACAAAATTTGGTTGTTGTAATTTATTTGTGCCAAAACTTATGGGACGTACGTTATATTAAAAAAATCTTACTAGCTTTGCCGGAAGTTGCATTATAATCGTACTCATAAATAAGATTTTTTCTGTTGTCAGCCAAATACAACTTTTTATAAGATTCATCGAAACAAATTCCTGCTGTTTGATCAAATTTATCGTCGATTACTGTTGTACCATTCTTCTCAACATCTAAACGGTAAAATTTAGTTTGATTCTCCTCGTATCCTTCTATGTATTCCTTCAACTTTGAACCTTAAAAAAACATCAAAGTTTATTTCAAGATTAAATTAGAATTACCAGAATTGTCCTTACCAAAAATTAAGTTATATTTGCTGTCAGTTCTAGTTTTAGTGAAAATGAAATCAGATTCTATAACATTTTTCATTATTTTCTTAATAGTGTAATTCATTTTTAAATTTTTTCCATGTGTGTCCATCAAATAAATAGATCTATTTGCTGCTACAATATACTGATTTTTCCGATGCAAAATTGGCGTTGCTGATGATAATTGATGTCCCTCTGGAACATAAAGTAATGTCATCATTAACAACATAGTGTGTGCATCGACATTCATTTATTTATTATTTAACTATTGATTTGAATAAAAAAAATATTATATAGCGTGTTTTAATAAGTATTTTAAGACAAAAATTAAATGGAAGATACTACATGATATATTAATTATATAATTATTAATTATTATATTTCACATAAAATAGGCTTTTTTAGAACCACTAATTTCAATTATTATTATTATTATTGTTACAAGTAACTACAGTCAAAATGATTAAATATTATTTATTATTACTTTACGTAATATAATTTTTATATTAAAGTTGTAGTCATATTATAGACATGGTAAATTGAAACTAGTAACATTACAAAATTTGTACTTCATGCAAATTATTTTGCGAATATTTAAATTTTTTTTTTATTCAAGGTTAGTCTAACATACAATAGCTGCCATTTATTTTTTTTTCCTGAAGCATTAAAACATCTTGTATAGAATGATGTTCAGCGCAAAAGAGTTGATATTTTCACGGCAAAAAAATAACCTAATTTTTTTGTCATTAAATACAGTAGGTATTGTATAATATTTATTTTCAATCCTTTAAAATTAATAAATTGCTTCATAAGACTTGTGAAAATTCTCGTAACATACTAAAATATCTATTTAATTTGAATTATTTACATTAATTAATTTGAATTATTTACATTAATTTTAGGTACATGTTGCTAAAGATGACCGTAAAAAAAATATACTGCTATATTTGTACTGTTACAAATTGCCGTTATTTTAAAAAAATACATAAATTACTGATCATTGTGCACAATATTTTTTTCAAAATTCGCAAATTAATATTATGGTTCCCGAAGTGTACCTCAAATTTAATTGTTAGTGGCCGGCAATACAACTTTTACAGCGTTTATAATTATAATTTAATTATTAATATATTAGTAATAAAAATTATACCAGTGGTATTAAAAAATGTTTACTTAAGGTAAATTACTCTTAGATTTGCTAATTTTGAAAAATTTGTTTTTGCAGTTTGTCATTAAAAGTGCGCTTTTTTTGACAAGTAACAGGCTGTGAAGTGCTAGTTTCACAGCCTAGACTGCAAAAGTGTTGCTATGAAATATTATCATAAAAATATTTTTATCCACAACTCATATATAATGAAGCCATTATTACACTGATTTCAGTTGAATTATACGGCTCATAAAATACTAGTGTTTTATATTCCATAAAACACTGTAAACAGCTTGTTACTTAGCAACCACTTCATGATCTACCGTATTTTGAGAAACTATATGTAACTGAATCAACGTTAAATATTACCAGCAATCTTCTTCGATACCTATAATTATGAGTTGTGGATAAAATTTTGTATTACACTCGTGTTTTATTGGTATATAAAATACTAGTATAATAAATAACTATTATTAAATATTTGACGACCGGTAACCGCACTTCACGCGCAAAATATATCACTTACCGAGATCTGCCTCGGCAGAGTGCCACACCCAGTAATGGATAGAAGGCGTGATAATATATTTATTTTATTTATATAAATCTTTGCACTCTATTTATCAAAAATTTCTAATGGATATGATCTTTCACGAAACATTCGAGGTCTTGGAAGAAGTTTTATAAAAATAATTTCTTCATCGGACGATGATAACGATGACATAATTCTAGTCAAATATATTTTAATTATCTCCTATTACACTATATATATATATATATATATATATATATATATATATATATATATATATATATATATATATACAGGGTGGTCCATTTAAAGTGTTATCAGGAAATATCTCGGAAACTATAAATTTTACGCAAAAATGACCTAGACGAAAAACAATCGTACAGCGTGTGAGTTTGTTAGTTTTTGTTTGTGTGCGTGCAAGCGCATCCACTAACACGCACATCTAAAATCACAAATAGTCTCATTACATTCAATTGCCATTTTTATAAAATATGGTTCATCTGATTGTTTACATTCTGTCTAAAATCATATGGTGTAAATTTAAATTGCATTTTATTTTAGATTTTAATTAAATTAAGCATAAACTCTAATACAGGAACGTCCGAAAGCAACATCATTTTTCGCGATTACAGCGTCATCTATCATGCTGACGAAAAAGTGAACTAAATAAATTCTTCTTTTTTTTAACGAGGAATCTGATTCTTTAATAAAAAATAGGGGTTTTCATTTAAAAAAAATTGTGTTGACCATGATTTAGCGACAACAGCGCCATCTAGGACAAAACCAATATTTCGTTATTATGGCCTCCTTTTGTACGATTGTTTTTTGTCTAGGTTATTTTTGCGTAAAATTTATAGTTTCCGATATATTTCCTGATAACACTTTAAATGGACCACCCTGTATATATATATATATATATATATATATATATATATATATATATATATATATATATATATATATATATATATATATATAGGTTAAAAATTTACTTCAATTATAAAATAACAACGGATAGTTTTTCATTCATTCAACTTTTACATTAAACGTCAAACTGGATTTATTGAACCGTTAAATATTTATAGGTCTGAAAATAGTCTTATAAATTGTAGGACTGTTTATCAATTCATTAAAATTATAGGACGTTCATGCAACAATTTTTGGAAACCTAGAGAACCGTTAGTTGCTATTGAACCGATAAATACTTTCATGCAACCCAGCATTAATGTAATATATGTTGTAAATATCAGTAATATAGAGTTGACGGCTGGTAACCGCAATTCACTCGTATAAATATATCACTTACCGAGATTTGTAACGGCAGAGTGCCACATCTAGTAATGGGTACAAGACGTGACATAGTTATTTATTTATTTATTTTTGTTTTTACATAGCCACCGCTTATCAAATGCATAAGTACATGATGACTACGTTGGTGCCGATAACATTGAAAATATTAAAAATAATCACAAAATTTATATTAATTATAATTATGTTGTCGGCATAAAAATGATGTGTTCAAGACGGTAAAAAAACAAATTTTCTGGCTAGGCTCTAGTCGTGGCAGTGAATCTCCTACTTTTTTGATTAGTTAATCTAATAACTATTGGTCTATGATCAGTACGTCACAATATATACACATATTTAAACTTTGGAACTTTCGACTATACTGTTAAATTCGATACTGCACACTCATTTCATAATAGTATATTACGTACCATAAACTGTAAGTGACAGTTTTTAGGTCAAGAATGTAGTTTGGGAAAACGAGGCACGAAGGGTCGAGATTTTCTAAACATTCGCTACTTAAAAATATCATTTACAGTTCGAGGTTACTAAGCTATTTTTTTTATTTCTTGCACAAATAGAAGGAAAAGAAAAATAAGTTTCAAAAATAACAGTTGTCAAATTGTTGTCAAAATAAACAGGACCTTGATATTTAATATTTACTTACTGTTCACGGTGGACAGTAAGTAAATATTAGCTGTATTCCATTTGCCACTTGTTTCACTTAAATCAGTTCAGATAAATTCGACACACGACTAAATGAACTGAATTAAGTAAATTGATGCACATATTGGGGTGAATTACTGCAAAGTAAATGAGAATCTGTAATTCTAGTACTGGAAATAAAGTCAGCGAATTAATCCAGCAAAATAAATAAGTGATCTGGATCAGTAGATGTAAGTTAGATCTGATCAAAATGGCAAATGGAATACGCCTCTTATAGTCCTGATATAACCACTGTGCAATAAAAGTTACACTTGCTGTGTTTAAATTTTGTCATTAATTGGTAACTTACACTTATTGTTAAAAATAGATAATCGCTTTATACACTGTTTTACAGGCTTTCCATGATTTTCTTAGAAAAACCTAACTTTCTTTTCAATAATTTTAATATTTTTCACCTATTTTCGGTCGTAGAAAAAACAGTGTACGCAATATGTGTGTAAAACGACTCGTTCTTGAATCTTTCTACTCGTAGTATTCGTTCCGCTAGTTAATAATGTACTATTTATAATATTAATAGATACAGAATAATTCAAGGCATTCCATTTTGATGAAATGCTCTATATGTCAGTATATTTTCAAAGTAATACACATACCTAATTCTGCTATGGAAATACTATAAGTTTTCAAGATCCGATCCGAAAGTCGCATAAAACATTCGATCCGAAATTTACATACATAACTTTTAGGTATCCACTTTTAGTAAAAACATAAATTCCAATTCCTCTCTAAAGAAATATAACGCTACGTTATATTTATAAGCATTTATGTTCTGTGATAAAAATGATTAAATAACGTTACAACAAAATATGTCTCTTTACTTTTTTATAACAAAATTATTTATTAAATTTCATCTATAACTGATCGGATTTCGGATTCGATTTCGGATCGGATTTCGGATCGGATTTCGGATCGGATCTCGGATCGGTTCTTCGGATCAGATTTCGGATCGGATCTCGGATCGGATTTCGGATCGGATTTCGGATCGGATTGGATCGGATCGGATCTTGAATAAAGTCGGATCGGATCGGATCGGGTATCAAAATTTTCAAATATGCCGACCTCTACTACTATTTATTTATTTATTTATTTTATTAATTTATCGTCCTTCAGCGTCTCAGGCTACTAGGACCAATGTATTAATGTACATAATTGTTAGTATATAGATACAATATTATTATTTTCATTTAAGCTGGGTCAATAGCGATTTTCTGAAATTTATTGAACCGTTAGTTGCTAATGAGCCGTTAAAACTTTCATGCAACCCAGCATTAATATTTATATTTTGTTTGTGCTTTGTATTTCGTTTAGGTAGTTTATTATGTTTTCTTCTGTGCCTGGTTTATTTGCTAGGGCTTGTTTTAGTGTATTGGGTATTTTATGTTTTTGTCTTGCTTGCGTGTGTTGTGCGCATTCTAGTAATAAGTGTTTTACGGTTAAGAATGTATTGCAGCATATTGGTGGTTCTGTTTTTTCGAATATGTGTTTGTGTGTGATCAATGTGTGGCCTAATCTAAGCCTGGTTAGTCTGATTTGATCTCTTCTTGTTCTGTGTGTTTGCCAGTTTGTTGAGTCTTCCTTAATTTCTCGAAGTTTGCTGTTGTTGTTTCTTCTTTGATCTGTCCATTCTAATTGCCATTTTTACTTTCTTATGCACAGTATAAGGAAGTATTGGAATCGTGAAAAAAATTGTTGACGAGATTTTCGCGGAAATACGTGTTTTGAGGTCCACTGAATCCGTTTTGATCATTTTCTCAATGATATATGTGTGTGTGTGTGGATGGATGGATGGATGGATATGTGTGCGAGTCTGCAATATCTCATGAACGAGATAAGATTTGTTAACGAAACTTGGTAATTACATGTTTCATGAAAATACGAAGAGCTGAGATGATTTTGAATGAAATTGAAGAACCGGAAGAGGAAGTTTACTGGACACACAAAACAATAAATTACATTTATTTCAAAAATGGAATCAGTTACGAAAAAAAGTTTCAAATAAAAGGTGTTAGCAAAAATATTTGGAACATAAAATGTTATTTGAGATTTTTCTGTATATGCGTCTAATTTTGAGAAAAACTAATTTTTATATTTAACTAGCTATTACCCGCAACTTCGTTCGCGTGGTGTACAATTTAATGCGAATACCCGGCATGCGTTGCATTGCAACTCAAAGAAAGTGTTTATGTACAGCTGTCCATGTGAGAAGCATGGATTTTCCAAATTTAGTCCACACACTTGTAGCGATTGTCCCTGTGCTTTGTTGATGGTTATTTCAAATGCGAGTTGTACCTGGAACTGCAAACGTCTAAATTCGAATAGCATGGGACTGAAGCTTTTTTATACCTATATGTTTTGATTGGTTCTCGTCTGTACCTATACCAAATTTGAATCGAATCAGTGCAGTACTTTTGAGGATAGCTAGCGGCCATTTTGTATCAAAACGACAAACTGAAGCTTTATTAAACCTATATGTTAAGATTGGTTCCCGTCTATACTTATACCAAATTTGAATCGAATCAGTGCAGTACTTTTCCAGATAGCTAGCGGCCATTTTGTTTCAAGATGGCGGATTGGACTTTTGCTAAGTTAGAAACCTTTGCGGGCGTGCGTACAACAACTTAGCAAAGTGTCATCGCAATCGGATGAATGATATAGGAACGCATAAGAGACAAACAAACAAACAAACATTAATTTTTATATATATAGATAATATATTTCAATAATCATAGTAACAATAGAAACAAAAAACATTAATTTTTATTTTCGCTTTATTTAGTTATATATGTCTTTTTTCGGAAAAACAAGTACATCAGTAAAATGGTCAACTAATTTGGAAATTTAATCGACTTCGTATCTCACGGCTCTTGTGATACCAAGGGATAGGCTCGAAGAAAGGACACCTGTATATGTCTCATCAGTAAAGTTAGACATAAAGTAGTCAACATTACTAAAAAATTATACGTAAACAAATTTGATATTTTATATGTTTCAAACAGATAAATGCTGAAATACTGAAAATATAAATTACATGTTTAATAATATTATATAACATTCATATATTCTAAGTATTAAATATGCTGTGTATAAGAAAGATTTTTTTTATCGCATTTTTTAATGTGTTTTTTGCATCCCAGATTGGTAGTGGTGTGGCGACTGGTGAGGTTTCTTCCGCTGCTTGTTTCGCTGCCCGGTCTGCATTTTCATTTCCTTGTAATCCTACGGAAGGTATCCATATAAGTACTATATTCTTTTGGTTTCTTTCTGCAATGTACAACTTTTCTTGTATTTCTTGAGTTATCAGGTCTTGTGGATATGTCTGTTTTATTTTATAGAGGGCGCTGATGGAGTCGTAGCAAATTGCACTGTTTGTATTTTATTCTAGTTGTGTATTAATGTAGTTTACATGGGCGTCCACAGACCTTTTTCCAGGGGGTAGCGAGTCGCAAAAAACTCTTAGATATACATAAATTTCTAAAATATTTTTTTTACATAACATAAATACAAATACACATAACAAATGGATTAGAAAATATTTAATTTTGTGAAATAAATTACTAGTCTTTGTCGTCTGGGTTTGAATTGAAGAGGAAAGACAATTTTCGAATAACTCTACCTTGAATTGACACTATTTCTTCAATAAATTCCGATTTAGCAGTTTTACATTTTTTATTTTCTAATATTTTGTGTCTGTGTATACTTAAACTTAGATTACTCAATCATTACGATAGGGAACATGTCACTACCTGGCCATAAGAATACAGCTGGAAATTCAGTTTCAGCTTGAATTTATTATCTTCAAACTTCAAACATACACAGTGTGGTGGCCACGACTCTCGAACATAGGACTTTAACATGTAAAATCATATTGGTTTAAATTTCCTGCTTCCTAATTATTTAAAAGAAAAAGCTTCAAATAAAAGTTTAAGGGCACAAAATACGAACTTAATTTTGCATGCTTTGTATCGGCACAAATTAGATCTAAAAATGACTAAAATTGTCTCAAAACTATCGATAGATATGAAATTGAAACAAAATTAAACAAATGTTTGACGTTCAATCTGTCAAAACTGTCAGAATAAATTCTTTATTTATTATTTCATGTATTTATGCCCGGTTTCATCAAGAAAAATTAAATTTTAAACATGGTTTAAAGATATAAAAGCAAATCGAATGTATGACAACAATGTGAATTATTTCATTTGTCATGTAATTTTGATTTGCTTTTATTTATTTAATCCATGTTTAAAATTTAATTTTTGTTGGTGAAATCGGTCATTAGACAAATAAAACGTCAAACATTTGTTTAATTTTGTTTCAATTTCGATAGTTTTGAGGCAATTTTCCCCATTTTCAAATCTAATTTGTGTCGTTACAAAGTATGCAAAATAAAATTTGTTTATTGGTTCAGATGCAGAATTTTATGCCCTAAAACTTTTATTTCAAGCTTTGTGCTTAAAAAATTTAAGGAAGCAGGAAATTACAAAATTATAGTTTTACTTGTTAAAGTCCTATGTTCGAGAGTCGTGGTCATCACCCTAGTTAAAATCCAGGGGGGGCGCCCCCCCTTGCCCCACACCCTGCGGACGCTCATGGTAGTTTATTGCTGTTTTTATTGCGACTAGTTCTGCTGTGTATACTATTTACTTAAACCATATTAATGTTAGAAATGCCACTACATTTAAAGTAAACTAGTATCATATATTTTGTATTATTTTATTGTCCCAAATATTTTTACAATCACCATATAATTATTTCGGTTACAAAATATTAAAATTTATTCTTTGAATTCCAATGTATATAAAGTCATAAACGTGGGACGGGTAAAAAATGGGAAAAAGAACTGTTGAAATAATTATTTGGTTTTTAATATTTCGGTAGTGGTTAATACCATCTCCAGATGTAGTGGCGAGTGATGATGAAATTCCATCATCACTCGCCACATATTAATTTCAACAGTTCTTTTTCCCATTTTTCCCGTCCCACGTTCATTAAAACATTAAAATTCAATGAATATCTTATCAAGTCAAAATCCATGCAATATTAAAATTTATTTTGTCCACCACCAGCATAGTATGTATATCATTACAATAAAAACAAGAAAAATAATGAGTCATTTACTAAATTTGACATGATAATGGTAAATTGGTACAGCATTGTCACTCTTACAAGTTTTTATGCTGTGTAAATATCTCATTTTGACGTTTTAGTGAGTCAGTCAGCACCATAATAAAATATGACGTATTCAACCACATTGTAATCTTTCGCCGAATGAACTGTTTGTGTAGATAAAATATTGTGTGATACCCGCACGTAACTAAAGACTAGCTTTATGTACTGGTTTCGTAAATAAATATTTTGCTGTTGGTAGACAAAATATTGTATGTAAGTCAAATTTAAGGTGTTAGATTTCTTTGGATTCTCGAAACCTTCGCCTTGGTGCATAAATCTCAGTTGTTAATTATTTTTTACTCGAACTCTATGTAATCCACATCCTTTGAAGTTACTACCGGAAATGGCTAGAAGTGTTCCGGAAGCTGGCTCTCTTTTTGGATCTTTAACAGGAAATAGTTGTCCTGTTCCTGCGAATAGAGTCCCGTGGTGCGGTCCTGCCCAGGCAAGTGTGTTAACCGCTGATGATGGGACGGAAATATGTCCAGTTTTATTATTTACTGGATTGAACACGACGATCTATAATAATAAATTGTTAGTATGGTTTTCAAATTAATATTGTTTGCCAAGATCTGGAGTGGGATCATATAAATATGAAAACGATATTCGTTACTGTAGTGATCATATAAAATTAGTCACTCGTTTTGTTTTTATCTTCGACTATTTCCGTAAAATCACTGCGTTTTTCAAAAAACGATATCGTTTATTTAGTAAATTTGTGTTTATATGGTTCAACCCCCTGTCAGCTAAATGTTAGGTTGATTGCAAAGTTTTAGTTCAGCTAAAGAGCCGCAAGGAGATTTTCGGCGCTAGTATCGCAGTCGTTCGGCTGTTCGGAACAGGTCGGTATACTTCGGACGTCAAATTTGAAATAATTTTTTGACAGTTATAATATGGATGAAAATATCATACTGTCTGTTCAAGTAATACTGACTTAATTTGTTTCATGTTTTTAGTGTTGTGATAGAATTATTGTATACAGAATAATGAGAATTGTAAGTACTAAACAATTTTGTCAAATTCATGAATGATCTGTTTGAATTCAGTTTTCAGCCAGTCGACTAACAGAGGAATCACCACATTTTTTATTTTGGGCTAATGGTCTTCAAAGTTTGCAACGGGTTGAATTTGTTGGTGGACGAAACAAACCGCCGTGTCTCCAATAACTGATAAGCACAATTATTAATGCACAGTATCTAACATCTTTGGGGGCCGTTATTTGACGGCTGGTAACCGCACTCCACGCGCACAAATATGTAATTTACCAAAATCTGCTTTGGCAGAGTGCCACACCCAGTAGTGGGTAAAAGGCGTGATGAAATATTTATTTTATTTTAATATCTGTGGAATACTCTAAAGGTTAGTGGTTTTAAGTATCTCACTTTGAGACATTTAAACCAAGATCCTTTGGAGAATTTATTGAGTGTTGCAAGAGGATTGTGTGGGGACAACACCAGACCCTCAACTTCACAATTTGTCGATGCCTATAAAACAGCGATTTTAAATAATACTTTTAAATGTGGCGTCGGTACAAATTGTGAAGATGATATCGAAAAACTTCGCCTTTCATATCAAATCCTCCAGACCTCTCCCATTGATACTGCAGCATTGACTTACATAGATGTCAATAAATCCGCGTATTAATTAAAAAAGTGTTAAATTATGAATGTCAGTTATGTGAGCAATTCTTTTGTGCCAATGAAATAACTGATATTCATAAATTAGCATTTTTGCGGGATTACGAAGAAGATAAGAAATTATTGAAATACGCTTCAGAAAATTATATTAACATCATTAATGCAGAGAAAGAATTTTTGTTTTTCTAATATTCCTTCCCTGTCTGTGCCAGATTTCTGTGCTGAACATGGCCAAATTACGATTTATAAAATCGCACAGTTACTTACTAACTTTGGTGTTAATAAATCATTTTATCAAAATAATTAACAAAAAATTACCTAAAATCGACGTAGATGAGAAAAAGATCATTACTGATTTTATTACTACATGTTCTTATTTTTTTTGTAAATATTTGTACATTTGTATATTTTGTAAATAAATTTTTGTATAAATCATTTGTATTTTATTAATTCTTTTATGATTTCAAAATAAAATCAAATATTTCCAAGGCACGCGCGCTTTTTTCCCAGTTTAGTACAGCTAAAGAGACGTGAGAGGCGCGACGAACTGCGTTCTTTATGTTAGTATACAACTGGCACGTCTTTTCTTGTATGGTCTGTGATATGGTTTTAAAAAGTGACAATTCCTTCAATGACAATTACTTTTCGGGAAATGTGCTTAAATTGTTAACGCATATTTATTTTATTTATTAATTTAGAATTTTAGGAATAATTTTAGTACAGTTTTTATCATTATACAAGGAATACTTATATAATATGCATAAATGTTCATAGTAATGAAAATTTTTATCTTATTATAATTAATTTTGATTGTTGATCCAATTTTCTTTGTTGTAATTAGGCTTTGTGTTGAAATACATTTTTGATATTTTAAATATAATTTGAATCTTCAAAATTATTTTTATGATGTCTATATGTTATATACAAATTAACAAATTACTTACTTAATTAAGTATATGTCGGTTTTCTTTATAAATTTTCTGGAATATTAATTTTAATAACATCTACTTAATATCTTTTTAATTAGAAACACATTAAATAAATCAGAAATATAATATATTATGTTGAAACTGTCACACGTGTCACAATATGTCATTCAATGTCAATATAATAATTCAGATGTTTTATTGTATAAAAAGATAAACTTATACTAGTTCGAATATGAGATTGACAAAGATAGAAATAGTGAATTTCGTTTTCACTCAAATTAAACAAGGTGAATATATTTCACGTTTTCATCTCTATAAAACGAGATCGTTTACACTATTCACTTTTACATGATCACTTCACAAGTAACTCACATCTACTCACTCTTACATGATCCCACCCCGGGCCGGATTTACGTTTAAGCTAAATAAGCAGATGTTTAAGGTTCCCACACAAAAATTAATAAAATATTTTTTTCTGTAAATTAATTTCTTATTTCTTATTATATTATATTTTATTATATTGTATAATTTTTATTTAAGAAATCGTGTTCGGAATACATTAGTGTATGATGAGTGTGAAATTGAGAAGAATGTAGTTAGAAAAGCAGGTATAAGTCAGTTGAGATGGTTTGGGAATGTAGAACGTATGTCGAATGAGAGATTAGTGAAACAGGTATATGTTGGTGAAATTGAGGGTGAAAGATTGCGTGAGCGACCTATGACTAAATGGATGAATATGATTGAAGGATTGTTGCGTGAACGAAAGTTTTCGGGTATGAGGAACAAACGTGCTAGTATGAAAGGAATTATAAATGTGGATGAAGCTAAAGTGGTGTGTCAGGATAGGAACGTTTGGTGAAAATTAATTGCGGAATGAATCTGATGATTTAAGAAAAGTGCAGGATTTTTTATTTTAGTTTTGTTTTTTAGTAATTTCATTAGAGTGTTTACCTGCAATTGTGTGAAATTCGCTTTCAGCAACAAGCGCAGAGACGACACTCCCTTCGTTTCTTATCTTTTTTATTCGTTTTCTGATCTTAAATTGAGTGTTTAACTGCAATTGTGTGGAATTCAGTTTCAAAAACAAGCGTAGAGCAACACTCCCTTCCTTTCTTATCTTTTAATTCGTTTTCAGTTCTTACGAAGAGTGTTTAACTGCAATTGTGTGAAATTCACTTTCAAAAACACGCGCAGGGCGACACTCCCTTCCATTCTTATCTTTTTGTTTCATTTTCAGTTACTGCATTGTGTGGACTTTTCTTTTATATACAAGTGCAGGCTATCGCTTTCATCTTTTCTAATCTTTGTAGATTCGTTGTTAGATTCGTTATTAGATTCGTTGTTAGGAGTAAACGTAAGTAATTTGAAATGTTTTATGCATATGTTATGTACGTTGAAGAAAGAAAATGAATGATAAGTGAATAGGAATGATGTGATTGAAGGTTTGTTGTGTGATAAATGATTTCGAGTGTAATAAATGAATGAGTTTATATGGAGTGATCTATGAATGTGGTTGAAGTGAGGGTGGTGTGTTTGGATGATAATGTTTGACGAGGGCTGATTGTTTGATGAGTGAATATTGTATGAGTGATTTTAGGGTTCGTGCTACCCCATTTGTTGGGATATAGCGTGAAGATATGTATGTATGTATGTATGCATTTTTATTTAATAAAAATTAATTGGATAAATATTAATTTAATACATATTCAATTTTGTAGCTGAATGTAGAAATAGTTTATACAGTCCTCCAAATTTTAGAACTGATGACATTTGTTCATTGGTTTATAACTTATAAAAATTCAAATGATTCGTACTTTTTTATTTACATTTTGTAAGTAATCTTCGTCGCATATGTATTTGTGTTGATTAAGAGGCCAGAATCATATAATTTACCCATAATTCTTTTTTCGTTATAAATTTAAATAATACTAAATACGCAGGTATTAGTTTTCAACATTTTTATCTAAATTTAACATTAAATATTGATTAGACACAAAATGTATAGAAGTATTAATAGCAATTTTTTTATTATAAAAAAAAAAATTCTACACAAAAATGGACTATCATAATTATTATCTTGTAGGCAGTTTGACGGATGAAATCAAAGTTAATTATTATATAAAACAAACTAAAGTTGTAGCTCTTATAGTTCTCAAAGTTAAAATGGTGGCCCTCGGACAGGAAACCATATACGTATGACTTATATATAAGAAACACATTAGAAATACCTGGCGTGATTCTGCCAGTCCAATCCATAAATGTCCTTCTGTATCTGTAGTAATTGCTGTAACTCTTCCATGGATTTTGTCACTATGATCGGCCATATCAAATATTACTTTTTTGTCAGCTGGAACATAAATAATACCTAATTATTGTGAACTTACTTTTGAGTATTTTGTATTGATATTTATTCTTACTAAACTACTGATCCTTTAGTATGTTACGCCTTAAATAAAGAATTATGTTATACCGCGAGTTTAATTTAATATTAAACATAGGATTTTCAACTTCCATAGTAACTAAATAATATATAAGAACGTTCCATTTAAAATAGAACATAGTCTGTTATTGGACGGGATTCTGTAACCAGTACAACAATCTCCCCTATTCCGTAACTGAATCATTATCTGTTATTGGTCGATAAGTCTCGACAACCCTTTTATTTTTATCATTACTCTATAGATTAACACCACTTCGGCTTTTTGTGGCTAAAAAACTTTATTCTGTTCTTTCCATTTTACTTTTATAAATTTTTAACTCATATGAAACTGCGATTATAATAGTTATTTGTGTATCAAGAGCGTAAAGATTCTGTTATCAACATTCATTGTGTGTGATAAATTTTCACACATAATTAAAAAATGTGCTCAAAAATCTCAGAAAATAGTGATTGGCGTACTAACTGAAAATTCTAATGAGAATATCACAGAATCTAATTTATCCTCAAATTTATCAAACATCATTTCAAGTTCCGGAATAAATATACAAAACTGTAAAAACTGCACTTTCAATTTTAACATCCCTCATCCTCATTAAGTTGGCACTGCTGCCCAGCTGTATTCGGGTTCAACTTCAAGTCATAGCGCAACAAACTTCATGTATAATATGTGTAAATATGAATGTAACCTATATTTTAGATTTTTCTAAGCGAGCGGTAAAGTATTTTACCGCTTGTTGATATAGAAGCCGCGCGGTAAAGTATTTTATTGTTTGTTACTCAGTAACCATCAACTTTACGATGACAACTGAAAGCATAAATATCAACTTTTCATAGCAGTCGTAGAAAAACATATTCTACGCGTTGCTTTTTGTTTCTTCGCTTTTAACACTCCTCATATCGGTTATCGTCACGCCAACAAAAACCCAAACATATAGAGAAAATCTACATTTATACTTACATGCTTCTCCGGTATCACAATTATATTTATAGCACCAAATTTTATTCTGTAAGACATCTGCTAAATAGAGTTTCTGATAATAGCGATCAAAGCAGGCTCCACCAGTAAAATCAAAACCATGATCGATGACTTTAACTTTTTTGGATACCACATCTACAAGTAAAAATTTCGCTTGTCCCTTTTTCCTATCTGGGTTTTTATAATCTGCCGGCTTAGTACCTTAAAACATAACAGAATACATTCATTTTATTCATTTAAATTTATCTAAAAAAATTAAGAAATCTGTGGTCCCATTCTGTTCTCTGGAGTAAAAGTTAATCACGATCAAGTAATTTTTTACACATATTTCACTCTAGTTCACGGTTACACTCACTCATGAACTAGAATTAGAAGGGTTAAGACTAGTGATGTACACGAGTATTTATTTTTAGGGTAAATACCAGGGTAGCTACCTATACTATGGTATACATATATCGGGTTACTACTGCTAATGATAAAATTTTAGCATAAGTTTCTTCATCTCCGGATAAAGATTCTAATAACTAGCAGCAGGATAAATAAAAAATATCGCATTGAAATTATTCTGAATCTGAGTTGCGATATATATATATATATATATATATATATATATATATATATATATATAAAAATATATCATCACGCCTTCTACCCATTATTGGGTGTGGCACTCTGCCGAAGCAGATCTCGGTAAGTGATATATTTTGCGCGTGAAATGCGGTTACCAGTCGCCAAATCACGACCCCCAAAGATGTTAGTGGTGGAGGAGCCACAGGGGTAGGTTTTGAAATTATGAAAATTGTTTGTCGCCTGTGGGAATCGAACCAGGGTTCTCAGGATCCACAGGCCGACTTCATACCACTGAGGTAGCCATGCCATATATATATATATATATATATATGGTTCGATTCCCACAGGCGACAAATTTTCATAATTTGAAAAAGCTGTCCCTGTGGCTCCTCAACCACTAACATGTTTGGGGGCCGTGATTTGACGACTGGTAACCGCACTTCACGCGCAAAATATATCACTTACCGAGATCTGCTTCAGCAGAGTGCCACACCCAGTAATGGGTAGAAGGCGTGATGATATATTTATTTATATATATATATATATATATATATATATATATATATATATATATATATATATATATATATATATATATATATATATATGTATATATATATATATTTAAATTATTGCCGATAGGTATCGTGAATTTTATGCAGAAATGGAAAAATGGGCCCTTAATATTCGTACATATAAAAAATATATAAATTATACTATTTATCCAATTTATTATTATTTTTATATTATTAATATAAATAATAAATAAATAAATATATCATCACGCCTTTTACTCATTACTGGGCATGGCTTTCTGCCGAAGCAGATCTCGGTAGTGATATATTTATGCGCGTGAAGTGCGATTATCAGCCGTCGAATCACGGCTCCCAAAGATGTTAGTAGTGGGGGAGCCACAGGGGTAATTTTAATATGGTGAAAATGTTTGTCGGCTGTGAGAATCGAACCAAGGTTCTCAAGATCCACAGGCCGACTCGATACAACTGACCCATCTACACCATAAAATTAATTATTAATTTAGAATAAAATAATTATATCATCACGTCTTTTACGCAGTTTTGAATGTTGTAAAGTGTCGTAGCAGAAGTGCTGTTACCTGTCGTCAAATCACGCTATCAATTTACATATTATTAATATTTGAAGAACTAATTTTATTACAAAGCAAACTAATTTTTACAATCGATTTATTATTATACTGAAAACTGTTTAATAGAGGTTGTTGTTTTTGGTAATTTTTTAATTTGTGATATTGGCACTTCTATGCGTCTATACCTTTAATTATTATTTCAAAATGATAATCTCAAATATTTAAAAATCTTCTTTTATTACAATTTGAGAAAATTTGCAACATCAGATAAATATTTTATTATATTATTATTAATAAAACGCAATAAGACAATTTAAATAGTACATTATACAACGACGCTATAATGGATGCTATTAATTCCAACGATGAAGTTTACAACACGAACGAGCAAAGCAAGTAAGGATTGTAATCATTGGAAGGAATAATAACAATTTAAGCGAATTGTATACTACACTCTATCTACGACTATTCTACTACATACAAGATTTTCTTTATAAATTCATTTCATAATAATCCCGAATTAAATAAAATTACATTAACATTACAATATTTTGTAATGGTGATAGAGAAATAACATTTTGAAAAGTCTAAATTTTTGCATATTTATTTCTGTTTATTTGGTTTTTCATAGTTAGATACCAGTCTTTATCGTTTTTACTTATTTGCACAGACAAATTATGTCAAGCATAATAATTTTCTGATTGGCACAGAAGAGCAAATAATAACTATTATCCCCTCGTTACTATTAACTGTGAGATTTATACATAGCATTATGTAGCAAAAATCACACATTTAATATACAGTAGTTGTAGATAAGCGAAAATACCAATTGGTCAGCTATAACTTAAGATTTTAAATTGTCAAAATATCTTTTCACAATTTATATTATACGCTACATAATTTGCATCGAAATTCAGCAGCGTTACCACATGTTACATAAAATCCTAAATTGTAATTCGATATTTTTTGCATTTGAAATTTAAAGATTTAGATCAAATTTATGATGCAAAAAGTACATATGCACAACCGGGCCGAATTTAATGTGTTTTAGCCCTAAAAACCGGGATTAAACACTTCTTTTTTGCCCTAGGACCATAAAAAATAATTCCTATGGATACATATATAAAATTACAAGTTTTGTTTATTGTGAATACTTGATTCTGCAAAATGTCATTTTTTGTCAACCTATATACATATTTTAATCTTTTGAACATATAATTAAATGTTATTTTGTTGTGCATAAAATATTGTATGTAACACGGGTGAAATTAGCGTTTGTGATCCTGAGCATTTTATTAGAACTCGGCGCTTTACGCTTCGTGCTAATAATCATACCGCGGGACAGAAACGCCTGTTTTCACCCTTGGTACATAAATAACTAATTTGTGTTTTATTTACCAATGATGAGATTTCCTTTCTTTGTTGTGGTACCCTTAGTGAACATTTGATCCCCATCCATGACTTTCATGATTTCTGAGATAGTATATTCTTCATTCTCTTCGACTCCTGATACTTTTAACAAGTAAAGAGTTTGATTTGCTGCAACCACATAGTTGTGTTCATCACTATCAACTGGAAATGCGAATGCTATTTCTTGATTTCCTGTTAAACATATTGTAATTAAACAAACAATTGTTAGTAATCCATTTAATTATATGGAGCACCTATGTCAGAAAGACGGAAAAAAATTAAATAGCTACCTGTTTAGCTATTTTCGTCAAAATAGTTTTAATGAAATAAGTTCATTTTCCTTTATACATAAATTCAATGTTTTCAAATTTATTACAATTATTTTAATATTTCACTTTAATAACAATAGTATATTGGCAAACTATTGTTGACAGGGTATTATTGGAAACTCTAGTGTCTAATAACCTTTCAACACTATTTTTCCTACGATAAGTTTCACTCGTGTATAAAAATCCCAGGTGCCGGAAAGTTCACCGAAAACAATTCACCGAACAAACAATTAACCGAAATACAATTAATCGAAAAACATATTTATGGGATGGCTAGCTCAGTTGTATGAAGTCGGCCTGCGGATCCTGAGGTCCCTGGTTCGATTCCCACAGGCGACAAATTTTCATAATTTGAAAAAGCTATCCCTGTGGCTCCTCCACCACTAACATGTTTGGGGGCCGTGATTTGACGACTGGTAACCGCACTTCACGCGCAAAATATATCACTTACCGAGATCTGCTTCAGCAGAGTGCCACACCCAGTAATGGGTAGAAGGCGTGATGATATATATATTTATTTTTTATATTTATATTCATCGAAATGATAATTAAATTGTAGTATTTTTAATGTTCCTTAGAACTGGTAGAAAAATGCAGGCATTTAGAATAGGATACTTACCGTAAATTCCGAATCTTTTGAATATTATCCATTACGTTAAATATCGTGTAATTATTGAATCGGTTAAAATTTTTTTAACCTGGGACAGCTTCTAAAGACATTACTGCACTCGCGCATGTATAGTACTTATAATAATAGCATCACTGCCAATATGTTATTAGGATTTATTCAAATAGAGCAGTACGTGTGCGGCCAAGGCGACGCACCGATGCATAAAAAGTCCGGAGACTGTGCTATGAGGACAGAGATCTAGTTCCAAATTACAACAAGAATAACATACAAGAGTATTTACGAGACATAGCAAATAATTTGTGTTATTAATGTAAAACATATAGTTTTATAAAAATGACAAAGGAATCAATTTTCTATTTTTTAAAAACGCCTGCACTTTGCTGCTATTCATAAACCTGGATAAAGTATAAAGGAAAATTAATTAGCATTTCGGTGAATCATATTTAGATGAACTATCTTTCGGTGAATTGTATTTCGGTGAATTGCTATGTCGGTGAATTGCTATGTCGGTGAATTGTTTTTTGGTGAATTGTATTCGGTGAATTGTATTCAGTGAATTGTTTTCGGTGAACTTTCCTAGATCCAAAAATCCCATATGAAATATCATATTTGCTAGCGATATAACGAGAAAGGCAAAAAGTTTTATTATGTTTGCTCTCACCATGGTTACTACCTTAAAATAACCGAACTTTATTTTTAATTTTCTATTGTCAAAAATTTTGACAGTAGAAAATTGTTTAAATTTTTTCATGGATAGCTTTATTTTTACGAATATTACAAATTTTAATTAAGTTTTGCGCTTTGATGAAATACACAAATGAAATGTGTTTTATATAAAAAAATTCGTAATTTTATTCGCTAGAACTTTTATTTGAAGTATTTTCCTGTAAAATTAATTGGGAAGCAATGCGCACCAAAAAACTGATATTACATGTTATATGCCTATGTTCGGGTTTTGGATGGACACACTGTATACATATATACATACAATAATTGTACAATTAAATAGTGTTTAATATAGTTAATTGTTTATATTATAGGTATATTTTAATAACGTGGAAATAATTACTGATTTTATTTGAATGTGTTCATTCGTGAAATTATCTTAACAAATACCATTCGAGTTTCTTATATTTCATCAGGTTCAACTTTGATTTCCTCAACTCACACTTGATTGCTTTAAGGCAATATAGACTCAAGCAAATGACATTAGACAAAACCGCTCTATCTTCGGTGTCGCGATTTTTTCATGTCATTTGCGATCGTCCGTTACCAAGCAATCAAGTGTTTGTTGTAAATAAAAGTTTAACCGGTAAAAAAGAAGCTCTTATGGTATTACCTTTGATAATTTCACGTTTTACAAGAAGTTACGAGTATTTAATTTTTAAATGTCTTTTTATTTTCCCTAATAATATCAATTATGACAACCAAAAACAATAATGCCATTATGTTGGCAGTTAAGTGCAGAAAATAGTCATTTTCTGCACGCAAATGAGTGTGGAAAGTGATAACTTTCTACACTGTCGTAATAAATAATATTTTGTTTCAATAACATCAGCGTTCAGGTGTCAGGTACAATTGGGCACAAGACACAACTTAAATAAAATATTTCAAATAAAAAAAGATAATTTTAAAGTTATTCAGTGGCGCAGATAAATATATATTTTTTAATGATTTTAAATTGAATTATAAAGTGAAAAATTGGAATACCGCCGTGTTAAAGTGTTATTTTATCTACCCTTGATGTTAAATTACTATTTTATCTAATATTTTCAGTAAAACAAAGTACACTTCATAATCTGTTATAGAAAAGTTATATTTTAAAAACGGAAGAAAATATATTAAAAAATACTAACGAAGCTCCGCAATATTCATAGTAAAAGTTATTCCCGTTTCAGGTCTATATCCACTAGCTGAGCCGCCAAATCTATCCACGAAAAGAACTTCCTTCATTTTCTTATCCCAGAATGCACCATCAGTGTGTAGAAATTTTTTGGTCGCTTCCTGAACTATTGAACTACCATACTTCAAGCCACAGGAACAAGATTTGGTATGTTCCAATTGAGTGAGACTGAGTTTACCCTCTACCAATCTAAAAACAGTTTTTTTAAACAGAAAATGTTTAGTTAGTTGCTTGTGCTGTACGGTGGTGTGGTTAGCGTTACGATCTCGAGTTGAAATCCCACTCAACCTACAAAAATATGAACTACCACACTGCGGCTCGGTGAATCCGGATCTAGTATTGCAATTTGGATTAAGCTCCATTTGTGCAGAGTAATAAAAAATAGATATTTATGCAACTAGTATTAAAAGTGTCTTGTATTGGCAAGAATTTATTCTGTATATTACCTTAGGTTATACGAGGACAGGGTGAAAAGTCCCTGAAAAATGAAACAAGGAATGATTTATTTGGTCAAAACATATTTTATTTCTCAACATAATCTCCTTGTAGCTCGATACACTTCATCCAACGTTTTTCTAATTTTTCGATCCCTTCCAAATAATACTATTTTGGCAATCCTTCAAAATAGGCGTTTGTCTCAGAGATGACGTCATCGTTGGAGCCAAATCTCTTTCCGCCGAGCCATTTCTTCAAGTTTGGAAATAGAAAAAAATCGCAGGGAGTCAAATTTGGAGAATATGACGAACCAATTCGTAGCGCAATTCATGCAATTTCGCCATTGCGACTGCGGACCTGTGCGCCAGTGCGTTATCCACAATGCGGCACCCATCTGGCAGATAGCTTTCTCATATCCAAAAATGTATGCAAGATGTTCCGTGCCCGTTCGGTTGAGATGCTCATAGCCTCAGCAACTCGTGCACTTTAACTCGCCGATCGTCCAATATCATACCATGGATTTTATCGACGATTTCTGGCGTTGTAACCTCAATTGGATGACCAGAACGTTCGGCGTCCTTTGTGGTCATACTACCACAACGAAAATCAGTAAACCACTTGTGAATCGTTCCAATCGATGGTGAGGAGTCCCCATAATGTTTAACAAGCGATGCTTTGGTTTGCGTAATGTTTAATCAAGACGCTAAATTCACTTTTTTCCAAGTTTTCAAAAATCTTCAAGGTTGCTTGCTTTCGATGGGTGTCAAAACAGAATTGAATGACATATCAGTCTGAAAATTTTATTGCGTTCTAGTTAAAGATGGTACATCACAAATGTCACATGAGATTTGCGATTGTGGCGCCATCTGTTTTATTTTTCAGGGACTATTCACCCTGCCCTCCTACAGTTGAGTTTGTTTCGTATCAACTATTTTATTGCAGGGTTGCCATTACCAGCGTGCGATAATAATATATTATGCAATAAATTTACAATGGTACATATAAATGCAACATTTAAATTAATAAAATAAATATCAATGCCAACCTTGAATGTCAAAATTGAACTTACTATTATATTGAACAAATCGTGGGGACCATGGAAATAGTAATTACTGTGCTGTTATTGGTCAATGATATGTATCCTAATGAAAATTTGTGTCGTAATGAGTGTTATGAAAGTACAGATAATATAGGAATATATTTAATAAGTTAATAAAAGTATGAAAATAGAAAAAATGTTTTTTTTTTATTATACCTGCACAATAATACGAGCCCAGTCCCGCTTCAATTGGCCCGAATCTAATTTTATCGTTAAAATTTAAATAATACTAAAAACCCAGGTAACTTACATTTACTAAATTCTACAATTCATTTTCTACATTTTTAACTAAATTTAACGTCAAACATACCTTAAAGACAAAATGTATAGCAGTTTAACTTTCAATTTTTTTTCGTCACATAAACTAAATCAACACTCAAATGAACTATCATGATTATTATCTTGTGGGCAGTTTGGCGGATGAAATTGAAGTTAATTATTATTTAAAACAAACTTTATTATTATACAATTTTTTAATAAAACAATTTTTCTTTAGTTAAAACAGAAATGTTTACTTCCTCTTTCAATGGCTGTCATTTCTGGATGTATGTATCGATTGACTTAAAATTTTATCTGTGTATTAACAACATACTAGTATATGTCTCATTAAAATTTCATTTCATTATCTTGCATACTACACGAGAAATAAAACAGTAAACTATACCATCAAACGAAAAAATAAAATTGGGCCAACTGAAGCTGGGCCGGGCTCGTACTGGTTTAGCAAACTAAGAAATGTGTGAATACGCAATATTAACACACGCCGTATTTTAAAATTACTAAGCAACAACAAAATCAATTTGCTCTTTAAATCCATCAATATTTATCACAACAAATTGCATGTAACGTAAATAACAAATACTAACCTATCTCCATGTGAACGATATTACGTCAAATCACACACACAAAATTATGAAATGAATCAAAATGAAAATGCTGCTTAAATAAATAAATAAGGGATCTCTGGGATGTGTATCTTTAATACTAAATAAACCACAAAGTAGGTATGTGCACATGCACATAAATAAATTTTCTAGAAAATTGTTTATAAAATAGAACATATTCTATTTTTTCAGACAATTTACAGAACAATGCGATATTTCAAACAATTAGCTGTATGCTACTATACAGTTTAAATTGTTCCAAAAATTATTCAAAATCTTGTTCAATATTTGAGTGTAATGGAAAACAAACTAAAGCAATTTTAGCAAAATTGTTGGAGAAATTTTACTTACTCATGTAATTTAGTTGAAACATTTTTCTCTTAAATAGTTTACAGGCAGATTCATAAAGAGGATTAGCGCTAACACCATTTTTTATTTCGTTATTAACTCTCTTTTCAATGTATGAAACAAGTTTATTTTAACTTGGGTTAAAAAGAGAGTTAATTAGCATCAAATTTAGTTTATTTCTTTAATCTGTTTTAATTTGAAACAGAGTTATAGATGATATTAAAAACGGTGTTAGCTCTAATCCGTTTTGTGAATCTGCCTGTTAGGAACGATTGACAAAAAAAAATGCAATTATATTTTTAAATCTAATGTGTGAAAATAATTAAAAAATTCTCTATAATAAAATTTGATTGAAATTGTTTTAGTTAATTCATAAATTGTAGTAACATAGAATATAATAAAATATTCTTTGATATTTTGGATTAAATATAAAAACAGACAATCTTTAGAACTAGTTTCAATCCAATATCAAGTCGATAAGATAATTAAAAAATAACAAAAATTTAAGGACAAACTTCACATTTTAAAATGATTAGTCAAAATAAAATTGTTGTTTGACTCAAGAAGTATTCACTTCTTTATGTTGACTAAAATGTGTGCTTAATTTTAATTTAAAAAAAATTTATCTAATCGACTTGTTAATGGACTAAGGCCCAGTTTTTCAATCGCTGGTTTACTCTCAATTAATGTTAACTATGATTAATCGGTGATTGAAAAATTGGCCCTTAATCAATTTCGTAACGTTGATCGTTTTTTATATTTAAAATATACAATAAAGCCATATAATTCAAAATATCAAGGAATATTTTATTATATCCTATTTTACTATAATAAAATTTGGTACAAATTTATATCCAAAAACAAAATAAATTTAAACTTACATTGCATAAAATCCAGAGGCAAGAGCCAGGAATATTAATTTACTAAACATTTTGTTTGGTGATCAGAATGAAACTTGAAGCAAACCTTTGAATATGAAATTCTAGTTTCTGTCGGTTTATATAGGTACCAAAATTGCCGTTGTTGTGTTAAATGTTTTAATATCTGCTAATTAAACTAAAAAAATAAATTATACCTACTATTATTTTAATATTCTGATAAACATTCATATAATTGCGCTTATGACACTGTTTTTAGTTATTATCTCTCTTCAAGTACATTATAAGGGCACTAGATGCGTTCAACGTGCTAAGCAAAACAAGCAAACCGGAAGTAAGAATCATTGAACGGTTTTGCTAGGCTAGCATTTGCTCGTTTTGCTCGCGAGCAAAACAAGCGAGAAATTTCTCGCTCGAAGTGCTAGACATTCAAATATTTTTGCGGGAATTTCAAATTGTAAGTTTATTACATGACAGATCGAAACTATTTTGATAGTTGACAGACAATAATTAATTTAGATATATGAAAAATGGAAAACGAATATATTCAGCTTTTCGTAGATGGCGGGATTGATCTGCATCAAGCTATTATCGGTAGGATTATTAATATTATCAAGGGCTATAAAATAGTCGCCATCCGTTTTAGTGAATGTGCCACCATGGTTCTTAAAAAATATATATTTATTGAATACCATATTCCAAACAATACCCCAATATCAAGAACATAAACATGGCTTCAAATTTTTAGAGCAAATTTCAATTGCAGTCAAAAGTCAAAACGCATAAAAAGTACACACAACATACGCACTCATTTTATTTATCATTAGCCGAATACATATCACGATGTCTTGTTCGGTACAACTCGGTCTTGAAAATGTAGCGAAACGAGCAAACCGTTCAGTGGACCAAGCAATAAATCGCATTTGCTGACTTAGCAATTGCTTGTTTTGCTGGGCTCATTGAACGCATCAAGTATATTGTTCAGTTGAATATTAGAAAAGAAAATATCACGTCCATGACTTTGTATTGATGGACGGACAAAATGATTTAAAGACGATGAATTTCAAATCGTTAATTACCTGTAATGTTGCGACTATTTTGTTAGCGTTAGTAAATAAATATTAAATGAAAGAGCATTGTTTTTTGTTCGTAATTTATTATAATGCAGTATTATCAATGTATCGCTTATGATCTAGTGATGAATGGATGAATATAATTTGAGGTCTAAACTAATGATTCCGAGTGAAAAAAAAATGAGTTTGTATGAAAGAAATTATGAATGTGAATGAAACTACAGTGCGATAGAAACATTTGGTGAAGTTTAATTACAGAATAAATCTATTAAATAAATAATTTAAAATATTCTAAACAATATTATTATAGGATTTCCAAAATATTTTAAAATTATTACGTAAAAAATTACTTACTCATTTCGTTTAGTTCAAGCATTTTTCTCTAAAATAATTTAGGATCGAATAACAAAAAAAATATGCAATTATTATTCTAAATCTAATGTTTGGAGATCATTTAAAAATTCTCTATAATAAAATTTAATACAAATTTATAATTATAAACATTATCAATGTATACTTACAGTGCATTAAATTTACAAGCAAGGGTCAGTAATATTAATTTATTAAACATTTTGTTTGTTGAGAATTAAACTTGAAGTAAACCTCTAAATATGGAATTCAAATTTTAATCAGTTTATTTAGGTACCAAAACTGCCGTTATTGTATTAAATGTTTTAATATATACTAATTAAACTAGAATTTTAAAAATTGTATTCACTGTTATTTTAATATTCTGATAAATATGCATATAATTGCGCTTAAAGTATAGTTTTTAGTTATTGTCTCTCTTCAAGTAATTTTAAGGGAAGTATATTGTTCATGTTGAATATTAGAAAAGAAAGTATCACGTCCAAGTCTTTATATTGAAGGACGGATATAATGATTCAAAGGCGGTGACGTTATTTCAAATGATAAATTACCTGTAAAGTTAGTAAATAAATATTAAATGAAAAAAACAAATTTTTGTTGTTTCTATTCAGTGATAAATTCATGTGGAGACAACAATAAGCATCAAATATCATATCTAGTTAAATAAAAAAAAATTATATATTTATAGGCCATTCTCTGGGAAACGGACACCTCACCTTCTCCAAAATTTAAAGGATTAAAAAAAAATTTTGAAAGACATGACAAAATCGGAAAAAGTTTCTAGTTTTCAAATATGAGTGACGAAATTGATAATTTTTATGATTTAGAGGTGTTTTGGGCATTATTTTAGACAAAGAATTTTTTTTTAATTATAAATTTGAAAAAAATGCTTGGGTTTTTTTTTTTTCATTTTGTCAGCGACATCTTATTCTCTGTCGAAAAACTAAAATATTTTGTTTCTTGTCAGTTTCTCTAAAAAGTTACTCTTCTTTAGCAAAAGTGGGTCGAAAAAATAATTAGTATTTACTGTAAAACGAGGCTACTAAAAAAATGTATATAACAAAAAATTATTAGGATTCATCAAAGAATACGTGTAAATTTTTTGATACATATAAAAAAAAATTAGGGAAATATTGGAATGTTTCAGAAAATTCTAAAAAAAATCACACGTATTCTTTGGTAAATTCTAAACAATTTCTACTCTTTGATATTTTTCAGGAAATTTGATTCTTTTTGAGTTAAAAAATCATTTTTTTTAAGTTTTAAAATTCATCAATCCGAAAAAAACTAATTTTTAATAAAATGTATCAAAAAATTCTGAAAAAAATTCACACTTATTTTTTATGCATTCTAATCATTTTTTGTTACATAAGTTTTTTCGTAGGATGCCTTGTTTTTAAGTGAAAATTTGATAGAGTTGAAATATTAATTATTTTTTCGACCCACTTTTGCTGAAGAAGGGTAACATTTCAGATAAATTGACTAGAAATAAAATATTTCAGTTTTTTTACAAGAAACGAGATGCCGTCGTCAAAATGAAAAAAGAACCAAACTCAAGCATTTTTCTCAACTTTAAAATTTTGCTTTTAAATTTTTGGTCGAAAAAATGGCCAAAACACTCCAAAATCATAAAAATTATCAATTTTGCTATTTATATTTGAAAACTAGATAATTTTTCCAATATTTTCATGCTTTTCAAAAAACCTTTTGACGCTTTAAATTTTGGAGAAGGTGGGGTGTCCGTTTCCCAGGGAATGGCATATATAAGAGCCCGGCTCAGCTTCAGTTGGCCCAATTTTATTTTTTCGTTTGATGTTATATTTTACATATACTAGTATGTTGTTAATACTTTTTGCAGATGACACATTAATTTATTAGGAATGTGATGACTATGTTAACCTAGTAGATACAATGAATGAGGAATTAAATAAAGTTGATTTATGGCTGAAAACCAATAAACTAAAATTAAATTGTAAGAAAACTAAATGTATGATAATAGGCAGTAAAAGAATTAAAAGTAAAATAAATGAATCAAATTTATCAGCCATGATTGATGGAAATAAAATTGATTATGTTACAGATATTAAATATTTAGGAGTGATCATAGATGATGGATTAAAATTTTCTAAGCATATTGAATTTGTAACAAAGAAATTAGCTAAGAAAATTAATTTTCTATGCAGATTAGGGTACAAACTAACATGTAAAGCTAAATTAGTGATTTATAACAGTATTGTTCTACCACATATCAACTATTGTGGAACTATGTTGATGGCATGTAACAAAGGGCAGCTAGAAGTTTTACAAAAATTAGAAAATAAAGCTATGAGGTGTATTTTAAATTATCGAAAGTACAGCAGGATAAAGGATATGCTACAATGTTTAGAGTGGCTAGATATGAAAACATTAATTAACCTTAACGGATTAGTTTTTGTTTATAAAACTGTCAAGAACATAGTCCCAGAATATTTATCTGAAGCAATAGTATATAATAAAGATGTACATAATTATAGCACTAGGCGAATGTCTCATATAAATATTAGCAATGTAAAAAGAAATTCAATTTTTTGTAAATGCATTGTTCAATATAATACACTCAGTAATGAGATTAAAAATTGTGTTCATGTAAAAGAATTTAAAAATAAGGCAAAACAATATTTGTTAATTAATGTAAATATTACTATTTAAGAAATAATTTACCTACTTTAATTTGTGCATATGGTTTGTAATACATTATTTTATAACTATCTGGTTTTTTGTATGTTACTAGCTTAAAGCTAAATAAATATATATTTTATTATACGCAGATAAAATTTTAAATCAATCGATACATACATCTAGAAATGACAGCCATTGAAAGAGGAAGTAAACATTTCTGTTTTAACTAAAAAAAAATTGTTTTATTAAAAAACTGTATAATAATAAAGTTTGTTTTAAATAATAATTAACTTCTATTTCATCCGCCAAACTGTCCACAAGATAATAATCATGATAGTTCATTTGAGTGTTGATTTAGTTTATGTAACGAAAAAAAATTGAGAGTTAAACTGCTATACATTTTGTCTTTATGGTATGTTTGACGTTAAATTTAGTTAAAAATGTAGAAAATGAATTGTAGAATTTAGTAAATGTAAGTTACCTGGGTTTTTAGTATTATTTAAATTTTAACGATAAAATTAGATTCGGGCCAACTGAAGCGGGACTGGGCTCGTATATACATATATTTATTTATTTATTTATGAACTGGCCAATAGACTGTCAATTTAAAAAAAAATTCTAAAAATTCACTAACTAATTTGTAACAGTTTTCAACATGTAGTCTCGAACCCTTTATTTCCAAATTAATCTTCCTTGCCACATGTTCATTTAAGTAGAAACATCCTGGGTACCAATTGTTTCCAAATACTTGAAAATTAAAACATTTTTTTCAGTAAAGTAAATTGTACAGAAGAGCTAAAAATGCAATCGTTAATTTTTTACCACCGCGCGTTCATAAACGTAATTATTACATTTGAAAAATTCCCTTTTAAATGATCGTTCGCGTTTCTCCTTTCGCCTGCTTTACGTGAAATGACTGTAATTTGGAGTACAACAGCTGTTGAATGGGTCCACGATAATTATGTTAAATGAGATGAGAAGCCAGCGTGCTGCGCTGCGCTACGCGTTGCCTCGAACACGAGCGGACGCACACACTTTGATGAAGGTTTACTTTTCTTTTTTTTTTAATTTTGACGAGCCTTTTCTGCTAACTTCGCTTTTTAATTTATAAAATTTTTATTGTAACATAAAAGAAAGTAATTTTCATTGTTCAATGCTCTCAAATATAATGTAGAATTTATACACTGAACTAAATGTAATAAACTTTGCGAGGATGGAAATCGTTGGAAACACACTTTAGTGTTTTTTATTTCAGTTTGTTGGTGCTATCTGTTATAATAAATTACTTTGGAACCTGGGCGTCCACAGACTTTTTTGCCAGGTCGGTCGAAGTTTTTTTTTTAGTAAATTATCCTATATATATATATATATATATATATATATATATATATATATATATATATATATATATATATATATATATATATATATATATATACATAACGGGTGGTGCTTGAAAAGGGCGAACATAGGGATTTAACATGCGATATTAGTTTTATACAATTTCCAGTTCTCTTTGTAATTTTACGGAAAAAACTGTATTAATAGATACATATATTAAAAACGTTATAAACAGCGACTGGCGTCATCCATCCTGATAAAACTTAATAAAATTATAAGAAACTGGTGCAATATTTTAAATGACAATTTAGAAAAAATCTGGTGTGGTCACTTTCTTATACACAGCATATATAATATTTAGAATATATGAATGTTATATAATATTATTAAACATTTAATTTAGTTTTTCAGTAATTCAGCATTTATCTGCTTGAAACATATAAAATACAGGCGCGATGGCCGAGCGTGTTAATGCACATCTCTTAACATGCTACGTACTACGGACAATTGAATGCCAACCTCTGCAAATGTCTCTTTTTTTTCAAAAAATCATAACTTTTTTTAAAATCATCCGATTTTGATGCTGTTTTACGTTCCAGTAACAAAAGTGTCCATATTTTCATTATCTGATGACAGATTTATCAATTGACGGCTGATGATTCCCATAGAAAGCTTGGAAAATCACCTTTTTTTAGAAAAAAAGTGGTTCTCGTTTGATGGTGGCTGGGGGAAGGGAAAGGGAGGTTAGTCAAAATCAATTTACAGCTTTTCAAAGACTAGACTTTGGGCGACTTCGGAAAAAATATTTCATCCAATTTGTTTCAAAACTGACAAATTGACAGGGGTTTGAAAAGTGACGTTTTTTTGGGATTCTTTAGGAGACCGGTTTTTTTTTTGAGCAGTGTATGTCATTAATTTTCATTATTAATTTACAATTTATTAGATAAAAATGTAATCTTGTTATCTCCAAAGAAGCAGCGCGCAATACAATTTAAAACTGGATACATGTAAACTTAGAAACACATGTAAAAATTAATGTTTGTTTGTTTATTTGTTTGTTTGTTTGTTTGTTTGTTTGTTTGTTTGTTTGTTTGTTTGTTTGTTCCGTATGCGTTCCTATATCATTCATCCGATTGCAATGAAACTTTACTAAGTTGTTGTGTGCACGGCTGCGAAAGTTTCTGACTTAGCACAAGTCCAATCCGCCATCTTGAAACAAAATGGCCACTAGCTATTTTGAAAAGTACTGCACTGATTCGATTCAAATTTGGTATAGACATAGACGGGAACCAATCTTAACATATAGGTATAATAAAGCTTCAGTCCTATGCCATTTGAATTCAGACGTTTGCAGTTTCCGGTACGACTCGTATTTGCAATGACATCAACAAAGCACTGGGACAATCGCTACAATTGTGTGGACTAAATTTGCAAAATCCATGCTTCTCACATGGACAGCTGTACACAAACACTTTCTTTGAGTTGCAATGCAACGTATGCTGGGTATTTGCATTAAATTGTAGACCACGCGAACGAAGCCGCGGGTAATAGCTGGATTAGTTATATTTTTTGATGACGTCAGTCGCTTTTCATAGCGTTTTGAGTTTACAAGATTGTTTTACTAAAACAGATTACAAGTATTTATTTATATTTTTATTTGATAAGCTCACTTTTAACAACAAATTATTTTTCCTACAACTGTGCGATTTCTTTGTTATTACGTAACTATAATTGCCTTGGTTACGTATGGAAAGTAGATGAATGCAGACCAAGTACGTTTCCGAAAGCAAAGAAACACTAGTGCCGAAAGTGCTTCATTACGTAACTGTCAAAAGAATATTGTTTTGACAGCGATTTAAATTTCGCGCCGAGCGCGGAATTCATATTTTGACCACAGACGCTTATGGAAGAAGAAGATACGGTGAACCAGCGCTAGTAAATATGCAGTAGTATATTTTGACGTTTATAAACGTAACCTTAATTTGCAGTATATCTGATCTGTACACAATTAATAAAAAGAACCGAACAAAGTAAAATATATCGATAAATGGTTTTATTTAAAGAGTAAGTGAAATACTGCATATTTATTGTTTGTGTATATTATTAATACAGTTGTTACAGTTGCTTATATTGACATAATGTAAAGTGGAAACTTTTGTGTCTAAAGAAACATTGATTTCTTCCGTACCTGTTCATATTATTACTAGTAATATTATTGGTAACAATTTCGGAAGCTTCAGAAGTACCAGCAGCAGGTTGATTGTCATTGTCGAAAATAGATCCAACATAGTATGATCCGGAGCTTCAATTATCTTTGGAGATATTAATGATAAAGAAGAATCACTCACTGTACTATTCCAATCAAGATGATTTTGTAGAAATTATTTTGACGTTAGTGAAATATTTTTAAATAACGTAGAACAATGTGCAAGCAATCAACAAACGAACATTACATTTGGAGATATTAATGATAAAGAAGAATCACTCACTGTACTATTCCAATCAAGATGATTTTGTAGAAATTATTTTGACGTTAGTGAAATATTTTTAAATAACGTAGAACAATGTGCAAGCAATCAACAAACAAACCATAGCAACGCCGTAAAACATCGTTCTCATGTAATATGATTAAAATTTTATAAATTTTATAAATTTTAATAATATTTTAGTGATTTACTAAATCGCACCAGTTGTAGGAAAAATGTTGTTTATAACACGTGCCGAAAAAGGTTACATGCTCGTGCAGATTTCCGCACGAGGCTTAAGCCTTTTTCGGCACTTTTTATAAAAATAACTATTATGTCCCAATGGCGAAGTATAGTTAAGTTTTTATAAAAACGTGCTAAAAATATGACTTGAAATAATCATACAAAACATTACGCTATATCCCCCATCAAATGGGGTAGCACGAACCCAAGAAAAATTCTGCACTTGCACGTAACGAGCCTTTTTCGGCACTTGTTATAAAAATAACTATTCCCCATACATTTGATTAAAATTGATGGAAAAAATTTATGTCGCTGCTTATTGTATGTAATGCTCAACATTTTATTTTTTTTTTAAATATTCGTATGAAAAAATTGTTTCAAACAGGCTTTAGAAATATATGTTGCAGATATTTATATTTAAGTTTTAGTCTCAACTTTAGAAGTTAATATTTATTTATTTGTAAGGTTACAGGCTAAACAATAAAATATTATAAAGTTGGAATGAGAGGTTTAAATCCGTAAACTCTTTCTTCCAATAAACATAACCTTAAAATTAGTCTATGAATATCGTATGTAGTTTTCATTTTTTCAATTAATAAAATTATATTTTGTCTCTGTTTTATTTTACTCGTACAAGAATGAGTTTACATTTTTTATCGAGGGTCTGGTTTAGCCGCAATTTTAAAAATAAATGTTCAAATTTCTGTTAAATTATAGCAACAGCCATGACTTTTGTTTTTCATGTATAATTTAGAAACTTCAATGTGTGAAGGTTATAAACGTATATTTTATAAATTAAATAAAATCAAACAAAATATAACTTTTATTTCAAAATCATAAAAGTTTGAATGCAGATAATAGCTGGATGAGATGAATTTAAATTCGACAACCGCATGAGTACGAAAAGCTTTTTCGTTTGCTGTTTGTTATTCGATTGTAAGAAATTTTCTATGAGAATTGTCAAGCTATAAAAATAGCCATTTGGTCCTCCTTTTTACTTTCTTATATAAGGAATATTGAAATCGTGAAAAAAATCGTTGACGAGATTTTCGCGGAAATACGTGTTTTGAGGTCCACATGAACGAGATAGGATTTGTTAACGAAACTTGGTAAATATAAGTTTCATGAAAATTTTGAATTAAATTGAAAAACCGGAAGAGGAAGTTTACTGGACACACAAAACAATAAATTCCATTTATTTCAAAAATGGAATCAGTTACGAAAAAAAGTTTCAAATAAAAGATGTTAGCAAAAATATTTGGAACATAAAATGTTATTTTCAATTTTCCTGTATATACATGTAATTTTGAGAAAAACTAATTTTTATATTTAATAATATATTCCAATAATCATAGTAGCAATAAAAACAATGAACATAACCATGTTTAACAATTATATGTTAAATAATAATTGTCAAATGCAAGGAGCAAGTCATAAGTGTTCAATTCAGCGTTTTTTATGCTGTATCAATTTCATTGAGCAAATAGTAAGGCTCGAAAAACGGACATTCTGTATATGCCTCATCAGTAAATTTAGACATAAAGTAGTCAACATTAATACAAAATTATACGTAAACAAATTTGATATTTTATGTTTCAAACAGATAAACGCTGAATTACCGAAAAACTAAATTACATTTTTAATAATATTATATAACATTCATATATTCTAAATATTAAATATGCTGTGTATAAGAAAGTCGAGTGGTGACCACACCAGATTTTTTGACTTTCTGACAAGATATCAAAAGTTTACGAGTTCAATAACTTGTATAATATGCACATTTTTGAAAATTTACGTCATGTTATTTACCATAGAAGTATTTTGATTGTGCAGACAATTAAAATACTAAATATAAAATTGGTATCAGCCGATTTAATTTCATGTGTGTCGAAATAATAATACAATTGGTCACAAATAATCACCTGAATTTCTCGCACCAATTCTCCGGAGCATTTTGTACCGTTAAAAGATAATCTTAATAGCATTCAAGTCCTAAATCAAACATAAATATATTTGACATTTGCGAAATGGTATTACCTTAATACGCCATTCGCCATTGCATGAACCTACGCTACACAATGTAATAGTAACATACATGGCACGTTCGAATAACGGGGCAATAAATTAAATTTAAATTAGATACCGGGTGGGTCAATATAAACGCTCCCGGCTAGCGCAGCCACAGAACAGCCATCTCTGATCCCATGCGGCCAGCTTGCCAACAATGCGTAGGGTTCCAGCTTCGGTAATTTATACGTAATTTATTCCCGTTCATGCCCATTCATAATAATCAACAATTGATAGATCAAAGCCAAGTGACCTGCGTCAGACGTTATTACACAGCGGATATTGCATCAAATATACGGTGAGCACCGCCAACTATTTTTCAAAGTACGAGTTTATACAAACATTTGCTTATTTAAATTTTGCACTACTATATTTAGAAGTGGCTAGCTCAGTGGTATGAAGTCGGCCTGTGGATCCTGAGAACCCTGGTTCGATTCCCACAGGCGACAAACAATTTTCATAATTTCAAAAGCTACCCCTGTGTCTCCTCCACCACTAACATCTTTCGGGGCCGTGATTTGACGGCTGATAACCGCATTTCACGCGCAAAATATATCACTTACCGAGATCTGCTTCGGCAGAGTACCACACCCAGTAATGGGTAGAAGGCGTAATGATATATTTATTTATTTTATATTTAGATCTCTTTTCGAAGGGGACAATACATAATATTCAATATAATATACCAAATATAATATTTTATCACAACCGACATGATATTCATGTGTTTTAGCAATAAAAAGCGGGCTTAAATACTTATTTTTGGCCCTATGGCCATAATAAAATAATTTCATAAGGATGCATAAACAAAATGATAATTTTTGTTTATTGTGAATACTTGATTTTGCTAAATGTTGTTTTGACATTAACTTGCATTAATTTTTAAAATTTAAAATTATATATGTGGACATTCTCCAAAATTTGAAGCGTCAAATACAGTTTTGAAGAGCATGGCAAAATCGAAAAAAGTGTCTAGTTTTCAAATATGGGTGGCGAAATTGATAATCTTTATGATTTTGAAGTGTTTTGGTCACTGTTTTCGCCACAGATTTAAGAAACTAAATTTTAACGTTGAAAAAATGCTTGTGTTTGGATTATTTTACATTTTGACGGCGGCATCTCGTTTCCTATCGAAAACCTAAATGATTTTTTCTCGTGTCAATTTATTTAAAAAATTACGCTTCTGTAGCAAAAGTGCGTCGAAAAAATAATTAATATTTTCAATTTACTCTAAAACAAGGCATCCTACGAAAAAAATTTATGTACAAAAACTTATTGGGATTCATCAGAAAATACGTGCAATTATTTCAGAATTTTTTGACACATTCAAAAATTTTTAGCTTTCTCTGGACTTTTAGGAAAATTTGCAATGTGTCAGAAAATTCTAAAAAAAACCATACGTATTTCTTGGTAAATTCTAAATAATTTCTATTCTTTGAATTTTTTTTAGAAATATGATCTTTCGAGTAAAAAAAATCATGACTTAGAATTTCAAAATTCTCTACATAAAAACAAAATTTTTTTAATGTATCAAAAAATTCTGAAAAAAATTACACGTATTCTATTATGCATTCTAATCATTTTTTGTTACATAATTTATTTCGTGCGATGCCTTGTTTTTGAGTAAAAATTTGGTAGAATTCAAATATTAATTATTTTTTCAACCCACTTGCTGAACTAACAAAAAACATATTTTAGGCAAATTAATGTAATCATAGGTTTAAGAAATTAACGAAATAGCGCCAATTTGAACTATTTTGTTCATGCACCGAAAAAATGTAAAAAGTGTCATTTTCCGGACTCCATATCTCTAACCATTTTGACTAAAATTTTATCATTTTTATAATAGAATAATGCAAATTTAATTGATTATTAATTTTGTTGCACATTTTATAATTCTAACTTTATGTTGTTAAATTTATATTAATTGTATTCACTAAGAAATTTGAAAAGCGTTTCTTAAACCTATGATTACATTAATTTGCCTAAAATATGTTTTTCATTAGTTCAGCATGTCTCTACGATTATTACAACCATTTGAAGATAGTTAAAATGAATTTCAGAATGTAGTTTTCGTATTGTTGTTAGTGGTCTATCAATTTTTGGGGTAAAATCTGAAATATTAATCGAAATTCTTATATAAACGTTTTTGTCGTTTATATACTTGAAAGTTCGTATTACTCAAATTGACTCTACGCCGTCAATTTTTATTCAAATGGCTTGCATTTTAGTCTGCTAGAAAGCTTATTTTATTAGCTTTCCGGTAGTTATCTTGAAATATTTTTAGCTTGAACATATAAAAAGTTATACATAAAAGTATAAAAAAATGCATTTTCCCCATTTAAACTACATGTAAATTTTGACCCCTCCACAGGCACGTGTTAACGTCATTTTTTGGACCTGCGATGATGACTCAATTTTTTAAAATTTTTTCTGCATAGTTTTATATTGTGAGAGCAACAAATTTCCGACTTCGCCAAAATAACGGACACCCTAATATTATATATATATATATATATATATATATATATATATATATATATATATATATATATATATATATACATATATATTCGTTCCTTTCGCTTCTCAGGACAAGCATAGGTCCTCGACGAAATTCCTCCAACGGATTGGGTTTTGACCTAAAGCCTTGATTTCCTTCCATGTTTTCCCCGCCTCCAACACTTCCTCTCAGATTGTGCGCCTCCATGTAATAACCGGTCGGCCTCTTTTTCTGGATCCTTATGGGTTCCAATCTAGTGCGTTTTTTCCAGGGCTCGAGACGGCGAAGTGTGTGGCCAATCCAGTTTCATTTTCTAAATCTGATTTGCTGTTCTACGGGCTGCTGGTTACAATGGATCCATAGATCCGCGTTTGAAATTACATTGGGCCAGAAGATTTGCAGTAGTCTCCGCAGAGAAGTGTTCAAAAAGACCTGTAGTTTGATATGCTTCACCACGTTAAAATTATCCCTGTAGCTCCACTTAGATCTTTGGAGGCCGTGATTTGACGGCCGGTAATTATACTTCACGCACATAAATATATCATTTACAGAGATCTGCTACAACATATTGCCACATCCAGGCGTTATGATATGTTTATTATTATTTTAAATATTTTAAATATTTTTTATTTTGTGCTCGAGGAAGGTGAATGAGTAAAGTAAACCAATTATTTTACATGAAATTTTTACTTATCAGTTATTTATGGGAAATAAAATATTTAAGTATGATAATGAGAATATTTTTGTATACGTATTTTGTTAAAATATGTTCACAATAATTTTCTACAATTATCACAAGTATTTCTATTTATCGTGCAATTAAGTATTATGATTAGTTGGTACTTAAAATTGATGATAGTTTGCTTTCTATTTTGCATCCATATCTAAGCTATTACAGCACTTAAATGAGATCGTTAATAATTAATTCGATTGTTATAATAGCGCAGTTCAATTTATATTTTTAAGTTTGGTGACTCGGTAGAAATATCAAAATGTTAAAAAAGATGGGACTTGCTAGGAAGTAAATTCTGGACTGTACTTTTAGTAATTTCACGAATTTCAGGTGGGGTACAAGAAAATCGCCTACACTCATTTTTACTTAAGTACACCAACTAACGGAAGATTTCTTAAATTTTGAAACTAAGATTTTTTTATTTAAAAAGAGCATAAAGTGGCAAAATATAAAAATTGTATAAGAACTAATTTCTTAATTGTGGATTATTTTGTTCGAAAAAACTCACAAAATAAAATGACCATTATGTAACTAATTCTTTATTATCAAAATTTATTCAGAAATGAATAATAATAATAATAAGTCGGCCTGTGGATCCTGAAAACCCTGGTTCGATTCCCACAGCGACAAACAATTTTCAAAATTTCAAAAACTACCCCTGTGGCTCCCCCACCACTAACATCTTTGGGAGCCATGATTTGACGACTGGTAACAGCATTTCACGCGCAAAATATATCACTTACTTTATATGCTTCGGCGGAGTGCCATACCCAGTAATGGGTAGAAGGCGTGATGATATATTTATTTATTTTTTTGTTCAGAAATGTAATATTTATTTAAAATAAAATGGAAACAATTTATATTTTTATTCACAACTCATATATAATACAGACTTTATTACACTGATTTCAGTTGAATTATATGGCTCATAAAACACTAGTGTTTTATATACCATAAAACACTATAAACAAATTGTTACTTAGCAACCACTTCACAATCTACCGTATTTTGAGAAACTATATATAACTGAATCAACGTTAAACTTTACGACCAATCTTCTTCGATACCTATAATTATGAGTTGTGGATAAAATTTTGTATTACACTTGTGTTTTATTGGTAACACACTTAAGAACTTTTCTTGCGTGTTTTATATACCTAATAAAACACTTGTATAATAAATAACTATTATTATGAATACCATGTAAAGGAGGTGACTCGGTTAAAAAAATAATTTTTCGAATATCATTTGGTGACAGAAAGTGTACAATCGCAGATAAAGGCTTTTTACAGACTATTGCTATTGGTTACGGAGCTCTTTGCAGGCCATAAAAATGTCCTCTTTTTACATTATTTTGTTTTGATAGTTATATATTAATTAGCATTTATTAATTACAATTTAGATCAATTAATCTTAATTTTCTATAATAGGACAAATCTTGTGTATACATCTCGTTGAAAGTATCTTTACAAACCTCGACTAGTTGCTATCCTCACTAAGCTCATGCTACATTCTGTAAAATAGAGCACTCTTCAAAATAAATATGTTATTTATTTTGGTAAATTTTGCACTGGCTGCATTTCTATAAATACGAGCCCAACTCTTTTAATAGTTCGGCCGGTATAAATTTCAAACTTCATGCTTTACAAAAATGTAAAACTATACTATAAAATGTTTTATTCTTACAACAAAACTATATCTACGTTATTATATGAATCTTTAGTTGTGTATTACTGAAAAGATATTTTAAATAATACAAAAGTTTACAAAACTATTACGGCAACAGATTCATAAAAGTTCGGCCAACAAAAAATATATGTTTTAGAAGGCATTTATTTGCGTGTTTTAAATTATATAGCTGTTAAAACAAATCACAAATGGAAAAAATCAATACAAAACTGTCATTGTCGTTTGCCGGTATTTTTTTTTTCAAATAAAATGGCTCGTGGTAAAGATTTGAGCAAAGATTTAAAGTGGTCTAAAATAAATATTCATAAAAATGGCATTTATGATACAAAATATTATAAATTTATATAAAAAATTGGTTTAAAAAATGGCCGTTCTTCAGCCATTTCTCGTGCTGATCTACGGGGTTTAAGAAGAATTTTGAAAGTAAATCGTCAAGCAAATGCTCGAGATATTACAACTTTGTGGGGAAAAATGATAAATAAACAACCACATGTCTCGACAAGAAGAGAAATTAAAAAAAACTGGGTTTAAAGTTTTATAAGCTATTTTTACTTTCTTATACGCAGTATAAGGAAGTATTGTAATCGTGAAAAAAATCGTTGACGAGATTTTCGCGGAAATACGTGTTTTGAGGTCCACTGAATCCGTTTTGATCATTTTCTCAATGATGTCTGTGTGTGTGTGTGCAGGGCCGCGCCGCCCCTGTGTGCGAAGTGTGCGGCGCACACAGGCGCCATGACAATAGGGGCGCCGCTATCGAAATTATTTTTGTTACACTTACACAACAACATATTTCTTTTTAGTGGAGTAGCGATAAGTAAGTAGGTATAATAGGCGCAACAAATGCCTCGTAAACAACAAAACATAATATTGCGCTTATTGTACAAGTGTCCCAAGATAATATTCACGTTTTTGGTTTCATTTTACGCTTTGGGTTTTAGTTTACAATAATTACGAGCTCAGCGTTAAAATCAAAAGAGCCGTCATGAGTTTGTTCGAATGAGTTTATGAACGCAATCCGACCGATACGATGCCTGCGACGCAAGCGGGGTGGGGTCACGGGTACGGAAGCCTGGTTGGCTCACCGTCATTAAATGAAAAAGTGGCGCCAGTGCACAAGTTCACTAGTGGACCTGTCACAGGTACAAATATATGGCATATAATATTGACAAAAGTAAATTTTGTGAGCAAAATTCTGCAGTCCATCGATATGAATATGCAAGTTGCTTTAGATGCTTTAACGGAATTAAAGAAGTTTTTGATAAAAATTAGAACCGACGCAAATTTTGAAGAAATTGTAAATGATGCCATGAAAATTGCCGACAAATTAGATGTCGAGGCTGAATTTGAAATTTCCAGATCCAGACCCCTAAGACGTCATAAGACTCCAAAGAGTTTTGATTATGAACACGAAGACCACACTATAAATGATCCGAAAATCGCGTTTAAAATTAATGTATTTTTTATATATTAGATCAAGCTTTATCCTCCGTAGACGAAAGATTTAATTTATTGATCCAGTATCTAAAAGAAAATCCGATTAAACAAATTAAACAGTATAATTTTCCGCGTGACTCTTCGGGGCGAAAATTTTCCGAGTATTATTATGAAAGGCATTTAGGAAACGGTGAAAAGTATCACAGAGAGTGGCTGCTGTATTCAGTGTCCAAAAATGCCGTTTATTGCTTCTATTGCAAGCTATTTGAATCAAAACATAAAAATAAATTCTGCGAGGGAGTTAGTGATTGGCAACATCTAGCTTTGTATTGCAGCAGACATGAGAAAAGTTCTGCTCATTTCAATAATTATAAAAAATGGACAGATTTGTGTCACGCTCTTAAAAATAAAAACACTATTGATAGTATACAACAAACACTTTTAGAGGTTGAAAAGCAGCGCTGGTACGATGTAATCAAAAGAATAATATATGTGGTCCAAGTGATGACCAAGAACAAAGTCAATTAAGAATAAGCTGTCATCGTTTGCAGGAAAAACTTACAGCAAATGATTCATTGGACATTAACGCCGATGATTTGTGTGAAGAAATTATGTCATGTCAGTCTTTTTTCAAAAAATTAAATAATGATGTGGCGAAAATTCTCGAATTTATATATTTAAACAATTTGACAGCTGTATGCCCTAACATCACAATAGCATTACGAATTTTGCTAACTATGCCAGTTACCGTAGTAAGCGCGGAAAGGTCCTTTTCTAAATTAAAACTAATAAAAAATTACCTGCGCTCAACAATGAGCCAGGAATTTAGCAATAATATCCATAGAGGATGCCATATTAGACCATATAGACATACACGAAACTATTAAAGATTTCGCAAACAAAAAAGCTAGAAGAGTGGAAATAATATAATTTAAATATGTTTATTTATATTCTTACACATTTTAGACTCTTGTTGCTTTTTTAACATAGCATACGTAATAGTTAAATTAGTATTATTAGAAAAAAGTCAGTTATTTTGTTATTAATATATAAGTATACGATTAGGTAGAACATCATAAATAATGTAAAAATTTAATTCGCGTTTTATTTTTCGCAGTAATTGACAAGCGAAAACGAACTGGTTTTACCTATTTAGGAAAATATTATCTAATTATATAAAACCAGAGAACATTTATTTAAATTAACAAATAAGAAATAAAAATAAGTTGAAACATTAAGATTCGTGAAAAAAAGATGCGCTTCATAGGTTTCGCACACAGGCGCTGTGGGGGGTCGGCGCGGCCCTGTGTGTGTGTGTGGATGGATGGATGTGTGTCTGTATGTACAATATCTCATGAACGAGATAAGATTTGTTAACGAAACTTGGTAATTATAAGTTTAAAGAAAATACGAAGAGCTGAGTTGATTTTGAATGAAATTGAATAGCCGGAAGCGGAAGTTTACTGGACACACAAAACAATAAATTCCATTTATTTCAAAAATGGAATCAGTTACGAAAAAATGTTTCAAATAAAAGATGTTAGCAAAAATATTTGGAACATAAATTGTTATTTGCAATTTTCCTGTATATGCGTCTAATTTTGAGAAAAACTAATTTTTATATTTAATAATATATTTCAATAATCATAGTAGCATTAGAAACAAAAAACATAAATTTTTATTTTTGCTTTATCTAGTCTTCTTACGGAAAGAAATTAAATTACATGTTTAATAACATATATTCTAAATATTATATATGCTGTGTATAAGAAAGTCGTGTGGTGACCACACCAGATTTTTTTTAATGTTATTTCATTTAACAACTAATGTTTACAGATAGTAACTTCGAAATTGCAACATTTAGAACTTCAATTAACTCCACTATCATCATTAAAAGTAAAAATTGATGATACAAAATTAAAATTCGTTGACATCATTTATTTATCAAACATTTTCACGTTCTCATAGTTACAACACATCAATAGTACCAAATTCATATTTATTTTTTCCTTCAATTTACTTAAATCACTAACTATTGTATTTTTTGACAGTTGTAGAAAAAATTTTGTTTGTATTTCATGTGCGAAATTCTTGTTTTTTGGCGCGTTCGAATGACTTTTTTGTCCCGACCTGGCGGTCTCGATCAAAAGTTACATTCTCACACGCAACAAAAAAAACACTCATTTCTCGCACTTAATACAATAATAACTATTTCCAATTATCAATTGAACGAAGAAAGTTGAAGTTTGCCGGTAGACGAATGGCTATAAGAAGCGTATTCCATTTGCCATTTAGATCAGATCTAACTTACATTTACTGAATCAGATCACTTATTTAATTCGCTGGATTACTTTCCTGACTCTATTTCGAGTACTAGAATTACAGATTCTAATTTACTTTAAAGTAATTCATCCCAAAAAGTGCATCAGTTTGCTTAATTCAGTTCATTTAGTCATGTGTCAAATTTATCTGAACTGATTTAAGTGAACCAAGTGGCAAATGGAATACAGCTAAGGAAGCTAATCGTATGTAAGAACGTATCATCGTATCCATGGATGCGTTGCTATTTGGACAAATTTTTGGTCGTACAGCATAGCAAATAATAATAAAACAAAGAACAAAACATGGATGTAACGATCACAGATGATATCAAACAAAATTTTGCTATATTATTTACAATTAATAAAACTTTTTAATATAACGTCAGCAACAATTCCTTTTAAAGCTCGCTCCCCAATATCACAAGTTGCTAGTTGAAGTAATTCAATACAGCGCTTGCATCTCGCATCGTGCTCGCAGTGGCAGTATTGTACAGCAGACAAGCACATTTCTCAACGATACGAAGTTCTCTTTGTCAAGCTCTTTCCGCCGCGCAGTTCCAAAGCTCCGGACTTTCCGGGCGGTCGAGTGACGTAGACTCCGGGTAGACTAGAACGGTGGGAGAGAACGTCAGTACTAAGACAATACGTTATGTTTTGAGAGGGAGTTTGATGAGAGCAGATGATGCTAAGAATTATGATATGGATACGCAAAATAAATAGTAGTATTAATTTAATGTACTTCTAATATTAATTATCTACTCTAATAGTTTTAATTGTTCTTTAAAACAGAAAATATCTATTAGGGAGTTTAGTGACTAGTATAGTGGTCAGATGGCGCTACTAATGCATAATCATGACGCTGGGCTCGGTGAAGAAAACAGAACTTGTCAAATAAGAAAAACACATTCTACTTATTCCGTAATTATAAACTTTTAGCCATAGCTATCTGATGGGGACTTATATAATTCAAATTTTTCTGTTGCCATCTAGTGAGTCAAGTAGAATTTAATAATTTGTTTTAATAATAATAATAATAAACTTTATTGCCCAACAGTGAAAAATACACCAATTATAGGACAAACAAATATAAAATATAAAAGAGAAGCATATTAGTATAAGCAAATAACACATTCTGTGTAAAAATAAATGATAAAATATAACTGAATATAACAAAAAAATATTACCAAAATAATATGAAATTCAAGATAAATGACAAAATACATTTTACAAAAAGAATAAGTCTAGAGCAGCAAAATGAGTATCATTTCATAAACATTATAAATTACATTAATAGGTGCATTCTGAGCTACGTTAGTTCTTGAAAACTGAGTGTAAAACGTTTTGCTACTTCTAGATATTGTTCTATGTAGTGAACATGGTATAGCTTTACAGTTTGATATTTATTCCGTGATCACAACAACTGCTCGTTTGAATGTCAAACAAAATTTGCAAACATGTCTGAGACTGAACACTTAAGAATAGAAATAACTTGAGTTAAATTCATGTCCATACTTAAAATAGACCATAAAAAAGATAAGATAGATTTATTAACCATACGTCAAACATCAAACATCCAAACATGTGTTGACTGAATAACACCATGATATCTGCGGGGAAAAGTGCTGAAGGAGAAAGCAGTTGATCGACTCGGCCATGGTCTATCATCTCGCTCTTTCTACAAATTTGTTGTTTCATACAAAATTGTATGGAGGCCGGCCTACTGCATGTAACGTCAAAATTATAAGTCCCCGTTGTAGTCCGTTCGATGAGAGATTGCAGTATGGTTATAAAAGTAATTTTTATTTTTATTTTGGCAATTCTGATTGACTAATCAAAACGTCAAAATGAAGACATGTCTAAAAGTTGTGACAGTGATAGACCTGTACCAATTTTATTGTTTCATACTTTGATAAATGTTGATATGGAGTAGGTGGCTGCGTGCTATCGATTAGGACTGTAGATTTAAGAACCCATGTTCGTTTCTCACAGCCGACAGAAAATTTTCACAATATTACAGTTACCTCTGTGACATCGCCTCCACTAAAATCTTTAGGAGCCATGATTTGATGGCTGGTAACCGCACTTCACGTGAATAAATATATCACTTACCGAGATCTGAGTGTCGCATCCAATAATTGATAAAAGACATGGATATACGAGTATTTATTTTTAGACATTTTTTGTTAATATGGGGTAATGGCTCAGTGGTATCAAGTCGGTCTGTGGATTTAAATAACCCTGGTTCGATCCCCATGGCCGACAAAACATTTTTACCAATTTAAAATTACTCCTGTGGCTCCCCCACCACTAACGTCTTTGGAGGCCGTGATTTGACGGCTGGTAACCACACTTCACGTGAATAAATATATCACTTACCGAGATCTGTTTCGGCAGAGTGCCACACCCAGTAATGGGTAAAAGGCGTGATGATAAATTTATTTATTTATTTATTATTTTTTTAATTATGTTGCAAATTGCAGCAATAGTTATATTTTTCCTTATATCTTTTAACTCTTTCGTTTTCAATAAGATACATATAAAAAGTAAAAAATTCAATATATAATTAATTTTATAACTATAGAAAAATAAAATATAAATGACGATTTTAATACATAATTTATGGTTTGTGTTAAGATTTTTTAATCCCAAGATCTCAAGTCAGAATCCCACTCAAGCTAAAAATATGTGAATTACCACACTGCGGCTAAGTGAGTCCTATACTGTAATTGGAACTAATTTTGAATACGTTTTAGTATAATGTCATTTATTAAGTATTTAATTTATTTACTTGAAAGAAATATTATATAGTAATTGTTATAATAATTTGACCATAAAAAGTCGTGACTCGAGATCAGAGCTGGGCAAAATCACGAACACAGGGAATTAAATCACAATTCACAAATCAAACAATTACTTTTTTGTGTCAATTCACAATTCCACTTCATTTTCAAAGTGAATTCATTCACAAATCAAAGTGATTTGTATTTTGTTTACGTAAAATATAAATTACAAGCCTTTTTGTGAATTGGGGCTTGAGGCTTGAGGCTTGGGGCTTAAATCACATTTGTAAGTACCAAATATTATCAATTTATTTAGTATTTATTTTAAAAAATACTAATAATATATATATATATATATATATATATATATATATATATATATATATATATATATATATATTTCATCACGCCTTCTACCCATTACTAGGTGTGGCACTCTGCCGAAGCAGATCTCGGTAAGTGATATATTTTGCGCTTGAAGTGCGGATACCAGTCGTTAAATCACGGCCCCCAAAGATGTTAGTGGTGGAGGAGCCACAGGGGTAGTTTTTGAAATTATGAAAATTGTTTGTCGAACCAGGGTTCTCAGGATCCACAGGCCGACTTCATACCACTGAGCTAGCCACCCCATAAAAAAATACTAGGTGCATTGTAATTTGCCAAAGATATATGTACAACCGAATGAAAAATATAAGTAGATATGTTCAAAGGATTGAATTACGTCATCAAAAAATGTAATTAAATGAATGACATGTATTGGCATGTTTACATTAAATCTGTACCCGGTTTTAAATTGTATTGCATTGTAACAGTTTAGCTTTTAAAAGTACTATAAACTCATGCCGGGTTGCATGAAAGTTTTATCGGTTCCTTAGCAACTAACGGTTCAATAAATTTCAGAAAATCTTTATTGATACTGTTGCCAGATAAACAATTCTTTAACTAAAGAGCTCTTTATTTTTTTCTTGCAATCCAACGTAAGAGTCTTCAAAAATACGCATTTTGTTTGTAAAAATATACAAAATGGATAGTAATTTGAAACAAATGTTTAGTGTAACACAAGCACGAATCAATTGACAGATCACCGACAGCTACAGCCAGAAATGTAACATTTAAACGTGCACCAGCATTTCCAATCTCAATAATAAAAATAATATACTGTTATATAATTCGAAAAATAAAGAAACAGTTAAAAATGAAAAAAAAAATTTTAACGCACGTATCGATAATAAATTTGAATTAAGCCTAGAAAAATGATTTAAGCCTTTTTTAAGCTCTAAATCAATTCACGAGCCCAAATGAATTTCTTTAAAGGTCTTAAATCACAAGCCTGATTTGCGAATTTTTAAAAAAGGCTTAATTCAGTTGATTTAAATCAAGAAATATGATTTAAATCAATTTATAATTCCTTTTGATTTAAATTATGCTCAGCTCTGCTCGAGATCAAGATGAGACTTAGATAGTCGAGACCCATTCGAAATCAAGTCGCAACCGAGACGAGACTAATTCTCGCATCGCATCGTCTTGTTTCGTAGTAATCACTAGTTATGATATCAGAAATGGAGCAATGGCGAGTTATACATTTAAATTTCTTACGTCACGCCGGGCTGAGATGGAAGAGAACAAAACAGAAAGAGATATCTCACATTAGTGAGAAAGCTACTCGTAGTTTACAGATTTTGATCAATTAGATCATTTTTTAAATATGTCATTTAATCTGCATCGTATGCTAAAAGTATGCTCTGTTTAGTCGTGGTCTGTCAACTAACTCTCTCACTAGTGCGAGATGTCTCTTTCTTTTGATTTCCTTCCATGTCTCCCCGACGTGACGTCAATTGTATAACTTGCCATTATCGTCGCATTTGATACAACTTATACTGTTCCATTCGTAATTAAAGCATTATGCAAATACACAATATTATTTGTAATCAAAGAGCTCATGTGCAGTAACCGATGTTTTTTTTATTCCAAAATAGCTTTTTGTTTTGAATAAATGAACATGAAACACTCAAATCCGCTAAAATGTTATTTCCATAATTTATTCTCCCGTTATTAACAATATTTCACAATTACACCGCATTTGCGATGGTTTATTTCAGTCTACGTAGTATTTATTCCGATAGTACGATCAATATAAATAAACTCAGTTACATATGAAAGGAACTACAACATTGTTAGTAATTTATGAGTAAATCCATTTGTGTTAAGAACACAACATGTACCTCTTCAATCGTCGTTGTTCTCATCTTGAGTGCATCTCAGCGTTCAGCCTTGCGAAGCTCACAAATCACAGCCGAGCGATGTCCTTGCGACTTTAAATAAGCGACGCTGTTATCCGAAGCTGTGCTTGCAGGATCGTGGAGGATACAGTTGAGTTTGCATTTTATGTTTTAGGATTTGGTAACATTCTGTTTCGGCCATTTCGAAACTGTGCAATGATACATGATGAAATAGTCTTGAAGAATGAAAAGTTGTAACAATCTAGGATTGTTAAATGTACTTGAAAATAATGTTGAATAAATCTGCGTGTTCCACTCACTTTAAAAACATCAGCGGAATATTTGTCTTAACTACTCAAAAAAATCCTATATTGTTCAACATGCTATAGACCATTTTAAAAATGTCCGCGACCACTAGGTGTTTATTTTTTGAACTAACAACTTAGTGCCGCCAAATGGCGACGAACGTGATATTTCAGAATGAATTTAAGTACAAAGTAAGTAAAATGTTTATATTGAAAATGAAAACTTATTGTAGTATCAAAATAAATGAAGTATATTCATCAGTTATGTACTATGCTATGATATTCATATTTAAAATTGTTAATGGGCAGTTACCAGATTACCTTAAAAGTAACTTAAAATATCAGAAGGATATGCATATGTACAATACAAGAAATGGTGAATGTTTTTATATAGATCAGAAAAGTAAAAAAAAGACTTTTAACATGATATTTCATAAAGGTTTACAGTGTTACAATGGATTGCCTGTTGATATTAAAACATCCCAAACTCTAAAACTTTTTAAAAATCGATTAAAATGTTATTATTTAAGCAAATAGATTAAGTAATAATACGAGTATATAATTATGTTTTTTTCTTTTGTATATTTTATATGACTTTTTGTTACATATTTGAGTTTAAATTTTGTTCAATGTTATGTATTAGCCAAGCTATTAAATAAATACATTATTATTATTAATATTTATAAATTATGTTAATATGATAGATTTCGTATAATAATATATCCATTCTTTTCTTCTGTTCACGTTTTGAGGAAAAGAGTGAAATGAAATGTTTCTTGTTTTTTTTTTTGAATTATTATTACAACCCTGTACCCAGCATATAGTATCCGTAATAATTGCTATTATTAATTACTTTTTAATGAAGAAACAAATACTAAGCAACAAAAATAATCGAACTGTCACTTGTCAAATCATAGACAAAGATGAGTATACGGCACTAACTTTTTTTATCTCCGTCTAACGTCTGCACATGCACAATGAAGTTTTAAAATGGTCTATTGTGTTCCTTCATGACATTATGGGGTGGCTAGCTCAGTGGTTTGAAGTCGGCCTGTGGATCCTAAGAACCCTGGTTTGATTCCCACAAGCGACAAACAATTTTCATAATTTCAAAAAACTACCCCTGTGGTTCCTCCACCACTAACATCTTTGGAGGCCGTGATTTGACGACTGGTAACCGCACTTCACGCGCAAAATATATCACTTATCGAGATCTGCTTCGGCAGAGTGCGACACCCAGTAATGGGTAGAAGGCGTGATGATATATATTGATGACATTGATTTTGAAAATACAAAAATTGTCTCTAGACTAAAATTTATGAGTGTCAAACTAATCAGAGAAACCATTGTAATAAAAAACATCAAAATAATTTCATTAATTGTGATAGCTATGAATTAAACAAGAATGGCTGCCTTTAATAAAAAAATAATACTAATTTATGCACAACCGGGCCGAAATTCATGTGTTTTAGCACTAAAAGACGGGCTTAAACACTTCTTTTTGGCCCTAGGCCATAAAAAATAATTCCTAAGGGCAAATTTTTGTTTATTGTAAGTACTTAATTCTAGCTCAGTGGTATGAAGTCGGCCTGTGGATCCTGAGGTCCCTGGTTCGATTCCCACAGGCGACAAATTTTCATAATTTGAAAAAGCTATCCCTGTGGCTCCTCCACCACTAACATGTTTGGAGGCAGTGATTTGACGACTGGTAACCGCACTTCACGCGCAAAATATATCACTTACCGAGATCTGCTTCGGCAGAGTGCCACACCCAGTAATGGGTAGAAGGCGTGATGATATATTTATTTATTTTTTACTTGATTCTGCAAAATGTCATTTTGATATAACCTATATGCATATTTTAATCTTTTGAACATATAATTAAATGTTATTTTGTTGTGCATAAAATATTGTATGTACCATGAGTGAAATTAGCGTTTCGGACCCTGAGCATGTTATTTGCCTTCGATGTTTTGCGCCTCGTGCTAATAATCATGCCGCGGGCCAGAAACGCCAGTTTTCACCCTTGATACATAAATAAATATATCTTGGTTATATGCTTACACCTGAAGTAGTAGGGTAAGAGGTTTGGCCCACATAGCTTTATTTTTGTTTATATTTTTCTAACAATTGTATTGTGATATAATATAATTAATACAGTTTTTTAATCTCGCACTATTTATTTATAATATAAAATTATTTTTGAATATATTACGATAAATATTGCATAAGATGAATTTATATTTTTATATTATTAAATATGCAAAGTGTTAGAAATTTTCATTTATTATAATTAATTTATAATAGTCACGTAAAATTAAAATAATATAAATACAAACTCATATTACAACATTCTGATTAAAAATTATTTGTAAACACAGTATAACAAAGTGATGTGGGCAATTTTCTTTCTTCCATTTTAAGATGTATTAAGTACACAATAAATGTCCTGATAAAGGTGTTCATTCAAAACTTTAAAATGTTGATTTAATTCCAAATAGAACAGAAATTAAACCAAAATAGTTATTACCGTCATTAGACCGATATAAGACAAATAAAGGACGCGACTGATGTTTATAAACCGAGCCAACAGCCGAGATTCATAATCAGCCAAGTCCATTATTTGCATATCGGTTGTGTGATGTTCAAGATTTTTTGTGACATAAAATTTAGACATTTAGGAATAATTTAGTTTGATTCTTTATTTATAAATTCTACCTGTCAACAGCTCTTCATGATGCTGAGATTTTTTTAGAAACATTTAGTCGTAATTACAGACGCTCGTTATAAACACCATTGGACTTTTGTTTTTAGTTTTGTTAAATCATAATAAAGATATGGTATTACGAAAATATATTTTTGTATATCGCGTACACAAAGTCAATTTTTGTCAAAAATAGTGCTACAAAATTCAATTTTGCACAACTATTTCTCGGAATATTTTTCGTGAAGTTATTAAATTATGTAGTTGTAAAAATGTTAAGTATGAATCTAGCACTTTAGCTGTCGTTTCTCAGGTCCTGTAAAATTATTGCAAGTATTTATTTTTATAATAAAATAATTACAAGAAAAATCAAAGTTTGAAGATCAAATTTATAATGAATACATTTTCAGCAATTTAATCAAATTTAATTATTCTTTTATTTAGGAATATAATTAAAGGACATAGGCTTATATTGTTAGTCTTTTATTGAAGATAAGTTGACAACGTTACGGCTAAGGATATATCTTCAGGTCTAAATATAATAAAACAAAATCAATAATTAGAAAATAGTTGGTCAATACATAATTGAACAATAAAATCACCAAAAATAAAGATGTTGGCAGCAACGGACAGTATAATTTTTTTTTTCTTAAATTATTTTAAAACGTAGTTCAGCGTCAACAATGTGAAAATGAAAAAATCTAAATCTTCAATAAAAGACTAACAACTTAAGCCTATGTCCTTTAATTATATTCCTACATTATTTTGGCTTATTTTTTATTTTAATTTTTTTCTGTGGCTTCTTTGGCGTACCAACTACTTAGGTCATATGCCGCCATTCCGCCCTGATCTGCGTTTTAGGTATTATGGTCAACAGCAACGCGGGTTTTCTCTGGACGGTCACCTATCCAAGTACTACCCGCGCGCAACGTTACTTAATTCGCGTTATCGCTTAGATCAGTTCCAACGAGTGCAGCCATGGCCGTTGACATTTTGGCTTATTAAAACATGCTACTATTCTTTAATTTAATAACATTCTTTGTCAACATTTAAAAAATAAATAAGTAAATATATCATCACGCCTTCTACCCATTACTGAGTGTGGCACTCTGCCGAAGCAGATCTCGGTAAGTGATATATTTTGCAGTTACTAGCCGTCAAATCACGGCCCCCAAAGATGTTAGTGGTGGTGAAGCCACAAGGGTAGTTTTTGAAATAATGAAAATTGTTTGTCGTCTGTAGGAATCGAACCAGGGTTCTTAGGATCCTCAGGCCGACTTGATACCACTGATCTAGCTACCCCATAACAACATTTTAATTGCAAAAAAAATCGTTAACTTGTGAATTTTAGGGTGTTTATTATCTTATTTGATACAAATTAGAAAAGCAGTAGCTAAGTGAACTATATCAATAATTAGTGATTTCCTATAGTTGAATTTTATATTAATACTCAGTTCACTAAATATATATATATTTTTTTTCATTCATGTTTTCAAACCATTGTTGCGATATTACTTCGAAAGCAAGAATTCGCATTACTGGTTACCTGTAAATGGTTTAAACCCCACTATACTTGCATATAGTAAGTATTGTAATTGGAATAAATAAGAAAAAATAGGAAAAAACAAATTTTCCATCACTTGTCATAAATTCCACAAAAATTATTTCAATAGCTGCCAAGCAGTTTGCGATTTTTGTCGGTAGATGGCACCATAGGTTGCTTCGTAGCTCTCATGTCATGTTACCGGCTTACATAGTTTAACATCAGTCAGTTCAGCTAAGACAGTATCACAATTCACTAGTCTCTAGTTGGTCTAGTTGGATAGTTGAACGCACCATACTGATGAGTCCCTAAAGGACGAAACGCATCTATAGTTAGACCATACCAGCCGTTTGTTGATGACCTGATAATTTGATTCAAACGGGCTGTAAATTTTTTTGTGGAATTTGTGACAAGTGATGGAAAATTAGTTTTTTCCTATTTTTTCTTATTTATTTAGACTCAATTCCAAATCGCAATTGACATTTTGTCTTTGTAGTATTGTAATTGGAAATAAGTAAATTAATAAACGAATAGTGACTTCTTAAAGTATACTTGTACATAATATTAGTGATTGAAAGATACATGATAGAGCGGTTAAAATAAAATATTATCTTTAGAAAGATAAATAAAAGTATGTCGACGACGATATCGGTCGAAACATCGGCGAACGAAGAGCCTCGGTTGAGAATGTATTTTTCATAGTCAGTGAAACACAAATTTATCTCGTTCAATCTTGAGCACTGAGATTTATCGCAACAAAATAACATTTACATCGTAAAGATGCCATCATAAACAGAAATTTTCATCTCGCCACGCATAAATGCATGCGAAACGAAGCAAAATAATTACGCAGTTGCGTCGAAGCATGCATAAATAAATTACAAGCGAAATTCGCAAAAAAAATTCGCATTTTTTACGTATAAGCACGTAAAACATGGAATCGGACACATGTGTCCATATAAATCAATGCGTTGAGCATCGGAAATCGGATTTTTTGAATTGCAAATTTTAATCCCAAATTTAACATTCAGCGGACATAAATACAAACATGAATTGAACAGCTACCGGCGTTCGAATGCTCCAAAGTAGACAACATAAATAACGCGACGGAATCGTAAACAAAATGATGATCTGTCTGCTCCATACATTTGCGCTCGTCTCTGCATTACGACAGAAGAGAATACAAGGTTTGTGTTTTCGCTGAATACCGCATCATACATTATGCAGCCCTGAACTTTATTTCAACCTCTGGCGAACTCAAAAAATACCACAACAAAAGTAATTAACTGGAGATGGATATGGCACACTGCCATACATACAGACTGTGTTTACGAATTTAGCTCTCTGCTTTGTTGTTAATTGCTTCAAGTTATTGCAAATATCGACTCTACTGAAATATAGAAATCAACAGAAAATTACTAGACCTATACAATTAGATGCTAAGTTTATAATTAATACAATTAAATCTCTTATAAATGAACACCCTCGATCAGTGGCGTACCTATAACTTTTACCGCCCTGGGCGGTCTCCAATTTGCCGCCCTTTCTAAGTTAATCAAATAGTGGTTTTTATAAATTAAAAAAATAAATATAAAATAAATATATCAGCTGAGCCGTTACCCCATTAAATTAATAAACATAAATAAATAATTATAATTGAGACAAACTCTAGGTGGGGAACTTTTTTACCATTGGATGGCATATTTAAATTGGGTCGTAATAAATGAATTTTTCGAGATAATATTTTCAATTCTACATTGATTTGACGATGAAAAAAAATGTTCGAAATCATATAGTAATACATAATTTATAGAAATCGAATAGTAAACTTATGAAGTAAACAAGTTGTTTTTTACAACTAAAACTAAATATAAAAATTGCCGCCCCAAAATATGTACCGCCCGATGCGGAAAGCACCCACCGCCCCTTCATCTCCACCTTAGGTCCACCACTGCCCTCGATGTCTCAAATTTTGTCCAGTTAAGTTTAATCATGCGCATAATTGAATCTGAAGTTAGCACCTGAACACTAATCTTTTTGAATAAAGTTTTTTTAGTTATTATAAATGAAACATTGTATTGTATATATGCAAGGACGTTGAAAGGAGGAGATATGGCATTCAAGTCAAGACTGTGTGGCTCGGCAGATTGACAGAGACAGAAGTATTATTTACTGTACCGTGCTTAGCCTGCTATTGATTGACATGTGTCATAAAGAGATTTGAAATTTAAATAGACAGAACAGAATCATTCTCTCTAAAAGATTATAATTTTTACAAGGAAACTGAAATTATAAACACTTTGTTACCATTTTATCCACAAAAAAATATGTCCAATTCCATACAACACAAAAATTGAAACACAAATGACACTTCGTGGTTATGTTTACATAAAACAACGCTCCCTGACAACGTCTAAACGTCACTTTTCTTACATAAAAATTCAAAATATTTGAAAGAAGAAGAGATTTGGCTAAGCACGGTGCAGAAAAACTATTGTTGTCTCTTTCCCTTGCCCAAGCCTCACTTCAAACAATGCTACAGTATCGTCATGCCATATCCCCTCCTTTCAACGTCCTTGTATATATGCACAAATGTTTGAAGTTAAATATTGAAAGTAATATAATAAATTTAAAAATATATAATTTATGTATAAATAATAAATTTAGGGCCAGTTTTTCAATCACTGATTTACTCTCGATTAACGTTAATCATGATTAAATAATAATGGGAACCATAGTTACCATTATTATTTAATCATGATTAACATTAATCGGTGATTGAAAAACTGGCCTTAAATGATTGATCGAATTTCTAAAAAACGGTTGGAAGGAAGATAATAATAAAGTATATTTATAAAATAGTATACTGGTGATCTACATGTCAGTAAATTTTTATATCATTTCAACTCGATAATTTTAAAAACAAAATTATAATAATACTATTTTTGGCGCCTTATTTTCTCATATTTTATTAATACGATTTAATCATATACAAATTTAGATATAGTTCCTATGATCAGCCAGTGAAGTTTATCAGAATGCGTCATCAATCACATAATTAACTGTAAAATTATTAATAAAAACATATTAAAAATATTTCGCCAAAAACAAGCAATTTAATGTCTTGATATTTGTAGAAAAGATAAAACTAAAATTATATGTAAATATCAAAATTATTTAAAATTAAAATATTTTTCCTTCAACTGTGCGATTTCTTTGTTATTACGTAACTATTATTGCCGTGGTTACGTATGGAAAGTAGATGAATGCAGACCAAGTGCGTTTCTGTAAGCAAAGAAGCACTAGTGCGGAAAATGCTTCATTACGTATCTGTCAAAAGAAAATTGTTTTGAGTGCGATTTAAATTTCGCGCCGAGCGCGGAATTCATATTTTGGCCACAGACGCTAATGGAAGAAGAAGATGCGGTGAACCAGTAAATATGCAGTAGTATATTTTGACGTTTATAAACATACCCTTAAATTGCAGTATATCTTATCTGTAGACAACTAATAAAAAGAACCGAACAAAGTAAAATATATCGTTAAATGGTTTTATTTAAAGAGTAAGTGAAATACTTAATATTTATTGTTTGTGTATATAATTAATACAGTTGTTACAGTTACTTATATTGACATAATGTAAAGTGGAAACTTTTGTACTGTCTAAAGAAACATTGATTTCTTCCGTACCTGTTCATATTAACAGTAATATTATTCAGAACAATTTCGGAAGCTTTAGAAGTACCAGCAACAGGTTGATTGTCATTGTCGAAAATAGATGCAACATAGCATGATCCGGAGCTTCAATTATCTTTGGAGGTGTTTATGATAAAGAAGAAGCACTCACTGTACTATTCCAATCTAGACGATTTTTAAGAAATTATCGGCCTGTGGATCCTGAGGTCCCTGGTTCGATTCCCACAGGCGATAAATTTTCATAATTTGAAAAAGCTATCCCTGTGGCTCCTCCACCACTAACATGTTTGGGGGCCGTGATTTGACGACTGGTAACCGCACTTCACGCGCAAAATATATCACTTACCGAGATCTGCTTTAGCAGAGTGCCACACTCAGTAATGGGTAGAAGGCGTGATGATATATTTATTTTATTTTTTATTTTTGTCTTGAAGTTAGTGAAATATTTTTAAATAACGTAGAACAATGTGCAAGCAATCAACAAACAAACCATAGCAACGCCGTAAAACATCGTTCTCGTGTAATATCATTAGAATTATATAAATTTGGATAATATTTTAGTGATTTACTAAATCGCACAGTTGTAGAAAAAATGTTGTTTATAACATAATTTTTACCACATTAAAATTATTCCTGTGGCTACCTCCTTCACTAACATTTTGAGGGCCGTAATTTGACGATTGATAACGTATTTTACGCACATAAATATACCAGTTAGGGCAGACTGCTGTACCCAGTAATTGATATCAAGCTTAATGATATATTTATTTATTTGAATAACATTTGTTTTATGGGTTTGATTCACACTTTGAACAAAGTGCGCTGACAATATGATAAAGATAGATAGAAAAACATATCGTATTACTCTGACATTTTCATATTAACTATAAAAATTGTACTTGTACAAGAAACGTCATAATTTTTCATGACGTCTGGCATAACGCAATTTTATTGGTTGCACACAGGAAGTATCTAATATTATGTTTAAATGTCAATATTGTATTTTACACTACTCTTCTGTTAGTTTAGCTAACCATTTAACATGAAAAAATATCATCAAACCGAACTTTGAAAGATTTTGTCTAATACCAAATTATTCTATTCAATTTACCATAAAAAAAAAAAAAATTAGCCAGAGAAAATCTAAACCTCGGACTGATAATTATTGCGATAATTTTCACTAATGTATAAAACTCCTCTATAAAATATCAAATTTGCTAGTTTCTTTGCGATAAAACGAAGAAGGCAAAAGTTTTACAGCGATAAAACTATGTTTACCTTTATTATGGTAACAACAGTGGCGTATCTAGAGGGGGCGGTGGGTGCGGCCCGTACCGGGCGGCACATATTCTGGGACGGCATTTTTTGTATTTACTTTTAGTTGTAAAAAATAACTTGTTCACTTCATAAGTTAACTATTCGATTTCTACGAATTATGAATTACTATATGATTTCGAATATTTTTCTTCATCATCAAGTCATTGTAGGATAGGGTTGAAAATATCTCGAAAAATTCCTTTATTACTGCCTAATTTAAATATGCCATCCAATGGTAAAAAAGTTCCCCACGTATAGTTTGTCTCAATTACAATTATTTATTTATGTTTATTAATTTAATGGGGTAATGGCTCAGTGGTTTCGAGTTGGCCTGTGGATTCTGAGGACCCCGGTTCGATTCCCACAGTCGACAAACAATTTTCACCAAATGAAAATTACCCCTGTGGCTCCTCCACCACTAACATCTTTGGGGGCAGTTATTTGACGGCTGGTAAGCGCACTTCACGTACATAAATATATCACTTACCGAGATCTGCTTCGGCAGAGTGCCACACCCAGTACTGGGTGAAAGTCGTGATGATATATTTATTTTATTTTATTTTTTTATTTTATAAAAACCACCATTTGATTGACTTAGAACGGGCGGCAAAAGTTCTAGGTACGCCACTGAGTAATAACCTTAAATTAAGCGAATTTTCATAAAAACGTCAAATTTTTAACCTATAAAAAAATATAACTTTTAAAAAAATTATTGCATTATTCTTAATAATGGATTAGAAAAATCATTTCGGCCGAAGCAATAAAATTTGTAGTTGAACAAAGTACCCAAAAAAACACAGTTAAAATTAAACATTCAATTTGGAAATAATTTAAAATATTTTGTCAGTAGAAGAAACATATTAACAGATTGGGCCTTTAAAATAAAAAAAAAAAAGTTGATTATTTTAAAGAATATGCATTAAAAACAATTTGGAATTCAATCATAAAATTAATTCAATGCAGCATTCATCACGCTAAATTGGATATAATAATTGTACTTTTCATAGCTGTACATTTAAATAATGTTTCAAATAGTTAATTGTTTATATTATATATTCTAATAAAGTTGAAATAATTACAGATTTTATTTTAATGTGTTTATTCGTGAAATTATCTTAAGAAATACTATTCGAGCTTCTTGTTTTTATCAGGTTAAACTTTAATTTCTTTAACGCACACTCGATTTCTTTGAGGTAACATAGACTCGAGCACATGATAACGTGCATGTGTATAAAAAGAAAAACGAGGCGCGCAGCATCTAGTGATTTAAGTATACAAGCACAGTTATCTCACTTTTGACCGAATTATGTACATTATTTTTTAGACGACAACAAAATATATATAAAAAAAATTTACAAGAGCAATGTTATTACACTTTGACAGCTGATGCGTTTTTGAAGGTTACCGTTGACGTTTGACGTTCGAGGTTAGGTGTGGTGATACCTATTGTACTAACCATAATCTATAAATATTAAATAATGCTAAAATATTAGTAAATAAGTAATTATTAATTTTTAAAAATAAGATTTATCTGTGCAAATGTGTTAAAAAATCTGTCAAAACTTCGATTTAAATAAGAATACAAATTCTTTTCATTTATTTTCTTATTTTCTTTCATCGTAACGCCATCTGTTGTCAATCAGTGGAACCTAATATGATAGAAGTGTGCATTATAATAACATATCAGGGTATGTTATGTTCAACTTTCCGCAGTAGTTTATGATGTTGTTATGATTACTTTCATAAGTGGTCGTCGGAAAGAAAATTTAACCCCTAAGTCATTTACTTGTAAATAATAGTTTATCTACTTGTAAACTGTTCTCTTCTCTGTTTATCCGGTGTAAAATGATGAAAGTAACGTTTTTATATTGAGTTTTTATACATAAATAACCTATGTAATATCTTATTCATAACAGCACCAGAAGGATAATAATAAAATAGGAGCAATAATTTCTGCTTAACTCTTCACCTCACAGCTGAGTCATGAGGGCGCCTACCCGGAAGTAGGGTTTGTGAGTGAAAAACGATTTTAGGAAGAGGCGCAGAGAGTGCGGAGTGCGGCGGTGCAAACGCGAGTTAGTGGACGTCAGCTAAATTTATTAGCGCGGTTGTAAACGGACCTACGCTCAGCGCAACCTTGGTAATGGGGAGAATTCGCTCTTTGATTAGTAACTCGCACTTGGGACGCGCAAACAAATGGATGGTTTGTGAGGGCACCAAGCAGAGACGGACTCATTTCAAACTAAATATTTCATATATATGTATAAGCCGAGAATAAAAGCCAGGAAATGTACAACATTTCAAATGCAAAATAGTTATTTGTATACGAAAAGTTGAAAGTAGCTGTTTATAGACCGAGGATAAAGATAGTAGAAAGGGCTGCAACGAGTCGAGATCTAGCTCAGTCAGTGGTATGAAGTCGGCCTGTGAATCCTGAGAACCCTGGTTCGATTCCCACAGGCGACAAACAATTTTCATAATTTCATAAGCTACACCTGTGGCTCCTCCACCACTAACATCTTTGGGGGCCGTGATTTGACGACTGGTAACTGCACTTCACGCGCAAAATATATCACTTACCGAGATCTGCTTCGGCAGAGTGCCACACCCAGTCATGGGTAGAAGGCGTGATGTGTACACATTTTTCTAAGCGGATATTAAAATTAATCGATTTCAAATTGTAATTAATAAAAATGCAGGTAACTAGTTAAACAATATAAATAAAACAAAAATTAAATAAAATTATCTTTGTGGCAGTACTCCAATTAGTCGTTATAACACGTGTTATCGTACTATTTTTCCTATATCGCATTAATTTACTTTTGTTTAAAAATTTTTATTAAAAAAAATATCAATAATAATATTTCGAAGTGGTAACTCTGATAGATTCAATCAGCATTTGATATTTCATTTATTTTTGTCCAGTTGCACTGCCAAAGATTAAACTTTAAACTTGGTTTAAAAAAAATAATGGCAAGCAAAATTACATCTTAAATGGATTCATTGACATTGGTATCAAATATTCGATTTGCTTTTATTTATTTAAACTAAGTTTAAAATTTAACTTAGGGCGGTGCAACAATTCAAAATTATCTAGGTTATGTTACAAAACTAAATATGTACCTTAATTTTTTTAATAAAGAAGTGTTTTGTATTTCAATGTAATTATTTTATTATAAAAAAATTAGTGCAATAATTTTACATTTGCTGATTAGTGACAGCAAAACTGATAAATTTGTTTTGCATTTTTTACAACTAGATAACTTGATAACTTAACAAAAAGAAAAATTCCCAAAATTAGTTGCACAAACTTGAACTCTATGGCAGTATTTTTGACAAAAACTGTTGCACAAAATTCATTTTTGTAAACGCAATATAGGAAAAATATTTAGTCTACATACAATTCTTCATTTTCTGATCTCTTCTAAAAAAAACATATCTTAAACCCAAAGAACATATTGTTCATTGATGACAAGAGTGTCATACTCACATAACTCAAAATTTTGCATTTTTAACTAAAAATTATCTTCAAGATTAAGGCGAATAAGGTTCCACCCATACCAACAGACTTAATAACAAAATTGTATATGTAGATTATTGCAGAATTTATACTCAAACTTAATAATTTTTTCCTACAACTGTGCGATTTCTTTGTTATTACGTAACTATTATTGCCTTGGTTACGTATGGAAAGTAGACAAATGCAGACCAAATGCGTTTCTGTAAACAAAGAAACACTAGTGCGGAAAGTAATTCATCATGCAACTGTAAAAAAAAGTTATATTGAGAGCGATTTAAATTTCGTGCCGAATGCGCATTTAATATTTTGGCCACAGACACTTATGGAAGAAGAAGATGCAGTGAGCCAGCGATAGTAAATATGCAGTAGTATATTTTGCCGTTTATAAACATAACCTTAAAATGCAGTATATCTAATCTGTAGACAACTAATAAAAAGAACCGAACAAAGTAAAATATATCGATAAATGGTTTTATTTTAAGAGTAAGTGAAATACATAATATTTATTGTTTGTGTATATTATTAACACAGTTGTTACAGTTGCTTATATTGACATAATGTGAAGTGGAAACTTTTGTACTGTCTAACGAAACATTTATTGCTTCCGTACCTGTTCATATTATTAACAGTAATATTATTGACAACAATTTCGGAGGCTTTAGAAGTACCAGCAGCAGGTTGATAGTCATTGTCGAAAGTAGATCCAACATAGCATGATCTGGGGTTTCAATTATCTTTGGAGGTGTTTATGATAAAGAAGAATCACTCACTATAGTATTCCAATCTGGATGATTTTGAAGAAATTGTCTTGAAATTGGTGACATATTTTTAAATAATGTAGAACTATGTGCAAGCAATCAACAAACAAACTATAGCAATGCCGTAAAACATCGGTCTCGTGAATATCATAAACATTTTATAAATTTTGACAATATTTTAATGATTTTCTAAATCGCACAGTTGTAGGAAAAATGTTGTTTATAACTATTGTAAAACTAGGGTTATAACTCAAAAATACTTACATGTAAATTGTTATATTCGATTTTAATCCAAATTATACTCAATTTCATACATTTGTTTAAATATTGAATGTGTTTTTGTCATGACTCGTGTTTTTTTGCAAAATATTTAATATTGTATATCAACTTACTTCTAATGAATAAAAGCAAACAAAAGTTACTTATCATATGGAATAATTTCTATTATTGTCAAATATTTGATTTGTTTTATTTATTTAAAAACGAAGTTTAAAATTAGATTTCTTGAGGAGCAATTGACCATTACTGTTTTTCAAAATCACGATAGAGAAAGAGAGCCTGATCTTTACTTATTTATGCTACTCAGTACAAAAGGAACTTAATCTCAATTACAGGAACTTGAGGGAGATTCAAACTCGGGATCTTCGGATTCGAATACCGTAAAAATATATCACAGTCACAAGACGTTATACGTCACCAACAAACTATAATGAATCCAAATGGAAGACATTTTTTTTCAATAATGAGATAAATCTTGCTGCCTGAATGCTCTTGCCTTTTTCATTTTAAGAATTACTAAAAAGAAGTACATATTAAATTTTCTTTTCTCAAATCTTAAAGATATTCCAGAACAAAAAGTATATTTTTTATCCTCTCAAACGAAAATCTTATTTCCGAAGTTAAGTATTTATTGGAAATAATATCCCTTTTGAAATATACCCGAGTTTCATAATTCGCGATGTTCCATTTTAATGATCAAACGAGCAAAAAGGGAATTTAAATCCGTCGTGAAAAGTTGGTATATTTGAAAGAAAAGAAAATTAATTATCAAATTCGGTAGGTGAGTTTAAAAGAAAGCTTAGCTGTATTTACTTGTACATTAAATTAAAAATAAAGTAGGTAGGTAATTAATTCTTTATTCACAAGCTTCAAAGCTCCAAGCTAGGAATATACATTTTAATTTCATTATTTTTTTATTAGAATTTGGCTTGGTTTACTAATGTCTGGGCACAGGTTTATTCACTAGGATTAAATATGTTTCTCAAGTGCGTCCTTTGCTTTAGTTACTCTCGCTAGGCTGTTATTATGGCCGTATTTATTTGGGCTTTTTAAAGTAACCTGGTAGGTTACTTTTGTTTAATTGGCACACTTTAAGTAACCTGGAACTGTTCCTGAACTGAGTCTACTGCCCCAGCTATTGTAGCAGGTTGGTAGATTCAACCCGTTTACTATCCCTTTCTAATCAACATGTGTTCCTTTTTATTCGTGGCGGCACACAGTGGTTCAGAATCCCGAAAAGCTGGCCAAAATTAAAAAAAACAAATTAGTATCCTCTGATTTTGACGTTACTAATTCAATAGATTGGTATTAGCTCTATCAAATTCTCTAGGCAGTTACCATTTATATCTTATACATAAGCATAGAGAACATTTCAAAGGTGACGCTCGACCAGTACAAATCTGGCGAGCACAATAAACGGATTTGTACGTCTTTTGTATTTGCGAATAATTAGGCGTGTAATTAACGGAATTTCGATCTGTAAAATGGACTCATCTCCTGAACATAAGTAGAATTAGAGACTGTATAATAAAAATTGTTTACTTAATTTGTTAGTATAATAATCAACAATCTTTGCTAATGAAAATTAACATAAAAATAAAAACAAATTTTATTTTAAACAAGGAAAAAGTTGTTTTTTCCGCCGTGTTCTGTCGAAAGCTTAACGTCACCTTATTTCTAATGTTATTGTAAAAATAAAAAGCAAAAAATTAGCTGCTACTAGGTGCTATTTCATTTGTAGTGCAGCTTTATTGCCAATAGGACAGATGTCTGTAGATGCGCAAAAATCTTGCAACAAATATATTAAAAGATTTCGGGACGATTTCTCACGAAAATGTAGCCGAAAAAAAACTATGCAGGATATATTTAACAGACTTTTGGTTTCTTCAGACCCTTTCATTACAAGCCTTAGGTAATTACCCCAAAAATGTTTGAGAGCATTATTCGTGGAAACTGTGGAGTTACTAAAGGCTCCGGAAATTGCGACATCTAGTACACATGTAAGCAATCCTACGGTAGAAGAGTCCATGATAGATTTAGATGAATCGTCGGATAGCGAATGACGCGTGAATGTAAAATGAATTATTGTAAGGCTCATAATTATATACGCAGAAAAACGAACAATTCTATACTCGTTATTTTAATATACATTTTATATAAAAAAACAATAAACAAAAATTTTGTCCGCCATATTTGGTCCACCATTTTGTTTCTTGAAATTTTAAAGACACGTTTTTTTTTTAGCAAGCTTAAAAACATGGATGAGCTGTTTCTTATGTGAAAAAATAAACAAATATTTTTGACCGCCATATTTGGCCTGCCATTTTGCTTTTTTTTTTATTTTAAAGTCTGATTCTAAATCAGCACGTTCAAAAACACGGATGTAACGTTTTTATTTTTTTTAAATCATAAATAAATTTTTGACTACCATAGTTCTTCTTCTTCTTTACTGGCGCTACAGCCCGAGTCGGGCCTGGGCCTACCGGGCACACCGAGCCGCAGTTTTTACGCTGCCGTACTGCCGGTTTTCTGAGTCAATGTTACTTACTTTTAAGGCATATGTATAAGTGACTAGCTTATAGCGCCCGAGTATGATTAATACAAGTAACTGTATTTTTTTATTTTAACGACAAATCATACTTTGTCTCCAGGCGGATTCGAACTGACGAACCTTGGTTCGGATGACGTCACAGCATGTTAAGAGATGTGCATTAACACGCTCGGCCATCGCGACTACCATAGTTGGTCCGCCATTTTGTTTTCTTGAAATTTTAAAGTCAGATTCTAAATCAGCATGCTCAAAATCTCAGATATATGCAATTTCAGACAAATCGCATAATACCTTCATATTTTGGCCAGCTTTTCGGGATTCTGGACCACTGTGCGGCATCGCGATTTGTAATAGTATGGAGAGGTTAGGAGTTATTTTTATAAAAAAAGTAAGTAATTTTATAATAATATTTTGAAAAAATATACTAAACTATTATTTATGCAGGTGATGGAAGAGCAATATGCATTATGTGTTTCTTGCAATTTAAGTCACAGAGGATAATATTAAGACACATAATTGCGACTCCGAAATTCATTATTTTGATACTGCTGATGACAAAATTATAAAAAAATTAACAGACTCTGACGTTATTTGCTTTTTGATTACATATAAAAAATATAAAGATGACTTAAAACATCCAATTAAAAGCGCAATTTAACACACAAACAAAACTAAGCAGTTGTCGCTTCGAACATGCATTCAGATTTTAAATTTACCGCCAGTGTTTACAACTGATACTAGATGCAACATTTATTTGGAAGTAACACAAGTTAGTTCTAGGTCAGTTCAGGGTTGAATTCAAATTTCTCAAACAAATACGGCGTATATCGTTTCTTGAGTTTTTGTGTTGTTTTCCCAACAGCTAGAGTTATATGCAGCCTAGATTGCTCGTTGAATATGGTACTACAACATCGAGTCCAAAATCAGGTCGAATACTAGTTTACTTGGGTCGGGTGCGAGTTTGAACATTTGGGTTGTAGATCAGGTGCAGGTCGACTAAAGTGGTTCCAATCCAAGTTTATTTATCTATAATACTTATTTTTATAACAAGTGCCAAAAAAGGCTTGTTACGTGCAAGTGCAGAATTTAACGTACGAGGCTTGCCGAGGGCGGAAAACTGCACGAACACGTAACCTTTTTCAGCACGTGTTATAAACAACATTTTTCCTACAATTTTGTTTGTTTGTTGATTACTTGCACATTGTTCTATGTTATTTAAAAATATACTACACTAAGTGATTCTTCTTTATCATATACATCTCCAAAGGTAATTGTTGGATCTATTCTTGACAATAACAATCAACCTGCTGCTGGTACTTCTAAAACCTCCGAAATTGTTGTCAATAATATTACTGTTAATAATATGAATAGGTACGGAAGAAATTAGTGTTTCTTTAGATAGTATAATAGTTTCCACTTCACATTATGTCAATATAAGCAACTGTAACAACGTGTTATTAATATACACAAACAATCATTATTATATATTTCACTTACTCTTTAAATAAAACCATTTATCTATATATTGTACTTTGTTCGGTTATTTTTATTAATTATCATATTTAATAATGGTACAGTTGAGTTCTTGTGTACTCAATGTGATGTGTACAAATTAGATATACTCCAGTTTAAGGTTATGTTTATAAACGTCAAAATATATCACTGCATATTTCTTCTTCTTCCATAAGCGTATTTGCCTAAAATATGAAATTCAGTGCTTGGCGCGAAATTTAAATCGCTTTCATTTATATTTTCTTTTAACAATTGCGTAAAGTACAAATTACTTTCCGCACTAGTGTTTCTTTGCTTACAGAAATACACTTGGTTTGCATTTGTCTACTTGCTATACGTAACCAAGGCAATAATAGTTACGTAATAACGTTTTAACCAATCCTGACATTATTGAACTGAGAATAAAGCTCTTGTGATTATTCCCGGGAATAATCTCTGTAGGTATTTTGTTTGTGACAAATGATAGGTAGTTGTCAAATAATTATTTAAAAATGTGTGAAAAAAACTGATTTAGTTCCATTTCAGATACAGAAATACACCAACAAATTTTAGAATTTCCAAGAATATATTAATAAGTAATCAATCGATTTGGACCCAGTTCAAAATCTTTTAAGTTGGATGAATCGACCTCTGCAGCTAAGTCAAAAAATAATCTAATTAAATATGACTCGAGAGGTCGACAAATTATAAAATAATTCTCCAGTATGTTTCTCAAATTTGTTGCCATTTGGCAATAGCCACTCGAGCCCTACGGTCATTTGTGACTATTGGCTAGGTAACAAGTTTTAGAAAGATCTGTCAAATTATTTTCAATTTATTCTCACTCTCTTGTTATATTATTACTGATAATATGTGTCTTAATGAGTGTCATTAATGTACAAATAATACATATTTAATAAGTAAATATGGCAAAAGAAAAACATTATTTTTGTATCCTCTAATATGTGTATTTTACAGAAGACCTACAGTTTTTAATAAAATCCAAACTATTCGAACGCAGTTGTATTTCAAAATTAATTCATATTTATAATCTCTAACTATATTTGAACATCAGACCAACAATAGACAAATTCTGCCGTATTCAAGTCAATGCAGTGTTGTGAAGTAGAAAGAGTTAGAGTAACTTGTTGGTGAGGCGGGTGCGCGGCAAGGAGCGAGTACCCTTAGATGTTATGCGAGTTGCAAACATTTGTGTAATTATTTTTATATTCAATTATTTACTTTTCATACATCAAAGTAAAGGTTAGTTTTTGAAATATTAAGTGTTTTGTATACGCACGTTTGTATTTAAATAAATAAAATGCTCGCGTCTGATAACTGTCATCAACAAAAATGCAACCCGCATAACACCAAGGGGTACTAGCTGTTTGCCGCGCACCCGTCACATCAACAAGTTATTCTAACCCTTTCTACTTCACAACATACGCCGTTGTTCTCCGTCTATTTATGGTTGGTCTGAGATTTGAACTAACTATTATCATGGACTTGAAACAAGCATACTAACATTTCACCACCACTGCTTGCAAATTTAATTTGTACTTTATATTGAAATCATTTTATATTTTATTTTAAAATGTTAGCAAATGCAACAGGGAATCAAAGACTTGTACCGTATTTTGCAAATATATGCAATAAAATTTGCTACCCTCCACGAATAATTTGTAAGAGAGAGTATTAACTACTTGAAAATACTCCCTTGGTCATAATTCTAGACAATAAATGTTTTCTTATATAAATGAAACGCTGAGGGAATAACTACAAGTGTCTTTTGTTTTTATAATAATTCTGGTTTTATTAGTTTAGAAAAGTATTTTTCAAACTGTGAGTCGTGATCCTTCGAGGGAGGTCGCAAAGACACTCCAGGGAGGTTGTCGAACGCTTTTACAAATTTTAAAATATATGTTTCCAAAAATTCATCCCTCTGCACATTTTTATTTAAATTTTAAGAATTACTTAAATGAAAAATATCAAATCGAATGTTTGACAGCAATGTTAAATCAATCATTTGATAGTTCATCTCGACAAGATCTTGTTCATTTAAGAAAAACTTATTACAAATATTTAGATCACGGCCATGTAACTGACTATTAAAGAATTTATTACAAGCTTGATAGGAAAAAGCAACATATCAAAGTTCTTAACACGTTCACTGCCGTCTCGGTCTTATAGACCGAAAATATATTTGTCCAACACTCCGCCTCGGTCTTATAGACCGAGAATTTATTTGTCCACTGCGCCGGAGTCAGTTTATACGGATCATCGTAGGTCTGTTCGCTTATGAGCGTTGTTGCTTCTACAGACCGAGACGGCGTTGGCGAACACTTTGCCGTCTATGGTTTGCGGCATAGACCGAGCGGCGCCCACGAACAATTCTTAAATTTGTACGTAAAAAGGTATATTCTATTTATTTTAAAGATATACGACTACGAGTACATTTAAAAATGCATATAAAAAGTATATAATATGTTTCCACCAAGCAGTTATGCTACATACTAAATTTACTGCAGCTTATACCGAACCAAAAACGACAGGCACATAACATGCACAGACCTGCTGTAGACCGAGAAATACAGACCGAGAGGCGTGTGCGAGTAAGATTAATTCGTGTACGCCGACTCGGTCTATAGGACCGAGATGAAAATAATGAAAATTTGGATTTCAGAATCACTTTTTTTAAAAAGTGTGAGCAATTTCTCAACTTAGATTATTGCCTTTGTCCTGGCATAAACGGCCTGGGAGGACAAATTACATATTTATATGCCCGGCCTAGGGGGAAATAAGCTAAAATTCCTCACGGCAGTCAACGTGTTAAGAAACTATACCAAAGTTTTTCCTCATTTTCATTTTTACATTTAATATTTATTTTATTTTTATTATGCTCTGCAATTACAATTTGCAAGTTTTACGATGAACTGGTTGAATCAAAATGTTGCAGGAGATAATTTTTTCACTTTACATTCAGCAACTTCTATATGATATAAATTTATTTACAAATTTTTGTCGTTACTATATCAGCTTAACCTCTACAAGTGATATATCACTTGTATTATTGACAGATGTTTCATATGTTGTGGCAATGATATAAAATGTATTAGAGGTGTGTATTTCATGAACGAACTAGTTCATATGAACTATTCCTTATAGTGAACGACACGAACTAGTTCGTGAGTTTATTAAAGACTAGTTCACTGCGAACTATTCGGATATGATTACCACCACGGCGCGGCGGCACGGCCGATGAGGTCGAACGAAAGCGGAGAGCGGCGAACAAGTGAACGAGTGAACGAGACTACTAGTTCATTGCGAACTATTGGAATATGATTTACCAGCACGGTGGCACGGCCGATGTGGTCGAACGAAAGCGGAGAGCAGCGAACAACTAAACGAGTGAACGTGCAAACGAGACTCATACTTCATTTGTTCGTGGTCGTTGCTATGATCATCGCTCTGCTTCTGCTGTCTGCTGTCAAATTATACTAGAACCAGATCCTAAAAGTTCACTTGTTCTCGCTCGTGAATCACAATACAATACGATTTCCGTTCATCATAGTCTTAAAAATTTCATGAACGAAAGTGAACTAATGAACTAGTTCAATGAACTAATCTTTTTGGTGAACGAGAACGAATGAACTAGTTCACTCAAATGAACTAGAATTCCCATCTCTAAAATGTATTCTTTTTATTTACACAATTATTTGCTTTGCAGTAAATCATTTTAATATCCTTAACCTAACTTTATCGTTTATGACATTTATAATAAGTTGGTAGCATTCTAACAAGCTTAAAATTACTAGAAATAACTATCAATGACCTTGCAACTCTTGCAAAAACGTACTACTTCATGCAAGAGGTTGCTGCAAGATTGCTTCTGTCTCTTGCACTTGCAATTTCTGTATTATACTCGTTCAATATTGCTTCAACTTGTTGCAATTTGCAATTGCACTTGCAATATTCTTCTTCAATGGCGCTACAGCCCGAATCGGGCCTGGGCCTACCGGGCACACCGAGCCGCAGTTTTTTACGCTGCCGTACTGCCGGTTTCCGTAGTCGATGTTACTTTTTAAGGCATATGTATAAGTGACTAGCTTATTGCGTCCGAGTATGAATGATTAATACAAGTTACTGTATTTTTTATTTAACGACAAATCATACTTTGTCGACGTGCGGATTCGAACTGACGAACCTTGGTTCGGGTGACGTCACAGTATGTTAAGAGATGTGCTTCAACACGCTCAATCACCGTACCTGTTGCAATATTACTCATTGTAAAACAGGCATTTGGATAACATACGAGGGCAGGGTGAAAAGCCCCTAAAAAATGAAACAATAAATTATTTGTTTGGTCAAAACATATTTTATTTCTCAACATAATCTCCTTATAGCTCGATACACTTCGTCCAACGTTTTTCTCATTTTTAGATCTCTTCCAAATAATACGATTTTGGTAATCCTTTAAAATAGGCCTTTGTCTTAGCGATGACCTCATCGTTGGAGCCAAATCTCTTTCCGCCGTGTCATTTCTTCAAGTTTGGAAATAGATCAAAATCGCAGGAGGCCAAATCTGGAGAATATGGTGGATGACGAACCAATTCGTAGCGCAATTCATGCAATTTTGCCATTGCGACTGCGGACCTGTGCGCCGGTGCGTTGTCCACAATGCGGCACCCATCTGGCAGATAGCTTTCTTATATCCAAAAATTTATGCCAAATGTTCCGTACCTGTTCGGTTGAGATGCTCATAGCCTCAGCTAGATCGTGCACTTTAACTCGCCGATAGTCCAATATCATACCATGGATTTTATCGACGATTTCTGGCGTTGTAACCTCAATTGGACGATCAGAACGTTCGACGTCCTTTGTGGTCATACTACTACAAGGAAAATCAGTAAACCACTTGTGAATCGTTCCAATCGATGGTGAGGAGTCCCCATAATGTTTAACAAGCGATGCTTTGGTTTGCGTAATGTTTTTTCCACGTAAGAAATAATGTTTAATCAAGACGCGAAATTCACTTTTTCCATGTTTTAAAAAATCTTCAAGGTTGCTTGCTTTCGATGGATGTCAAAACAGAATTGAATGACATATCAGTCTGAAAATTTTAATGCGTTCTAGTTAAAGATGGTACATCACAAATTTTTACTTTACTAATTTCTGAAATCGTGTTTTTATGTTTATAATGTACATTTTTAAATCAGCTTTTTACAAATTGTAATTTTGAACACATACAAAGTAAGAGGGTCGCGAAAGTATATATTTGTGATTTTTGCCTCCAATGGAGTCATGGCTCTGGAAAGTTTGAAAACTACTGGTTTAGATTACCTAGTTGTTAATATAATTCTAGTCACATTCCAGTTATAATACAAATTAAAAAGAATAACAATCATCAAACACAAAAGAAAATTAATTAGCAGGTATGAAATTGATTGAATTAAATTTTACAATTGTTTTTATTTGATTAAACTTTGTTTATAAATGGTCTAATACAAATTTAGTCCCCTTGTAGTTACAAACAAAACATAGCAGATTAAAACAAAGACCAATCAACAAACAACAAATTGAATTAAATTACCTATTGTTTTTTATTATTATTTTACAATTAGTTGTTTATACATTTTCGTCGTGTTCCAAATTAAAAATAACAATCAACAAAGAACAAATTGAAATAAAAGTGATCCCACACCATCTTTCGAACTTTTACCAACGAATCACGGAAAGTAATGGCAACAATAACCAATTTTACCTGATTACATACACAATCACGGTAACATGCGAACCGTGTCAGCACAATTATAATTAGATTTAATCTGTTTATATCGTTAGCCGTCCGGCGGCCGGCGAAGCACGCGCTTATGCGTGGAGTGCGCGGCGCATGCATGCGCATAACCGGAAGCAGACGGGGACAGCAACATTTCCGCTAGAGCAATCGGCTCGCGGCGTTTCCGTCGTTCATACATCATGTGGGACTCGTAGGCTCGCGCTATAGCGGATAGCACTTCACAAGCACTCACACGGAGAGGGAGAGAACTCGGTACTTGTATGTAAAGTTTGTTCAGGAATACTTTCGTTATGTTAGAAATTATGAAAAGATAATCGCCTACAATCTGTAACTCGATCATTATCTGTTATTGACAATTCTTCTTGTTCATAATTACATTTTTTATTCTCGTTATGAAAGTAGTACTAGTGTGACGATGGCGCCATCGGTTGTCGAGTGGCGAAACTGACGCTTAAAAAAATATAAAAATTTAATAAAATAAGTGTTTTATACCTATTATGATTTGAATATCATGAATTGTTAACAAGTTGTTGGTCTAGTGAATTTTCAAATACCATACCACCGTGTGGTGTTGCCATTATAAATTGAGATTCTTAATTTTTCATTAAAAACAAGGCTTTGCATGGCTATATATCCAATATTAAACGATAAAAACTTTCTCCTTCTGATACAATATACATGGATAGTTCTAGAACATCATACTAGTTTTTCAAAAGAAACTGCAAAATTTTAGGGGTACACAAACCAAATGCGATTCTGAGTTATGATCGCCATAAGCCCCGTGTATAAGAACTCAACTTTACAAGTGAATATATTTGTTCACAGACGATGAATGTGTTTCATATTTTAACAGGATGCGTATGACTATCCAATGTTTACGTGCGCCAAATTTCATCCAATCTGCAAATTTTTTTTTACGCTAGTACTACCTTAAAATATCACATAACGTATTGGTTTCCATGGCGCTAAATAGTACCTAAGGCCGGTTATCCAAATACTCGACATTTGTTTACAATATATCTGCGATATGTCGTTTCATTTTCCAATACGTATTTGACTATATTTTAATCTATTTCCTTGAAAATCTCGTAAACGATGCATCATAACAAAAAGTGTCCCGAAACAAAATCTCCATAGTTTTGAGAGGGACATCCGATTCTGACAAAAAGGCCTCCTCTGACCCCCAATGGACTAACTTTAAAATCTTAAATGAGAAGCCGTATTTTTTATTGCAGATTCGAAAAGAGCGCAAAAAATTATATATAACTGGATCAATTAAGATGTTGTTATTTTAATAAATACCTAACCTTGTAGAAATATTACCCCTCAACACCTGGGGTTATCGGGGGATAGAAACTTTAAAAACCGAAAATGGATCAATCGATTTGATCGTAGATTCGATTAAGACAGATTTTCCATTTTCAGTTTTTAAAGTTACTTTCCCTCGTTCCCCCGAGTGTTGAGGGGTAATATTTCTACAAGGTTAGGTATTATTAAAACAACAAACGTCGTAATTTATTCAGTTATTAACAAAATATTGATTGCGTATATTTTTGAAAATAAAACCCAAATTTTAACGATTACAACGCCACCTGTTAGAAATACAGAACAATCTTCAAATAAACCCGACAATTTTTACGCTCTTTCCGAATCTGCAATAAAAATAGGGCTTTCCATTTAAGATTTTAAAGCTGACCATCACTCCAACCCCCCTGGAGGTCAAGAAGGGACATTTTATCATAATGAAATATTCCCCTCAAAAATAAGAAGGTTTTAATTCAACAAACTTTTTGTTGCGATACATCGTTTTCAAGATATTCAGAGAAATAGATTAAAATGGGGCAAGCTCTATATTAATAGGGTGCCTAGCTCAGTGGTATGAAGTCTGTGGATCCTGAGAACCCTGGTTTAATTCCCACAGGCGACAAATAATTTTCATAATTTCAAAAACTACCCCTGTGGCTCCTCCATCACTAACGTCTTCAGGGGCCGTGATTTGACGACTGGTAACCGCACTTCACGCGCAAAATATATCACTTACCGAGATCTGCTTCGGCAGAGTGCCACACCCAGTAATGGATAGAAGGCGTGATGATATATTAATATTTATTTTAATTTTAAGCTCTATATTAATAACACAAACCACATAATACCCCCTATTCTGTAACTGTATCATTATCTGTTAACGATCGATAAGTTAATGACAACTTGTATTTTTCATGATTACTTACTGTATAAATAATTATAATTTTGGTGTTCTGGGACCAAAATAATTTTCCGTGGCATTTTAATATTATTCTCATTATGTTTTCTTACTTGTATACCTAGCTGTTATTATTAAAATTACTGTAATGACAGTACAATTACAGTTTTACAAAAAGTGTAGCTAAAAAGTAATATTTTTTATGTTAGCAGTTGCATACGCGATCAAAATTCTTAAAAATAAAGCTACATTTACAAATCGAAATTAGTTTTTGTTTTATACTTTATGTTTAATGTGTTTTTAGGTGCCATTTACAAATAGTTTTGCTTTTGTCGATTTTAGTTAGTAGTGACATCTATCATAAATTTTAGAAGATCGGTAATACAGTAAATGCAACTGTCAGATGTGCTAAGTTACACATGCTGTCAAATGTTGTTTGTTTACTTTCGTATTTTTTGGAAGAACAAGATAAATATTATCTTAATAAGAAAGTAGGTATTAAAATCTTGTTTTTATTTTCATTCATTTTGACACTCGAATAAAAACAAATTTAGGTTATCATCAATGCGAAGGACGATAGAAAGAGACAAGTATATATCACTACATCATTCTACGCTTCGTCCTATTGGTCTATTCTTAAGTATAAAACGTAAAACTAAAACATATGTTTGGAGTTTGCAAACTTTTGTGTTAAAACCAAAACTAAATACTGATTTGTGAATGGCTGCATAAGATAACATGTCTACAAGGTTATTCAAACAAAAATGGAAAACATAAAACAAAAACTAATTTCGATTTGTGTAACTTTAAACAGAATAAATTATTTTAGCCACAAAAAATTTAAGTGGTGTTAAACTATAAAATATTTTTTTGTCATTAATTTATCGATCACTAATAGATAATGATTCAGTTGTAGAATAGGAGGAATATCTGGTATTAAAATGATCAATAATTGAAGTAAACTAAATTTTTAACAAGAAAAATTACGAAATGTTATTTAACAGTAAAAAATGAATGTCAATTAAAATAAATCTTTTTTAACTATAAAACTCACATCTCTAATTTAAATATTTTTAAAAAAAGCGCTCAGATCTTCATCTTATTTTTTGTATGTTCTTATTCAACGTTCTCTACATATATCATTTCTCAATTATTCACTTGTAATTGTAATTTAAATCGCAAATTTGAAGATGCTTCTACTAATTGATAATTGCAATTACTAATGGTAATTATTAATTGAACAGATGTGCTATGCACGTATGCCTCTATTCAATAATTCATGAATAAACCATTTATAAATAAATATAAATAAATATAAATATATCATCACGCCTTCTACTCACTATTGGGTGTGGCACTCTGCCGAAGCAGATCTCGGTGATATATTTTTGCGCGTGAAGTGCAGTTACCAGCCGTAAAATCACAGCTCCCAAAGATGTTAGTGGAGGGAGAGCCACAGTAATAGTAATAATGTGATGAAAATATTTGTCATGGGATGGCTAGCTCAGTGGTATGAAGTCGGCCTGTGGCTCCTGAGGTCCCTGGTTCAATTCCCACAGGCGACAAATTTTCATAATTTCAAAAACTATCCCTGTGGCTCCTTCACCACTAACATGTTTGGGGGCCGTGATTTCCGCACTTCACGCGCAAAATATATCACTTACCGAGATCTGCTTCAGCAGAGTGCCACACCCAGTAATGGGTAGAAGGCGTGATGAGATATTTATATTTATAAAATATTTGTCGGCTGTGGGAATCGAAGCAGGGTTCTCAAAATCCACAGGCCGACACGATACATTGTGTCACCTACTCCATTTAAATAATTTTTTAACAAGAAAAATTACAAACTGTTAGTTAACAGTAAAAAATTAATATCTATTAACATAAATCTTTTTTAACTGTAAAACTCACATCTCTAATTAAAATATTTCAAAGAAAACCACACAGATCTTCATCTTATGTTTGTATGTTTTCAACATTCTCTGCAAATATCATTTCTCAATTATTCACTTGTAATTGTAATTTAAATCGCAAATTTTAAGATGCGTCTAGTAATTGATAATTATAATTGCTATTCGTAATTATTAATTGGACAGATGTGCTATGTTCGTATGAATTTATTCACTAATTCATGAATAAACCATTTATACAATAACAACTTGACGCCATAGTCCTCTTATCATTGAACAGACTATACTTCAGTCCCCATCCACTCGAACGAACATATTTCTCATACAAATAACTCTCACAAACTAGACAACAAGTTCATGGAAATATCATCCGCTTCCACATGGATGGCAACAGCACAAAATTTCTCGAAACGTCTTTTATTTCAAAAACCTACACCGAACTGAATTGAATTCCTAGAATGAAAGAATAGTAATAACAGACTAGGGAGGTATACATACGTCACTACATAAATATATGTATTATGAAATCTATTCTTATATTAAAAACTTGTAATAAAAGTTGATGAAAAGAAAATAATAGATGTGGTTGGAGGTATAATTCTATATTGTGAAGGAAAATAATCATTTCTGTAACAATGGGACCTGTTGTGTATTGTTGGCGTAATCAATAATTTAGGTTTGATTCTAAAAACATACTTAACTTTATACAGGATGTTTTTAAACTTATGCATAAAATTTAAACTTCAAATATTATTTTTTGCCGATTGAAATTAAAAGTGGCCTTTTGATGACAATTGACAGGCTTTAAAAGTGTTGCTATAAAAAAGCAACAAAATTGACATTTATGATTTAATTTAATAAATATAATTACATCCCCACATCGGTTCTTTAATCTCGAGTATCGTTAACATTCTTTCGTAACTTTCCATTATACTCGTATAATGAAAATTTAATCAATATATAGGCAAATTAAATATTGCTGGTATAAGCAGAATGGTGTTTATGATAATTATCTAAATTATAATTTGGGATTACGCACATTTAATTTGTTATCTTTAGACAAACGGAGAAATGTCATAGCTCTATTACATATCTTTAAAGTAGCTAATAACATTATTTCTGATAGTCATACTTTGTCGAGGTTAAATTTTTTTGTACCTCGTGTAAATTCTAGATATAATTTAACATTTTTAGTTCAACATTGTGTTACTAATTATGAAATTAATTCACCAACTAACCGTATATGTAAATTGTTCAATGAGTTACCTTTTTCGTGTGATTTATTTTATGATACATACAATTGCTTTAAACTTAAAGTACTCTCCTACTTCTCTAATGAAGTACAATGTTAATTATTTGTAAAATTTGCTTGCTTTCTATCTTTGTTTCATTTTTGTATGCTTCATTTATTATTATGCATTGATAAGTAGTTTAGTAATTTGATTTGATTATATATTGTGTTTTATATTAATTTGTTAATATTATTGTCATATTATAAGTACCCTCTGTAATTGGGATTTTTGTATCCTGTAGAGTGGTCATAAATAAATAAATAAAATAAATAAATGCAGCTAAGTGTTACACCACCTAGCGGTAATTTTTAGAACTACTATATCCAGAATTCGTTTTGAATTGTATTATATACTACTACTACATACAGATATTTTGAAATATTTTCGGTGTGTTGATAAAATATATAATGTAGAACGATTATTATTGCGTACTAGGATGTAAGAAAACATCCAGATGTATCTTTTCATGTATTGCCAAAGAAAGAAATACAAAAAGCAAAATTTGGGACAACATTTAGGGTTGTCGAATTAATAGATAAGCATGCAGTATGGATTATGCGATTAAAAATAGGGAAAAAAAGTTAACCCGCGTACGATAGTATGTTCCCTACATTTCACAAAAAATTATTACATTATTTTTTCAACTTTTTCAGTAGTAAAAGAATACTATTTCAGGATACGTCTTACGATCAAAAATAATATTTTTACTACAATTGTCATGGTGATAAATAATAATAATAATAACTTTTATTAGTCCTAATGAAACAAATAACTATTTTTTATGGTAAGTAGTTAATCAAGTAATATGTTAAATAGAACTGTCGCCCAATAAAATTTGTCACTGTACATCTGAAACGAAATGCAATACCTATGAATTTGCTAAAGACAAAGAAAATACGATAAATAAATTCAAAGTAGTGACAGAGTTTTGAGAATGAAAAAATCCATTGATATACAAAATTTCGCACAAAGTGAACATTAAACATTATATATGAGTTGTGGATAAAAATATTAAAAATAATAAATAAATAAAATAAATATATCATCACGCCTTCTACCCATTACTGGGTGTGGCACTCTGCTAAAGCAGATCTCGGTAAGTGATATATTTTGCGCGTGAAGTGCGGTTACCAGTCGTCAAATCACGGCCCCCAAACATGTTAGTGGTGGAGGAGCCACAGGGATAGCTTTTTCAAATTATGAAAATTTGTCGCCTGTGGGAATCGAACCAGGGACGTCAGGATCCACAGGCCGACTTCATACCACTGTGCTAGCCATCCCATTAATAATAATTAAAATAATCACACAATTAATTCAAAACAATCAGCGAAAAAGCAGATTTACTGCCTATAGCCTCGCAGCAGTAAATCTACTACTTTTTTGCCTAGCTAAACAAATATCTATTGTTACATTACACAAATATAAAATACATTTAAATATGTATGCAGAAAACCTAGGTAAATTAAGATTAGTTTGCTTGTACATACTTTTCAAAAACTTTAATAATTTAATCGTTTTTAAGTCTGTTGAAAGCACTCGTTTTATATCTGTTTTATTTATTTAAACCAAGCGTAAAATTAAACTTTTGTTGGTGAAACTGTTTAAGTGTCATAGTAATAGTGACAGCTGTTGTTTCTACAGGATGATCAAAAGGAATTGTTACAGTTGGCAATACAATTCCAGAGATCTTTTTATTCCACAGTTGGCACAACGTCAGATAAAGGCCGAAATGCTATTGGACATTTCTAATAAATACAAATAGATTATGTCCGAAGTCTGACAGCTAATAGAATTTTGACTTTTTAAGTAATAGAAATACTTTAGAAATAAATGTAATAATAAATGTACTCAAATTTAAATTTTCAAATGTCACTGTCAACAATAGGAAATGAATTTATGTATCAGGCTTACCAATTTCAAGTAGTTTTTTTATTGCCAACTGTAACAATTCCTTTTGATCACTTTGTATAACGTTGTCATTTAAAATTATAATTATATTTTGTCCCACGTAAAAATGCAGGACACAGGTACTTATAAAAATTTAGGCCATAATTTTGTGGACACTTGTTATTATTTTAACCTTTCAATAGCTACGTAAAATTGACAATCTGCGCTTAATAGATTCAACAATGCATTATTATGTGAAATGAAATATAAAAGGCAGTCTTATCGAATTATTTTAACAATCTTTTTAATATACCACATTAAAATGAGGTAATCTATATTAAACAAGGTGTATTGACAGATCTAGAGCCGCCAGGTGCAGATATAATAAATAGTTATCGGATACTTTTAATTTACAAATACCTACTAATTTTCCATAAGTCTTTATTTATTTTGAACATGCGGTATATTGTAAACGGTGTATCATAAATGATAGAAAAACATCGCAAATTTCAATAATACAACTGTATCTGAATTGTTTAGATTTCAGTCTAAACTGAATTAAAATTGAAACAATTTTTGGTTTAACTTCTATACATGTACGAGGGCAGGGCGAAAAGTCCCTAAAAAATAAAACAGATGGCGCCACAATCGCAAATCTCATATGACATTTGTGATGTACCATCTTTAACTAGAACGCATTAAAATTTTCAGACTGATATGTCATTCAGTTCTGTTTTGACACCCATCGAAAGCAAGCAACCTTGAAGATTTTTGAAAATATGGAAAAAAGTTAATTTCGCGTCTTGATTAAACATTATTTCTTGCGTGGAAAAAACATTACGCAAACCAAAGCATCGCTTGTTAAACATTATGGGGATTAGTCACCATTGATTGGAATGATTCACAAGTGGTTTACTGATTTTCATTGTGGTAGTATGACCACAAAGGACGCCGAACGTTCTGGTCGTCCAATTGAGGTTACAACGCCAGAAATCCTCGATAAAATCCATGGTATGATATTGGACGATCGGCCAGTTAAAGTGCACGAGTTTTCTGAGGCTATGAGCATCTCAACCGAACGGGTACGGAACATTTTGCTTAAATTTTTGGATATGAGAAAGTTATCTGCCAAATGGGTGCCGCATTTGCTCTCTGTTGACAACAAGCGCGACCGTGTGACAAGTTCAAAAATTGCATGAATTACGCTACGAATTGGTTCGTCATCCACCATATTCTCCAGATTTGGCCCCCTGCGATTTTTATCTATTTCCAAACTTGAAGAAATGGCTCGGCGGAAAGAGATTTGGCTCCAACGATGAGGTAATCGCTAAGACAAACGCCTATTTTGAAGGATTGCTAAAATCGTATTATTTGGAAGGGATTGAAAAATTATAAAAACGTTGGACGAAGTGTATCGAGCTACAAGGAGATTAGGTATAAAATAAAATATGTTTTGACCAAATAAATCATTTCTTGTTTAATTTTTCAGGGACTTTTCACCCTGCCCTCGTATTAAAATACGACGTTTCCATACACTAGACGGAAAATAAAATAATAAATTAACAAATTGTAACTAATGCGATAAATACGATAAATTTAATTATTTTTAATCGCTTTACGCTTTGAAATTACTAAAGAAAACATTTGAGAAGTTATTAAATAAAATTTGGAAGTTACTGCAATATTCAACCAACAGGTAAATATGTCGTTAAATGTGCAGTATTATGTTTTTTAGAAAAGTATTTAACTTTTATTCACTAATTTTTTGTTGTTGATATAAATTTTTAAAATATTTATGCTGGGTTGCATGAAAGTTTTATCGGTTCATTAGCAACTAACGGTTCAATAAATTTCAGAAAATCGCTATTGATACTGTTGCTAGATAAACAATTCTTTAACTAAAGAGCTCTTTATTTTTTCTTGCAACCCAGCATTAGTATCTGTAGTACAATTATCAATGAGAAATATTTTATAATTTGATTCCATATAATTTTTTCTGATGTCAGTTAACCGCACCATTTATTTTCTTTAACTAAAAAAATTAAAAGTGTTTCTTCATATTTATTAAAGTTGTCTCAACTTTTCTTGTCATTGAACTTATCTCTCTAAAATATTTTCATGATTTACCGAAATTAATCGTGCAATTTGACCGATGTTGGAATATTTTATCAAATCATTTTGACCAATTAAAAAAATGAATTGCAAAAAAGAATAGCCGACCTCTGTGGCTCAGTGGTTTAGACTACTAGGCTACTGACCCAGAGGTCCCGGGTTCGATTCCCGGTCAGGGCTGGCATCAATCAGCGTCTGTGCTAACTACAGCGCAGACGCTTCCATCATCATACCGGCTAGTAACCAAAGTAGTTGAAGCCGTATCATAGCTTATTGTATAAAAAATAAAAGCTCTCGAAAAAACAAAATAAACAATACTTTTTTGGTAAAAAAAAAGCAAAACTAATGCTAATGTAAAGAGATAAATAAAAAGAATATAAGAAATAAACATGAAACATGTTCGCGATTACCACAGCAGTATTACGATACACACCAAACTTCAAAAAGTGCGAACTGCATACTGCAATTACTGCATCTCGATGAAAACGGGAAACGCGTCGACCTGTCCACAGAGGCTACACCTAGAATTATGCTACCGGCACGCTCCTCACACGAGCAATATGACATATGAACAGTCAAATACTAGGTCAATTGAACGAAGAGTATTTGACCAGTCAATTACCATCCGTAATATAATTAAAATTGATATTACTTAACTTGAGATTGACACACAAAAAATAGATCATTTTTCAACAATGTTACCAACTGAGGATTACAAACTTAAAGTTAACTTTAAATAATCTAACAAGTACTACAAAAAATCTTGAATAACGCGTCTGATATTAACTCAAAGTAAACTTACAAGTTATAGTTACCTGACCCTAATAACTCATTTTTATTAAATTATCAGTGGTATCCGAGTCGGCCTGTGGATCCTAAGAACTGTGGTTCGATCCCCACAGCAGACAAATCATTTTCACCAATTTCAAATTACCCTTGTGGCTTCCCCTCCACTAACATCTTTGCGGGCCGTGATTTGACGGCTGTTAACCGCATTTCACGCGCATAAATATATCACTTACCGAGATCTGCTTCGGCAGAGTGCCACACCCAGTAATGGGTAAAAGGCGTGATGATATATTTATTTTTTTTACAATGAAACATTTCAAAACATGAATAGACAAACTTCTTTGCAAGTTTATTCAGTTTCAAACCTTAGGAATCTCAACGAAATCTCAAAATCTCTGTAGTAAAGGAATTGCAAGATGTTATAGCCCAGGTCAGCACATAAATTCCACGGGAAGGATTCTAAATTAAGTCCCTGTGACAAACTGGATACAGTTGGTGTTTGTTTTGTTCGAAGCCACACGTCGGATATAAAGGAAAGAGAAATGGAACTCGCGATATCCGTTACTTGACACACTCGATCTGTACTTGTTGTTATTTCACTTCCCAGCAGTTTTGCACTTACGCTTTCTGTGGATTTCATGAAGAGGAAACTTTTATACATTTGCAAATCAACTTTACAGTTTGTTTTGTTTTATTTATGCTTTGCGGGTTACGCCACTGTTATTTAAATACAGGCACATTCTGATTCATAATGTACAGAAAAGATTGAAAGTGTTGCTAAGGAGGCCCAAAATTTTCAGTAATAATATAACAAGAGAGTGAGAATAAATTGAAAATAATTTGACAGATCATTCGAAAACGCCTTTAGGGACTCATCAGTATGGTGTGATCAACTATCCAACTAGACCAACTAGGGACTAGTGAACTGTGATACTTTTTCAAGCTGAACTGACTGATGTTAAAAAGTATGTAAGCCGGTATGCGTCTATGGTTAAAGCTGAACTGACCAGCCGTTTGATGATGACCTGATAAGTTGATTCAAACGTGCTGTAAATTTGTGGGATTTGTGACAAGTGATGGAAATGTTTTTCCTATTTTTCTATTTATTAAGACTCAGTTCCACATTGCAATTGACTTTTTGTCTTTATTTTATTAAATAAATAAAATAAATAAATATATCATCACGCCTTCTACCAATTACTAGGTGTGGCACTCTGCTGAAGCAGATCTCGGTAAGTGATATATATTTGCGCGTGAAGTGCGATTACCAGCCGTCAAATCACGGCCCCCAAAGATGTTAGTGGAGGGAGAGCCACAGGAGTAGTATTAATGTGGTGAAAATGTTTGTCGTCAGTTGGAATCGAACCAGGGTTTTCAGTATCCACAGGCCGACACGATAACCACTGTGCCACCGTTCAGAACTGTTCCAACCTCCATGTGGAGATGTTGTATTTTTATGTCACTGACATGTTCCTGTTGGCTTGTATAATTTTGAGTTTTTTACTCTTATTATATTAAATTATACGTATAACATCTGCAAGCTTTGTTTGTTTTTGCTGATGATGGGTCGCATGCCGATCCGAAACGTTCGAATTATATTTGTTATGAAATAAATACGTTATTTATTTCCTTCCCAATCTTAAGGATCCCCAAGACCATACATCAAATTTCACAAGATATTTTGGATCCAATTTAACCTCACTATTTTATTAATGTGATAAAAATTGGTTGCCAGCTGTGGGAAACAAACCCGGGTTCTCAAATTCACAAGCCGACTAGATACCACTGAGTCACCTATTCCATAAAAAATATCTTGTTTATTTGATATAACATGCTTATACCGTCTTGCTAGAACCTTCTATTGCTCTAATATACCTAAATAAAGAATGCACGAACAGTATCCTAGTTCATATTTTCTTCATGGATTAAACTACTTTTGATGCGCAGTGCCAAGTTATGAGCTGGAATATATCGGTTCGAATTTATCTTTTTAAAATAACTAGTAAAGTTGAGTAGAGTAGTTCCTCGTCGAGTACCTTCAAACACACACGTTTCACGTTCCCACATTCCTCACAATATTTCAATTTTACGAGGCGAGTTCGTATCCGAGACATAAACGCACATTTTACATGATGCGTATACGTGAAGGGTGTTCATCGCTTCGTGTTTGTTCACGAAACAAGAATTCTTCACGGCCACCCATGATGTTTGCTCGGGCCGTAAGAGTCCATATCTTGTCTAAATATCGTTGGTAAATATGGGACCTTTTTCAAGAATTCGCGGCTTAAATTGACAGTCCAGGTTGGCGGTGGACTCAACGGACGAACGTCCTTTATTTGTTCATTAATGTAGCCGGGATGTTTTTGGCTGGTTGAGTGTTTATTTAAATAAGTGGAACGTTGAATGTTGGCAGCAATGTGAATAGAACTTTCTTGGTGAAGAGTTTTTTTTTGTCTCGGTGTTAAATAGTTGATAATTTTGGAAATGTGCTTGATGAAAATTTTTTGCTCACAGAACAAATCCATCTTGGCCTGACGTGACGTTATTGTTTTTGTAAATAAAATAAATTTTGTATTGTACATATTTTTGGAATTATATTTGAAAATATATTTATGTACAAATATAGTGGAAAATGATTTCAAAATGTCTCAAAATCTTTTGAGAGAAAGGGTATAAAATAATTCAGTATATTTATATATTATACATAGCCAGAAACGTACATTTGATTGATTTTATAAAAATTGTTCAGTACAAGCGGAATAAACATTAAATTTTGATCTCTATACATGTTGATTTTTAATTGTCAAAATTTTTTGACATAAAAATAAAAAGGTACTAAGAATACGATATTGTTTAGAGAAAAACGTAGTGAGTTCACGGAAATGTCCGAAGTTGAAAACGTAGTGAGTGACTAATTTTACGTGATCAATTGAATAACGAATATCGTTTTCACTTAAATGAAAACGCAATATCTTTTTCACATTTACATGATCCGGGGGCAGATAAATTAGACAACATGACTAAATGAACTGTATTAAGCAAACTGATGCACTTATTGGAATGAATTACTTTAAAGTAAATTAGAATCAGTAATTCTAGTACTGGAACTAATGTCAGCGAAGTAATCCTGCGAAATAAATAAGTGATCTGGTTCAGTAAATGTAAGTTAGATCTCATCCAAATAGCAAATGGAGTACGCCTATTACCGCTCGCGTTCGGTAAGCGACAAACGTCAACTCTCCACACTCAACTGACAGTTCGAAATATCTACTCTGGAATCAGTCACAGAAAAAACTTATTTCCCAGTTCATCATCTATGATACAGTTTTCGTGGCGTGATTCACGTTAAACAAAAACAATTCGAAGAAAAGACAGAAAAGTAAATTATTTTGTATATTTATTTGAAGCATTTTCTCTAAAATAATTTAGAAACGTTTAATTACAAAAAAATATACGTTATTTTAAAAATACTTCAGTTAAAAATATACAAAACATTGTAAAACTTCCCATGCACTGATTAAAATCAAAGCATGTACCCTTATCAACCCTAGTTCCAGCCGATACCAGTAAACTAATCCCGCATCAAGCCAAACAAGTCTCTCCGCCCAGATGTCATTCCCATACCGTCACTCAACCAAATCCCGCTCAGTGTTACAACGTTATATCTGCATGCATGAGCGGGTCCCGGATCGATTCCCAGCCGTAGCCGCGCAGCCGGTCCAGACATTCAAGCACGATGTTGTCCACTTGTATGGACTCTTCGGTCTCGGTGTCTGATATCATCGGATGTTTGTGTCGACGAAGGTAAAGGGAGACGCTGTTGTAAGCTTCTTATATGGTAATGATGGAGGATGGAAAAGATCTTTTGGGGAGGAATTTCATTTCGAAATTTAGATTTTGTTTTTGTTGTTTACATATAGGGTAGTTTCAGTGGAGCACTTGTCTTCGGCGCGTAAAGCTCATGGGCGCAGCAGCTGAAGCATACTATGCCTCTTTTTTACTTTCTTATACGCAGTATAAGGAAGTATTGCAATCGTGAAAAAACTCGTTGGCGAGATTTTCGCGGAAATACGTGTTTTGAGGTCCACTGAATCCGTTTTGGTCATTTTCTCAATAGTGTCTGTGTGTTTGTGTGTGTATGTGGATGGATGAATGTGTGTCCGAGTGTGCAATATCTCATGAAAGTGATAAGATTTGTTAACGAAACTTGGTAATTATAAGTTTCATGAAAATACGAAGTGCTGAGTTGATTTTGAATGAAATTGAAAAACCGGCAGAGGAAGTTTACTGGACACATAAAACAATAAATTCCATTTATTTCAAAAATGGAATCAGTTACGAAGAAACGTTTCAAATAAAAGATGTTAGCAAAAATATTTGGAATATAAAACATTATTTGCAATTTTCCTGTATATGCGTCTAATTTTGAGAAAAACTAATTTATATATTTAATAATATATTCCAATAATCATAGTAGCAATAGAAACAAAAAATATAAACATGTTTCACATTTACCTATATGTCAAATAATAATTGTCAAACGCAAGGAGCAAGTCATAAGTGTTCAATTCAGCGTTTTTGATGCTATATCAATTTCATTGATCTATATTCTAAATATTAAATATGCTGTGTATAAGAAAGTCGTGTGGTGACCACACCAGATTTTTTTAATATAGATGCAATGGTATGTTGTTTTATAAGGAGCTGAAATGGTACTTTTTGTGGCGAATTTGTAGGTTTGACGGACTAGCGCAGCGAGGCCGATAATTACAGATGAACCACAAAAACTCATTTCAACTCAGTGGCATCGAATCGGCCTGTGGATCCTGAGAACCCTGGTTCGATTCTCACAGCCGACAAACATTTTCACCACATTCAAATTACTCTTCTGACTCCCTCACAACTAACATCTTTGGAGGCCGTGATTTGACGGTAGTAACTGCACTTAACGCGCATAAATATATCACTTACCGAGATCTGCTTCGGCAGACTGCCACACCCAATAATGGATAAAAGGCCTGGTTATATAATTATATTTATTTAATTTAACTACTATAAATGCACCGTGGTATATCTCAAATAAAACAATACAAAATAACCTCATTATATCAACAGTACAGGAAGAAAGAAAACCTAGAAGTAAAAATATACAACAGAAAATCAGCCCAACAACAATGCATTAAACTTATTAGATAATAGCATAAATACTAACATACTAAAAAAATGCAATCCTTGGAATTTGCCATACAGATTATAAAATTAATAATTTAGTGTCGGGGTAAATGTTAATGCACATAATTCCTTGTTACATAATATTATATCAGTTGCTTATTGTCCAAATGCGACAGATTGTAAATTAATAAACTATTAAAAAAATTCTTTTATTTATGAAAACACCAAATTAAGAAAACTTTAACCTAAAAAATTAATGAAGAGATATCATGAGTAGCCAATTTTTTTGTTAATCAATTATAGACACCCGGTATAACATTACAGTCAAAAGTTCGACTGAATTCATTTAATTTACTTTTATGAAACAGGTCATAAATATTATAGATCCATAATTATCTTCTATCGTTATTTGAGATTTTAGATTTTTTTTTGACAGTGATATTTTTTAATATCACCTTCGTTTTTTAAAACTACAGTATTTAAAAAATATGCATATGATTATTTTTGACGTTTCTCAAAACCAATGATATGCTTCATTGTATGTCACATGTCTGCGTTTTAACCAATCCTGTCATTATTATACTCAGAATAAAGCTCATGTGATATATAGTTGTCAAATAATTATTTAAAACTGCCAACGCAAGTAAAATGTGTGAAAAAATCGATTTAGTTCCATTTCAGATACAGAAATACACCAACAAATTTTTGAAATAATTTGCAAGAATGCATTTATAAGTAATCAATCGATATGGACGCAGTTCAAAATCTTTTAAGTTGAATGAATCGACCTCAACAGCTAAGTCAAAAAATAATCTTATTAAATAAAACTCGAGAGTTCGATAAATAAGAAAATAATTCTCCAGTATGTTCTCAAACTTGTTGCTATTTGGCAATAGTCACGAAAGCCCGTAGGGCCTAGGGCAACAACTTTTCGAAAGATCTGTCAAATTATTTTCAATTTATTCTCACTCTCTTGTTATATTATTACTGTTAATGATTAAAATAGTTCAAAGAAATAGAGACAGATATGTTTTATACTATATTTGTAGATTTTTTAAAAATTTATTTTCTTTTTAAAAGTTCTCTACAAATGTCATTTCTCCCTGATTAACTTACAGTGCAATTAATTGTAATTCGGATCGCAAGTTTTAACTAACTAATAATTGTAATTGAATCTTAGCTTAAAGAGAGGCAGATAAGACAGAGATAAATAACACGTAACTTGTCGTTGTCAGTAGAATCCTCAGACAAAACATAACTAGACGGATAACATCGGCGTTTGTTGTGAGTCAGAAAGGGATAGAATAACTGGTGGGTGAGGCGGGTGCGCGGCAAGGAGCAACTTGCATAACATCAAAGTGTACTCGCTCCTTGCCGCGCATCCGGCGGACCCAAAAGTTATTCCATTCCTCTCTGCTTCACAACACTGCATTGACTTGAATACGGCATATTTCGTCTAGTATTATACGTCATTGGTCGAATCGTAGAATGCTGAATGCTTATTTCTTCTTCGTCTTCTTGAGCACCGACAAACGTTTCAGACAAATCTCTGTGATTGGCTTAATGCAACTACGTCATTGCAATATGGCAGTGCGAACGTTTTAAATTATTCAACTTTAACTTTCATATTTCAGCAATAAAGATATCATTTATGGTATGATTTTATATTGTATTAAATATGATGTACGGTCAAGAATTTATTTTAATAAATATATATTAAAAAGCTCTACCACTCGAATCCCCCATTCCAGTTACAATACAAAAGACATCCGATCCACCCAGACCCAATATTTTTTTGGATGATAAAAGTTGAAGTTGAAGCGCCCAGCTGTACGGTGGTGTGGATAAAGTTACGACATTCGAATCTGACAATTTTGAAATCGACTCAAGCTAAAAATATATAAACTACCACACTGCGGCTCGATGAATTCGGACCCTGTACTGTAATTGAGATTCAGTTCCTGTCGTGCAGAGTAGCGTAAATAGAAATAAATAAATAAATAGAGATATAAACACATGACTTCCTGTTTAAGACACAAGTTTTATCTCTGTTTTATCCAGTGTTATTTGTATAGTTCGCTCATTAATTTTTATAATCCAAGTATGAATCATATTACAACTACTATAAAAGCTAAGTACATAGTATACAGAGTAAACTATATAAAATAACTCCCTCGCAACTGCTATTTACCTCACACAATCTTCTCATCACACGCACTTCTCCTCTGTTCTGCTCCGTACAGAAATAACACCAGAATCACCTTATCCTAGCTTCGCTGTTCGCTGCCGTGTTAATGAGATGTGCATTGCTACACATCGCACATGAAGCGGAAAGTGGTTCGACCGAGTCAGCCTCACACTTCTCTGACTGGGATATGTTTACGTCTCACGTATTCTTGTGTTCATTAGGTTTGACAGTGTTCGGAATGTTTGTTGTAGCGAGAACATGTTAAAAATTAATTCAACTGTTCATGTGGTATTTTGTATGCGGAATGGGATGTATGCGAGAGGAAAAGATAAACTTAAAGAACTACAAACTTATATTTTTCACGAGCCTGTCAGAAAGTATAGTATTCTTGCTTCAATTGATAGAAAAAAATCAACATTAGTGACATCCAGGTGATATTTTCGAAGAGAATAATAAATCTTATCTACATTTCCAATTTATTTCTGAAAATTTTAGTTTCTGATATGTTTCTATGTATCCATGGTAACTATTGAAGCAATTGCGCATAAATAACTATTTCAGACGATCACTTATGAAAGTAACCATAACAACATCATAAACTACTACATAAAGTTGAAAATAACATGCACTGATATGTTAGCATAAAGTACACTTCTAACATATCAGGTGAAGTTCCACTGATTGACAACAGACGGTGTTACGATAAAAGAAAATAATAAAATAAATGAAAAGAATTTATATTATCATTTGAATCGAAGTTTTGGCAGATTTTTCAACATATTTACACAGATAAATCTTATTTCTAAAAATTAATAATCACTTATATACTAATATATTAGCATTATTTAATATTTTGACATTATGGTTAGTACAGTTGGTATCACAATACCTAACCTCAAACGTCAAATGCTTACCTACAAAAACGCATCAGCTGTCAAAGTGTAACAACATTGCAATTGTAAACTTTTTTTAGAAATATTTTGTGGTCGTCTGAAAAATAGTGTACACAACTCGCTCGAAAGTGTGATAACTGTGCTCGTGTACTTAAATCACTCTGCGCTGCGCGCCTCGTTTTTCAATTTGTACATTCGCACGTTATCTTACACTTTCGATGCTTGTTATGTAATATACTATTTTGGCACGTTGCCAATGGAAACGCATGCAAATAAAGATTTGCCGTGTGTTTTCAATGGCAATTTTTTTTATTGTCAATCGTAGAAAAAAATAAATAATTACACCTTGTGAAAAAGTGGCATTTTTCTCTCAGGTGCTTTAAACCCCTAGATTTCAGCACAAAAATATAACTGATCCAAAAAAAGAGATGTCTCACTTCCTTCCCTTGAAACACAAATAACTATTTTCTGATTTAATTAGTATTTTAAGTAAATATTTAACAATTAATGAGATCAAATTGAATTATAAAGAGAAAAATTGAGATACCGCCGAGATTTAGAATCTACGAACTCCGGTCGTGTGTATTAAATCAAGTAAGCTACAGTCGCCATGTGATTCAAATCTGAATTTATTTCACTTGTTCTCTCTATTTTGTTTCAGTCATAGGTACCTTGATCCCATGACTCTTTCATATACTGAAAGACTTGACACGACTGCAGTGACTGGATATTTACCAATTGAGACATAATTAGTAACAATTGGTGAAATCAAATTGAATTATCTATTTTGTTGCATCATATCTAGTCACGATCCCATTATTCTTTCATATAATGAAAAAAAAATGACATAAGACTAAGTTGCTTAGTGATATCAAGTCATCATTTGGATTTGAGAACCCGGGTTGGATTCCCACAGTCGACAAACAATTTTCACCACATTAAAATTATCCGTGTGGTACACCTTCCACCACAGAACAAATAATCATAGAAGAAGGGACAGCTATAACAAAAGATTGTTACGCAGTTACTGTTGACATCTCTTGTTGTTATTATTATTAAAAATACCGATAATATAGGATACAAATTTATCATTCTCGTGATCATAATAACTAAAATATTTCATAATAATTAAAATCAAAATATGTACATTACAAAACATCAAAAACAAACAATTAGCAGAACACTAGTTTTATTTAATCATATTAAAATATTAATTAAACACATACTAGTATGCAATACAAATAAATATTAATAATGTATATTTTAGCCTTCTTATACAGACTCTCATTTATCGTTTCGCTACTTTCTTCAGTATCCGTATTCTTATATATTGCTGTTACTGTCATTATTGATAGAGATGTGACATTTTCATCCTGAATTGTTGAAAATGAATTTATATTTACTGTGAAAAAAAATATAATTATAAAATCTTCAAATTTACTATATTGTGTTAATTACTTACATTGGTCAATATGTGGAACAGCCCCAATGTTTAATTTTTTTTGATGATGTGTATCGATACTGTCAATTTTAAAATGAATACATACGATTTTTGCTTAAGAGTACTAATTAAAGTCTATCAATTAACTTATTTCTTTTAATGCTTTCCAGCAATGTTTTTCGTAATAAATTATTCCGTGGTAAAACATGGAAAAACATTCTTACAATTTTTTTTCGACTACAATGTGGTACCATACACGCCTAAAATTATACAATAGTTTAAAATTAAATATAAAATTATAAAAGATACCTACTCACCATTAAATTTTAATTGCAATAATAACGACAGATATGTTTGTTAGTTACAAATTTTATTTGTCAAAATATAAAACACCGTTTGTCAAACATTTACATATGTAATCTGTTTAACAATGTCAACCATTTAAATATTACCTTCTATGATTCTCGTTTTTCATATTAAATTAATTTAGTTCATTTGGGGCAGCAAGAGATGACATTAAAAATAGCGTAACAAGGTAACTAATGCAGCTGTCCCGGCCCTGCCTTCCACTAACATCATTGGGGCTGTTATTTGACGGCTGATAATCCCACTTCACGCACACAATGGGGAGAAGGCGTGGTGAAATATTTATTTAAATTTAATTATTAAATTGGAATACCACCAGCATTTGAACTTGGGACTTATAAGCTCCGGTCATGTGCTTTAAACCAACTCAGCTATGGTCACCATGTTCATAGGTCCCCTCTGGTTCAAATTCCAAATTATGGGTGTATTATTCAACATTTTTTTTGTATTAATATTAATCTATAAACACATTACATCTTCTTATTTTGGACCTCCTAAAATTTGGAGGCCTTGTTTGGTCATCTATACAGTTTATAGTAAGATCGACCATGACTATACAGAATGTTTTTATACAAAAAATAATAATAATCAGGGGATATTTTGACATACAGATATAGAGCAAAAAGATTTTATTTCAAAATTCGTAAAATTAAATATATAAAATATATATCATCACGGCTTCTACCCATTACTGGGTGTGGCACTCTGCTGAAGCAGATCTCGGTAAGTGATATATTTTGCGCGTGAAGTGCGGTTACCAGTCGTCAAATCACGGCTCCCAAACATGTTAGTGGTGGAGGAGCCACAGGGATAGCTTTTTCAAATTATGAAAATTTGTCGCCTGTGGGAATCGAACCAGGGACCTCAGGATCCACAGGCCGACTTCATACCACTGAGCTAGCCATCCCATTAAAATGGTTTACCTCAAGTAAATATTTTTAATGCCACTGATTTGATAGTTATTTAATATATTAACAATTAATTTATACATAATTATAAACACAAGACACAAGACAATTTATACAACATATAAATGACTCTGTAGTGTCAATCAGTGGTACTAAATTTGTACATTTCAAAAACCAAGTTCTGAATTTAACGAATTTTGAAAAAAAAATTGTTTGTTCTACAATCAGTCCGTCTTATAATAGATACCCTTCAATTTTCCTCGAAGTTTAAAAACAGCCTGTATAATGCCAGTCAAAGTATTTGAAAGCCAGTAACATTGTTGTCCCAGCTAGAAAGATATGCAAACACGGCTATGTAGTTATAACAAGCATCCACGCCTGTGTTTGTCGGCGTTGGGAACAGGAACTCAAACGGCCGTTCCCGAAGCCATGACAAATTGCATTTTCTAACGTTCCGGTCACCGCCGCCGCTGCCGCCAGCGTCACCGCCGCCGCCAGTTGCAGGCAACATGACCGCCGCTGACACTCGCACGCATATCAATTGTGATAAATTGCTCGGCGTAATTTGATTAACGACTAACGTATATTGATTTTTAGTAGAAAGCGTCGATGAACAATGGACGTATTATAATCAGATAATGAGTTTTCACCAATGAAAATAATCAACCGAAAATTTCAAAGCCATGTTGTGTTTTTGTGAAACGTATGCGTTTGCTTTGGTGATGTTAAATGCATTATTCATATTAATTCGAATGTGATATTTTGGATGCTGGAATGTGTATCGTTGACAGGTTTGTGAAAATTGTAAATAATTAATTTGTGAACTTTTGTCATGTCGATTGGCAGATGTTTACAAAAACAGACTGAAGTGATGCATAAATTTTTCACGTCAAAAACAATTATTGATGAATAGCAAATACAAAATATGTTAATTTTTACATTTACTTGAATATTTATTTGAATTCGATGTAGCAAATCATCTGGAAAAACGATCCGAAATACATACCAATATTTAGGTATTTTAATGGCATGCATCTTTTATTATATAGCGGCTTTTAGCATACTGGATAATAACATAAAGAGTTGCTCCGAAAATATATTACTGTTTTGTAATTTACGACAAATATTAAGGATTTGAAGTTTTTTTTTTTAAGTCATTTATATTTTCTATGGGGTGGCTAGCTCAGTGGTATGAAGTCGGCCTGTGGATCCTGAGAACCCTGGTTAGATTCCCACAGGCGACAAACAATTTTTATAATTTCACAAACTACCTTGTGGCTCTTCCACCACTAACATCTTTGGGGGCCGTGATTTGATGACTGGTAACCGCACTTCACGCGCAAAATATATCACTTACCGAGATCTGCTTCGGCAGGGTGCCACACCCAGTAAAAAGTAGAAGGCGTGACGATATATTTATATTTATTTTATATATATTTATATTTTCTTATTTATTCAATTGCTATTATACAAAACAGAAACTTGTTTCCAGCTATAATTAATAAAATTATTATTATTACAATACAGAAGTGAAGGGGAATATAGTTTATAGCAAAATAGGAACCAGCGAACATTGCTTAAACATTAACTGCCAAATTCTCAAAAAATTCTAAATTTTGGATTAGTGAAATTAAGCTAACACATATTCTTAAAAATATTTAAATGAACTCTAATATAATCTTGATACCATTTAGTTTTCTAAAAGTGATTCGGATCAAGTTTTTAAAATCGGACTAGAATAAAATTAGCTTATCCAAAATTCAGGATTAACTGAAACTTTTTTGAAAATAAAAGTTAACATTTCATAAGAAGACAAATTTATTTGAAACAACTGTAACATAACATGTCTTAAATACTTACAACTAAAGAATAAAAAATGATTTGGAGGAGCTGGGATTTGAACCCAGGACTTTCCGCATGCGAAGCGGACACTCTACCACTGAGTTACACCCCCTGATATCTATGTAAGTTATCTAGATCTAGTTATAATAATTCCTAACTGGTATAAATGTAATTTTGCAAATAATGAATTAAGCTAAATTATTTGGAGGAGCTGGGATTTGAACCCAGGACTTTCCGCATGCGAAGCGGACACTCTACCACTGAGTTACACCCCCTGATATCTATGTAAGTTATCTAGATCTAGTTATAATAATTCCTAACTGGTATAAAAGTAATTTTTCAAATAATGAATTAAACTAAAATTATTTGGAGGAGCTGGGATTTGAACCCAGGACTTTCCGCATGCGAAGCGGACACTCTACCACTGAGTTACACCCCCTGATATCTATGTAAGTTATCTAGATCTAGTTATAATAATTCCTAACTGGTATAAATGTAATTTTGCAAATAATGAATTAAACTAAAATTATTTGGAGGAGCTGGGATTTCAACCCAGGACTTTCCGCATGCGAAGCGGACACTCTACCACTGAGTTACACCCCCTGATATCTATGTAAGTTATCTAGATCTAGTTATAATAATTCCTAACTGGTATAAAAGTAATTTTTCAAATAATGAATTAAACTAAAATTATTTGGAGGAGCTGGGATTTGAACCCAGGACTTTCCGCATGCGAAGCAGACACTCTACCACTGAGTTACACCCCCTGATATCTATGTAAGTTATCTAGATCTATTTATAATAATTCCTAAATGGTATAAATGTAATTTTTCAAATAATGAAATAAACTAAAATTATTTGGAAGAGCTGGGATTTGAACCCAGGACTTTCCGCATGCGAAGCGGACACTCTACCACTGAGTTATACCCCCTGATATCTATGTAAGTTATCTAGATCTAGTTATAATAATTCCTAACTGGTATAAATGTAATTTTGCAAATAATGAAATAAACTAAAATTATTTGGAGGAGCTGGGATTTGAACCCAGGACTTTCCGCATGCGAAGCGGACACTCTACCACTGAGTTACACCCCCTGTTGTCTTTGTAAGTTATCTAGATCTAGTTATAATAATTCCTAACTGGTATAAATGTAATTTTGCAAATAATGAATTAAACTAAAATTATTTGGAGGAGCTGGGATTTGAACCCAGGACTTTCCGCATGCGAAGCGGACACTCTACCACTGAGTTACACCCCCTGATATCTATGTAAGTTATCTAGATCTAGTTATAATAATTCCTAACTGGTATAAATGTAATTTTGCAAATAATGAATTAAGCTAAAATTATTTGGAGGAGCTGGGATTTGAACCCAGGACTTTCCGCATGCGAAGCGGACACTCTACCACTGAGTTACACCCCCTGTTGTCTTTGTAAGTTATCTAGATATAGATATGCTAGTTCCTAACTGGTATAAATATAATTTTATAAATAATGAATTAATCGAAAAGTATTTGAACACAAGAATTTCCACATGCGAAGCGGACACTCTACAATGAATTACACCACCTGATATTTTAAGCTATTTAGATTCAACAACTACCACCTAATATATAAAAAATTGAATAATGACGATACAAGAAAATAAATATATCACGTGATTTGTTTATAATTTTTTTTGTAATGCTGTACTATAGTGCAACCAAGAATTGTTTGTATAAAATCTGTACACATCTTATACCTATTTTACGATCACTTTGCAGTTGTATAATCCTTTGATGACATTTGTGATTTAACATTTACTTATTTGAGCATAGTTTGTACATTTACCGGTAGGAAGACGCTGTAATCCTCTATTGCGATTAACAGCTGAAAATAATTTAAAAGTTCTAGAATTTCTAGAGTCTTGAACTTTCTGTATTCTATTTTATTCTTGATTCTATTATAGAGATATCATAAAGTATAATAAAAATGTAATATTAAACGAATCAAGGAATTTAAATATTGTAAATACAACAATAATTTTATAGCATCATCACAGGCGGACTTTGGTCTAGGCTAAAGAAGCAATAGCCTAGAGCCCAAAAATTTTAGGGCCCGGATTCAAGATTTTAGTTTAAATAATAGAAATATATATACAGGGTGATGACCGCGACTCTCGAACATGGTTATTTAACATATAAAATCATAATTTTATAATTTCCTGCTTCCCTAACTATTTTAAACAAGACAGCTTCAAATAAAAGTTTTAGGACGTAAAATTTTGCATCTAATCCAATAAACAAAATTAATTTTGCATGCTTCGTAACGGCACAAATTAGATCTGAAAATAGCCTCAAAACTATCGATAGTCATGGAATTGAAACAAAATTAAACAAATATTTGACGTTTAATCTGTCATAATAATTTCTTTATTTATTATGTCATTTATTTTGACACATCAAACGTTAAAACATTTGTTAATTTTTATTTAATTTGAAAAAATCAACTTGCCTCCGCCAGGATTTGAACCCAGACCTTCCACTCGGGCCGCGGACGTTCTAACCAATTAGACCACAGAGGTGTGACGAAATTGATGGCATTGACAAGCGATTTTTTTCCCTATGTGCCGTTTGAAAGTAATATCAACTGTGCGAATGGGTTTGTTCGACAAATGCAATTGATATACAAACGTTGACACGTTTGAAATTAATCAAATCATTAAACTTTCAAACGGCACATAGAAAAAAATCGCTTGTCAATGCCATCAATTTCGTCACACCTCTGTGGTCTAATTGGTTAGAACGTCCGCGGCCCGAGTGGAAGGTCTGGGTTCAAATCCTGGCGGAGGCAAGTTGATTTTTTCAAATTAAATAAAAAATTGCTACGCACTTGTTATTTACAACTACTATTTAACAAAAATTTGTTAATTTTGTTTCAATTTCATGGCTATCAATAATTTCGTTATTTTCAGATCTAATTTGTGCCGTTACAAAGCATGTAAAATTATTTTTGTTTATTGGATTAGATGCAGAATTTTATGTCCCGAAGGGCCCGAAATAAATATTTTGCCTAGGGCCCGAAACATTTTAAATCCGCTTCTGAGCACCATCGTAAACACTTCAATAATCAGATAATTAAATAAGTACTTTCACAAACGATAAAATTTACCGTGCATTGTTGCAAGTTATTGAATAAAGTATACCGTAACACATATTTACAATAAAGGTTAACATATTTGAAACATAAAAGAATGTTAACTACAACATAAATAAGCATGGAAGCCAGCCAAGAGTGGACAATGCCTTCTGTAATTTACTACAGACAATAACGAGATACATAAAGTGATTCTACAAAGATGAGTTAACAATCTCGAGAGGACTTAAAAGAATTCATTTACTTCAAAGAGTGTTTTCTAACCGAGTAAAGTGTTCCGTAAATTATAAATAATGCAGTTGTTACGGTACTCAAGATAAACATTGTTGATACATGCCGCCTAAATGCAAAAAAAGAATAGGTTAAACGGACCTAGAAACGTTGAGTTGAAAGCAAAAATAAACGACACTAATGAGGCGAAAAATATTTCTACTGTAGAATACTGTACTCCATGTCAACAGACTGTTATACTAATCCATCACTAATATATCTTGATGCTTGGAAATGGCAGCTGCTAATTTTGTATTCTGTATGCTTCATTATTATCTTAAACTTAGTACTTAGTTACTGCTTCTTGTATTACATATTACAAAAAAAATAAACAGGAGTTATTTTTAATTTTTTATCTTAGAAAATTTTGTACTTACTTTTTATTTATTCTCTTTTGCAGGAACATTTTTTTATGTTCACCAATCGAGTTTCCAGGGCAGTAAGTTATGGAAGTTTATTCTAATTGATATAGCCACTATGGCAACGGTAGCCACATCGCTAGACAACATTAGGCGTATTTCATTTGCCATTTGGATTAGATCTAATTTACATTTACTGAGCTAGTTCGCTTATTTATTTCGCTGGATTACTTCGCTGACTTTATTTCTAGTACTAGAATTACTGATTCTACTTTACTTTGAAGTAATCCACTCCAATAAGTGCATCAGTTTGCTTAGTTCAGTTCATTTTGTCATGCTGTCTAATTTATCTGAACTGATTTAAGTGAACCAAGTGGCAAATTGAATACAGCTATTGTTCCACCTGACGATATAAATTAAAAAGTAAATATGATATCATCAAAATAATTGCTCGTCAAACAAAGTATAATTTGTAATACTAATAACAAAATACTATTCTTATTATGATATACAACACAAAATAAAAAATGCAATTTTCCAATTCAGTTACGACATGTCAACTTTTTGATTAGGCCATTTTTAGTTGTGAAAAGTGGTTCTTTTTTTAACTAGTTATAAAAAGTGACAGTATTCTATCACTAATGATAAAGTATCATTTGTAATTTATCAGTATGATACAAACTATATAAACAGGAAAACTATTTATTTATTGTAAAAGTTAATGGTACCATTTTTAAATGTAACATTTTGAAATATTGATGCTTCCTCGGCCTTATATCTTTGTAATAATTTGTCCTTCCGATATCCTCCAGTAATTCCAGTTATCAAAATAACCTATAAAAATGAAAATAAACATTTTACGAAAAGTTTTGTATTAAAAACCTACAACGCCAAATAAATTTCAATGTCTGCTTCCTTTAGAAATCTTCTGAAATCTTTCACCTTTCTCGACTTACACCAATTTGAAAGTTTTTATACGCAACTTCGTATATTCCCTTTCATTTTACAGTATCTTCTTTGTCAGATGGTATAGAATTTTCAGATTCACTCGTTTGTAAGCTCAAAACTTCGTACAAAACTGACAATTAATATTTGCTAAATGAAAACAAACTCAATTGTGTAAATAGTAACTTTTTCTTTTCACAGCAAGGGATTGCTACAACTATTTTATTAACTTACACCCATATGTCAAACGTATAATTCTATTATTATTTAAACTTCACATCTGAATTGGAAAAAATCTTATATGAAACTCGTACTAAAATGTGTATTTTTGTAACATGGCGTGTTGTTGAATTCAATTTCACACCTACCGATAAAAAGCACCATTTTTCACCACTAGTTGCATAAATAACTATTATATCATGAAATCGAAAAAAATTAACAACTTGACATGAATATTATTTTTAAATTTGCAAATGATTGCAGTGGTTAAAATGTAATTTCCTAACATGTTACAAAGTAATGAATTGGAAGAATGGATTCAAGTGGTAGAGCTTTTTAATATATATTTATTAAAATAAATTCTTGACCGTACATCATATTTAATACAATATAAAATCATACCATAAATGATATCTTTATTGCTGAAATATGAAAGTTAAAGTTGAATAATTTAAAACGTTCGCACTGCCATATTGCAATGACGTAGTTGCATTAAGCCAATCACAGAGCTTTGTCTGAAACGTTTGTCGGTGCTCAAGAAGACGAAGAAGAAATAAGCATTCAGCATTCTACGATTCTACCAATAATGTATAATACTAGACGAATTATGCCGTATTCAAGTCAATGCAGTGTTGTGAAGCAGAGAGGAATGGAATAACTTTTGGGTCCGCCGGATGCGCGGCAAGGAGCGAGTACACTTTGATGTTATGCAAGTTGCTCCTTGCCGCGCACCCGCCTCACCAACCAGTTATTCTATCCCTTTCTGACACACAACAAACGCCGATGTTATCCGTCTAGTTATGTTTTGTCTGAGGATTCTACTGACAACGACAAGTTACATGTTATTTATCTCTGTCTTATCTGTCTCTCTTTAAGCTAATATGCAACTACGTCATATTCATTTGTTTCGAAAGTTTAAATATTTTTATCATGCTTAATACAAGTTTTTTTTTAAAATAAAAAATTTGGGTATAATTATTTTATTACGTAGATTAATATATAAAAAAGTCAAAAAAGTCTTGAAAGGCCCCAACTAAATTTATATTAGCGTTTATTTAAACTTTTTTTGAGAATGTGGTTTAGCTTCATTTGACTAATACAAAATTAGTTAAAACTCTTTTGAGAATTGGACTGTAAGAGTTTAGTTAGTCAGAGATTTAAAAAAATTTAGGTTAAAGATAAAAAAGAGTATTACTTTTTTAAATGGACCTTAGATATTAAACCAGATTGTATGTATTTATCATTTTTTTCGTTTTATTTTATTTAGTGTTATTGTATAACTTAAGCTAGATAAAGTTCTTATTATTATTATTATATGAGGTGTGGCTATTAAATTTCAAATCTCTTTATGACACATGCGCAATAGCAGGGGCTAAGCACGGTACAGGAAATAATACTTCTGTCTCTGTCAATCTGCCGAGCCTCACAGTCTTGACTTTAATGCCGTATCCCCTCCTTTCAACGTCCTTGGATATTAAATAACGAGACTGGCGCAGTTTTAACATTTTATTTTGATTTTATACCTATTTACTTATTATAACCTTCAATATACATCCCTCCTCTATCCCTACAATGCTTCATGCGAATCAGCTCCTGAAGAACGCGTGCCGCTTTCTCTTTCATAGCTCAAATCTTGTTCCTTTTCAGGCAAATTTCACCTTAGGAAACAGATAGAAGTCGCAGGGTACAAGATCCGGCGAATAACGCGGATGACTCAACACTGGAATGCTGTGCTTGACTAGAAATCTCTTGACAGACATTGCGGAATGAGTCAGCGCATTGTCTTGATGGAGAACCCATGACTTGTCCTTCTAAAATTCGGGTATTTCTTTCAATAAATTATAAGTTTCAGTAGCAGTTTTGCTAAGTTTTATGTGAAATATCACAAAAATTCGTTGCTCTATGTTGCATTTAACATTTTTCTGGCGAAACAAAAAAACAACTTTAATGAGAACGAAAGCTACGGTTATACGGATTTGTTTACAGAAGCGACAGGTACTGCATTCGAAAGAGAAAGCTTCACGCAAAAAAGATGATGGTCGTTGGCTTTTGGCACATGCGTACTTTTTCTGTAGCAGCGTCAGTCTCGTTATATAATAGCCACAACTCGTAGAGTAGAATTTTTTTTTTTTTCTTTGGGCTTAGGGCCCCTTTCTTAACTCAGCTAATCAACATAAAACCCGCCAGTCCGCCACTGTTAAGGTAGTAATAGCGTGAAAAAAAAATTGCAGATCTGAATGAAATTTAGCGCACGTAAACATGGGATAGTCATACGCATCCTGTTAAAATATAAAACACATTCATCGTCTGTGAACAAATATATTCGCTTGTAAAGTTGAGTTCTTATACACGGGACTTATGGCGATCATCACTCAGAATCGCACATATTTGGTTTGTGTACCTCTAAAATTTTGCAGTTTCATTTGAAAAAATAGTATGATGTTCTAGAACTATCCATGTATATTATATCAGAAGGAGAAAGTTTTTTATCGTTTAGTAATGGATATATAGCCATGCAAAGTCTTGTTTTTAACAAAAAATTAAGAATCCCAATTTATAATGGCAACACCACACGGTGGTATGGTATTTGAAAATTCCCTAGACCAACAACCTGTTAACAATTCATGATATTCAAATTATAATACGTATAAAACGCTTATTTTATTCAATTTTTATATTTTTTTGAGCATCAGTTACGCCACTCGACAACCGATGGCTCCACCGTTACACTAGTACTACCTTAATATGTGTCCTACCGGTATCGGATGTATCATCATCCTCAGCCGTCAGGAAGCACTTACAACCGTGAGTACTTTATATAACTATTATTATTATGTGAGAAAACATAATGGGTAATTTTCTTATTACTTATATAGGTAATAATTTTGATTCGACTCATATGTAAATACCCTGTGAAGTCTTCGCATAAATTTGCAGGTTGTAAATGATATGAAATCTAAAGATGAAAAGAAATATGAAGTGAATGTAGCGTTACGACGTAAAATACACTATTAACTTTTTATAAGAACTCTGTAATATGAGAAGGCTTCAAGTCTAGTCGTTCTTTCATATTATAAATTGATATCAGCTCAGGTTACTCATTCCAAATATAGCTTGAAATTTAATATCACTTCAAAAAACTTTCATAAAATTTATTCCGATCCTTAGTTGTTAACAATGTAGGTATATTATAAACAACTGACGAATGTGAAAGCCAAATATGAAATGAAAAAATTGTGATTGTTTTCCTAAAATGAACTTAAACTTTCTTGAATGAAGTCATATATTTGACAATATAACCAGTGGCGTACCTAGAACTTTTACCGCCCAGGGCGGTCTCCATTTTGCTGCCCTTTTTAAGTCAATCGAATGGTGGTTTTTATAAATTAAAAAAATAAATATAAAATAAATATATCATCACGACTTTTACCCATTACTGGGGCGTGATTTGACAACTGGTAACCGCACTTCACGCGCAAAATATATCACTTACCGAGATCTGCTTTAGCAGAGTGCTACGCCCAGTAATGGGTAGAAGGCGTGATGATATATTTTTTTTTTTTATTCAATTGTTCATTTAGATTTTTAAATCAAACTGAATACTTACTTAACAGTGCAAATGACAATGAAACTTTAATACCATTATGGACAATCGTAGTTCAATGGATACAACTTTCGTATCACAAGAGAGTTCGCAATTAATAGCAAATGTTTGAAACTTGTATATGTCATAGTCTTTTTGTAATATTCGTCTATTCATGAAATACCAGTTTTTAGTGTTTAATGCGCCGTTAAGGCATTCATGGTTCTGCGAAACAATTGCCTCACAAACGAGAATTCATGCACTCAAACTTCGCTAACTTCGACTTAACAAAAAAATAATAATAATAACTGGGTCTGAATAATTAGTATTCCGCTATACGCTGTAGGTCTTTTTAGTTAGAGAGCTAAGGTGCAAATGATGTCTCATTTTTTCCAGTGACAGAAATGATAAACATGAAAAAAAGAAAATTTGATTTGGGAACGGATGGCAACTATTGATGGCGCCGATGTGAATGCGCCGATTTTAAGGGTGGTTGTTGACATATTTTTTACAGTCTAATTTTCAGTTTAAATTATAGACTTTGGTATAATTAAGTAATTAAAATAGTAGACAGAAATTTTGGCCGGTGACGCATATGCGACAAAACCGGTCAAAGTAAACAATTTTTATGGTGTCCTGTGACATATTTCTACTTGTTCACGTTAAATACAAAAAATTTTTTTACAGAAATTATTGCTGGTTGCTCATTGGTGACAGAATCTCTGAAAGTGGACTGGTGTAGGGATCAACAACCACCTTTAAAATCGGCGCATACACATCGGCGCCATCTATAGTTGCCACCGTTCCTAAATCTAACTTTCTTTTTTTCATGTTTATCATGGCATAATCTATTAAAAAATCCATTTATGTCACTGGAAAAAAAGAGACATTATTTTTCACCCTAGCTCTCTAACTATTTGTATCATAATTTAAATCAAGTTTCTGTTGTACAAATGAGGAAATAAACTAAATAAATATAAATATATCATCACGCCTTTTACCCATTACTGAATGTGGCACTCTACCGAAGCAGATCTCGGTAAGTGATATATTTATGCTCGTGAAGTGCGGTTACCAGTCGTAAAATCACTGTCCCCAAAGATGTTAGTGGTTGGGGGAGCCACAAGGGTAATTTTAATTTGGTGAAAATGTGTGTCGGCTGTAGGGATCGAACCAGGGTTCTTAGGATCCGTAGGCCGACTTTATACTACTGAGCCATTAGTCCATAAATAAAAATTTATATTTGTCGCAGCATGTCAGCAATGCAGCACGAAAATTTATATTCGTTGTTTCCAAGGTAATGAAGATTTAAAAATGTATCTGATGTTAAACTGACAAAAGTAACGTTTCTAAACCGAGTTTTTATGAGGTGGGGTATTGCTTTAAAATATCCAAAATTAAGTTTTTAAAGCAATAAAAATAAATCAGATCAAAAACTCTATAAATAACAAAATTTAAATACCAGCACCCATAAGAAACCAATTATCTGGCCTAATTTATTCCATTCGTTAACTTCTCGCAAATCCTCAACTAGCAGGTGGTGGTTGAAAGTTTCAAACCACATGCAGCAGAAAATCATCTCTTTCGCTGGTCTCTTAGCTTGAAAACTCAGCTCGCCTCGTCGCGCGTCGCCCAGTTGCTGCGCAAACGATCCCATAACTCTTATAATCAACTATAAAATATGGGCCTTATTCCAAGCCGTAATTTACGGACAACGTAGATCTGATTACCGAGTGCATGAAAGAATACCGTAGGGAGACACAGGGATGAAGAACCGAGGAACGAAAGGGAAGAGGGAAGACAGGAAACTTGAAAGGGATAGAAGATTTTGTATTTTGCTGATTTTGCACTTTTTTATTTGATGAGTAGATAGTTCGACGTTTGGACAACAATGAGGGGTAAATTTTAGTGCAGGGCCGGATTTACGAATAATCAAAATAAGCAGTTACTTGTGACTACCACACAGCACACACACACTATGGGGACCCCAAAAAAGAAATTCATAAAATAATTGTATCTGTAAATTCATTTCTGATTAAATATTTTATTGTATTAACACAAGTTTTATTTACAAACGTATTTTTTTTCTTTTCTCTATATAATCATACATACATACATACATATCTTCACGCCATATCCCAACAAATGGGGTAGCACGAACCCTAAAATCACTCATAAAACATTCACTCATCACAACCAATCATCGTCAAACACTCTCATCCAAACACACCACCCTCACTTCAACCACCCTCAAAGATCACTCCATATAAACTCATTCATTTATACACTCGAAACTACTATCACACAACAAACCTTCAATCACATCACTCCCCCTCACCTACCACTCACTTTCCTTCTTCAACGCACACAACGCATTGAATCCATATATATATATATATATATATATATATATATATATATATATATATATATATATATTATATCGATAAAAGGATCGTGTCACGTGTTAATATATAAGGAGAAGATAGTCGGAAGTCGGACAAAATGATCAAAACTCAATGATATATTGTTAACGTTTCGGTTAATATATAACCATCCTCAGAACTGTAAGGAGGAAAACATTTATTAAGTACAATTTTAGTAAATTATAAAATTTAAACAATGAAAACTAGGAAAACATACCTTAACAAATATCAAAAAATAATTTTTTGAAATATTTCAAACAAAAACAAAAATGTACAAAATTGTTATTATTTTTTTGTTCTCCATCAAAGATTGCTGTTTTAAATATTTCAATATTACTTGAGCTATAAATTTTTGGTCCTAATGAAACAACTAATAATTATACATATTAAGAAACAAAAAATTAATATGCAGGAAATTATAATATATTTTTTTCACAATCGGAATAGAAATTAGATTTTTATTGCATGCTGTTATTTATCGTTGCCTATAACAACGGGAGTAACGTATTTTTTTTCCATAGCAATGAGTATTTTAGACCAGGTGCTAAGGAAATCAAACATCGTCTTGACATCCTATTCAATTTTTTACGAAAAAAAGAGAAACAAATCAATGGCAACTACAATATAACATATGAAATAATTATTTCTAATATTTTTTAAAATAATCACTTTTCCTAGTCTTCGGCTCGTGTTGCAATTTTATTTCTGGAAAAAAATCATGGTCTTCTCTCCCTGAATATATAATATACTATTTATTATATAAATACAAATGAAAAATATAACTAAGAGTAAAAATTTTTAATTAATTAAGTAAAAGATCACGGGAATGGAATAGAAACGAAAACAATAAACGTTTGTCTCTAATATATTTTTATTTAATTTTCATTTCAAATATTCTTCATATATATTTTTTCAATCTGTTTTTTTAATTAGATCCCCAGTTTTGTTATTTCTATCTTCCAAGTATTAATGAGAGGATATTTCAAAGTATTTTTATATTTTTAAATCATTTTAAAGATAATAGAACATTTAAAATGCCACAATCGTGTATAGTGAGGTGATGATCTATTTATTTTATTAATTAAAATTATGAAAATTTAACAAGAAAAATATTTTTTTAAAAATGGTGTTATGTATATGCAACTTATAGAATTATCTCGAGAATTATAGAAATATAACATATGTTTGAAATCTTTGTCAAACTAATAAATTAAAATGTATTTGGAGGAGCTGGGATTTGAACCCAGGACTTTCCGCATGCGAAGCGGACACTCTACCACTGAGTTACACCCCCGATGGTATTTATCGTCATTTATTTATCTAACCTTGCTAATACTAAATTAGATTGTGATAAAATTAAATGAACGACTTTTATAATACTATTTAAGTAAAAGACAGTTTTGCATCTACTCCTAATGCACATAAAAAGTATGTTAAATGCCTACTTTTAATATTTTCACATTTTACTTAAATGTTTTCACTCTTGCGTAGTTGAAAAATTATAGAGTCATTGTAAATTTTATGAACCAATTCTCAAAAGAGTTTTAGCTAATTCTAAATTTTGGATTAATTAACCATTAAACCATATTCTCAAACATCCCGATTTTTAAAACAGTTTTAGCTAAACCTGTATTTTGGATTAGTTGATTTTATACTAGTCCGACTTTAAAAGGTTAATCCAAATTACTTTCCGAAAAACAAATGGTGACAAGATTATATTAGAGTTATTGGTTATTTACATTTGGAAAACATTAATCTACAAAATTAATCAAGAGCAATGACGTATAATACTAGACAAATTATGCCGTATTCAAGTCAATGCAGTGTTGTGAAGCAGAAAGGGATGGAGTAACTTGTTGGTGAGGCGGGTGCGCGGCAAGGAGCGAGTACACTTTGATGTTATGCAAGTTACAAACATTTGTAGTTATTTTTATATTCAATTACTTACTTTTCATACATCAAAGTAAAGGTTAGTTTTTGACATATTAAGTGTTTTGTATACGCACTTTTGTATTTAAATAAATAAAATGCTCGCGTCTGATAACTATCATTAACATAAATGCAACCTGCATAACACCAACTTGTACTAGCTCTTTGCCGCGCACCCGTCTCATCGCCCAGTTATTCTATCCCCTTATGCTTTACAACAAACGCCGTTGTTATCTGTCTAGTAATGTTTTGTCTGAGATCAAGAGATATCATGTTGACAGTGATGAGGCTTGCCAACTAAACAGGATAGCCAACTCAAAATTTGTTATCAATCTTCGACCATTTAAAATAATCGAGTAATTCCCTATATTTAGCTACACAATGTTGTGAAGCCAACATCTGAAGTAGTGGGTTAAGGGGATTGGCCCACAAAGCTATGTTTTTGTTTACCTTTTACTAATTGTTGTGTTGTGATATAATACAATTAATACTGTTTTTTTTAATCTCGAACTATTTATTAATTATATGAATATATTTTTGAATATATTACAAAATATAAATTCATATTTTTACATTAAACATGCAAAGTCTTAAAAATGTTCATTTATTATTATTAGTTTATAATAGTCACGTAAAATTAAAATATTATTATAAAAACAAATTCATATTAAATATTTCATGGATTTTGACTTGATACGATATTCATATAATGGCTCAGTGGTATCAAGTCGGCCTGTGGAACTTAAGAACCCTGGTTCGATCCCTAGAACCGACAAAACATTGTCATCAATTTAAAATTACCGCAATGGCTCCCACACCACTAATATCTTTGGGGGCCGTGATTTGACGACTGGTAACCATACTTCACGCGCATAAATATATCACTTACCGAGATCTGTTTCAGCAGAGTGCCACGCTCATTAATGGGAAAAAGGCATGCTGATATATTTATTTATTTATTTTACGATATTCTTTGAATTTTAATGTATTTAAAGTCATGAACGTGGGACGGAAAAAATTGGGAGAAAATAACTGTTGAAGTTAATATTTCGGTATTTCGGTATACTAAACTAGTACAAAATGAAATATAAAAAAATAAATAATTCATTTCATCATCACTCGCCATTCACATGTAAGTTACTGCACTGTTAGTTTTTTTATATTTCAATTTATACTAGTCTACTTTTTTGTGTTTGTAGCTGAAGATGGTACTAACCAGTACCGAAATATTAAAGACCAAATATGAACTTCAACAGTTCTTTTCGTCTAATTTTTCCCCGTCCCACGTTCATGACTTTAAATACATTACAATTCAAAGGAAACTCGTACTAGGTGTGGCTATTAAATAACGAGACTGATGCTGTTTTAACATTTAATTTTGATTTCATACCTACTTACTTATTATCACTTTCAATATACACCCCGCCTCTATTCCTACAATGCTCCATGCGAATCTTCCCTTGTTCGAAACAGTGCTGGAAGTCTTCTTCTGTGAGCTCTTTCAGAACGCATGCCGATTTCTCTTTCAAAGCTCAAATCTTGTTGCTATTAAGGCAAATTTCACCTTAGGAAACAGATAGAAGTCGCACGGTGCAAGATCTGGCGAATAAGTGCACGTCCACAACGGCGCACCGCACATAACCTAAGGCGTGTTTCTTTGGATTGTGATTGTGATTTTCTAAATCATGATTCCTTTGATCGTGATTGCGTTGAATCATGATTAAATATGATACTGAAGAAAACATCGAACAGGAATAATGATTCAAATCCAACCCGATCGACGCGATCCTATAGTATGAACGTTAAAATAACTGCAAATGTCAAATACACAAACTAACCTATTTTAAAATTTCATAAATGAGTGTCCATGTAAGCCATTTAAAAATTGTTCCAGAAGCAGCCAATTTCCCTTAATTCCACAAATAGAGCACATAAATTTATCATCAGACGCCATTTTAAACCTTCGATGTGTATCAGTCAACATGAATCATAGAAAAAGTATGATTCAGAAGGGTAGGGGGATTGTCGTTTCGTGATCACAAAATGAAAGAGTAGGGATAACGAATAACGAACGAAGAAACATGATTCTTCATGATCATGTTAAGTTTGATCACTTTGATTACGAATCACAGTCCAAAGAAACACGCCTCTAGTCTAGCTTAGACCATTGCACAGACCATCGCACTGCACTGAGGATTGCACACGTATGGCCAACGACGTACCGCACGCACAGCGCATATTGCATATAATATTCGTCATTTTATATAAAACCTCTCAAATAAAGATGTCTTTTGCGATGACTGATAGTTCCTCTGATGAGGATTTGCTTATCGAAACAAATAAATGGGTTATATTAGAATTGACAAAACAAAACGATAAAATACACTTTTTAAATAAAAGACGCAAAATTTATGGAGAATATCATCATTTATACGAAGATTTAAGGAAGGATCCTGAGAGATTCTTTTCGTACATGCGAATGGATGTGGGTACCTTTGACTATATTTTTGAAAAAGTAGACAATGATTAAGTTAAAAAATGGGAAAACTGTCACGGGCAACCTATTACAACTACTGAAAGGTTAATGGTCACATTCAGGTAAGTTAGTAATAAAATATATTGATTTTAATTATATAAAAAAAAATTTCTCCATATTGCGCGGTGTGCGATCCTACTGTGCGAGCAGAAAATACCATGGTCTATTCTTTGGTGCGAGGCTATGGTTTATGCTAGCGTCTGTGCGATGTGCGGTGCGCCGTTGTGGACGTGCACTAAGGCGGATGGTCCAACACTGGGATGCTGTACGTGGCTAGAAATCTCTTGACAGACATTGCGGAATGAGCCAGCACGTTGTTTTGATGGAGAAATCATGACTTGTCCATCCACAATTCGGGTACGTTTTTCAATAAATTATAAGTGTCAGTAGCAGTTTTGCCAAGTTTCATGTGAAATTTCACAAGAATTCGTTGCTCTAATATTGCACTTAACATTTTTTCGGCGAAACAAAAAAGCAACTCTAATTAGAACGAATGCTACGGCTATACGGATTTGTTTACAGAAGCGAGAGGTACTGTATTTGAAAGAGAAAGCTTCACGCTAAAAAGCTGACGGTCGCTGGTGTCTAGCAGCGTCAGTCTCGTTATTTAATAGCCACACCTCGTACTATGGCAGTTCGGATTAAAAACTTATTTGTAAACAAATTTATATGGGCCATTCCTTTCCCCCACTTTAAGATGTGTTGGTTTCACAACAAATATACCCATGGTTTGTCTACTTTGATGGTCGAAGTTATCAAGCAATTATTATAGTCACCCGGTCTAAATAAGGGGTGCGAATCAGAAAGGGTCGAACTGCGTCGTCACCACTTCAAAGTAAAGTGATGTACTGAAGCGAAGAGACGTGTGCGCGGCAAGGGGAACCTAGTTAAACAGAATGTCAGGAAATTGACGCCATAAACGGTCTATTTCGCTTGTGTCAACGTCATTTTGTTAATTTGAATGGAAGTTTATTCTGAAATTGTAATTTTTAAATGTCAGACTTTAATGTGTTTTAAGTAATTATGAAAGGGATATTATAAATAATGGATTAGCGCTAATGTTGCAGAGTTAGGTAATAAGTAGAAAAATATATATGGAAATTTTATTTTTTCATTATTTACACTTCGTTTTATATTTCATGCTTTCATGTCACTGATTTTACAGTTAAAATTATAAAAATATAAAGGTAATAAATCCTATATTTTCTAACATTATTGCAAATACAAAATACTGCTTTATAATGCGAAATATGAAATACAACCGAGCACTCAAATAATGTATTATTATTATTATTTTTGAATTTCGTTTACAGTTACTGTATGCAGTACTATTTCTTTTAATTGCTTTTATGATCATATATTCTTTATTATCATTCGATTCCCGCTAATGCAATTATCCTAGAATTGGAAACAGGATACATAGTATTAAATGTAATTGACTTTGCTATAATAATAATATGTTATTCGTATACTCCATGCCAAATGCCACGATTATTACGTCGTTAAATTTGTAATTATTTTTTCCACTTCACATTCAAGTTAGAGGATTTTAAAGTTTTTATTAAAAGTTATATATGTATGTACCTATGGTATTATGAAGTTGATGGTAATACCTCTCAGACGACTTACAAACTCTCTGACCAGAGGTCCTCGGTCCTGTAAGCTTGTCGCCCGTTGTGCATAGAATATTTTATGTCTTACTGCTGTTTTTTAGTAACCTAAATAATAAATAATGGATTTTCTATCCTATCTTGTAACATTGAATACAAAAAACGTCAGTCTGTTGACAGTGTTACCATACTAATGTAACTCTTATGGCCGTTTGCACCACTACCGTTTAAATTCTCGGTTTAACTAAGCTGAGTTTAAGCTAAGCCATGGTTAAAATTTTGAGTGGTTTGCACGGGTAACATCTAACTGCGACTTACTTAAGCCTTAGATTTTATGACAAAAGTTTTAGAAGTATTATACCTTGTATGAATTTAGGAATTTTTGTATTATCCCCTAACATTCTAGTAACTTTTGGTACTTTAAAGTTACACATTTTTGTTTACAATTCGTTTTGAGATTTCAAGCACGACAAGTGAGCAGTTGTGTTAAAGCACTAGTTTAATTAAAGTATATAATTCCAAAATGAAAATGAAAATTCAGACATTTTTGTAGTGAACAAACCAGAATATTTCAAATATAGTAATTTAAATTTCAAAATTGATTTTTATATTATTAAAATATGATTAAATTGAAATTAGACTTATAAATTCAAAGAAAAGAAATAAATTTTAAAATGACAGGAATCAAATAATTTCTTTATGACTTGTTAATTTTGTTGTTGCTATTAATCCAGTAATTTTAATTTTTTTCTCAGTTGAAATTGTTACTATTTTTATTCTATTTTCTATATTTATTGTATTTTCAATACAAACCTAATGACATATGATAAATATGGCATAGAATTGATTGTATAACAAGAGATAGCATTACCGCAGATAACTCTCTCTTACAGAACAGCGACGAAAGACTATGTCGAAAGTATGAAGTTTGCAAACTTTCTGTTTATGCGCAGCGATAGAGACAAAGACTAAAACTAAAACAGTAGCTGGAAACGCTCAGCTACATTCACATATGACAAATTCTCAAGGTCATGTCGAAAAACTAAAATTAAGACTATGTTAAGACGTGGAAACAAGGCTTTAGATGACAGTGACAGATAAAAATATTTAGAATTATTATCTATGACTATACAATAACAAACGAAATCTATTATAGACAAATATGAATATATAAACGACATGAACAAAATAATCAACATATGTTTTGCAACCAAAACAAATTTAATATCGAAAACACGAAGGTACATATTTAGTAACATTTATATAAACAATCGCATTATTAGTTTTAAAATTCACCCCGCCTCTAAGAAGTATAAATGAAGTGTACATCTGTCAGAAGTTTTAATGAAAATGAAATTCGGCTATTTTTAAAACAAGCTTCAAGTCATTTTATCTTCATTTAAAATAAAAAAGTACAGCGAGAGCAAAGTTTCTTCTGCGCAAATAAACTTTCCAATTACTAGCTCGAACTTTTAACGTTGTTAATTTAGAAACACCACTTTCTTTGGAGTATTCACCCCTACGTAGCGTGTGGCAGCTACAAACGAACCCTTTACATCAGTTCCAAGTTATCATTATTAAACCGGAACTGTCAGAACCGCCATTGTAGCTCACTCGCGTGCGTCGAGCATCACAAAATAGAGAAGAAAAGGAAATGTCAATTGAAAATAACAAATGCCAGGTTGTCGTTCGAAATGCGAACAAAAGAATATTGGAAACAGTTTGTATGGTCTAGGCAGAACCGGATTAAAAATTGAAGCGAGAGATCGTTAAACTGAAACGTAAACTTCGACGTGCGTTCGTCCTTTGTTTGTTATGCTCTTTGATGTTGAACTGCTGCTGTGTTGATAGAAAATGTTGCTTGTAAACAGACAGCACGGCATTCGCTAAAGAAGTCGTGAAATGCACGGTTATACTTTATATTTTCTTCTTCGGTTATGGTTTGTGTTTGTGCAAATGCATGGAGTTCTTTTTATTCTGATCAGGAAGCTTGTAATTTTATTGTCGACGGTCTTGTAGTTTCCTTTCCATAACGGGTTATTTTGCTATCAGATTTAATTCAATTCAAACAGTTAATTCTGAACAAAGTACCTACTATCAAACAATGAACTTTCAAAGACCAATATTATTTATTTCTGAGAAAGACATTCAACACAATTATTTCCAAAACAAACTGTACACTATTATAATATAATCATGATTAACGACTATTATTTACGAAGAATCACTATCAGAGTACAGCAGATATATAATTGCAGATTTCGATTAATATGTAACATTTCAACAGTAGTTGTAGTTCTTGTTAGGTTCTTATACAAGGGAAAAGAATATTGGTTGCATCCCTTCCCCCATAAAAATTAAGAAATATAACTTTCTTTTTAAATTAAAAACGAAAAAGAAAATTCTATTATTATATGCTTATATGCTACAGTTCGTTTCACGTGTATACTCCATTCCCTGTATCAAAACGATGACGTCATATGTGGACGAGGTTATCATAGATACGATGAAATATAGCTATCTTTTTTTAATAATATTATTCGTACCTATGCGAATGACATAACGTATGTCTTAATAAGTAAAGACACACGTTTCATGTTTTTTCACGTTCTATCAAATTTATTATTTGAATGAAAACGTATGACAGTTCTTACAAATACGAAAATTTATATTTACTTTGTTCACATTTGTTTATAATATAAAAATAGAGACCTATGGCCATGATTTTGTTATTTTCTCTCCTGTCATTTCTAAGTTTGTGACATTTTTGATACATAAATACAGACTGAGAAATAAGAAATGGCTTGAAAAATTTTGGGTAATCAAATGCAGAAATGCGTTTGTCATCTTCACGATTATTTTGCGATGGAGTTAGAGAGAATCGAGCATCTTCAATTAATTTAACTGTAGTACAAGAGGTAATGTGCATTGTATTTTGTATTTTCATATATTATTTATTTATATATAATAATAATGCATATAAAAATGTATATTCTTTTGAGTTTTATTTTATAAAATTACATATTTCAATAAGGTAGGTAATATTTTTCGTGAGTTAAGATCAATTTTATTTGGTTTCTTTTATAAACTAATTAAATTTTATAAAGTAATAAATATTTTAATCTGACATTTAATTTTTAAGTTATGTTTTAAAAATTTCAATCCAATACCAATGTAAACGTTTTAAGCACAAAATCTTGAATCACATGGATACCGAATGTGACGTAATCGTTTTCATACAGGGAATAGAGTATACCATTTAAATTTCCACTATACAATGATTCCTAAATTATTTTCTTTTTAAGAAATAAAGAATGAGACAGATAAATTGGCAAACCAGAAGTTTTTTCGACAGATTTAATGGTGCAAAATTCATAACAATTGTAGATGAAATAAGATAGTTACATAACCAAAAATAACTTTTATTAATTTTGGATAACGTAGTTTTATTAAGGATGGAAAAATATATTTTTTTTAATTGACGGCATTTCGGTCACATATTCGTGGCTATTTTCAGGTCGATAAACAAATTATAGTAAGTTAAAAAAAGCTACAAAAGTTTATAGAACACCTTACCAAATTAACAAAATCAACCAGTTGGTTAAAATATACAAATTAGTACTCAACTTTTATGTATTTTAATTATCTTGTAGTTTTTATTTAATTGGTTAGCTACAAAATTTTGTAATTTATTTTTAATTTTCTGTAATTTGTTTATAGACTTGAAAACGGCCACAAATATGTGACCAAAACGTCGTCAAATGTTTAAAATATCTTATATTTATCTTTAATAAAGCTACGTTATCCAAAAAACATGGACCAAACAATTTTTCGTACATGGTACGCTATTTTGAAACGTTTTATTTAAAATGTTTATTATCACCATGTTGCTAAAGTTAATCGTAAGTGTGATAATGAAAATTAAAGTTTACATAAGAGTCAATAGTAATTTTAATTTAGCAAATGAATCTAGTTATCTGTCTACTAGTGGTTAAAGTAATCATGCATTGTTTCAAATATAAATTTTAACATAGCGACAGAGATAACAATAAACTAAAATTAATATTTAACACTGCATTAGCATTTCAACCGTAGTAATGGTGACGCCTCTCAAATGTTAGAGAATTTCGTTTGTTTTGAACTCACGGCATTGTTTTGTTGAGATGTATTGAAAATGTAAATTACGAGCACAAAACGAGAAACATATGTATTGTATGAATAGCCACGCCACTTGATTTATTCGCTAAATTATCTTTGGTTTTTAGATATGTAAATTTTAATATTAACGGTAATAAATGGTATTTTTAAATAAGAATGCGCTCATAGTGGTTATAATTTAAACTATGACAAAGGTACAGTTTGCTACTAATACAATAACTAAATACTTATAAATGAAATAAAAATGAATAATACTAGAAGAAATATTTACACTAAAAAAGATTATTAAACTATATTTAACTAATATTAACTAAAAGAACTAATTTCTACTAACGAAACCCTATACTATTAAAATAACTTATAAACTAGATATATACTTTAATTTGTACCTAAAAGCTAAACGATAAATGAAAACTACAAAAAAACGACAACACAGAACTATATTCTACATCAATTAATTTTTGAAAAACACTACAAATAAAATAAACGAAAATATAAAGAACCATCTGAAAGTGTAGGTACCTTTGTCTTAAGTTTGACAAATCGTGATCAACGACATCGCTTAGTAGATGAATATTCCAGTACAGAGATACTGAACTTTCTCGTACTTCCGGGCATAAATGACCTACTTTATTCCTCACTTTCGAGGATAGAAGTGTTACTTTTAATCTCGGAGGGATTAAAATGACAGATAAATAATAATTACCGTAGCAACAAGTATATTGTAAATCTCAAAATATTTCACTTTGTTTATATTCCATAAGTAACCTAAAAATTTGTATAAAGCTGTCAATTATATGTCAAACCAATATCAAAATTAATCATTAATTCAAAATATATGGCTAGAAGTGCGAAAAATAGTGTATATACTATAGGACTAAAATGCATTTAATCCCTCAGATGATTATTTCCCTAGCTTGCGGCTAGCGAAATAAACTTCTCCGTCGGGAATAAATTATGCACTTTTGTCCCTTGGTATATAATATACTATTTTTTTAAGCTCAAAAAAAGTATCGAATTTATAATACTGGACTTGAAGTCAGCCAGGTTTGAAAACTCGTGATCTTTTACTGAGTAGTAAAACCTGAAACTTCTGGCTCTTCACTTTAGCACGCTTACTTATTCGCATCACAAACAAAAAATCTTGCCATACTAAAAAAAATATATATCCTCCTAATTCGTCCCTGTATGAAACTACAAGCACTGATATAAATCTATCTTCATCTGCCAGTCAGTTGATCCCAACCTAACCAACTCAAACACTACAGCATTTTTTTACCCAGAATCAAAGGATCCATTCCTATCCACATTTCCACATCTCTGAGCAGCGAAGCTTGAACATCACGGGCGAGTGCGCCGCGAATGTCCGGGTCGGAATCGCCTGATGACAAAAACACTGTTTGTTTAGAATCAAGTACACGTATTCCATTTTTATTCCCGGGGTTCAGTTGCAAGCGAAGTGAACTTATCGAATTCTCTTTGAGAGCGGTTAGAGCGCGGAAGAAATCTGAGCGATAAAAGGAATTCTTTTAATGACATGTGTTCATGAACGGTAATGGGTTTTAGGAAAAAAATCTATGGTTATGTTTTACTGTTTTCGTTTCGAAAGAGTTTAGCTAAATTTATCTCTTTGAATTGCTGGTGTAAAATCTAAAACCTGCCAATTCATTTGCAGCGGTAAGTTATTTATTTGTTAAGCTGGATTCATAATGAAGTAACGCCAGAAGAAACGCAAAAATAGTAGATAAGGCAAGAAGTTAAATCTTGTGATTGAAATAGAACCATTTATATTGACGCAAAGCAAGCGGTAAAGTAAGATAACTTTCAACTTTCTACGTTACTTTACCTAACATTTCATACCGTTGACCAATCAGAAGTCAGTATTTTGAATTTCGCATTGTAATCTCTATTACCTACCGTGCTTTATCAGTTATTACTTTTATACGTTTTGATTGATCTAAATTAAAAAAAAATTACTGATAAATAATACAATTTATAGATACTAATAATAGCACTTGCAAGTGCAGAATTTAAATCTGCACAAGCACTTAACCTTTTTCGGCACGTGGTATAAGCATTTGTCCTACAACTATGTAATTTAGAAAATCACTAAAATATTATCAGAATTTATAAAATTGTAATGATATTTCACGAGAACGATGTTTTACGGCGTTGCTATGATTGCTTGTTGTTATTTAAAAATATTTCACTAATTTCAAGATAATATCTTCAAAATCGTCTAGATTGGAATACTACACTGAGTGATTCTTCTTTATCATTTACACCTCCAAAGGTAATTGTTGGAGCTTTTCTTGACAATGACAATAACCTGCTGCTGGTACTTCTATAACCTCCGAAATTATTGTCAATATTATTGTTAATAATATGAACAGGTACGGAAGAAATCAATGTTTCTTTAGATAACAGTTTCCACTTCAAATTATGTTAATATAAGCAACTGTAACAACGTGTTATTAATATACACAAACAATCAATATTATGTATTTCACTTACTCTTTAAATAAAACCATTTATCGATATATTTTACTTTGTTCGGTTATTTTTATTAATTATCATATTTAATAATGAGTTCTTGTCTGCTTAATATGAAGTGTACAGATAAGATATACTGCAGTTTAAGGTTATGTTTATAAATTACGTGACCCATCGTGACCCAATTAACATCACGGCTTGTTCCCAACTTAAGTGCCACACCCAGTAATGGGTAAAAGGCGTGATGATATATTTTATTTATTTATATAGTTATAGAGCGCGAGTAAAATAATTACAGTTTCGTTAGGAATGCATTATTATTGACCATAAAAAAACAATTTAGGCTTATTTATTAAATAACGGGTTTACATATAACTTCATTATTAATACAATTTAATTACGGAAAGCCACATGAAAATATCCTGTAGGTAGCTGTTTTCTTTAGATTTCATGTCATTTACAACCTGCAAATTTATGCGAAGACTTCACAGGGTATTTACATATGAATCGAATTAAAATTATTACCTATATAAGTAATAAGAAAATTACCCATTATGTTTTCTCACATAATAATAATAGTTATTTAAAGTACTCATGGTTGTAATTGTTTCCTGTCGGTTGAGGATGATGATACATCCGATACCGGTAGGACACATATTAAGGTAGTACTAGTGTGTCGGTGGCGCCATCGGTTGTCGAGTGGCGAAACTGATGCTCAAAAAAATATAAAAATTGAATAAAAATAGTGTTTTATACCTATTACGATTTGAATATCATAAATTGTTAACAGGTTGTTGGTCTAGTGAATTTTCAAATGCCATACCACCGTGTGGTGTTGCCATTATAAATTGGGATTCTTAATTTTTCGTTAAAAACAAGGCTTTGCATGGCTATATATCCATTACTAAACGATAAAAAAATGTCTCCTTCTGATACAATATACATGGATAGTTCTAGAACATCATACTAGTTTTTCAAATGAAACTGCAAAATTTTAGAGGTTCACAAACCAAATATGTGCGATTCTGAGTGATGATCGCCATAAGCGGTAAAAGAAATCAACTTTACAAGCGAATATATTTGTGAATGAATGTGTTTCATATTTTAACAGGATGCGTATCACTGACCAATGTTTACGTGCACCAAATATCATTCAGATCTACAAAAAAAAATTTCACGCTAGTATTACCTTAAGTTTCTGTTGTACAGAGTAGCAAGAATAAGGAAATAAATAACAGAAGCGCGTTTTAACCTCATATCTAAAAAATACAAACGGTTAACACTGTTATCAATAATTGATCAAATAACGCATGGTTTGAGAATAAAGAATGAAATTTGTTGTTCTTGGCTTGAGCGCAAAAATGGCTAATTACGTCTCTGAATTTTAATAGGCAACTTAAACAGAGTTTATTTTGGTATTTGGATGACTAGTCAACCGTATAAACAATAACAATCCCGAGAAATATACTTCATCAGCATTGTCATGCAAGTTTGATTTTCCCTTTCTCCAACGAGTTTCATTCAGCAGGGAGATATTCAGCGCAGACAGTAGTTTTGGCAAATCGACTGAACGCATGTTATCAAAGTTTGTAATTCCGTTTGCTGAATTGTCAATAAAATTCAGCTGCAAAGTTCGCAAACCTCAGCGGACGACTATTATTGGCAAGATGCTGTATCACGACGCAAAATGTTCCAAACTTTAGTAATATTGCCAGATTCTTACAAACAGCGTATTCGTTCAAAAAATTCCTTTCTTATATCTAAAAACTGACCTATTTCATTCGAAAATGAAGAACTAGAGCACTGACTCTGATATATTGATTTTTATATAGATAAATATAAATATTATGTTATAGTAATTATGTAACCAAGTAACTCATCCTAAACAAACAATAAAATAAATACATCATAACGACATTTAATATATTACTAGCAAAAACAGACTCAGGATGTAATACTATTAAGGTAGTTCTAGTCATGGCCTACTTTATTGAATTGCGCTACGCTTATTATGGCCGTTTCATTTCATCATTTTGCCATATAAAAATTTGTCGTGAGTTTTTTACAGTTTTGGTAGGTCAAGTAATGCCATCTAGTGTTTTTTATTTCAATTAAAGGAAAATAACAACGCTGTCAAGTTTATATGATCAAACCAAATACATTTAATAGAACTGGGTATTTTATTTATACATTTAATATTATTAAATATAAATAAAATATATCATCACGCCTTCTAACCACTACTGGGTGTGGCACTCTGCCGAAGCAAATCTCGGTAAATGATATATTTTGCGCGTGAAGTGCGGTTACCAGTCATCAAATCACGGCCCCCAAAGATGTTAGTAGTGGAAGAGCCACAGGGGTAGTTTTTGAATTATGAAAATTGTTTGTCGCCTGTGGGAACTGAACCAGGATTCTCAGGATCCACAGGCCGACTTCATATCATTGAGCTAGTATTCTGAGCTTTCGACAAAAGTGACTAGCTAGTCTAGACTAAGTGAATTTAATTTGGCAACGTAGCATTATCTGTCACTTCTGGTAAATAATGTCGCCATATTGTCTACTTATTTAAAATTTTTGAAGTGTTTATAGATCAAAAAAAGGAAGTATTATTGAATTATTGTTGCTAACGGTTAGTATTTTACTGTAAAGATCGTATGATAATAAATATACAATGACAAGGCTTGGAATTTTAATGACATATGAGACGGACATAATAAGCGTAGCGCAATTTAATGAAGTTGACCATGTTCTAGTGTGACGGTGGCGCCATCGGTTGTCGAGTGGCGAAACGGACGCTCAAAATAATATAAAAATTGAGTAAAATAAGTGTTTTACACGTATTATGATTTGAATATCATGAATTTTTATCAGGTTATTGGTCTACAGAGACTGGCAATATCACTCATTATAGGTTAATAATTAAAGTCAAATATTGTTACACAATTTATACAATTGGAATTATATACATTGCCTAGGTATTTCATGGAATAACGATATTATCGTGATATGTGCAGCTTTTATTTTCAAATACATTTATATATATATATATATATATATATATATATATATATATATATATATATATATATATATATATATTTCTTTTATTATAAATACTTATTATAAATGATCTTACAATGACTGTTTAACTGCAATTGTGTGAAATTTTATTTCAAATACAAGCGCATGTTGTCGGTCTCTTCCTTTCTATTATATGTAGATTCGTTATTACCGATGCGAACATGAGTAATTTGAGACGAAAAATTAATGATAAGTGTGTAGGAATGACTGGATGGGTGTGCTTGAAGGTTTATTGCGTGATGAATGATTCCGGATGTGATGAGTAAATGAGCTTGTATGGAGCAAACTATGAACTTGGTTAAAGCGAGGATGGAGAGTTAGGATGAGAATGTTTGACGAGGACTGATTATTTTACAAAACTGATAAGTAAATATTTTATGAATAATTTTGGAGTTCGTGCTACCCCATTTGAAGGGATATAGCGTGATGTTGTGTATGTATTGTAAATGGTATGTATTATTTTAGATTTAATTATATTTAAAACTCCCCCGTCAAAAAAATCTATATCCACCCCTGTCCGTAGAAGCCTTTCTAATTATTTTTAGTAAAATTTGCCTCATTTTATACTGTTTTTCACACTTTGCCGGAGACAGATATACTGCAAAATTTCAATTGCAGCTAACATAACTGAATTTTTCATTCTTTAAAATAATTTATATTCACATTTTATGATTTCAGAACCCATATATTATAACCAAATGTCATAATTGCGTTTTTTGTTTCAGATTATACTGTGCAAACCAAAGGGTGAAAGCAGAAACGGTGGAAGCTAAGTAGGTGGGTTAAAATTAAAATTTTAAAATGCTATTCCAGCACGGATGCATTGATCACGTTTTTGAGGCATGCGGATGACACTCTGTATGATGTAAATGACCACGGGGTCCTGAAACGCCCATGGGGTGTGCCAGTGGCTATCAAACAGTGTCACAAATTATACAGCTTCATAATTACATTTATTTGTATGAATAATTTATATTTATAATAAATCTCATTATTTATTAATTGCAAATTATTTGCAAATGTCATTTTTGTAATCATTTTCAATCATCAATTTGTGTTTCAGTTCATTACGCGTGCAATTTCACAAATGATTTTTGCAATAAGCGTAAATTAATTTTTTATGTTGTTGTTTGACACAATTTTGATTGTATAATGCTTGAATAATTATAATCAATTGCTCGTACAGTCGAATGTGTCAAGTCGGGCGATTTTTTTTTGGATTAATTGAGGTCATGTGAAGTACTTTGTAAAATATGACTTTTTAACGCTTTGTTTATTAATCGCAACGATAAACTTTCACATTCATAATGAACACATTTTCATTGTAATTAAATTTGCATTTTATATCAAGTATCCTTCTTGTATAATTCATTGCATTTGTTAATTCTATAATACAGATTGTTCCACAAAATCTGTACCATAGGAGATTAACTTAAGAATTAAGTTTTCCATTACCAATACTTCCGTTATTACTTTAAAGGTAACTGTGTCAAATAAAAATTGAAGAGAATTTTACTTATAGAATAACTGTCAATAGTATATTACGTAATAAGTCAGAAAAGTGATATTTTACTTGATGAAACGGTTCTTTGAAATACAAGGCTGCAGTTCGAGTATTTGAATCCACTAATTCAGTAAAAACACTTTTCCTACAACTGTTCGATTTCTTAATTATTAAATAACTATTATTGCCTTCTTTACGTATGGAAAGTAGATGAATGCAGACCAAGTGCGTTTATGTAAGCAAAGAAACACTCGTGCGGAAAGTACTTTGTTACGCAACTATCAAAAGAAAGTTGTATTGAGAGCGATTTAAATTTCGCGCCTAGCGTGGAATTCATATTTTGGCCACAAACGCTTATGGAAGAAGAAGATACGGTGAGCCAGCGCTAGTAAATATGCAGTAGTATATTTTGACGTTTATATACATAACCTTAAATTGCAGTATATCTAATCTGTAGACAACTAATAAAAAGAACCGAACAAAGTAAAATATATCGATAAAAGGTTTTATTTTAAGAGTAAGTGAAATACATAATATTTATTGTTTGTGTATATTATTAACACAGTTGTTACAATTGCTTATATTGACATAATGTAAAGTGGAAACTTTCTACTGTCTAAAGAAACATTGATTTCTTCCGTACCTGTTCATATTATTCACAGTAATATTATTGAGAACAATTTCGGAGGCTTTTGAAGTACCAGCAGCAGGTTGATTGTCATTGTCGAAAATAGATGCTACATACTCGTAGCATGATCCGGAGCTTCAATTATCTTTGGAGGTGTTTATGATAAAAAAGAATCACTCACTGTAGTATTCCAATCTAGACGATTTTGAAGAAATTGTCTTGAAATTAGTGACATATTTTTAAATAACGTAGAACAATGTGCAAGCAATCAACAAACAAACCACAGCAATGCCGTAAAACATCGTTCTCGTGAATATCATTAAGATTTTATAAATTTTCACATTTTAGTGATTTTTTAAATCGCACAGTTGTAGGAAAAATGTTGTTTATAACACGTGCCGAAAAAGGTTACGTTAAATTCTGCACTTGCACGTAACAAGCCTTTTTCGGCACTTGTTATAAAAATAACTATTCCTGACATATTATGTGCAATATTTTTTTCTGAAACCGTTTAATTTAATCATTAATTAGTCATAAACAATTCAAAATGTCTATTTCCTTGTAATATAAATTGATTGACAGCAGTCTGGTGAAGACTTTATCAGACTGTTATTTTTTTTGTAGCTTAGTTTAGTACTTTGACAGTTTTGGTAAAAATCTACTTTCCATACAGAAAATGGTCAGCAAAGTAGGCACTTTCTTGCTAGTACTAGAAAAAATTAATTCTTAAAAACATATATTATCTACATAGTTAGTCATGAAATTAGAACAAATGTATAACGTTTAAGTGTCACATATCTGTTTTAAACATGATTTTAACAGTAACGAAATAAATTAAATGTAAAATCTAGACAGATTAATACTCTAAACATTCATTTAAAATAATCAGAAAAGGAGTGGCAACGAAAAATTTATTTTGCTTTTATTATGGGGTAGGTGGCTCAGTGGTATCAAGTCTGGCTGGGGATTTGAGAACTCGGGTTCGATTCCCACAGTCGACAAACAATTTTTATCACATTAAAACTACCCCTATGGCTCCCCCTCCACTAACATCCTTGGGGGCCGTGATTTGACGGCTGGCAAACGCACTTCACACAACAAATATATCACTTACCAAGATCTGTTAAGGCAGAGTGCTACACCCAATAATGGATAGAAGGCATGATGATATATTAAATAAATAAATAAAATATATCATCACGTCTTTTACCCATTACTGGGTGTGGCACTCTGCCGAAGCAGATCTCGGTAAGTGATGTATTTTACGCGTGAAGTGCGGTTACCAGTCGTCAAATCACGGCCCCCAAAGATGTTAGTGGTGGAGGAGCCACAGGGGTAGTTTTTGAAATTATGAAAATTGTTTGTCGCTTGTGGGAATCGAACCAGGGTTCTCAGGATCCACAGGCCGACTTCATACCACTGAGGTAGCCATCCCATACATGACTATGTAAAATATTTTGAATCACTGTATTTGATTGGAGTGACAAAGAAAATGAAATAGGCAAATTTAATGATCTAAAACAGTGCTAGGTGACTCTGTAGTATACAGTCAAACTGTAGATTTATGAACCAAGATTCATTTCGTTAAAATTATCCCTGTGGCTCTCTCTCCACTTATATTTTTGGGGCCTTGATTTGAACCATAAACCTAGACCTAATGTTCATTTGTAAAAAATAAAATAAATTAGTATATTGTGAGGAATATACCTTATAGGGTGTGGCACTCTGCCGTAGCAGATCTTGATAAATGATATATTCATGCGTGAAGTGCGGTTACCTGCCGTCAAATCACGGCGTCCAAAGATGTTAGTGGTGGAGGAGCCACAGGGGTAATTTTAATGTGGTAAAAATGTTTTGTCGGCTGTGGGGATCGAACCAGGGTTATATTTATGTATTTATTTTATTTACTTTTGTTTATGGCATAGTATTTGTGGGACAGTCTATATATCAAAACTTGACTAGTCTTTCGAGCGCTAAAGTCAAATTTTTTGTACTTTATTTTTTATAATTTTATGTTTTAAGTTGTACTAAAATGAAACTGCGTGTCTTACACATAAAATATCTTGTGATAAAATAGTGTAGGCACACATAGTAACAAATATTTTTGATATAAAGAACTGAATCTTACTTTATTAAAAAAACATATCTTTTTATCAAGACATAATAAAAACCGTCAACCCAAGATGAAATGATATTAATAATAGTAGTAAATGTCTATAAGTGATATATCAATGCGGGTGAAGTGCGATTATCAGCCATCAAACTAAGGGTACCAAAAATATTAGTGGAGGAAGAGCCACAGGGATAATTTTTAATTTGGTGAAAATAGAAATTAAATAATATAATAATATTAATTAGTAAACATAAAATTATACTGACATATATTTTGACGTCCAAAGCGGTGTCAAACCAGTGCGATTTCGTTTGCGCAGATTCAATACAAGAACATGAACATACGCAATCAATTTAATGAGTTTAGTTTTAATCAAGTTAAACGAGCTATATATATATATATATATATATATATATATATATATATATATATATATATATATATATATATATATATATATATATATATATATATATATATATATATATGCATACAGGCTGATGACCGCAACTCTTGAATATAGGGATTTAACATGTACAATCATAATTTTGTAATTATTCCTTAATTATTTTCTGCATCTAATCCAATAAACAAAATTAATTTTACATGCACAAATTAGTCCTGAAAATAACGAAATTATCGATAGCCATGAAATTGAAACAAAATTAACAAATGTTTGACGTTTTATCTGTCAAAATAAATGACAAGAAATAAAGAAATTATTTTGACAGATTAAACGTCAAACATTTGTTTAATTTTGTTTCAATTTCATGGCTATCGATAGTTTTGAGGCTATTTTCGTTATTTTCAAATCTAATTGGTGCCGTTACGAAGCATGCAAAATTAATTTTGAATTAGATGCAGAATTTTATGGCTTAAAACGTTTATTTGAAGCTATCTTGCTTAAAATAATTAGGAAAGCAGGAAATTATAAAATTATAATTTTACATGTTAAATACCCATGTTCGAGAGTCGCGGTCACCAGCCTGTATATTATAAAAATATAAAATAAATATAAATATATCAACACGCCTTCTACCCATTACTGGGTGTGGCACTCTGCCGAAGCAGATCTCGGTAAGTGATATACTTTGCTCGTGAAGTGCAGTTACCAGTCGTCAAATCACGGCCTCCAAAGATGATAGTGGTGGGGGAGCCACCGGGATAGTTTTTGAAATTATGAAAATTGTTTGTCGCCTGTGGGAATAGAACCAGGGTTCCCAGGATCCATAGGCCGACTTCATACCACTGAGCTAGCCACCCCATATTATAAGGGAATAACATTATATATATATCTTTTATTTAAACTAAAAGTTTGAATCCGGGTCCTAGGCTATTTTCTCTTTAGCCGCCTATGTTTACTGTTAAATTATTATGCCGTAATCAGTTTTTAAAAGTAAAAAATTTTGAAAAGTAACCGTCATGGTATATTGATTCGATTCAGTATTCTGTATAACTATCACACGACCCCAATAAATCGAAATGTTGCGAAGCACTGCTCTATCTCTTCCGGCGGCCACGATCCGACAGGAGGTACTTAATTGTACAGAATGAGTGCCTCCACTGAGGGTGCTTCCCCGATGCGTTCGTGCTCTAAATTCTCTCTCTCTCTTCGCTCTCTGTCGCTCGCCGTGCCGATGAAAAAGGTTACACGTTCATTGTTTGTGATACCGGGATATACGAGGGGCTTTAATGCACCCTGTAGAGTTGCCCTGCAAAAAATTCACTCTTTTCGGCGCGGCGCGAGATGCAAAACGAAAAGTTGAAACTTCTGTGTTTTGGGAATTTTAAATTAAGTTCCTGTTTGAAGTTGGCTTAGGTTTTCATGTTTTTGTGTTTGTATTTTAATGAAATGAATGTGCGGCTTGAATTTTATTCCGCAAAAAAGAAACTCATGATTTTAGCGAGGAATTTTTATCGTAATTAGCATAATCCAAATTTGTTATGAAATATGTATGTATGCATGTACCGGAAATTCACGAATGCAATCAATATTGTAATATAGTTTTTTACTCCTCCTAATTTAAAAATGAATGTATGGTAATCATAATTTTCAGATATTTCCAGATTTTAATTATAATTCACTGTATCTATGGGATATTGCGATATTATCAATCATAGGCGTATCAATGTAGGTACCATGGTTGGCGTGGTTTGCGTTACGGCATTCGAATACATAGATCCGCAGTTTGAATCCCACTCAAGCTAGAAAATACAGGCTGATCAAATGGAATTGTTACAGTTGGCAAAACAATTCCAGAGATCTTTTTATTCCACAGTTGGCACAACGCCAGGTAAAGGCGGAAATGCTATTTGACATGTCTAATAAATACAAATAGGTTATGTCAGGAGGCTGGCAGCTAATAGAATTTTGACTTTTTAAGTAATAGAAATACTTTAGAAATAAATATACTCAAATTTAAATTTTAAATGTCACTGCCAACAACAGGAAATGAATGTATGTATCAGGCTTACAAATTTCAAGTAGTTTTTTCATTGCCAACTGTAACAATTCCTTTTGATCAATCTGTATATAAATTACCACAGTGCAGCTCGGTGATTCAGCACCCTGTACTGTAATTGGAATTAAGTTCCTATTGTACAGAGTAGCATAAATAAATAAAACTTTTGAGTCATTTACGTTTAACATGGGAAATAAATTTTTCCACCGGCATTGCTATATTACGTAACAAGCATCGAAAGTGTAAGATAACGTGCGACTGTACAAGTTGAAAAACGAGGCGCGCAGCGCCGACTTATTTAAGTACACGAGCACAGTTATCACACTTTCGAGCGAGTTATGTACACTATTTTTCAGACGACCACAAAATATTTCTAAAAAAAGTTTACAAGAGCAATGTTGTTATACTTTGACAGCTGATCTGTTTTTGTAGATGATCATTGACGTATGATGTTTGAGGATTGAGGTTAGGTATTGTGCAACTGTACTAACCATATTGTCAAAATATTAAATAATGCTAAAATATTAGTAAATAAATAATTATTAATTTTTAAAAATAAGATTTTTCTGTGCAAATGTGTTGAAAAATCTGCCAAAACTTCAATCTAAATAATAATGCAAATTATTTTCATATATTTTATTATTTTCTTTCGCGTAACGCCATCTGTTGTCAATCAGTGGAACTTCAGCTGATATGTTAGAAGTGTTCGTTATACTAACATACGAGGTGTATGTTAGGTTCAACTTGCCGTAGTAGTTTATGATGTTGTTATGGTTACTTTCATAAGTGGTCGTCTTAAAACCAATTTATTTGAGTGAAAAGAACTTTCAATGATAATTACAAAGATTTAAAGTCTTCATCTAAATCAATAAACAAATTTTGATTTCAACAGTATCTAATAAGTTAGATATAAATGTTTCAAAAATGTCTGTTTTTAATTAATTTGTCATGGAAATTCGAATGCGAATATGTAGAGCGGTTTTACTGTAAAATGAGTGTTTAAATTTCTCTTCCTTTACTTGAAAGAAGGAAGTAATATTTTTCATCCCTAAAAAGCAGATTTTTAATACCTGGAGAACAAAAGTCAAACAATATTTATTTATTTATTTATTGATTTATTTAATTTAATTCACTCAACAGGATAAAATATCCCAATTACAGAGGAATTCATTTACAAAGTTAATTAACAAGATCGACGTACGAATATATATATTAGACTGTTTAAAAAAAAATCGATATTTTTTTTTCTTAATTATATCGAAAATGTTGTTGGAAATGGTAAAAAAATTTCCTGTGAAAGTTTGAGCCCTTAATATTAATGTTAAGAGGTCCGCATCGTAAATTTCAATTTCCCATTTAAATAACATGGGAACAACGTTCTGCTGGACTTTGGAATTTTGTAACTCACGTTAGGAAAATTATTTTGAAATAATTAAAACATGCTCTTGTAGAAAATTTAACGCTCTACAAAAAAGGTCTCTTACAATTTTTTGATATATTTATTTTTTCAAAAGTTATTTAACGATAGATTTGGCTTGATATTAAATTTTTACATTTTTCTACTTTTCCGACGCAACCATCAACTTTATGAGAAAATGCCATAGGACATTTTTTGTAGAACATTTCATTTCCTATAACTTATCTTCCAAAAAGTTTTGGATATTTTTTACAGGTCGTAAGTTATTTTCAAAAAACTATATATATATATATATATATATATATATATATATATATATATATATATATATATATATATATATATATATATATATATATATACATAAACCAAATGACAAGCTTAATATGGACAAAAAAAAAACTACACAAGAATAAAGGAATTAAATTTAGTTTCAAATTCTATACGAGAAATAATTTAATATATTTTTCTTAAATCCAAAAATGGTATTAAAAACATGTCCAAGTTGTCAAACACAATTTCTAATTTATTGTAGTTTAAACACATTTGCCTAAGAGGAGACTGTAATTCGTAGTTTGTCCATGGAGTGAAATAAGTAAATGCCAATTTTGTTCTGAAACGGGGAATAAAGAATATACACGGTAAGTATGGTAAACGACGACATAATTTGATATTACTGACATCCAGGTGACATCTGCCAAGAGAATAATTTAATAAATCTAATCTAAATTTATCATTTATTTCAATTGGTCATCGTAATACGTGTTTTTATTATATTTTTCCTATGTCGCATTAATTTATTTCAATTATAAAATTTTCGTAACAAAAAAAATCACTGACTGATCATTAAAGATTGGAAATGAATTTAATTTAACATTTATTACTTAGGTTAGAGTTCAAATTCACATTTATGTACCTTGTGTTATAAAATTAAATACGTTTCATTTTTAATAAAGATGTGTTCTGCAGTTTAATCAATTTATTCTATTATAAAAAATAATTCATTGCAATTTTACATGAGCTAAGCAATATCAGTTAAATTGAAAGAATTTTGATATTTTTACAACACACAAATATTCCCGAAAACACTTCTACAAAGTTGACTTTGAAGCACTGTTTATGACAAAAACATTTGCACAAAATTCACTTTGTCAACGCAGTATAAGAAAATACATTTGTACATTTATCTAGTTTTTGCAGTAATATATCGCATCTAAATGCTAAAGACTTTAATCCCTATCTATATAGAGACAATTTTTTTTTTAAGATTATTATTCGGTGCCATTTTGACTATTGTCTTTGACATGCTAAATTTTTTACTACTTCGATTATATATATTTTTAATGTTTTGACTATTGTACAAGTATTTTACAATTACTTTACTAATTTATTGTTACATTACTACGTAAGATGAGCTCTTGATGTCCAGTACGCTGGACGGAGCGTCCGAATCAGGCAGCGGAATGTTATATGGGATGGCGTTAATAGTCTTTATGTGAAGACATCCATTTTAGATAACTACAATATCGGCAATCATTGGTTTAGTTTGTTCCTGTAGTTGTCATTTGTATATATTTCAAATTTTTTAATCTGTCAAATATCGAATTAATTTTTATTTGTGAAATAATTTCATATAAATAATGTCATCAACTAATATCAATTGTTGTGTAAAAAACTACACTGCTACTGGCAAGTAAGTGATCATATAATAAATAATATTTGGATGTAGAAGTCATAATATATTTTCAAGTTCACAAGAGTTGAATAAAACTGCGAGTGAAATAGTACAAATTATAAATAACTTGTATACAGGAACATATTTTAATAAATATTTATATTGTAATAATGAATTTGAATTTTATGTAGTTTCAATAAATATAAAATAATTATAAAAATTACAAGCAGCCTAAATATGCATATCGGGTTGCCTATATACATGCCTTTAGTTAGACTTCCACTACTCAGATGGCGCAAAATACAGTCCCAGTGCGTAACATGGCAGTTTCTTATCTATAGTAGTATATTATGATCTGTGGTCCGAATAAATACCTTTGCTAGATTTACTTCTAGGCATTTATTGATCCTAAGATCTACTTTCTACATTCTTAACATAGATGATACTTAACTAAATTTAAATTTTGTGGAACATGCTGGTGTTATCAAATATTAATTTTATATTTATATCTATTAATTTCAGAAATGTTTTTATTTGAACACAAATTTAATCGTATATAGCTATTACAGTTTTTACATAGCTATTGGTAACCTAGCAACAATATTAAACAAAACCTCTGAATTCGCAATAAAACTAACAACAAATACAAAAAAAACTTAAGGCAAACATTTACATTTCTGACCCATCCATATACGTGTTTAACTACCATAAAGCAAACAAAAGAAAAAGCATAATAAAAATAAAATTCCACCAACGTAGATCCTATATTTCATTTTAAATTTTAATTTCACGCGGCGTGCCTGTGCGAAATGCTTCTTCCGCCCTAACGAAGACTTCTCCCTTCCCCACGACTTTTTTGGTGAATTGAGACGCCTGCTTCCGACGCCTATTTGATCTGCGCGTGCGAAATACAAATGATGCATTCTTGGTGGATCGTCATATTAATAAACAAGGGGTGGTTTTGTGAACGAACGAGAACGTGTGCTTGCATTATGAGATTTTCTCCCCTGTTTGGGGGAGTAGCAATGATAGCAGGTTAGTTTTACAATCATGTACATGTTTTTACTTTTTATCGGTTTCGGAGAATATTAGAAAATGTGGTACTTAAGTTTGAAGAATGATATAAACGTGATTTTTTTCAGTGTATAAATCAAATTTAAATTCATTTAATGCAAGCCACTTTATACAACATTATTTATATATACATATATATATATATATATATATATATATATATATATATATATATATATATATATTTTGTCTGTTCCTTTATAATGTTCTTCAACACGTTATGTGTTCATGTTAGCAATAAATTATATAGTATTATTAAAAGAGTGAAACTAGATGTCAAGAGATAAATAATAAAAAATCGCGTTAAAAATATATGTTTCATAAAAACACGATAATTTTTCCCCAAATTCGATAATTTTGGTAGCATGTTTCGATAATCAGTTATATTAGATCTGGCAACACTGTCACTTACTGAGTAATAGGTACAAGGCGTGATGATATATTTATTTATTTTTTACTTATGATTAAACTGAGTAAATTTATACGACATTGTTTTAGTTGCTGCTTTCAACTTTTATAAATAGGCTCGAAAGGTGATATGTTTTTTTTTCATTCAATAATAATACACATCCCTCTTTAATTCAAATATCCGAGATAATTTTTATGAAATTTCATTATTAATTAAATTATAATTAAAAATTAAAATTAAAAAAGATAAACCTTACTAAACCAAGAAAAATCAAGTCGAAGACCAAAACTAACCCGGTCTTTCGAAGCATTAATAAACGGAGACTGCTGATTTTACAATATTTGTCCGGTTAAAAGAGCTTTTCATTAGCATGTATTATAACTAGTAAAAAATAAGTTAGTTGTTAACTTACAGGCAATTATAACTCAATATAAAGAACAAGACCGACCTGCATTTCAAATAAATGTAGCTATAAATAATTTAAAAAGTTTCAAATTGCATTTCTTTCACGTTATAATAGTAATTCCTAGCCACGACTGAGAAACTTAATATTGCGTATAAACAGGTAATTTCCGTAAATTTTTTTATATGTTTTTTCTCTCTCAAAAGTAATCGAAGTTGAAGTTCCATGTCCACATCCGTCACAGATAAGGAATATAGGTTTTACAATTTGAACTGTTACTACCAGTCAGATTATAGAAATGCTTTTGAAATCTGACACGCTAGAGACATCTAGTGCCATGAACTAATACTACAGTAACATTTAAATATAAAAATTGCAATTAACTATTGTTAACGCAAAGTACCGGTGACTAGGCATGTTGTTGTCAAACGCCATACTATCGTTGTTAGATTATGTTAAATTTGCTAGTTAAATCTAGCAGAATACAACTTTTTAAGTATTTACAAGCTATTACATACTCCAGATATGTAATAGAAAATATATGATTGGTTCCTGTATTTAATATATATTATGTTGATAAAATGTATAATTTACTAAATATGTAGCTACTATTCGCAAATGTCCTGCTTTGCAACAATCAAATATATATGTCATGTATGTATATATAACTTTAGGGGTGGCAAATTTTTAAAGGCGAAAAAAGTCAAGGGCAATCCTATTTAGATTTAGATTCTCTTTGAACGTATAAAAATCCTGACGACTTAGAAGAGACATTGGGGAATGAATGTACTCATTTACATTATCAACTCCTCAATTCAATGCCTTAGCAAATTTTGAAGATGTGCGCTCTGCACAAAACATATGCAATGAATTGCATTCACGAAATCTTCGAGATGTTTATCCTAATGTAGATATTGCTCTACGTATTTTTTTGAGCATCTCAGCTACAAATTGTTCAGGAGAAAGATCTTTATCTATCCTTAAAAGGGTAAAAAGCTATTTACGTGCAAGCATGGGCCAAGATAGACTTAATACTCTTGCATTATTTTCTATTGAGGCTAAATTGGTGCAAGAAATTGATTATGAAGATATAAACGACGTTTTCCCGCGAACCAAATCCAGGAAGAAGAAATTGATTCTATAAGTGATAATTTAAATAAAATGTTAATATTTATCTTTGGAAAATTATATTCGAGATTATAGTTTATATTTTAAATTATATTTAATAAATTATAGGTCAACTAATAAGAAGATATATTTAATTTAATCAAATTTTCTACATAAAAATTTTAATATTTTAAAATTAAATGTATATATATATATATATATATATATATATATATATATATATATATTTGACACCAGCATGTGATATTTTCACGTTATTTTCATCTTTTTTGAGAAAAACTTGAAAACTTAAACTTCTCTCGCGTCCCACATTTGAATTGCATCTGTAAGTCCAATAGGTTGTGTTACTTTTCCCTGTTTTTACTACTTTCATTATTTAATAAAGCTACATGAAATACACAGGAAGCATATATAAATCATATGTCTTCATACAGTAGTTCAAATTTCTGTCACCAGGTGTCATACCGCATCTCTAACATCGTGAATAGAATGTCTAAATTTTATGAATGGAAAGTACACCAATACAAAATTGTTAGGAATGTACAATAGTTTTTGAATATATTTTTATCGGCTATTAATATAATTCCAATTTGCACTTTCTATACAGATAGCGAGTTGGTTTTGTACTTCGGAAAAAAATTGATGGTACATATTATATGACGTACTGATTGTTGTTTATCTTTTGCAAACATATGTTCTTTTCGAAATTCTATATTCCGTAATTCCTTCATCATTCTAAAGATATTTCACTATATAAAGAAACTTTTAAAATATATATTTGGAATGGTATAAAGAATTTTTAATTCTACTCAATAGAGAAGTCCGCTTAAAAGAGATGTCCATCATGAGTGATTTATTTATTTGTTATTCTACACTTAATCCCAATTACAGTACATGGAACCTACATCTTAGAGTGGAATCTGAACTAATCCGACACAATAGTATTTTTCTTTTTGCAAAGTCGGCGTGATTTGAACGCACGATCTCTAGCTTGGTAATTACCTTTAAACGTAAGTTTTATTTCAGTTTTTATCCAGTGGGCTACGATTGTCTATTGTTTAAGTAGAACTGGCTATTAATTTTTTATTGCCAAGTCAACTGAAACTAGAATATCAAAAAACCTATTTCGACACAATTTTGTATTTACTGTTTATAAAAATACGTAGGATACAAATGTTTTCTTTAGGACAGAGAAAGGCAACTGTTTTAAGCATTAATTAAAAATCAGTTGTTTGCAACATAAATATTATCGCTTTGAGAGAAATTCAAACCACAATCACACTTCGTGAAGTGTTGACAGAATTATAGATCAAGATTAAAATCTTCCATTTACAATGATCTAGAACAGTTTATAAATTATATTGAATATTGAAGTATTTTAGTTTTCTAGGTCAACAATTAAAAATTAAAACGGCAGCATAAATTCAATTGATTATCTATGGTAATAACTTGCTTCCTTTCCGCTATAGATAAGAGATAAATTTAATTAATACGTTTCACATCGCTTTTAGATTAAAATTTTTATTCAGTATCACAATTTATTGCGAAATGTAGGTACCTTTTGTTTAGAGAGCAGGTAATAAATAAAATTTGAAAAAGCAGCGATCGAATCTCACAATCACAATCTATACACCGCTATACTTTTTCTTTTTTGTTCCTATCGCTGTAATCTCATGCTTCACTAGCAGGGCCGGTTTTACCATAAACCGTATGAAGTGACTGCTTCAGGCCCCCAAAATTCCAGGGGCCTTAAAATAAATAAAATATAACGAATTAAAACTATAACGCCTATTGCAAAATATAAATTTGCCAGTTGTTAGAGACCACTGAAATGAAATTAAACATAAAATGAATTTTTAGTAAACTATCAAATCTAGAGCAATAAAAATTATTTACAATGAATTAGGTTTTATCAGACAAAAAAAGGAATATATCACTTTCTCAACCGCATTTTAAGGATGTATTGGAATCGTGAAAAAATCGTTGACGAAATTTTCACGGAAATACGTGTTTTGAGGTCCACTGAATCCGTTTTGATCATTTTCTCAATGATGTCAGTGTGTGTGTGGATGGATGGATGTGTGTCGGAGTGTGCAATATCTCATGAACGAGATAAGATTTTTTTAACGAAACTTGGTAATTATAAGTTTTATAAAAATACGAAGAGCTGAGTTGATTTCAAATGAAATTGAAAAACCGGAAGAGGAAGTTTACTGGACACACTAAACAATATATTCCTTTTATTTCAAAAATGGAATCAGTTACGAAAAAAAGTTTCATATAAAATATTTGGAATATAAAATGTTATTTGCAATTTTCCTGCATATGCGTCTAATTGTAAGAAAAACTAATTTTTATATTTAATAATATATTTCAATAATCATAGTAGCAATAAAAACAAAAAACATAAATTTTAATTTTCGCTTTATCTAGTTATCTATGTCTTTTTTCGAAAAAACAAATACATGATTAAAATGGTCAACCAATTTGGCAACTTTGCCTCAATTCAATCGACTTCTTATCTTACGGTTCTTGAGATACCAATGGTTAGCCTCGAAAAACGGTCATTCTGTATATGCCTCATCAGTAAAGTTAGACATAAAGTAGTCAACATTACTAAAAAATTATACGTAAACAAATTTGATATTTTATGTTTCAAACAGATAAATGCTGAATTACTGAAAAACTAAATTACATGTTTAATAATATTATATAACATTCATATATTCTAAATATTAAATATCGACGAAGCTGAACTGACAACGTTATGAACATCTAACATTGATAGAAATGGCATGAGAGGTTCGAAGAACCATGTGATGCCATCTACTGAGAAAAAACACAAGCTCTTGACAGCGATAAAAAATTACAAAGACAAAATGTCAATTGCGATGCGAAACTGATTCTTAGAATAAGAAAAATAATAGGAAAAAATTATTCCTAAACACTTTCAACAAGTTCCACAAAATTTACAGCCTCTGAATCAACTTATTAAGCGGCTGGTCAGTTTTATATAAATATCGTTTCTCACTTATGGTGTTATGAATTGTAATTTGGATCGTAAGGGCTTCCTCTAAGTGATCATTGCAATTGATAAACGTAATTACTAATTTGATAGTTATGATCACAGCTTTAAGTTTTATAACTTTACTAATAATATAGTATTTTTTTTCGATTTGTGCAATTCATGTTTTTAGTAAATAAAATACATTTCTAACAGCACAAGAAGAAAATCCTAGATCCCTCGGGATTCTGTATCGTGATGAATCCTGTATTTTTCGTCTTTAGGTAATTCAATATCCTGGTAAATGGAAGAAAGCGAACGTGAAATTAGTAGTCTAGATGCACGTCAGCCGTGAAAACATGGCTTTAGGCTAGGCGGCGGTGACGCGACATTCGAATATCCCGGATAAGACAATTCCGTCGTCACCGCATGTAGGTAATTGGGAAACAGGATATGTTTGTTTTATCGTACGTACGTTCCCGCGAGGGTCGTACCAAAGGTTTGCCAAGCCTCGCTACGGCCAAACGCACGGACTGTTTTAACTGCCATGCGCAATTCCTTCCTCTGCCGGTTCCACCCCTAACTATATATTTTTTCGTTTATGGCCATCGAAATTTACAAAATTCTAGTTACAACATAGAATAATAATATAATCAATGCGAAATACGGGTATGCTAGGTTCTGCCAAATACGGTATTCGAGATCCCGTGTTCGAATCCCTCTCAAGCTAAAAATATATGAACTACCACACTGCGGCTTTGTGAATCAGAACCCTGCATTGGGATTAAGTTCCTATTGTATAGAGTAACATAAATAAATAAATAAATAAATAATCGTCACAGATAATTGTTTTTTGTTATACAAAATGTTTCAGGACTAGTGTAAAAAAAATAAATAATAATAGTAATCATAAATGTCATATAAACATAGGTCCTATTCCTTTTGGTTATCAAAGTACGAGAAATCAAAGTTTTATAAATAAAAGCACATTTTTTAAATGTTCAGAGGAACAAATAATATAAATAAATATATATAAATATATCATCACGCCTTCTACCCATTACTGGGTGTGGCACTCTGCTAAAGCAGATCTCGATAAGTGATATATTTTGCGCGTGAAATGCGGTTACCAGTCGTCAAATCACGGCCCCCAAACATGTTAGTGGTGGAGGAGCCACAGGGATAGCTTTTTCAAATTATGAAAATTTGTCGCCTGTGGGAATCGAACCAGGGACCTCAGGATCCACAGGCCGACTTCATACCACTGTGCTAGCCATCCCATAAAATAATGAAAACATTAAATATATTTTCCTGAAACGGGCAAGAAAGTGCCTACTTCCGTGATCAATTTTAGAACGGAAAGTAGATTTTTACCAAAACAGTCAAGTAAAGTACGTATCTAAGGTTATAACAAAAGTAACAGTCCAGTAAAGGCTTTACCTGTCTGTTTTATATTTTACCTGACTGTTTTTACTTTCTTATTCGCAGTATAAGGAAATATTGGAATCGTGAAAAAAATCGGTGACGAGATTTTCGCGAAAATACGTGTTTTGTGGTCCACTAAATCCGTTTTGATCATTTTCTCAATGATGTCTGTGCATATGTGTGTGGATGGATGGATGTGTGTCCGAGTGTGCAATATCTCATGAACGAGAGATAAGATTTGTTAACGAAACTTAGTAATTATAAGTTTCATGAAAATACGAAGAGCTGAGTTGATTTTGAATGAAATTGAAAAACCGGAAGAGGAAGTTTATTGGACACACAAAACAATAAATTCCATTTATTTCAAAAATGGAATCAGTTGCGAAAAAAAGTTTCAAATAAAAGATGTTAGCAAAAATATTTGGAACATAAAATGTTATTTGCAATTTTCCTATATATGCGTCTAATTCTCAGAAAAACTAATTTATATATTTAATAACATATTCCAATAATCATAGTAGCAATAGAAACAAAAAACATAAACATGTTTAACATTTATATGTCAAATAATAATTGTCAAATGCAAAGAGCAAGTCATAAGTGTTCAATTCTGCGTTTTTCATATTAAATATGCTGTGTATAAGAAAGTCGTGTGGTGCCCACACCCGCTTTTTGTTGTTGTAACCTTGGATACATAGACTGCTGTAAATACAATTCATATAAAAAAATTAAACATTTTGAATTATTTATGATTCCTTATTGATTAATTAAAATATTTATAGTGTATTACTGAAGAGATATTTAATTCAGCTGGACGAGTCCAACTTGTAAAGGTAGGATTGTTAGGATGTAATTAGACTGACTGTCAATTTCATGCGTTAGATGTTTGGAGGTTACAGATTTTTAGGAATTTTAAATCAATAATTTCATTTAAATCGGCGCGAAAAATCTTGTGCAGCACACGTAAAGAAAAAGAGACTGTTTTGTATCGTAAAATCTTATTTACCGAACTTATAACGTAAATAACTATTTTATGATGAAGGTACACTTTTAGTGTACCGAAACGTTAAATTTAATAAATGTTTACTGAACTTTAACCAAAAATTGTTTTAATTATTAATCATGAGTTCTGAAAGCTTTTTCCAAATGTTATGAATTGTTTAATTAATACAAATACAATCTTAGATGTGTTAAAAAGAAGGTTCGAGGATGAACTTAGTTAGAGGTTAGAAAAGGAGTGGAAAGAATGAGTGGGTAGCAGTTTACCAGCGCCGCACGCCGGCAGCCGTCCAAGTGCGAATTACGAATTTCCAAATTACTACGCATCACTTGAATATTCTGCCTCTCTCCGCAGTCAGCAGCCGCGGCGCTCGTATATTGTTCGGCGATAATAATTGAACGTCGCCTGAATCACCAGGCCTGCTTGATTAAGTTTAATGATGCATAAAGTGCATTGTAATTAATATAAAATACCGACCGTGTAAGAGGAATAACTGAGCCGTTTTAATTAGTTTCTTTCTGATGAAGAAGAAAGAGCTTTTTCACGTTGTGAGAAATTAAAAGACTGTCGGAGGCAATGAGCGTTCGATTTTATTAGCGCCGCGGCCTTCTGGATGTATTGATCTGTTTTCTGAAAACTGATTTTGGATTTTTAGAAAATTGCCTTCTGTGGAGGAAATGCTTCGTATTGGAAACACAAACTCGGGAATTTGCTCCTTAAGGATAATCTTATATAAACAGGATCAAGGATTTCCTTTATTCAGCTTTTCTTTATTGAGAAAGAAAGAAATATTTTAATATTTTCTTGCAATGCTTCTGTTTTGTTTCAGTTATTGGAAGCTACCAATCGATTATGGTCCCAGTGCGCTGCAGTTGCAAATTGTTTGGTTTTGTTCACGCGCTTAAAGCTAAATAAATATGTATGGATACGTCATGGCAATTTATATGATAAATACGTTATATTTTAGCCGTGGCAAAATAAATGAGGCAACAACAAAACAAATACTTATTTTTTGAGATAATATATTGAAAATATAAATGACAAGAGTAAAATGTGTATGTGTAGATATTTTTTATGAATAAAATTAATTCATTTTGTTATTGAACATTAGTTACGTGATTCAATAGTTAATTAATATTTTTAACAAAACTTTCTTACTTTGAACAGTGACACATAAAATGTTTACTCCAAGGAACCATGTCCTTAATTTTGCGAATTTTATATATAAATTTGATGCGCTCATCCTCTAAAACTACTCATAATAAATTTTTAAAATTTAAGCCGAAATCCCAGGGCTGTCAAATGACGCAAGAGGACTCGATATTTCCACGTAGGTAGTTTAAATGGGAAAATTGCTTTTTCCGATACTTTTATACATAACTTTTTATGATTTAGACCTAAAAATATTTCAAGATAACTGCCAGAAAGCTTATGAAATAAGCTTTCAGGCAGACTGAAATTCAAGTTATTTGAATTAACGCCGTAGCGTCAATTTGAGTAATATGAAGTTTGAAGCATAAAAACGACAAAAACGTTAATACAAGAATTTAGATTAATATTTCAATTCTCACTCGTAAAATGTATTCAAAAAGCTCAAAAAATAAGATCTCCAAAGTTTATATACAAAAAAATTAAAATTCATATTTGTTGCCTTAAGGTGATGTCGAAAGTCTACTGCAACGGGACTCTCTTTGCAAGAAACTAATTATTTAATATTTCTTGATAGACTGACCAGAGCAGCATTCTGTGCTCATGGGAGAATGCTTCGGAGCTCATAAGCAAATATGAATGATTGAGGATCAGGACATCAACTTGTATATACCATTAAAAAATTACCCTTTTTAACACCCTGTATATCATTTTCTGAACAATAATAAATCGAATAAACATTTAAAAGGATAGTTATGGCTGGATGGAGAGTTAGCTAGTTCAGATTTCGCCTATTTCAGTTTACAAAACGAAAAATACAACTGCTCCTTCAATACGAGGTGCAGAATTACCAAGCCGCAATATAGTAGTTAATATATTTTTAGCTTGAGTGGGATTCGAACTCGGGTTCTCCGGATTCGAATACCGTAAAGCCAAACACACCACCGTACTGCTGGAGTGTACTAGAATCTGTAGATACTCTGTACCTTGTACTAATTAGGATGCATATCCTGTGATGTATCGTGCCAAATAAATAGGTACTTACTCACTTCAAAATAATAACTGTTAATAAAAATAATGTCTGCGAATAATTTATTGTAACTATGTTTGCTAGATTATATTGTCATAGACGTAGATCGATATTACATATTTATTACGGTCAGTTGCATTACCCAAAGTCAAACTTTAAACTTTGTTTAAATAAATATAAGTTCCTAACTTTAATTTGCTTTTATTTATTTAAACCAAGATTAAATTTAAATTTTGCCGCAAATGGCCATGAGCAGTTACAATAACGAAGTTTAAAATTTGTTCTCATAATTGACCAGAAACAACTTCCGATTGTTAGAGCTATACGAACATGATTCATATTTTAATTATATCTTTTAAATATCTGTCAAAGACATAAAGTAATAATGCACTTAATCTGTTCAAGCATCGGTAATGGGAAAATAAGCTATCAATATAATTTTATTTTATCTGACAGATTGACGTTTCAATGTAGCAGTTTTATTTAAATATACCTGTAGGGTGTACAGCTTCGCAGCAAAGATAAATTAAATGAATTAAATTAAAAACATAACCCGTAAAGTACTGTATTCATATAATGGAATGGACACATTTATCATGCAAAACATAAAACATATGAAATGAATACAGCTATTCAGCATTCTTTTACAGAAGCTTCTTTAAAACGTTGTAAAAATACTATATACATATATATATATATATATATATATATATATATATATATATATATATATATATATATATATATATATATATATATATATATATATTTATGTTTATGTTTAATTTTATATATAAAATAAACATGTACATTATATATGATATGATTGAAAAACTGCAAAAGAAATTTGTAAAATTTTTGTACTTTAAGAAATTTGGCGTGTATCCGAATGATATTTCTTATGACATACTGATTGTAACCTTCAAAATCTGTACTCTTCAGCAACGTAGATTTTATTTGGATATCTTGTTTCTGTTTAAATTATTAAACTGTATTATTTACTTACCAAGTTTACTCGAAATCATTGATATCTGTGTTCCTAAGTTAGGGCTACGTAATCAAAATAATATACTATTTAATTGTAATCTCTGTTATAAGTTATCACCGTTATATCGGATTATTTATTTGTATAGACTCAGTATGTATTCTCAGCTTGATTTATTTAATTGTAACATTGCTATGTTAAGAAATGTACTTACATCTACTACTTAATTTTGTTAAGTTAAAAATTGTACTTACTTCATTTACTTAATTATGTATTTTATAATTGTTTTTTATTCTCGCAAACTGTAATTGTTCGTAATAAATAAAATAAATAAATAAATAAATAAATATTGCTAATTTTATTAAAACTGCCCAGTACAATTCTTTGGTAATGAATAGTATGAAGATCATTTATCTTCATAAATTAATACATCTTACATAAGAGTCACGAAAAATGTGTTTTGTGTAAAAGGGGTCACGGATAAAAAAGTTTAAAAACCTCTGGTTTAAAGCATATGTGCAGAGTTCATTCGATATCATCAATTATTAAGTAAAAGAATAAAAATATATCAGCACGTCTTTTATCCACTACTGGGTGTGGCATTCTGCCGTAGCAGAGTAAGTGATATATTTGCATGCGTGAAGTGTTATTATTAGCCGTCAAATCACTGTCCCCATAAATGTTAGTGGAGGGGAAGCCACAGATGTAATTTTAATGTGGTGAAAATTGTTTGTCAGTTATGGGAATCGAACTCGGGTTCTCAAATCTACAGGCCGGCACTATGCCATTGAGATTATTAAGTATTTACTTAAAAAACTAATTATATTATGTATTGTTTATTTGTTTTTCAACTATTGCCATTTATACGTGGAATATGATAGTTGGACCTTTGTTGTTCCTCTGAATAAAATGTAATTATAGACACCTATATTTTATTTTTATTTTTAATTATAAAAATTAATGGGAAGTATTATAAAAAGGGATCTGTCGTATGCCCTATTGTAAATAATGAAGAAACAGGTATTTTTGAAAGAACGTCTGGGCATCAAATTCTAAAGTTCCAAGTCATTATTATTTTTCCCCGTCCTAATCCATTATTAATAACAATTTAAGTACCAGTACAGCAGTAACAAAGCAAGTTTTACACCACACCTATCACGAGCGTGCCAGATGCTTTGTAGACGCTTTTATACTCTCGGCCGTAGTTTCCTCTAATACAACTCGCCATAAACCACGCACTAGCAGACTTAATGCCCCTTTACTCCAATCGTCCCTACGCCCCTAGCAAATCCCTTTCATGCTGCACCACGTGATACGGTCATAACAAGTTCACAAAAAGTTTCATACTTTTGTGAAGGTTTTTGGATTATTTTTACCGGGGATTACATTTGATCTAGAGTCGGGTTTCTGGTAACGGTTGGATGGGAAAGAAAAATGGGTGATTAATGGTGCGATTCGATTTTGTTCGCTGGTATTTAATGCACAGTTGACGATGCGTTTTTGTTATTTATAAATTACACTCGATGAATAACAGTCTGAATCTGAACTTGAGCACGAGTTATCACATTACGTAATTCTTCGCAAACATCAAGCGGAACATGATAAATGATTTAAGGGTACTTTGGGCTACGATGTTTCAGGGGCTCTAGTTTAGATTTTGTTGTAACCTGGTAGCTTGGCTACAACAATAATTATTTTAATATTTATTTTTATTTCGGAGAAAGAGGATAAGAGCAGGATCTTAGGGCCAAACCCACTAGTGAAGATCGTGTTTCTTTAATATAGTTTTATTAACTACTATTACTAACTTTTGTACACTATTTACACAGTTTTGACAGTCAACTTGTTTGAGAGACTTATTCGAGTCACGGATGGTAGCAGACTTACTTCTCTGTTCCCGTCTCAGCCTTAGCTGGGTGAGACAAATAACTATACTCAGCATTCTTAAGGGGGCAAACATCATCAAAATATATTTAGACAATAACAATTCTAAGAACGCTGTAGGGATGCAAAAGGCATCAACAGGGTGTGACATCATTGTCGAAGACTAAATAGAAATTAATACTATCAACATACATTCTTATTATTAATTAGGGAGATTACAACAATTTTATAAATATTGTAATATATCAATATGATCAAGATGAGAACTTATCTTTACTATTGATTATTAACGTGCTGCAGTCAGATAATAAATAATAACCTCTTCAATTTATTTTTTTAATTTTTTACTTACGGTGCATAATCTGGCGAATAAAGCGGATGTTTCAACACTGGAATGCTGTACATGACTAGAAATTGTGGAATGAGCCAGCGCATTGTTTTGATGGAGAAACCATGACTTGTCCTTCCACAATTCGGATACTTTTTTCAATCAATTATAAGTTTCAGTAAGTTTTGCCAAGTTTCATGTGAAATTTCACAACAATTCGTTGCTCTAATGTTGCACTTAACATTTTTTCGGCGAAACAAAAAAACAAGTCTAATTATAACGAATGCTACGGCTATACGGAATTGTTTACAAAAGCGAGAGGTACTGCATTCGGAAGAGAAAAAGCTGACGGTCGCTGGTGTTTGGAGCATGCGTACTTCGTCTGTAGCAGCGTCAGTCTCTTTATTTAATAGCCACACCTCGTATATTGTTGGGTACAGGATTGGATCCCACTTTTGACACCAATTTATATGTTGGGTACCTGATTGGAGTGGTTACCAATTAAATAACACGAGTACCCAATATATTATTTTATTTGAATCAGACGGTGTATTGTAGTGAACAAAACTCTACTTTTCTTGATGACTCGTTGTTCGAGTGAAAATACAAGATATCTTACTAACTTACTAACTGTTCTAACTCTAACTTGCTGACTGTATCTTGATTCTAACTTTTTACTGACTAACGTACTACAGATTCTATCCTAAGACAAAAGTTATATACATTTATAGGAGTACAATTTTGGAAGATATTAGTAGGGATAGGGAGGTCATTGTCCGCAATTGGACTATGGATTGTTGATAACAAGGGATGTGGGATAGAATAGACCATGGAGATGGATAATTATAAAATATGGTAGTTATCTTAATAGCTAAATAAATATAAACCATGCACACAATAAATAAGACATGTTATGAGATAAACAACTAATGACTAAAATAACAAATAATGCTGGATTGGTACATGACAATATATTCGATTATTGAATTTAATGTTATATTTTTATTGGGTCTGTCAGAGTGTCAAATGAAAATTATAATTACTGACTGCAAATGTTGTTCATTAACATACATACATACATATCATCACGCTATACCCCATCAAATGGGGTAGCACGAACCCTAAAATCATTCATAAAACATTCACGCATTAAATTCATCACATAATCAGTCCTCGTCAAACATTCTTATCCAAACACATCACCCTTAATTTAACCATATTCATAGATCATTCCATATAAACTCATTTATGTATTACACTCGAAATCATTTATCACACAACAAACCTTCAACTACATCTATCCAATTTACTTATCATTCATCTTTTTTTTTGGACGTACATATGCGCAAAACATGTCGAATTACTCACGCTTGCTCCTAACAACGAATCAAATAACGAATCTAACAACGAATCTACAAAGATTAAAAGAAATTAAAGCGATAGCCTGCACTTGTATATGAAAGAAAAGTCCGCGCAATGCAGTAACTGAAAAAAAAACAAAAAGATAAAAAAGGAAGGGAGTGTCGCCCTGCGCTTGTTTTTGAAAGTGAATTCCGCACAATTGCAGTTAAACACTCTATGTAAGAACTGAAAACGAATTAAAAGTTAAGAAAGGAAGGGAGTGTCGCTCTACGCTTGTTTTTTAAAGTGAATTCCACACATTTGTAGTTTTAAACACTCAATGTAAGATCAGAAAACGAATAAAAAAGATAAGAAGCGATGGGAGTGTCGTCCCTGCGCAAGTTTTTGAAAGTGAATTTTACACAATTGCAGGTAAACACTCTAATGAAATTACTATACAACAACACTAAAATCAAAAATCCTACATTTTTCTTAAATCATCAGATTTATCCCGCAATTAATCTTTGCTAAACGTTCCTATCCTGACACACCACTTTAGCTTCAACCACATTCATAATTCCTTTCATACAAGCACGTTTGTTCCTCATACTCTCAATCCTTCAATCATATTCATCCATTTATTCATACGTCGTCCACACAATCTTTCACCCTTATTTTCACCAACATACATCTGCTTCACCAATCTCTCATTCGACATACGTTCTACGTGCCCAAACCATCTCAACTGACTTATACCTACTTATCTAACTACATTCTTCTCAATTTCACACTCATCATACTCCAGTGTATTCATGAACAATCTCCTTAATAACAATTTTTAAAGTAGGTTTTAAATTTTAATTTTCTTATCGCGGAATCTTTGCTCATAAAGTTACAATGACCTTTTTCTAATAAATTCGTCTGCGGGTACCAGTAGAATGCAGATTTAACAAAATTTCATTAGGTAATTTTACACGTATTACCTATGTGAACGATATTTAAATAGCGTCGTTAAATTAATAAATACGGAGAGTGACACATTAATTTATTGTTTCATATTTCGCCGCAGAATATTTATGATTTCTGAGACAGCGGATCAGGTCTAATATTAATTAATTATTTGCTAAAATAACTGAAAATACTTAAATAATATAATAAAAATATATCATCACGCCTTCTACCCATTACTGGGTGTGGCACTCTGCTGAAGCAGATCTTGGTAAGTGATATATTTTGCGCGTGAAGTGCGGTTACCAGTCGTCAAATCACGGCCCCCAAACATGTTAGTGGTGGAGGAGCACACGGATAGCTTTTTCAAATTATGAAAATTTGTCGCCTGTGGGAATCGAACCAGGGACCTCTGGATCCACAGGCTGACTTCATACCACTGAGCTAGCCATCCCATCCCTGAAAATACTTTGAGTATTTATTTTTGTGAAACAGTTTGTGGTTATTTTGACACGTGTCGATATTGAATATTGAATAAAAAATGAATTTTATACGCGAGGAAAATTAAAATTATAACAATGCACATTGTTCATTGTTTCGGAAGACGTAAAGTATTTTTTAATCGGTCAATGCAAAACAATTGAAAACAATACATTTCACTTTTTAATGTTTTTTGTTAGAACGCAAATTTATTGTTTACATATTTTAAATGGCAACACGTACATGCTTTTGAAATAACTGCAAACCATATTTAAATTTGAATATATTATTTGAAAATTGTGCAATGTTAGAAATTTATAATAGTTCGGTGAAAGATTACAGCATGGAGTTATAGAACATATTTCATATTAATTCTCAATGGCTAACCAAAACGCCAAAATAAAGACATGTTTTATAACATGAGAAACTTGAAACAGGCATAGCTAATTGTCCTCCAATTTTTTGCCACTTTTAAATATTATCTATGAACTACAATATGAGAAACAATGAAACCCCCTATTCGGTAACCCAATCATTATCTGTTAATGATCGATAAGTTAATGATTTTTTTTTTCATCATTATTTTACTGATAATCACAATTTCGGTACTCTGAGACCATAATAAGTTTCTCTGACATTTTTATAGTATATTCATGTATTTTGTTTAGTAATATATGTAGCTGTTATTATAAAAATTAATATAATGATAGCTCATTGATAGTTCCGTAAAAAGTGTGGTTAAAAATATATTTACTTTTATACTCGCAGTTTTGTATGAGAGCGTAATGCGTACAAGTAAAATAGAAGCAACAGAATAAATGATTTTGATCACAGAATACCGAAATGTTGGTAACCTTCAGGTTAATCATAAAAAATAAGGGTTGTCATTAACTTATCGATCATTATCAGATAATGATAGTTACGGAATAGGATGAAGGGGGGTAATTATCACTGTCACATGGCTTCATTTTGACATTTTGATCAGTGAAACAAAATCAAGATAAAATACATCCTACACTTCCAAGTTATATATAATCCTCTGATTATGAAACATTTTTTATTAAATTTTCGATTTCTCCGCCATTAAAAAAAAAACTTTTTATTAAATTAAAATAGGAAAATAATAAAATTATTCCAGGAAATTTTGTATAACATGGCTTCATTATATAGTTTGAAAGCTGACGACGTTTAGGGTTTAGGATTTAGACCATTATCAAGGCTATTTTAAAATTAAAAAGATTAAAAACTTCAGAAGTGAACACTCCTTGAGTCAAACTGTAACTGACTTTTTATTAAATAGTAGCAATAGCTTTTTTATGATAAAGAAACATTCCTCATTCGAATTTTATGAAGGGTGATTTTAGGCGATGTTAATAATTAATTTAACTGAGCTCTTACTTGCTTAAGATGGAATCCGAAAAACTAAAAAAAATTATCTATTCAAAGAAAGTTCTACATACACACAGTATGAACCCTAAAATCATTTATAAAACATTCAGTCAAACATTCTCATACTAACATACCATCCTCACGTAAACCACATTCATAGATCTCTCCATATAAGTTCATTACTTATCACACTCGAAATCATTCTTCACACATCTTAAATTACTCACGCTTACTCCTCTAACAACAAATGTGTAAGATTAGAAAAGAAGAAAGCGATAGCCTGCGCTTGTATTTGAAAAAAAATTCCGCACAATGCAGTAACTGAAAATGAAACAAAAATATAAGAAAGGAAGGTAGTGTCGACCTGCGCTTGTTTTTGAAAGTGAATTACACACAATTGCAGATAAACATTCTATGTATGATCAAAAAACGAATAAAAAAGATAAGAAAGGCAGGAAGTGTCATCCCTGCGCTTGTTTTTGAAAGTTAATAAAACAAAATTATTATATTTTTTTCAAAACAGTTTTAATATTTCCAGTTGCATCAACAAAACCTATATTTTAAACTTAGTTTAAATAAATAAAAACACGTCAAATGTTTAACAACAATTATCAACAATTATTCCATATGACATGTAAGTTCGATTTGCAAGGTATTAATTTAAACCAGATTTAAAATTTATGTTTTGTTGGTGCAATTGTCCATTAATTCATCTTTTCTAACTTTGGAGTTAATTATTCAAATAAAATATTTATAACTCTTATTTAAAGAAAGTTTGTATAAAATAATTTAGAACGTTTCGCGACGTAAATAATACGATGTGAAATATTCAAGTCGTTCTGAAAATATTCCACAATACTCGGAATTAAAAATAACAATCAACAAAAGTTCTTATTGTTGTAATATTCTGGGCAGACGTTAAACTTCTACTGTTAAATATAGCTAGGTCATTCATAGCTCTTTTAAAAAACATGAGCAACATAACAACGCATTATTCCCAACATGCTTTGTTCCATTTATGTTGTTTCATATGTTAAACCCACCATAATCGCTAGCCTTGAGGCAGGCTGCAGAAGAAGCAATTCACAGCATTTCAATTTCGAACTAAGAAATATCGATTCATATGCAAATCGTTCGTTTTCAATCATAACACAATTGTGTGTGCATCGCGTACGTCAGGAACAGACTGTGCTCGGTGCGATGCTGCTGCCATCTCAGCGTGGTTCATTAAAACACGTATAATGTGCAGCCAGTCGCCCTGAAATGTGGGCTGTGTGATAGATAATGGTTAGTGCAAAAGGCAGGGTCGGCTCTAGGCACTAGCAAAACAAGCATGTGCTTGCGACGGTTTGTCATCAATATACATCAAATATTCTTAGTAGAAATCATTGGCAAATTTAAAGAAATAAATTAGAAAATACGTAAATTACAATATTATGTTGTTTGAAAATAACAATAAAAACTACATATAATCATATAATTGAATCGGTCATTTCAAAAACATCATGTCACTATTTTTCCAAAATTGTGTTTTTACTAGAATTTGCTTCTAAATAGGTATTGCCATATTCTCTATAAAATTTACATAAAATGCATTGCTCCTAACTATATATTTTGGAAATTTCAATATGAAGTCACTGCAGAGTCAGTAGTACTAGTGTGACGGTGGCGCCATCGGTTGTCGAGTGGCGAAACTGACGATCAAAAAAATATAAAAATTTAATTAAACAAGTGTTTTATACCTATTATGGTTTGAATATCATGAATTGTTAACAAGTTGTTGGGCTAGTGAGTGTGATGTTGCCATTATAAATTAGTATTCTTATTTTTTCGTTAAAAACAAGGCTTTGCATGGTTATATATCAATTACTAAACGATAAAAAACTTTCTCCTTCTGATACAATATACTTGGATAGTTCTAGAACATTATACTAGTTTTTCAAATGAAACTGCAAAATTTTAGAGGTATACAAATCAAATATGTGCGATTCTGAGTGATGATCGCCATAAGCCCCGTGTATAAGAACTCAAATTTGCAAGTGAATATATTTGTTCACAGACGATGAATGTGTTTCATATTTTAGCAGGATGCGTATGACTATCCAATGTTTACGAGCGCCAAATTTCATTCAGATCTGCAAAAAAAAATTTGAAGCTAGTACTACCTTAAGTAGTTTTTGCAGTCTTAGATGGCCCTGAATCTGTTCATCTCAGCTGGTGGTGATATTAAAACGTCAAAAATTGACTAATTATGGTTTACAGGCAATCGTAGCTCAGTGGATAAAAGCGAGGTAAAACTTGCGTTTCTTAATTAGCAAGCAAGAGGTCGTGCGTTCAAATCTCACTGAGTTCTACTTATATCAAAAAAATACGATTGTGTCTGAGTGGTTCGGATTCCTCTATAAGCTGTAGGCCCCCAGTACTGTAATTGGGGTTTACGTCCTGTTGTGCAGAGTAACAAATTAAATAAATAAATAAAAAATAAATAAATAAATCATCTGTGCTGAAGATAGTATCAAAACGGCGATACGACTTGATCTCTTGGAAAGAAAATATTGTTTTTATGATTATTATTTATGGGATAATGGCTCAGTGGTATCAAGTTGGCCTATGGATTCTAAGAACCCTGGTTCGATCACCAAAACCGGCAAACATTTTCACAAATTTAAAATTACCTCTGTTGCTCCCCCACCACTAACATCTTTGGGGACAGTGTCTTGACGGCTGGTTAGCGCACATCACGCGCATAAATATATCACTTACCGAGATCTGCTACGGAAGAGTGCCACACCCAATAATGGGTATAAGGCGTGATGATATATTTATTTGTTTATTTACTATAAATGAATCTTATAATATATTATACACAATATTAAATTCAAAAACTTCAAAGTATGATAATAAACTAAATACCATTAATGTAATGCAGAAATGATTTAATAGTTGACTTTAAGTTCTCATAAATGCGACGATCAATTTTAATTACAAAATTATCTATATTTAAGAATCTTGTCTTCTTGGTGGCAATATTTTTTTTATTGGTTTCTCTATTCCATTAATTTCGTTTCCTACAAAAACAATATAAGTCATCCAAATTCTAATTCATTTTTGCAAAATCTGCAGAGATGTAAAACCTGATCAATTAATCAGCATAATAGTTATAAACCCCAGGAATAATAATTAGTAGAGTAATTTGATATAAGGTTGCAGTTTATAAAGTTAAACAGTTAAAACTCATTTATTTAAAATGTAAGTTTTCTGATTTATGTTGTTTCTGAATTGACCGATTCAATTATAGTGTATTTTAAATTTGAAATTCAATTATATTTCACGTGACGTAAGAATGGTTCAGTATAAATTGAGGTAGTTCAAGTCACAGCATCAAATGTCTCCTATTATTATTCTGCAATATTTGTAATCAGTGTTTCTTTCTCAAGTGTTGAAACTATATCAGAAGTCACGTGGTATAATTTAATATTAGTTTGAGAACAAAACTTACAAATGTAACTTAGCATCTTTCTCTGGCCACTTACCAATAGTACGTCACACTGACATCACGTACCTCTTCCATAATTTTTAAATTATGTTTTTATCGTAAACCATAAATAATTAATTGATTTAAAAAAATATAAAGAACAAAAATTTAATTGTGTGCATGGCAGGGAAATATTCAAAATTTAAAAATATTTAATACTCTTGTTAATTTAATGTTATACCATTTGCTTATTGTCCAAATGCGACAGATTGTAAATTAATAAACAATAAAAAAAAAAAAAAAAAAAATTTACTTGTCACTCTGTACAACAGGAACTTAATCCTAATTACAGTACAGGGGACCTACAGCTTATAGTGGAATCCAAACCACTCAGACACAATCGTATTTTTGAATTTAAGATAGTTCTAGTGTGGCGGTGGCGCCATCGGTTGTCGAGTGGTGAAACTGACGCTCAAAAAAATATAAAAATTGAATAAAATAAGTGTTTTATACCTATTATGATTTGAATATCATTAATTGTCAACAGGTTGTTGGTCTAGTGAATTTTCAAATACCGTACCACCGTGTTGTGTTGCCATTATAAATTGGAATTCTTAATTTTTCGTTGAAAACAAGACTTTGCATGGCTATATATCCATTACTAAACGATAAAAAACTTTCTCCTTTTGATACAATATACATGGATAGTTCTAGAACATCATACTAGTTTTTCAAATAAAACCGCAAAATTTTAGAGGTACACAAACCAAATATGTGCGATTCTGAGTGATGATCGCCATAAGCCCCGCGTATAAGAACTCAACTTTACAAGCGAATATATTTGTTCACAGACGATGAATGTGTTTCATGTTTTAACAGGTTGCGTATGACTATTCAATGTCTACGTGCGCTAAATATCATACTGATGCGCAAAAAATTTTTTCGCACTAGAACTACCTTAAGTTCAAGGTTTAAACACACGGCCTCTTGCTTGTTAATTAAGAAACTCAAGTTTTACCTCGCCTTTATCCACTGAGCTACGATTGCCAGGAACCCCTGATTTATAAATGACTATGTAAAATATTTTCAATCACTGTATTTGATTGGAGTCACAAAGAAAATGAAATAGGCAAATTTAATGATCTAAAACAGTGCTTTCGTTAAAATTATCTCTGTGCTTCTCTCTCTCCACTTATATTTTTGGGGCCTTGATTTGAACCATAAACCTAGACCTAATGTTCATTTGTAAAAAATAGCAGTATCAGATCTTGATAAGTGATATATTCATGCGCGTGAAGTGCGGTTATCAGTCCTCTAATCACGGCCCACAAAGTTGTTAGTGGAGGGCCACAGGGATAATAATATGGTGAAAATTGTTTGTCAGCTGTAGAAATCGAACTCAGGTTCTCAAATCTACAATTCGACTTGATACCAGTGAGTCACCTACCCCATATTTTCATTTATGAAAACACTATACCCACTCTTTCCTTCCCTTTTTGCAAACATACCCACCTTACGTATTAATCAACTTTAACTATATTTAAAAGTACAAAAGTTTTATTAGATGTTAAATTGCCTGAAAGAAAATAAAGTGACATACTTGTAAACTCCGGCAATAATAAAAAACTTCTAGCGTGAGTATTAGCACAGCTCCTACCATCAGATAAATTAAAACGAAAGCCAAGGAAATTCTTTAAACACAGCAAACAGGTCATATATTTTCTACTATCAGTATCTTTCACAAAAGGCGCCCTGGAGTTGATATCAGAATTAAATTCCGCTTGTGAAATATAATTAAATAAATCGCACATGACATGTATGTCACGTGACTCGCAGTCGTAATCACGTACCTTTACAATCGTGGGACGTGCGAGGTGCGACGGATATTGGTTGAATTATACTGCAGCCCCTCGGGCGAAATGTATCGTGTGTCGTGGCATTTATTTAGCTAACTGTTAACGACAAAAATATGGAGATATATTTTCGGATGAATAGTAAAAAAATATGACAAATGTTTATGCGAACAAGAAAATAACTAAATAAAATCTGGTTATGATTACTATAGGACCCAAGGCTACTCATTGTATCGTTGACGACCTGACTAGGGTACTGTTACAATAGTAGCGTTCGATTTGCAAACAATCTCACCTCAGTTCATTTCAACTGAGTTGAGATTGTCTGAAATGAGATGATATTTTTTCGATGACAAATCGAACGGTTTTGACAGGTCTGAACTGAGTCGGTTACGGGACGAACGTTGTAGTATCATTTCGCGGACAATACATGATTTGCTTGATGTTTTTGTTGGCAGTTAGCTGTGAGACATGATTTATAATAACATGTACAATTTAAAAAAAATATTAAATAACTTCCAAATATTCAAACTACAAACAAAACATAACGAATTCTACCCCCACTCTAACTGAGTAGAAAATCTCAGTACGCACCAGTGAAATAGGTAGTGCAGCATCGGCAAGGGGGGAAGTGAGTGTCTCACTTGATCTCAGTTATGTCAGTGCAAATAGAACAGCACAAAAAAGCTGTCAAACTGAGGTGAGGTGAGATTAACTGAGATTTGGTGCAAATCGAACGCTACTATAGAGTACTTATACAATTCAAATATTTTAGTTGCCATCAGTGAGTAAAATAGAATTTAATAATTTGTAATGTAGCGAACATGGTATAGCCGTGATTTGACGACTGCAAACCGCACTTCACGCGCAAAATATATCACTTACCGAGATCTGCTTCGGCAGAGTGCCACACCCAGTAATGGATAGAAGACGTGATGATATATTTATTTATTTATTTAGATGAATTTTTTATTTGTTCTGAAGCTCATATTTATTTTTTCTTTGTGTTATTTTTATATCCCTATATTTAAGTTAAAGCAAGTGTGATGCAGAATACAATATTTTTATAATATAAACATTTTTCCATGTTAAATAAATTTCACATTTCGAAACTCATCTGTCAAGTGACAACTGTCATCGTGAAAGTATTCCGTTTTACATTCAAAATTACGTCATGCTAACCGTAACCATGGTAAAATTGAACCGCACCGTGGTTCATTTTCGGAATATACTATAAATTCTATTTACTCACTAGATGGCAACCGAAAAATTTAAATTGTATAAGTCCCTATTGTTTAGTTATAATACAAATGGATGACATAAGCAAAGACGAGGCTATGTATTGTCACCTAAGTAAAAAAAATATTGGATCGAATTGTAGCCTGCAAAGATTATTAATTAATTTGACATTATTTCTGGATTCCATATTGTTTTACTTAGTTACATTTAATAATTAAGGAACAACGGGCAACTGGCCATTAGAACTGTTCAATTTGCAAATTAAATACGATCCAAAACTAATCTCCTTTCGGTCAAAACGCCCGAGGGTTTACCCCTTGTTGGTTTATCTGTAATTATCAGCTGTTGTCATGTCGTATACTAATGTTGTTACTCAAACTATAAAAGCATTTCATCCATCATCCCTAAAGAATTTATCTACTACCCTCCAGTTAAACGTTACCTGTGTTTATGTTCCAATTTTAGTTCATCCTTACTGTACGCACCCGTAAACTTTTCGCTCGTGCTTGTCAAACGTCGGCTCGCTTTGCTCGCTCAACCATAATACAAATTAATTGTTTCCTCTCATCTCCTCAGTGCGAGCGGCGGCGGCGGTGGCAGTGGCGGCGGTCGGAGGCGGCGAGTTCAAGGGAAGATGATCAGCTGAAGCTTCCCGATTCGCAGTTGTTTGGATTTGATTAATGCGTTATGATATTATTACTAACGATTCAGATTTTGGGTGGATTCGCAATTCTGTATTTTAAGGATTTAAGTGACTGTTATTGACTGGGACAATATGTCATTGTTAATTAATTATTTTAGAGGATCATTTTAAAATTAATTGGTGGTTTGTACATCTACAGAAAATCGCGTGTTTGAATTTTAGACAAGTTAATAACGATCGAACATCTGTACGAATTCTTGTAAACCTTTTCATTGGTGAATCAATATAAGAGATACTAACAAATACAGTCAGGCCAAGAAATCAAATGATGCCCATCATCAATATTTCTGCCGTCATTTATACAGTATGTTTATACTATAGGTATCATGGGCGTCCGCAGGGAGGGGCAAAAAAACTGAATCTTTTTTCCTATATTACACATAGGAGAAACTATGTTAAATTTTTACATGTTAATGTGCCATAAGAGGACTTACAATTGAAGTGGCGAAGGAAAAAAATGAATCAACTATTATGTGAAACTCACGTATTGACGTAAAATTAAGTTATTTTGAGTCAGTTTTTTTCTTCGCTACTTCAATCATAAATCTTCTTATGGCAAAATAATGTCATGTACCGACCCAATTATTTGTTAATTTTATTATAAGTTGTTATTATTAATTGTATATTTTATTTATCATTAAGAAATTCAATATTTAGTTTATAAGATAAATTCAGCATCTCCTAAAGTCCATTTCCAAGGTCTCTTCTTTCCCACATCCCTTGTTATCTTGAACCATCCATAGTCCAATTGCGGACACTATGCTTCTTCCCCTACTCAGTCCGTAATCAGATGGTTTTATTGTATATATATGTTAGTTTTAGTTAATTTAGTGTTCTAAGTTCTTAGTTCTGAGTCTTACTGTTCTTAGTCTTACTGGTATTACCAGATTGCAATTTTTGTAAAGAAAATAATATAAGATCAGCGCTCCACGAAACAAATACGTCGCCTGAAAATAAAATAATATATATATATTGCGTACTTGTGTATTTTAATTGGTTTAGCATTCCAATCCGGTATCCACCAATAACATGTAAAAGTTTAACATTTTTACCTCCCATGTGTAATATAAAAATAAAAAATTAAATTATAAGTTGAGAGATAATAAATCCAAGCTGATACTAAATTTTCAGCAGTATTCTTATGGCCAGCTAACGACATGTTCCCTATCGTAACGATTGAGTAATCTAAGGTTATTTAGTATTCACAAAGACAAAATATTAGAAAATAAGAACGGTAAAACTGCTACATCGGAATTTATTGAAGAAGTGGTGTCAATTTATGAAAGAGATATTCGAAGATTCTTCTTCAATTCAAACCCCTGGCGACAAAGAATAATAATTTATTTCACAACTTTCAATATGTTTTTGTCTATTTATTAGATGTATTTGTATTTATGTTATGTAAATAAAAAAATTATTTTAGGAATTTATGTATATCTGAGATTTTTTACCTGAGTGTAGGGAGTACGCTGTCGCCGATAGAGGGATCACTTATGTGATACTAGCCACAGCACTACACTTCGAAGACGAAGTGTTATAAGCGCGAATTTTTCGCCTTTAATAAAAAATCAACTGATTTTTGACGACCTTTAGAGATAACCAGCAGGTAGGCATACGCAGTCTTATATATTCCAGTAGTTTCTTCACTTTGTTATTTTTTGCCCAGAAAAATTTTCATGGGGTGGCTAGCTCAGTGGTATGAAGTCGGCCTGTGGATCTTGAGAACCCTGGTTCGATTCTCACAGGCGACAAACAATTTTCATAATTTCAAAAACTACCCCTGTGGCTCCTCCACCACTAACATCTTTGGAGGCCGTGATTTGACGACTGGTAACCGCACTTCACGCGCAAAATATATCACTTACCGAGATCTGCTTCGGCAGAGTACCACACCCAGTAATGGGTAGAAGGCGTGATGATATATTTATTTATTTTATTTTTACAAATTTTCATTATTAGTTTTTAAATTTTATTACAATTTCCGTGGGGCCCCCAATGTGTCGGAACCCTACGCTATAGCTTAGTCACTTATGCTATAATCCAGCATTGACCACCAATATTGCAACGTAAAATTCACCATTGTAATTCTCATTTCTGTTAATTGTGAAAATCTAAATTAACATTAAAGTGTTAACTTTTATATTATAATTCCTTAAACTAAAGCCAAATACATGATTTAATTGAGCTATTAAAAAATGATTTATTTTTGTTAATTCGATGTTAACATCTGCATCACTGATAACGTCACTAATGACGTGAATCGTTTGATTCCTCGGCTTGACTGGAAATAAATTTCCAAGTGAAAATTGCGTGCGTGTCTGAAAATAACAATAAACAAAATGTGCGAGGTTCGCTCCACGCATTCGAGTCAATCTGGCTGTGACTGGGATGGGTTTGGGTGCAACAAATTGCTTGAAAGGGTGGAGTAGATACCGCCATCTCACTGTCCAAGGCCTCCGTGATTTATCGTCATTCCCGACACTGTAATGTATGGAGCATGTTTCCATTATCTGCTCCATACTGAGTATTTAGCTTAGCCGTGAACCACGGAGATAACAATTATTAGGTACGAGTAAATCTTAATTATTTTGTTTGAAATGACGTAACTTTATTTATATTTAAATATATTTATAGCCGAAGGAAAGTGTGCAAAGTTTAAATAGAAAATATATACCGGATGTTAGAGGTCGGCAAAAATATTTAGTCTGATCCAAAGTCGGATTTAGAATCAGATTGAATCAGAATTCTCTCGGATCGGATTCGAATCGGATCAGATCCAAATGTAGGATAAAATGTTCGATCCGGAAGTCAGATAAAATATACTACCCGAAAGTCGGATAAAATATCCTATCCATCCACTCAGAGTAAAAAACATATAAATACCAATAATTCTACTCTAAAGAAATGATAACGATACATCAACTTATGTACAATGTATACATACAGAACATCACGCTAGATCGCATCAAATGGGGTAGCACGAACCCTAAAATCATTCATAAAACATTTATTCATTAAATTCATCAAATAATCAGTTCTCGTCAAACATTCTCATCCGAACACACCACCCTCACTTAAACCACATTCATAGATCCCTCCATATAAGCTCATTTACTTATCACACTCGAAATCATTCATTACACAACTAACCTTCGATCACATCTATCCCATCTATTCACTTTTCGATCATCGTTCTTCGACGTACATAACAAATACGCAAAACATATCAAATTACTTACGCTTACTCCTAATAACGAATCTAACAACGAATCTACAAAGATTAGAAAAGATGAAAGCGATAGCCTGCGCTTGTATTTAAATTCCACACAATGCAGTAACTGAAAATAAAACATGAAGATAAGGAAGGAAGTTCGCTCTGCGCTTGTTTTTGAAAGTGAATTACACACAATTTCAGTTAAACACTCTATGTACGAGGGCAGGGTGAAAAGTCCCTGAAATATAAAACAGATGGCGCCAAAATTGCAAATCTCATGGGAAATTTGTGATGTACCATCTTTAACTAGAACGCATTAAAATTTTCAGACTGATATGTCATTCAGTTCTGTTTTGACACCCATCGAAAGCAAGCAACCTTGAATATTTTTGAAAACATGGAAAAAAGTGAATTTCGCGTCTTGATTAAACATTATTTCTTGCGTGGAAAAAACATTACGCAAACCAAAGCATCGCTTGTTAAACATTATGGGGACTCCTCACCATCGATTCGAACGATTCACAAGTGGTTTACTGATTTTCGTTGTGGTAGTATGACCACAAAGGACGCCGAACTTTCTGGTCGTTCAATTGAGGTTACAACGCCAGAAATCGTCGATAAAATCCATGGTATGATATTGGACGATCGGTGAGTTAAAGTGCACGAGCTTGCTGAGGCTATGAGCATCTCAACCGAATGGGTACGGAACATTTTGCATAAATTTTTGTATATGAGAAAGCTATCTGCCAGTTGGGTGGGACAACAAGCGCGGCCCACAAGTCCGCAGTCGCAATGGCAAAATTGCAAGAATTGCGCTACGAATTGGTTCGTCCTCCACCATATGACCAGGATTTAGTACAACAACTGCGCTTACCACAATTATTGATGATATTATACATCAAATTGATAATAAGAAAATGGTACTTCTAGTTCTTTTAGATTTCAGCAGAGCATTTGACACAGTCAATCATGAATTATTAATTGCGAAACTAAAATATCTTGGCTTCGATGTTACTAGTAGACAATTAATAGCCAATTATTTTGCCAATCGCACGCAGAGGGTGGTAAGTGGGTTCAATACATCTGAATCTTTAAATATTTTACAAGGTGTTGCACAAGGATCAATTTGCGGGCCATTATTTTTTTCTCTGTACACCTTCGATCTTTTTAAAGCTATCACACATTGTAATATGCACATATATGCCGATGACACACAGATTTATTTACCTTTCTCGCCAGCTGATTACGAGCAGGCCATGGTCATCATTAATAAGGATCTACAAGTAATCTCTGACTACTCAAAGAATAATTGTTTAGTCATAAATGAAAAAAAATGTGCTGTAATGTTGTTCGGTAATAATAACACGAGGAAAGATTTATTAGTTAGTAATAGAATCAACATTCAGTTAAACAACATCAGACTCGGAATTGTAGATAAATATAAAAATCTGGGTTTACTAATTGACAGTGAATTTAGGTTTGCTGAGTATGTAAATTTATTACTTAAAAAGGCATATTTAGCACTGAAAAATCTGTTTATGAATCGTTTTGTACTGTCAACTAAACACAAATTGATACTTGCGGATTCGCTTGTACTCTCTGTGTTTAATTATTGTGATGTCATTTATGGTCACTGTCTTACATTACGTGACACACAGCGAATACAGAGAGTGCAAAATATGTGTGTGAGATTTGTGTTGGGGTTGAGGAAGCGTGATTCAGTAAGTGCATTTATTTCACAATTTGGATGGCTAAATATGCAGCAACGTAGAATACACCACTTTGCTTGTCTAGTGCATCGCGTAGTAGTAACTAAATCTCCATCTTATCTATTTAATAAAATATCATTTCGCTCATCGTTACACAAACGTAATTTCAGGGCACATTTTAACATACACATTCCAGCTCATCGCTCATCCTTATTTCAGCGTAGTTTCAGTTATAATTGTCCTCATTCATATAATAAAATACCTAATAACTTCAAATCGCTTACTATCGCATCATTTTCTAAGCATTTTAAAACATATTTATTAATATAATATTTAAACTTCTTTCTCATTAAACGACATGACTCTCTTCATTATGTTCTCATAAATAGTTTGTTTCTTTATGTATGTATATGTATGTGTATATATGTATATATTTTTATATGTAACATTTGTTAAAATTCTGGGTATCATGTCATATTAGTTAACATTGTAACATTTTATTTTTGTATCGAAAAGGTTAAGTGTTAGAACAGCTTCGGCTGAACTTTTGCCAATAAAGTATTTTATTATTATTATTATTATTATTATATTCTCCAGATTTGGCCCCCTGCGATTTTTATCTACTTCCAAATTTGAAGAAATGGCTTGGCGGAAAGAGATTTGACTCCAACGATGAGGTCATCGCTGAGACAAACGCCTATTTGAAGAATTGCCAAAATCGTATTATTTGGAAGGGATCGAAAAATTAGAAAAACATTGGACTAGTGTATCGAACTACAAGGAGATTATGTTGGGAAATAAAATATGTGTTGACCAAATAAATCATTTCTTGTTTCATTTTTCAGGGACTTTCCACCCTGCCCTCGTAAGATCAGAAAACGAACAAAAAAAGATATAAACGAAGGGAGTGTCGCCCCTACGCATTTGTTTTAAAGTGAATTTCACATAAGTGCAGGTAAACACTCTAATGAAATTACTAAACAACAAAGCTAAAATAAAGATTTTTGCAAATGTCTAAAATCATCAGATTCATCCTACAATTAATCTTCGCCAAACGTAAAAGAAAAATACAGATGTATAAAATGCAAGATTAAAAATTCATATTTATTTATTTGATACTCTGCACAACAGGAACTTAATCCCAATTACAGTAATGTCAGTAGAAGTCAATGAGATTTGCATAAACAACCTCTTGCTTTTTAATTAATAAACACAAGTTTTACTTCGATTTTATCCACTGAGCTACGTTTGCTTTTCACATCCAAGGACTTTTTATTTCCATGCAAAAAAGTATTAATAAATCCGTGTTCCGTGTTCCCTAAAATAAAAATTAATTGACGGGCAGTTTTAATTATTTCTTCACTTCAGACACCTGTCAAGTTAAAACGCTAGCTCATCCCAAACTTGCAGCAGTGTAACGTGATGTGAATGACATCTGCCGCTCGGCGAGTCCCCCCCTCTGCCCCTGCGACCATAGCCTACTGCCATACTGCCTCGAGCCGTCGTTACAGCCACGGTATAGTCCGGCAACGCAAGCGAATTGCGACCCTATGGACAGGAGAATTAAAGGATGAAACGCTCATATCTTTATTTTACAATGTACGATGTCGTAAAAAGGATGATAAAGCTTTTACGACTTTTGTGATATTCGATATCGCGCTGTTGTAATTTCGTATTTTTTATGATTTTCTCCTCGAAATTGAGACCGAATTACAGAGATATAAAACGTATTCTTAGAGTATTATATTTGTTTCACTTTATGAATCTTTTTTATTAACATAGATAATAAAAATTATGAATTTGTATTATTTTCACTTTTTATCTACTTACCTACAGTAGCTACAGATGTAACAATCATACTAAAAAGTCCGTACTTAATTTTATTTACATATTTGCTACCCTATATAACGGTAAAATAATCACAATGTGGAATTATAATTTTGATGTCGTCACAGGCAGCAGAGCTCCCTCCACACAATTTTGTATGATACAACAAATTTGTTGAAAGAGCGAGGTGATAGACCATGACCAGAGCTGGGCAGTAGCTAGCTACTTTTGTAGCTTAGCTACATTTACCTTAGCTGTAGCTGTAGCTTAGCTGACTGTGAAAAAATATAGCTGTAGCTTGTAGCTAGCTACTTTTTTTTCTATTAGCTTAAAAATAACAACTGAAGCTACTTTTAAAGCTACTTTTTGTACCTTCAAGCTACTTTTTAAGCAGAAGGTCAACAAAGTACGCATGCGTACAAGCTAAACCCACACAAAATAATTATTTCTTGCCGGTTCTAATTGGCTCTAATACGCAAAAATACACAGTAGGTGCTAGAGGTCGGCAAAAATATCCGAAATCCGAATCCGATCCGATCCGAAGTCGGATTCGGATCGGATCGGATCGGAGCTCTCTCGGATCGGATTCGGATCGGATCCGATCCGAAAGTCGGATAAAAGATCCGATCCGAAAGTCGGATAAAAGATCCGATCCGAAAGTCGGATAAAAGATCCGATCCGAAAGTCGGATAAAAGATCCGATCCGAAAGTCGGATAAAAGATCCGATCCGAAAGTCGGATAAAAGATCCGATCCGAAAGTCGGATAAAAGATCTGACCCGAAAGTCGGATAAAAGATCCGATCCGAAAGTCGGATAAAAGATCCGATCCGAAAGTCGGATAAAATATCCGATCCGAAAGTCGGATAAAATATCCGATCCGAAAGTCGGATAAAACATCCGATTCGAAATTTCCATACATAACATTTAAGTATCCACTCTTAGTAAAAACATAAATTCCAATTCCTCTTTAAAGAAATATAACGCTACGTTATATTTATAAGCATTTATGTTCTGTGATAAAAATGATTAAATAACGTTACAACAAAATATGTCTCTTTAGTTTTTTATAACAAAATTATTTATTAAATGTCATCTATAACTGTTATTTTACTTTCGAATATGCAACGTTAAAATTGGTTTAGTATAAATAGGAAAAACTGTACTGATCTAATGACACGTCTGGTCGGATCTCGGATCGGATCTCGGATCGGATCTCGAAAGACTGATCATATGACAATGGCAAATTTAATTATTTCACAATAATTTAAAAAAGTAGCTTTAAAATTTAACAGCTACTTTAACGAAAGCTTTTAGCTGTAGCTTAGCTATATTTTACAAAATATAGCTTATAGCTGTAGCTTAGCTACTTTTTTAAAGAGTAGCTGTAGCTGTAGCTTAGCTACGTTTTTAAGTAGCTTGCCCAGCTCTGACCATGACCGAGTAGATCAACTGTTGAATACATCTTAAGTTTTTATCGTCTATTTTAAGTATAGAAATGAATTTTACACAAGATATTTCTACTCTTACGTGTTTAGATTAAAGCTAGGTTTTCATGCATCCGTCGCATCCGTCGCAGTAATGAATACAGTGCTCCGCGCTGCACGATGGACGAAAATTCATGCGTTCACATGCATCCGTCTTTTTGTTTAGTTATAACCTGAAAAATGTCGGCTAATAATATATTTATTATTTCATATTTATTATTTATTATTTATGTTACTCTGTACAACAGGAATTGAATCCCAATTACAGTACAGAGTCCGAACTCGCCGAGCCGCTGAGTTTATATTTCAAATATGTTAAAAAGCAGCGAATGAAGTGTTCCCGCATCGTTAACAAAAATTTACCTATAAATTTATAATAATCATGAACCAAATGCAAAGTATTTCTTTAAAATTCAAAATATATTTACAAAAGACATGTAGATAATACAAAATAACTAACTAAGCCGTAAATACGCGGTATTTGACATTTGTCACTAGTGTTATCTCATATTATATGAGAGAGATGCTTTCGTCATCAAGGCATGGAGTAGAGAGTAGACGAACTCTGTCCGTCACTGCAAGTAGCTTCGCACCCTTTTCAGTTGTTTAAATTCAACCAATTTCTCGAGTATTTTTTGGCACTTGTTATAAAAATAACTATTTTTTACAACCGAGCAGAAAGTAGAGTTTTCCAACTGGTAGTTGAAAGCAGAAAGTTGACATTTGCCGCTTGCCGAGTCTACCATCGTATCCATAAGTACATGAAAACTCTGTCAAATTATATTAATTTTTTTTTCAAACCTTTCTAAATGCTCGCTACGCCGCGATCAACAATCTCCATGCGCGATCTGCAATAGATAGTTTTCTGATATAGGTCCACAAATAATTATTCCATTGTTCCAAGTTCAATTATACTTTACAAATTTTATCAGTATCATCTTTCTCTGATAACTATTAACCTAAATGTTTATTTCAACCAATTATAATTTCATAATCAAAATATACATCTTCAAGTATTTATTTTTCAATCATTATAATAAGAAATATAATTGTAAACATACACGTGTTGATCTGATTGGAAAATATTAATTATGTGATTGAAATTTGATCTGTAGTGATTATCAGTCCTTTTGTACTGATGCATCTGATATTGATACTCCAAATGTAGTATATAAGCTTAAGATTTTTAATGCATTTTAAAAAAAATTAAGATAATACTTGTGTTTTTATTTGTGGCAGCAGCTTCTGCTCTAAAGGTTAGCATAAAACAACATTAATAAATGTATAAATGAGGGTTAAATGTCACTAATTAGAAATTAATTATTTTATTCCTTGAACTGTCCAACATTTCTCATTTATTTGCTTTAATAACAGCAAAAAATAAAGCTAGGCATGACTGTGCTCTGTTTCCCAAGTGTTACCTTTAGGCCGAATCTGAAGTTTGTAACTGAGGTGGGCGAGGTTAGCAAATCAAATGAGGCTAAAAAAGACTTATTCAACTAATGCCCGATTTTTCAGTGCCGGTTTAAACTCAAAAATCGGTTCAAGTTCAACGTTCAAAGTATTTTCAGTGCAGTTTAAACCTTAAACTCAGTTTAAATTTGTCTTGAACCTGAACTGTCATTTGACTTGGTTTAAGTCGAGTTCAACCGTCGCCTACATTGTCTTTATAAAATAAATAAATAAATATATCATCACGCCTTCTACCCATTACTGGGTGTGGCACTCTGCCGAAGCAGATCTCGGTAAGTGATATATTTTGCGCGTGAAGTGCGGTTACCAGTCGTCAAATCACGGCCCCCGAAGATGTTAGTGGTGGAGGAGCCACAAGGGTAGCTTTTGAAATTATGAAAATTATTTGTCGCCTGTGGGAATCGAACCAGGGTTCTCAGGATCCATAGGCCGACTTCATACCACTGAGCTAGCCACCCCATTGATGATATATTGTTTTTATTATAAATTAAATGACTGTTTCACTGTATTAATTAACGTTTACTTGTCACAAATAATTTACAATTTTCTCAGAATGGACTCTTCAGATGATGAAGATGTTATTAATTTATATTTGACAATGGGTATAAAAATAGAAATAGTTTACTACATCAGAGTGCCACACGTAGTAATGAATAAAAGGATTGATTTAATTTTTCGGTTTGATTGTAAATTTCAGTCAGGGCCACTACATATTCCTTGTCATGGTATTCCTCCTACCGAGGCCCCTAATTCAAGGGCCGCTATGCCAACTTGGGAGACAATCATTCAGAGACAAGACAACTTCGATAATTCGAACCTAAACAATTTTACAATGGTATGTATATTAATTATAAGTAATAGGCATTACTCTCTCAAAAATAAAAATAATGATTATGACAATAATTTGGAGTTTGAATACTTTTGTGATTACGCTTGAAAACAAAGACCAAAACAAACACTGGGAGTTGTTACATGTAATTTAGTGTAACAAACTGATTACGATTATGACAACTAACAAAAACTATGACCATGATAACCACATATATACTCCATTCCCTGTATGAAAACGATGACGTCACATTCGGTATCCATGTGATTCAAGATTTTGTACTTCAAACGTTTACATTGGTATTGGATTGACATTTTTAAAACATAACCTGAAAATTAAATGTCAGATTATAATAGTTATTAATTTATAAAATTTAATTAGTTTATAAAAGAAACCAAATATAAATTTATCTTAACTCACGAAAAATATTACCTACCTTATTGAAATATGTAATTTTGTAAAATAAAACTCAAAAGAATATACATTTTTATATGTATTATTATTATCTAAACTCAAAACACAACTACATTGTAAAGAGTTACGGCAAGAGTTCCGCAGCAGCGTATTAATTATAACTTCAAACATTTCCCAAATAGAAATGAATGATATCATTTGTAAGCAAGAAATAAATTTTGATAAATGAAAACGTCACGAACGTAATAAATTAAAATAAAATCGGACAAAATACTAAATTAAATATATTTTTTTAAACTATCATGATTAAGTTATTGTTTCAGTAATATCTATCCCATCAAACCGTAACCATCTCAAATTGCATTGGTTGACAAGGTATCAAACGTGCACAACTTGAAATTAGTTAGTTTTGTTAAATACAGAAATAAAGGGTATGATACAATAAAAAGCCTAAACAAATTTTAATAAAACAAGATCATATAAAATTAGTCACTCGTTTCGTTTTCAACTTCGGCTATTTCCGTAAAGTCACTGCGTTTTTCAAAAAACAATATGTTTATTTAGTAAATTTGCGTTTATATGGTTTTAAAAAGTGACATTTAATTTTCGGGAAATGTGTTGACACATATTTATTTTATTTATTAATTTAGAATTTTAGGAATAATTTTAGTACAGTTTTTATACTTATACCTATAATATTCATAAATTTTCATAGTAATGAAAATTTTTGCATTATTACAATCAATGTTGACTGTTGTACCCATTTTCCTTATTGTAATTAGACTTTGTGTTGAAATACATTTTTGATATTTTCAATATTAGCCGTATTCCATTTGCCACGGGGTTCATTTAAATCAGTTCAGATCAATTAGACAACATGACTAAATGAACTGAATTAAGCATTCTGATGCACTTATTGGGGTGGATTACTTCAAAGTAAATTAGAATCTGTAATTCTAGTACTGAAAATAAAGTCAACGAAGTAATTCAGCGATATAAATAAGTGATCTGGATCAGTAGAAGTAAGTTAGATCTGATCCAAATGGCAAATGGAAAACGGCTATTATTTGCATCTTCAAAATTATTTTTATGATGTCTATATATTATATCCAAATTAACAAATTACTTACTTAATTAAGTATATGTCGGTTTTTTTTCATAACTTTTCTGGAATACCAGTTTTAATCTATTGAATATCTTTTTAATTAGAAACACATTAAATAAATTATAAATATAATATATTATGTTGAAACTGTCACACATGTCACAATATGTCATTCAATGTCAATATAATAAACTCTCAGATATATATAAATTTTTAAAATATTTTTTTACATAACAAAATACAAATACATATAACAAATAAATAAAAAAGTATTTAAATTTCTCAAATAAGTTACGTCTTTGTCGTCTGGGTTTGAATTGAAGAGGAAGGACAATTTTCTAATAACTCTTCCATAAATTGACACCATTTCTTCAATAAATTCCGATTTAGCAGTTTTACAGTTTTTATTTTCTAATATTTTGTGTCTGTGTATACTTAATAAACTTAGATTACGATAGGGAACATATCGCTAGCTGGCCATAAGAATACTGCTGGACATTCAGTTTCAGCTTGAATTTAGTATCTTTAAACTTATAATTTAATTTTTATTATATTATATATACATACATATACAGGATGGTGACCGCGACTCTCGAACATAGGACTTCAACGTTTAAAATCATATTGTTTTAATTTCCTGTTTCATAATTATTTAAAAGAAAAAATCTTCAAATAAAAGTTTTAGGGCATAAAATACAAAATTAATTTTGCATGCTTTGTAACGGCACAAATTAGATGTGAAAATGACTAAAATTTTCTCAAAACTATCGATAGCTATGAAATTGAAACAAAATTAAACAAATGTTTGACGTTAAATCTGTCAAAACTGTCAAAATAAATTCTTTATTTATTATTTCATTTATTTTGATATTTGTTTAATTTTGTTTCAATTTCATGCCTATCGATAGTTTTGAGACAATTTACGCCATTTTCAAAGCTAATTTGTGTCGTTACAAAGTATATAAAATTAGTTTTGTTTATTAGTTCAGATGCAGAATTTTATGCCCTAAAGCTATCATTGCAAGCTTTTTTGTTTAAAATATTTAGGGAAGCAGGAAATTACAAAACTATAATTTTACATGTTAAAGTCCAATGTTCGAGAGTCGTGGTCACCACACACATTAAAACCCGGGGTGGGGGGGAGCGCCTCTGCTTACCCCCCCTGCGGACGTCCATGCAAGTGTGTCACATCTACTCACTCTTACATGATCCCACCCCTGAACTGAATTAAGTGAACCAAGTGGCAAATGGAATACAGCTAATAGTAGCACAGCATTTTCTGTTTCCATGGTCTCCAAGATTTGCTCGAAAATATAGTAATAGTTTTGTTTTAAAATTCACATGTATTTTAATAATTCGGATATTGGATTTGATCTTAAGCCCGTTTTACATTCAGCAACATTTACAGCAACATGTTGCGCAACTAGTTCAGCAACTTGAAGTTGCGCAACTTGTTGCTGGTGTTCAGTTTTCTTGTATTACATTTAGCAACCATATGTCCGCAACTTTACTAATTCTTTTAAGTATTATACCAACATAAATCTCAGGAAAGTTGGTAGTCCGTGACAGTTGACAGTTATTAGATATGTTCATGTTGCTTTGTAACCTCAAATTTTTATAATCATATGTTCATTGTTTGATTTTGAGAACAAGAATGGATTGCAAAAAACAAAGAAAACAAAACGCTATTTTGACACATGTAAAACTAGGTTAACCAACTAACAAGATTTGCATTGGCAAAACAAAAAGTAACCAAAAAATACTAAATCTGGGGGAGAGTTGCGAGTTGCCCGCAACAACAATAGAACAACTTCAGTTTTATACTTGGCAACTCGTGTTGCGCAACTAGTTGCGCAACATGTTGCTGTAAATGTTGCTGAATGTAAAACGGGCTTTAGAAGAAATAGTATGTTCAATTCGTGTATAATGGCTATTAATACACGAGTATAAAGTTTACTAACTGTGGGCGAGTGTCGTAATTCTTACCAATTGCTATAATTTTCTATAATTATCAAGTATAATTATAATGAATCATATCGTATAATCATTATTTTATTATCTATACTTTTTTTAAGTTACAAAATTAGGAGGTATTGCATATATTTTAGTTTTTATATGTATCCTACTCGAAACAAAAACTGTTAAAATATAGCATAATTTAAAATACTACTACTTCTGCATTTTGTAAGACGTTATAATCTAATATAAATATAATAAATAAATAAATATATCATTACCCCTTTCACCAATTACTGGGTGTGGCACTCTACCGAAGCAGATCTCGGTAAGTGATATATTTATGCGCGTGAAGTGCGGGTACCAGCCGTCAAATCATAGCCACCAAAGGTCTTAGTGGTTTGGGAGCCATAGGAGTAATTTTACTGTTGTGTTGTCGGCTGTGGGAATTGAATCAGGGTTCTCAATATCACTGAGCCACCTAAAATCTTTGTTATAACTAAAAAAGTAAAAGTATAAGATCTATGAAACGAACTAAACAATAACAACGAACCTTTGTTTGTTGAAACATTACTCCTATTAGTATTACTATAAACCCCTGTTTAAATTTACAAAATAGTTTTGTAGACACTGATTTTAATTTTAACGTTTCGATGGGTAAATTGAAATTGACTACTTATAAGTTATTTCAATTGATTGTAATCTTCTCTGAAATGAGGAATTAATTATAAGTTGTTTTTTATAGAGATACTTGTCTAACGGGCAATTTTATAAATATGGTAGCCCAATCTTTATCATGTTGGGAGGAGAATGGACCATTGGAGAGGGAAGCTTGCAAAACGGGCAAATGTTTGAAATGGCTGAAATTCATAATGCTCCGATGTTTTACACCGAACATAGATATTATGGAGAAAGTCACGTAACAACGTAATGCCAGTCATTTGTAGCCTAATTCTCAAAAAAGTTTTAGTTGGAATCTAGCTAATCCTGAATTTTGGATTTGTCAAATTAAGCTAAACCATATTCTAAAAAAAGTTTCAATTAACTTTAATATAATCTTCTTACCATTTAGTTTTCGGCAAGCAATAGCTAAAACTTTTTTGAGAATCTGGCTGTTAAATAATAAACATAGTAATTAATTTTTCTTTTGTAGTGATTGGACGCTAGAAAATTTAAGATTTTTGACAGTTGATCAAGCCTTAGCCGATGTAGCTAATTTCATTGTAACAATTAAAGAGAATAATCCCAATTATGCCAATAGCAAGGTATGTTTATATTTAAAGTATTAACAAAAGATCCTGGCCCAAAATTACAATTTCGAGTATCGGAATATAACCACCTTTATTACTCGATCTAAAAACTTATATTTTTAGTCCTAATGAAACAAATAACTATTAAAAGAATATATTCGAATTTATTTTATTTGTTTTATAGCATATACCGGGTGGTGCTTCATAAAGGGGAACATAGGGATTTAACATGTAAAAATAATCATTTTTTTAATTTCCTGCTTCTCTAATTATTTCAAGCAAAAGTCTGGATTCTGCATCTAAGTCGATACATAAAATTTTGCATGCTATATTACGACACAAATTAAATCTGAAAATAACGGACATTGCCTGCAAAGCACAGATCATAATATAGTACTTACTATAGATAGGAAACTGCCATGTTACACAGTGGGACTGTATTTTGCGCCATCTGAGTTTTGAAAGTCTAACTAAAGTCATGTATATAGGCAACCCGGTATGCGTATTTAAGCAGCTTGTTATTTTTATTATTATTTTATATTAATTTCAACTACATAAAATAAAAATTCATTATTACAATATAAATATTTATTAAAATATTCTCGTATATACAATTTATTTATAATTTGAATTGTTTCAATCGCAGTTTTATCCAATCCTTGTGAACTTGAAAATATATTATGACTTCCTCATCTAAATATTATTTATTATATGATCACTTATTTACTAGTAGCAGTGCAGTTTTTACACAACAATTGATATTAATTGATGACATTATTTATATAAAATTATTTCATAAACAAAAATTAATTGGATATTTGACAGATTAAAAATTTTGAAATACATACAAATGACAACTACAGGAACAATCTAGTAACCAATGATTGCCGATATTGTAGTTACCTAAAATGGATGTCTTCACATAAAGACTATTCCTTAGGTGGAAGCAGGCAGCAGAAAGTTATATAGGTAACCATGGGACTGTGTTTATAGTTAGACTTCCATCTAAGGAATGGCGCTAATAGTCTTTATGTGAAGACATCCATTTTAGGTAACTACAATATCGACAATCATTGGTTACTAGATTGTTCCTGTAGTTGTCATTTGTATATATTTCAAATTTTTCAATCTGTCAAATATACAATTAATTTTTATTTGTGAAATAATTTCATATAAATAATGTCATCAACTAATATCAATTGTTGTGTAAAAAACTGCACTGCTACTGGTAAGTAAGTGATCATATAATAAATAATATTTAGATGAGGAAGTCATAATATATTTTCAAGTTCACAAGAGTTGGATAAAACTGCGATTGAAACAGTTCAAATTATAAATAAATTTTATACAGTAGAATATTTTAATAAATATTTATATTGTAATAATGTATTTTTATTTTATGTAGTTTAAATAAATATAAAATAATAATAAAAATTACAAGCTGCCTAAATATGCATATCGGGTTGCCTATATACACGACTTTAGTTAGACTTCCACTACTCAGATGGCGTAAAATACAGTCCCAATGCATAACATGGCAGTTTCTTATCTATAGTAGTATATTATGATCTGTGGGTGGAAGTCTAGCTATAAACACAGTCCCATGGTTACCTATATAACTTTCCACTGCCTGCTGCAAACTATCGATATTAATTAAATTAAACAATTGTTTGACGCACTATCTGTCAAAACAGTCAAAATAAATTCTTTATATTATTACTTTCATTTATTTTGCCGGTTTTTACAGATAAAACGTCAAACATTTGTTTAATTTTGTTTCCATTCCATTGCTTTCGATAGTTTTGAGATAATTTTCGTCATTTTCAGATCTAATTTGTGCCATTACAAAACATACAAAATTATTTTTATGCACAACCGGGCCGAGAAGCATGTGTTTTAGCTCTAAAATGCAGGCTTAAACATTTCTTTTTGGCCCGTGGGTCAAAAAGAATTAATTTCTATGTATACATAATTAAAATAACCATTTTTTGTTACTGTTAAAAGTTCGACTATCATTTTAATGAATAAATTTTATACATTTTAGAAGTTAATAAAACTGGCAATTTGTTTCTAAATTAATATAACACTATTTGTTCGTTATCCGGCAGTACTGTGGTGTAGTTAGCTTTTCGGCATTCAATTCCGATGATCCCTAGTTCGAATTCAACTACCAATCTGCGGCTCAGTGAGTTCGTACCGGTATTGTAATGGGGATTTACTTCCTGTCGTATAGAGTAGCATAAATAAATAAATTTTTATGTCGAATGCGCAGATCTTTTGTTACTATTTTAGGTTAATAACTTATATTAATTTTACTAAAATATTGAATGTAAGGTTGTCGTATTCGGTTGTTCCTACGCTGGTACCATGGCCACCTGGATGAGGCAAAAATATCCTCATTTGGTACATGCTGCTGTTGCTTCCAGTGGACCTCTATTGTATGATATCGACTATCATGGTATAGTATTTGCAAGAAATATTAACATATCTCACATCAAAAATGTTCGTAATTGTCAAACATTCTTAAATTATTTTTTCTACCACCTGCACACTAATGGCCGTTTGCACCACTACCGTTTAATTTCTCGGTTTAACTAAGCTGAGTTTATGCTAAGCCATGGTTTAAATTTTTAGTGGTTTGCACGTGTAACATCTAACTATGGCTTATTTAAGCCTTAGATTTTATGACAATATGTTTTAGGAATACTGTACTTTGTATGAATTTAGGAATTTTTGTATTTTCCCCTAACATTCTAGTAACTTTTGGTACTTTAAAGTTACACATTTTTGTTTACAATTCGTTTTAACATTTCAAGCATGACAAGTGATCAGTTGTTTTCAAATTAATGATTGATGTTTTGGTTGTATTTTGGTGTACATAATAAATATTACATTATAAAACACACTATTAATATTAAAATAAAATCTTTTTTGTGGATGGCGGAAAAATATGAATATGTCATCTCTAGTAAATTATTACTTACAAATTATACGGAAATTCTAATTGATGTTCTAGTGAAATTAATATATAATATAATACACTATATACATTTTCTATTTTCAAACAAAATCGTTTCAAAAATTTTTCGTCATCGAACCTATAAAATTATTTACCTCTTTCATAATTTTTTCTTATATGAATATTTTCTATAGCTCTTATATCTTTTATATCATTGTTCATATCGTCAATATCAAATATATCATTCATTTTCAAAGTAATTTAAAAGAAAAATACATTCACATATTTTCTTACGCTGGTTGAAAATTCTTTATATTACAAGAGATATGATTTTTTAAAGTTTTGTACCTGTATTGGATTTGTAATGTCCCAAGTTCGGTTCAGTAGTACTTAGCTGCAAATAATATACGATTGAATTCTTGAAAAATAATCTTACTATGTTGAAAATCATATTTTATAGAAGTTTCAAGCCCAAGAACATGAAATTCAATTATAGTAATAAATATACAACATGTTGAACACGTACATACCAGCAAACGACGCACAGTTTGAAAAGCCAGTGCATGCGAAAATATTTGTGGCCAATGAGAATCTTCGGACATGTGCTGTCACTATATTTATAATCGCTTATATCTCTGATGTTAAACATTATTTTTAACCAGTTTTTTCACTAATAACTATTATTCAATACATATTTTATGTTTTTATCCTTCATTCTTGTAAAGTGAAACAGCATTGTTGCTAAGCTGAAGTATTGGTATGAACTGTTAGTTACTTAGGGTTGTCATGAATTTAAATATTTAGTCACATGTGAATAATTGCTGATTTTAGTCTCTGAAAACGAATGTATATACATCGATAACCGCCACCTACGAACATTTTTGATAGTGAAGATGTCATAATTTTCTACAAAGCCTTTATATTTAAATTAAAATTAAATGAAATTGTATTTCAGGATACAACGAAATTGTGAGTTCCGCATTAGGCAGCAAATGTGGCTCAATATTTAGGAACGCATCTAAAGAAATTCGCAGACTTATCTCAATAGGAAATAGTGCTAAAGTTGAATATGATTTCCAGTAATAAATAATTGATATTTACCACACGCAATTAATTCATTAATTTAATTTTGTTTCATAGATTGTGTCATCCATTTAAACACGAATATGATATTGAAGCATTTTTTGTAAACATGGCTATTCCGATTAATGGACTCATTCAGTACGCTGGTCCCAACACAGTTAATGATCTTTGTACCAAATTAGACAATGCTGATTCGCGTTCAGATTATTACAAGTTGTCCTCGTATTATTTCGATGGATATTGCAAAAACGACTTCGAATCCACATATCTTTTTTATAAGAACACTGCTCCGTCAAATACTTGGTGTAAGAAAAATTCATTGTTAAAGTAGTAGAATGATGTATAATTTATTATTTTCTTTTAGATCGTCAATGGTTTTATCAAACTTGTACCAAATTTGGAAACTTTCAAACTTCTTGGACAAATACCTCACTGTTCGATCAAGGAATGTCAACAGATTTTTACAGCGCGCAATGTTACCTTGTGTTTGGACCAACGTAAGTTATCTTTCCAGTTTTTAATATACAAAAAAATCACCCTTTGTTCTCTCAAAATAAAAAAAAAGTAAATTAAAATTAAATGTCAAATGGAATAATGCATATTGCTGTCAAAGATTCGACAATTGTCAATATTTAAATTTTGTTATTGACTAGTAATAGCACACCATTTTCAATTATTCTTTGTTTTATATAAGCTCATTTATTACTCTCATACGGAATCTTTCATTTACGTAACAAATCTTCATTAGGGTCAAACATTCGACCTGAAGTTCGTTAACCAACAATTTGTTATCGTATAACGTTTCTTGTGATCCTAACAAAAATGTGGAACTGACCAATCACAGAAAATCATGAAAATTCTGTATAGAATAGTGGAAGGAGTACTGGCGCGCATTAAAAAATTATACAAACGTGAAAATTATTTAAAAATCGCAAGAAACATTTCTATATGAATAAATAATATAAACTCCCCTGTGCGAGATAGGTGTCAACCGTGGCTTAGTGGTTATGGCATCAGCCCGGCAAGCTGAAGGTTCTCGGTTCGAGTCCGGGCGTCTCCCGAATTTTTCTGTCATAAACTTTAAATTGATCAAACTTCAAAGTCATTCATATGACTTAAATTCTTGAAATTAATTTACTTATTTTCCTGGCAATAACCGTCTTTTCTCTTTTCAATTGTACCGTTTAAAAACAACGGTACTTACAATTCTAAATGATTTACAAACGAGATTACTTTATTCTAGGAATAAAAACTAATTTTCTGAAAACTATTTGACATGTCATTTTTGTAATAAATACAAATAGGTTAAGTGATAGAAATACAACGATTTTTATTCATTTAAATTTTCGAATGTCACTGTCATCAATAGGAAATAAATTTATGTTTGTATCAGTCTTACCAATTTCAAGTTCAACTAAAACACTTTATGTTTGTATCAGTCTTACCAATTTCAAGTTCAACTGGAACACTTTCTGTATCTGTGAATTAAAATAAATCATACATTTTCGTACCTGATGCTCCGTGCACACGGAACAAGTTTTATGAGATTTTTTTTAGAAAGAAGCAGTCAAGAAAGTTTCTTGAATATGATAGCGGCACATCTATCGCGAGAAAGATTTTGTGGAAAGTAACTAACTTCATGCTTATAATACAGTAGTTTACTCATGTCATATCAAAGAGTAAATTGACAGATTTTCAAAATATATTTATAACTTCTGCATTCTAAAAAAAATTTCAGAAAACATTTCTCGTGTACACGGGACATGAAATATGGATACAAACCATGACCTCAAAGATTTTAGTAGAAAGTGTAATTTTAATAGGATGAAAATGAATTGCCGGCTGATTGAACCCAGATTTTTATTTCCACAGTTCAATGGATTAATACAAGTATTTTCCCCACATTTATTTATGCGTACAAACAGATTTTCACCGCATAAACTTACACTCTATTAACTTATTTGAGAGATATATAGGATGCGGGCACTCACGTGATTCTGTGACGTAAGAACAGCTGTTCCGGGAAAGATCACTGCGCCACCTACAAAATGAACTATGTTGTAGGTGGCGCAGTGATCTTTCCCGGAACAGATGTTCTGACGTCACAGAATCACGTGAGTGCCCGCATCTTATTGTGACAACTAGTCACGTGCAAAATATACCAATTACCAAGATCTGCTACGGCAGAATCACATACCTAGTCAGAGGTAAAAGACGTGTGATGATTATTTTTATTTTTATAGAATTACCAAACAAGTGACGATTGATAATGTAGCAGCAACTAACCGTGACCATGGAGGTCTCAACCCAGCTGTGACTAGAGTGGTTTCAGTCCAAGGATCAATTGATCCTTGGCATGGGGCAGGACTTCCTGCAAATGATAATCCTTCTATGCCTACTTACATGGTACCATTAGGTTCTCATTGCCAGGATACGTCCTCGATAAATAGTGTGGCTTCTGAAGAAATGTATAAAGCTAAACTGGCTGTTAGGATGCATGTTGCTGCCTGGCTTACTGAACCTTAATAATAATTTACTTTCATGTTGGATTATTACTATTAAATAAAAATCATTTACGTTATAACTTGTTTTATTAAACCTATGGTAAAAGTTTTCAGAACTCATATTTAATTATTAAAACAATATTTATAATAATTTTTGAAAAAGCAATGAGCGTTCGCCGGGATTTGAACCCAGAACCTTTCACTCGCATGGTGATTGCTCTAACCAATTGAGCTACAAACACACAAAAAGCATGATTATTCGCTGAGTGTTTGTAGCTCAACTGGTTAGAGCAGTCACCATGCGAGTGAAAGGTTCTGGGTTCAAATCCCGGCGAACGCTCATTGCTTTTTCAAAAATTATTACTAATATATACCAACAGTCAATTGTGTCAATAAACTAAATTCTTATAAAACAATATTTAGTTTAAGTTCTGTAAATTTTATTTAATTCGACATTAAATGTGTCAATTCTTTAGAAAAATAGAAAATAATAAATAACAAATCATAATTATAACAAGTAAACATGGAATTATAATTTTTTCTATTTCGGTGTTCTTATAAGTCTATAAACGCACTGTAAACATGTCGTTAAAGAGATCTATAAGCGTACTGTTTTTGGCGCTTTTTATTTTTTAGGAGTGGTATAAATGTTTTTAAATCTGACAGACAAATGATATATAACCGTAAAATTGTAAATTATCGGTGTGGAAATATTACTAAAAGAGTATGTTATAATCAGACAAAATTCACAACATTCACAATACAGAAAAAATATTGATTAATTCTCAAAAAATTTGAAATTTCTATTGTTTTTGTTATGAGAAGCATTACCAACACAATTGATAAAAAACACCAAGTTATATTTTTGACAAGTCGCAGTTTTCTTTTAAATCTAACTGTATGATAAATAGAAATAATAGGATAAAGAACACGTTTCATAAGGCCTGTTAACGCACTCGTCCTTTGTAAAACTCGCCGCAGAGCGGCTCGTTTTCCAAATTAGGACTCGTGCGTTAACAGATTGCCTTATGAAACTAGTTCTTTAATATACTATTTTGTTCAACGGAAGCCAAGTTTTCTTATAAATTTTAATAGTTTCTTTGATTTAGTAATTTGGTTACCGAAACGTCGAATTAAATAAAATTGACAGAACTTAACTCTGCTTTATTTTTTCTTCAAAAGATGGAAATATTGATTGTAAATCAATAATGTGAAAAATGACCTTACAATATTAAAATCAAAGTGGTGCCTTTTGTAACTATCTAATCAAATAACTATTTTGGGATAATAAAATTGTCAAAGATAAAGATATCTTTATCATTTAATCAATGTAATTATAGAATTTAAAAAGTTTGATGCCCGGTATTATAATTTAAACGACAAATAAGTTTATTCCCAAAGTAAATTAAATTTATTCATTCGCATGACTGTCGAATTTTTGACAGTAATGTTATATATGCCATAAAATAAATAAAATTGATTAGAATTTGTTGATTAAATTAAATTTACTATGGAAGTTAATTTATTATGTTCTTTATAATTCTTGGCATAAATCCATTTGTACAGTTTTACTCAATTTTATGATTATGATGGTATACTCCATTCCCTGTATCAAAACAATGACGTCATATGTGGACGAGGTTATCATAGATACGATGAAATATAGCTATCTTTTTTTAATAATATTATTCATACCTATGCGAATGACATAACGTATGTCTTAATAAGTAAAGACACACGTTTCATGTTTTATCACGTTCTATCAAATTTATTATTTGAATGAAAACGTATGACAGTTCCTACAAATACGAAAATTTATATTTACTTTGTTCACATTTGTTTATAAAATAAAAATAGAGACCTATGGCCATGATTTTGTTATTTTCTCGCCTGTTATTTCTAAGTTAGTGACATTTTTGATACATAAATACAGACTGAGAAATAAGAAATGGCTTGAAAAATTTTGGGTAATCAAATGCAGAAATGCGTTTGTCATCTTCATGATTATTTTGCGCTGAAGATAGAGAGAATCGAGCATCTTTAATTAATTTAACTGTAGTACAAGAGGTAATGTGCATTGTATTTTGTATTTTCATATATTATTTATTTATATATAATAATAATGCATATAAAATGTATATTCTTTTGAGTTTTATTTTACAAAATTACATATTTCAATAAGGTAGGTAATATTTTTCGTGAGTTAAGATAAATTTTATTTGGTTTCGTTTATAAACTAATTAAATTTTATAAAGTAATAAATATTTTAATCTCACATTTAATTTTTAGGTTATGTTTTAAAAATGTCACTCCAATACCAATGTAAACGTTTTAAGCACAAAATCTTGAATCACATGGATACCGAATGTGACGTAATCGTTTTCATACAGGGAATAAAGTATATTACGCAGATTTTTAAATTTCTTTATAATAATTTTCTCGTTGCATAATTCAGTCTACTATGAAGTTACGTTGAGACAGTATATAAAAGTGTTTTTCAAACTTTTTTCAATCGCGACCCCAAACTGACTCTAAAAAGTTCTCGCGACCCCAAAAGTTCCAACTCCTTCTTAATAGATACAAAGTTTATATAATTTGATTTATTAATTAAATTACGTGAAAATGCGACGGGTGATGCACAGGCAGTTAATTGAGGTAACGAACGATGATGACGAACGACGACAATGTCCGATAGAAATACAAACAAATGAGAATTTACCTATCTACTCCTAATTATTAACTGCCATACGAGTACGCGCAATAATTGTTAATATATTCCAACACTGAAGCTGGGCGATCTTTGAATTTAGAAATCGATCTCTGAAATTAGAAATTCATCTCTGGTTATGAAGTGGATTCGATTTATCGCAATTGGTCAGTCTGATTGCTTCTATCGATTTATTGCAAATTTTAAAATTGATTGCGATCAAAAAGATAAAGAAAAAATAATCTATTTTGTAAAATGATCGATTTTAACTTATATTATGATCGAAAAATCATCTTATCGATTTTTTTTTAATACGAAATTGAAACACAAGGAATCTATTTGATTTAATTATTTTTATTAAAAACTAGGGTTGTTGATTTTTCGAATATTCGAGACTTCGAATGTTCGGATTTATTGAACCTTCGAATTTTTGAATATTCCGAATTTTCGAATTTTCGAATTTTTAAATATTCCGAATTTTCTAATTATTTGAATTGTGAATCTGGATCCTAACGTGAACACAGCATGTTGATATGAATTATTTTCAGAATAAACTCATTTGCAGAGTTTTGTATTAATTCATAAGTAATTATTATTAATTATTATTATTTGCCAAATTAATTCAATTTAGACTTAAAATTTCGCTACACTGTCAAAAACGTTTTAATTAAGACGTTTTTGTATCATTTTCATTCTCATTTTAAAACGTTTTACTAAAAGTCCGTAGCATTTAGGTGGGCGGTAAGAGAATAGATGTCTTAATTAAGACGCATAAACTTGCAGAGTTTTTGCAGAGTTGATTATTTAATTCGTGGCCGACATTTTGCGAATTATGCGTAACATGTTTGGAGATGATAGATGGCGTTAATTCAGAGACAAAAAAATCGAGAATTCGAAGCTTTGAAAAATATGAAAATTCGTAAATTCGAAGCTTCAAAAAATTCGAAAATCCGAATCTCCGAAGTTTTTCTGACGAAGTTCAAAACATTCGAATGTACGAACGTTCAGAAATTCAAACTTCGGTGGAAATCAACGACCCTATTAAAAATATACAATAAGTGGAATAGAAAAATGTAGACCGCATTTTATATCACACCAATCAACTTCAGGGTTCAGGTTAATTAATTAAGATTTGGACTTGATGCAGTTCACTTTTAGAGAAACATCGATTTTCATTAATTTAAATTTTCGAATGTAAAAATAAAAATAAAAATAAATATATCATCACGCTTTCTACCCATTACTGGGTGTGGCACTCTGCTGAAGCAGATCTCGGTAAGTGATATATTTTGCGCGTGAAGTGCGGTTACCAGTCGTCAAATCACGGCCCCCAAACATGTTAGTGGTGGAGGAGCCACAGGGATAGCTTTTTCAAATTATGAAAATTTGTCGCCTGTGGGAATCGAACCAGGGACCTCAGGATCCAACAGGCCGACTTCATACCACTGAGCTAGCCATCGCATATAATGTCACTGTCAACAGTAGGAAATAAACTTATGAATCAGTTTTACCAATTTCAAGTAGTGTGTTATGTAACTAAGTAAGTCATATTTCAGTTAAAAAAGTAATCTACCGTAATCTGCAATGGGCCTTTCAAGACTTTTTTGAATTTTTGTATATTAATCTACGTAATAAAATAATTATACCCAATTTTTTTATTTTTTTAAAAAACTTGTATTAAGCATGATGAAAATATTTAAACTTTCGAAACAAATGAATATGACGTAGTTGCATCTTAGCTTAAAGAGAGACAGATAAGACAGAGATAAATAACCCGTAACTTGTCGTTGTCAGTAGAATCCTCAGACAAAACATAACTAGCCGGATAACATCGGCGTTTGTTGTGTCAGAAAGGGATAGAAAACTGGTTGGTGAGGCGGGTGCGCGGCAAGGAGCAACTTGCAACATCAAAGTGTACTCGCTCCTTCCGCGCATCCGGCGGACCCTCAAGTTATTCCATTCCTCTCTGCTTCACAACACTGCATTGACTTGAATACGGCATAATTCGTCTAGTATTATACGTCATTGGTAGAATCGTAGAATGCTGAATGCTTATTTCTTCTTCGTCTTCTTGAGCACCGACAAACGTTTCAGACAAAGCTCTGTGATTGGCTTAATGCAACTACGTCATTGCAATATGGCAGTGCGAACGTTTTAAATTATTCAACTTTAACTTTCATATTTCAGCAATAAAGATATCATTTATGGTATTATTTTATATTGTATTAAATATGATGTACGGTCAATAATTTATTTTAATAAATATATATTAAAAAGCTCTACCACTTGAATCCCCCATTTCAGGGCCGTCGCATCCGGTGCTAGAGTAGTGCGCAGGCAACTTATCAGTCATGGGAGTAAATCCTGTTGCGGCACATTTTATAACTTGGAAACAAGTGAACAACTCAAGCCCGTATCTAGGTCGTAAAATAAACAAGAGCAACAAAATTACAATATCCAACGATGGTATCTTTACACAGACGTATATAAAACTTAATCTAAGTCATAAATAAAAAGTCGTTTAAAAGTAAAGCGAGAAAAAAGCTCAAACATGTTCCGCGTGTGTATGTATATGTCAGGAGTCATTTCTTTTACATGTTAATCTAGAACGCAGTCACTTTCCGTGCAGATAATAAAATCGATAGAGCAATTCAGGCGAATCAACCTGTTGCACAAAGCTCTGCATAACAAGAGAGAGATCTTTTATTACAACGTGCCTACCTACACACATACACACCAGTCAGATTGCATGACAGACTTCATTGCCAGAGCAATCTAGATTAAAAGTGGACTTACATGATTGCCGACAATTTGTCCACTTATATGTCAGTGCCGGACTGGGATCTTTCTATGTCTTAATAATATATTATTCGTTTAAATTGTAATTACGTTTTTCTACAAGAGTGCGATTTCTTTGTTATTACGTAACTATTATTGCCTTGGTAAGGAGACAAATGCAGACCAAGTGCGTTTCTGTAAGCGAAGAAGCTCTAGTTAATTTTTAAAAAATATTTAATTGAGAGCGATTTAAATTTCGCGCCGAGCGCGTAATTTCATATTGTAGCCACAGACGCTTAAGGAAGAAGGAGATATACTGTGGTATATTTTGACGTTTATAAACATAACCGTAATAAACAGTGCACATAATATCATCAGTATTCCTAATCTGTACATATCACAATGAGTAGAGAAGTACTTGCAGGTGTATCATTATTAAATATGATAATTAACAACGATTTTATTTAGAGATTAAGTGAAATACATAATATTTATTGTTTGTGTATATTAATAATATAGTTGTTACAATTGCTTATATTGACATAATATGAAGTGGAAACTTTTGTACTGTCTAAAGAAACAGTAGTTTCTCCCGTGCCTATTCATTTTATTAGCAGAACTATTATTGACAACAACTTCGGAGGTTTTAGAAGTACCAGCAGCAGCTTATCTCTACCAAGAATAGATGTAACGTAGCTTGACCTAAGGCCACAGATACCTCTGGAGATGTACATGATAAAGTAGAATCACTTATCATAGTATTCAAATCTAGACGATTTTGAAGAAAATATCTTGAAATTAGTGAAATATTTTTAAATAACGTAAAACAATGAATCAATTAACAAACAAACCATAGCAATGTCGTAGAACGTCGTTCTCGTGTAACATCATTAAAATTTTATAAATCCTGATAATATTTTAGTGTTTTTCTACATTATAAGTTGTATGAAAATTATTGTTTATAACACGTGTCGAAAAAGGTTACGTGCTCGTGCAATAAATTGTACATTATATTTTCACTACATTAACTCCAACACTAGTTTATCTCTCTGTTTTCAAAATTTGTATTCAAATGATTCTTATAGTTTCAATAACGAAAATCATTAGGGTTGTTAATTTTTCGAATATTCGAGACTTCGAATGTTCGGATTTATTCAACTTTCGAATTTAGATTCTAACTTTAGAATTTTTGAATATTCCGAATTTTCAAATTTTTGAATATTCCGAATTTTCGAATTTTCGAATTATTCGAATTGTGAATCTGGATCCTAACGTGAACACGGTATGTTGATATGAATTATTTTCAGAATAAACTCATTTGCAGCGTTTTGTATTAATTTATAAGTAATTATTATTATTTGCCAAATTAATTCAATATATACTTAAAATTTCGCTACACTGTCAAAAACGTTTTAATTAAGACGTGTTTTGTATCATTTTTATTCTCATTTTAAAACGTTTTACTAAAAGTCCGTAGCGTTTAGATGGGCGGTAAGAGAATAGATGTCTTAATTAACACGCCTAACCTTGCAGAGTTTTTGTAGGAGACTTCGCTGAGTTTATTATTTAATTCGTATCCGACTTTTCGCGAATTTTGAGTGAGCGTGTTTGGAGATGGCAGATGGCGTTAATTCAGTGGCAAAAAAAAACCAAGAATTTGAAGCTTAGAAAATTCGTAAATTCGAAGCTTCAAAAAATTCGAAAGTTTGAATCTTCGAAGTTTTTCATTTTAATAATAAAGACAAAGAATTATGTTTCATACAGTTGTGTGTACACAATAAAACATTTTAAAACGTTTTACTAAAAGTCCATAGTATTTAGATGGGCGGTAAGAGAATAGATGCCTTAATTAAGACGCCTAAACTTGCAGAGTTTTTGCAGGATACTTCGCCGAGTTTATTATTTAATTCGTGACCGACTAATTCGCGAATTATGCGTGAGCATGTATGGAGATGACAGATGGCGTTAATTCAGAGACAAAAAATTCTAGAATGCGAACCTCTTCCGGGAGCAAATCACCTACTTTATACTTCCGTTTTAAGGACAGAAATGTCACTTTTAATCCCGGAGTGATTAAATTTCAAATGTGATCTCCCGGGGAATAAATTGACAGATAAAGAAGCATTACTGTAGCACTTTGTTTGTGTTGCCTAAGGTACCTAAAAAAATTTATAATGCTGTCATAAGAATTATACAGAGTTATCAGAAGTTGGCAATACAATTCTAGGGATCTTTTTATGCCACAGTTAGTGAAACGCTGGGTAAAAGCGGAAATATCATTTGACATATTATTTTTATAATAAATATAAACAGTTTGAGTGATGGAAATACTTTAGATTATTGCTTTATGAGTAATGTTAAGAAATAAAAGGATGTGGGTAAGTGAAACTACAATTTCTATTATTGTAAATTTACAAATGTCACAGTCAACAACAGGAAATAAATCCAAAAGTTGCCGAACTCTGTGTGTAACTCTTTTAACTACTGTAGAGCACAGATTTGCCGCTAGATTTCAGCACTAGTACATCTCCCAAACCCTGCCTTTAGATTCCACAACATTTTGCGTCCTTTCGTCGTATCAGTGTGGCGACATCTGTGTTATTGTTTGTTGTGTTCTGCGATAGCGTGATGAGCGATTTGAAAGAGCAACGCATTTGTATCAAATTTTGTTTCAAGCTCGGGAAAACTGCAACCGAAACTCATCAAATGCTTCGAGAAGCATTTGGTGATGACGTCATGGGAAAAACCCAAGCCTTTCAATGGTTTAAGAGGTTCAAGAATGGAAGAATGAGTGTGGAAGACGATGAACGCTCTGGACGTCCTTCAAATAGAATCAATGACCAAAATATCCAAATTGTGCGTGAAACAATTCTCCGAGACCGTCGACAATCAATTCATGACATCTGTAATAAAGTTGGAATGTCCTATGGCACAGTCCAAAGAATTTTGACCGACGAACTTGGGATGCGCAGAATTGCTGCAAAATTTGTTCCCCGTTTGTTGACACATGATCAAAAGAAAAATCGTGAAAACAAAAATGACGAAAACTTTCCAAAAATGAAAACCAAGCTGAAAGGTAAGAGATTTGAGACTGTTGAGGAGATTCAAACTATATCGCAGGAGGTCCTAAGAGCTATTGAAAAAAATTACTATAAAAAGTGTTTTGAACAGGATTATTTTAAGGAGATATTTTGTTGGTTTGAAGTTTTTTTAAAAAACTAAGTTTGGGAACTTTTGAGTAGCACCTCGTATGTGTCAGTCTTACCAATTTCAAGTAGTTTTTTACTTTCTTATACGCAGTATAAGGAAGTACTGGAATCGTGAAAAAATCGTTGACGAGATTTTCGCGGAAATACGTGTTTTGAGGTCCACTGAATCCGTTTTGATCATTTTCTCAATGATGGCTGTGTGTGTGTGTGTATTAACGGCTTTGTCGTTTTTTTGCTACAAACTTCTTATTATTCAAATTGACACTACGCCGTTGTTTTTTATCCAAATGACTTAAATTTCTGTCTGGAAGCTTATCTAAATCGTAAAAAGTTAGAAATAAAAGTACCGGGAAAAGCAATTTCGCCATTTAATCTACGTGCAAATATTTAGCCCTCTGGTGGCACGTTTTAACGTCATTTGACGGACCAGGGATTTAGGTTCAATTTTTTTAAATTAATTTTGAGTAGTTTTAGAGGGTGCGAGCATCAAATTTCCGACTTTGCAAAAATAACGGACACCCTAGTGTGTATGTGTGTGTGGACGGATGGATGTGTGTCCGAGTGTGCAATATCTCATGAACGAGATAAGATTTGTTAACAACTTGATAACTATTAGTTTCATGAAAATACGAAAAGCTGATTTGATTTTGAATGAAATTGAAAAACTGAAAGTGGAAGATAAATTTTAATTTTCGCTTTATCTAGTTATCTATGTCTTTTTTCGGAAAAACAAATACATCATTAAAATGGTCAACTAATTTGGCAACTTTGCCTTAATTTAATCGACTTCGTATCTAACGGTTCTTGAGATACCAAGGGTTAGGCTTGAAAAACGGACATTCTGTATATGCCTCATCAGTAAAGTTAGACACAAAGTAGTCAACATTACTAAAAAATTATACGTAAACAAATTTTATATTTTATATGTTTCAAACAGATAAATGCTGAATTCCTAAAAATGTTTAATAATATTATACCATATAACATTTATATATTCTAAATATTAAATATGCTGTGTATAAGAAAGTCGTGTGGTGACCAACTGATGCACTTGCATCGAATCACTCTGTATATCAAGTCAGTATTAAAATTAATTATTCATTCAAAATGTTTAACTGGAAGTGCGATAAAATAGTGTTCATACCATAAGACTAAAGTGATTATTTTCCTCGCCTGCGACTCATGAAATAAACTTCACACTCGGGATTGAACTATGCACTTTAGTTCTTTTGTATAATATGCTCTTTTTCTAAATTAGATTAATAAAATAAATATATCATCACGCCTTTTAATCATTACTGTGTGTGATACTCTGCCGTAACAGTTCTCGATGTTATAGTTATACGCGTGCAATGCGTTTACCACCCATCAAACTAGCTACCACAAAAATTAGATTTATATTATTTTAAATTAATTTTATAATTTTCAAACAGACCTATTTCAACTAATGATGAACCGATTAGCTGAATGTCATATATTTTTGGATTTTTTTCATTAATACAAATTTTATGCTTACTATTCAGGATTTAATTATTACCAATGATAATACAACCGTCACACCAGTCACTTAAACTCGATAAGCTAAAAATAATACTAATAAAGACAGTTTTGAAACAACTGATTGAAAATACAAAATGCATAAAAGCCCCATCAAATGAATGCTTGAAACATTCACTAAACATTTATTTATCAGATTCACTCCACAGTCAATCTCCGTCAAGCATTCCTATCCTGATATCCCACTTTTGCTTCATTCGCATTTATAATTCGTTTCATACAAGCTTGTTTATTTTCCACATTCATATTCATTCATTTATTCTTAGATTGTCTACGAAATGGAAGGATATTTATTGATGTCCTCATATAAAATATTAAAAAATGTAAAATGTAAAGAGAGAAATCAATTAATATGTGTTATAAAAGAAAAGTTTACATACACACATACATAAAATCACGCTATATCCCATAAAATAGGATTGCACGAACCTTAGAATCATTCGAAAAACATTCACTTCTCAGATTCAACAAATAATCAGGCCTCGTCAAACATTCTCAGATATTACATACATACATAAATACAAAACATCACGCTGAATCCCATCAAATAGGGAAATAGGAACCTTAGAATCACTCAAAAAAACATTCACTTATCAGACTCATCATCAAATAATCAGTCCTCATCCTAATACACCACCCGCGCTTTAACCACATTCATAGTTCCCATAATACAAGTTCATTCGTCACACAACAAACCTTCAATGACATCTATCCAAACAGTCCTATATACTTTTCATTCATTTCTTCGACGTACGAGTACGTTCACGTGCTCAAAACATCTCAAATTACTCACGCTCACAAGTAATCTACAAAGATTAGAAAAGAAGAGAACGATAGTTTGCGCTTGTATTTGAAAGAAAACTCCACACAATTGCAGTTAGACACTCTATTGTAAGAACTAAAATTGAAACAAAAAGATAAGAAAGGAAGAGAGTTTCAAAGCACTAAAGGTACATTTAACTTTTATATCAAAAAAGGAGTAAAAAATAAACGAAAACGATTATGATTGTTATTCATTTTGTAGAAACTGAAAGTTTCGCGGGCTAGAACGATAAATATTTTATTTGACTGCTTAATCTGTACTAGTACGTCTCTGAATATCACTAAATTAATGCAGTAAAGGTACTTAAGAACTCAATGCGTAAAACATCATTGTTAGAATATCTTTTGTAACATCAGTTGTATCAAAGTGCAAGATGTTGAATTCAAGAACAAGTTTTACATTAATTATAATCATATCTACAGTAACAATAAATTCTGCTTATCCAGTCATGGATGTACAAGTAAGATAAATAAGTATTTTATAATTATTGCTTACTACATATTCACGAAATAAATTCCAAATATAAAAAAATGCCTATTCTACCGCCAGCCGATAAAATATGTAATTTTATAGTCAGTTAATAAAATTGCGATTTGCTAATTTTAATTTTCAATTATAATTTTTGTTTATTGCGACATTAACTACTACTCAATTTATCCAAAAAATGAACAAAAAATTATATTTTTTGGTACAGGAATTCTTTTTGACTTTCGATACAAAATAAAATGCTTTGAATATTTGCAAACTTCTGTAATAATAGAATATAAAATAATAATGTAATTTTTTACAATAGAAATGATTGTGTATGAAATCTCAAGAACGATAAGAGGTATAAATTGGTGTTAGATATAAATAAAAATAAATATATCATCACGCCTTCTACTCATTTCTGGGTGTGGCACTGTGCCGAAGCAGATCTCAGTAAGTGATATATTTTGCGCGTGAAGTGCGGTTACCAGCCGTCAAATCACGGCCCCCAAAGATGTTAGCGGCGAGGGAGCCACATGGGTAATTTTAAATTGGTGAAAATTGTCGCCTGTGGGAATCGAACCAGGGTTCTCAGGATCCACAGGCCAACTTGATACCACTGAGCTAGATAAGACAGAAAAAGTTCAAATAAATATTGTAGATACTAAATTATAGTACAATAGATAATTAAAACAAATTTTTTCACCTGCTCGTTTTCTAGAATAACGAAAACATTTTTTTTTAAATAACAAACTTAAATTTTAAACTTGGTTTAAATAAATAAAAGCAAATCAAATGTTTGACAGCAATGTCAATCATACCATATGACATGTAATTCCGATTTGCTTTTATTTATTTAAACCAAGTTTAAAAGTTAAGTTTTGTTGGAACAACTTAGCATAAAAAGTATACTTTTATCTCGTTTTACCCATAATAATGCTATGTATTTATTGATGATTTAATTTTTAGGAGACTATACCGAGAACATTTGCCGACTGTTTCCCGAAACAAGATGTCAGCTTATTTGGGAAAATGCTAAGAAAATTAAGACAAGAAAGTGAAATAGTCGTTGGAGATTTTCGCGACATAATTAAAGCTACCAAAGATTTAGTAGAACTGGAATCAAAGAAAATTACACATTAATAAAAAGTAAAAATGTATTAAAAATAGTTTATTCTCTAAATTTATTACTACAACCAGTACAATTTTGCATGCAAAAATATTAATATGCATGGGCAGGATTACTACAATTTATTATAAAATTAGAAATAACAATAATAAAACGATTAATCAACCATGTTTTACGTTATTACTGTCTTCAAAAATATATAATTAGTGCATTATTTTTTAACAATTGAAATATGAACACATCAAATTAAAAATACATAATATTTGTAAGAAAAAATATAGCCACCTTTAGCATTTTTTTGACATTTTAAACTACAAAATATTTTCAAAAAAGAATCAGTCAATTGTTTCACATTACTACACAAGCAAATCAAGCCCGGCAAACACAACAATAATATTTGAAAAAATAAATATAAACTGAACAATATTTCTCGATAACAAATATATATTTGAACAAATAAATCAAAACTTTTCTGATAAAAATGAAATATATTTTGAACATAATCACAATTTTAGCAAAACATGCTTTAAAATGAAAAACAAATGGCACGATTGTGCAATAATAATTTTTATTTTAATAATTCACTGGAAATCTAAATGACTTTATCGAAGACAAGATTGTAACCGTTTTTCTTATGCAGGAGCGACTTTATTAATATCAAGTTTCGGATTTACAATTGGTTTCGAAGACTTTTCAGCAGATTTTGCCGCTTTGGCAGCTTTTGCTCTTGATTTGAAGAGAGCTATAGTGGAAGTCAGAAGCAATCTTGCAAGTTTCTGTGTTAATTCTTGCGATGATTTGACGTAGTACCAGTTACCTAATCGTTTTCGTTCTGCTAAGATTTCAGCATCTTTTAATGTTTTGTAGTAAGCGAGATGAAAACCATTTTTGGTTAATGATTTTTCTAGTGGATCAACTTTTCCAAAACCGACTGAAACTAGAGCTGGGCCGATATGAAGAGTTTTCATTTTATTCTATGGAAAATTAGAATTAATTTATATTTTATTTAGATTTTTTAATAGTTACTAGGGTTGTTGATTTTTCGAATATTCGAGACTTCGAATGTTCGGATTTATTGAACCTTCGAATTTAAATTCGAACTTTCGAATTTTTGAATATTCCGAATTTTCGAATTTTTGAATATTCCGCATTTTCGAATTATTCGAATGGTGAATCTGGATCCTGACGTGAATACGGCATGTTGATATGAATTATTTTGAGAATAAACTCATTTGCAGATTAATTCATAAGTAATTATTATTAATTATTATTATTTGCCAAATTAATTCAATTTAGACTTAAAATTTCGCTACACTGTCAAAAAGTTTTGACTTTTTTCTTTTTATCATTTTTATTCTCATTCTAAAACGTTTTACTAAAAGTACGTAGCATTTAGATGGGCGGTAAGAGAATAGATGTCTTAATTAAGACGCATACCTTGCAGAGTTTTTGCAGGATACTTCTCCGAGTTTATTATTTAATTCGTGGCCGGCTTTTCGCGAATTATGCGTGAACATGGTTGGAGATGACAGATGGCGTTAATTCGGAGACAAAAAATTCGAAAATTCGTAAATTCGAAGCTTAAAAAAATTCGAGAATTTGAAGCTTCGAAGTTTTTCTGACGAAGTTCAAAACATTCGAATATCCGAACGTTCAGAAATTCGAACTTCGGTGGAAATCAACGACCCTAATAGTTACTTACATCATGTGTCTTCTGTTCCATAGTAACTTCGCATTCAATAAAATTAGTTTGTTTAAGTACTGGTACAAAAGTGACATTATTTCCAGATACTATCGATTGTAACCAACTAATACCGTTGCCGTTGACTGAAACTCCAGATACTTTGACAGGTAAGCTGTCAACTTTCGATCGTAGTAGTCGAAAAAGTGGTTTATGCTGTACCATTAGTAAGGCACCAGATGGTTCTATTCTTTCTACGGTTCCATTTAATTTCGTTCGTGTTCTAATAAACCTCTTAGGTATGTCAGATGGGCGAGTGAATCTGCTAAACTAAAAATGTAGATAATTTTATAACAAACCATCCACAAATGTTTAGGAGAAATGTTCTTACCGGTCTAACTCTTCTTATTGCAGCTGCCAAACCGACAATTGCAATGGAATATACTCCGATCTATAAAAAAACTTTGTATTTAAACTACTGTATTTATAACTTAAACTGTTTAACTTTGAAATATTTTTTCATTCTTACCTGAACTTCGCTAATATTTTGCTCCATCAGAAGAAGAAACTGTTCTACAGAGTTCGATTTTTCTGCCATTTCCAAATTCAACTATTTATTATCTATTACATCAATACATATGTGATAAAATCATCTAAATATAAATTCTAATATTACGTATTACTTCATGGTTTGTAGGTTAACATGTAGGTGTGGATGTGTGGATAGGTCAGTAGTAATGTCAAAATTATGATTCTTCTTACTCTTGAAACAATTGTTTTATTAACGAAAATATAACAAACGTTATTTGATTGGTTTATTTACGGAGAATCAAGCTAACGTGTAAGGTATGTTAGCAGTTGACTTTATAAGTATGTTGATATATATCAAGTTATCACATTTGAGATTATTTTGTACTTTGAACCTTATGTAGAATTAATATAAGAACTATGATAGTTTGGTAAGAGAATTTGCTGTCAAACACTGTTTTTATTTTCTTGTTAATAGTTAATGCCAAGTTTGGAATCAATATATAAATTATAATTGTATAATAGTATAAATATTAACCCAACGCCTGTATTTTTTATATTAAGGATAGTTTGTACTTTAAAATATAATTCATTGTTTTTAAAAGGTAAACCTTGTAAAAAAGTGTAAAATGAACACTGGTTTCAATATTTTTATTGAAGTGAAACTTTATATTTAACAATACATACTGTTTAAATTAATTTACGAAATTTTCAGTTGCGCGCCAGTATTCAAAATAACAGCTGAGTGGTCTGTGAACAACATTTGAAAATGAAAATCTCTAAATTGACGGTACAGAAAAAGTCCCGGCATCAATGTCATGTGCTGCACAGAAATTGTGATTAATTATTAATAAGTTAAAAATTGTACGTACAGCAGAAATACCTAATTATTTCTTTGAATTTTGAGTGTTAATTTCATACTATGAACTATTATTATTTAGATGTTTCATTGTTAGTATATTTTCGTACTTACAACACTTGTTTTATTTTGAGGTTATAATTTTGAAGTATGATGTAATATTAAATTGCATTTATTTTCCAGAGAATTCTTCAACGACGAAACGAATCATGTTAGTACTGTGGCATTTTTAAAGAAACATGTTGTTCAGTGTATGAAGAAAATATTTGGCGAAACTGGAGCAACTGTACCTATCGATGTACTGAAATTTAACGAAGAGAATCTCAGAGCTATTTTACGAATATCTGCCGATTATTACCGTAAACTTCATTGCGCATTGACATTGTGTGGAGACTACGAAGGAAAGCCTTGTGCGTATAGAATTCACAAAACTTCCGATCTTCTAATTACTTTGTGCGGGGATAGTCGAACCTTCGAGCATTGTTAACCAGTTTCCTATTATAAGTACAAACGTTTGCTGTGTTATTAGCTATAATTTTTACAAAATGTCGTCGTGTAGGAGATTAGGCCCTGATAACAAAGACATAATTATTTTTGCAACAAAGGAAGACCACATGGTCCCAAGCACTGTTACATTACCTCCAGCGGAACCTAGTCCGGGTTTGATACTTGCAAATGGAGAAATCAACTGGAACTGTCCTTGTTTAGGAGGAATGGCCACAGGTCCTTGTGGAGTAGAGTTTCGTGAAGCTTTTGGCTGTTTTCATTATTCCGCAGAAGAACCGAAAGGGTCAGATTGTTATGAAAAATTTAAAGTAATGCAAGAATGTATGGAAAAATATCCAACACTTTATAATAAAGAATCGTTAGGGGATGATGACGATGTAGCTGGAGCTATGGAAAAGACACAAACAGATGCGGAGAAACCGCAACCAGACGGCAAAGACAGAAGTGAGAAGAAGAAATAAGCGTTTTATTTGTTTTGATCCTTTTTTTCTAATTAAATAAATTTATACTTAGTGCAACTACGTATACAATTGTATTCGTACTAGAGACGACAATTTTGTTAGGTTTAAGTTATTCCGATTATTCGTTTTCGATGACAAATAAAGCCATGATACTTATATATTTACATTGCGTTTTATTTATAAAAGTATTATTTCTTTATGATTTTTAGTTGTTATATACGGAACAAGCTTTTTAAACTCATATTTAATCATTTTATTAGTAATATTAATATGTTTATAAAAAAATATTCAAATTGTAAAAGTTTAAAAATCGCGCGAAGCATTCAAATACTTAGTCCTCATGTGAGACTTTTCGGTACTTCGAGTCATCTGACGTCATAAACAGAAAGCGACACATTCACGATTGTTGTTTTGCATGGTGCAGTGAGTGAATAGTTTTGAAAGCGTAGTGAATTTATTTGTGGTTTGTTAAATATACCTCCTTAGCAGTGCCTAAGAGTATATTAAGAAGGATGGAAACTAAATCAAAACCAGCTGCAAAGGAGAAACGAAGGTAAGGTCTATTTTTGTATTAAAATGGCTACTTAGGTTCATTTGACCAATAAGCAGGTCAATCTTGCGCTCATTTGGTGCCTAGAAATACAACAAATGTGTAATATTATCAAGTATGCATCCAGTCTTTACAATAGCACAACATTTTATTTATAAATCTCAATTATTTATAAGTTATTTAAGTTTTTATATAACCCTAATGTTTTGATACAGTTCACGCATATGAACTAATTTATACTAATTAAAAAGGAAGTTTAATTTCACAGCAATACTTTATCTGTGTTTGTATGTTTGTAGTTTCGTCACAAAATTGTTGTCAAGCTTGAATTGATAAAGTTCTAAAGGTTATACAGATGTTAATTGTTACCTTACGTATTTCACCAGCAACTAGTAGATTGCATGATACTTTTCAAAGATTCTTTATTCTCCAAATTTATTTAATTTGGCAAATTTTATGCTGTACAATGCCTAATAAACTTACTAAATTAATTGCTAACTGATTTTCTTGCCATAATAAAATGACATAACTATATTTTCACCAAATTTAGTAGTTATTAAAACAAATGTACCTATCAAAGATTTTGAGTTTAAATAAGAAATTAGGTTTACTGAACAAAATAGAACAGAAATTTCTGCGTTTAAATTAAATCTCGGAATTTTTGAGTTACGATTACACAAATATGCATTAGTATGGTAATATGGCTGGTGTTCCACATTTATGATAATTTGATCTTGCATCATCGACAATGGGGTCAACATACTTTAGTTAGTATTTGAAGCAAAAATAGACTAGGCAAATATATACGGAAAGGTCTTATATACAAATGCGTAAACAATTTGAAGGACAGGTACATCTATTTAACGACACAAACTGCGTTAAATTATAAATAAAATCGGATTTACATATTAACAGATTAATAAGACAATTATTTGTATTTAACATTTATCCTATATTTATATAATATACTTCTTATATATTATTGCACTGATGCTTTGTTACAAGAAAAAAATAAAAAGTTGTTTAGTTAAAGAATTTTTCTGAAATTTATTAAACCGTTACTTGTTAATGAACTGATAAAACTTTCATGCAATCCAGCATTAATCTTATAAAACATAAACAGCCAAATTATCAAAAAAGTTTTAGCTAATCTTTAGACCGATTCAAAAAAATTAATTCAATTCACTTTTTTATGGAGTGGCTACCTCAGTGGTATGAAGTCGGCCTGTGGATCCAGAGAACCCTGGTTCGATACCCACAGGCGACAAACAATTTTCATAATTACAAAAGCTACTCCTGTGGCTCCTCCACCACTAACATCTTTGGGGGCCGTGATTTGACGACTGGTAACCGCACTTCACGCGCAAAAAATATATCATTTACCGAGATCTGCTTCGGAAGAGAGCCACACCCAGTAATGGGTAGAAGGCGTGATGATATATTTATTTTATTTACTTTCCGAAAATTAAATGGTAGAAGGTTGTATTAAAGTTTATACTTTTATGCACAACCGGAGCGAAAAGTATGTGTTTTAGCCCTAAAAACCGGCCTTAAACACTTATTTTTGGCCCGCGGGCCAAAAAGAAATAATTCATATGGATACATAAATAAAATGATAACTTTTGTTTATTGTGAATACTTGATTCTGCAAAATGTCATTTCGACATATAACCTATTTACATATTTTAATCTTTTGAACATATAATTAAATGTTTTTGGTTGTGCACAAAATATTGTATGTACCTTGGTACATAAATAACTATTTTGGTATTATGGTTTATCTTAATTTGACAAATCCAAAATTCAGGATTAGCTAGATTCTAGTCCTCAATTCTAGTTAAAACTCTTTTGAAAATTGGGCTGGTATTGAATAATGTTTATGAAAATTAAAACAATAAAAGCTGATTTGTTGCAATAAACCAGGAAATGAAATAATATTTTAATATAGCCAGGCAATGCAAGTATCAAGGTTAAACTTTTTGTATCCTGCAAGAAGTAGCTATTCGTTCAGATTTATATATAATTATAATTAGTATAATGTAGTGAAGAGCTTTATTCGAATTATAGAAACAACTTTTAAACTTGTATATCAGAACAACATTCCAATTCCACTAAAAATATTCAAATAATTACCAAAACCATTTGTAAGTAAAATTTTGTTGTTCATTACAAGGTAAAGTAATAATTCAGCATTGCTGGTATTATTTTGTATTTAAATGCGAACTAGTTCTTGATCAAATTGAATTTTTTAGACTTAATTTAGACTGAAAACAAATCCGCAGAGAAATCTCACACCACACTTTTTGAAACTCTTTTATAACAGCTTTTAAAATAAACAAAAACATTAATTTAGATATTTACTACGTTTACACGTAGGAAAAAGATGTATTTTAACTTGAATTTGACTTTGAAAAGGTGACTTTTGATACTGTTTTTTTTTCTAAAGTCAAGTAAGAAAATAAATTAGACTTATAAAATTATACTGCTTACCAGCGTGGCGAGTAGCATATATTTACCTAAAAATTAAAGTAGTTAAATGTGAACCCTTCCACCGCATAACTTACCTGATAATTCCAATTAAATCTTCGCATAATCAAATAAATTATTTGATGTCAAATGAAGGTCAAGTCAAAAATCTAAGGGACAATAAATGTATAAACATATAATTTGACTTTTCAAAGTCAAAGTAAATTTTTGATGTTCGTGTAAATATAGTAATTATAGTTCATAAAATTTATTTTTGTTATACAGCTTAGTAGCCTTGAAAATATACATATATAAAAATATTTATTATAAATATGTAATTTTAATTATTTGTTCTATTTAAAGACTTGTAAACTTATGTCATATTTCAAAAATAACCTGGCGTAACAATTATTTTCATTGTTTTTTATAAATAAAACTTTAGTTGCTATAAATTTGAAACTTTTCTCTGTCACTTTCACTATTTAAAAATCAAAATTATTTGAATTATTGCATAGTTTGTTTGTGATATACAAAGTACTTTTACTCGAAATATTTTGCGTAATAATAATCTACACTAAGGTCTATAATTTTTTACTGCTTTTAGTACCAGAAAAGCTGTCTAACTTTCTTTTTGATACCGAGTGTACATTTACTTGCAACTCCAAATTTGTGATTGGTTAAACTTCATGTCTTTTATGGTTAATAAATCAATGAAATGTCTTATGAACTTCGACACTTTTATTTCGTCGGATAATAGCTATTAATACAACTAGTACATAATGTAGAACTTTATTGGACGAATCGTAGTTTATGGCCGAGCGAGTGTAGCGAGACAAGTTGATAAATAAAGCGAATCCTACAAAGTCGGATTATGTATGATTTACATACGAGTACATACAAAGATTTATGTTGAACTGCGCTGGAGACGATTTTTTTAATTAAAATATGTTAATGTGAAAAAGTTGTATCTCAAAGTGTGCTTTGTTGCTTATTTATTATTATTATGCTGTCAAATTTGTAAAAAAAGTTAGAGCATGTTTCAAAACTTACAATCACAACAGTAGTAAAATAAATTGTGTTGTAAGAAAATTAATTAATTAGATATAGTAATTATTTTGAGCCTTATTTAGTGACATTGACTGAAGTCCAGAATGGCTATTTTATCGTACTACTTCAATAAAGTGCTATTTTATGGACGCTAAACTATGTCATAAATCAAGTAGTTACGGTGTAGTCTAACATCAAAGTATTTTATTTGATTATGATTTTTTCTTCTTAATTGGCTCGCAACAATTATTTTCTATTCTGCTATCTAATGATCAATATCACGTGAGTGCCCGCATCCTATAACATATAGCTCGACAAACCAAAGTAAAACTCTGAGAGGAGTATCTTCAGAGGTCGCTACTATCGTCGGTAAATTCATTGTCAAAAGTTGAATTTAAATTTGTGAAATTCTTTCTTTCCATTTATAAAAATAGTATGCGAAAGTATAATAATTACGATAGATTAATAATAAATAAATATATCGTTAATAAATTTGCATAAATACTCATATTGTACATGGTGTGGTGGTCAAATGTTTTCACTGAAACTGTATATTTCACTTTCGCGCTAAAGTAAAGCCTCGCTATTCGTTATATACCTGAGTGGGTGGAGTTAATGCGCATTCTAGCCACGTTTTTACTGTGGTTTATCAAGCTCTAAAACTTATTTTGGTCAAACAAGTAAATGTAAATTTCAAAGATAAATACGATGGGAGATACAATATGTACTGTAATTGATATAAGTCATTGTTACTTCTTTCATTGTTACAGTTAGATTTCTACAAAATCGTAGGTGTCGCCGCACTTAACAGTTTCTCTCTGTCAATGCCGACTTAGTCGGAGTCTAGGAGAACAAAAGTTGCATAGACACACACTAAGTTAAAGAAAGTTCGGTTGTCGCCTTCAACTTGCCAGCGATGCCGTGGTGTAGTGGTTATCACGTCTGACTAGCAATTAGACTGTCCCTGGTTCGAATCCAGGCGGCATCCGAATTTTCTTTAACTTTAATAGACTGTAATTTCTAGTTTTTAACAGGGAGTAAAACGAAATCGAAATAACGAAATTAACCGCAAAAACGAAAACGATATATTTTTTTTTGTTCAAGATTGGAAACTGAACAAATAATCTCAGTTATATCTAATCGTTATTTTTTGTTTTTTGTTCTTGACGTATTCAGATGTAAGTATTTGACTGTCATCTCGTGGATGTTATAGTACTTCAAACTTGTTTGCTCGATGTGGTATGGGAATCTCCCATTCCCTGTTTTTGTTACATTTTAAGTTAAAACTTCACATATTCTTATTTCTTTTTTTCTTGCTATTTATTTTATATAATTGCTTTCAATGTATGTACTAGGTATTCTAATTTAGTTTTGAAATATCTCAATAAGAATGCGAATCTAGTGGCGAAATTTGAAACTACGGCAAAGGAGCATAATCAGTGTTGTTCCTAGGTGCACTATTGTAGTAGATTTAGTACAATGAATAACGTTTTAGTACATCAGCATCCCTTTTTAAAATCTAGTACTATTTTGTTATTTATATTTATACAAGAAAAATATTTGAAAACAAAAACATAATTTTTTTCTGAAACTGAAGACATTTGAATTCTTATTTGTAATTATTGGTAGCAATGGTGGGATGTTTAATTGACTATTGTTAACAATTTTGACATTAATTTGACAGACATTTACATTTACCCGCCGTCGTTGGTCGCCGTATATTTGTGTCGTATGAGGATTGAGGTTATAAATATAAACATAAAAAAGTAAAAGTTCCCAAAGAATAATAAATCATTTATTTTTATTACTTATTTTGACGGCTGTTAACCGTACTCCACGCGCAAAAATATATCATTTACCGAGATCTGCTTCGGCAGAGTGCCACACCCAGTAATGGGTAGAAGACGTGATGATATATTTATTTTATTTTATTTAAGATTTTATTGATTAATAAATTTGTGTTCAATGAATGTTTCAATTTGTAGAAACATAGAGCTCTATTATAAAATAAATAAAATACATATATCATCACGTCTTTTACCAATTACTGAGTGTGGCACTCTACCGTAACAGATCTCTGTAACTAAAATAAATAAAATATATCATCACGCCTTCTACCCATTACTGGGTGTGGCACTCTGCTGAAGCAGATCTCGGTAAGTGATATATTTTGCGCGTGAAGTGCGGTTACCAGTCGTCAAATCACGGCCCCCAAACATGTAAGTGGTGGAGGAGCCACAGGGATAGCTTTTCCAAATTATGAAAATTTGTCGTCTGTGGGAATCGAACCAGGGACCTCAGGATCCACAGGCCGACTTCATACCACTGAGCTAGCCATCCCATGTAACTGATATATTTAAATGCGTTGATGATGATATACTTATTTTATGTTTTGTTTAACAGTAAAAGGCATTTTCAGTAACATTTTATCAATATATTATGCTTCGCCGCCATTTTCTGAATTTAGTACAATTGCGTTTATTTTTAGTACAAATTTCTTCCAGAAGTTAGTACAATTTTTTTTGTCCTTGGAATAACACTGCTTATAATGCCTATATGAGTTGTGGATAAATAAGTCGCACCATTGCGAGTATATGCTAGTAATTTGGAAGGTCGGACTGGTATTTGTACTTGCACTTCAATACTTGTAGATACTTGTAGAAGTACATGAGTGGTATGGGACCAGCATAAGACTTTGAATGCATTTAGAGATATATACTTAAAAGATGCGTCTTCACTAATCGTTGTGATAATAACCTTATTTAAATTTACACATTAGGTTCGTCATCTTATCGTTTTGTTAGTTAATTAAAATTTCTGACCTGCGTATATATTCATTAATAATTTTTACGAGAATAGAGATATAAATGTTAAAAACAAAATAGTTTGCTGGATGGAAATGGTAAATAAATGGACAACAAACAATGATTATTATTGTTTAAAATTAAAATGTTTAATGAATTTGACTTTCAGTTGACTTATAGCAATTCAAAATTCGTTGTAATTGAGAGGAAAACAACCTGTTATATATTTGATGACAATGCGTATTGAAAACTGCTGATTTACATTTTGCCATGACCTTTATGTTATGACACTTGTCTGATTCGTATTTTATACTTTAATATTGCGTTATTATCGATTATAGCACATGTGATTTCTGATATTTGAAATAGGTACAAAAATAAACTAACACTTTAATATATAAATGCAACTAAATATTAATATTTTTAATCCGGTATACTTGAAATTAAAAATAGTTACATAATATTTATTGGATAATTCTAAAAGTCAATCAGGAAAGTTGGCTTGATTACTTTGCAGGGTGTCAAAATTAATGTTTTTTGGACTTTTTATTAATTAGTAAAAAGGTTAAAATTTCCAACAGTATAACAATAATAAACTCAAATTGCACTCTGCATTTGGTATATTTATATTACTAATTTCATAATATCATTTATGTATATTTATTCTTAAAATTATAACTAATTTCATAATATCTTAGTCATAATTGTCATAATTTCATTAATTTGACTCATGTTTACGAACAAGAAATATTGTTATTCAATTTTTAAAAATTTTAAAACCGAGTGGAAATGTTGAAAATTAAATTTTTATAGAAATGGATATTTCATGTTAAATATTTCATTGATTTAATTATAATAATTTTGAAGAAATACAGTAAAATGCCGTTTAGACATAATAAATGTTATAGATAAAAATTAAGCAAATTAAATGATCATATAAACAGTAATAATAATATAAATAAAAAAATCAATATACTATCACGCCTTCTACCCATTACTGGGCGTGGCACTCTGCCGCAGTAGATCTCGGTGTGATATATTTTACGCGTGAAGTGCGATTACCAGCCGTCAAATCACGGCCCCCATAGATATTAGTGGTGGGGGAGCCACAGGGATAATTTTAAATTGGTGAAAATTGTCGCCTGTGGGAATCGAACCCGGGTTCTCAGGATCCACTTGCCGACTTGATACCACCCCAATAGTAATAATAATAATAAAAATTAATTAAAAAAAAATAAAAGCTGCAAACTTAGATGAATTATTTTTAATAGAAAAACTAGTTTTGTAGCTTTTGCTGTTGTTCCCAGTTCGTTCTTTAATGTAGAATGCACTAATAGGTTGCGGGCACTCACATGATATTGTGACGTAAAAACAGCTGTCCCGTGAAAGATCACTGCGCCACCTACAAAAATGAACTATTTTTTGGAACGAGATTTGAAAAGAACCGGGTTCTTTTCAAATCTCGTTCCAAAAAATAGTTCATTTTTGTAGGTGGCGCAGTGATCTTTCACGGGACAGCTGTTTTTACGTCACAAAAACGTCACAATGTCACGTGAGTGCCCGCATCCTATTGTGATTAAACTGCAGTTTTATAATAATTATACAAATTTAATATTTCTTTGATATTGATAAATGCATTTTTATTATTAAAAAATAGTTTAGCTTAGTTGGTTTAAAGCATATGACCAGAGTTCATAGGTCTCAGGTTCAAATCCTGGCGTTATCCCTATTCTTTTCTTTATAATTCATTTTGCTTTTTTGTATTTAATTGAGCTGAAAATTTTATTTGTATATATATTATTTTTTCTAATGCCTGTTTTACACTGAGCAATATTACAAGTGCAACTGCAACTTTCAACTAGTTGAAGCAATCTTGAACGAGTGTAATACAGAAATTGCAAGTGCAAGTGCAAGAAGCAATCTTGCATCAACCTCTTGCACGAATTAGAACATGTTCTAATTTTTGCAAGACTTGCAAGGCCACTGTTAGTTATTTCTAGTCATTTTAAGTTTGTTAGAATGCTACCAACTTATTATAAATGTCAAAAACGATAAAGTTGGGTTAAAGATATTAAAATGATTTACTGCATTGCAAATACTTGTGCAAATACTTATAAGAATACATTTTTATATCAATGCAATATAACATATGAAACAAATGTTAATAATACAAGTGATATAAGAGGTTAAGCTGATATAATATGAAGTTAGTAACGACAAAAATTTGTAAATAAATTAATATTATATTGCAGTTGCAAGTTGCTCAATGTAAAGTGAGAAAAATAACTCTGCAACATTTTGGTGCAACTAGTTGAACGTAAATCTTGCAAGTTGCAATTGCTCAGTGTAAAACAGGCATAAGAAAAGCATGTGATTTTAAGTAATGTTGATATTGTGATAGTTATTTTCCATGATTATTTGCACATAATTTTTTTACTATAGTATCATGAACCTTTAGCTTTAAAAATACCGAAAGTTTATTTGAAGGTGAAACATGGGGTTCTTCATAACCATGGTTATGAATTTGACAGCAATTCATTAGAGCGTCCTTTTTAAAATGAAATCAAGACAGGCGTTAGTTGTCGACGCCAAGATCAAGCAGCCTACGGCGACACACTGACTGTCTATATTACAGTAACGAAGACTAAGCCAATATTCGAGAATTGCAATTCCATTTATCTTTTTATTAACCGATAAATTAGTCAAGTTAAACATATGATAATTTACTACATAACACCCTTGTTTGTATTAGATACAATTTTTGCATTAATTATTACTTTACAAGCTATATTTCAATATTTAAATATAACTGAAATTATTTAATTTAAATGTTATAAGACAGTAACAAAACAGCAAATAAATAAACAAAATAACGACGAAATAAACAATAATTACAATAAATTTTCATAAATACTTGCAATAGCTGTATTCCATTTGGCACTTGTTTTTATTTAAATCAGTTCAGATAAATTAGACAACATGACTAATTAACTAAATTAAGCAAACTTATGCCCTTACTGGAGTGAATTACTTCAAAGTAAATTAAAATTAGTAATTCTAGTACTGGAAATAAAGCCAACGAAGTAATCCAGCGAAGTAAATAAATGATCTGATTCAGTAAATGTAAGTTAGATCTGATCAAAGTGGCAAATGGAATACGCCTCTTAACAGCTAAACAATGACTTAAAAAACATTAGCTATTTGGGCAACTGTAGTAGATCCAGAGACGTTTTAAATCTGAACTTTTAATTATTCTAAATTTAGTAGGTCTCCCGTGTAAAATTTTGATTTTAAAAATCCCAATAAAAAAAACCAAAGGTGTAAGATCGGGAGAGCTAGCAGATCATTCTACTTCTCCACTGCGTCCAATCCAATGATGTGGAAATGTGCTATTTTTGAAAATGTTTTGACATTCTGAGCATTGTGCGCAGGGACGCCATCATGTCCAAACAATACGTTTTCAATATTTAAAACTGTAAGTCTTTGAGTAGTTCATATATTTTCTATAATGATAAAAAAAATAGTGTGTTAAAGCCGCAAATGCTAAGGCGGTCAAAATACTAGATATTCTAACAACCGATGGGGTGGCTAGCGCAGTGGTATGAAGTTAGATCTATGGATCCTGAGAATCCTGGTTCGATTCCCACAGGCGACAAACAATTTTCATAATTTCAAAAAAAACTACCCCTGTGGCTCCTCCACCACTAACATCTTTAGGGCCGTGATTTGACGACTGGTAACCGCACTTCACGCGCAAAATATATCATTTACCGAGATCTATTTCGGCAGAGTGCCACACCCAGTAATGGGTAGAAGGCGTGATGATATATTTATTTATTTTATTTACTAACAACTGATATTTACGTACATGATGTTTGAAAAACTAGCGTTAACTCCAAATATAGCTATATCCTCCGTCATCTTTCTGTTTAGTGAATATCTCTAATTTCTAAATAAATATTTTCTTCCGGAATCACATCGAAGTTACCTAACCTAAAATTAAGTTTTCTTTATGAATAATGGAATCTGCATGTTGAACATGAAACATTTTCCAGGAATACCTAATTGTGCAAATTGATTTGTGTATTTTTGTTTTGAAAACAGATGAGCTGATATTTATTACCAACTTATTTACGAGTAGATACTCGGTTTCATGTTTGGCTTTTTCTAGTTATTTTTGGGTTTTCTCTTTTCTCTGATTGGCCAGTGATAACTCCTGCGGTCATTTGTTATATTGTCATATTATCAAGAAAGATAAGATAGTAGAAAGTATATGCATCTCGGACGTTTATTTAATTAAAACTTTGGTCGGGTATTATTCATATGCCTTTTTGATAATTATAATTATTGTTTTATATATCTTGTAAATTTGTTTATCTATGCCTAAAGGTTTGGACAAAATGAAGTATATTGTTCTATTGTGTCCAGTAAGAAACACGTAATTTATCTTGATTAAAATACGCATTTATGAATATTAATTCTTAGAGATATATCCCTATATTCTATAACTGTATCATTATAATGTTAATGATTGATAACTTAATGATAATTTTTATTTTTCATCGTTATTTTACAGATGATCACCATTTAGGTATTCTGGGACCAGAATAATTTATCTTAACATTTTTATGTTATATTAATGTATTTTGTTTACTAATATATGTAGCTGTTATTATAAAAAAATAATATAATGATAGCTTACTGACAGTTCCGTAAAAAGTGTGGTTAAAAATAATATTGTTAGATTCGTTATTAGACTCATTGTTAGGAGTAAGCGCGGATAATTTGAGATGTTTTATGCATGTGTTATGTACATTGAAGAAAGAAGATGAATGATAAGTGAATATGAGTGATTGGATGGATGTGATTGAGGGTTTGTTATGTAAGAATGATTTCGAGTGTGATAAATAAATGAGTTTATATGGAGGGATCTATGAATGTGGTTGAAGTGATGGTGGTGTGTTTGGAAGATAATGTTTGACGGGGGCTGATTATTTGATGAATTTTATGAGTGAATGTTTTATGAGTGATTTTAGGGTTCGTGCTACCCCATTTGATGGGATATAGCGTGAAGATATGTATGTATGTATGTATGTATGTAAGTATGTAAGTATGTATGTATGTATGTAAAAATAATATTTTTTTATACTGGTAGTTTTGTACTAGAGTAAAATATAATACAAAAGTAAAATAGAAATAACAGAATAAATTATATTGAATGACAAAATGGTGGTAATTTGCAGATTAATAAAAATAAATAAGAAATATCATTACCTTATCGATCATTAACAGATAATGATCGAATTACAAAATAGGGAGAATAGTTAATATTTTTAGAATTTTCATTCATTATAAGAAGAATTATTTTTATAACGAAACTTATGATCGTAAATTAACTATATCTAATAATAGTATATTGTGCAACTAGTAGGAAAAGCGATAAATTCTCGGATGATGGTGGCAATTATGTAGCAACGACTATAACCTATATAGGAATAATGAATTTTGCGCATCGAAAAGTGTCATTATTTATCCAGTCGAAAAATAATTTATAATTATAAATTTTGTAAACATCAAGTATATCTTCAAGAAATTATAATTATTAGAAGTATGTTTAATTAAATCTACTAGAAATTAATAGCTATTATGAATAATTGGGGAAATTTTATTATGCATCAGTCTACAAATAAACTTTATATCAACCTTTAAGATAAGTAAGAATCCGGAAAATTAAAGATATATCTATACTTCGTTCGGCGAAAGATTATTGCTTGAATTGTACGATTCTAGGACTCTGTTGCTATTAACTATGTTATTAGCTACCAACATGTTAAAAATTAACAATGGTCAAGATTGCTGACACCACATTTTACATATTTTGCAGATTTGTATGTTTTAGTTAATTAAGCATTAAAATACTTCTTATTAGTTAATTACTAATGGTAAAACCATATTTATAACAAGTCATTATTAGTTTAATGCATACTATAGAAATTATAACATTTTAAAATATTGAACTGTGAAAAATTTTGATATATCTTAGATGTGTTTTTTTTTTCTAATTCTTATTCAACTTTTTCACGTAGTGAATAGATGACAACGTTTTATGCAATCGGGCCTAGGACGTATTTGTTCTTCATTATGAATGGCCTACAAAACGCCAAAATAAATACTTCTAATTGTCCTCCAAATAATCGTGGTATATACAGGGTCATAATATTTACTTACCATCCACCGTGGACAGCAGAGCTGGGCAAGCTACTTAAAAAAAGTAGCTAAGCTACAGCTATAAGCTATATTTTGTAAAATATAGCTAAGCTACAGCTAAAAGCTTTCGTTAAAATAGCTGTTAAATTTTAAGCTACTTTTTTAAATTATTGTGAAATAATTAAATTTGCCATTGTCATATGATCCGTCTTTTGTTATAATGACTGTTAATTTACTATTATGTACATAAATATCAAAAATAGCAAATACCATCTGGCACCTACTGTGTATTTTTGCGTATTAGAGCCAGTTAGAACCGGCAACAAATAATTATTTTGTGTGGGTTTAGCTTGTACGCATGCGTACTTTGTTGACGTTCTGCTTAAAAAGTAGCTTTAAGCTATAAAAAGTAGCTTTAAGCTACAAAAAGTAGCTTTAAAAATAGCTTCAGTAGTTATTTTTAAGCAAATGTAGCTAGCTACAAGCTACAGCTATATTTTTTCACAGTTAGCTAAGCTACAGCTACAGCTAAGGTAAATGTAGCTAAGCTAGTAGCTAAGCTACAAAAGTAGCTAGCTACTGCCCAGCTCTGGTGGACAGTAAGCAAATATTATAGATCAAGGTCCTGTTTATTTTAACAGCTGTTAATTTTGAAACCTATTTTCTTTTCCTTCTATTTGTGCAGATATTGTAAAAAATAGCTTACTAACCTCGAACTGTAAGTAATTTTTTAGGTCAAGAATGTAGTTTGGGAGGTTGAGATTTCTCAAACATTCGCGACCTAAAAACTGTCACTTACTGTACATGGTACGTAATATATTATTGTGTATGGATTCTATGGGGTAGCTAGCTCAGTGGTATCAAGTCGGCATGTGGATTCTGAGAACCCTGGTTCGATTCCCACAGGCGATAAACAATTTTCACCATTTTAAAACTACCCCTGTATCTCCCTCACCACTAACATCTTTGGGGGGCGTGATTTGACGACTGGTAACCGCACTTCACGCGCAAAATGTATCACTTACCAAGATCTGCTTCGGCAGAGTGCTACACCCAGTAATGGGTAGAAGGCGTGATGATATATTTATTTATTTATTTTATTTTGTGTATGGATTCTGTTCGCCGATGTCAAGCTTGCATTCGAGTTCAAAGAGCACATTTTGAACACTTTATCATAAGACATAAAAAAAATATATTTCATGTTTTCCATTGTTTATTCCTCTGCTTTAAATGTATCTTGATTATTTTAAAAAAAAATTAATTAAAAGGATAGGACCTATGGCTTATATGACATTTTTTATTCAAATTGATTTCATGAAATTTAATATTATTCAGAAATGTTTATAAAAATTTGAGACAATATAATTGGCCACTGTATTTTAGGCTATATAAACATGTCGCCATTTTGACATTTTGATCATCCAGTCAGAATCCTGTGCAACGACATTGTAATCTGGTACCAAATGGACTTTAAACTGATTTCAATGCAGAATTTAAATGTTTAATTTTTAATTTTTTCCTGTTTGTAATAAGTAAAACAATTGCGCGGAAAACTCGTTTTCTATGTGAATCGTCCATTGTATAATTTGCAAGAGACATCATTATATGAATGTGAAAATTAATATTTTTTTGAAATGTATTATATGCATACCGATTTCGCGTATATTTGTTTGTGAAAATTTGTATACTTGTGTAGATACATATTTTCGAAGATTGTAAAATATTTGCATGGCATATATCTTAACTTTCTGTTTGTCTGACAATTATGACAGCTCGAGTTAAAAGTGGAATATTATCTTGTATGCAATAAGCAGTCTGGTTGTAATTTTTTTTTTATTGTTAAATCTGACTGTAATCTGTTTTAATGAGGCCAAATATCCTGCTGTGCAGAAACTGCGTAAAGCATTTATAATTTTTTGGCGAAGTTTTTTACGTTTTTCTTTGTTTTTGTTCATAGTAATTTCAAGTGAAATAAAAAGGAATATTTCAAGTGGAACAAATTAGTTTTTTTTATATTGGAATTTACGTGTTCAAGTCTGTTGATTTATTTATTTATCCACGACCATTAAATAATACATTCATTAAATGTAAGTTTCTAGAAAGATTATTATGCAAAACTGAGAATAATGGAAAAAGAAGTATATGAACCAATCAAATTACGGTTGCTATAGTAACGCTTATTATTCAATACTTATTAACTGTATTCCATTTGCCACTTAGTTCACTTAAATCAGTTAAGATAAATTCGACACATGACTAAATGAACTGAATTAAGCAAACTGATGCACTTATTGGGATGAATTACTTCAAAATAAATTAGAATATGTAATTCTAGTACTGGAAATAAATAAGTGATCTGGTTCAGTAAATGTAAGTTAGACTTGATCCAAATTGCAAATGGAACACGCCTAATAAGCCAATCAGATTGCAGCTACTATAGTAACGCCAGCGCACTGATCATTATTAGGCGTATTCCATTTGCCATTTGGATCAGATCTAACTTACATTTACTGAACCAGATCACTTATTTACTTCGTTGGATTACTTCGCTAACTTTATTTCTAGTACTAGAATTACAGATTCTAATTTACTTTGAAGTAATTAAAAAAAATAAATAAATATATCATCACGCCTTCTACCCATTACTGGGTGTGGCACTCTGCCGAAGCAGATCTCGGTAAGTGATATATTTTACGCGTGAAGTGCGATTACCAGCCTCAAATCACGGCCCCCATAGATGTTAGTGGTGGGGGAGCCACAGGGATAATTTTAAATTGGTGAAAATTGTCGCCTGTGGGAATCGAACCCGGGTTCTCAGGATCCACTTGCCTCCAAAGATGTTAGTGGTGGAGGAGCCACAGGGGTAGCTTTTGAAATTATGAAAATTGTTTGTCGCCTGTGGGAATCTCAGGATCCACAGGTCGACTTCATACCACTGAGCTAGCCACCTCAAGTAATTGAAGTAATTCACCCCAATAAATGCAACAATTTGCTTAATTCTGTTCATTTAGTTTCGGTGTCTAATTTATCTGAACTGATTTAAGTGAACCAAGTGGAAAAAGAAACACAGCTATTATTGTTATTGTCATGTTGTTTAGAAATCACTAAACTTTGACGTTTATCATCAATTATTTTTTTTCCGCAAATTAGGATCTAAAGTGTAAGTTCCTGTTGAATGGTCGTGAATAAAGTATAGTATTCAACTCGCGTATTGTGGCTATTATTAATTACTTGCCGTAAATATTATCCGAATTAATCATAGCTATCGTAATACGCTCTTATTATTATTATTATTATTATTTATTTGTTGCTTTGCACGATAGGAACTTTTGTACATTTACAGTAGCTTATGATATAATGCATATAAGTCAGCGAGATTCAAACGTAGATATAGTTCCACTAGAGCAGTGTTTTTCAAAGTGGTGGTCGCGAAACAGTCCAAGGGGAGGGGGTCGCGAGTAGGGCTGGGCAAAAAAATCGTTTCATCGATTTAAGCGATCTTTTAAAAATAGCAATAGAAACAAAAAAAAACATAAACATGTTTAACATTTATATGTCAAATAATAATTGTCAAACGCAAGGAGCAAGTCAGCGTTTTTGATGCTATTATCAATTTAATTGCTAAATAATAAGTAGTTTTATATTTCTATTAATATATGTAAGTTTATTTATATAAAATGTAGCTAGGAAGTTGATTATCTGTAATGAAAATTAAAAAGAAATCAGTAAAATCCCAAAATTTATTTAAAAAAACGATACAATCAAACTAAAAGGATGCAAAATGAATACATATTCTAAATATTAAATATGCTGTACACTGTAAAAAAATTGTGTAAAATTTACACAATGGGTCAGTGGCAATTTTGTGACCACAATGGGTCAGTGTAAATTTACATAGCAGTGATTATTTACAGAACCTAGTAATACAATATACATAAGAATGTAGAATTACATTATAGAATGTAATATTACATACCAATGAAATATTATACAATTTGAAAATGTAATCCTTAAAAAGTTATGTAATCGCTACTGGGACATGTAAAATCAATACAAATTCATATGTGAATTCTTACATATCAAATGTAACATATTTAAATCCACTCTGTAATTTTTACATATGTCATGTTTCTCATTATTTGTTGTCTGTAAAATTTACATCTTTGTAATGTAATTATTACACAACCCATTTTTGAGTTTACTTTTCACATGTAAGATTTACATGTTTAAACAGTACTTTTTACCTAAATATTGTAATTATTATCTATTATATTACGTACAATCTGTATAATTTACATACTTGTAATGTAATTATTACAAAATCTATGAGCTGCCTTTACTTTCAAAATGTAGCAAACTACTATAAAATTGCATTTATACAACCGTATTGTAATTATTACATAACTAATATTTCTTATTATTACTAAATAAATATAATATACAGAAAATTTTTACATAATTACCGTTTCATTGTACTGATCGATTGAAAGATTTTATTTGGACAATAGACATTGGAATACTGTAATAAATAAAACTGGAAAATGTAGTAAGAAATACAAGTACTGAAATTGTAAAAGAAGCATTTATTATATATAAAACTATAAAAATTAAATTAAACAGACATATAGAATTGATAAATAAGTAAACAACATAATTTTTTTATAAAGTAAATATTTTTACAAATTTAATATAATTTCAGTTTGTTAAAAAAATTCATTACTTTAAATTTTGTAGCACTTCCCCGTTTACTTTTACTGGCAGAATCTGGATGTATCTTCAATAATTACCTCTATAAAATTCCAATGAAGCACTTATTTCTTCGGATAAACCATGTTAAAAATATAGTACAGAGCAAACGTTTGTTTTAAAGTATCGTAAAACGATTTTGTTCCAATTATCAAGATGAATTCCCTCCACAAAAATATAATATATTGGTTCTCCTTGTGTATCTAAATAAAATTAATAAACATAAGGTTAAATAAAAATAAATAAATAAATTTTATAGAACAGTTATTTATGTAACCTGTTAGGAAATGCTTCGTTTTGTGTAAAGAGTGGGATCACGCAAAATCACACAAGTTACACAAAATTGCATTTCTTAACGTGTTCCATACAGAACTTTTTCTAATTTTTATTTTAAAAAAGATTTTTTAACTTTAAAACAATGAAATTATTTATTTTATGAAAAATATTGAAAATCGAATAGGTACGCTTATTTCAGTTATTAATTTTAAATTTTATTTTATTTTACACTACTTTGGCACATCTCCAATATTTTTCATATCTCGAATATGTCTGACTGAAGTGAGGTATCAAGTCATAATATAGAATAAGCGACAGAAAATGCATCATTATATGTAATATCAAAAAAAAAAATCTAACGTGATTTGGCTTATACAAAATTTGAAGAGTGATATGAAGAAAAAAGTAAAATATATCAACGAAAAATTCATATCATCTGTCAGTTTTTAAAATTGATACTTTAAACGCTAGAATTAAAAAAAATTATATTTACCAAAACTTAAATTACATGGGCTACCACATGGTGGATCGATATCATCTAATGATTTTCCCTCCTAAAATAAAAAACAACTTAAATGTAGTCACAGAACTTTTCATTTGTTTATTATCTATGTACGTATGTATGTATGTAGTATGCGATTTTGAGGTAGTGTCACAGGATTTATAAATATTTTTAAAAAACGTATAGTACTAACCACGTAAAAATTTATAATATATTTCAGATCTTCTTGAAAATATTTTATTATCATTCTAATTGCTTCAGATGACATTTTTCCAGAATCTTCTTCCTCGAATAACATTTTAGACAATTTTTTTAATGTTTGTGGACTCATTACAATTTATATTACAAAATTTCCATAAATTGCTTCTGTCCAAAATCTAAAAAGTATATCCTTGATTAAGCTACTATTAATTTTATTATAAACATTACTTACCAATATAATACTGCACTACACATATATTTAGCAAAATTAATTGAAACTAATAGACCTACTAACTTTCTGCGCTACCAAACCAAGTGTGGACAAGAGAGAACATGTCCACAATGCGCATGTCCTTGCATCAGTTAGAACAACTTAACCAATGGGAAGACATAAAATTCACGGAAAAATATAATGTGATACTATTGTCCTGTAAATATTACATAATTATGGAAATATTACATAAATAAATATAAAACTTAAATGAAACTGTATAATTACACATATAAAATACAAAATAATACAGTAACTATGTAATGTTTAAATTTTCTATTATATTTAACATATCAAACTAAATTAATACAAAAAGAGATGTAAATATTAAACGCGTTAAGTAATAATTACTGAAAAATGAAATATTATTACATTGTTTATTGAATTTTACATAAAAATATACTATTTTATATTTGTATGTAAATATATTACATAATCAATGTATTTTATGCGAAAAATATGTAATACTACACTTTCATATAAAATATATACATATTTATTGTAATAAAACAGAAACTCTGTAAATATTTAATTATATATGTATACATTTTACTATATATGTAATATTTTTATAATTTTTGTAATATTTCGTAAATTTACGTAAAACCTGTAAATATCTAGTTAAATATTTAAAAAAATTAATATTTATGTAATATTTCGTAAATATACATTATATTGTAATTTTACATAGACCGTCATGAATTATTTACATTGAACGATAATGTAAAATTACATGAATTTTTTACAGTGTATGTAAGAAAGTCGTGTGGTGTCCACACCAGATTTTTATATTTATTTCTAGTAATGTATTTTCGTTTAATTATGAGTTTTGGAAGAATATTCACTATTTATTATTTATAAAGTACTGAAAGAATTTAATGGAAGTTGTATATCTCGGAGTGTATTTTTTTTCTAATTCTCATTCATCAATTAAATTCTCTGACGTCACGTAATATAAAGCCGTCAGACTCTTCAAGGTTATCTGAACAATAACGTATAGCAACTGTTTCATAGATCATAGATCAGTATAGGATCTGATTCTATATGCAGCTCATTTAACATGTACTAAACGTCTTTATGTCTATCTATTGATGATATTTTGACCTTTTCAATTGATGAGAAAACCACTGGCCGTTCTTTAACATTAATTATTCATTATTTTACCATTTGTTTTCATGTTTTAATTTGTTAAATTGTTCATAAATTAACGTATAGACATGCGTATTTTTCAAATTTTGCATGTTGTTTCAATTAGTGTAACAAGATTTTATCCTTCTACTCGTAGAACGAAAATGATATTTACCAGTGTTAAATTTAATTTTATTTAATTTGTTAAAAGAATATGACGTTTTTTATCTTCTACTACTTGCGAAAATTAGATAATACCGCTATTATATTCATGGTGTCTACAAGGGCGGATCCATGTAGTGCATGGGGGCCAAGGCCTCTCCCCTTGGGCATATTAATTTTTTAAAATTTTTTTATAAGTATTATTTTTATTCGAGTTTGATAACCCGTATAGGAATCAAATCGCTGAAAAACTTTGTAATACTTTGATACAACTCTGAAAAGCTTTCTAAATTTGGATTGTCGAGACATTTTCCGAGTTTTTCAGATTGTTTAAAATTTAAAAACTAAAAACAGAATACAAAATACATACAAATATATATTCCATACAAAAATTATAGAATTGTTTGTCAGAATCATATTTTCCTTTAAAAAATTGCAAAATTCCTTCCCCTTTGAAAATTTTCTAGATCCGCTATTGGTTGTCCAGCGACCTGGAATTCCTGAAACACTTGGACAAAGCCTGAAATTTGAAAACATAGCTTGAAATCTTAAATATCATTGAATTTTTATAAAATACCTGGGAAAAAAAAATGTTACCGTCAAACAATATTTTTAATTTAAGTTTTCTTAAATTTTGGAATAAAATTGATGTTTGAAAGTTCGCAGTAATTTTTTTTTCTGTTACACGTGCGTCATAGAGAAGGCTCTACTAACTGACTGAAACTCGTGTTTATTTTGAATGAGTTATAGCGTTTCTTTTGCTGTGAAAGAAATTGACAGCTTGTATGTTTGATTTAAAAAAAAAAATTAATAGTTATAAACAACATTTTTCCTACAACTGTGCTATTTAGAAAAATTACTAAAATATTTTCAAAATTTATTAAATTTTAATGATATTTCACGAGAACGATGTTTTACGGCGTTGCTGTGGTTTGTTTGTTGACTGCTTGGACATTGTTCTACGTTATTTAAAAATATTTCACTAATTTCAAGATAATTTCTTTAAAATCGTCTAGATTGGAATAGTACAGTGAGTGATTCTTCTTTATCATATACACCTCCAAAGATAATTGAAGCTCCGGATCATGCTATGTTGCATCTATTTTCGACAATGACAATCAACCTGCTGCTGGTACTTCTAAAGCCTCCGAAATTGTTCTCAATAATATTACTGTTAATAATATGAACAGGTACGGAAGAAATGAATGTTTCTTTAGACAGTACAAAAGTTTCCACATCACATTATGTTAATATAAGCAACTGTAACAACTGTGTTAATAATATACACAAACAATATTATGTATTTCACTTACTCTTAAAATAAAACCATTTATCGATATATTTTACTTTGTTCGGTTTTTTTTATTAATTGTGTACAGATTAGATATACTGCAATTTAAGGTTATGTTTATAAATGTCAAAATATACTCTAACACTAGCGCTGGCTCACCGCATCTTCTTCCATAAGCGTCTGTGGACAAAATATGAATTCCGGGCTCGATGCGAAATTTAAATCGCTGTCAATACAAATTTCTTTTGACAGTTGCGTAAAACACAAATTACTTTCCGCACTAGTGTTTCTTTACTTACCGAAATGCACTTGGTCTGCATTTGTCTCCTTTCCACCCGTAACCAAGGTAATAATAGTTACGTAATAATAAAGAAATCGTGCAGTTTTCTATCAATTTTGTTATCCTTGAATTTCCTGGAATTTTATAATTTGAAGTTGGTGCCCATCATGATATTTTTTATTTTAATAAAAATGAGAACTCTTGATAAAAAATGTCACAGGTAATAACAATTCAACTGACCTGAGATCGGTACGTAAACAATTCTTTACACTTCTTTTTCATCACAGTCGACAGTAAACATGAATTTATACCCCATTTTAAATAGGAAAACAATAACAATGCAAATATATTGTTCTAGTTTTTTGTTGTTGTTGTTTTAAATATTGAAAATATAAATTAGTGCAAAAGAGAGAAATAAAATAAGTTACCTACGTATGTCTTGTATCATAAACAAATACAATGACGTAATTATCAAGCCATTAAAGATAATAAATACCCTTTTTTATAGTCATAGTATTACTACTACAACAAACAAAATAAATTATTGTATGGTTTTTAAGTGTAATTGACGTAATTGTCATCCAATTTGAAATAGCGTATAGTTGGTATAGATTGTGACTATTCTAATGATTTATATTATTTTTATTATATTATATAGTAAACAATAATTATTATTTATTGGGCCAAGGATAAACAATAATATTAATAAAATGTTTGGTAAACATATTTTTGTAAATCAAAAACATATTTTCATTCTTAAGAATTTCCATACTATAATAAAATTTACTTTAAATTACCTGTTGAAGTATAATTAATTAAAATAAGTATATGAATAACTTTATACAAATAAAACACATAAGAACAATAGAAATATGAATAATGTTTAAATACATAAGTTATTAATACAAGGATATAAAATATAATTTATGGTTAATGTCAATTTGTGAAAGTAATTATTATAAGGTTTATGTGAAAAAAATTAGTAAATTATGTACCAGCTAATAATTTCCGGATATAGATAATTTATATTTATAACTATAAATAATATGGGGTAGATAACTGAGTCGTATCATGTCGGCCTGTTGATTTGGGAACCCGAATTTGGTTCCCGCTGCCGACAAACTTTTTTCCACATTAAAATTATCCCTGTAATTCCCCCTCCACTAACATCTTCGAAGGAGGCTGTGATTTGACAGCTGGCAATTGCACTTCACGCAAAATATATCACCTACTGATTTGGTACACCCAGTAATGGGTATATGAGGTGTTTACCTTCTTAGCAACGCAATAAATGTTATTTGAATGATTAATTTTTAATGTTAAGTATTTTATTTTATACAACATCGACTCATAAGGAGTATTCCATTTGCCATTTGGATCAGCTCTAACTTATACTTACTGAGCTAGATCGGTTATTTATTTCGCTGGATTACTTCGCTGACTTTATTTCCAGTACTAGAATTACTGATTCTAATTTACTTGATGTAATACATCCCAATAACTGCATTAATTTACTTGATTAAATTCATTTAACAGTGTTTCATCTGAATTGATTTAAATGAACTAAATCGCAAATTGAATATAGCTTGTATAAGCCTGTTACTATAGTTATTTGAAATAATGTCCATCATTAGTCACATAGTTGGATTTATAGTTTACATAACATAGCATGACATAAGAAATGACCAAATTTCATTTGTTATGTTATGTTCTTTCGGGAATTCTCGGTCATTATCGGAATTTTTCTGACAAGTGTTTGCGTATACATATGTGTCAAATATATAAACAATTTTGTCTTATTATTCGGATTTTACTCTTTCGTCTTCATTTTTTTTCTTAAATAGCAGCTATCATAACCTTGCCAACATTCATTTTCGAGCACAATCAAAATTATTACTGTCAAAATAACACCGAATGTGGCAATAATCTAACACTATGAATATAGTTGGGAATAATTTTTATTAAAAGAAAAAAAAACACACAATAACATTTAAAACTATAAAACTTTAAAAATCTCTTATGTTATGTTATACTGTGTAAACTATAAATCCCGCTTAATAGAGAAGTCACGGTACAATAAAAACCATACCAGGCTACATTGTAATATCTATGTTTTATTATTAGGTATATGAATTGTTTTGCCAGTGCTATATTGTCAAACAAGAACATATAAAAATTATTTAAGGTAGTTCTATTGTGACGGTGGCGCCATCGGTCGTCGAGTGGCAAAAAAAACAAAACAAAAATAGAATAAAATAAGTGTTTTATACTTATTATGATTTGCATATCATGAATTGTTAATAGGTTGTTGGTCTAGTGAATTTTCAAATACCGAACCACCGTGTGGTGTTGATATTATAAATTAGGATCCTTAATTTTTCGTTAAAAACAAGGCTTTGCATGGTTATATATTCATTACTAAACGATAAAAAACTGTTTCCTTTTGGTACAATATACATGGACAGTTCTAAAACATCATATTAGTTTTTCACATAAAACTGCAAATTTTTAGAGGAGCACAAACCAAATAAGATCGCCATAAGCGCCGTGTATAAGAACTCAACTTTACAAGCGAATATATTTGTTGACAGACGATGAATGTATTTCATATTTTAACAGAATGCGTATGGACTATCCTATCTTTACGTACGCCGAGTTTTATTCAGATCTGCAATTTTTTTTTCACGCTAGAACTACCTTAAGACGTTTTAAGAGAGGAGCTAGATTAAACGTTATATGGAAATCGTGTCGAATGCATACTAGTCACTCAAGAAAAGTAACCACTCGCTCTTCGGGCATCGTGCCTAAACTAGTACAATAAATAAATATTCTTCGGATAAATTTCAGTTTGATATTTTAACATTGTTATTTGATAGCAATTTGACTCGAAAAACTGTAAAAATAAAATCACGACACCGCCTAGATATGGCAAACATAAATGTACCCGGAAAAATATTTAGCTCTTTTGTAATTATTGTAATTGATAAATCAACAGAAATAGGTAAACGGCCAGTAGCATCAATAAAATTGAAATTTTAAACTTAATTTAAATAAATAAAAGAATATGGAATGTTTGACAGCAATATCAATGATTCTATGTGACATGTAAGTTCGATTTGATCTTAAATTTAAACCATGTTTTAAAGTTTTAAACTTGTTTCATACAAAATGTTTTGCAGTTCAAAATAAAATATACACATGAACTGCTCATATTATTTGAACGCCAAATGTTTCATATTAAATACGTGAATTCTAAAATTTTACAGCTAAATCAGTCAATAACCCATATTTCATTATTTCACTAACATAAATCAAACGATAAATATTTCATAAAGATTTGTTTTTGTTTTTTTTGAAAATTTAAATATTTCATAAATGTCTGGATCATTTCTCGTTTGTTGTAGACATATCTGTGTTTATTTATGTAAGATGTTTTCACTCTAAAATTAGATGAATGTTAGAAGTAGACACGGTCGTCAATTCTTCTTTTTTAATGCGATATTTTAAAGTTGGTTCCGCAAACTTTTGTTTGATTTTTGTCGGATTTCAAAACCATATATATTTTTAGTTCGTCAATTCTTTATACGGAGTGCTCAATTTAAGTGTGCCACCCACAGATCATAATATACTACTATAGATAAGAAACTGCCATGTTACGCACTGGGACTGTATTTTGCGCCATCTGAGTAGTGGAAGTCTAACTAAAGTAATTTATATAGGGAACCCGATATGCATATTTAGGCAACTTGTAATTTTTATTATTATTTTATATTTATTTAAACTACATAAAATAAAAAAGCAGATTTCAGTAAGTGATATATTTTGCGCGTGAAGTGCGGTTACCAGTCGTCAAATCACGGCCCCCAAACATGTTAGTGGTGGAGGAGCCACAGGGATAGCTTTTTCAAATTATGAAAATTTGTCGCCTGTGGGAATCGAACCAGGGACCTCAGGATCCACAGGCCGACTTCATACCACTGTGCTAGCCATCCCATATTACAATATAAATATTTATTAAAATATTCTCCTGTATACAATTTATTTATAATTTGAACTGTTTGAATGGCAGTTTTATCCAACTCTTGTGAATTTGCAAATATATTATGACTTCCTCATCTAAATATTACTTATTATATGATCACTTACTTACCAGTAGCAGTGCAGTTTTTTACACAACAATTGATATTAGTTGATAACAATATTTATATGAAATTATTTCACAAATAAAAATTAATTCGATATTTGACAGATTAAAAAATTTGAAATATATACAAATGACAACTACAAGAACAATCTAGTAACCAATGATTGCCGATATTGTAGTTATCTAAAATGGATGTCTTCACATAAAGATTATTAGCGCCATTCCTTAGGTGGAAGTCTAACTATAAACATAGTCCCATGGTTACCTATATAACTTTCCGCTACCTGGTGCCACCATTGTTATCTTGAGAACTATAAGAGCTATAAGGTTGGTTCAATTAGCAAAAGAAATGCCATGTTGTAAAACTATTAACAAATTTTTTTTTCGACCAGTAGTTCTCAAAATACGGAGTACAACATTCTTATTTTAATAAATAAGAAAAATAGGAAAAATTTTTCCATCACTTGCCTCATAATTCCACAGAGGTTTTACAGCACGTTTGCATCAACTTCTCAGGTCATCAACAAACGGCTGGTCAGTTCAGCTTTAATCATAGACGCGTTTCGTCCTTCCGGACTCATCAGTATGGTGCGATCATTTATCCAACTAGATCAACTAGGAAATAGTGGATTGTGATACCGACTTAGCTGAACTGACTGATGTTAACCTATCTACAACGGTAACATGACATGAGAGCTATGAAGCCACTCGTGGTGCCATCTACCGATAAAATCGCAAACTGCTTGACAGCTATTGAAATAAAACAAAAGACAAAATGTCTATTGCGAAGTGGAATTGAGTCTTAATAAATAAGAAAAATAGGAAAAAATTTTCCATCACTTGGCTCATAATTCCACAGAGGTTTTACAGCACGTTTGCAAGACTCAAGTGAGGGTACTAAATTTTATATTCGTTGACTTCAGAATCAAGTTTTCTTCCGAACAAAAAAATTAAAAAAAATCTGTTCTCATTTAAAATAAGAAAGTTCTGTCTCATATTTGGAGAAATAGTGGTAGAAAATTTGTTTCTTAATAATACTATAATAGACTTGCAAACTGGTATTTATTTGCTAATTTAGTCAATCTTGTAGCTCTTATAGTTCTCGAGATAGCAATGATGGCACACTTAAATTGAACACCCTCTATAAAAGGAATTATGAATGTAAATGAAGTAAAAATCCTAGGAATGTTTTGTGGAAATTAATTGCAAAATAAATCTAATACAAATATATTACTGTACAGTAGCAGACCTCGGTAAGTGCTATATTTTGCTCATGGGGTAGCTAGCTCAGTGGTATCAAAACGGCCTGTGGATTTTGAGAACCCTGGTTCGATTCCCACAGGCGACAAACAATTTTACCATTTTAAAAAACTAGCCCTGTGGTTCCCCCACCAATAACATCATTGGGGGCCGTGATTTGACGGCAGGTAACCGTACTTCATGTGCAAAATATATCACTTACCGACAGGGTTGAGAGATTTAAATCAAGCGATTTAAAAAAAAAATCATTGATTTAAATCAAGATAAATTAAATTTAATAATTTAAACATAAATGAATAATTTTTATTATTGTATACTTATTTATTAAATTAAAAATGCAAAAAAATCACAGTAAAAAAATAAAAACATGTTTTAATAAATCATAAATATTTGAATATGAAATATAACAATTCAAATAATAAAAAAAATTAATGTAGAAACGTTTATTCATTTAGTGATACATTGTTATTAAAATGTTTAAATAAAGACCAGTTTTCTAGACTTTTTAGTTCCTTGTCGGTTTCTCAATTTTGAATGCAAGTCCAAATGATGAAAAAACTCGCTCAACACAAGCTGAAGACGAAGTTGCGTATAAAAGTGATTTTATAATTTTCAATATTATATCTTTATTTTGTCCTCATTCATCGTTTTGGCACATCCACCATTCAACACTTGAAATGTTGTTCAGAATTTCTTTTGAATACATAATATTTTAAAATTTAATTCAAAATACCCGTTTTTAAAAAAAATAATTTAAAAAATCTAATTTAAATCAAAATATCTGATTTAAATAAAAAAAAATCGATTTTTTTATTTTTATTTAAAAATCACGATTTTTATCCACCCTGCTTACCGAGATCTGCTTCGACAGAGTGCCACACGCCACACTCAGAAATATGAATACATTTAAAAATAATTAAACATTTTGAATTATTTATGGTTAGTTATTGATCAAATTAAACGGTTTTAGAAAAAATAGTATACATAATACGCCAGGAAAATGTTTTTACTTGACTCAGCGGATTCAAATACTCGGCTTGCAGCTTCGTATTTCAAACCACCGGCTCGTCAAGTAAAATATCACTTTTCTGACTTATTAGGTAATATGCTATTTTTCCCCGGCAAGGCTGATATTGTTTTTTCCTACCTGCTGACTATCTGACATCCTTGATATAATAGGAAAGATTAAATACCTTCCTGTTTGTGTTTTGTTCATAGGTAAACAAATAAAGTGATTACCGATGATAGCTTTGATCAAAAGTAAATATTTTATTCGGTTTGGACGTCATTGTTGCAGTGAGATATTTTTGACGTATTGTCGGTCTAGAAATAAAAATAGATTTTATGTTTACTTAATTTTATTGTAACAACTTGTTGTTTGGTTAGTAATAGAAAATTTAAATTTATTTATGAGTCATAGCTGTAAGTATGCCAGATATTTAAAATACTGTTCCATCATATGATACTTCTTGAGCATGTGTGAAATTTAATATAGATTTAGAAAATCATCACGTGCAGATTTTTCATGTGAATTTCAATTACAAAACATGTGATTCGTAACTATGCCAACTTATTTTGAAGATTTCTGTAACGGAATATTTACAACAAAAATTGTATACGCACCAATGGAATCCTCGTGATCCTCTGACAAATTTCGCCGAATTTTTGTGACGTTCAAAAAAAAACTATTTAAGATATAATTTGTAGAGAAATAAAAAATGTGTGTAAGCCATGTTGACAAAAGGGGTAGTCAATAAAAATAACAATTAAACACGAGGGTAATTCCGATCCAATCTTGAAAATGTTTTGATTGATAAAGTTCGGTAATTTTTATATTTTTAAAAACCGAGCGTTTTTGCTCTGGCCCGCTCGTGACCAAAGACCTGCTTTTAGTACGAGTATCATAATAGCTATTTACATAACTAATGTGCGAAGATATATTTTGCACATGAGCGCAATTTTAAAGCACGAGAGAAGCGAGTGCATTAATTTGCGCGAATGATGCAAATGACGTGTTCGTGCACGAATTTTGTAACGAACAAAAATTATATAACCGATAGTGAAAAAAGTTATTAAATTCGACGCGTGAATTTACATTGACAGTTTAGAATGCCATGAATTGACATTTGTTATTTGAAAACAACAATGAAACTTGTTAAAATATGTCTGATTGATGATGTTATAAGCTATTGTCTCTACTTTTTTATAAATTCCTTAAAAAGTGTATATATATATAAGTACAATTAGCGTTTTAATAGTCAAAATTGAAAACCACAAAAATGGTTGTTTTTTAAATTATTTAACCAGTGCGCAAAATCAAACTTTATTTCTGTTTTCAGAGTAACGTAAACATTATTTTGAATGTTGCAAGTACAAAAAACTATTTTGAAAATAAGTAAAACGAAATATGTACCTAATAATATTGTTAGCAATAGGATTAAAATGCACCTTTTCTCCCATCGCAACTGTCAAGTCTAAATAAAACTCATTTTAGTTCCGTTGTTCTTAGCAACAACACAGCGGGCCAAAATGTATTATTTCTATCACGATCTTGATGCCATAGAAACATTTACTCCTGGTTATGGAAAATAGTTATTTATGCAACTAGTGTTAAAGGTACAATAAAGACACTTTCAACACGAGTTGCCTGCACAGTTTTTTTGCAGTTGAATATTAACTTTTTATTTACTCACCTATTTTATTATATTTCAACACGTCAAAAACCTTTATTTTGTTGATTAGTTAGGTTTGTTTCGTAGTAACAATTTTATTACGCTTTTGCCATTAGTAACGTGCAAAAAAAACCAGTCACTTTGAGTACGTTTCGCATGATCGTAGACATAGCTATTTGTATAACGCGGAAGGAAAATGAATTATTTTCTCCCTTGGGTGATTACACAAGGAAGAAAATGACACTTTACTCCATATACGATTTTTATAATCACTCTTCAATTTAATTAAAAATTAAATATTACAATAGCTTTGTTCGTGTCGCTACGTGGCGGTTACTGTTTACCGCTGCGGTAAGGATTTTGTGTTCGATTGAGTTGGCGGTAAAATAATAAGTTACTAGATTTTGTTTGTTTCACTTTTTGACATCTCGCGGTAAAACGCTGCGGTAGCTGGCGGTTAAATTTTTTACAGCAACCCTAGGCTTTGTTGAATAGCGGTAGAAGTTTATTTTGACACATTTTTGACATCAGGAAAAATGAATAACGAATGTAGCAGTTCAAATTCAGTATTTTAGATCATCTATCGTTGAATCCTCCTCATTTTCCGGTGACAAAATCACATTTGTAACAAATTCTTCCATAAATAAAATATAAATCAATATATCATCACTCCTTTTACCCATTACTGATTGTGACATTCTGCCGTAGCAAATCTCTGTAAGTGAAGTGTGGTTATCAGCTGTCAAATTTATATCAATTTATGTCAAAATGACAATTTAAATACACAACTTGTGTAGTATATTGGGCATACAAAACAAAAATATAATTTACCTCGGATGAAAAAAACAAAAATTATTATTTTACAGGCAGATTCACAAAACGGATTAGCGCTAACGCCGTTTTTAATATTATCTATGATTCTGTTTCGAATTAAAAGAGATTAAAGAAATAAACTAAATTTGATTCTAATTAACTCTCTTTTTAAGTCAAGTTAAAATAAACTTGTTTCATACATTGAAAAGAGACTTAAAAACGAAATAAAAAATGGTGTTAGCGCTAATTCGCTTTATGAATCTGCCTGTTAGTGACTTAAATTATTACTGTCACTTTTTATGGTCTACAGTAAAAAGTTGCTGTAACTAACCGTCGCGTTTTACAGTAACCGCCACGTAGCGAAACAAACAAAGCTAATATATGAATATATAAATATCTAAGACTGCGCTGATGGTTACTAGGAAACGAATTAAAAATAAGGACGGAAAACAGTTACTTTCTTCCCGCTGGGAGAGGATTGTCTATTTTCGACCCGCATATGAAGAAAAACCTACTTTCAGTTACGGTCGCAGAAAAAAAGTATTGTTTTCTTCCCTAGAGAAGGCAACTGGGAAAACAGTTGAATAATTTGACATTTGTAACATTCAGGTGCTGCCAAGAGAATAATAAATCAAAATTAAATTTTCAAAATTTTACTTTCTGATAGGCTAGTAAAAAAATATAAATATGTTTACCTCATAAAGAAATTGTGCTCTATATTTCTCGCCTTCGGGAATAAATGCCTCACTTTCTGTCCTTGTTACTATTTTTACAATTTTTATTTCAAACATTTTCCTAAAATAATCAGGAAATCAATGATAGCTGAAAAATTCCATATTTAAAAATAGATATCATAAATATATTATTACTCCTTCAATAATTAATATTGCCTGTCTCTCATCTTTAAAGATAATTAATTAAGACATACCTAGCATTCTTTAATGTCTTATTTAAATATATAATTACAAAATAAATAAGTTTATTAAAGAATAAATTAAAATGTCCATAATATACGAGTAATGAAAAATGCATATTGTATAATTTTATTACGTCAGTAAAGTCAGTTTCCATGGTCAAAATGTCAACGCATGCTTGATTTATTTAGATTAATTATGTACAAGTCAGTGAACCTAAATGCATTCGCGCGCATGCGCTTCAGCCCACACATGCGTTGCTTGCATATGTAAACATCCTCATGCCGAGATGTCAGTTTGATGATTTCAACAGTGCGTTGCTCGTTTGTTGTTTATCGTATTTTGTTTAGCACAGCATGCTATCTGCTGTGTCTGTCTCGAAAGTGGGTCGTATCAAGATACAAGTATCTCTGAGTTGGTCTTCTAAGAGATGTGGGGGATTTTTTAAATGTTTTTTTTTTGTTTTTTTTTTTTTTTGGTAGCTTATTAGATGTTTTTGATTTGTTTAATGGCATGGGATTAGAAGGGTTCATTAAAATTGGAATTATTATATTATTTTGTAATCTTTTTAATGTAATATGAAGAAGATTTTCATAGTTGTTAAATATTACGATTAGATTTCAATGTCTAACAACAAATTCATTAATAAAAATAAATCTGAGATCCAAGAACGCCATATTTATTTCAGATTGAAATTTATGGCAAAAAACAAAACAAGGTGGTACATAAATTGCGAGTTATCGACAGGGCTTCATACGTCATATTAGATTGTTCTTCGTTTTTTAATACTTGCTGGCATAATTTTAATTTTTTATGTGATTTAAAGCTTAGTTAAAAATAAAATTAATTGATATTAAAGGTAAATCTGTTTTATGAAATCTGCCTAAAAATGCTTACTTACGTACTACTGGTTCCTGACTTGGCACAAGTCCAGTCCACCATCTTGAAACAAAATGGCCGCTAGCTATCCTAAAAAGTACTGCACTGATTCGATTCAAATTTGGCATAGGCATAGACGAGAACCAGTCTTAACATATAGATATAATAAAGTTTCAGTCCGCCATCTTGAAACCAAATGGCCGCTAGCTATCCTGAAAAGTATTGCACTGATTCGATTCAAATTTGGTACAGGCATAGATGAGAACCAGTCTTAACATATAGGTATAATAAAGCTTGAGTCGTATGCCATTCGAATTCAAACGTTTGCAGTTTCCGGTACGACTCGCATTTGCAATGACCATCAACAAAGCACAGGGACAATCGCTACAAGTGTGTGGACTAAATTTGGAAAATCCATGCATCTCACATGGACAGCTGTATGTGGCATGCTCACTCGTCGGAAATTTGATTTATTCGTGTACGTCCCAAAGAGAAAAACAAAAAATATTGTGTATCCAAAAGCACTTCAATAAACAGAATTAAACACAAACGCTTTCTTTCTTTGAGTTGCAATGTAACGCATGCCGGGTACTCGCGTTAAATTGTAGACCACGCGAACGAAGTCGCGGTTAATAGTTAGTTTTCTATAAAAGGGATCACAATTATTTATATATTTATTTGTTACTCTGCACAACAGTAACTGTATCCCAATTACTGTACTTAGGCCTACAGCTTATAATGGAATCCGAACCACTCAGACACAATCGTATTAATATAAGTTGAAATCAGCGAGATTTCAACGCACTACCTCTTGCTTGTTAATGAATAAACGCAAGTTTTGTCTCGGGTTTAACGCCTGAATTACGATATCTGCAGATTCTTACAAACAAACATACTTCAAAGCAAAGTAACAGCTTCAAAATTCCATCTTTCATCGTAGTTATCTTTGATGTAATTCTTGTTGAGTCCTTTCTTGAAATATGTGTATGCGGATTAAAAGTCTTGGATATTCTTGTTTTGTTAGTCACGCAACACTTTAGAAGATTTCTACCTGAATACACGATTATAACTGAGAAACCAGTCTCCTTCTGAACACACACATTGGACACGTTCAAGAGAAATTCTTTAAATAGTTGTTTATCTTCTAACAATTTATCTTACTGTAGAATATTACCTAACATAGATTTTATATTACGTAGTATCGTAGATACCTAAGCAACAACTTGATGTACAGTATGCCCAAATCAAGAAAAATTCAATTTTAATCTAATCGAAGAAAAATGACCATTTCTGGTAACATGTATTTTAAAAATGTGTCTTCTTTGAATAGCTTCATAATATCTTCTAAACTATTAATACTGTTTATATTTTGCCGATTATTTTTTGACGTTTCTCAAAACCAATGAAATGCTTCATTCATGTAATTATAACTCGAGAGTTGGATAAATTAGAAAATAATTCTCCAGTATCTTTCTCAAACTTGTTGCCATTTGACAGTAGCCATTCAAGCCCTACGGGCTTTCGTGTCTATTGCCTGGCAACAAGTTTTCTAAAGATCTGTCAAATTATTTTCAATTTATTGTCACTCTTTTGTTATATTATTACTGAGAATTTATTATGGTTTATTTATGTTACTCTGTACAACAGGAACTTAATCCTAATTACAGTGGCGTATCTAGAACTTTAGCCGCCCAGGGCGGTCTCCAATTTGCCGCTCTTTCTAAGTCAATCAAATCGTGGTTTTTATAAATTAGAAAAATAAATATAAAATAAATATATCATCACGACTTTTACCCATTACTGGACGTGGCACTCTGCCGAAGCAGATCTCGATAAGTGATATATTTATGTACGTGAAGTGCGGTTACCAGCCGTCAAATCGCAGTCTTCAAAGATGTTAGTGGTGGGGGAGCCACAGGGGTAATTTTAAATTGGTGAAAATTGTTTGTCGGCTGCGGGAATCGAACCAGGGTCCTCAGGTTCGACAGGCCAACTCGAAATCACTGAGCCATTATCTCATTAAATTATTAAACATAAATAAATAATTGTAATTGAGACAAACTATAGGTGGTGAACTTTTTTACCATTGGATGGCATACTTAAATTAGGCAGTAATAAAGGAATTTTTTGAGATATTTTCAACCCTACATTGACTTGACGATGAAGAAAAATATTCGAAATCATATAGTAATTGATAATTCATAGAAATCGAATAGTAAACTTATGAAGCGAACAAGTTGTTTTTTACAACTAAAACTAAATATAAAAATGCCGCCCGGTGCAGACCGCACCCACTGCCCTCCTCTAGGTACGCCACTGCCTAATTACATTACAGGATCCGAACTCACTGAGCTGCAGTGTGATAGCAGTTCTTATATTTTTAGCTAGAGTGGAATTCAAACACTCCCATACTGCCGGACATAATCGTATAGTTATTATTGGTGCGTCGGAAGTTATATAACGATACAATATTTATATTTCGCTTAAAATTCGAATAATATAAACTTAAATATTTCAAAATCAAATAAATAATAGTTATTTATGTATTTAGGCCACGAAATGATTGTTTGTGTGCGTCGAAGAAAAAGTTCGGCGGCCGAGACTAAAAACTAAGCAGACTATTTTCTAAGCGCACTAAATCATTTCGCGGTCGAGACGCACACATTTTTCACGCAAACTGCATTATGTTCATTAAATTTCTTCAAAATTTACTACATATTTAAATTAGAAATGATAAATAAATAAATATATCATGATGCCTATTACCTATTACTAGTAATGCGTGTAAAGTGCAGTTATCAGCCGTTAAATCACTGTCCCTCAAAGATGTTAGTGGTGGAGGAGCCACATGAGTAATTTTAATAGGGTGAAAATTGTTTGTCGGCTGTGGGAACCAAATCGAAATTCTTAAATCCAAAGACCGATACGATACTATCGATGGTTATTATAAATATTTAACTAAGAAGACATTTTCAAGAAAAATAAAAATTGTTTGTTTATCGGCGCTATTTTGTAATTGTGTTTTTTATTGCTTTAGAATATCCCACCAAAGTAGGTAACTGACAGCTCTGCAATTAATTTTTGTGGGACTATTTACAAAAAAATTGTATTGTGTTTTACAGTTGCGTGAAATAAACATTATAGTATTATTTGAATAAAGTTTATTTGAATTTTCAGTCATATTATTGAAAGGAAAGGTAATTTTATTGCGATAAAATCAGTTATCGGTTGTCAAAATCGAACTCGGATTCTCAGTTATACAATTCGATACCTAAAGTTAGTTTCGTAACGCTGCAAATGCATATCTTGATAGATGGAGTATTTTTGACTCATTTGAATTTAGATTTCTATTTTTTACTATGAAATTTAAGCACCTATATAGGCCGTATTTATTTGGGATTTTTAAAGTAACCCGGTAGGTTACTTTTGTTTAATTGGCACGCTTTAAGTAACCCAGAACTGATCTTGAACTGACCTGACTGCCCCAGCTATTTTAGCGGGTTGGCAGGTTGAACCCGTTTACTATACCTTTCTAATCAACTTGTATTCCTTGTCACCCGTGGCGGCATCGCGATTTGTAACAATATAGAGAGGTTAGAATCTATTTTTTGAAAAACGTAAGTAATTATATAATAATTTTCTGAAAAAATATACAAAACTATTATTTATGCAGGTGATGGAAGAGCAATATGCAGTATGTGTTTCTTGCAATATAGTACTCACAGAGGATAATATTATGACAGATGATTGTGACTCCGAAATACATTATTTTGATACTGAATAAATAAAATAAATAAATATATCATCACGCCTTCTACCCATTACTGGGTGTGGCACTCTGCTAAAGCAGATCTCGGTAAGTGATATATTTTGCGCGTGAAGTGCGGTTACCAGTCGTCAAATCACGGCCCCCAAACATGTTAGTGGTGGAGGAGCCACAGGGATAGCTTTTTCAAATTATGAAAATTTGTCGCCTGTGGGAATCGAACCAGGGACATCAGGATCCACAGGCCGACTTCATACCACTGTGCTAGCCATACTGCTGATGACAAAATTATAAAAAAATGGACAGACTGACGTTATTTGCTTTTTGACTACATATAAAAAATATAAAGATGACTTAAAACATCCATTTAAAAGCGCAATTTAACACACAAACAAAACTAAAGAGATGTCGCTTCGACCATTCATTCAGATTTTAAATTTACCGCTAATGTTTACAACTGACACTTGAGATACATCATTTATTTGGAAGTAACACGAGTTAGTTCTAGGTCAGTTTAGGGTTGAACCCAAAGTTCCCAAACAAATACGGCCTTTGTGAACTATTCAAGTTTTAAAATTATATATCGCATTTATATCAGACACCCAATAATACAATCAATTTGTTATTTGTCCCCACGTGTTACGAAAAACATAATCAAAACAATGAAGAATGAAATGCAGAAAATCTTATAACAATGTTTATCACTAAATCACAATTGTAGAATATGTAATTTGTATTTGTGATAAAACTATTATAATCTGAAAGTTGATAAATTATCAGCTGATAAAACAAGATCCGTATGGTGGCAAAATATTGTGCTGGAAAATTATTGTTTTATTTTTACAGAAAATTTGAGGAATAATTTTTTTATGGATTTCTCTAGAAGTAGTGAATCATAGTTTTAGTTATTATTACTGTTTTAATCTACAATTAACCACATTGGTTACGGAATATTAACAATTTTTAAACGCAAATTGCCTGATTCGATAATGCTATCGTGATTCTTGATTAGTGAATTTTTGACGACTAAATCAATGATATATGGATACAAGATTATAAATTATCAAGTAAAATTTTATTAGTATTTTTTAAAATTCATACTTATCAATTAATTCCCGCAGTCGACGAACAATTTACACCATATAAGATTTACTCCTTTGAGGGCCGTGATTTAACGGCTGCTAATCGCACTTTAAACGCATAAATATGTCATTTAACGTAAGTTACTACGGCAGAGTGCCATATCCAGTAAGGGGTAAAAGGCGTGATGCTATATTTATCTATTTTATATTTTTAAAGGGTAAAATATATGTCTAGGGAATTTCTTTATTTTACAATATTTTACTATTTTTGCCGAGAAATTAACCATTGACAAGTAGGGTTGTTGATTTTTCGAATATTCGAGATTTCGATTGTTTGGATTTATTGAACCTTCGAATTTAGATTCGAACTTTCGAATTTTTGAATATTCCGAATTTTCGAATTTTTGAATATTCCGAATTTACGAATTTTCGAATTATTCTAATTGTGAATCTGGATCCTAACGTGAACACGGCATGTGGATATGAATTATTTTCAGAATAAACTCATTTGCAGAGTTTTGTATTAATTCGTAAGTAATTATTATTAATTATTATATTATATATTATATTTGCCAAATTAATTCATTTAGACTTAAAATTTCGCTACACTGTGAAAAACGTTTTGATTAAGACATGTTTGTATCCTTATTATTGTTATTTTAAAACGTTTTACTGAAAGTCCATAGCATTTAGAAGAGCGGTAAGAGAATAGATGTTTTAATTAAGACGCCTAAACTTGCAGAGTTTTTGCAGGAGACTTCGCAGAGTTTATTATTTAATTCGTGGTCGACTTTTCGCGAATTATGCGTGAGCGTGTTTGGAGATGACAGATGGCGTTAATTCAGTGGTAAAAAAATCGAGAATTCGAAGCTTCGAAAAATTCGGAAATTCGTAAATTCGAAACTTCAAAAAATTCGAAAATTCGAAGCTTCGAAGTTTTTCTGACGAAGTTCACACACAACGTTCGAATGTTCTGAAAGTCAAACTTCGGTGGAAATCAACGACCCTATTGACAACTCAGATGTGAAAAATTGAACATGGCGGTAATTTTTTTTTAATATAGTAGTCGATGTCGCACCCGGATCAAAAGGTTGTTTTTTAACCCAATTCAATATGACAGTATTATATTAACGTTTGCAATAGTATTTCAGACATTTTTACGTTACTATCGATATGTTGTCGTTTTTTTTGGACCAAAAATAGCATTTTTCTACTACGAATGTCAAAATATGCAATTTTTAAATACTTTCTAGTGTCAAAAACACTTTATTTTTGTACACCGTACAAAAAAAATCATAATTAAATAGTTGAAACAAACTTAACTGCGTAACTTACAAAATAAATATTTTTGACGTTTGAAATGTTAATGTATGCAATTTGTGTTAAAAGCAGGGACTGAGAACGGAACGAAACCGAAACCGAAATAACGATATTAACCGAAAAAAAATAAGAAACGAAAACGAAACCGGAAACGAAATTTGTATATTTCGTTCAAGATTGAAAACGAAATATTTAATTTTAAATAAACGTTTTTAACCGTTTAAAACAAGTATTTTAAAATTGAATAATATAATTATAAAACAAAAACAAACAATTTCTGTAACCTTGACCCCCGAAATATTAAAGCGGTTTGCAACGGACGGAACGAACTTGTCGATGGACGTCCGTTTACAATTTTTCAAGATTCTGGATTCAGAAAAATGTTAGACGCATTACTAAATGGTATGGATAACAAAATTACAATTAATCCTGTAAATATTAAAGAAAAAGTTTCCATCGTCGCATCAGATTTGTGAACAAAAATCAAACAGAAGTTAAAGGGACAACTAATATCACTAAAAGTGGATGGGACAACTAGATTTGACAGAAGTATACTGATGGGAATTAATGTTCAGTTTGTACAAAACAATAGCATAGTTTTGTGCACAATGGCGATGAAAGAAATGAAGGAAAAACATATTTCATTATATCTTGCCAAAATAATAATTACGGTTTTAGAAGAATATGAAATTAATTTAAAGCAAGTTCTTAGTATAACTACAGATAATGGTGCAAATATGCTAAAGGCAGTGAGGTTATTAGCAGAAAAACAACATGGTGATGACAATAATGATGATATTGATGGTAATGATGAAAGTAATATCGAAGTCATGGAAGAAAATGAAGCAATTTCTGCTCTTTAATTCTCAGAGAACTAACATGAAGGAAGATTTGTTGGAAGACGTTCTGCTAGTTAGGTTAAATAAAATGTGATTTAAGTTTTACTCTTACATGCACAAAAATTTCAGGTCATAGCATATGCATTTCTTTTTATTTTTATATATTTATTATGTTTTTTTTTATATGTATGATTTATTTTCATATTTAATAAAAAGAAAATGCTTATAAATTATGTTTCTATATTTTCATCAATTATTGTTAATGATTAATAGTTTTAACCGGTATTTAACTATTGTGAACGAAAACGAAAATATTTAGGTGAAAACAATAAAAACGGAAACGAAAAATTTCGTTTCCGTTCGGATAGGAACAGAACGAAATATTTTTCGTTTTTAGTCCCTGGTTAAAAGTGTGTTTTTTGCATTCGTGGGTTTATAGGACGAGGTTGCTTCATGCTCATGCAATAAAGTGATACTTTTAACACTAGTTGCATAAATTATTATTTTACTACAGTTGGCATGGTAACGAAAATAATTTTGCGAATTTGTTTCATTGTAACTTGAATAAATCTACGAAATTTTGTAAACAAGTGAGTACAAATAAAATAATATGTTTCAATCGGACTAAAAATACTATTTCGTGTAGTCCGGCAACCTTTATTATTCGACCCTAAAACTTGTATTTTTAATCCTATTGAAACAAATAACTATTTTATATATGTATGTACCAAAATTCAGCATTTTGTAATTAGACTATCAAATAATCAGTATTTGTCTATGAGTTTAATTTAACTGCTTATTATCTCAAACCTAAAAAAAATATATCTGTACATGTCAATAGCCTTTTGAAGTCACCATTTCCTGGACTCAATACACGTGTACGTAATAAGTGGTATTAAACAAGCAGATAGTGACATTGAAACATTGAAAGTACTGAATCACTGAATCAAGATAACCGGTGCAACAGACAAACGCAATACGGCAACACTTACTTCTCTGCGCGCTCTCGGGGCTCTCGGGAAGCCCAGAAGGTCACATTGCGGAAATGCATCGTTTGAATTCTAAACGCCTTGCGATTCTGATTAATTTTGCGTTTGCGCGTCACAAGAATCTAATCAACCATTCGTTGTGGTCTTTCTTGTGCCATGGCCTGCGGTTATATTTTGGAAACCGCAAGTCTTGGAATTCATTTTAAGTCTGAGTTTGTTTTGTTGGTATTACGGTATGAGAATGTAAAATGTTTATTTAAGCTACAGTTATGGAGACGCGGCTCTGTTTGCGGTGATATTAATCACATAGTCAAATAAATTTGTTTGCTACTACTAATAGTTCTTTTGATTCTATAATTTAAAGCTACGTTTCAACGTCTTAACATAGTCTCTGTTTTAGTCTTTGTTTTTGGTTTTTTGTTTTTGTTTGTCGGAAAAATTCCAGTCATTTCCAGCTCGTAACATAAACATAACCTTAATTCATTATTCTAGTAAAGGTTTGTTTATTTAAATGAAATAATAATTGTATAAAACTATTTTAAATACTTTAAAAATTATATTAAATTATTAATGAGGAACAGTAACTACTATTAAAATTAAGCACTAGTTTAATTAATTTATACAATTCCGAAATAATTTTAAAAAATGGAGACATTATTGTAGTGACCAAACCAGAATATTTTAAATATAGTAATTTAAATTTCAAAATAGATTTTTATATTATTAAAATATGATTAAATTGCAATTATACTTATAAAATCAAAGAAAAGAAATAAATTTTAAAATAACAGCGACTAAATAATTTTTTTTTTGACTTGTTAATTTTGTTGTTGCTTTTAACCCAGTAATTTTTATTTTTTTCTCAGTTGAAATGATTACTATTTTTATTCTACTGTCTATATTTATCGTATTCCCAACACAAACCTAATGACATATGATAAATACGGCATAGAATTGACTGTGTATTGCAGCAGAACAAGAGATAGCATTACCGCATCTAGAGATGGGAATTCTAGTTCATTTGAGTGAACTAGTTCATTCGTTCTCGTTCACCAAAAAGATTAGTTCACTGAACTAGTTCATTAGTTCACTTTCGTTCAGGAAATTTTTAAGACTATGATGAACGGAAATCGTATTGTATTGTGATTCATGAGCGAGAACAAGTGAACTTTTAGGATCTGGTTCTAGTATAATTTGACAACAGACAGCAGAAGTAGAGCGGTGATGATAGTAACGACCACGAACGAATTAGTAATTAGTCTTGTTCACTCGTTCACTCGCTCTCTGCTTTCAATTCGATCTCATCGGCCGTGCCGCCGTGGTGGTGAATCATATCCGAATAGTTCGCAGTGAACTAGTCTTTAATAAACTCACGAACTAGTTCGTGTCGTTCATTACAAGGAATAGTTCTTATGAACTAGTTCGTTCACGAACTACACACCTCTAACCGCAGCTAACTCTGTCTTACAGAACAGCGACGAAAGCCTATGTCGAAAGTATGAAGTCTGCAAACTTTGTGTTTATGCGCAGCGACAAAGACTAAAACTAAAACAGTAGCTGGAAACGCTCAGCTGTATTCACATCTGACAAACTCTCAAGGTTATGTCGAAAAACTAAGACTATGTTAAGATGTGGAAACAAGACTTGACTCATAAATAAAAATTCTATCTATACAAACGTCACTTTTGTTATTTGACATTGGATAAACAGGGAAGAGAAATGTTTGGAAATTACTGATACTTTTATTTACCTCATTACCTTGGAAACGGCGAATATAAATGTCAATTTTAATAAATTATTCTTTTTATTATCTCAATAAATACTACTGGAGAAACAGTACAAGCAGGACAAATTTTATATTTTCTTCAGCCAAACTTCGTTTGTTGTACGGCATTCGAACCCGAAGATCGAGAGTTTGAATCACACTCAAGCTAAAAATATTACGGCACGGTGAGTCCGAACCCTGTACTGTAATTAGGATTAAGTTCCTTTTCTTCAGAGTAGCATAAATAAATAAAACTGCATATATCTTATAACTATATTTTATTTTGAATTTGAAATTACATTATGCGTTTCACATGATGTAGAAATGGTTGAGCATAAAGTTAATTATAAATATTTCTTTCTTGTTCTTCCTGTATTTTTCTCTCAAGTTTTAAAACTGACGGATGGCATATACTACATGTTATAATTGGGATTAAGTTCCTGTTATATAGAGGAGTAGCGTAAATAAAGAAATCTCTTCATCTGCCTTTTTTATCAGTTGTTCTCCTTTATTGTTGGCGTTGGCACCAAGTAACTACGGTTTCTTAAACAAAATTTTTTCTAATATACAAATTGTATTTATAGAAACGTCACTTTTGTCAATTTGAGGCATATTTCATTTGCCATTTGGATCAGATCTAACTTACATTTACTGAACCAAATCACTTATTCATTTCGCTGGATTACTTCACTGACATTATTCCCAGTACTAGAATTACTCATTTTAATTTATTTTGAAGTAATTCACCCCAATAAATGCATCAGTTTGCTTATTTCAGTTCATTTCGTCATGTTGTCTAATTTATCTGAACTGATTTAAATGAACCAAGTGGCAAATGGAATACAGCTCTGATATTGGAAGAAACTGAACGTGAATCAACTTTTATTTGCTTTCATTACTTTGGAAACTGCGAATATAAATAATGCCATAATTTTAATAAAGTTCGGTAAATTTTAACGCGATATTTAATTTTTTTCAGGCCAATTTGTTTTACTTGAATTTCGTTGCTTTCAGCTGAAATTATTCAAGGACATTCGATAAAATCTCTCCATCTTTGGTCTTCGATTTTTTTTATGTCAATAGGGACTTCATTTTGACGTCACATGCAGCAGACCCGAAGTAGACCCCTCCACACAATTTTGTGTGAAACAATAAATTTATAGAAAGAGCGAGGTGACACCATGCCGAGTCGAATAACTGCTTTCCCTTTTAGTACTTCTCTCCGCAGATCCTTACATTTGTTTGACGTTTAACGTTTGGATCACGTGATAAACGTCAAACTGTAAAACTATACCATGTTCGCTACATAACAAATTATTAAATTTTATTTTACTCACTAGATGGCAACCAAAATTTTGAATTGTATAAGTCTCTATTGCTCTCGTCAGTTGTTATTAAGCAACTATGTTTTTATAAATAAAAATTTGTCGTATTAAAACGAAAGCTCTTGTGGCACTACTCTCGGAAATATATTTCTAAAGAAAATATAGTAATAACAAAATCTATTTTTTGGAAAGATAAATTAATGAAAAACTGTTTCTTATTTTAAACTGGTGCCGCATTTTTATAATCCTACTATTTTTGATAAAATTTTGTACAAAAAAGAAGTATGAAAATAGCCACAACATTAACTCAGATGTATCATAGTAAAATCAGTATAGTTAAACTTTTCATATATGATATTGTTGCATGGAAATATCGGTGGTTCTATTTTTCTTTTGTATGACACTATGACATGACATCGAACAAATTTTAAGTTCATTTTACGTTACCCTAAATATTAAGCAAGTTTTGGAACAACCTAAATTGCGTAGTAGCGTATATAGCAAATTGTTTGAAATATCGCATTGCTTCAGTATTAAACAAACCACAAGGTACCTACGTGTGCATGCTCGTACACAAATTGTCTCGAAAATTGTTTAGAATATAGAACACGTTCTATGCTATATTTCAAACAATTTGTTGTATTTATGTTACCGTTAAAGTGTATAATTCAGGTAAAGTGCGAAATGCAAACTTTGACAAAATAGTTATTTTTATAACAAGTGCCGAAAAAGGCTTGTTACGTGCAAGAGCAGAATTTAAATCTGCACGAGCACTTAACCTTTTTCGGCACGTGTTATAAACAACATTTTTCCTACAACTGTGTGATTTTTAAAATCACTAAATTATTATCAGAATTTATAAAATTTTAATGATATTACACGAAAACGATGTTTTGCGTCGTTGCTATGGTTTGTTTGTTGATTGCTTGCACATTGTTCTACGTTATTTGAAAATATTTCACTAATTTAAGATAATTTCTTGAAAATCGTCAAGATTGGAATACTACAGTGAGTGATTCTTCTTTATCAAATATACCTCTAAAGGTAATTGTTGGATCTATTCTTGACAATGACAATCAACCTGCTGCTGGTACTTCTAAAACCTCCGAAATTGTTGGCAATAATATACTGTTAATAATATGGACAGGTACGGAAGAAATCAATGTTCACTTAGATAGTATAACAGTTTGCACTTCAAATTATGTAAATATAAGCAACTTTAACAACATGTTATTAATATACACAAACAATATTATGTATTTCACTTACTCTTTAATTAAAACAATTTTTGTCAACGGCAATGGCTGCACTCGTTGGAACTGATCTAAGCGATAACGCGAGTTAAGTAACGGTGCGCGCGGGTTAATACTCGGATGGGTGACCGTCCAGAGAAAACCCGCGTTGCTGTTGACCATAATACCTAAAACGCAGATCAGGGCGGAATGGCGGCATATGACCTAAGTAGTTGGTCCGCCAAAGAAGCCACAGAAAAAAAAAGAAGCAATTTATCGATATATTTTACTTTGTTCGGTTATTTTTATTAATTATTATATTTAATAATGATATAATTAAGTTCTTGTCTGCTGATATATTGCAGTTTCAGGTTATGTTTATAAACGTCAAAATATATCACTACATATTTCTTCTTCTTGGTGCAAAATTTAAATTGCTCTCACTTATATTTTCTTTTAACAATTGCGTAAAGTACAAATTACTTTCGACACTAGTGTTTCTTTGCTTACAGAAACGCACTTGGCCAGCATTTGTCTACTTTCCATACATAACCAAGGCAATAATAGTTATGTAATTAGAAGGAAATCGCACAGTTGTAGGAAAAAAAAATATAACAGCTTGCTTTTGTGGAGCGTGCGTTCTACGGGCTTAGGGTATGTTTGTTTAAAATGCAAGCAAAGTGAGCCTTTCCAGAAACACATTCAATATTTAAATATATGTATAAAATTCAGAATTAAAAAAAAAAACCCCCAAGGCCATAGAACGCACAAACGCATTTATTTTACTTAACAAAATTTGCATTTACAATAAATGGTTAAAAACTTGTTGAATATTTAGTGCAATGTAAATCGAGGTTTACAGATATGACACTAGCTTTACTATTCAAGCTTCCACCATTGCTATTATTTGAATAGCAATTGAATTTAATAAAAAATAAATAAATATATCATCACGCCTTTTAGTTAGAGAGCTATAGGGTGCAAAATGATGTCTCATATTTTCCAGTGACAGAAATGGTTTTTTTAATATATTATGTCATGATAAACATGAAAAAAAAGCAAATTAGATTTGAAACGGGTGGAAACTATAGATGGCGCCGATGTGTATGCGCCGTTTTGAAGGGTGGTTGTTGATCTCTACACCAGTCCATTTTCAGAGCTTCTGTTACCAATGAGCAACCAGCAATAATTTCTGTCAATTTTTTTTGTCATTTATTTATCGTGAACAAGTAGTAATATATCACACGACACCATAAAAATTGCCTACTTTGACAGATTTTGTGGCGCATGCGTCACCGGCCAAAACTTCTGTCTACCATTTTTATGACTTAATTATACGAAAGTCTATAATTTAAAGTGAAAATTAGCCTGTAAAAAATATGTCAACAACCACCTTTAAAATCGGCGCATTCACATCGGCACCATCTATAGTTGCCACCCGTTCTCAAATCTAATTTTATTTTTTTCATGTTTATCGTGACATAATCTATTTAAAAAACCATTTCTGTCACTGGAAAAAAATGAGACATTATTTTGCACCCTAGCTCTCTAACTATTTTACCCAGTACTGCATGAGGCACTCTACTGTAGTAGAACACTGTAATGCCTATGGCACACTGGCCGAGGAGCATCAATGAGCGTCGAGGAACTCATCGATGAAACAACAGAACGCACCCTGACTGATAAAAATGCAAAACCAAAATGACAGCCCACGCTAACATGAAATGAGACACAATAATACGTGTGAAATGAGACACAATCGTTTCATCGAGGAGCCTCTATTTTTCATCGATGACGGGTGCGTTCTGTTGTTTCTTTGATGAGCTCCTCGACGCTCATTGATGCTCCTCGACCAGTGTGCCATTGGCATAAGTCAGTGGTTTTCAAAGTGTGGGTCGCGATCCCCTTGGAGGTCGCAATGATATTGGAGTGGGGTCGCCGGATGCTATTTAGAAATTGTAAAAACATGTCAAAGATTATTAAATTTTAAGGATTATTTAAATGAAATTTATCGAATCAAATGTTTGACAGTAATGTTAAATTACTCATTTGACAGTGATGCAACTGGCCATTAAAGAATTCATTACAAGCTTGATAAACGAAATACTATTAATTATTTTTATAAGAAATTATACTAAAGTTCTAACCGAGAAGTGTTTCCTTCAATATTTTATTCTATTTTTTGTATTGCACATTAGAGTCCTGCGTGGGTTCACTTTATTAGATTCGCACCCGACCCGCACTCACAGAATCTAAACTCGCATCCGCCCGCTACCCGCAAGTTTCAAATGTATTAGACCCGCACCCGACCCGCTACCCGCAAAAATAACTCAGACCCGATCCGCAACCTAAACCTCAATGCGGGTATCGGGTAATCCGCTGGTAATCTGCGGGTACTCGCATCCCGACGCGGAAAAATTATAATTGTCTACAACAGTACTACAAGAAGTATAAGTACATTTATAAATAATACAATAATCGTATTTAATTTGAAGAATTAATAAATTTTGAAAATAACATTGAATTAGATCCACTGTAGTCGACCCGTACCCGACCCGCGACCCGAATGTTCATACCCGCACCCAATCCACGATCCGCAAAGAGTGCATAAACCCGACCCGCAACCCGACCCGAATGGCGGTTAACATGCGGGTACCCGACCCGATGCAGAACTCTATTGCACATTATTAAATTAACCTTTTGCAAACTGTAATTTTGATCACATAAGAGTAAGGAGGATAAGAATGAATTCATTGCTGTAAGTGAGAAAATTTATGGGGGTTACAACAGGGACAATTTTAATGTGGTGCAAATTGTTTATCGGCTGTTGGAATCGAACTCAAATTCATACCCTAAAAATAATATATCGTGTATATTTATCAGAGCTGGGCAGTAGCTAGCTACTTTTGTAGTTTAGCTACTAGCTTAACTACATTTACCTTAGCTATAGCTGTAGCTTAGCTAAATATGAAGAAATATAGCTGTAGCTTGTAGCTAGCTATGTTTCCTTTGCTATTAGCTTAAAAACATTGTTATAACAACTGAAGCTACTTTCAAAGCTACTTTTTGTAGCTTAAAGCTACAACTGTTCATTAAGAAATACCTATTAATTTTAGTTTTGTATTTGAAATGTTCCTTCTTTATTCTTTTCTATTACTGTATGATAACAAGCTATTATATAGTGTAAAATCTATCAACATATTTTATTTTTCACTTGTTCTTAACCTATCCTGCTTTTGTATTAAATATTACATGAACTAAACATTGACTGTTTAGGAGTCTTCTGTTAATGTATGTGACTGTTAATTTATTCCGATATAAATAAGAATTATAGTATAACAAATTAACTGTCCATTTGCGATTTTTTAATATTTATTAACAGTCATTGTAACAAAAGACTGATCAACTGATCATATGACAATGGCAAATTTAATAATTCACAATAATTGAAAAAAGTAGCTTTAAAATTTAACAGCTACTTTAATGAAAGCTTTTAGCTGTAGCTTAGCTATATTTTACAAAATGTAGCTTATAGCTGTAGCTCAGCTACTTTTTTTAGAGAATAGCTGTAGCTGTAGCTTAGCTACTTTTTTTAAGTAGCTTGCCCAGCTCTGATTTTTATTTATCTTCATAAATGCCTCGGTAAATGCAACATAGAAAAGACAAATATGTATGAAATTATAACTATGCAACTAAAGAATACAAAATCACTTCTATAAAAAAATTATGTTTGATATAAATATTGCATTACGTGTTTGATCGTTACCAATTAATAATATGTTTCTTAATTTGGATGATTCTTTTGCATCATTTAGTCTCACGGGGTAAATACGAGGTAAAATGGTAAAATATAAACTTATTTCCAGATAAGATGATTCGTATATTTCTTTGTTTCGTAAATATTTTAACATAATTTCTTTTCTTGGAGCCACAAATTAGATAAACGTAAACTTGATGGTTGTAAATCCCGCAGTATTAACAAATTTATTGACGTCCTCAAACAGAATCATTTGCTTTTATTTTTTTATTCTATGAATCTAGTGACGGAAAAATTTATTTTCCTACAACTGTGCGATTTCTTTGTTATTACGTAACTATTATTGCCTTGGTTACGTATGGAAAGTAGATGAATGCGGACCAAGTGCGTTTCTGTAAACAAAGAAACACTAGTGCGGAAAATGGTTCGTTACGCCGAGCGCAGTAGTATATTTTGACGTTTATAAACATAACCTTAAATTGCAGTATAGCTAATCTGTAGACAACTAATAAAAAGAACCGAACAAAGTAAAATATATCGATAAATGGTTTTATTTTAAGAGTAAGTGAAATACATAATATTTATTGTTAGTGTATATTATTAACACAGTTGCTTATATTTACATAATGTGAAGTGGAAACTTTTGTACTGTCTAAAGAAACAATGATTTCTTTCGTACCTGTTCATATTATTAACAGTAATATTATTGACAACAATTTCGGAGGTTTTAAAAGTACCAGCAGCAGGTTGATTGTCATTGTCGAAAATAGATGCAACATAGCATGATCCCGAAGCTTCAATTATCTTTGGAGGTGTTTATGATAAAGAAGAATCACTTACTGTTCTATTCCAATCTAGACGATTTTGAAGAAATTATATTGAAGTTAGTGAAATATTTTTAAATAACGTAGAACAATGTGCCTGCCAACAAACAAACCATAACAACGCCGTAAAACATCGTTCTCGTGTAATTTCATTAGAATTATATAAATTTTGATAATATTTTAGTGATTTATTAAATCGCACAGTTGTAGGAAAAATGTTGTTTATAACACGTGCCGAAAAAGATTACATGCTCGTGCAGATTTCCGCACTCGGCAAGTTTCGTGCGTTAAATTCTGCACTTGCACGTAAGAAACCTTTTTCGACACTTGTTATAAAAATAATTATTAAAGTATTTCATTCATTTAAGAAGTTGTAGTTCAAAATGTAACTCCTAATTATTGGATTCAAATCGTTATTAAATTCGCCATTTAAAAAATTTAAACGAAGCTTTGTTTGCTTGAAGTTTTTCAGGTGCTTTATATGACTTCTTCAAGAAGAAATGTGTCACTTTCTTCCCTTGCTATATAAATAACTATTGGGTAGGTGGACTATGGATTTGAGAACCCGGGTTCGATTTCCATAGCCAAAACAAACAATTTTCACCAATTAAATTACCCTTGTGGCTCCCTCTCCAATATCGTTTTTGGGGGCCATCAATTGTCGGCTGGTAACTGTATTTCACCTGCATAAATATATCACTTGCCGAGATCTACTACTGCAGAGTGCCACACTATGTAATATGTGAAAGGCGTGATGATATATTTATTTATTTAATTTATTGTTATTGTTATATCTATAATCGGCGCTTACTGTACATTTCCGTAAATTTTGCGCAGTAAGAGACAAAACCACTAGAACTATCAATACTTCCAATAATACTGCATTCTGTTCTAAGAAACTGAATAGTACTTACATTGACGTAGACGTATTTAATCACGGTAATTTTTTTAGTACGTTTGCGGTTGTTGTCTTCTGTTTAACTATCGTATCGTATAACAGCTATAACAGTTTTATTGCAAAGTAAATATTTGTATAGTTGAATGATCATTTAGAATGAGTAGTTTTGTAAGATTTACTTATCACAATCAGCTGATGGTAATGACAGGTGTTGAATTGCATTTAATTAGAAGAAATAAAGAAAATCTTATGGATGAATTTAATTGAAATTGAATTAAGTAGATATGTTATGTTTCTTAGAATTCTATTATTTTATACGTTCTTCAAACTGATTTATAGATTTGTATTTTCTATTGACTAATATTTATTTTTATGAAACACGTAAAGACGATAATATAATTTCTTGAAACCGACAAGAAAGTGTCTACTTTTCTGACCAATTTTAGTATAGAAAGTAGATTTTTACCAAAACAGTCTGATAAACAACGTGTCCAAGTTTATAACTAAAATACGAGTCAGGTAAAGTACAAAACAGGCTGGTAAAGACTTTACCTGACTGTTTTGTACTTTACACGACTGTTTGTTGTTGTTGTTCTTGTTGTAACTTTGGATACGTAGTTTACTGTTAATGATTCTTATCAAAATTTAAACATTTTGAATTATTTATGATTAATTATTAATTAAATTAAACAGATTCAGAAAAAATAGTATACATAATACGTCACGAAAGTGTTTGTATTTGACTTAGCGCATTAATATCGTATTTCAAACAACCGCTTCGTCAAATAAAACATCACTTTCCTGACTTCTAATGTAATGTACTATACTCCATTCCCTGTATGAAAACTATTACGTCACATTCGATATCCATGTGATTCAAGATTTTGTACTTAAAACGTTTACATTGGTATTGGATTGACATTTTTAAAACATAACCTAAAATTTAAATGCCAGATTAAAATATTTATTACTTTATAAAATGTAATAACCAAATTGTGCAGTATATTAAATAAAAACCAAATATAAATTTATCTTATCGCACGAAAAATATTACCTACCTTATTGAAATATGTAATTTTGTAAGATAAAACTCAAAAGAATGTACATTTTTATATGTATTATTATTATATATAAATAAATAATACATGAAAATACAAAATACAATGCACATTATCTCTTGTACTACAGTTAAATTAATTAAAGATCCTCGATTCTCTAACTCCAGCGCAAAATAATCATGAAGATGACAAACGCATTTCTGCATTTGATTACCCAACATTTTTCAAGCCATTTCTTTTATCTCAGTCTGTATTTATGTATCAAAAATGTCACAAACTTAGAAATGACAGGAGAGAAAATAACAAAATTATGACCATAGGTCTCTACTTTTATTTTATAAACAAATGTGAACAAAGTAAATATAAATTTTCGTATTTGTAAGAATTGTCATGCGTTTCCATTAAAATAATAAATGTGATTGAACGTGAAAAAACATGAAACGTATATCTTTTCTTATTAAGACATACGTTAATGCCATTCGCATAGGTACGAATAATATTAATAAAAAAAGATAGCTATATTTCGTCGTATCTATGATAACCTCGTCCACATACGACGTAATCGTTTTCATACAGGGAATGGAGTTTATTACCATAATCGTAATTTCGAAATGATACAAGATCAATAGTGACATAAATTGAGTAAATGTTTAAAAAGATCACATTAGATTATTGACACTTAATTAATGTCAAACAGGGATTAATTTATCTTATTTTTGAAATAATGTCAAATTTGCCATGACGCCTCTTTAAAAAGTAATGACGCTATAATGTGTATATTGTTTACTTTTACGACAGTAATAACCATGAATTATATTCAGACATAAATCATTATAAAAACAAATTAATTGAGTCAATATGATTCATTTACGATATTTCTGGATTTTCATCTAGTTATAATTGGGAAATAACAATGTTAATTGGAACCATTAATTAATTATCAAAGTGGGCTTAAATTGGAATTTAATGTTGCATTCATAAACGTAAATTGTAAATTAATGTTGCAGTATTATAACATGTTATTTTACTGTTATCAAATGTTATAAATTTGCGTAACAAATTAAAAATTCCGAAGAGTTGTAGTAATATTACATTAAGACCAATTTTTTTTTCTTATCTCAAGTAGGTAGATTAGGTACGGTTATTTTTATCACAATAAATATTACGATAATATTATGGAAAATTACAGCATTTAAATGATTATTTATTAAAATATTATGTTCTTGTATGTTAACGTCTAATGTGACTATGAGGGCAGGGTGAAAAATCCCTGAAAAATAAAACAGATGGCGCCACAATCGCAAATCACATGTGACATTTGTGATGTACCATATTTAACTAGAACGCATTAAAATTTTCAGACTGCTATGTCATTCAGTTCTGTTTTGACACCCATCGAAAGCAAGCAACCTTAAAGATTTTGAAAACATGGAAAAAAGTGAATTTCGCGTCTTGATTAAACATTATTTCTTGCATGGTGGAAAAAACATTGCGCAAACCAAAGCATCGCTTGTTAAACATTATGGGGACTCCTCACCATCGATTGGAACGATTCACAAGTGGTTTTCGTTGAGGTAGTATAACCACAAAGGACGCCGAACGTTCTGGTCGTCTAATAGAGGTTACAACGCCAGAAATCGTCGATAAAATCCATGATATGATATTCGACGATCGGCGAATTAAAGTGCACGAGTGTGCTGAGGCTATGAGCATCTCAATCGAATGGGTACGGAACATTTTGCATAAATTTTTGGATTTGAGAAAGCTATCTGCCAGATGGGCGCTGGATTGTGGTCGCAATGGCAAAATTGCATGAATTGCGCTACAAATTGGTTCGTCGTCCACCATATTCTCCAGATTTGGCCCCCTGCGATTTTTATCTATTTAAAAACTTGAAGAAATGGCTCGGCGGAAAGAGATTTGGCTTCAACGATGAGGTCATTGCTGAGACAAACGCCTATTTTGAAGGATTGCCAAAATCGTATTATTTGGAAGGGATCGAAAAATTAGAGAAACGTTGGACGAATGTTTTGACCAAATAAATCATTTCTTGTTTCATTTTTCAGGGACTTTTCACCCTGCCCTCGTATTTAAGTATTAAAATGATTTTGTAAGAACTCAGCTTTCAAATCATTCAGCAAGTTATATTTTACTTATTTTATTACTGTAAGAATTGAGTTTAAAAGTTGCCAAAAATTTATGTTATTTGGAACGGGAACAAGTACCGGTGTCTATAATTGATTGACAAAAAATTTTGAGTTGGCTATCCTGTTTAATTGGCAAGCCTCGTTACTCTCAATATGATATCTCTTGATTAATTTTTTAGATTAAAGTGTTCCCAATTTGGTGTTATTATAAATAACCATTTTTATAAATAAAGTTTGACAATGACAGGTAATCAAATTACAATTATATTTTATTTGACATATTTGAATTTGCCTGAAGTAAGACCGAAATGAAGTTTGACAATGACAAGTAATCAAATGACTATTTGACATATTTAAATTTGACAATCAGGTATACCATCATAAATCTGAAATTACTATATACTTTAAGAACTGTGATACTGTCTTAGCTGAACCTAGTATCACAGTACACTAGTCCCTAGTTGATCTAGATGGATAGTTGATCGCACCATACTGATGAGTCCCTAAAGGACGAAACGCGTCTATGGTTAAAGCTGAACTGACCAGCCGTTTGTTGATGACCTGATAAACGTGCTGTTAATTTTTGTGGAATTTGTGACGGAAAATTAGTTTTTCCTATTTTTTCTTATTTATTAAGACTCAATTCCACATCGCAATTGTCATTTTGTCTTTGTATTATCACATATATCTCTTATTTGCCGGGCGAAAATCATAGTGGTCAATGAGAATACTTGAGTACTTGTGATGTCACTATATTTTCAATCGCTTATGTCTCTGAAGTATAATATTTTTTTTAACTAATAGTCATAATTCAATATATATTTTATGTTTTTATCTTTAATTCTCTCTATTTCCATTTTGATATAGGAGCCCATTATGGAACAAGTTTTTTGTTTTCTTTCTTTTCAAAATATTTATAAAATTGTAGGTACATACCGCTAACATATTCTTACAAAATAAAAAAGTGGCTCCTACGATCCATAAAAATGCCAAGTAACGCAAACATTTCTCTTTAGCTTTTCAAATTTCATTGCTTACGTTGTTTGATTACAGCAAAGCAATTACTATTCATTGTGTTCGCCCGTGTGTTTCCGAGTGACGTCATGACGTCACGAGTTTATTAGGTGAATGCAAAGCAATCGCGTTTGCCATGGTTAAGCCTCTGAATAAGTGAAACTGAGTTGACCATGAGCGAACAATTGATATTGCAGTTTAACGAGCCAGTTTAATAACCTCTTGACATCAAAATTATCAGAAGTTAATTTATGTTTGCAGTTTATTCCTAGCAATTTATTTGACATAATTCATAAATTTGTATGCAAATAATTTTAAATAACTTAATCGCGCTTAGTATTTTAATAGTAATTTATTGTATTAGTTTGAAGTGTAATATATTAGTCACGATGCCCTAAGAGTGAGTGGCTTTTTATTTTCTTATACACAGTATAAGGAAGTATTGGAATCGTGAAAAAATCGTTGACGAGATTTTGGCGGAAATACGTGTTTTGAGGTCCACTGAATCCGTTTTGATCATTTTCTCAATGATGTCTGTGTGTGTGGATGGATGGATGGATGTGTGTCCGAGTGTGCAATATCTCATGAACGAGATAAGATTTGTTAACGAAACTTGGTAATTATAAGTTTCATGAAAATACGAAGAGCTGAGTTGATTTTGAATGGAATTGAAAAACCGGAAAAGGAAGTTTACTGGACACACAAAATAATAAATTTCATTTATTTCAAAAATGGAATCAGTTACAAAAAAAAGGTTCAAACAAAAGATGTTAGCAAAAATATGTGGAACATAAAATGTTATTTGCAATTTTCCTGTATATGCATCTGATTTTGAGAAAAAACTAATTTACATATTTAATAATATATTCCAATAATCATAGTAGCACTGGAAAAAAAAAACATGAACATGTTTAACATATGTCAAATAATAATTGTCAAACGCAAGGAGCAAGTCATAAATGTTCAATTCAGCGTTTTTGATGCTATATCAATTTCATTGATCTATATTCTAAATATTAAATATGCTGTGTATAAGAAAGTCGTATGGTGACCACACCAGATTTTTTTTTAAGTGACTAGTATGCATTCCACACAAGTACAATACAACGTTTTATTCAACACCTCTCTTGAAGTGTTTTGAATCGGTTTTATATGTTCGTTTATTGTTTGATACTAACAAGACATTTGATATGATATAAATAAAACATAAAAATTACAAAGTATCCATGGATTGGTTGTTATGGTACTGTAACTTCTCTATTATTCTCTCACTGAGTGATTAATGATAGACATTATTTATTTCAAATAACTATAGTAATGGGCCTATTATGAATTAGTGTTGGATAAATTATATTCGGCTGTATCATGTAACACATCGTTAATAATAAGCGACGTCGATAATTTTTTTTAGCTTTGACAACATCGGTTTTGTTGTGACGTTTGTCAAATTTTTATTCATATAAATACAAATTTGACAAACGTCAAGACAAAACCGGTGTTGCCAAAGCTAGTTCAATTTATCGACATCGCTTATTATTAAAGACGTGTTACATGATACAGCCGATTATGTTTCAACTAAGAAAGCAGTAAATGGTATTGCTATCGAGCTACAAGGAGATTATGTTGAGAAATAAAATATGTTTTGACCAAATGAATCATTTTTTTGTTTAATTTTTCAGGGAATTTTCACCCTGCCCTCGTAGGATGTAGGCTGGAGTTATGGATTAGCGTGCACAACCGATGTGTGCACCTCGTACATGTACAGACATTTAGCCTGACGCGCTTGTATTCATGATCAGAGCTGGGCAGTAGCTAGCTACTTTTGTAGCTTAGTTACATTTACCTTAGCTGTAGCTGTAGCTTAGCTAATTGTGAAAAAATATAGCTGTAGCTTGTAGCTAGCTACTTTTTTTTCTATTAGCTTAAAAATAACAACTGAAGCTACTTTTAAAGCTACTTTTTGTAGCTTAAAGTTACTTTTTGTAGCTTAAAGCTACTTTTTAAGCAGAAGGTCAACAAAGTACACATGCGTACAAGCTAAACCCACACAAAATAATTATTTGTTGCCGGTTCTAACTGGTTCTAAATACGCAAAAATATACAGTAGGTGCTAGATGGTATTTGCTATTTTTGATATTTATGTACATAATAGTAAATTAACAGTCATTATAATAAAAGACTGATCATATGACAATGGCAAATTTATTTATTTCACAATTCAATTCCAGTTGTATCATAAATAAATAAATAAATAATTTTAAAAAGTAACTTTAAAATGTAACAGCTTCTTTAACGAAAGCTTTTAGCTGTAGCTTAGCTATATTTTACAAAATATAGCTTATAGCTGTAGCTTAGCTATATTTTACAAAATATAGCTTATAGCTGTAGCTTAGCTACTTTTTTAAAGAATAGCTGTAGCTGTTGCTTAGCTACTTTTTTTAAGTAGCTTGCCCAGCTCTGTTCATGATTGCATAAATACTTCACTTTATATTTTTAAAGTTAAATAAATATAATTAAAATATACAGTTGCCATATTATTCATTTTAATCATTTAATTTTTGAAATATTTATCTAGTTTGCACTATACAACTTGCATATATGACATGCGCGCCTCTGGTAAAAGAGGAACTATTTTCTTACTTAGTAAAATGGTATGTACTGCACTGATTAGCTTGAGGAAAGCAAATATATAATATTGTTATATTATCAATGTATCCGTGTAGGAAAAACAGATACTATTTACAATTTCGTAGCAGATTTGGTTTGTTTACATTTGCGAGGTTATTTCACTGTAGTTGTTTACTTCTTCCTGACCTAGATTGCAAATAGTAAAGTCGAGACCTATCTCAAGCTTTGAGGCCGTTGGTGACGACAGCATTGATGCATTTAACTGCAGTGTGACAAGATTATACAAGGTTCAATTCGAAATATCCTATGAAATGTACATTTTAAATACATAAGACTGATATTTCAATCTTCTAATAAGGTTCTAATACATTTATCTGCCAAACAAATAAAAAATGTCGTATCGAAATCATAGTTTAAATAATTAAAATTATATTAACTTTTTTGTTTGTTAGATGGATAAATTTATCAGGAACTTTGTGAGGAGATTGAAATATCGGCCCTTAAAATATGAACATCGAATATAAAAATAAATTGACTACCCTGTTCAGTTGTCACTGGCAACATGACATCTCTTGATTTATTTCTTAGGTTAAAATTTTGACAATTTGATCTTATGGTAAATAACCATTTTTATGCTCAACCGGGCCGAAAAGCATGTGTTTTAGCCCTAAAAAGCGGGCTTAAACTCTTCTTTTTGGCCCATAATTCCTATGGATACATAAATAAAATGTCAATTTTTGTTTATTGTGAATACTTAATTCTGCAAAATGTCACCCTTGATACATAATAGTTATTTATGTACCAAGGGTGAAAACAGGCGTTTTTAGCCCCTGACATGATTATTAGCACGGGGCGCAGAGCAACGTTAATTTTACCTCTGGTACATACAATATTTTATGAACAACAAACTAACATTTAATTATATGTTCAAAATATTAAAATATGTATATAGGTTATAAACAGTATGTCCCAAAAATAACTAAACTCTTTAGATATAGAATAAAACAAGCATTGTATTATGTTTGAAACTTAATATTTATTCAAAATAGGTTCCATTTGAATAAATACACTTTTTAGAACGATCAACTAGAGCATGCATAGATTTTTTTATGCCGTCTAAAGGAACGTTCTTTAACACGTGTGTCACGGCTGCTTGAATGGCTGGAATATCATCATAAAACGCTCCTTTCATGGCAATTTTAAGTTTTGGGAAAAGATAATAGTCACATGGTGATAGATTAGGCGAATACGGAGGGTGGTCGATGATTTGGATCATTTTCAGCAGTTGAAACGATGTCTTTACAATGCTCTACACGAGCGACTTTTTAGTCTTCATTTAATGCATGTGGAACAAAACGTGAACAAACCATTTTTTTACCCAAATCTTCAGTTAGAATTCTCCAAATAGTATTTTTACTCGTATTTCATTCTTCATCCAACATTCTAACAGTAAAATTCGCATCGACAGCAATGATTTCACGCACTTTTTCGACTAATTCAGCACGATTTCCGGCTTTTGGACGTCCAGATCTTTCATCATCATTTAATCATCACGACCATTTTTAAATTTTGCAAACCACTTATAAACTTGTGAACGAGGTAAACAATCATCACCATAAACTTTTTTCATCAATTCGTATGTCTCAGGAATTTTTTTTTCCAAGTTTAACACAAAATTTAATATTTGATTGTAATCCATTGTATTTTTACAACATAAATACAAAAACTACTGTCATTAAAATGCGCGTAAATTTTTAAACTGTCACCTGATTGCATGAAGTTGTGTGCGTTTGAAATAGGAAAGATGTATCTTTCTAAAAATGTGTATGTTCAATAGATTGCGCTACGTGTTCTATGATTTAAATTAAAAGTTTCGTTATTTTTGGGATATTCTGTGTATGTCAAAATGATATTTTGTAAAATCAAGTATTCACAATGAACAAAAATTGTCATTTTATTTATGTATCAATAGGAATTATTTTTTATGGCCCTAGGGCCAAAAAGAAGTGTTTAAGCCCATTTTTTAGGGCTAAAATACATGCTTTCCGGCCCGGTTGTGCATAAATAGCTATTATAAATGAAGGTGAAATAAAGTTTAACAATGCAGGTTATCAAATTAAAATTATATTTTGTTTGAAATATTTGAATTTGACAATCAGGTTTACCAATATAAATAAATAAAGTTTATAACAATAGTTTGCAGTTTTGGCTTCAAAATTATGAACATGATAAGTTCATAACAATAACGATATTTTGTTAAAAAGAGATTTACTCAGTTCATCGTCCTTCTGCCCAAATTGTTAATCTAATTGTTCAATATAAATTAATTTTTTACCACTTTGAATAATAGTATATTACATAATAAATCAGGAAAGTGGTATTTTACTTGACGAAGCGGTTATTTGAATTTGAATTTTAATCCGCTGAGACAAGTAAAAACACTTTCCTGATGTATTATGTATACTATTTTTTCTGAATCGGTTTAATTTAATCAATATTTAATCATAAATAATTCAAAATGTTTATTTTTTTTGTGATGAATTGTACTGACAGCAGACTACGTATCCAAGGTTACAATAAAAATAATAGTCAGGTAAAATCTTTTCCTACAACTGTGCGATTTCTTTGTTATTACGTAACTATTATTGCCTTGGTTACGTATGGAAAGTAGATGAATGCAGACCAAGTGCGTTTCCGAAAGCAAAGAAACACAAAGTGCGGAAAGTGCTTCATTACGTTAAGTTTTTTTTAGAGCGGTTTAAATTTCGCGCCAAGCGCGTAATTCATATTTTGACCACAGACGCTTATGGAAGAAGAAGATACGGTGAGCCAGCGCTAGTAAATATGCAGTAGTATATTTTGACGTTTATAAACGTAACCTTATATTGCAGTATATCTAATCTGTAGAAAACTAATAAAAAGAACCGAACAAAGTAAAATATATCGATAAATGGTTTTATTTAAAGAGTAAGTGAAATACATCATATTTATTGTTTGTGTATATTATTAATACAGTTGTTACAGTTGCTTATATTGACATAATGTAAAGTGGAAACTTTTGTGTCTAAAGAAACATTGATTTCTTCCGTACCTGTTCATATTATTAACAGTATTATTATTGGTAACAATTTCGGAAGCTTCAGAAGTACCAGCAGCAGGTTGATTGTCATTGTCGAAAATAGATCCAACATAGTATGATCCGGAGCTTCAATTATCTTTGGAGGTGTTTATGATAAAGAAGAATCACTCACTGTAGTATTCCAATCTAGACGATTTTGAAGAAATTGTCTTGAAATTAGTGAAATATTTTTAAATAAAGTAGAACTTGTGTAAGCAATCAACAAACAAACCATAGCAACGCCGTAAAACATCGTTCTCGTGAATATCATTAAGATTTCATAAATTTTGACAATATTTTAGTGATTTTCCAAATCGCACAGTTGTAGGAAAAATGTTGTTTATAACACGTGCCGAAAAAGGTTACGTGCTCGTGCAGATTTCCGCACTCGGCAAAGCTCGTGCGTTAAATTCTGCACTTGCATGTAGCAAGCCTTTTTCGGCACTTGTTATAAAAATAACTATTCAGACTGTTACTTTTTGTTGTAGCCTTGGATACGTACTTTACTTGACTTTACTTTCCATACTAAAATTGGTCAGGAAAGTAGTAACTTTCTTGCTAGTTTCAGAAAAAATTATTTAGAAATATTTTTTATGTGGAAAATATACGTACATTTGTGATAACGAAATGGATTTAAAAAAAAAACAACCTTATGCTGATGGTCAAATGCAGATTAAATTGAGAGTTAGAGATTGTGTGGACAATCAAGGTTTAGAACTGATGACAGTTTGTTCCGTAAAGGAATAATTCCAAATTGAAGCAATACTTTGTTAATCTTATGCTGGCTTGTAAGAAAAAAAAAGAGCTCTTTAGTTAGAGAATTGTTTATTTGGCAACAGTATCAATAGCGATTTTCTGAAACTTACAGAAACGTTAGTTGCTAATAAACCGATAAAACTTTCATGCAACTCAGCATAAATCTCTTAAATTAAACCAAACAGCATTTTTTTAAATTGTAATATTTAAATACTTAGCAGCAGATACAAATAAAAGTTTCAAATTTTTAAGATACGACATAAAAGTACATTTAAAAAAAAAGTTGCAGAAATGTGAATGTGTTAACGAACATTGATGATTGCTAATTTGATTAAGGACACTTGCTACCCCATTTTGTGGGATACTGTGTTATGTATTTATTTTTATATCTTCTGCTGGAAATAATAGTCTTCTTTTTTGTGTTCTCTAGAAAGATTATTTTTTTGGTCGTCATTTGTAATAACGATAAAGCATGTAATGTATTTTGATAGTAGGTACGTCAAAAACTGCAAGATAATGTACAATTTTTTGTTGTTTATTTTCCAATTAATGCAAACTTACATTGAAAAATAAATAGCGATAATATTCTAAGAATTTGCTAAATAAAAAGGAGTGTTAACCGTTTTATTCCACATTGTATAAGCAATAAAAAATTATCATTTTTAATATTTACTTTTGTAACTGCTTCAGAACGATATAATTTTTCTGCGAATATAAAATAATGATTAAAGATTCATCACGTACTCATGTACTATAAATAAATCAGAATTGAAACTGAGTACTTACACTTTTCTGAAATATGAATAAATATGTTTATTACTCTAATAATATATGATTAGATATTTACATACTCTGTTTAATTGTTTATTGGGGCCAAGGCACACTGAAACAATCACGAAAAATGTAATATTTACTTGTTTGTGTTGAAACATTATCAGTTTGAGATATTAATAAGTGATATATAATTGCTAAAATTGAATTTGTAACTTTATAAACAATTATCTGTACGCAACTTGTTTCACGGTATCCTATTGTGGGTTGCATTTCGGAAATTAGAACTGTTTTTTCTCATATATATTATTTTTAATTTCATACAGAGAAAATAGCGACTTACATAACAAGTGCGCAAAGACATACTTTTCACATGAGCACAATTTTAATTTACGCGAATGTGCAAATGTTGTCTTCCTGCGCAAGATTCGTTCAATGCTTTTTGTAACGACCAAAATTATGTAATCGACAATGAGAAAATTTATTAAATTTGAAGCGTGAATTTATATTGACAGTTTCATATGCAATAAATTGACATTTGTTATTTGAAAAAAAAATTATTATTTTTTCTCATAAAGCTTGTTGAAATATGTCTGATTGCGTTATAAGATAATGTCTCTATTGCTTTTATAAATTCCTTGAAATGTATGTATATAAGTACGAGGGTCGTTCAATAAGTCCTTAGAAAAAAGTAGATCAAACACTTTTTTGGGTAGATTTTTTTTTATTTTTCTACATAATCTCCTTTTAGCTCTATACACTTCTCTAATCGTTTTCCCAAATTTTTTAAGCCGTCCAAAAAGTAGGATTTCGGATGCTCCTCAAAATATGCCTCCGTTTGGGCGATGACCTCCTCATTGGTCGTAAACCTTCGTCCGCCAAGCCATTTCTTTAAGTTTGGAAATAAGAAAAAGTCGCTGGGGGCCAAATCTGGTGAATACGGTGGATGTTGCAATAATTGGAACTTTAATTCCGTAATTTTGGCCATCGCAACTGCGCAGGTGTGCACACATGCATTGTCTTGATGAAAAAGGACCTTTTTGCGTTTCAAATGAGGACGTTTTTCTTTTATTTCTTCGCTCAGCCGGTCCAATAACGACGCATAATACGCTCATGTTATCGTTTTTCCCTTTTCCAAATAGTCGATGAAGATGATTCCGCGTGCATCCCAAAAGACCGTTGCCATAACCTTGCCAGCCGATTTCGCCTTCTTCGGAGCCCGTTCGCCTTCAAAAATCCACTGTTTTGACTGTTCTTTTGTCTCGGGAGTGTAGTAATGTATCCAAGTCTCATCCACAGTTATGTATCGACGCAGAAAATTTTCAGGATTACGACGGAAAAGCACCAAAACAGCCTCAGAGTCCACCACACGATTTCGTTTATTCTCCACTGTGAGCAAACGCGGCACCCATCTTGCCGAGATTTTTTTCACACCTAATTTTTCGTGCAAAATTAAAGCGACTGTGCCTTGTGATATGCCTGTAGCCTCAACTATTTCGCGCACTTTGATTCGTCGGTCACTTAAAACCATATCGTGGATTTGGTCCATCATTTCGGGGGTAGACACTTCTACAGGGCGTCCGGAACGATGTTCATCTTTTGTGTATGTACGACCACGTTTAAACTCATTCACCCAATTGTAAACAGTTGCAAACACAGGAGCAGATGTGCCATGAACTTCATCCAACTCAGCTTTAATTTCTTTCGGCGTTAAGCCTTTTAAATACAAATGTTTAATCACCGCTCGAAACTCACTTTTATCCATTATTATAAACTAACAGTTTTTCACTACAATTGACAACAACAATGAAACTACGTGACGGCTAAAGCTAAAACTCTAACAGTTGACTAGTTAGGAGTGCTGCTTACTGGAAAAAATTCATTTTCGATACTAAGAGCACCATCTCTTGGATTTTCTAAGGACTTATTGAACGACCCTCGTACAATTAAGCTGGATTTATAATGAAGTAACGCAAGAAGCAAAACAAAAGTAGTAGGTAGGTAAGGTAACAAGTTAAAACTTGTGATTTAAGTAGAACCATTTATATTGAAGTAAAGCAATCAGTAATGTAAAATAAGCAATGCAAGAGATGGTCAACTTTCATCGTTCTACGTTACTTTACCTAACATTTCTTACCGCCGGCCAATCAGAAGACAGCCTTTTAAATTTCGCATTGTAATCTCTATTACCGACCGTGAAATATCAGCTGCCACTGTCAAATATTTTGATTGATCTAAATTTTTCAAAAATGGACGGAGAAGTAATATAATTTTTAGAGGCCAATAAAATTCTGTATGACAGTCATCAAAAGATTTTAATAAGAAAAAATAGCAATTGTAGGAAGAATTAGGAAATCTTCTAAAAACAAACGCCAAGTTTTTGAGGTTATATTATTATATTAATCATTTTTGGTTTGTATTTATTTTTTAGCTGAATATGTCGAACATCGTTGGAAAATTATAAGAGAAAGGAAAGAAATTGCGACATACCTTTGATTGGCTAACACTATTATGTTCTGCTTCTCAATATAAATAAGTAATTTGCTAGCGTTACTTTTTACTTTGCTTTATTTTACTTTACCTCTTACGTTACTTTATTATAAATCCAGCTTTACATCAATTAACATCAATTATTGTTCCATTAAATAGGCTAGCACAACCCTTTGAAACATTTACTGCCCGATTCTTAGAAAGGTTTTAGTTAATCCTGAATTTGCTTATTTTTTACTTTTTACTTTGCTTTATTTTACTTTACCTCTTACGTTACTTTATTATAAATCCAGCTTTAGAGTTTTAATAGTCAAAATTTAGAACCACAGAAATGAGTGTTTCTTCAATCACTATGAAGCACTAGCGCGCAATATCAAACTTTACTCCAGTTTCCGGGATAATGTATTTAGTACATTAAAGAACTAGTTTCATAAGGTAATCTGTTAACGCACGAGTCCAAATATGGAAAGCTTTACAAAGGACGAGTGCGATAACAGGCCTTATGAAACGTGTTCTTTATACTATTTTTTCTATTGAGGTAATTTTATAATTCTGTTATGATTTAAGAAAAACTGCGACTTGTCAAAAATATAAGTTGTTTTTTATTTTTATCAGTTGTGTTAGTAGCGCTTCTCATAACAAAAACAATTAAAAAAATAATTTTGTTTTGGCAATAATCAATTTTTTTTTTGTATTGTGAATGTTGTGATTTTTGTATGATTATATTTATTCTTTTAGTAATATTTCGACACCGACAGTTTACAATTTCGAGATTATATGTCATTCATCTGTCAGATTTAATAGCATTCATACCACTCCTACAAAATAAAAAGCCCCAAAAGCTTATAGAGTGCGTTTGTTAAAAAACATTTTTAACATGAGTTGTATATGTAATTTTTTCTACGATCGAGTTTTAACTAATTATGCTAATCTAACTAATAATATTTTAAACATAAAAAATATGTATTTGTAGGTTACTCAGTTCAGTTTATTTCGTTGTAACTATTTAATTAACGTTCTTTGCACGTTGCCATTAGTTACACGCAAAATTATTATTTTTTGCATATTGTGCAAAAATAACGTCATTTTGCACTTTAAGGCGTCAGTCGAATTCTTCTGTCATAGTGTCTAAACACAGGCATCGATCTCAAGACTCCTATGCAGGCAGCAGAAAGTTATATAGGTAACCATGGGACTGTGTTCATAGTTAGTCTTCCACCTAATGAATGGCGCTAATAGTCTTTATGTGAAGACATTCATTTTAGATAACTACAATATCGGCAATCATTGGTTACTAGATTGTTCCTGTAGTTGTCATTTGTATATATTTCAAATTTTTTAATCTGTCAAATACACAATTAATTTTTATTTGTGAAATAATTTCATATAAATAATGTCTTCAACTAATATCAATTGTTGTGTAAAAAACTGCACTGCTACTGGTAAGTAAGTGATCATATAATAAATAATACTTAGATGAGGAAGTCATAATATATTTTCAAGTTCACAAGGATTGGATAATACTGCGACTGAAACTGAAACAGTTCAAATTTTAAATAAATTATATACACGAGTATATTTTAATAAATGTTTATATTGTACTAACGAATTTTTATTTTCTGTAGTTTAAATAAATATAAAATAATAATAAAAATTACAAGCTGCCTAAATATGCATATCGGGTTGCCTATATACATGACTTTAGTTAGACTTCCACTAGTCAGATGGCGCAAAATACAGTCCTAGTGCGTAACACGGTAGTTTCTTATCTATAGTAGTATATTATGATCTGTGCTCCTATGAATCAAAGGTATTGACAAGATTTTGTCTGTAGCGACACATGTCTGATTTAAAGGAAATCATACCACGAAGTAAATTTCAATTTTTGTCATTGGAATGACTTGAAGTACAGTGACAATAATAATTTTGAAAGTTAAATTTATGCCAGAAAAATTCGGGCGTCGTGGTCTAGAGGTTAAGACGTCTGCCTGGCAAACAGAAGGTTCCCGGTTTAAGGCCGGGGTAGGGATGGCAGCTCCGTCAATTGACCGGTCAAAAATTGTCAATTAACGGTCAATTTGACCGATGTGAGAATATAAAAAGAGAACTGCAAAAAACAATAGTTTATTGCATAAAAAATGAAATCTTTCTCGAAAAAACTAAATAAAAATACTTCTTTGATAAAAAGAAAAACAAAATTATTACTGATGTAAATAGCTATATAATAAGAATATAAGAAATATACATGAAATATGTGCATGATTACCACAGCTGTACCAACCCTCAAATAGGGGGTACGTCGACCTGTCCAAAGAGGCTACTCAAAGAAGTATGCTACCGGCACGCTCCTCACTACTTAGTATATGATGCGAGCAATTTGACAAATGACCAGTCAATGGTCAATTGAACGAAGAATATTTGACCAGTCAATTGTCAACCCTAGTCCGGGGTCTCCCGAATTCTTCTGCCATAAATTTAACTTTAAAAATTACCATTGTCACAATACTTCAAAAGTCATTCACATGACAAAAATTTAAATTTACTAGAAACTATTTTAAAATAACATGTTTTTGACATTGGTAGTAGACAAATGAAATTATTGTACTCGTAGTACTTGGAATGGAATATCTGACATAGAAACTTATTACTTTCGCTATGCTATCAAATTTATGATTGCCATGTTGTACTTATCGAAATGTAATTTAAATTTTCATATTCAACTTGTTGAAGTACTTCGTTTATCTAATAATATGAAAGTGCATTGTATTTGCCTTGAAATAAAATAATTGTTTACCTATGTACTTAACATTTCTTGTCAGCACCAGCTAATTAGGTTATACATTTATAATTTATTATTGACCTTATTAGGCAGAATATCTGTACATTACAATGATTTTACGGTGGTAAATACCTAATTAATATTTAAATTTGTAATGTCTAGTAAACCGTGAAAACTATATTACTCGTATAAATAACATTTATTTAAAATTATCTCATTTTCTGTACACGTAACTGTCTGTATTGACATGGATAGTTTAACTTTTGACGATATAGTAAGTTTGTTTGCATTTATTGTATTAAATATAACTTATTGATTCAAAAGTATTCATGATGTAATACGAAAAGCTAGACGTAGGCATTTGATTTGAGGAATCAGTTTTTCCGCCGCCATTATCCACTAAATTATTTTACTTATATACTTAACATCACGCAATATTCCATCAAATGGGGTAGCATGAACCCTAGCATCATTCATAAAAATATAGATTTTTCAGATTTATCAAATAATCAGTTCTCATCCTAACACAACATCCTCGCTTCAACCGCAATCATAGTTGTCTCCAAACAAGCTTATTTATTCATCACACAACAAACCTTCAATCATATCCATCCAATCAATCCTATTCACTTTTCATTAATATTTTTTCGACGTACGTTTCATATGCTCAAAACATCTCAAATTACTTATATTAAAGGAAAGATTTAAATTCCACATTAACGAAGTTCATTTTTCTCATTTCAAATTAAATTTGTACAAAATGCAACTAAATCACTTCGCAATAGGGTTTGTCGGTTTTTAAAAATAGGGTTTAAAAACTGATTTTGGGTATATTTTTAAAAACCGAATACAAATTTTAAAAATCAGCTTTAGATACAGAATTATTATAAAAAAATAATTATTTAATTAAAAACGCAAATATTTTAACTTTATATATTTTAAAATTTGACTGGGTTGGATAGCCCCCTCAAAACCATTGAATTTTTATTCGGAACATTTTTTTGTACGACACATATATGTCAAGTTATTCCGGTGGATAAATTAAAATGGGTCACCCGGTATATACATATTAAATAATCTGTTCGAATTTACTTTTTTATTTATTTATTTGGTTTTTTATACAATATGTTCATTTTTATTATTTTACAAAGTTATTCAGATTTAAGGTAGTACTAGCGTGAAAAATTTGTTTGCAGATCAGAATGAAATTTGGCGCACGTAAACATTGGATAGTCATACGCATCCTGTTAAAATATGAAACACTTTCATCGTATGTGAACAAATATATTCGCTTATAAAGTTGAGTTCTTATACACGGGGCTTATGGAGATCATCACTCAGAATCGCACATATTTGGTTTGTGTACCTCTAAAATTTTGCAGTTTCATTTGAAAAACTAGTATGATGTTCTAGAACTATCCATGTATATTGTATCAGAAGGAGAAAGTTTTTTATCGTTTAGTAATGGATATATAGCCATGCAAAGCCTTGTTTTTAACGAAAAATTAAGAATCCCAATTTATAATGGCAACACCACACGGTGGTATGGTATTTGAAAATTCACTAGACCAACAACCTGTTAACAATTCATGATATTCAAATCATAATACGTATAAAACACTTATTTTATTCAATTTTTATATTTTTTGTGTGTCAGTTTCGCCACTCGACAACTTATGGCTCCGCCCTTAACACTAGTACTACCTTAATCAGTGTAACACATCAACAAACGCTACACTTTTCCGTAAACACACCTGACACCAGCCTACTCGACACCGGATACGCTCCTCCCCCTCTCACAATGACGCACATGTACATCACTATCTCTCTCCTCGAACAAGTCGCTTGATTCCTCGCTGCCGTGTCTGATTTCTGCGAATTTGCGCTCGCTGTGCCCGCCAAGTAAGTAGCGGGCATGAGCAGCTTGCGAATTAGCCCGCTTCTGCGAATCTGATCGTGTGGCTGTGTGTCTATACGCACGTATGCGAATTGTGTCCTACTTGCATGGCACAGATCAGAGTGGAACATGAGATAGGGAAGTGATTATATGAAAGTGATTGCGTGGATGGTAATTGAGGCTGTGGAAAACTTATGATGGATGGAATATTTAAGAATATTGAAAGTTACAAGTTGGCGAATTTGAAGTGTGTTCATTTTTATTTTGTTGTATTTGCTTGTTTGATCGATTAGAGCAGGGGTTGATAATCCTCCAACCATTAAGGGTGCAAAGTAAGATTTGGAAAATTCTGTGGGATTATCTAAATTTTGAAGGCGTATATATTAGGCTGGAGTGGAGTGAACTATACGTTAAATTAGCAAACAATTTCTATTTTATAAAACTAAAACAAGAATATTTCAGACGAGTGGTTCTCATAATATGAGGTGCAACTTTCTTATTTTAAATGAGAACCTATTAATTATTTACTTGTTTGATTAAGTATTTTTTTCTGAATACCAACTACAAAGTTTAGTATCCTTACATTAAAAAAAATTTAGAGAAAAACATATTCAATTGACATAAGGGCGCAAAAAAATTTGGAAAATTCCCAGGGCTCATCTAAATTGTGTAGGCATATATATTATAATATATACAGGCTGATCATTTTAAGTGGAGCGTAGTATACGTTAAATTAGCAAACCATTTATATTTTATACATTAAACCAAACATACTTTAGACCAGTAGTTCTCAAAATACGAAGTACAAGTTGTTTTAAATGAGAACCTGTTTTTTATTTGCTTATTCGATTCATTTTTTTTTCCCGAATCGAACTAATACAAACTTTAAAACCCTCACATAAATTTTTTTTTTAATAAACCTACATTAAATTACATTAATTAAATTCCAATCGCTATGAATCAACGTGCGATGAAACAAACATATAAACAAATCATGATTTTTGTTTGTTTGTTTGTTTAATTAAATAGTACTATTTTGTGAAAAAATAAATAATAAATTTTGATATTCTTTTGTTTATTAGCACTTGAATTAAATTAATGTTAATCTAATATGCATTTTTCTTAAAAAAATTGTAATTTAAGGGTACTAAACTTTTTATTTGTTGAATTCAGAATACAATTTCCTTCCGCACAAAAAATTTAAAAAAACCATGGTCTTATTTAAATAAGAAACTTATATTTGGAGAACCACTGATCGAAAAAAAATAGTAATAATTTTGCAGTATACTTGCAAAATGTTATTTCTTTGCTACTTTTACCGACTTTAATAATTATAAAAATAAAATCTAAATCATGTGACGGCGCACTGAAAATATTCTGTGCGTCCATGGGCGCCTGGTTGCCGACCCCTGAACTAGGGCTAAGAGTGAGGGTTCAGTCGAGAACTGATTTTACAGTATGGATATTCTGGGAGGGATTTAAACCCGTGACCTGCGCTGCGCTTACTAATGGAATACTGCCCATGGTTTTTCTCGAGAAAAACCATGGGTCAGTGTTCCATTGGTAAGCGCAGCGCAGGTCACATAAAATGCAATCTATGACAATTTTTTTTTTAATTTATAATTTTAGACAAGAACTTAAAATAGCAATATTTTTTAAATCAATTAATTATTTACAGTTTAGTAAATTTTGGAATGCATTTTTAAATTTAAGCTTATTACCGAAAAACCGAGGTGTAGACTAATGGACCATAATACATCAATGGTAACAGTACTTAATTGATGGATATTTTCATAATTTTTACGTTTAATTGAAACATTTTCCAAAATTATTATAATTTCATTTGTTTGTGGTTAGCGAAATCCAGTTAAGGACACATTTTGTTTAATATTTTCTCTTTAATGTAATTAATTCTGGGATAGGAGTAATATGTTATGTTTCAAGTAAAGATTGTTGAGATTGAAATTATGTATCTAAAGCAGTTACAAAATTCAGTATTTCAAATGAGTAACTATCGAAAAACAAGAATAGAATTCAAGGCAAATGTTTAATGTTGTATCTGTTTATTTTTAGAAATTCTTAAAACTGAAATTATGAATGGAATGCTACTAAAAATGTTAAAAGGGAACTTTTCATATTTGTTTGCATTTTGTTCTACTTCAGTCATTTTATTGTCTTTTTTTTTTTTACCGAAAATCAGGTGGGGCAATCCAAAAAATTAAACTGTAAGTGTGCCATGTTAATAAAGTTTAAGAAACACTGTTCTAGTGGCCATTGGTTTTGTTTTAAATTAATTTCTGAACTATCACATATCAAAGAAATTGTTTCAATGTAACAAACATTTCTACTTCCTTTATTTTCTGTAGTAATACGTTTCTAAAGTATGTTAGAGAAAAATTCTTAAAACTAGTATAATTTTTTTTTTGTTAGATTTTTTAATTTTTTTTTTCTCTGGCTTCTTTGGCGGACCAACTACTCAGGTCATATGCCGCCATTACGCCCTGATCTGCGTTTTAGTTGTTATTGTCAACAGCAACGCGAGTTTTCTCTGGACGGTCACCCATCCAAATACTACCCGCGCGCAACGTTGCTTAACTCGCGTTATCGCTTAGATCAGTACCAACGAGCGCAGCCATGGCCGTTGACATTTTTTAATTTTAAGATCGTATGAATCCAAAAAGACTAAATTTTTTCTAACCTTGCTAGGATCTTCAAACTTTCATCTTCACTCTAAACTTTTCTAAATGGCAATAATGGTTTGAGTCCAATTTTGAAATGAATATTGTATGTTACTGGACACTGTTACAAAGAGAGTTGTTTTGAATTTTTCGGTGATTTTGTGTTCGTACATTGTAATAATGTCAATAGATTTTGAACACTGACGCCACGGTCTTTCACTAAAAGCTTTGAATTTTTATATATTCCAACTTTTGATAAATAATTTGAAATTCAAAAGGTGTTGATGATATTTAAAATATGTAGGAACCTAGACTGTTACATTAAATTTATTTTAAATAGATTCAAGTTTATAATTTTATTTTCGTTGCTATTGCCATAAAAATCTTTGTATTTACTTGAATATCGAATAAATAATGAGGTATTGTTATTAAAATATGCAAATCACGTGTCCAAGTAATTTACATTATCATGGTTTAGTTTTTACACGTACTTGGAAATATTTATCGCTTTAACATCTTTTCATGAAAGTCAATTACAAGATTTTTCTTTGTTTGCAAAAAAGATGCAGACTTCTTTCACTTCATTTTAATTTTTGTAATTTTGCAATTAAGTTTTTTTAATTATATAACAAAAATAACTGTGAAAGGTACTTTAAGTTCAACCATTTAAATAACAGTTACAAAAAATCTAAATTACGTACATAAAATATATGTTACTGTTAATTATAATATGTCGAAGTCAGTTTATTGTCTATTAAACAAAGAACAACATTCTTGGAATTGAACCCATAAATCAGCTATCAACAACATACAAATTATCAAGCAACATATTATTAGCCACAAACAAACATGCATGGGAATTTAATACGTGTATTCTTTATAAATATGTATTAAAATATGATAAAAACAAACAATAGAATGTAATAAAAATAATATAAATCAGAATTCTTCATACATTTTTTCTCTTAATAAAATATTTGTAACATCAATTATTGTTCCATTAAATAGGGTAGCACAAACCTTTGAAACATTTACCCGATTCTTAAAAAGGTTTCAGTTAATCCTGAATTTGCTTATTATTTGTAGACCGATTTTTATAAAAAAAAAATCAAAATTACATTTCGAAAACGTAATGGTAAACTCCATTGCCTGTATGAAAACGATTACGTCATATGTGGACGAGGTTATCATAGATACGATGAAATATAGCTATCTTTTTTTATTAATATTATTCGTACCTATGGAACTGTCATTAACGTATGTCTAATAAGTAAAGACACACGTTTCATGTTTTTTTACGTATTATCACATTTATTATTTTAATGAAAACGTATGACAATTCTTACTAATACGAAAATTTGTTTATAAAACAAAAATAAAGACCTATGGTCATGATTTTGTTATTTTCTCGCCTGTCATTTCTAAGTTTGTGACATTTTTGATACATAAATACAGACTAAGAAATGGCTAGGGAAATTTTGGGTAATCAAATTCATGATTATTTTGCGCTGGAGTTAGAGAATGGAAGATCTTTAATTAATTTAACTGTAGTACGAGAGGTAATGTGCATTGTATTTTGTATTTTCATATATTATTTATTTATATATAATAATAATACATATATAATGTGTATTCTTTTCAGTTTTATTTTATAAATAAATATAAATATATCATCACGCCTTCTACCCATTACTGGGTGTGGCACTCTGCTGAAGCAGATCCCGGTAAGTGATATATTTTGCGCGTGAAGTGCGGTTACCAGTCGTCAAATCACGGCCCCCAAAGATGTAGGTAATATTTTTCGTGCGTTAAGATAAATATTTATATTTGGTTTTTATTTAATATATAGCAGAATTTGGTTATTAAATTTTATAAAATAATAAATATTTTAATGACATTTAAATTTTAGGTTATGTTTTAAAAATATCAATCCAATACCAATGTAAACGTTTTAAGTACAAAATCTTGAATCACATGGATACCGAATGTGACGTAATCAGGGGTGAAAGTAGATTTATTTTCTTACCGAAGAAATGGGAGAGGGAAGGGTATTCTAGGAGTTTTTTAAAAATTGTATATATAGAATTGGTCAAAGTAATTAACGACCCTGGGAGGAGGATTTTCAGAGATCGCTAGTATCATCGGTACATTCAGTATCAAAAGTTGGTTTTACAAAAAAGACGGATTATTTGAATTTATGAAATAATAAGAAACTGTGTAATTCTTCCCATTTATAAAAATAGTATGTCAAAAGAATAATAATTATGTTGGTCCGGAAAAGTAACAGAACTTAATTTGTTATATAAAACTCGGAATTGAGCTCGTTCAGTTTACATGTTACCATTACCAAAATTTTAAAAATGGTGTCATCGCACAGAAGTGTTGGCGGGCAATTTGAAATTTGAAAATTTTCAAATATAAAAATTATGTAATATTAAATACAACATTATTAATTATAAGTAACATTCAAAATAAACTGATTTGTAAATTTTTTTACCGGTACGGCGTACCGCCTCTATTTTTCTTACCGGTACGGCGTACCGCCTCTATTTTTCTTACCGGTACGGCGTACCGGACCGTACCGGCCTACTTTCACCACTGGACGTAATAGATTTCATACAGGGAATGAAGTATAACGAAATTTATTATAGTTTATTTACACTTTTTTCAGAATATGATTTAGCCTAATTTCATGAATAAAAAATTCAGGACTAGCTAAAATTCTTTTGAAAATTTAATTGATACTGAACATTTATTCAACAGATTACATTTGTATCTGATCATATCATCCACATTCATACAAGCTTATAATCTTTGATATTCCAGAGATAATTTCGTCTTGAATTAATAGTTAAAATGTTTCTAGAAGTGTTCATTTTCAATTAAAGGTAATATATAAAGAGAATGATTTATTTGTTGTGAATAAAATAATAGGTTTTACATGAAAAGTGTGATTTTATTGACAATTGACAAGCTGTAAAGTGTTGCTATGGAAAAACAATAAATTTGACATTTAAAATTCAATTTAATAAACATAATTACATCCGCATGCCACTTCTTTCATCTTGGGCGGGGTTAACATTCTTTCATCACTTTCCATTATATATTGTAAATTAAATTTATTCATACTGATTGCCCATATTCACAAAAAACAAAATGACATTTATTAAATTGTAAACGTCATTTTTTTACTTTCTTATACGCAGTATAAGGAAGTATTGGAATCGTTGACGAGATTTTCGCGGAAATACGTGTTTTGAGGTCCACTGAATCCGTTTTGATCATTTTCTCAATGATGTCTGTGTGTGTGTGTGTGTGTGGATGGATGGATGGATGGATGGATGTGTGGATGTGTGTGTGTCCGTATGTGCAATATCTCATGAACGAGATAAGATTTGTTAACGAAACTTGGTAATTATAAGTTTCATGAAAATACGAAGAGCTGAGTTGATTTTGAATGAAATTGAAAAACCGGAAAAGGAAGTTCACTTAACACACAAAACAATAAATTCCATTTATTTCAAAAATGGAATCAGTTACGAAAAAAAGTTTCAAATAAAAGACGTTAACAAACATACAGGAACGTCCGAAAGCAACATCATTTTTCGCGATTACAGCGTCATCTATAATGCTGACGAAAAGTGAACTAAATAAATTCTTTTTTTTAACGAGGAATCTGATACTTTAATAAAAAATAGGGGTTTTCATTTAAAAAAATTGAGTTGACCATGATTTAGCGACAACAGCGCCATCTAGGACAAAACCAATATTTCGTTATTATGGCCCCCTTTTGTACGATTGTTTTTCGTCTAGGTCATTTTTGCGTAAAATTTATAGTTTCCGAGATATTTCCTGATAACACTTTAAATGGACCATTCTGTATAACTGATTCAGAGTTAAACGTTACGACCAATCTTCTTTGTTACCTATAATTATGAGCTGTGGATAAAATTTTGTGTTACACTTGTTTTTTATAGGTATATAAAACAAATAAGAATATTAAATTAAACACTCAACCTTCGGTCTCGTATTTAAACTTTTTTTGCGTGTTTTATATACCTAATAAAACACTTGTATAATAAATAACTATTATTTATTTTACAATGTAATAATACCTAATCTTTTTACAAAATAAAACGTTTAACTTAAATTATCATTTATTACACATCGTCGTATCACATTGCATTACTTTGACAAATGTCAAATATTATTTGTCTTATATTATATTAGTATTACAAAAACTGATTGAATTCTAATCTTTTTACCGGCAAATTTGAAATATAGTTTAAAATTAAATAGGTATGACAATAACATGATAAAATTATGTTTTTAATTCACAATAAAATAAATATATAGTTTTGCAATTATTACGTAATAGTACATACATTTTGTTTTAATGTTTAGTAGTATACAATATAGATTTTAAACATGAAAATTAAACTAGAATTAAATAACTTAAGTTAAACAGTGTATTTGTCAATATCACAAAAAATTCAATAATGCCCAAATGAACCCAAAAAATCCAAAAAGAAAAAAAATGGTATTTTTTTCAACTCAAACAAAAGAAAGGGTGGGGGGGATGGTTGCGAAAGAAATTATTTATGATTTTTGCCTCCAATGGTGTCATGGCTCCGGAAAGTTTGAAAACCACTGCGCTAAATAGTCATTTCACGGCTTTATTATACAAATAACTATTACTCATACATCGATAAAAAATAAAGTAGAAATAAGAATAAATGAACAACTGTTTCCAAAGCCAAGTATCTTTCTTAAAACAAGTACACTTCAATAAAGAAGCATCAGATTTCCCTAAAAACCTGTTCACAACCATCAAACAAACCAAATAAAACAAAAACCAATAAAAAACCTCTCCGCCGCCTACCGTTCCGCTTCCCATGATTTTGGGTAACGAGCTGGGTTTTTGCCAGAGGATTCCCATGATTTCCCGACCTCAAGTCCCTGATAGCGCTGTCTCTTTCTCTGCACCCGTGACCGCGTTCAAATTTTTCTTGTCCGTCGCTCAGTTGATATCTCGTCTAGTCACCAGACTGTCAAATAAGCTATTAAGACGGTGGTTAGTGGTCAGTGATAATATATCAATAGATATTTTGTCTTCGTTGTGTGATTGTCGACTGTTTTCCTGTGTCTTTTGTTTTTGTTATTGTTGAGGAGCAACAAGTGCATGCGAAGTTGTATAAGGAAAATTGTTATTTTTAACTGGATAGTGTTTTTATTGTGCTGGGATTCATTAATTGTTGTGGGTTTTCTCGATTTACTGGATTTTGTAATTGTTGTTGGATATGGCACCTATGTAAGTGTCCATTTATTTTTTTTACTATTTTTGTTTTTATTATGAATTAACTACTTTGTAAAATATGTGCAGGTGACTTCTTAAAAAATGTTTAGCTAATATTTATTTAATTTAGAACCAATTTTTCAATCATCTCTTTATTCTCGATTGAACTAAATCATAGTAACCATAGTTTTTAATGTTATTTAATCATAAATAAATAAATATATCATTACGCCTTCTATCCATTACTGGGTGTGGCACTCTGCCGAAGCAGATCTCGGTAAGTGATATATTTGGCGCGTGAAGTGCGGTTACCAGTCGTCAAATCACGGCCTCCAAAGATGTTAGTGGTGGAGGAGCCACAGGGGTAGTTTTTGAAATTATGAAATTTGTTTGTCGCCTGTGGGAATTGAACCAGGGTTCTCAGGATCCACAGGCCGACTTCATACCACTGAGCTAGCCACCCCATATTATTATTATTATTATTATTTAATCATGATTAATATTATTAATATTATTTTTGTTTTACAATAATCGAGAGCAAATCGATGATTGAAAAACTTGTTCTTATAGCCAGTTGCCTGTATATCATTCACTTAAGTTTGTAGAATTGCTTAAATGAAAAATATCGGATCGAATGTAAGTTTATTTTGATACGATATTGTTTCCTTAATGAAAACTTAAAATTTAAGTAACAGCGGTGCAACTAGTCATTAGTCAAATAAATTTAAACTTTTTTAAACAATGAAAATAGTTAACATCGGGTTAGCAATTTTTTTTTGAGAATTAGTAATTCCAAATAAAGAATTTTATTTTTTAAAATTTATTTATTAGTTTACTACGCTATTGAGATTGAGATACTCTGATTGCTAAAACATTTAATATTAAACTAATTTAAGTAAGATTTAGTAGTATGTCAATATTCGAATCATATCTACTATCTTGAATTGTAAATAGAATAAAAAATTTGTAATGCAAATAGCTCTAACTTGATGTACAGTTTTCATTTGCTTTTAATTTTTTTTTTTGTGAACTCTTGTATTACATAACAAACTAATCAACCATTATCAATGTGTGGCAAATTTGTATCAAATGTGTAAATTACTTATTTAAAAATTACTATTCGAGCAAGAAATATTATTACGAATTCATTTATTAAGAGGTTTATGAATGTTGTAACATTATCTGTACATATTTTGAAACAAAAGTTATCATTGGGTGAACATTTTCATGGCGCCTCAAGCGGTACCAAAACATTTAGTGCTTGTGATATAGATTGAGCAAGCGCCACTTAATTGTCAAAATATTTAGAATAATGTAAAAAAACTTCATTCAATATAAATATTGAACAACTCTAAGATGTAATATGTACTTTTAAAATTTTTAACAATTATGAAAAGATTAAATAGAAGGATCATGAAAATCAACTATTTAAGTGCCACTTACTATAAGGGTAGTACATTTTGAACTTTAAAAATAATATTTCCTTTAATATTGAGAATTTTGAATCTAGATTATTACTGATCGATATATTTTGTTTTATGGTTTCATAAAAAATATAAAAATAAATTGTAGATAAATATAATGTAATGAATGCATTAACAGTAAAATATATAAATAAATAAAATAAATATATCATCACGCCTTTTTCAGATCTCGGTAAGTGATATACTTTGCGCGTGAAGTGCGGTTACCAGCCGTCAAATCACGGCTCCTAAAGATGTTAGTGGTGGAGGAGCCACAGGGGTAGTTAGAAATGATGAAAATTGTTTGTCGTCTGTGGGAATCGAATCAGGGTTCTCAGGATCCACAGGCCGACTTGATACCACTGAGCTAGCTATTTCATAAAAATATATAAATAAATAAAATAAATATATCATCACGCCTTTTATCCATTACTGGGTGTGGCACTCTGCTGGGGCAGATCTCGGTAAGTGATATATATATATATATATATATATATATATATATATATATATATATATATATATATATTGCGTGTCAAGTGCGGTTACCAACTTTTAAATCACGGTCCCCAAAGATGTTAGTGGTTGGGAAGCCGCAGGGGTAATTTTAATGTTGTGAAAATTTTTTGTCGGCTGTGTAAACAGTAAAATATAATAGTGTAAAATAGTTACTTGTTTCTTTAGGACCAAAAACAAGTTTTCAGGTCGAGTGTTAACGGTTGCAGAACGACGTGTAGCGGAGTCTGGCAATATTACGAGACTCGAAATAACATTGTTGCTCCGATTGAAATATAAATATATATATATATATATATATATATATATATATCTTTAGCGTATGAATTGCGGTTACCAGCCGTCTTATCTCGGCTTCCGAAGATGTTAGTCGAGAGGTAATTTTAATGTGATGAAAATTGTTTGTCGACTGTAAATTTTTAAATCATCTTTCTGTTTTTCATAATTCAGATATTACCAGTTTTATCATTAATAATCGCCGTAGAATAATTGGTGTAAAACAGAGCTTCTTAATCTGGGGGTTGCAGAAAATATTAATAACTTTATACAAATACATTTATAATTTTTATTTAAAATATGCAATATCATTTGTCTTTTGAATTGGAGTAAAATTTGAACGTCCAATACTCACTGAATTAGCAATGGCAGTTCTTCTACATTTCGCAACAGCATATTTATGGGAATCGGCAATTTTCTGTTAATGAAATATATATATATATATATATATATATATATATATATATATATATATATATATATATATATATATATATATATATATATATATATATACTAGCTATTACCCGCGACTTCGTTCGCGTGGTCTACAATTTAATACGTGTACCCGACATGTGTTGCATTGCAACTCAAAGAAAGTGTTTGTGTACAGCTGTCCATGTGAGAAGCATGGATTTTCCAATTTTAGTCCACACAATTGTAGCGATTCTCCCTGTGCTTTGTTGATGGTCATTGCAAATGCGAGTCGTACCAGAAACTGCAAACGTCTGAATTCGAATGACATAGGACAGAAGCTTTATTATACCTATATGTTAAGATTGGTTCCCGTCTATGTCTATAACAAATTTGAATCAAATCAGTGCAGTACTTTTCAGGATAGCTATCGGCCATTTTGTTTCAAGACGGCGGACTCAAGATTTATTATACCTATATGTTAAGATTGGTTCCCATCTATGCGTATACCAAATTTCAATTGAATCAGTGCAGTTCTTTTCAAGATAGCTAGCAGCCATTTTGTTTTAAAATGGCAAACTGAAGTTTTATTATACATGTATGTTAAGATTTATTCTCGTTTATGCCTATACGAAATTTGAATTTATTCAGTGCAGTACTTTTCAGGATAGCTAGCAGCCATTTTGTTTCAAGATGGCGGAATAAGCTTTAATATACCTATATGTTAAGATTGGTTCCCGTCTATGTCTATACAAAATTTGAATCGAATCAATGCAGTACTTTTTAGGATAGCTAGCGGCCAATTTTTTTCAAGATGGCGGACTGAAGCTTTATTATACCTATATGTTAAGATTGGTTCTCGTCTGTACCTATACCAAATTTGAATCGAATCAGTGCAGTACTTTTCAAGATAGCTAGCGACCATTTTGTTTCAAAATGGCGGACTGAAGCTTTATTATACCTGCATGTTAAGATTGGTTCCCGTCTATGTCTATACCAAATTTGAATCGAATCAGTGCAGTACTTTTCAAGATAGCTAGCGGCCATTTTGTTTCAAGATTGCAGACTGAAGCTTTATTATACCTATATGTTAAGAATGGCTCCCGTCTATGCTTATACCAAATTTGAATCGAATCAGTGCAGTACTTTTCAAGATAGCTAGCGGCCATTTTGTTTCAAGGTGACGGAATGAAGCTTTATTATACCTATATATTAAGATTGGTTCCCGTAATTGACTATACCAAATTTGAATCGAATTAGTGCAGTACTTTTCAAGATAGCTAGCGGCAATTTTGTTTCAAGATGGCGGAATGAAGCTTTATTATACCTATTTCTTCAGATTGGTTCTCGTCTGTACCTATACCAAATTTTTATCGAATCAGTGCAGTACTTTTCAGGATAGCTAGCGGCCATTTTGTTTCAAGATGACGGACTGAAGCTTTATTATACCTGTATGTTAAGATTGGTTCCCGTCTATATCTGTACCAAATTTGAATCGAATCAGTGCAGCACTTTTTAAGATAGCTAGCGGCCATTTTATTTCAAGATGGCGGACTGAAGCTTTATTATACCTATATGTTAATATTGGTTCCCGTCTATGTCTATACCAAATTTGAATCGAATCAGTGCAGTACTTTTCAGGATAGCTAGCGGCCATTTTGTTTCAAAATGGCGGACTGAAGCTTTATTATACCTGCATGTTAAGATTGGTTCCCGTCTATGTCTATACCAAATTTTAATCGAATCAATGCAGTACTTTTCAAGATAGCTAGCGGCCATTTTGTTTCAAGATGGCGGATTGAATCTTTATTATGCCTATATGTTAAAGTTGATTCCCGTCTATGTCTATACCAAATTTGAATCGAATCAGTGTAGTACTTTTCAAGATAGCTAGCGGCCATTTTGTTTCAAGATGGCGGATTGGACTTGTGCTAAGTCAGAAACCTTCTCGGGGGTGCACACAACAACTTAGCAAAATTTCATCGCAATCGGATGAATGGTATAAGAACGCATAAGGGACAAACAAACAAACAGACAAACAAACATTAATTTTTATATATATAGATATATATATATATATATATATATTTCTTTTGCTCAGTTATTTAGAAAAATTCGCAGATTTATTCAAATTAAAATGAAACAAATTGTCAAAATTATTATTTATCACCACGACTATATTAAAATGCTATTTTTGGTGTTAAGACCAAATAACCTTGACAAGTAAAGTAAACATTCCTGAAATATCGTTCTTTTCCCATTGAAAAAGTTAAAAAATGGTGTCATATCCAAGTGAGCGAAAAAAAAAAGTTTTTTTTTTTATAAATAATTTACTCGTTTGTATTTGTGAATCATAATAAAATAATTAATATTTAAAGAAGCATATTTATAAGTACCTGTGATCTTTTTTTTATTTTCGTATTAGACAAATGCACCAGCTCAAGTTAAATTTAAAACTTAATTTAAATAAATAAAAGAAAGACGAAATAACATGTCAAATATTTGACATTCTTTCAAATAAAAAAAAATACATTTATCATCACGCTTCTTACCACATCACCGGTTGTGGAATTCTGTTGAAACATATTTCGGAAACTGGTATCCTTGGCGATAGGTTTATGTGCATGAAGTACGGTTACCAGCCGTCAAATCACACCTCTCCAAGATGGTAATGGTGGTGGAACCACAGGGAGAATTTTAGTGTGGAGTACAGTTTGTCGGCTACGGGACTCGATCTCAAGTTCTTAAATTCACAGGCCGATGCAATTCCACTGAACTATCTATCCCATATACAAGTTTTTTTTTTTAATCAAGTTTATTTTGATGTAACTGCCCATTAGTAGACACTTAAAAAATGCATTTTTGTAATCAATTTTGAGATATTTAATTATAAATATGTTTTTTATTTATTATTATTCACTATTTCTATTTTGTAAGAATAATTTTTTTGATAGGAAATACCACAATAGAAAAGTTAAATAAATGATGCACATTAATTCCAATTTAGATTCATTTGTTTCGTTTGTTTCTTGTGTGAGTTTTAATAACAGTGTAGTAATTGCGACAATAAAATTTTTGTTATTATTATGATTATTTTTTGCAAAATATTTCGAGATAATGTGTAGCGTTTTACGTCATATTTCCGATAAAATGAGTTATTATTACAAGGAGTTTTAAATTCTAAAATTACAGTTCATAGAATACGAAAAAATGACAGGGTCATTTTTTTGCTGAGTTCATTTTTGTTTTTTTTTGTAACTAAACTTTAGTTGATAACAATGTGTTAATTGTACCAAATGACTTTATTATTAATTAAACAGATAAAGCTGTGGTTAAATAAAAGAGATCAAAGTTTATTTTTGTCTTATTTTATTCGAGATTATTCTGGAAATTTCTCTTTAAACTTAAAGAGAAAAGAAATGTACTTAATCATTGTTGAAATAAAGTAACAGACAACTCGTGAGTCAGATAAGTGGAAAATATATATATGTAGAAAACAGTGAGTTAGATAAGGTATATAGTGAGTTCAGAAAATGGGTGACAAGCTTCAGGTAGAACGGTTCTTTTATTAATGATGAGTCGATAATCCTAATCTAAAAAAAACATTGTAACGCCCTTCGAAATCATCAATTTTTAAAAAATCTTTTATGGAATGTCATTGCTGTTTACATTCAAGAAGAATGGGCTCCTGTACCTATTTAATTTTTTTTTATGAAACTACATGATCATTGAAAACGCGGGTTGAAAATTCTTTATACTGCAAGGAATATGATTTTTTAAAGTTTTGTATTGGAGTTGTGACGTATCAAGTTCGATTCAATGGTACTTAACTTAATACAAAGACAAATTGTCAATGAATAAATAAAACAAAGACAAATTGTCAATTGCGATGTGGATTTCTACAAAATTACAGCACATTTGAATCAACTTATTAGGTCATCATCAAAGGATGGTCAGTTCAGCTTTAACCATAGACGCGTTTCGCTCTTTAGGAGCTCATCAGTATGGTGCGACCAACTAATGTACACATTTTTCTATTATACTTATATGTTTTTAATGAAAAATAATTATATCAAATAGATTTTTGAGTTTAGATTTTATATTAAAAAATCCATAAATTGATCTTATTGTAAAATTGAAATCGGTCATTTAACAAAATCAAAATTATTCTTTTTAACTTAACCAAATCTTATCTCAGTCTTTGCCATTTTGATACATTTATGACATTTATAGTCCTTTGCGATGAGCTTCAAGTTTCTAAAAAAAAAGTTTTAGGATCACTGTTAAGTAAATGTCATTATAGTGGTGGGAGAAATTTTAAAAATTGGTCAGTGATATTGCAGTTTAGCCATATTTTTTAAATTTTAGTACTTACGACAATCCAAAGTTTTTTGTTTGCCATAAAAATAAAAAATAGTTTGTGATATTTTGATGTTATTTCGAAATTTCAGACTCGGATCTTTTGTCGTACGGAAACAACTTACTCGTACTATAAAAACTTATTTACCGGACTTATAAACGTGAATAACTATTCCTGTCAATCCAATAATTATGTACTACATTCCCCTAGTATAGATCTTATTCTAATTTTCTGTAATTAAATAATAAATTATATGAATGACCTTGAATTAATTTTAAAAAAGAATCTAGATCATTCATTTTAGATACCAAAATATTTGTTTTATTTTATGAATACCTGATTTTATACCTACATTATTTTTCTGCATATGCACGTGCATCGAAGGTTACTATAATTTCTCGAACAATTAGTTTAATTGAAGTGTGGTACTTAATAATTGCAACGATATTTCAATAAAATCTGTATTAAATTGTTACTTAATTAGTTTGTTATCATTTTGAGTTACTTATTTAAATTTATTATCTGTAATTGAACTTTTCACTAGTTTCAACTGATAGTAATATTTATTTCTGGTGTAATTTTTTAACATGTTGCAAAATTTATTGATAAAATATGTGATCAGATACAATGTAGAATGAATTGTTTCTTTCCAGAGATAGCAATCGGGATATCCCAAATTTGTTTTTTCATATATATACGATGACATGACATTTTGCTAGACATCATTGTGAAAAAATTAATTATATTTTAATATTTTCATTTCGGAGAATTTTAATGTAACAAGTTTTTCATTCTAAATTCATATAATTCTTTGAAGCAGACCAATATGTAAACTACTTATTTACTATACATATCTATTAATACATTTTTATCAGTCTTTTAAGATAGTTTTTCTATTTCGATGTTCTTATAGGTCTATAAACGTACTGTAAACACGTCGTTGAGGACATCTACAGTGTGATCAGAAGTATGTGTTTCAGTTGGCAATACAATTCTGGGGATCTTTTTATTCCACAGTTGGTACAACGCCGGGTCAAGGCGGAAATACTATAGGCAAATAAAATTAAGATCGCTGCGCCATCTAGAACACTTCGCGAACTACTGTATTCAGGATAAATTTTTGACGTTTTAAAACTACAAAACTTAAATCGCACTTTAAATAAAATAAATAAATATATCATCACGCCTTCTACCCATTACTGGGTGTGGCACTCTGCCGAAGCAAATCTCGGTTAGTGATATATTTATGCGCGTGAAGAGCGGTTACCAGCCGTCAAATCACGGCCCTCAAAGATGTTAGTGGTGGAGGAGCAACAGGGGAAGCTTTTGAAATTATGAAAATTGTTTGTCGGCTGTGGGAATCGAACCAGGGTTCTCAGGATCCGCAGGCCGACTTCATACCACTGAGCAAGCCACCCCATAATATTAATATTATAAAACACAGAATAAGTCTCTGTTTTATATTTAATTTATTTACATGATTGTCACTATATATTAAATCTATTAAATTTAGAATAAAAATTAAAATATAAAAATTTTCTCTGCCTGAAATGGTTAAGTACTTGTACTTCAGAATTTCCAAACGTTTTCGGTTGATTATTTAATAAATTTATTATAGTGTCTACTGTTTCTGTTTCTTCTATTGTATTTATATCGTGCCTTTTCTCTATTTTGACGGTATTATTCGTAGCGTTTTAATGTTCACTTTATGCGAAATTTTGTATATCAATAGATTTTTCCATTCTCAAAATTTTGTTACTATTTTGAATTAATTTATCGTATTTTCTTTGCCTTTAGCAAATTAGTTGGTATTGCATTTCGTTTGAGATGTACAGTGAAAATTTTTATTTTGCAACAGTTCTATTTACATATTACTTGATTAACTTCTTACCATAAAAAAAGAGTTATTTGTTTCAGTAGGACTAAGAATATCAGTTTTCGTACGGACTAATAAAGGTTATTATTATTATTTATCACCATGTCAATTGTAGTAAAAATATTATTTTTGGTCCTAAAACGTATCTATGATAACGTAAACATTCCTGAAATAGCATTGTTTTAATACTGAAAAAGATGAAATAATAATGTAATAATTTTTTGTGAAATGTGGGGAACATACTACCGTATGCGGGTTAACTTTTTTTCTCTATTTTTAATCGCATAATCCATACTGCATGCTTATCTATTAATTCGGAAACCCTAAATTTTGTCTAAAATTTTGCTTTTTGTATTCCTTTCTTTGGCAATACATGAAACGATACATCTGGATGTTTTTTTACACCCTGGTACGCAGTAATAAATGAATCTACATTATATATTTTATCAACACACCGAAAATATATCAAAATATCTGTATCTAATATATAATACAGTTCAAAATGAGTCCTGGATATAGTAGTTCTAAAAATTACCGCTAGGTGGTGTAACGCTTAGCTGCATTTGCCTATTTGACATGTCATTTTTATAATAAATACAAATAGGTTGAGTGATAGAAATACTCTAGATTATTGCTGTGCGAGTAATGTTAAGAAATAAAAGGATGTTGGTAAGAGAAACAACGATTTTTATTGATCACTCTCTGTATAAACGCACTGTTTTTGGTATGAATGCTTTTAAATCTCACAGATGAATGACATATAACCTCAAAATTGTAAATTGTCATTCACAAAACAGAAAAAGTATTGATTAAATTTTCACACTAGCGTGAATTTTTTTTTGCAGATCGGAATGAAATTGGGCGCTTGTAAACATTGGATAGTCATACGCATCCTGTTAAAATATGAAACACATTCATCCTCTGTGAACAAATATATTCGTTTGTAAAGTTGAATTCTTATACACGGGACTTATGGCGACCGCAGGGCATGGACAGCTGCATTAGTTACCCTGTTACGCGATTTTTAATGCCATCTCTTGCTGCCCCAAATGAACTAAATCAATTTAAAATTAATAACAGGAATCATAGTAGGTAAAATTTAAATGGTTGACTGTGAAACAGATTACTTATTTAAATGTTTGACAAACGATGTTTTATATTTTGACGAGTAAAATTTGTAAATAATAAACTTATCTGTCGTTATTATTGCAGTCTATATTTAATAGTGAGAGGTGTCTTTTATAATTTTATATTTAATTTTATACTATTTTATAATTTTAGGCTACCACATTGTAGTAGAAACAAATTGTAAGAATATGTTTTTCCATGTTTTACCACGAAATAATTTATTACGTAAAACATTGCCGGAAAACAATAATAATAGAAATGATTTAATTGATATGCCTTATAGTAGTACTCTTAAGCACAATGTCGGTATGTAGTCTACATTTTCAAAATTGACAGTATCGATACACATCATCAAAAAAATTAAATATTGGGGCTGTTCCACATATTGACTAATGTAAGTAATTAATACAATATTGTGAAATTTGAAACTTTTATAATTATGAAAATTCTTTTTTAGTAAATATAAATTCATTTTCAACAATTTGGGATGAAAATATCTCATATTTATCAATAACAACAACATATAAGAATACGGATACTGAAGACAGTAACAAAATGATAAATGAGAGTGTGCGTTAGAAGGCGAAAATGTATATTATTCATATTCATTAGTATGTGTTTAATTAATATTTTAAATATGATTTAATAAAACTAAGCTTTTTACCAATTGTTTGTTTTTGTTGTTTTGTAATATATTTTCATTTTAATAATTTTGAAATATTTTAGTCATTATGATCATGAAAATGATAAATATGTATCCTATATTATCGGTATTTTTAATAATAATTACATGGGGCAACAAGAGATGTCACCAGCAACTGCGTAACAATCTTTTGTTATAGCTATGGTTACTTGTTCGGTGGGCGACCGTCACTTAAAATCGCACATATTTGGTTTGTGTACCTTTAAAATTGTGCAGTTTCATTTGAAAAACTAGTATGATCTAGAACTATCCATGTATATTGTATCAGAAGGAGAAAGCTTTTTATCGTTTAGTAATGGATATATAGGCATGCAAAGCCTTGTTTTTAACGAAAAATTAAGAATCCCAATTTATAATGGCAACACCACACGGTGGTATGGTATTTGAAAATTCACTAGACCAACAACCCGTTAACGATTCATGATATTCAAATCATAACGGGTATAAAACACTTATTTTATTAAATTTTTATGAGCGTCAGTTTCGCCACTCGACAACCGATGTCACCACCGTCACACTAGTACTACCTTAAGTTCCTGTTATGCAGAGTAACACATAAATAAATAAACATCCTTTTTTCATCACCTAGAGAAACGATAAAAGATGCATAATTAAAATAATATTTCGACACCAATAATTTTCAATTTTGAGGTTATATGTCATTCATCTATCAGTTATAAAAGCTGTTCTATAAAATGAAAAGTACCAAAAATTTTGCGCTTATATTATAGATCTTCGTAACGACATGTTTTCAGTACTTCTTCTTATAAGAACATCAATATAGAAAAAAATATCATGTATACACCAAGGACGTTACTAGATGTTAATGACCTAACACCTTTGCTGCATTAATTACTATTTAATTCTGCCTGTATCTGAATAAAACTAGAATCTTAATTTCACTCATAATCAATAAAACAATATAGATAAAAAAAACTGATAGGCGCCTGTCTTGTATCTTCAAGTAAAATAATATCCTACCAAATTTTATGCTTACATAAATCCGTGTTTGGACACATAATCCCCTTTTATCCACTAATGACATGTGAATTTTTATCCGTCAAATCCAGATAAGATAAGAATTTAAAGTGAGATAGAATCAACTTTGATTTTCAATATTTCGTAGCAGTAACTCGTACCAAATTCCTTTATGTATAGTTACATTACGCTACGCGTATTGTTCGCAGAAACTGCGAAAAAATAGTGATTTTTGTTTGAGTGAAACACGTGGTTCTCATTTAGAGTGCTGTGGATTTTTATTTGGATCAAGTTCTCAGTGTTTAGTGATGTGATTAGATATTATTATTTGTTTAAGCCAACTGAAATTTATGTAGTTTGTGTGCGTTAAAATGATACAAATTCGACGAATGGTTTATAATAATTTTCTCTCGTTTTGTGCCCGAGTTTTTGTTGGAAACAAATAACCTTGATTATTAATTAGTCTTACGTAAGTTTGTCATTTCGCAACTTGATTTTAATATGAAAATGTGAAATGCATAGAACGCAATATTAAAAAAGAAACTAATCTAAATGAATGCTATATTTATATTTAAAAATATGTATCAGTTGTTTATTGTTCAGTAAGTTAAAAGAACGATAAAGTGTTTTTGACTTTTTGTAATTTTTGATCGAACTGATAACTATAAATAACAGACATAAAAATGTATTACGCACTGTATATAGTTATTAAATAATATAATTGATAATAATTTAATCGCTAATATTAGAGCAAATATTAAAATTATGTTCTTAAAATCTGGTAGGTGGCTTAGATTGTGGATTTGAGAATCTGACAATGTCAAGACATTAAAGTTGCCCCTATGGTTCCTCGTTTTCTAACATATTTGGAGGCCGTGATTTGACGACTGATAACCGCACTTTACGCGCATATAAATATATCACTTAGCGAGATCTGTTATGGCTGAGTGCCACACCTAGTAACGGGTAAAAGAGGTGATGATATATTTTATTTAAAAGTTTGTATAAAGAAACTTTTTAATTACAAAAATGTGCCGAAAGTGAATTGACTAATCACATTGTATTTTATTCCTCTTTAATAGGTAATATCAAGTTTAAAATTTTATAGAAGTGCCTTGAAATTTAAATAATATTACGAACAAATGTAAAAAAAATTTCAATAGTTTGACAGTTCGTGCAAGCATTATTATTCTTATTATTACATAACATGTTTGTATTAACTAGTACTTCCAAAAATTATGTAATAATGGTAATAATAAGCCTTGTGCGAACTGTCAAACCATTAATAGTATATTACATAACAAGCATCGAAAGTGTAAGGTAAAGTGCGAGTGTACAAATTGAACAACGAGGCGCGCAGCACCGAGTGGTTTAACTACACGAGCACAGTTATCACACTTTCGAGCGAGTTATGTACACTATTTTTCAGACGACCACAAAATATTTCTAAAAAAAGTTTACAAGAGCAATGTTGTTACACTTTGACAGCTGATGCGTTTTTGTAGGTAAGCGTTGACGTTCGACGTTTGAGGTTAGGTATTGTGATACCAATTGTACTAACCATAATGTCAAACTATTGAATAATGTAAAAATATTAGTAAATAAGTAATTATTTATTTAAAAAAATAAGATTTATTTGTGCAAATGTTTTGAAAAATCTGTTAAAACTTCAATTCAAACAATAATACATATTCTTTTCATTTATTTTATTACTTTCTTTCATCGTAACGCCATCTGTTGTCAATCAGTGGAACTTCACCTGATATGTTAGAAGTAAACGTTATACTAACATACGAGGTGTTTGTTAGGTTCAACTTTCCGTAGTAGTTTATGTTGTTGTTATGGTTACTTTATGTTTTAGAGTGTTTTTAGGTGCCATTCACAAATAGTTTTGCTTTTGTCGATTTTAATTAGTAGTGACATCTGACATCTATCATAAATTTTTGAAAAAGTAAATGTAACTGTCAGATGTGTCAGTAGTTACACGTGCTGTCATATGTTGTTTATTTACTTTCGTATTTTTTGGAAGAGCAAAGTAAATATTATCATAATAAGAAAGTAGGTATTAATTTATTTTCATTCATTTTGACACTCGAATAAAAACAAACTTAGGTTATTGTCAATGCGAAGGATGATATAAAGAGACAAGTATATATCAGTACATCATTCTACTCTTCGTCCTATTGGTCCATTCCTAAGTATAAAACGTAAGGTTTACGTTTTATACTTAGGAATAGACCAATAGGACGAAGAGTAGAATGATGTAGTGATATATACTTGTCTCTTTATATCATCCTTCGCATTGACGATAACCTAAGTTTGTTTTTATTCGAATGTCAAAATGAATGAAAATAAAAACAAGATTAAATTTATGATAGATGTCACTACTATAACTAAAATCGACAAAAGCAAAACTATTTGTGAATGGCACCGAAAAACACAATAAAACATAAAGCATAAAACAAAAACTAATTTCGATTTGTGAATGTAGCTTTAGGCTATCACTAAAATGAGCATTTTTTAAAACAGTAAACTTGATTTTACCCGTTAAAAAGGTATAAATAAAATGTTATTAGTGACTTAGACGCAGAATTCAATTGTCTAGAAGATTTATTTTAAGCTTTTTGTCCTAAAATCAATAGGAAACAAGATTTCGTTACATGAAAATATTAACATTGTATTTCCTAAATTTCATAAATCAATTCACCACCCTGTAAGTAATTTGAATTAAAGACTTTTCTTCAAATTCTAGATGTGTATAAGTTTATTTGTTCTTTGATATAATTATATTTATCCTTTTAAACGTTTCTAAATAATTCTAGAAAAAAAAAATCTTCAAATATAAGTAGTAGACAATTATTAATTCTTAGTAACTTTCATTTGACGCATTTTTCACTCAAATAATTGAGAAAAACATGTTTGACCCTTAAACTAATTAATAATATTATTGAAAATCTGCATGTAGGTCATGTAATAAATGAAACAATCGGTATAATTGTTTATTTTAATTGTCATATGTTTCGACCTCAAACAGAGGTCATCGTCAGCTACTATTAAATAGTAAAAAACCATCAACAAAAATTCATAAATAGTATATTAAAGAACTAGTGTCATAAGGCAACAGGCCTTATGAAACGTCTTCTTCATACTATTTTTTCTGTTGGTGTAATTTTATAATTTTGTTAGATTTTTAAAAACTGCGACTAGTCAAAAATATAACTTGATGTTTTTACTTTCTTATACGCAGTATAAGGAAGTATTGGAATCATGAAAAAAATCGTTGACGAGATTTTCGCGGAAATACGTGTTTTGAGGTCCACTGAATCCGTTTTGATCATTTTCTCAATGATGTCTGTGTGTGTGTGTGTGTGGATGGATGGATGGATGTGTGTCCGAGTGTGCAATATCTCATGAACGAGATAAGATTTGTTAACGAAACTTGGTAATTATAAGTTTCATGAAAATACGAAGAGCTGAGTTGATTTTGAATGATATTGAAAAACCGGAAGAGGAAGTTTACTGGACACACAAAACAATAAATTCCATTTATTTCAAAAATGTAATCAGTTACGAAAAAAAGTTTCAAACAAAAGATGTTAGCAAAAATATTTGGAACATAAAATGTTATTTGCAATTTTCCTGTATATGCGTCTAATTTTGAGAAAAGCTAATTTTTATATTTAATAATATATTCGAATAATCATAGTAGCAATAGAAACAAAAAACAAAAACATGTTTCACATTTATATGTCAAATAATAATTGTCAAACGCAAGGAGCAAGTCATAAGTGTTCAATTCAGCGTTTTTGATATTAAATATGCTGTGTATAAGAAAGTCGTGTGGCGACCACACCAGATTTTTTATCATTCGTGTTGGTAGCATTTCTCGTAACACAGAAAATTGAAATATTATATTTTTTGACAATTAATCAATATTTTTTTCTGTATTGTGAATGTTTTGAATTTTGTCTGATTCTAGCATATTCTGTTCATAATATTTCAACATCAACAATTTACAATTTTGAGGTTATGTGTCATTCATCTGTCAGATTTAAGAGCATTCATACCACTCCTACAAAATAAAAAGCGCCAAAAACAGTGCGCTTATAGATCTCCTTAGCAACGTGTTTACAGTGCGTTTATAGTGCTATAAGAACATCGAAATAGAACAAATATAAAAAAGCAAGTCTTATAAGACAGTTGTCCAAAACAGTCAAGATAATTGTTTTCCATTTATCTATGCTGTATAATTATTTATTTTATATATCTCGTATATTGTACAAATTTATTTAAAATATTGAAAGATTTAAAACATTATTTCACAATTGCACAAATTATCCGGAACTCTTACAAAATTATCTCTATACATAAATAAATGTGCATAATTTTTCATTGATCTAACTCAATTTTTAATTATTGCTATAGGTACTTTATTATCTCTATGAGATTCGTATCATATCTGTTTAATTTCATTATCGCTGATGCATATTAATTGCTCTATGTACCTGGTGTGATAAACGACTGATGTTGAACATGAACCTGAATATATTTGAAGGTATCAGAGATGATTTTTGACGTGGGTTTCACAATCTTGACTTTTTGACAGGCGAAGTGACATGTGTGGTATTCGTGATGTATAACATCTTGAACATGTGTTGCGGAGTGTTATGTAATGGGAACTGTTATACGAAACGTCAAAATCTGACGAAAATTGTGCAAATTGTTAAAAGACGAACACATTCTTTTCTTCGATTCTCTCATAGCAATTTTATGTTATTCTGGCTTTGTACTTCGTCCAATACCTTTATATCGGCTTGAAATTAATTTTGGGTTTCTATACACGGTCAGAGAAGATTTATAGTTTTTGTGATTAAGCTGTAATATTTACTATGTGTACATATGATAGTGACGAAAGGCAATAATTATTTATTTTTTTGTTACAATTAATGATTTACAACCTACTTTCAATTCTCTATTTATAATAATATAACAATACAATACAATGGCGTTAATGTGAACAGAATAAATCCAGACTTGTTCATATTGTCAAATTTAAATGTGGATAATGAAATAAGTACGCATATTTACAAAATAAAATGATTACATTTTCTTCACGTGATTTTTACAAATCGTACATCATATCAAACTTTAAAACGTTGAAGCCAACCTTCACTAGCTTTAAATGGGCCTGACTTTTTATTGTATTTCTTATTTAATCCTTGTGTTTTTCTTTTAATATATCAATCGTAACTGTACAATTTCAGTTACTTTCTTAAAAAATTAGCAATTTTTGGCAATTCAGTTTCGGTTTTATTAATTGTGTCTTTTTTCTTCTTAAAACTGCAAATAGTGAATTTCGCTATAGCATATTTTTTTGATAAAAAGGTTACATTAACACCATTGTTGTGTTCAGACAAAATGTTTGCTGTTTCACATAAAGTGAGTGCAAAGAAAAAAAATCTGGTATGGTCACCAAACGACTTTCTTATACACAGCATATTTAATATTTAGAATATATGAATGTTATATAATATTATTAAACATGTAATTTAGATTTTCAGTAATTCAGCATTTGTCTGTTTGAATTGAAACATATAAAATATCAAATTTGTTTACGTATAATTTTTTAGTAATGTTGACAACTTTATGTCTAACTTTACTGATGGGGCATATACAGGTGTCCGTTTTTCGAGCCTAACCCTTGGTATCTCAAGAACTGTCGATTAAACAAACACGCACGCACACACGCACACACGCGCGCACGCACGCACGCACGCACGCACACACACACACACACACACACACACACACACACACACACACACAGATCATTGTTAAAATGATCAAAACGGATTCAGGGGACCGCAATACACGTATTTCCGCGAAAATCTCGTCGACGATTTTTCACGATTCCAATACTTCCTTATACTGTGTATAAGAAAGTAAAAAATTGTATATAGCAAATAGGGGATTCCCATTAGCAGTATGTACTGTGTTCATATTAACGAAAAATGGTTTACATTATTAGGTAGTAAGTAATATAGTATAGAGTAGTTATCATTTCAAACTTATTTGATCCGTACGGTGTCTGTATCATCAGTAATAATAATATATTTTTTTAAATAGAAATGTTTGTGTTTACAGTCGGATTCCCGTAAAAATTAGATTTCATTCATTGCGTTGCGTGAACTAAGTAAAAACATGTACATAATGCAGACATCTAATATAATATGTCTAGGACTGCATGCTGCTTACAATTTATCTATTACGTATATTATTTGTTAATCCGGATGGTCCTTACCTTCATTTATGGAATGGGATGATTGGTTATATCGTTCTTCAGTTTTCAACCAATTTCAGTATTATTTTTTTTTACAATTCAATTTCGACCTGTCCACCACCATTTTTATTTGCTAAATATTGAGAATTTTTTGTCAAAAAACTACGTTTTTACAATACCTGTACTGTAAGTTATCCATTAATGATAAAATTTAAACACAATAAGAGCCAGTTTTGCAATCACCGATTAATGTTAATCATGACTAAATAATAATGGAAACTACGGTTTCCATTATTATTTAATCATGGCCATAAATGGAACTTTTATTGCACAGTTAGTTTCCATGGTTACATCAGGACTATAATATTTGCTCACCATCCACCTTGGATAGTAAGTAAATATTATAGATCAAGGTCCTGTTTATTTTGGCAACAATTTGACAGCTGCTAATTTTGAAACCTATTTTTCTTTTCCTTCTATTTGTGTAGATATTGTAAAAAATTACTTACTAAACTTGAAAAACTGTCACTTCCAGTTCATAGTACGTAATATACTATTCTGCAATGCCTAAAAAATGATATACTGCTCCACTAATGAACGAGCTCAAAAATGTGGATCTTCCATTACTGGTTTTATCTAAATTTTAATAGACAATCATAAAAACTGATTTTATTGTCTGTCCTATGTATAGCCATTATTCAGAACTAATATTTAGTCCACCTAACAAGTTATATGCTCTGGTCTTTTAATTATTTCTAAATCTGTAATGCTTCTATTCAATTTTAGGATTAGCTTAAAGATATGTCAGTTGAACTCATTATTCAATTAATTAACAAAGAAAGTTATCTTGAAGTGTTGAAGTGGAATTAAAAACAGATAAAAAAATTAAAATGATCGTTGGATTTTCTCCACTGGCATTTACTTTCTTTTACGATAAGACGTTGCAAACACAAAGCTATTCACTTTTCAAATTCAATCAAATCTTACAGATCAATAATACTTTAATAGCTACATAATTAATTTGATAACGCCTCTGTGGTAAACAAGTATTACGAAAAAATAAGCAAATTCAATTTTAATCCTTTATAATTGTCATAATTTCAAAGATTAAAAGGTTGTCAATTCCTTATCCTCTCACGATTTCTTTATCACTGTGAAAATCACTTGAAGTTAAACAAAAATCTGATTTAACTTTTTTATCTATCACACTTCATTTGTTTCCTAGACACCAGTTTAACGTTTTAGATATTGCTGAAATATTGTTGTAATAAATTATCTTTTTTGTTGGCAATGGCTTGTGCCAAACTTTTTATCAATGGAACGATGTAATTTTGATGTTATCATGACAAATAAATCTAAATTGCTGTCAATCTATTTACATTTATAAATCCATGGGTAGAACAATTGCCGCGCAAGCGATACTTTTAAAATTCGCTGATTACAAATTGTGTTTAAATGGTACGAATTCCACTATGTAGATCCTCTACCGGGTGTTTGATTTTTATGGATCATAGGAAATACAATGGTAATTTATTAATTTTAGAAAAATGATGTAAATATAATATGGGGATGGACAACATTCACAAGAAGCAGAATGACATTTATGAAAATATAAACGTCAAATTAGTTACAAATGCGCCGACCTCTGTGGGTCAGTGGTTTAGAGTACTAGGTTACTGACCCAGAGGTCCTGGGTTCGATACCCGGTCAGGGCTGGCATCAACCAGTGTCTGTGACTGACTACAGCGCAGACGCGTCCATCATCATACCAATCCGGCTAGTAACCAAAGCAGTTGAAGCCGTATCATTAAAAAAAAGTTACAATGCATAACAACATGATGACTACGATGATGCCGATAACATTAAAAATATTGAAAATAATCACATAATTAATACTAACTATAAACAACCGCAAAAAAAAATTATGTGTTCAACATGGCAAAAAGCAGATTTACTGCCGTGGTAGTAAATCAGCTACTATTTTCCTAGTAAAACAAATAAAATTAAAATAAATAAATATATCATCACGTCTTTAACCCATTACTATATGTGGCAATCTGCCGAAGTAGAATTCGTTAAGTGGTATATTTATGCGCATGAAGTGCGATTATCAGCCGCTAAATCACGGCCCCCAAAGACGTTAGTGTAGGAGAAGCCACCTACCCCAAAAACAAATAACTATTATTCGATCTTCAATAACACGCAGGGAAAAACTAGTTGGTTCAATAAATGTAATATTTTCTTTACTTGAATAGAAATTGTAAGTTTATTAAATAAATATTTTCACAATATAACGAGAACATTGAATATTACCGATATTTTTTTTGTGTTCACGAGTGCTTTTGTTGCTATAGAAATATGCACGAGTCGAGGACAAATGCAGATTTTCCAAGAACAACAAAAGCCCGACAACAGCGAGAAAAAAAATCCTGAGCATCAAAAATTTTACAAAATTAATATTTTGACATGCATATATTATATTCATTTCATCATTATATGTTAGAGAACTTAGTTGCTAGGTAATTAAAAAAAAATTAGACTACAACTGTCTATTTTTTATGCAGAAATTTATCGCGCACTATTGCAAATTATTACTGTAATTGCACTAGTGCAATTATCACTTATTAATTCCCTCATTTCCATGACAACATGATCAAATATGAAACGCTTTTGGTTGGTTAAAGTCAAAAAATGTTCAATGAAATTAGTTATTTGTTTTATTAGGACTAAAAATACATGTTTTGGTTGCCGGACAACGCGTAGCAATATTAACTGGATTCGAAATAGTATTTTAGTCCGATTGAAATATATTTTTTTTATCCACTTATTTAGAAAATTTCGCAGAATTATTAAAATTAAAATGAATCAAATTAATAGTTATTTTTATAACAAGTGCCGAAAAAGGCTCGTTACGTGCAAGTGCAGAATTTAACTGAAATCTGCACGAGCATGTAACCTTTTTCGGCACGTGTTATAAACAACATTTTTCCTACAACTGTGCGATTTAGTAAATCACTAAAATATTATTAAAATTTATAAAATTTATAAAATTTTAATCATATTACATGAGAACGATGTTTTACGGTGTTGCTATGGTTTGTTTGTTGATTGCTTGCACATTGTTCTACGTTATTTAAAAATATTTCACTAACGTCAAAATAATTTCTTCAAAATCATCTTGATTGGAATAGTACAGTGAGTGATTCTTCATTATCATTAACACCTCCAAAGATAATTGAAGCTCCGGATCATACTATGTTGGATCTATTTTCGACAATGACAATCAACCTGCTGCTGGTACTTCTGAAGCTTTCGAAATTGTTACCAATAATATTACTGGTAATAATATGAACAGGTACGGAAGAAATCAATGTTTCTTTAGACACAAAAGTTTCCACTTTACATTATGTCAATATAAGCAACTGTAACAACTGTATTAATAATATACACAAACAATAAATATGCAGTATTTCACTTAGTCTTTAAATAAAACCATTTATCGATATATTTTACTTTGTTCGGTTCTTTTTATTAATTGTCTACAGATTAGATATACTGCAAATTAAGGTTACGTTTATAAACGTCAAAATATACTACTGCATATTTACTAGCGCTGGTTCACCGTATCTTCTTCTTCCATAAGCGTCTGTCAAAATATGAATTCCGCGCTCGGCGCGAAATTTAAATCGCTGTCAAAACAATATTCTTTTGACAGTTACGTAATGAAGCACTTTCCGCACTAGTGTTTCTTTGCTTTCGGAAACGCACTTGGTCTGCATTCATCTACTTTCCACACGTAACCAAGGCAATTATAGTTACGTAATAACAAAGAAATCGCACAGTTGTAGGAAAAATGATTTTTATCATCATGACAACTGTAATAAAACAGCAATTTTGGTTCTGAAATAGCGTTCTTTTGCTATTAGTAATCACTATTACTAATAATAGTGTCATATGCAAGTGGGAGAAAAAGATAAATTTATTTATTTATAATTTTTATAAGTAGGTATTTAAAAATATAAAAATAATTCGACGTAACTCTGCTTTTTTATTATACATAGAGGAAAACCTAATTTTACGTACTATTTTGAGAGAAGAAAGTAGAGAGTTTTCTGCGTATGTCGTGAAAAAATATATTTAAAAATTACATTTCACATTATCATATTAAATTAATCAACTCTGCAGTTCTACTAATAGTTCTAACAAATTTTCTTATTATTCTAGAAAATATTTCAAACTCTTAACAATAATAACATTTTTAGAGGAGGTTCTAAAAAAAGTCAGGCTTAAACAAATAACAATTTCTATCTTACTTGTGAACAAAGTGTAACAACCTCAAAATGAACTACCCATCTGACGGCTCCTTCTTCCCGGAAGTATACGATCCACCACTGCCTCCACCGCTACCCCTAGGGTACTACCAACCCCCGGTAGCGGCGGTAGTGCCGCCAGTGTTGCCAACTGTGCAGTATCCACTTAATTTACCCTGTAATACCTACCCTCAGTGGGATTATCAAAATGACTGTTTTAGCTACTATGCAAATGGTTGTTACAACGAATGCCGGTTTGTTAATATGTGCGATATTGAGGATTTTATGTGAGTATGGGGAATTTTTAGTATTATAAAATAATATTAATTTAATATAATGTGTCTAGAGGGATTAGAATTATGTTATTGCTTTAGGGAAATTTATAATAATTATTAGGTTAGCAGGGGCAGTAATTTATATATACCGTATTTTGTCGTAATGTTTCCTTTCCCACAAATATTACTGTTTGAGTGGTCCGAATTCCACTATAATCCGCAGGGCCATTATCCCGTAATTGGGAATAGGTTCCTGTTATGTAGAGTACCTATCAAATAAAAAATATATTGTTTGAACAACTGTCAAGAAACGCGCAATTTTTACATCGTTAGGGATATGTGAAGTTTGTGCTTTTTTACACGTGAAAAACTGATTATACAGGGTATCCAATTTACTAGTGCCATCATTGCTACCTCGAGAATTATAAGAGCTACAAGTTTGGTTAAATTAGCAAATAAATACCATTTTGCAAGTCTATTACAAAACTATTAACAACAAATATTTTTCGACCAGTGGTTCTCAAAATACGAGGTGCAACTTTTTTATTTTAAATGGGAATCTATTGTTTTTTTTGCTTATTCGATTCGGTATTTTTTTTCTGAATTCAACAACTACAATGTTCAGTACCCTCACATTATAATTTTTTTGACAAAAATGCATATTAAGACAAAATGGTATTTCATTGCTAATTTAATCTACTTTGCAGTTCTTATAGTTCTCGAGATAGCAATGGTTGCACAACAAAATGGAACACTCTGTATTACCTTGACAACATCCAAACTTTGTTTCGCTGTTTTGATAAACGTTTTTTCGCGGTTTTGAAAATCGATTAAATTTTTTTTTCTGACAGTTGTAAAAAAAATGTTTGGGCAAAATTCGTGTTTTTTGCGCGTTTGAGTTACTTTTTTGTCTCAACCTAACGGTTTCGACAGAAAAGTGACATTATGAACTTGATTGTTGTTAAAATGAGGATGGTGTGTTTGGATGAGAACGTTTGACGAAGACTGATTCTTTAATAAATCTGGTGCAATCCCATTTGATGCGATGTAGCATGATGTTATATTATTAATGTAGTAGATTTGTATTTGTATCTATTTCTAGCATTCGATAATAAATATTTCATACTTAATGAAACTTAATTGAAAGTAGGCTTTTCTTCCCTTATATTCTGATCGAAAGATGGCTATTTTCGCCCTAAAGCGAAAATTATTTCCTCCTTTATTTGTCGTTGATTTCATAGTAACTGTCAGCACAGTCTTAGATATTTATTTATTTATTTATTTATTCATAAATCGTACATATTTTTAAATTTTTATTTCAATAGCTTGAAATAATTGGTCCAAGAAAAAATCATATATGCACCTCTGAACTAAAGTATCATTTCCTCCCTTTTGTGATTACTGTTAAATGTCACGGGAGGAAATAATATACTTTCCTTCCGTTATACAAATAATAAAATAAATAAAATAAAGACAAAAAGTCAAATACGATGTGGAACTGAGTCTTAAAAAATAAGAAAATTAGGAAAAACCTTTCCATCACTTGTCACAAGTTCCAAAAATTAACAGCACCTTTGAATCAACTTATCAGGTCATCATCAAACGGCTGGTCAGTTCAGCTTTAACCATAGACGCGTTTCGTCCTTCCGGACTCATCAGTATGGTGTGATCATTTATCCAACTAGACCAACTGGGGAATAGTAGATTGTGATACCGTCTTAATATAAATAAAATAAATAAAAAAATAAATATATCATCACGCCTTATACCCATTACTGGGTGTGGCACTCTGCCGAAGCAGATCTCGGTAAGTGATATATTTTGCGCGTGAAGTGCGATTACCAGTCGTCAAATCACGGCCCCCAAAGATGTTAGTGGTGGAGGAGTCACAGGGGTACTTTTTGAAATTATGAAAATTGTTTGTTGCCTGTGAGAATCGAACCAGGGTTCTCAGGACCTACAGGCCGACTTCATACCGCTGAGCTAGCCACCTCATTATACAAATAATTATTTCATATAATTAATTTTCAAGTTTTGTTTGTACAACCGGCCATTAATTATAGGATAAATAGCAGTGCTGTTAATTTTTGAAAAAAAAGGAAATATTCAAATATGAAAAATTCGAATTATTGTTGAAATTAGTGTTTCGACTTTTCAGAGGAATTAGAATTTTAATTTAATATTTTTTTGTTTTACGAGCATTTATAAGCACTAAAAAACAAGGGACAAAAACCTATGTTAACTATAACAAAATACGCAATTTTAAAGGCCTGCATTAATTTCTAATAAATTTATGTTTTATTTATATTTGTACTATTACTTGTTTTAGCTCAGCTTAATTTGCACAAAGGAATTACTTTAGCTCTTTGTGTACCTAATTGTAAATTGTAGTTAATTAAACTTTAACAGTATGTTTATCTTTCAATGTATATGCAAATATTAATCTAACTTTGCTTGCCAATTTATCATTTTTATAAATTCGAAAGTCAAAATACGAATTTACAAATTAGAATTTCATCAACAGAATTAGTAAATAGTTCACTAGTCAGACAATCGTAGCCCAGAGGATAAAAACGAGGTAAAACTTGTGTTTCTTAATTAACAAACAAGAGGTCGTGCGTTCAAATCTCACTGACAATTTATATCAAAAAAATATGATTGTGTTTGAGTGGTTCGGATTCCACTATAAGCTGTAGGCCCCCTGTACTGTAATTGGGATTAACTTCCTGTTGTGAGTAACAAATAAATAAATAAAATAAATAAATATATCATCACGCCTTTTACCCATTACTGAGTGTGGCACTCTGCCGGGCCAGATCTCGGTAAGTGATATACTTTTGCGCGTGAAGTGCAGTTACCAGCCGCAAAATCACAGCCCCAAAGATGTTAATGGTGGGGGAGTCACAGGTGTAGTATTTAATGTGGTGAAAATGGCAGTGGGAATCGAACCAGAGTTCTCAGGATCCACAGGCCGACACGATACCACTGTGCCACCTACTCCATAAAATAAATAAATAAATGAAATTACTTATATGAGTCTCTCCCTCCACCGTGATTTGACGGCTGGTATTTTAAATGTGTGAAGAACAGAAAAGCAAGAAGCACGAAATCGTGTGATGCATAGTACTGGAGTACTTTGACCGCTAAACAAGGTGTCCTGAAATAAGTAGAGAAAGTAACCTTGAGACGGTTAATACTAAGTCAAACGTCTAAGCATAGCTGCCGTGATTTGTGTTTGACTGATAAACTGTCAGTTATTTGTAAACTGATATATGACAAAGGTTGTTATTTATTAATATCTTCATGTGATTTGTCTGTATCTAATGGCTCATTAATATCATTCAAACTGACTTCATTAGAATGTAGTTATGGAAGAATGCGCTCTCGTGATTTCAAATGAATAAATAATTTGTTTTTGACGCATTAAGAATATTTAATGTTGTTGTTTCTAATTTGTTTATATTTTTAGACGCGTTTTAATTAATGTTTAAATCTCATATATTATTATTCTTATTTACGCACTTTAAAATTATTTCAAATTTAATTTCTAGAAGTTTTTTTTTTTTGCATGGTGTAGATGGCTCAGTAGTATTGAGTCGGCCTGTGGATATGTGAATTCGGGTTTGATTCCCATAGCCGACAAACAATTTTCACAATATTAAAATTACCCATGTTGCTTTCCCTGCACTAATATTTTTGGGAATCGTGTTTGACGGCGGGTAACCGCACTTTATGCACAAAATATATCACATACCGAGATCTGCTACGGCAGCGTGCCACGCTCAGTATTGGGTAGAAGACGTGATGATATATTTATTTATTTATATTTCTTGAAAACGGCTACGAGGAAGATTGTAAAAACAATTCAATTTTTTATAAACAATATTTAAACTTTAGAAAAAATAATAACAATAATACGAGGTATCCATAGAATTTTGTATCAGAAAATACAATTTTCAGAAATACATTAGAAATTTAGTTATGTTTTATTATTCTTCTGACAGATGTCACTTAGATGTCACTAATATCAAATCGTGCTGTTAGTTGTATTCCATTTGCCACTTGGTTCACTTAAATATCTTTTGATAAATTAGACAACATGACTATATGAACTGAAATAAGGAAACTGATGCACTTATTGTGGTGAATTACTTCAAAGTAAATTAGAATAAGTAATTCTAGTACTGAAAATAAAGTCAGTGAGGTAATCTAGCGAAATAAACAAGTAATCTGGTTCAGTAAATGTAAGTTAGATCTGATCCAAATGGCAAATGGAATGCGCCTGTTGATACCCAGTTGCCATGGACATAGCTTTACTTTCCTTCCATAAGGAAAGAAAATAGATTTTCTAGAAAAGGATTATTTTATCTGTCAATTGAAAGAAGAAAATTTAACTTTCAGACGGATAGTAAAAAAAATACATTTATATTTACGATCAGTATCCAAGTTTTAATGTTTATATTCGTGTGATAAACGACTATTTTGGCAGCTTGCCAAAAAATGTTCATTCAATACAGAAATAGTTTTCGCAGTTAAAATATTGTATAATTTATATGCTCGACAACTTTTGCCATAAATTAATTTGTTGTATTTTGTAAGAAACATTATAAATATATAATTGAATCACGTCAGTGGTACATGCAATAAATAAATCATGCTGATTTTCATGTTGCAGTGGATTTTGCAGAATTAATTAAATGTATTACATGCATTTGTAATATAAACTGTTCAACCTTGGCGATAAACAATTTGCTGACATTAACTAGTGTCACATTGTCTTAACAATAATAATATCACGTTTAGTATAATTATTTATTACGCTTTATTTTTTCATGTGTACTACTCCAGCATATTTTCGTTTTAAATGTAATAAACTAGTAATTTATATAAAGTTTTTCTGTACGAGGTATACATATAATTGGATCTAGAGAAATATAGAATGAATGACTCAGGTTACATTAGAGAATAGTTTTTAGTTTACGAGGCCAAATTATTAATATTTTTGTTTTTGCTTTTGCAAATTGTCCATTAAGGTAGTACTAGCGTGAAAATTTGTATGCATGTGTTTACATAAAAGAACCTAGACGGGGTGAGTTACAATGGTTAACTCTATCTCCGACCAATGCATAGCTAATAATTTACCCAGATATGTCATCACATCCCGTATAACCAGACGCGACAATTCAGAAAAGCTATAAACTCAATAAATAATGATCGAACATATGCACAAATAAATTTGATAAACAAAGTAAACTCAAGTCAACTTTAGGAAGATTTAATTAGTCTGTATCTCTCGAAGCTGAGTTGATAGTGAAATATCATAATTTATAAACAAAACCAAATTCTGAATTGTCCGTTTTGTTACAAATATATTGGTGGGGATAACCAGGGGTGAAAGTAGATTTATTTTCTTACTGGTACGCTACTTTGAAGAATAAAAAGTTTTATATTTTATATATAGCATTGATCAAAATAATTAATAACCCTGAGAGGAATATCTTTGGAGGCTACTATCAACGGTACATTCAGTGTCAAGAAATATATTATTAATAAATATTCATAAATGCGTATGTTGCACATGTTTCGGCGACCAAGTGTTTTCACTGAGACTGTATATATAACTTTGACGTCAAAATTGAGGTACGCCATTCGTTATATACCTGAATGGGTGGAGTTAAAGCGCATTCCAGCCAGGGTGTTACTTTGGTTTGTCGCGTTCTATATGCAATACTTATTTTAATAATATTAAAAAAATTATATATTTCAGGTAGGTTCAAGTACAATACTTTCGAATATTTATAATGTTGTTATGAACATTTTTTTCTTTTCTTGTCATTCGTTTTCACGAGTTCGCTAATCGTCTTTATCCTAACCACGATTTAATATATGGCTGGTATTAAACATCGTCATCGGAGGACCAATAGTTGAAATAAATATTAATGGTGAAATATACGAAACTGTAAGCAAATCAGTAAAAGTAACAGAACATAATTTGTTATGAAAACTTCGGAATTGGGCTCGTTCAGATTTCATGTTACAATTTCCAAAAATTTTAAAATCATGTCGCACTTATTTGTGAACTTTTCTTACCGGTACTCCGTATCGGCTCTATTTCTCTTACCGGTACGGCGTACCGAACCGTACCGGCCTACTTTCACCACTGGGGATAACTATTATATAATTATTTATTTGGCATGTAACTAGCAACGGTTATAATGGCAAGAAATGTTCGTCTCTTTGTAACCAAATTTGAGACTGTATTTATAATTGAATGATATAAATTTGATGAGATAGTTAAATTTGTGTGCATTTGTTATCTGTATATTATTTAATACTACAAATAACAATGTATGATCAGTAATCACTAATCAGTAATCGATTGGATGTACCTATATTAAATATTGACTTTCTCTTAAATCATTTGAACTATTCTATTGTTTCATTTGTCTTTTGTTACAATTTTATTAGCTGTTGATAAGTTACTATTGATTTTTCTATTCAATATTTTTGATAAGTACTTAGTAATATGATATTAACTACAATTAAATGCGACAATATGATAATTAATTTAATTATATTATTAATTCAATTTCAAGATAGAAGGTAATTCATCCGTTTAGAATTAGTTATTTGTATATCTAGGTCGCGAACTGGTTATCTACGTCGAAGAAAACTTCAAAATGTATTACAAATTGAATTTCGAAATGATGCTTTAGAGGTTGGCGTTTATAACGTGATCACAATAATTACTCATTTGAATGTCAAACAAAATATGCAAACATGTCTGAGACTGAACATGTAAGAATAAAAATGTCTTGTGTTAAATTCAATTCTATTTTTTATATTTTTATTTTGTGGCTTCTTTGCCGGACCAACTACTTAGGTCATATGCCGCCATTACGCCCTGATCTGCGTTTTAGTTGTTATTGGTCAACAGCAACGCGAGTTTCTCTGGACGGTCACCCATCCAAATACTACCCGCGCGCAACGTTGCTTAACTCGCGTTATCGCTTAGATCAGTTCCAACGAGTGCAGCCATGACCGTTGACAAATATTTTATATTTAAAATAGACCATAAGAAACATAAGATATATTCATTAACCAAATATCAAACCAAATGTGTTGGATAAACAGCAAATATGATATCTGTGGGGAGAAGTGCTGGTCTATCACCTCGCTCTTTCTATAACTTTATTGTTTCATATTAAATTGTATGGAGGGGGAGAGGTCAGCTGCATGTGAGTTTCCATTTAAATAATATTACACAATAGTTAATTTCATCGTAAAAATTGGCGAAACAAGCTCTACATGAACATACGTATTCTGATGTAAATAAACCATGTATCCTACCAAAACTAAACTCTTGATTTCGTTTCTAATAAAATGCTATTTGTTTGTTTGTTTCAGGAATAATGAGAAGAGGAAAGAGAAATCTAGAGACGCGGCGCGTTGTCGACGTTCTCGCGAGACTGAGATATTCACAGATCTGGCTCAAGCTTTACCCATTTCCAAAGAGTCTGCCGGACAGCTGGACAAGGCGTCCATCATGAGGCTCGCTATCTCCTTCCTTCGTGTTCGAGACATGATTACACTTTGTAAGTATGCAAGTGTCAATCTCTTAAAATACCTATTTACATAACAAACTTTTCACATGAGCGCAATTTTAAAAGCACGAATGGAGCGAGTGCTTTAATTTGTGTGAAAGGTACAAATGATGATTTCGAGCACGAGGTTTGTACAATGTTTTTTGTAACAAGCAAAAATTATATAATCGGTATTGAGAAAATTTATTAAATTTGAAGCGTGAATTTATATTGACAGTTTAGTATGCCATGAATTGACATTTGTTATTTGAAAATAAATTGTTTATTACTTTCTTATACGCAGTATAAGGAAGTATTGGAATCGTGAAAAAAATCGTTGACGAGATTTTCGCGGAAATACGTGTTTTGAGGTCCACTGAATCCGTTTTGATCATTTTCTCAATAATGTTTGAGTGTGTGTGTGTGTGGATGAATGGATGTGTGTCCGTATGTGCAATATCTCATGAACGAGATAAGATTTGTTAACGAAACTTGGTAATTATAAGTTTCATGAAAATACGAAGAGCTGAGTTGATTTTGAATGAAATTGAATAGCCGGAATCGGAAGTTTACCGGACACACAAAACAATAAATTCTATTTATTTCAAAAATGTTTCAAATAAAAGATGTTAGCAAAAATATTTGGAACATAAAATGTTATTTGAAATTTTCCTGTATATGTGTCTAATTTTGAGAAAAACTAATTTTTATATTTAATAATATATGTCAATAATCATAGTAGCATTAGAAACAAAAAACATAAATTTTAATTTTTGCTTTATCTAGTTATCTATGTCTTCTTACGGAAAGAAACTAAATTACATGTTTAATAACATATATTCTAAATATTATATATGCTGTGTATAAGAAAGTCGTGTGGTGCCCACACCAGATTTTTTTTCTTGTAAAGCTTGTTAAAGTTTGTCTGATGGATGGCGTTATAAGCCAATGTTTTTATTACTTTTATAAAATAAATAAACAAATATATCATCACACCTTGTACCCATTACTGGGTGTGGCACTCTGCCGAAGCAGATCTCGATAAGTGATATATTTTGCGCGTGAAGTGCGGTTACCAGTCGTCAAATCACGGCCCCCAAAGATATTAGTGGTGGAGGAGCCACAGGGGTAGCTTTTGAAATGATGAAAATTGTTTGTCGCCTATGGGAATCGAACCAGGGTTCTCAGGATTCACAAGTCGACTTCATACCACTGAGCTAGCCACCCCATTTTATTATAACTTCATTAAAACGTGTGTATATATGTACAATTAACGTTTTATAGTCAAAATTTAGAACGATAAAAATGGGTGTGTTTTTCAATAACTTTAAAGCCCAAGTGAGCAAAATGGAACTTTACTTCAGTTTCCAGGGTAATGTAATAGTATATTACGTACCATGAATTGTAAGTGACAGTTTTTAGGTCAAGAATGTAATTTGGGAAATCGAAGCCGGAAGAGTCAGGATTTCCTAAAAATTCACCTCCTAAAAAAAATCACTTATAGTTCGAGGTTAGTAAGCTATTTTTACAATTCTTGCACAAATAGAAGAAAAAGAAAAATAGGTTTCAAAATTGACAGCTGTCAAATTGTAGTCAAAATAAACACGACATGTAATATTGACTTACTGTTCACGGTGGACAGTAAGTAAATATTAAAGTCCTGATATAACCATGGAAACTACTGTGCAATAAAAGAACGCAAATTTCCAGTTTGGTCGCTAATCAAATTTGTTTTCATTTTGGCCACCGGAATCACAAACCTATCGATAAAAATATGTAAACAAATATTATTTTAACTTAACGTATTTTTTATTGAGTCTTGTTTCATTCATGCTTTTAACTTTCAGCCCACTGAATACATATTTGGCAAACGTAAATTGTAAAAAAACGATTTAACGATTTATTTCTGCAAACAATTTTTCGTTTAAGTATTTTCCGGATACGAATATAAAACATGTTTCTTGTTTTCTTATTTACCACAAAACACCTCCTTGTTTCAACGAATTAGTTATTTTTATAACAAGTGCCGAAAAAGGCTCGTTACGTGTACGAGCACGTAACCTTTTTCGACACGTGTTACAAACAACATTTTTCCTACAACTGTGCGATTTAGTAAATCACTAAAATATTATTCAAATTTATAAAATTTTAATGATATTACACGAGAACGATGTTTTACGGCGTTGCTATGGTTTGTTTGTTGATTGCTTGCACATTGTTCTACATTATTTTAAAATATTTTACTAACGTCAAGATAATTTCTTCAAAATCGTCTAGATTGGAATACTACACTAAGTGATTCTTCTTTATCATAAATACCTCCAAAGATAATTGAAGCACCGGATCATGCTATGTTGCATCTATTTTCGACAATGACAATCAACCTGTTGCTGGTACTTCTAAAGCCTCCGAAATTGTTGTCAATAATATTATTGTTAATAATATGAACAGGTGCGGAAGAAATCAATGTTGCTTTAGACAATACAAAAGTTTCCACTTTACATTATGTCAATATAAGCAACTGTAACAACTATGTTCATAATATACACACACAATAAATATTATGTATTTCACTTACTTAAAACCATTTATCGATATATTTTACTTTGTTCGATTTTTATTAGTTGTGTACAGATTAGATATACTGCAATTTAAGGTTATGTTTATAAACGTCAAAATATACTACTGCATATTTACTAGCGCTGGCTCACTGCATCTTCTTCTTCCATAAGCGTCTGTGGCCAAAATATGAATTACGCGCTTGGCGCGAAATTTAAATCGCTCTTAATATAACTTTTTTTGCAGTAATGGAGCACTTTCGGCACTAGTGTTTCTTTGTTTTCGGAAACGCACTTGGTCTGCATTCATCTACTTTCCATACGTAACCAAGGCAATTATAGTTACGTAATAACAAAGAAATCGCACAGTTGTAGGAAAAAATATTTAAAGATACATGCAACTAATATAATCTACCCGTATAATAAACCGACTAATAATTAATGCTTGTAAATAAACGTGAGAAAATCTGGAGGTTGTGTTATAGAAATAACATTGAATTCATTGGGTGATATGAATAATAATAAAAAACTATTTGGTCTTTTCTCCGACGTTCACCCTGGACTCACATTCGTAATCATTTTTTCTTCTTCTACGCTCGTTCTTTAAAAGATCTTTTTCACTATAAACACAATTAATTATCAAGAGAATTTTTTACTTCTGCACAGTAGTACTTCAAAAATAATAGAAGTATCCATATCTTAAGGTCGCGTGAAAAATGCTGCTAAATGTTTTGTCCTACAAATCTCAAAAACTACTGAACCGATTTCATTTATTTTTTGTATACATTAACTATTTTTAATATAGATTGTCATGAATATAAAATAAATTAATGTTTAATTTAAATTATTTTGAAATAATGAATTTTATTTTAATTTAAAATGATTATTTACTTTCATTTTAATTTCATGACAATCAGCAAGATTAAATGAATTCAAATATATCTTACTTTTGCAAAACAATTGTTTCGTTTTTCAGTTTTGTAGGACAAAAGATTTGTCCATAAGCGTAATATAAAATTAGTTCAGCGTAATTCCGCTTAGCGGCGCGTTAATCGTACTACACTCAAACTTACGTCCGCTACTGTCTCGCTGTGCCGCGATGTTTTCTCTATTAGGAATGAATGTTATTCTTTTATGCGTACATGAGTAGATAAAATTCTAAGGACAGGAAAACAATTTAACAAGTGTAAATTTCATATACGCTCTGTGAGTGAGTAAACAATAGAAGATTAAAATACAAGTTACATCAATTCTCATTGTTTAAAATCGTATAAAAATAAATGAAAAGAAAACAAAAATTTTTGCGTAGATTTACAAAATATAATATCCAATACTATTTCTTCTGTTGCGCTTCAAGGATGTACTGCGGATCTTTACATTTTTGTTTTTTTTTAATTCTACCCAAAATTAGTTCAACGAGAACACATTCTTTATAAAATAAAATAAGCTTCGGTTCCATTTTGGTCTTCCATAATTCTTCGTCAAATATTATTTCTTCCACAAATAATTTTGCATTATCATTCAAATATACAATGAAATATCCCTTTTTTCTATTTGTTATGCGCATTTGACCTTGAATCTGAAATGGTAGTATTTATTAGAAAAATTACTCATATACTACGATTTTCAGAACGTACCTGATAATAATATGAATGATTTGTTTTCAACTGAATTTTGTTATTTTTCTTCTCTAAATAAAACGATTTATTTCTCGTTATTTCATTTTCCAGTGCTACTTCCATTTCCTCCATAGAATCATAAAGACTGTAAACACATTTTATTTCAATTACATGTGAATCATTTAGTAATCCTGCAAATAATTGAAATTTGTAAATGTATTTAACGCCAGAATTTTTTTAAATAAATTGTTACCATCAGGAGATGCAGCCAGAAAACAATATTCTCTATCAATATAAAGTCCCGCCAAAGTAATTTTACATTTAAAATCATTCTCAAATTTTTTACGCGCTACTTCCTCTTTGATTTTTCCATGTAAAATGGCCGGCGTATTTATGCTAGTTGGGAACAAAATTTTTTGCACTAGCGAATGGCATGATGTAGTATTTCTCCTATTAATAACAGCTCCAAAAGTAGATGCAGTAAGTCTATTTTGCCTTTCAGCTCTATACATTGGATTGTCAAATTGTCCAATTGTTTCTGCAGCAATAAATTTTCTTTCATCTTCCGATACCTAAATAATAACAAAATTATTACATATATACAAGCTAAAATTATTACCAAATATATACTTTTAATGTTATTAAAAATCTTTCACATTCAGCTTGCAATTCAAGTCCTTCAATTTCGGGTTGCTCTGCTTGTCGGCCGTAATCAGTATTAGGTAGTACAGAAGCTTTACGTTTACGTTGCATAATATCAGCTGAACCTTTTCTGTGTTTATTATAAGTTGAAATGTATTTTTTCAAATTGTCGCCAGGACTGTGCCCAAAAGATTTTTTCCAGGGAGCAACGTGCCAATTTACCCCTTCGTTGTATCGCAGGCCAGCTAAGTAACTTCTAGTTTGAAAAGATCCTTTTTGGGAGAAATTTATACGTTTTCCAGCATTAAATCTCGCCAAAATATTCATAAATGTCTCAGCCCGATTATTTGTTTCTTTATCTATTAAAGATTTAGATTTTCTTATAACCATTTCCAGAGCTCCTGAAAAAGTACAACAATATAATTAACATTACATTATAATATTGAAATCTACCTTGTATATACTGAAATATTCCAGCTTTTTTAAATTCTGAAACTTTTTCACTTAAATTTTCTCCAGAATTTTCACAATAATTACTGCACGATGTATGATTATCTAATACATGATATGGTGTATTCTGTAGAGCTGATTTTATTGTTTCAATGCTATTAAGTGCATTTAAATAAATACATTGTTGGACAGATTTTTGCAGTTCCTTTATTAAATTATTTGTAATTAATTTTCTTCCTGCCGGCGGAATGCTTTTATCGGTTTTCACTGCGTGTAAGGATTTTCCATAATTTTTGACGACATGATTCATACATTCTATTTTCTCAACACGTTGTCCGTAGGACACTCGCCGTTTAATTTGCACAAATACACTGGAATCACCGTCGGCGATAAAGGTCATGTAACGAATTCCATGCATTTCTTCACTCCTGGAAAATCCTTCCACTATGATGTCGGCTTCCATAGCTGAACTCGATCCGCTCCAATTTCGGAAGCAAGTGTGTTCAGGAACATTTTCTTTTTTATTTGCAGCTCTGGCACAAACAGTGCAGTACTTATTTCGTACTCCAACCCAAAGTACTTTCCCTGTTTCTCTGCCTATTATGACGCCCTAGAATCATACATTTTAAGTAATAAAATAAATAAAAATTTGAATTAAACAAACTTACAACACCGGAGGCTGCATTGTAATTATGACCATATGATCTTTTACTCCAACCGCCATCCAAATAAACAGTAATTTTCGGAACATTATCCGTATCAATATTACCATTTTCTATTGCGATCTTTTTTTCTTCTTCGCCAGTTTTTTTCATGGTTTCCCATAAACTATCTTTCCATAGCTAAAAATTATAATAACATTAACAGACTTCATAAATATAAAAATAATTGAACTTACATCACCCAATTTGCTTTCAGTTTCATTAAATTTATATCTTGGCATCGGAGGAATGTCCATAACACAGTGCATTTCTTCCAAATGAGCGTAAGTACTGCCTACAGCCAACGTACCCCATACTGCACCAGTATTTATGACAGATTGAACTTTGGCAGGATTTTCAGTTTGAACTGAATATTCTCGCAAACATTGAGAACATCGCAAAATTATTGTTGACACTAGACCAGTTCCTCGTCTGTCTTCTTCTACAGGGTACAATTTCCCAAATGTACAAACTGTATTATGCTGGTACTGTATATTAATTACTTGTTGAGTATAAAATTCAATTTCTACTATTCTGTTACCGGTAATAAAATTACGTGTACTAGTATTTTTTATTTCCTTCTCAATTATGAGCTCATGTTTTTCAATACTATTTAATAAATTAAATAAATTAATATTTTAAAATTGTCAATAATAAATATTGGTTACCTTTCTAATTCTTTCTCAGATATAAACGATATTTCCGGTGTACTAGGCTGTTCGATATTTTCTACATTGCTAAAAAGAAAAATTATGAATTCAAAATTAATTAAGAAAGTAAAAATATGATTATATCAATTATTATTGATAAATGTTTACTTTAAAAACAAAAAAAAACAATTTTAAAATGAAATCAGATCTAATTTTTTATTATTTTTAATCCTTTCATTAGGATTTTAATTACAATTTTTAGTGTGAAATTCTTTTGAGAAATAATATGTTACATAAATTAATGTACCTTTCAGACAGACTCCTATTTATAGATTTTGATGGAGTAAGTAATGTCTCGGAGTCCCAAACTTGTTCTAAATTAATTAAATCGGACGTTGAAGAAGAAGAAGAATCTGAAGTATGAGATGTAGTTTTTGGTTTGGTAAAAAAATCAAGATGTTTTCTAAAAATGCAAAATTTTTTAACTATACTGAAATGTGTATTTTGTATTTTTTTATTTGGCTTTCTTTAATTAAATAAATATAAATGCCGAAAATATTTTATTAATATTAAAAACACCTTGCAGACGTAGATGGTTGAGGAGATATTTCTTTTTTAGCAATATTTTTCTTTTGATGCCTAATTTTTGCAACTCTAGCTTTTCGATTTCTTTTGCTAATTTTACTTAGACGAATTCGCTTTGGTGACATTTTAATCTAAAAATTGCAATTTGGAAATGAAATGATTAAAAGAGAATAACAAATTTAACATATGCTTTACAGTAATAAATTATTACTTATTAACATCATGCAATAATTTTTTTAATGAATATGTATTGATACATACATACTTTGATAATTTACTTACCACTATGTTATATATTCACACTCACTTTTCCAAGATTGAACTTAAATTAATTTTCTTGTATGCACTATTCAACGAACTGTACCAGAATAATTTGTATGTGGTGATATTTCAAGCTTCCCTTAAAATTGTAAGCGATAAGAGAGGGAACGTTGATTTTTTTGGGTAATAAATTGTGTCCATTTATGACACAAATCGGTTTGTGGCTGAGTGAAATGTATGAGTGTTTGCGTAAAAGCGTGTGTTATAGGGCTGGGTAGTTGTGATTTTCTTATTTATTTTTAAGGTTTTATAATACGGCGATAGTGGTGGATATTTGGCTTAGAATTTTTTGTTTTTTTGTAAGTGAACTATGTTTTATAATTTCACCTAAATACGCTGCATCTTCTATAAAACAATATTAAAATAAGTTTGTTTGTAAACGAATGAAGCATATATATTTCGTGTTAGTTTACCTATATATTTCAGGACATGATGATAGAAAAACATAACATCATAAAGCTTCGAGTTTATCGTTTCGTCTCCCAAATGTAAATAATACATACTACAGAATAAAATTAAAATCTATTGCTACGAACACTCGTGGTGCGAGGAGGGGAGAAGAGGGAGAGTTTGCTGGTAGTAGAAGTAACTATTGGCATTAGATTTTGCGCTCACAGTGCTCTTCTAAAGTACAAGTGGCGCCTACGGAGAGCGGTCTGCGGATGTTACGAATACTAACACATTTTAACGCGACCTTAAGCTCGTTGGTTAACTGAGTTTCACATAATTTGGGTATTGCTAGAAGTGCAAGAAAATAGACACCGGTATATATTTTAAAAATTATTTACAATGATACACCGTACCGATCATTTAAGTTTTTCTCTTTGATAGTCGGCAAGATAATAAATATAAACTGGACATGAGTATCATCTTACTCTATTATGACTAATAAGCTCAATTTATTTGATTCTTTCAATTCTGAGTATGTACTTAGAATTTGTTAAGCATGGCTAAGAATATACATATATTACTTATATCACCTATTAAATTTATTTATGGTACAAGGTAGGGGCGTGTTTGGGTCATTATTAGGAGCAGAGCTGGGCAGTAGCTAGCTACATTTACCTTAGCTGTAGCTGTAGCTTAGCTAACTGTGAAAAAATATAGCTGTAGCTTGTAGCTAGCTACTTTTTTTTCTATTAGCTTAAAAATAACAACTGAAGCTACTTTTAAAGCTACTTTTTGTAGCTTAAAGCTACTTTTTAAGCAGAAGGTCAACAAATTACGCATACGTACAAGCTAAACCCACACAAAATAATTATTTGTTGCCGGTTCTAACTGGCTCTAATACGCAAAAATACACAGTAGGTGCCAGATGGTATTTGCTATTTTTCATATTTATGTACATAATAATAAATTAACAGTCATTATAACAAAAGAATGATCATATGACAATGGCAAATTTAAGTATTTCACAATAATTTAAAAAAGTAGCTTTAAAATATAACAGCTACTTTAACGAAAGCTTTTAGCTGTAGCTTAGCTATATTTTACAAAATATAGCTTATAGCTGTAGCTTAGCTACTTTTTTAAAGAATAGCTGTAGCTGTAGCTTAGCTACTTTTTTTAAGTAGCTTGCCCAGCTCTGATTAGGAGGCAACTTGAATAAGTTTTTGTGTAAAATAAATACATAGTTCACTAGATAATAATAGATTAAAATATAAAATGCATAGACTACTTCATTAACATAAATATTTTACGTTATTCTAAGCGTTTGAAATTATATCATAACTGGAAGAATCACATTTTAATTTTTAAAATATGTGATGATTGCTTAATTACATATTATTTGATTTGACATAAGGTAAGGTGGGAAGTTGTAGTTGTGAAAAAAAGAGAATTGAAGATTCATGTAAATGTTTTCCAGAAGAATTTTGAAAACATGAATATATGATTTAATTAAGCATCTTTGTTTTAATGGAATAAAATATTATTGCCCGGGTGTCGACATTACAAACTTAAGTCGGCCTGTGGATCCTGAGAACCCTGGTTCGATTCCCACAGGCGACAAACAAGTTTCACTGTTTTAAAACTACCCCTGTGGCTCCCCCACCACTAACATCTTTGGGGGCCGTGGTTTGATATCACTTACCGAGATCTGCTTCGGCAGAGTGCCACATCCAGTAATGGGTATAAGGCGTGATGATATATTTATTTATTTATTTTTAGAATATATTTTTATACATTTATTTCATTTTAAAAGTCATAAAATAGACCAAAAGTACATTCATATCTCCAAAAAGTCAGTAATTTGACAATTTAATCGATTTTGAATCTCTCGAGATCCCAATAGTAGGACAAAATAAAAACACATCCTATATGTCTCTAATTTTATTCTCTGTTATTAAAATTCTGTTTTGAGTGACATAAATTATGTTTCTGGTCATTGCCATGGTTATATTTAGAGTAAGAAATAATTTAAAACGTTGTTTACTCATTCAAGAGGTATTTAACACAGTTAAAAATATCCTGGTTTTGTTTAAATCACGAATTGTTACGCATTGCATTGAAACACTGAAAGTGAAATTATTGGCTCGAAATTTTAATTCTACCTACATGTGTTACGAGTATAATGAATGCCAGTTTTCCAATTCATGGTTAAATTGATAATCAAGAAATTGTCTAGTATTACGCTGATGATTCTTATCGCTTGCCAGCTGTCAAGATATTTTTATTTATGATCTCTGGTCTGAACACGAATAAGACACACCATGTAGCGAACTAAATTTAGTCACACAACTAATAGTCTGACTACGTTTACACGTAGGGCAAATATGTACTTTGTCTTTAATCTGACACAAGTGAAAAACTACTTTCTTCTTGAGGTCAAATAAGAAATTAATTAATTAATCAACTAAAATTATATCCTCAATATAAATAATACGATAAACACTGACATTGATTTTATAAGTTCTGTATAGTTCACACAAATAAAAGATTTAAAAATAAAATAGTGCTCTTAAAAGTTAAATAACTTATGCACATTTGATCACATTTTAATGAATGATAGAAAGACATATACATATCTTCAAGCTACATCCGAACAAATGGGGTAGCACGAATCCTAAAATCACTCATAAAATATTCACTCATTACATTCATCAAATAATCAGCCCTCATCAAACACACCACCCTCACTTTAACGACATTCATAGATTACTCCATATAAACTCATTTATTTATTACACTCGAAATCATTTATCACACAACAAACCTTCAATTACATCTATCCAATCATGCCTATTCACTTATCATTCATCTTCTTTCTTCGACGTACATAACATATGCATAAAACATCTCAAATTACTCACGCTTACTCCTAACAATGAATCTAATAATGAATCTACAAAGATTAGAAAAGATGAAATGCAGTAACTGAAAATGAAATAAAAAGATAAGAAAGGAAGGGAGTGTAGCTCTGCCCTTGTTTTTGAAAGTGAATTCCACGCGTAGGATCGAGATTTCCTAAATATTTGCGACCAAAAAGTCACTTATAGAAAGACAAAACATTATTTTTGTAAGGTATCCATCAATGACAAAATTTGAACACAATAATTGGAACTATTATTGCGCAGTTGGTTTCCATTGATACATCAGGACTATAATATTTACCTACCATCCACCGTTGTCAGTAAGTTTATATTATAGATCAAGATCCTGTTTATTTTGACAACAATTTGACAGCTATTAATTTTGATATCTATTTTTCTTTTCCTTATATTTATGCAAGTATTGTAAAAAATGGTTTATTAACCTCGAACTGTAAGTGATTTTTAGGTCGCGAATGTTTGGAAAACTCGACCCTGTGGGTGTTGATTCCCCAAACTACATTCTTAACCTAAAAACTGTCACTTACAGTTCATGGTACGTAATATACTATTTAAGGGAGAACTTAGACAGTATTTGTAAACAATATTATTTTATTATTCTAATGCTCAGTTTATCATTCAACTGTTACGTTTCTACTATAATTATCTGCCTGTTAAATATAGGAGGATACATAGAAATTTGATTGCTGTTAGTTAAACATTTACTTAACAATCGGTTGATACATCGGGCATAACAAATATTTGTATTTAGAGACTTTAAATGGTTTACTTCTTTTCATATCGATCAATTGAGAATTTCTGAAATAAATTGAATCTCATAGTTTTGAAAATTGCTGAATTGTTTTTATGTTAATAATGTATGATTTGTATTGTTGCAGTACCTGAAATCCCCTCGCAGAAAGAAGCAATAAAAGACGAATCAGTGATCCTTCAGGCTCTCGAAGGATTCTTACTCGTTGTCTCACCTGAAGGGGATTTAGTTTTCTTATCAGAAAACATTCATGAATACCTCGGCATTACTCAGGTAATTTACAAAAATATATGCCATCTTACTCGTAACAAAACTTTACTTTTATTACAAAAATAAATTCTAAAACTGATCTACTTGAGATAATTTTGCAAAAATTTCATTCGGGGTTTTACCCAGAATTGGGTATTGAAGCTCTATATAGAAGATTTCGGTAATCTAGGATTAACTTTAAATTCTCTAGGACAGTGATTCTGAAAATATGGTACGCGTATCAAAGGGAATATGTGAAAAGTCTTCAGGGAGTACGTAACAATTTTCGGCATCATGGAATTCTTATTATGAAAAAAAAAGAATTATTTTTAACTTATTCATTTCTAAATAAATTATAAATTATGGGTAACCAAATTCTCCAACTCATTGTGATAATTGTTTTATTTCAATCTAAATAAATTTTTCAATTTTTCAAGAGGCTATCTGGAAATAATCTGTAGTTTATGAAACAATTCTCTAGAAGAGCGATATCTAAATTTTATCGATTATGCCTCTCTCAGACACAATATTCAGTTCAGAATGAGAAACTTTTTGTTATTAATGTTATTCGTAAAACTGAGATTAATTAATCCAAAAAATTGTAATAGGATAGGAAAATTTTTAATAAAAACTTCCACATTTACTTGGAAATAGGCAAAACAAATTTAATTGAAGTCGAAAAAATTACGATACCTGACGACGACGTTTCCACTCTATGATTGAAGCCATTATCAAGTCTAAATTAATAAACGAGTTGAACAAGATACAGGAATTAGATTTTAAAAAATGTTACTCGTTATAAATAAACAAACAAGTAGTGATGTAGAAATAGTATATTACGTACCATGAACTGTAAGTGACAGTTTTTAGATGAAGAATGTAGTTTGGAAAATCGAGATCAGTAGGATCTCGATTTCCTAAACATTCGCGACCTAAGAAATCATTTACAGTTCGAAGTTAATAAGGTATTTTTTACAATACCTGCAGAAATAGAAGGAAAAGAAAAATGGATTTCAAAATTACAGCCGTTAAATTGTCAAAATAAACAGGACCTTGATTTATAATATTTACTTACTGCCCACGGTTGATGGTAAGTAAATATTATAATCCTGATGTAATCATGGAAACCAACCGTGCAATAAGAGTTCCACTTATTGTGTTTAAATTTTGTCATTAGGCGTATTCCATTTGCCATTTGGATCAGATCTAAATTACATTTATTGAATCAGATCACTTATTTATTTCACTGAATTACTTCGCTAACTTTATGTCCAATACTAGAATTACTGATTCTAATTTACTTTGAAGTAATTCACCCCAATAAGTGTATCAGTTTTGTTAATTCAATTCATTTAGTGATGTTGTCTAATTTATCTAAACTGATTTAAGTAAACCAAGTGGCAAATTGAATATAGCTAATAATGGTTAACTTGCAATACAGGTATTGTAAAAAAAATATTTTACAAATAAAATTTAAAGTGTAATCTTTACACATTGTCACAATAGACTATTCCAATAGTACGTTGTTTAAAGACATATTGAACGCATATTAATTTTAGTTGTAAATATGCTATAATAATGCTAAAAGAAAAAAAGAAAATATATAATTAAAAAGTGAATTATTCAAAACGGTTGCTATTGATGTTCTTGTGACGTAGATAGCGCTATTATGAGGTAATGCGCATGTGCACCAAGATGACAACTCCGGACAAACATAATTAAAACAATAGCACAATAACCCAGTACATAAATGTTTCTTTTTGAATATAACAGCTGGAACGTGATTAATATAATATAGTTCTTCACAGACTTCATATAAGTAAAAACTCGCAAAACAAGTGTTGACTGGAACGTAAACAAGCGTGAGCTCAATCAAAGTATACCCATCTCTCTCAGAAAAGAAAGCCTTGTTATTGTTTTTGAGTTAAATTAGTTTAAAACCTATTTCCAAGAAAATGTGGTAGTTTTTATTAAAAATTTTCTATTCTATTGTTAATAAATTATCCAACAATATATGGTGCCTAACCATAATACATTTTTAAATAATATTAAAATGTACAAGAGTAAAATGCCATAAAGATTTAAGATAAAAGAACAGTTTTTCGTTAATAGTTTAGAACGATGTTTTTTTTATGTTTAAGAAAATGTTTAGGGAATTTTCTTCTTGTACTCTCAAATATTTATGCTCGCATTCCACTTTCTAGGGCAACAAATTATAATTTATTTTCTTCCGTTGCTTCTATATTTGATTGTTGTTTTTTTTGTTACAGATTGATCTGATGGGGCAAAATATTTATGAATATTCACATCCGTGTGACCACGATGAGATTAAAGAAATCCTCACATCTAAAACCACCGACCAACATACACCGAAATCATTCTTCATCCGCTTAAAATGTACCTTGACTAGTAAAGGACGATCTGTTAACTTAAAATCCGCCACATACAAAGTAAGTATTTACATACGAATTTAATTTAGAAAGTGGAAACTCTAACTCTGTTTTATATTATGTAAATTTAATCATTATTAACTTTACGAAAAATATTTTAAATAAAAGTTGTGCAAACATAATTTAGTAAGATATTTGTCATTCTAAAGTGTACTATTTAATTATTATCTTACATTTTCTTCAAAAATACCTAACAATTAAATATATATATATATTTTAAAGTACTTAACAATGTTATTTAATTTCTAGGTAATACATATAACAGGACATATAATCAACAAAGAATCAAAAGCAAAAGAAAAAGACAGTGACGACAAACCGGAGGCTTGTTTAAACAAATGCTTGGTTGCCATTGGCCAGCCAATCCCTCATCCCTCCAATATTGAAGTACCTTTTGATAAAAAAACATTCTTAACCAAACACAGTTTGGATATGAAATTTACGTACGCTGATGATAAGTAAGTATCTTAGCATCATATCTTTTATATTAGTAAAACATTGAAATGACAAGTAAATAAACCACTAAAATTATTATTTTTCCTTAAAATTGTCGAATTCAGATGAAATAAAAATTGACTGAGAAGTAGATCACTGTATTTATAAATATCTTGAATTGTTTTATTATTTTTCAAACGTTTTTGAGAAATTATAATTTATTTATCATATCTCACTTAATACAAGGAAGCTTAAAACTGTGTTTTCATTGATTGTTATAGTTTTTTTGTTATGTAGTTTCATAAAAAAAAAGAATAAATCGGTATATTATTTATTTACTAAGACCGTATTTATTTGACATTTATAAAGTAACCCGGTAGGTTAATTTTGTTTAATTGGCGCGTTGCACAGGCAAATCGGGATTTTACTGTTCAAAAATCGGTGGAGACCTTAATATCCATCGGATCTGGATATATATATATATATATATATATATATATATATATATATATATATATATATATATATATATATATATATATTTAATTAAAGGTAAATAAATTCTCTACACATCTGTCGAGGCAGATTTTTACATGACTGTCAAATTTTATTAATTACATAATAAACTGTCAATAAACTGTAAAAAATATTAAAAATTTAAAAAATGAAAATTATTTATTCTTGTATTATTTTTATATATTAAAGCAACATGACAGATTTTACAAAACTATTGACAGATGCCAATTTTATATTATGTTGAGAATAATTACAATATGGATTCCCTGTCTTAAGATACCCTGACTAAATTCCTAATCTATTCATTAAATCTGTATTGTAATTATTCTCAACATAATATAAAGTTGACATCTGTCAATAGCTTTGTAAAATCTTTCATGTTGCTGTAATATATAAAAATAATACAAGAATAAATAATTTTAATTTTTTAAATTTTTAATATTTTTTACAGTTTATTGACAGTTTATTATGTAATTAATAAAATTTGACAGAGTCATTTAAAAATCTACCTGGACAGATGTGTAGAGAATTTAATTACATTTGATTAAAAAATATATATATCCAGATCCGATGGATATTAAGGTCTCCACCGATTTTTGAACAGTAAAATCCCGATTTGCCCCACTATGCGTTGCAAGTAACAAAGAACAGTTTCTGAACTGATCCTACTGCCCCAGATATTTTTGTGGTTTGGCAGGTTGAATTTGTTTTCTATCTATTTCTAATCAATTTGTGTTCCTTGTTTTGAATTGGTAGCATCGCAATTTGTATTTATAGAGAGATATCAGTTAGTACGTGCATTCAGACTGAAAATTTATCGCTAATTTTTACAATTGACACTAAATCCATCATTTTGGAAGTAATACGGCCTTTGAGTCATGATTTAAATTTAACTCAAATAAGTTTAAACACAAATTAAGAACGTATTTTTCATGTTTTAGGATGCTGGAGGTACTGGGCTACGATGAGGAAGACCTCGTCGGGCAGTCAGTGTACGGTTATCATCACGCGATGGACAGTGACACTATTTGTGCAGACTTCAAAAGTTGTAAGTCATTTTTATTTTATTACTATTATTTATAAGGTAGTTTTTATGAATGCAGACAATGGTCGGAACTCGGAACTATATTTATTGTTCCTGTGGTTTAATAATCATTTTTTTAATCATTCTATAAATAATTAGATTACGATCTGAAAGTCATTCATATGTTAATATTTTTATATTTCATGATTATTTTATATATTATCACAATTTAGATATTCTGTAACCAGAATAACTTATCCTGTTACATTTATGTTATTTTCATGCATTTTGCTTACTTTTATACGTAACTGTTGTTATAAAAAATATATAAAGGCAGCTTCATAACAGAGTAAAATGCATAAAAGTAAAATACAAATAACAGAATAAATTATTCAAGTTCAGAAATGGTGGCAACCTGTAGAGAAATCATAAAAAATAAGGGTTTCATTAATTCATTGATTGATAACAGTCTGTTACTAACAGATAATGATTGAGTTACAAAATAAGGAAAATTATTTGAAGTGTATCTTTTATATCGAACATTTTTCAAACAATAATATAGAGATATTTGGAAAACAGTAATATTTCACCAAGTTAAGGTCTTGATATATATTTAATGATTTGATATTAATCATAAATTGCATGTTTCAAAATTAAGATATCCTGAATTGTCTTGATTTTCTGTAATTATTATAACGTGTATAAAATAAAGATTTAATTGTAAATTATTATTATAATTGGTATTATTATTGAAATTTCTTCAATTATAATAATTACGTTTTATTAATTTTACTTACCTTGATTAAACTTTTCATAGCATTTAATTACTCCTTTGACCATTCTTCCATTAAAATCTTTGATGGCTGGTAACCACAGTTCATGTGCAAAATATATCACTTTACAAAATCTCCTACAGGAAAGTGTCACTCTTTAATATGTAAAAGACTTGACGATATATTTATTTATATTTATTTACATTTGATAAATAAATATTATACTTCTTTATAAAGTACTGTCAACTAAAATGTCTTTTAATATTTTACTTTTTAATTAAATTAGTAGATTACAGTACAAGTATCTATTTAATAATAGAAAAAAAAATCGTGTCATATTTTTGCCCGATTTTTTTTTTAAGAATAAGCTTTTCTTCTTGATTAACGCGTTAAGCGGTAGCGGTCAATTAATGAAACTGATGTATTGGATAGATAAATTGGTTTGAAATGTATTATTATTTGACAAATAGATTGACCGCTAATACCATATTTGGTTTCCGATTCATAAAAAAATATATTAAGGAATATAACATTTGAATAACAACTAAAATATAGCTACAACCGTAATTAATTTCGTGAGATGCGGTAATTATTATTATTTTAATTCAGCGGAAACATGTAGTTAATTAACTCTAAATTTACGTCTCTTTATGAATATATCTGAAAAATGGTTATAAATCAGGGGTTTAAAACAATATTATTCTTATTTTTACAAGTTTATTTAACTTACAAAATAACAAATGAAGGAACTTAAATTATTGTTACAAATACGTCTATAAATATTGTGACAATTATGATATTCAAACAAATAAAATATAGAAGAGTAAAAAATAAATAAATAAATATATCATCACGCCTTCTACCCATTACTGGGTGTGGCACTCTGCTGAAGCAGATCTCGGTAAGTGATATATTTTGCGCGTGAAGTGCGGTTACCAGTCGTCAAATCACGGCCTCCAAACATGTTAGTGGTGGAGGAGCCACAGGGATAGCTTTTTCAAATTATGAAATACATTTTATATATTTTTTTTCATATAGAAGAGTAAAAATAGTATATTACGTACCATGTACGTGACAATTTTTAGGTCAAGAATGTAATTTGGGAAATAGAGGCCCGTAGGATCGAGATTACCTAAACATTCGCGACCTAAAATATCACTTACAGTTCGATGTTAGTAAGCTATTCTTACAATACCTGCACAAATAGAAGGAAAAGAAAAATGGGTTTCAAAATTACAGCCGTCAAATTGTTGTCAAAATTTGTGTTTAAATTTTATCATTAATGGGTAACTTACAGTAGAAGTATTGTAAAAACATCATTTCTTTATTTTGAAATTAATACTACAAATGATCAAATTCTGTGTTTAATTTCTATGAAACGCTAATAACAACACCAGATTATTTAATTTTTTTTACTTCATTGCTGTAGCATATATAAATAATTTAGTTTTTATTATCTAAATTACAATATCCCATTCGTTAAATTAAATAATACCATATTTAAAATATACGTACCTTAAAAAATAAAGAAGTAAATAATATTTACGAAGCATTTTTTTTGTCTACGCAAAACAATAAATTTATGATAGTTCCAATATTTCTAAAAATAACGGTAATTTACAATAATTATTTATGCACCAACAAACTCATTATTATATATTCACTCGAAAATAGAATCACCATATATTTACAATTATGACATTTTTTATCATTTCTTGAACCATAAATCATTGATTATTCACTACCATAATTTATACAAACTAGTAGTCAGCATTATGACAATAAGTGACTGACTAACACGTGTATTCGACGCACTGCCACGACCATGGCGTGTGCAGTGTGTTTGATTCACTTGGATAAATCTGTCCAGCTCCAAATGATTATTTTCCAAAATTCTGTGGTTCTGCATTCGTTGTGATTCTGTTATATTTGGAGTTCGAGATAGAACCCATGCGAACTCTGAAAAGAAAGAAGAAATTATATATTTCCTGATTGACATTAAAATGGGCTTTTGTTGACAATTGACATGCTGTAAAACTGTTCCTCTGGAAAACTAACAAATTTGACATTTATGATTTAAATAAATAAATAAATAAATATATCATCTTGTCTTCTACCCATTACTGGGTGTGGCACTCTGCCGAAGCAGATCTCGGTAAGTGATATATTTTGCGCGTGAAGTGCGGTTACCAGCCGTCAAATCACGGCCCCCAAAGATGTTAGTGGAGGGGGAGCCACAGGAGTAGTATTAATCTGGTGAAAATGTTTGTCGCCAGTGGGAAACGAACCAGGGTTCTCAGGATCCACAGGCCGACACGATAACCACTGTGCCACCTACTCCATATTTAATTTAATAAATATAATTACAACAAATGCCACTTCTTTATCCTGGAGTAGGTTTAACAATACTACATTCACAAAAAGCAGGATGACATTTATGAAATTATAAATGTCAAATTTGAGCAACCGCTTACCAAATGCATAGCAAAATATTGACTACGATGATGCCGGTAACATTGTAAATATTAATGTAAATTTTAAACAATCGGTAAAAAAACATTTTTTTTCTGATCGGACGAAAACTTACACCTTCCCGATGTATTTTTGTTCATTATTTCGGTATTATAATCGTTACATAATACACTATTTCAACATGGCAAAAAAGCATATTTTCTGCTTTGTCCAGATTCACTAGCCGCGGCCGTAAATCTGCAACTTTTTTGCCTACTTAAACAAATAACTATTATTTGCTACGTTTCACAAAAGAAAGTTAATCTTAATTGAAGAATAAGAAACATATAAGTTGTATTTTTGAATAAATAAACGATTCTAAAAATGGTTTAATATTGATTTAAAACGTATCGGACAATGTTTAGCCCGTGGTTTGGGACCATTATCAAATCAGTAAAGTTATAAAGTTAAATACCATTTATATGACACGTTCAAAATGATAAAAAAGTAAAAGAATTCACTTTTAAGAGTCAACAAAGATTCTGTTGTATTTTTACTTATAAGTTAAGTCTGCGCGGTTTTATTTCTCAAATTGTAGCTTATGCTGTGACACAGTACTATTTTTTATGTTGCAATGAGCAAAATTCTGTAATTACTCTTTAGAGTTTAGAACGAAATCGCTTATCGCTTTGATGTTCTGCGTGCTAATAATGTGGTTTACGTAAGACTATACTAAATTTTGGTTTATTAAAATATTGATTAAGTTATTGTAGGTTGTTTAATTAAAATAAACATGTCGAGTTCTGTTATTAATTACCGAAAACAGCTTTTAGGGAAGTTCTACAATCACGCATTTATCAAAGATTAAAATGGCGGGAATTATTTCTGTATCATCTACTGAAATTTGTAACTAAATGTTATAAGTGTAACGTGCCACTTCTAAAATTATGTAAATAAAGTATTGGTATATTATTATTATTTTTTTTTTTATCGAGCTGGGAAAAATATTATCATTTATACAATTCAGTTTTTGAAGTTAATTATTGTTATAGAACAGTACTTTACTGGACGTTGCAATCAGTCAGCGCCCATTAAAATAATTTTTTCTACTACCAATGTCAGAAACATGTAATTTTAAAATACTTTTTAGTGTCAAAATGCCGTTATTTTTGCATGCCATGCAAGAAAAGATTTTTTGCACGTTACTGATGGCAAACGAAATTAAATAGTTGCAACGAAACAAACTTAACTACGTAACATATAAAATAAATATTTTTGACGCTTGAAATGTCGTCAATAAGATTAGTATAATTAGTTAAAACTCGTTCGTAGAAAAAAAATAGTATATGCAACTCGTGTTAAAAATGTCTATTGCATTCATGGCTTTGCAATACTCGCCTACGCCTCGTGCTGCAAACTTCCCACTCATGCAATAAAGTGACACTCTTAACACTAGTTGCATAAATAACTATTATTGAACTCACTTTATGCTAAAATTGCTAGAATACAAAAAATTTGTTAGAAATAATTAACAAAGTTTATCTTGTTACAAAATCATATGAATAAAATTAAAATAATTATTAAATTAAAGTTTATAGTAACTATTACAGTTTTTTAATATACACACTGCAATTGCATAATAGTATATTATGCAACAAGTTTATAATAGCCATTATACACGAGTTGTATACATTGTTTTTGGAATTAACCAATACCTACTGAAATATAAACCACATTTTAAACTCAACAATGATTTAATCCATTTTTTTTTCGTCCTACACTTATGGTTTTATATACATTGAAATTCACAAAATAAAATAATATGGTTATAAAATAATCTTGAATTTTTTTTAATTAAGTAACAATAGTATCTTTGAACTATGGTTTGATTTTTACTGTTGTTACTTAATTTTTAAAATGTAACGATTATTTATGAATTTTTAAAATTGCTTGATAATTGCCAAAATTTTGCGCCGTAACGTCGCTGTTTATCTTAGTTACAAAATCATATGAATAAAATAAAAATAATTATTAAATTAAAGTTTATAGTAATTACTACAGTTTTTTAATATACATACTGCAATTGCATAATAGTATATTATGCAACAAGTTTATAATAGCCATTATACACGAGTTGCATACATTGTTTTTTTCTACGTTCGAATTTAATATCTAAATTATAAACATCAGTGTGATCCTTAAATGTTAAAAAATATTATTATTTTATTGAGCAAACCATGACAACTATGGAAACAGCAAATACTGCACTGCTATTGGTGAAAATCTGTATCATAATGAAACTTTGTATCATAATGTAAATCTGTGTCGTAATGAATTCTATTAAAGTACAGAAAATAGATATTTAATAAGTAAATTAAATCACGGGAGTAGATAAAAAATAGTTTACACGTCGTCCATGAAATGTGTTTAGAGTTTTCAGAATATCGTCTGACCAATAAGTTAATTCTTTGAAACGCCAGACAGTAATTTCGCAGCCCACATTTATAAATAACTATAAAAAGATTGTAATTTACTTACGATCGTTAGAGCCGTTGTGTTGTATACAAGACCAAACAATGGAATAATTCGAATAGTCAGTAGCAAGGATCCAAATTTCACTTTCGTATTTGTCAACTGCAGGAAAATTCAGTTTCAGCTTTCCGTCCTTTAATGTCGGATTCATTTCATACATGGTTCCATTCACAGTCAAATTGTTTCCATACAACGACATGAAATTTTGCACATAGTACAAATTATTTTTGTGAGGACCATACATTGTAGTTACACACGATGCTCCACTTTGAAAAATTGTTGGGTATTTTTCTACTTCGTACCATAAACCCAAATACTGCAAAATAAAAATAATAATTGTAGATGAACAACAAGTACAGCGATGGTTTGTTAACAAAGAGGACAAAAGTTTAATCTCAGTCATATTAAAAAAGGGTCCTCCACTACAGTCATGAACTTGTAATTTAGTCATACCAGAGACGGTCAAACTTTCAAAAATGTTATTATTTTAGAAAATATTTTAAATAAACCGAGCAGAAATATTTGGAAGTATTAATTATTGAATATCAGGCTTTAGGTAAATGGAATTGTGAAATTCAATAAAACTTTAACAAGTTTATTGAGTTGCACCGGTTCGACTAAAGATTATGGTCTTTATCAAGCTATTACAAAAAACAAAACAAAAAATTAAGATTGTTTTAACAAATAATTATTGTTTTATTCCTCATGGCTCTCAGATAATTGTCTTAAATAGTGTATTTTCTTTTGCTTATAAATCGTAGATGAGAAACAATAAATAAATAAATAAAATATATCATAACCAGAGCTGGGCAAGCTACTTAAAAAAAAGTAGCTAAGCTACAGCTACAGCTATAAGCTACATTTTGTAAAATATAGCTAAGGTACAGCTAAAAGCTTTCGTTAAAGTAGCTATTTAATTTTAAAGCTACTTTTTTCAATTATCGTGAATTAATTAAATTTACCATTGTCATATGATCAGTTGATCAGTCTTTTGTTATAATGACTGTTAATTTACTATTATGTACATAAATATAAACAGTCAATGTTTAGTTCATATAATATTTAATACAAAAGTAGAATAGGTTAAGAACAAGTGGAAAAATAAAATATGTTAATGATGTTACACTATATAATAACTTGTTATCCTACAGTTATAGAAAACAATAAAGAAGGTACAATTAAAATACAAAACAAAAATTAATAGGTATTTCTTAATGAACAGTGGTAGCCTTAAGCTACAAAAAGTAACTTTAAGCTACAAAAAGTAACTTTAAAAGTAGCTTCAGTTGTTATAACAATATTTTTAAGCTAATGGAAAAAAAATATAGCTCGCTACAAGCTACAGCTATATTTTTTCACATTTAGCTAAGCTACAGCTACAGCTAAGGTAAACGTAGCTAAGTTAGTAGCTAAGCTACAAAAGTAGCTAGCTAGTGCCCAGCTCTGATCATCACGCCTTTTATTCATTACTGGGTGTGGCACTCTGTCGTAGCAGATCTCGGTAAGTGATATATCTATGCGCGTGAAGTGCGGTTACCAGCCGTCAAATCATGGCCCCTAAAGATGTTAATGATGGGGGAGTCACAGGGGTAATTTTAATTTGGTGAAACAATAGAACAACTAATTTAGTAATCATTGGATGCAGTTTTCTATTTTCATTTCACTTCTGCTCTAAAATTAATAGATATAGAGGTATCTCCAAATGAAAATTTTAACATTGAATATCATATGATCGGAAAAAAATATACACCCGGTATGTTTCGCTTTTTGAGATTCACTGTCTGACGTCATAAATTAAATAAAATCTTTATGGCTTAATGGAGAACAATGCAGGCTTTCTAAAACTGTATATTGTTTCAAATTTAAATAGTCGAGGTCCCCAGTGCATATAATATCTTGAAATTATCTTGAAATATTTAATATGAAATATTTTTCTTTTTCAAACGTTTATGAATATTTATTGAAGATAGTTTTTTTTCTACTACTTTTATTGAAACTATTTTTTTCTAACATATTTTAATAATGTTTGTTTTGTCAAATGTTTAATATAATTTTATAATATTATACATAAACAGTAATTCGATTGTCTAGCATGGTGAAAGATAAATTTACATTTGCGAATAAGTTTTTTTCAAAATTGAGTTAATGACAATATTGTGAACATAATTTGCTTCAGAAATTTAATTCATCAAAATGTTTCATAATTCTTAATTGTTGAAACAAAAATAAATAACTTATTTCATTAATTTATTTGTCTTGTTATTAATTGCGAAATATTTACTAAAAAAATATATTTTCTTTTTACCTTTTTTATGTCAAAATTTGACTGTGTTGTTACATTGTTACATTTCCCTGGAAAATTGATTTGAGCTGCAACCACTGTTAATATTCCAAAAAAAGAAAGTAATAACGTCACCTCCATTTTGAAACAAATAACCTTAACGTTCTGAACGAAACTGACGTGTTTAATTTTTAGCGTATGTATTTATGTTATAGAGGTGTAAAGCTTATCTCATGTGATGCAGTATGTAAATTTATAATTTGTCATTTGTAAGTCGGTAAATAGGTTTCTCTATAAACCACGTAAATACAAATAATTTAGGTCATGATAACGTGAAATAAATGACATAGAGACTATAGAAGATAAAAGATAGTACACAAAAATATTTATCTTTAAAGTTTAAACATATTTTTATACTTTATGTTATAGTTTTGCAAATAGTATATTATGTACCATGAACTGTTTTAATCTTTTGAATATAAATGTTATTTTGTTGTGCATAAAATATTGTATGTACCACGGATGAAATTAACGTTTCAGACCCTGAGAATGTTATTAGCATGCCACGGAACAGAAAAACTTGTTTTCACCCTTGATACTTAAATAACTATTTTTAAATATCAATTTCTAGTTTAAGGGATGTTTGTCTTAATACGAATAAGAACCTGCTGCAAACCATTCATTATATTTACACCTTGATTTAAATTATATTCGTCACAAGAATAAACGCGAAACAATTGATCCATTAGTGTCAACAACACAAGAATAAATTCCAATTCTCAAATGTCATTCACTGCGAAGCTCTCGTCTCCCTAAAGCAGTAAAGTAACCCGTATAAATCCTTTTGTTGTAAGTGTCCTGCCGGGTCTGCTGCTTCGCTAGAGTTTGAACGTTTGAAGTACATGTAGCGATCGCGTCAGCCGTGTCTGTCACCCGGAGTTACACCGGAGTTCCGGACTTCTCCTTGAGTACCTGGAATGCCCCGGAGTTAGGAGTTAATGGATGCAGGGTTGGGATAGTATAGGGTGGATTCTAACTTAGTTTTCATCAAAAATTTAACTTTATGAAAATGTCAATATACGATGATAAAAGTCTATTTAAAGCTGATGTCATATGGTTCATTATGTGAAACAAAAAAATGTGGTGACGTTTCATTCACTTTGGTCAGATACTCGAAATATAAATTTATATCATTCATTTTATGGTGTAGGTGGCTCAGTGGTATCGAGTCAGCTTGTGGATCATGAGAAACCAGGTTCGATCCCCACAGCCGACAAAACATTTTCACCTATTTAAAATTACCCCTGTGTCTCTTTCTCCATTAACATCTGTGGGGGCCGTGATTTGACGGCCGGTAACCGCACTTCACGCGCATATATGTATCACTTACCGAGATCTACTAGGCAGTGTACTACACTCAGTAATAGATAAGAGGCGTGATGATATATTTATTTTTATTTATTTTTTTCTATCATGCACTTAGTTATTTTTTGATAATCAAGTGAAGAAAGTTAAAGTCTAGTTACAATGGTTCAAGTTTTCAACATGATTATGATATACAGGCTGTTCATTTTATGTGGCGCACCATTCTTTTACTTTATTAAAGACTAGTTCACTGCGAACTATTCGGATATGATTCATCACCACGGCGGCACGGCCGATGAGGTCGAATCGAAAGCGGAGAACGGAGAACAAGTGAACGAGTGAACGAGACCAATTACTAGAGGAGCTTACTAAGCTTACTTCATACTTCGTTCGTTTGTGGTCGTTGCTTTGATCACCGCTCTGCTTCTGCTGTCTGCTGTCAAATTATACTAGAACCAGATCCTAAAAGTTCACTTGTTCTCGCTCGTGAATCACAATACAATACGATTTCCGTTCATCATAGTCTTAAACACTAATGAACTAGTTCAGTGAACTAATCTTTATGGTGAACGAGAACGAACGATCTAGTTCACTCAAATGAACTAGAATTCCCATCTCTAAACCATTGCTATCTCGAGAAGTATAGAAGCTACAAAGTCGGTTAAATTAGCAAACAATTTCTATTTTGAAAGACTACTTTAATTTTTTTTTAATTCAGTGGTTCTCAACATTCAAGGAGCACATTTCTTATTTTAAATAGGAACTTTTTTTATTTGTTTATTCGATTCTGTATTTTTTTCTGAATTCAACAAGATATTAATTTTGTACCCCTGCATGACAAAACAAAAATTGAGAAATATGCACATTAAATTAAAATTCGCATAAGAATCAGAGTGCTACGAAGAAACAACTGTATATCAAAACTTATTCAATGAAATTCTTCACAAAATAGACTTATTGACATTTAATAATTCCATGGCTATCGTGACAAGTACTTGATTTTATCTGTTAAAAAGGTATAAAATAAAATCGGAGATAATTCAATTATCTTCAAGATTTATTTGCATGTATCAAATAACATTGTATTTCCTATATTGCATAAATCAATTCGCAACCCTGTATATATATATATATATATATATATATATATATATATATATATATATATATATATATATATATCAAACAAGAAATTGAATAATGGAATGTCATCATACGTTATTTGGCAAACAAAAATGATGTAAACATTGATCATGTCACCAGGGCCGGATTAACACTATTGTAACAAGGTGGTTTTGAGTTGACTGTGGATATTCTGTTAGTTTGCTTCCCTGTTTTGTGCGATAAGATTCTGAGGAAAAATCTTATCGTGACAACGAATATGTGTGGTTATCTGCAGTCTTCAGCCATGTGTTGCATCCCCAAAACACCACTCTTCACCTTCGTTCAAAAACATAGCGTCTGTTTTTGAGCTGTTGTATCAGTCAAGTGAAGTTTGCTGCGTCGGCCGGTCAAGATGTGACCGGACGTCGAATTGGTTTGCGCACTTCGCGCGTATTTAATTATTCTTATATGTTTTTTGTTCTATTTTGCTATAATTTTATTCGTATTATAGTAACTACATACATACATACATACATATCGTCACGCTATATCCCAACAAATGGGGTAGCACGAACCCTAAAATCACTCATAAAACATTCACTCATCACACTCATCAAACAACCAGTCATCATCAAACATCTTCATCCAAACATACCACCCTCACTTCAACCACCTTCATAGATCACTCCATATAAACTCATTCATTTATTACACTCGAAATTATTATCACACAACAAACCTTCAATCACATCATTCCTTTTCACTTACCACGTACATAACGTATGCATAAAAAATCTCAAATTACTCACGTTTACTCCTAACAACGAATCTAATAACGAAACTAACAACGAATCTACAAGATTAGAAAAGATGAAAGCGATAGTCTGCACTTATATATGAAAGAAAAGACCACACAATGCAGTAACTGAAAATGAAACAAAAAGATAAGAAAGGGAGGGAGCGTCGCCCTGCGCTTGTTTTTGAAAGTGAATTTCACACAATTGCAGTTAAACACTACGTAATAACTGAAAATGAATTAAAAGATAAGAAAGGAAGGGAGTGTCGCTCTACGCTTGTTTTTGGAAGTGAATTCCACACAATTGCAGTTAAACACTCAATGTAAGATCAGAAAAGAATAAAAAAGATAAGAAACATTGAATAAAGTTATGTGTTATTATTTAATTAAATAATTGTAACCGCGAAACGTTTTATTCACAATCAAACAATTCGCACTCGCGATGTTCATACTCCCTCGTGTTATACTATGAAGGGCCATAAGCATTACAGATTTTGCCTTCCGCCCTCCTGTTTCAAGAAAATTAGTCTTTAATCTTAGAATAAAGTAATCTCGTCTGTAAATCATTTATAATTGTATGTACCGTTGTTTTTAAACGGTACAATTGAAAAGAAAAGAGAAAGTTATTGCCAGGAAAATAAGAAAATGAATATTGACACTATTAGTACCATTGCATATTCAGAATATAGCGTATTTAATATATTTTATGTCATATAAAATGAATTGTATATACTTTCATTTGCTCAGAATCAGTTCTTTGAGTACGGCATTAGCTGTATTCCTTTTGCCACTTGGTTCACTTAAATCAGTTCAGATAAATTTGACACATTACTAAATAAACTGAATTAAGCAAACTAATGCACTTATTGGGGTGAATTACTTCAAAGTAAATTAGAATCTGTAATTCTAGTACTAGAAATAAAGTTAGCGAAGTAATGCAGCGAAATAAATAAATGATTTGGTTCAGTAAATGTAAGTTAGATCTGATCCAAATGGCAAATGGAATACGCCTATTGACGTTTAACCTACTATGTCGAGCGCGCGAACCTGTCGCCGATAGAGGGATCACTTTTGGATACTAGCTCAGACAAAACATTACTAGACGGAGAACAACGGCGTTTGTTGTGAAGTAGAATGGGTTGGAATAACTTGGTGATGAGACGGGTGCGCGGCAAGGAGCTAGTACAAGTTGGTGTTATGCAGGTTGCATTTTGTTGATGACAGTTATCAAACGCGAGCATTTTATTTATTTAAATACAAAAATGCGTATACAAAACACTTAATATGTCAAAAACTAACCTTTACTTTGATGTATGAAAAGTAAGTAATTGAATATAAAAATAATTACACAAATTTTTGCAACTTGCATAACATCAAAGTGTACTCGCTCCTTGCCGCGCATCCGCCTCACCGACAAGTTACTCCAACTCTTCCTCCTTCACAACACTGCATTGACTTGAATACGGCAGACTTTGTCTAAGGTATGTTTTGTCTGAGGATACTAGTCACTGCTACACTTCGAAGATGAAGTGTTACAAGCGCGAATTTTTCGCCTTTAATAAAAATCAACCGGCAGTTAAGCATACGTAAACTTATATATTCCAGTAGTTTCTTCACTTCGTTATTTTTTTTTATTTTTTATTTTTTTACAATTTCCGCGGGGCCTTTAATGTGTCTGGGCCCTATGCTATAGTTTAGTCAGCTTATGCTATAATCCAGCATTGCATGTCACTGTAAAGCTGACGCTAGGACGCCATTTTGCTGATCAAAATTACCTGAAATAAAACGTACACTTTTTTACTTATCTGACATAATTATCCGTTACAAAACATTAAGCAGGTATAAACTGGTCTTTAATCAATAATTGTCAACCATTATTTATTTTACTTAATAATATCAATATCTTTTTATAATTCAACGAATAAATGAATACTAATAAATTAAAGATAAACGCAACGAGAGTTAACCGTTAAATGAGTAGAGCAAAAGGTTAACTAAACTTATAGTCAACATGTAATTGTAAAAACCAAAAATAAACAAATAATTGACTCGTTTCCGTCCAATCTATCATGACTAGATCCAATTTACAGCAGTTAGCAGAAAACAAAACAATAGAAAACGATCACGTTGTGTGGAAAGGGCAGAGGGGAGTTAAATTTAACTAATGTCCCGACAATTATTATAGTTCAAGGACGACATTCCAATTCAAGTCGAAAAGCTGATCTGTTGCGCTGCGCCGTTTTGTGAAACTGAAAGTGTTAGTTGTGGAGTTTGAAATCGTAATTTGTGCGACTGGTTATTGGCGGTGAACACGAATTCTGTTTTACGTGCCGTGGAATACATTTGTATTTTGTATGCGCGTAATTTTGGTTTAAATGTACATAATGGTTCTTTAACATGCATATTATATATAGACAGACGATATAGAGATTTGATTTACTTGCTGCACTGCGGAATATATGCTTTAAGTTAAAGGTTGAAAATAATAGGCATATTCCATTTGCCATTTGGATCTGATCTAACTTACATTCACTGAACCAGATCACTTATTTATTTCGCTGGATTACTTCCCTGACTTCATTTCCAGTACTAGAATTACTGTTTCTAATTTACTTTGAAGTAATTCATCCCAATAGGTGCATAAGTTTACTTAATTCAGTTCATTTAGTCATGTTGTCTAATTTTTCTGAACTGATTTATGTGAACCAAGTGGCAAATGGAATACAGCTTATGTTATAATTTTTTCAGACGACCACTTATGAAAGTAACCATAACATCATAAACTACTACGGAAATTTGTACATAGCATACACTGATATGTTAGTATAACGTACACTTCTAACATATCAGGTGAAGTTCCACTGATTGACAACAGATGGCGTTACGATGAAAGAAAATAATCAAATAAATGAAAAGAATTTGTATTATTATTTAAATTGAAGTTTTAACAGACTTTTCAACACATTTTCAAAAAGAAATCTTATTTTTAAAAATTAATAATTACTGAATTACTAATATTTTAGCATTATTTAATATTTTGATATTATGGTTAGTACAGTTGCATAATACCTAACCTCAAACGTCAACGCTCACCTACAAAAACACATCAGCTATCAAAGTGTAACAACATTGCTCTTGTAGACTTTTTTTAGAAATATTTTGTGGTCGTCTGAAAAATAGTGTACATAACTCGCTCAAAAGTGTGATAACAGTGCTCGTGTACTTAAACCACACGGCGCTGCGCACCTCGTTGTTCAATTTGTACACTCGCACGTTATCTTACACTTTCGATGCTTGTTACGTAATATACTATTATCTTAGAGTAGCGTTTTTTATATACATTATACCAACGTTTTCAGTGACTAAAATCAGCAATTATTCATATGTAACAAAAATGTTTAATTTCAGGACAACCATAAACAATAAAATAGCTTGATAAAATTGATATTTTACTTATTTGATAGCATCAATTTAGTTTGAACCTTTTTCTAACTTTATTGTAGAAAAAACGCTACTCTTTAGACTAAAAGTTCTGTATTACACGTGAGTGAAATGTTAATAGGCCATATTTTATTGTCATTGTTAAAGTAACCCAGTAGATTACTCTTGTTTAATTGGCACCTTGTAAGTAACCCAGTAGAGTTCCTGAACTGATCCTACTGTTCCAGCTATTTTGATGGGTTGGCAAATTGATCCCGTTTTCTATCTCTTTCTAATCAACTTGTGTTCTTTGTTATCTGTTTTGAATTGGTGGCATCACAATTTGTATTAAAGCAGATGTCGCTTAGAACGTGCATTCAGATGTTAAATTTATTGCTAATTTTGACAACTGACACTAGATGCATCATTTATTTGGAAGTAACACGAATTAGTTCTAGATCAGTTCAGGGTTGAACCTAAAGTTCCCAAACAAATACGGCCCTAATAAATGGATGGGTGGCTGTTTTCAGATCGTAAAGTTAATATGATAATGTGTTCTTTAGTTTCTTAATTTTGCAATATTGTACGATACACATACTTAAAGTATCGTTAGTCTAAAGACTAGCTTTACGTACAAGTATTGTAATAGCTATTTGCAATATAAGTATTGTAATGTATCAAATTACAAAACGAGATGGAAAAAATTGTCGAACTAGGCCGTAGGTCGAATTTGATAATCCATCGAATATTGTACAATACCTTACAATAAGTATAACTTACAATGTTTTACCTAATTTCATATGAGAAAAATTATTGCAAAATTGATATTTTCCTTTTTGTTATTATTAGGGTTGTTGATTTTTCGTATATTCGAGACTTCGAATGTTCGGATTTATTGAACCTTCGAATTTAGATTCAAACTTTCGAATTTTTGAATATTCCGAATTTTCGAATGTTCAAATTCGAATTGTGAATCTGGATCCTAACGTGAACACGGCATGTTGATATGAATTATTTTCATTATAAACTCATTTGCAGAGTTTTGTATTAATTCATAAGTAATTATTATGATTATTTGCCGAATTAATTCAATTTAGACTTAAAATTTCGCTACACTGTCAAAAACGTTTTAATTAAGACGTTTTTGTATTATTTTTATTCTCATTTTAAAACGTTTTACTAAAAGTCCGTAGCATTTAGATGGGCGGTAAGAGAATAAATGGTTTAATTAAGACGCATATACTTGCAGAGTTTTTGCTGGATACTTCGCCGAGTTTATTATTTAATTCGTGGCCGACTTTTCGCGAATTATGCGTGAGCATGTTTGGAGATGACAGATGGCGTTAATTCAGAGACAAAAAATTCGAGAATTCCAAGCTTTAATAAATTAAAAAATTCGTAAATTCGAAGCTTCAAAAAATTCGAAAATATGAAAATTCGTAAATTGGAAAATATGAAAATTCGTAAATTGGAAGCTTCAAAAAATTCGAAAATTCGAAGTTTCGAAGTTTTTCTGACGAAGTTCAAAACATTCGAATGTTCGAACGTTCAGAAATTCGAACTTCGATGGAAATCAATGACTCTAGTTATTATTATTTGAAGTGTGAGTAGGTGAACTCTATTTTCAATAAAATTTGAGTTTCATTGTGTCAGACTGTAATTTTACTGTCAAACTTCATTACAGCACATGTATCGTTATAGAACTCATTATGATACGTTTTTTAGAATTGTAATATTTATATTACATTATAAAATAACAATTAAAACATTAAATGTATTTGCAAATAATAATTAATTTCTCAAAAACGGTTAGAATTGGGAAGCAGGAAATAAAATAATCCGGTATATTTATTAATATTGAAAATAATGCGTTTTTGGCAGGTTTTTTATATATTTTCTGTACTTCAAAACAGTAAGTTATAATTTATAATGGAATAAAAATGTAATGAAGCATAGATCATAAATAAAAAATGCATCATTACGCCCTTTAGCCATTACTCTGCTGTAGCAGATCGCGGTAAGAGATATATTTTGTGCGTAAACAGCAATTACAAACCATCAAAACACCCGCATAGATGTAAGTGGAGGGGGTGTCACAGGGACTTTTTTAATGTGGAGTAAAATTTATTGGCTGTGGGAATCACTTAGGCTTTCAAATCCACTTTAAAAATATATACTTGTACAATAATTAATATGTTTCATTTACTTATAATAACAATAATGTTTCATCAAGAACAGAGCTGGGCAGTAGCTAGCTACTTTTGTAGCTGTAGCTGTAGCTTAGCTAATTGTGAAAAAATATAGCTGTAGCTTGTAGCTAGCTACTTTTATAGCTACTTTTTATAGCTTCAAGCTACTTTTTAAGCAGAAGGTCAACAAAGTACGCATGCGTACAAGCTAAACCCACACAAAATAATTATTTGTTGCCGGTTCTAACTGGCTCTAATACGCAAAAATATACAGTAGGTGCCAGATGGTATTTGCTATTTTTCATATTTATGTACATAATAGTAAATTAACAGTCATTATAACAAAAGACTGATCATATGACAATGGCAAATTTAATTATTTCACAATAATTTAAAAAAGTAGCTTTAAAATTTAACAGCTACTTTAACGAAAGCTTTTAGCTGTAGCTTAGCTATATTTTACAAAATATAGCTTATAGCTGTAGCTTAGCTACTTTTTTAAAGAATAGCTGTAGCTGTAGCTTAGCTACTTTTTTTAAGTAGCTTGCCCAGCTCTGATCAAGATAAATAAAATAAATGCATATTTTTTTGTTCTTTGCGGAATTTACGAAATACCATAGTTCATTCTTTTGTAATGCAACATTTGACCCAAATTGGGGTAAGACTTCAGAGCCATCTTCACTGCACTTTTATGATATTCGATATAGTTCGACAACCTATATAAAAGTTCAATATCAAATTTCATCACAATTTAATGCAATACTCTCGAGTTAGAAGTTCAGATATCTGGACAAAGGAACGAAACAGCTGGTTTTGACGTGTCCTAGATATTTCTCACTTAAATTCGACAATATTACGTAAATTATACATCATTTCGATTATGACCAGAAACCAGAACGATTTATCTTGTTAATAGAGGGGTGAAATTATACAGGCTGTTCAAATTAAGTGTGGCACCATTGCTATCTCGAGAACTATAAGAGCAACAAGGTTGGTTAAATAAGTAAAAAATACCAATTTGCTAGTCTATTACAATAGTATATTGAAAAATAAGTCTTACAATTCGTCATTGTAACATTTGTTTTTAATACTATTTTTCTTATATTGCATTCATTACTTTTATTTCAACATTTTTATTTAAGAGGGGACCTCACCTTGGAGAGTCAAAAAATAAACGATTTTCACGATTTTTTTTCTGGTATTAAAAATGAAGCAATCTCTTTAGGGTTTTTTGTATAATATTCAGCTATATTTCATCTTTACTTGACAATTTTTTAACATAAAAATGTCGATCCGTTATTCCGTGGCACGGGTACACACGGGTCGCCTTCTCAAAACTGCTCCTCGCTGGCTGCATGCACCGGGAAGTCTTGAAACATCGCAGAACATTCCGATTTGAAAAACCCAAAACTATATGAAATTATCTAAGGTGGAGCATAGCGATTTTTTGAAATTTGAAAAATTACAAAAATGGCAGCGATTTCAAAAAAAGTTCATTTTTTGTACAAAAATTCGTCTTTCAAATGTTCATAAAAAATCGAAAAATTTAAATATCAAAAAAATCCTATGCTTCACCATAGAGAATACATTTTTACGTATTGGACACAAAAAAAGAGCGAAATCGGTTGGATAGATCCCGAGATTTTTCTGCAGTCAGATAAAAAAACATAGTTTCGAGAAAAACGCGTTTAAAGTTTCAAGTTCAGTTTACAGTGTGATTATATATGATAAAATTTCTCAATGTATCTTTGCAACGAAGTTATATATCGAAAAATCGTTTTACGAAAACATTGTAGAATCGCAAAAAAGCAAAAAAAAAATCGATTTATTGAAAGTTCCAGGGTGGGGTCCCCTCTTAATAACTAGCTATTACCCGCGACTTCGTTCGCGTGGTCTACAATTTAATGCGAGTATCCGGCATGCGTTGCATTGCAACTCAAAGAAAGTGTTTATGTACTGTCCATGTGAGAAGCATGGATTTTCCAAATTTAGTCCATACACTTGTAGCGATTGTCCCTGTGCTTTGTTGATGGTCATTGCAAATGCGAGTCTTACCGGAAACTACAAACGTCTGAATTCGAATGGCATAGGTCTGAAGCTTTATTATACCTATATGTTAAGATTAGTTCTCGTCTGTATCTATACCAAATTTGAATCGAACCAGTGTAGTACTTTTTAGGATAGCTAGCGGCTATTTTGTTTCAAGACGGCGGACTGAAGCTTTATTATACCTATATGTTAAGATTGGTTCCCGTCTATGCTTATACCAAATTTTTTACATGGCGGCCTTCTTTGTATGTAGCCACTGTGTATAATTTTGTCACTGTCACTTATTATGGCCGTTTCATTTCATCATTTTGCCTTTAAAAAATTGTCTTTAATTTTTTTTACAGTTTTGGTACATCAAGTAATGCCATCTATTGCTTTTTATTTCTATTAAAGAAAAGTGACAACGCTGTCAAGTTAGAAAAACAACCTTTAAATATTTGAAAACTGAATTTTACGTGATCAAACAAAATACATTTAATGGAACTGGGTATTTTATATATATATATATATATATATATATATATATATATATATATATATATATATATATATTCAATATTATGATTAGTATTCTAAGCTTTCGACTAAAGTGACTAGCTAGTCTAGACTAAGTGAATTTCCTTTGGCAACGTAGCATTATCTGTCACTTCAGGTATATAATTCTGCCATATTGTCTACCTATTTAAAATTTTTGAAGTGTTTATAGGTCAAAAGAACGAAGTATGATTGAATTATTGGTGCCAACGGTTAGTATTTGACTGTAAAGATCGTATGATAATAAATATACAATGACTAGGCTTGTTTTTAGAATTTTTTCAATAAATGCAAGTGGCAGTTAGTTACGACATATCTCGTTAGAAGCGCTAGTTGACGTACTCGCTCTGTAAATTTCTAATTTATTTCTGTAAATTTTACTTTATGGGTAATATAATATAATAAGATTAATTAACGTCTCTTTAGTGACGACTGTATAAAAACGAATTTCTAAAGAGTTTACAAAATAAATATATATATATAAAGTTTTATTTTATTTGAAAAATAAGGTTAAGTTATAATAACAGAAACAACAAGCTAATTTCATCTCGTGCTCAATACGTCAGTTGTGACTAAAACTTTTCAAGCCTGTCTTGTTAACATGTGATGTTATTTAGCGCTATGGAAACCAGTACATTAAATGATATTTTAATAACGGGAATAGATAACAAAATATGTATATCTCGCGTAAGGAAAGTGTTATTCGTCCCTCAGGTGCTTTATATTGCTCGCCTTTGTCTCAGAAAATAAAAATATGAAGGGAAAAAAGTGAGACATTACTTCCCGACGGTGCCGTTTCATTTCATAATGCACCTGAGGGGAGAATGACACTTTCTTCACGATCTATATAAGTATTGTTTTGAAATGTCATTAATTGTGTACTGTGCATCATAAAACAAACTAAGTATCCTAAGCATTTAAGTAAATATGTATGTAAAATACAATGACATCTAGCATAATTAATTATTCCTATTGTGAAGTGTTAGCCGTCTGTGAATTATTGTATATGTTAAGTTTCTTGCGGTGGTTCTGTTTCTATTCTAACAAACGAGTAAACCATGCAATGTTATTTTATACTCTTAACTAAATTAAATTTTCCATTTAATTTAATTTTCTGTTAAGTTTTCAACATTTTAAAGCCAGATATGCAAGGAGTTTTGTGCTTTTTTTATTATTAAATGGATTAAAGTTTGAAATTAAATTTGGAGGAAATTATTTACTTTCCAGAAATACATTTATGTGAATTGTTATAAAACTGAAATTATATGGATTAAATTTTGTAATGAAATTAGAAATTTCGAGGAGATTATTTACTTTCAAGAAATACATTGCTGTGAATTGTTATAAAACTGCTTTTTAATATAATATTTAGTATTTAGCAGTATTCACGACCGTCCCTAATATTAGCGTAAAATATGGTAGTAGGCAAGGACATTTTCTGCTCGAGGTGCACACAATATCATATTGCCGCTCGGAAAACGGCAAATGTCTACTTTCCGCTTTCACCTGACAGTTGGAAGAGTGTTTTCTGTTCGGTCATACAAAAATTAACATTTCATTATTTCCAAAAAATGTAAGGGACTTGGACCTATTGAATTTTCAAAAAATCGATTTTAATTTTTTTACAATTTTCAACTCCTTACACCTTCTAAAGTCACCTCCTAAAATATTTTTGAGAAATTCTAAAGTTAAATTAGTATAGAAGAACTTTAAGCGCTCGCGCGCTGGCTGGTGTAATAATATGAAAAAAAACTTTAAACGCGATTTTCTCGAAATGACATTTTTTCAAACGGTGGGCAGTTAATCTGCGGATCTACTGAACCGATTTTTATAAATCTTGGCGCGTTTTGTTTATTAAACTATTCTACACAATAATTCAAAACAATTTGGCCAAAAAATAAGAAAATAATATTTTGGTCGAATTTTAACATTTTGTTTTAAAATTCTGCCATTTTTTGTTTTTTACTTATTTTTCATTAACGGTGGTGTATTATTGTGTGAGACACCTTCCTCTTTAAAATGCTGTTTGAATATTTTGTTTTTGACTTGCCAATCCCGTCCGCCATGGGACAAGGACTTTTAAAGGACTCAACTAAAAAAAAAAAATTTACTCGAAGGATTCTTGAAAATTTACTTCCCTTAAATTTCTTCACTTACCGAGATCTGCTTCGGCAGAGTGCCATACCCAGTAATGGGTAGAAGGCGTAATGATATATTATTATTATTATTTTGTAGTTAAAGATTTTTTTCTTTGCTAAGTTTTCCTCAAAATGTTGACGTATATAAATTGATTCAGCAAATAGGCAATGTTTTTATGTTGTTACTGTGCAATAAATTTTCTTTTTAAATATCGTATATAAAATTTAGAATGAAAGTGCTCTCCGATTCAACTATCTCTATACACACATAGAAAGGCGTTGGACTGGCCAAAATATAGGACGTTTATTATGATTTCGAACTCCAGAATTACAATTTAATTGTTAAAATTGTGAGCGAAACGAATACAACCAAAAACATTTCAAATTTATTTGAATACTCGTAGGTTGTATTTATTTCCCTTGAGCTGGATACAATTATTGTAAAATGAGAACCAATTTTCTGTTTTGCACGATAACTAAAAATAAATAAATAATGAAAAAGAATTGTATAAATAAAATTGACTATATGTTCTCACAATTTCGTCTAAAATGCATATAAACAACATAATTCACATGCAAAGCTATAAATTCTTCAAAGCAGGAGCACATATTCTATTCAAACAATATGTACTGAACTAGAACAAAAATTTATAGGTATTGAAAATCAACAACTACAAAATGCAAAGTCACATGCAATACGTAACACGCAGAAATTATTTGCTAAAGCGAAAACATATTTCGTATCTATTTGTTGAAATAACTTATCGTGCATCGTATTTTTAAATTTTTTAAATACACATAAATAAATATAAATATACCATCACGCCTTTTACCCATTACTGGGTGTGGCATTCTGCCGATGTAGATCTCGATAAGTGATATATTTATGCGCATGAAATGCGGTTACCAGCCGTCAAATCACGGCCTCCAAAGATGTCAGTGGTGGAGGAATCACAAGACTAATTTTAATGTGATGAAAATGTTTGTCAGCTGTGGGATTCGAACCAGGGATGAAATATATTTTTCTATCTACTTAATTCGAAAATTTCGCAGATTTACTCAAATACAAATGAAACAAATTGACAAAATTATTTTTATCACCATGACAAAAAAAAGATTAAGAATCCATGGTAACATACATTCCTGAAATCGCGTTCTTTTACTATTGAAAAAGTTAAAATATCAGTGTCATATTAAAGTGGGCGAAAAAGAAAGTTATTATACTTAAAACATCGTATCTATTATACTAATTTAATTATTTACCGTTTCATTTATCAGTATCGTATGATAATGCCGGTAATAAAAACATGATGCACTTGTGTGTTTAGTATTACAGCGCAAGTACACAAATAAATTTGAAATATTACACACTGATAATTTATTTTTACCTACGTGCGTACATTGTTGAAGACTGACTCACTGTTACCTACATAACGAATTTTAGACTAGAAATATTTTTATGACGGTTATTTACACTTTCCATATTAATTTTTAAATATTGCAACATAATGTTTGTTACTATTTTTTTTATCTAAATTGTAACCGTCATTTCTGTAGTCTTACTCACTACGAAGTACAAATATTAAAATTTATTATATTTTTTTATTCAAATTTGTCATAAAGTGGCCTTGGGTTCGATACCACTGATACGGGAAAGTTGCATGGGCGTCCACAGGGGGGTGGGGCAAGGCGGGGCGCACGCCTCCCCCTGTTATTAACTAGAGTGGCGACCACGATTTTCAGATGCAAAAAGGGTTATCCTAATTTCGCGTACAGTCCCTTAAAGTAGAGACAAACAAAATTCGATAATTCTTTCAGGAAAGTGCCTTCCTGAAAGAATTGTCCAACGTCGCCGAGCTATGAGCCAAAAACCCGTAAATGCATATTTAACTTCAAACACGCATAACTCTGTAATAAATCATCGTAAGAACTTCTTTCTTTACGTACTTTACAGGGAATTGAATAAACTTTATCGCCCTGATGATGAATTGAGCCAAAAAAAAAATTCTTAGCTCCATACAGATCGTCAAAGTTGGAATTTTTTTTTCATTCAAATCATTTTTTTCCTACCACTGTGCGATTTCTTTGTTATTACGTAACTATTATTGCCTTGGTTACGTATGGAAAGTAGATAAATGCAGACCAAGTGCGCTTCTGTAAGCAAATAATTTCTCGTGCGGAAACTACTTTGTTACGCAACTATCAAAAGAAAGTTGTATTGAGTGCGATTTAAATTTCGCGCCGAGCGCGGAATTCATATTTTGGACACAGACGCTTATAGAAGAAGATGCGGTGAGGCAGCGCTAGTAAATATGCAGTAGTATATTTTCACGTTTATAAATATAACCTTAAATTGTAGTATATCTAATATGTACACAATTAATAAAAATAACCGAACAAAGTAAAATATGTCGATAAATGGTTTTATTTTAACACAGTTGTTACAGTTGCTTATATTGACATAATGTAAAGTGGAAACTTTTGTACTGTCTAAATAAACATTGATTTCTTCCATACCTGTTTATATTATTAACAGCAATATTATTGACAACAATTTCGAAGGTTTTAGAAATACCAGCAGCAGGTTGATTGTCATTGTCGAAAATAGATGCAACATGCATGATCCGGAGCTTCAATTATCTTTGGAGATGTTTATGATAAAGAAGAATCACTCACTGTACTAGTACTATTCCAATCTAGACGATTTTGAAGAAATTATCTTGAAATTAGTGAAATATTTTTAAATAACGTAAAACAATGCGCAAGCAATCAACAAACAAACCATAGCAACGCCGTAAAACATCGTTCTCGTGTAATATTATTAAAATTTTATAAATTTTTATAATATTTTAGTGATATTCTAAATCGGACAGTTGTAGGAAAAATGTTGTTTATATCACGTGCCGAAAAAGATTATGTGCTCGTACAGATTCTGCACTTGAACGTAACAAGCCTTTTTCGGCACTTGTTATAAAAATAACTATTGTAGATGCCACGGTTTGAAGACTGCTGCATGAATAACGTGATAAAATATTTTTAAATCAGGTCCTCTATAAATTCTGTATCTCCTTGATAAATTGACGGTAAAAGTGCTTCAAATTTTTCTCTCTGTCACATTTTATACATCATAACAAAATATGACTCTCCCTCACACAGTACAAAACCTTTTCTGGGTCAACAACATCACTTACTAACATATCACAACACCATCAATAAAAGAATCCATTAACTTGGAAGGAAATGCGAAAACCCTGTCGCACACTTGATCCTAGTTCTCTGTACCCTTATTCTCGTATGTTCCTCTCTGTATGTATTCTTTTACTGGGTGCGCAAAGCTATGCAGAAGACACTGTTCGCTAGGGATTTGAACCCTCCAACTAGGAAGTGGAAGTAGTTCAGTGAACCGTTGCAATAAATAGAAATCGATTTGACTGAGTAAAGAGTTAGACGGAAAGATACTCCAGGGTGACGTGTAAGCAATTTTGTGGTCTTCAGAGATTTTGGACGGTGGTACCCAAGGACGTTGAAAGGAGGGGATATGGCATTACGATACTGTAGCATTGCTTGAAGTGAGGCTTGGGCAAGGGAAAGAGACAACAATAGTTTTTCTGCACCGTGCTTAGCCAAATCTCTTCATCTTCCAAATATTTTGAATTTTTGTGTAAGAAAAGTGGCGTTTAGGCGTTGTCAGGGGGCGTTGTTGTATGTGAATATAACCACGAGGTGTTCATTTGTGTTTCAATCGTTGCGCTGTTTGGAATTGGACATATTTTTTTGTAGATAAGATGGTAACTAAGTGTTTAGTATGTGCACTTATGTTTGTTGAAGTAATTGTAGTTTAGATTTGTTTAAAAACACAAAATTTGATATTTATTCTCAAACTTCATATTAACGGGTTTTATATTTACTATGAATAGTAAATATTGTTCAACAATTACAATTACAAATATTTATTTTAATCGATAGATCACACTAATAATAAACGTTGATAATTTCAGTTTCCTTGTAAAAATTTATAATCTTTATTAATTTATTTATTACGAACAACAAACTACAGGAGAACCTAATTACAGTTTGCGAGAATAACAAACAATTATAAAATACATAATTAAGTAAATGAAGTAAGTAAAATTTTTAACTTAACAAAATTAAGTAGTAGAGGTAAGTACATTTCTTAACATAGCAATGTTACAATTAAATAAATCAAGCTGAGAATACATACTGAGTCTATACAAATAAATAATCCGATATAACTGTGATAACTTATAACAGAGATTACAATTAAATAGTATATTATTTTGATTACGTAGCCCTAACTTAGGAACACAGATATCAATGATTTCGAGCAAACCTGGTAAGTAAATAATTGAGTTTTGGGGAGAATGATTTTGTTCTGTTCTGTTTAAATTTCAAATCTCTTTATGATACATGCGCAATAACAGGGGCTTAGCATGGTACAGGAAATAATACTTCTGTCTCTGTCAATCTGCCGAGCCTCACAGTCTTGACTTTAATGCCGTATCCCCTCCTTTCAACGTCCTTGGTGGTACCACTCAAAGTTTTTATTTGAAAGGGTTGAATTGATTTGAAGGAAGTTTGTATATTGCATACGAGTAAAAGTTGGAAGGTCCTTTGCTACTTTTAGAAACTAACTTTGATTTTATCCATTTATCTGATCGTATGTGGTCGCAGTAACTATTCAAACAACTCGATGAACATTTATTCATTAGATTTATCCTTCGCCAAACATTTCTTCTTTCGCATTCTACGTTCGATTCTGACAATAATAATAATTACTTTTCGTGCCTTCGTCTGAGATTGACGTGAAGTAAATGGAACTTTTTGTAACTGAAATAGATATTCAATTAAATTCGTCTGTTTCTTATCACGTGTACGAAAATAAGATTACACTAAGAATTTTTAGCTGAAATATATACCCAATTAAATTTATCTTTTTCTAATCATGTATGTGAAAATAATCAATCAAAACATGATGAAAGATTATTATTTCTGTGATGAGATTGCTAGGTAACAAGCATTTTGTTTATATTTACTTACAGTTGTTTTCAAATTCAAACAGCTGTTTAATTTTGTTTCAATTTCATAGCTATCGATAATTTTGAGACAATTTGAGTCATTTTCAGATCTAATTTGTGCAGTTGTAAAGCATGCAAAATTAATTTCGTATTTTATGCCCTAAAACTTTTATTCGAAGTTTTTTTGTTTTAAATAATTAGAGAAGCAGGAAATTAAAACAATATTATTTTACATGTTAAAGTTCTATGTTCGAGAATCGCGGTTACCACCCTGTATATGTATATATAAATAAAATAAAAATTAAATTATAAGTTTAAAGATAATAAATTCAAGCTGAAATTAAATTCCCAGCAGTATTCTTATGGTCAGCAAGCGACATGTTCCTATTATAACGATTGAGTAATCTAAGTTTATTAAGTATACACAGACACAAAATATTAGAAAATAAAAACAGTAAAACTGCTAAATCTGAATTTATTGAAGAAATGGTGTCAATTTATGGAAAAGTTATTCGAAGATTGTCTTACCTCTTCAATTCAAACGTAGACGATACGGACTAATAATTTATTTCACAAATTTAAATATTTTTTGTCTATTTGTTATTTAAAAATTTATGTATATCTGAGAGTTTCTTGCCCTGTGGCTCCCTTTCTATTAACATCATTGGGGACCCAAATTTAACAACAGATAACCGTACTTTAAGTGCTTAAATATATTATTTACCGAGATCTGCTACTGCAGAGTGCTACACCCAGTAATATGTAAAAGGGACGATAAATAAAATAATAAATATTTCATCAGGCCTTTTACCCATTACTGGATGTGGCATTCTGTCGAAGCAGATCTCGGTAATTGATATGTTAATGAGCGTGAAGTGCGGTTATCAGCCGTCAAATCATAGCACCAAAGATGTTAGTGGTGGGGGAGCTACAGACACAGGGATATTTTAATGTGATGAAAATGTTTGTCTGTTGTGTGAATCGAACCATAGTTCTCAAGACCCACAGGCCGATTCTATACCACTCAGCCATCTACCCCATCTTTATTGTAATAATATGAGCTATCTTATTGTTGATATGTTGCTTTAGATAAAAGCTTGGCTTCGTGTAATTTGATACTCTTGGATACATGTCCTTTCGTGTGAATGTGAAAATGTTAGGTTTTCAAATGTAGGACATTAACTTATCAAAGTGACAGTTATTAGTTAATTTTCTTAGAATTCTAACAAGTTTTCATGTTCGCATGATCGGCAATGCCTTTGTGTCAGATTACACAACCTCGAAGCACTTGAAACATCTGTGGAGATGGATTCCAGATGTGGGTTTTACCCAGAGGATGTCAAGTGTTTGGGATAACCAAGCCAGTCAAGAACAACGACTGTACGTGCAAAGATGTGCGGTCATCTTTACAAGACGCAATAGCGCGAGTTTACTTACGGTTTAATTTAATTAGTGTAACTTTAAATTAAGCTATTTCCACACTATTAGTTTATCTGTAACTTTTTGTATTTGTATTTTATTCTTATTAATTTTACAGTGTTTTAACAAATAAGTAACATTCGCTTTAATCTAAATTTTTTATCATATTTTAACTTATTCACTGTACGCTCAGTATCTGCTTTGTTACATTATTTACTTATGTACTGGTAGCATTGAATTGAAGCAATCTGAATAGAAATGAAATGGAGTGTAGGTGTAGACGGTTTGTACTCATACGTTGTGTTCAACCAAAAGGTTGTAAATACATCTCTTCCTAAGGGATTCATCATTCCGCTCGTGTCTAGTTTACAAGTGAAGTAACGAATGAAGCCCGAATTCCGCACTGCGTTCCATGTAACTTCCAAACTTGCGAACTTCCAATCAAAATGAATTGGTGAACTCAGAACTTACTTGAACGCTTGTAAGTTATCCTGTCGCATACGCTGTTGCGAACTGTTACGAATTACACCAAAGTTCACGGAATTCGCTCCATGAATATTAATAGGCTACGCTTAAATTAACTAATTAATGCGTTGTCTTAACGCACTTAATGTCTGATGTCGTTATTCTATGCCAACAAATGTTTATTCATCACTGTGTTTTTAAAAGGCTTTCGTCGGCCTTACATAAGCCTTATAATTACTAGCACAGAATACGTAAGATTTTTTTCGGATGTGCTATTCTTTATAGAAATTATTTTTTTAGTTTTCAACTGTGGCCCTTAATGGAACAGTATCATATTTAGTCGCATTATTAACTCCTTTTTTATACAAATATAAATATTAATACAGGGTATTTTATTTTTATTTTAGTTTATTATTGAGATTTCAAGAAGCATACGACTTGAATATGGCCCCACGACTTTAAACATCCAATAGCGTTTCATTATTTGACAACGTTGTCATGGAAATGAGAGAATTAATAAGTAATAATTTTCTGTAAAAAAAAAAAATAAACAGTTTTGCTCAAATTTTTTTTAAGTTACCTAGCAATGAAGTTATCTGACATGTCAAAATGTTAATTTTGTAAAAATTTTCCATTGTTTTCGTGGGGCAATATTCTTACCAAATATAACATGTGCATTGAAATCTGCACTTGTCTTCGACTCGTGCATATTTCCATAGCAAGAAAAGCACTCGTGAGTTCCAAAAAATTATCGGTAATATTTTTAATGCACTAGTTATATTATAAGTGAAAATTTTTAATAATAATATATATATATATATATATATATATATATATATATATATATATATATAATATTGAATTCATCACATATTTAGCTTTTCGAAACTGATCATGATTTAATAATTTTTCAGTCAATAAACGACAAAAAAAGAAAACGGCAACAGAATTCAATAAACAAGTCGCGTCATTTTGCTTTTGAGGCAATGAGATATTGAAAATGTAAATAATAGAAATAAATAGTATATTCCAAAAATTTACCAGAGCAGCTATGATTATTTTATCAGAAAGCGATTCAATAATGGAACATGGTTTCTAAAAGTTGTGGTTGGTTTTCGATAACCACGCAAAATCGTGCTCGAGCAGCGGTTAGTTGGTTACTTCAACGATCAGACAGCTTGACAAGTGTTCAAAGTCAATGCGGTTTCTAATTTCATGTATTTGTTCCAAACTGCCCGAAACCCTGGTTAAAAATAACTGACTAAAATTAGGTGGAATAGTGATTTTTCTAGACCCGTTACCCCTTGAATAAAAAATAAATGAAAAATATGCTCAATAATAAAAGGGGGCAGCGTGCTATGATAAATACAAATGACTAATATAATTTATTTATTTATGTTTTCACAAAATAATCACTGACATTTAATAATGAATCAAACAAAAATATTATGGCTTTTTCATTTATTTCTCTTCTCTGCGATTTGAATTAAATTAATGCCAATTTAAAATACAGTTTTGTCAAAAATTTTTAATGTGAAGGTAATGAACTTGTAGTTGTTGAATTCAGAAAAAAAAAACTGAATTAAATAAGCAAATTTAAAAAAATCCCATTTAAAATAAGAAAGTTTCACCCCATATTTTAAGAACCATTGATCGAAAAGAAATTGTTAATAGTTTTGCATTAGACTTACAAAATGGTATTTTGTTGCTAATTTAAGCAACCTTGTAGCTCTTATAGTTCTCGAGATAGCAATGGTGGCACAATTAAATTGAACAATCTGTATACCTTGAAATTCTTAATTCTCTTGAAATATTATATTTTCGTACTGGTAGACTAGTATTTAGATATTCATACATACAATGCTTAGAAGGAAATATGAATTTGTTTATCCACACCTCATATATAATAAAGACATTATTACACTGACTTCAGTTGAATTATATGGATCATAAAACACTAGTGTTTTATATTCCATAAAGCTACATTCACAAATCGAAATTAGTTTTTGTTTTATGCTTTATGTTTTAGTGTGTTTTTAGGTGCCATTCACAAATAGTTTTGCTTTTGTCGATTTTAGTTAGTAGTGACATCTATCATAAATTTTAGAAGATCAGTAATGCAGTAAATGCAGCTGTCAGATATGCTAAGTTACACGTGCTGTCATATGTTGTTGGTTTACTTTTGTATTTTTTTGAAGAGCAAGGTAAATATTATCATAATAAGAAACTATGTATTACTTTATTTTCATTCTTTTGACACTCGAATAGAAACAAACTTAGGTTATCGTCAATGCGAAGGATGATAGAAAGAGACAAGTATATATCACTACATCATTCTACGCTTCGTCCTATTGGTCTATTCCTAAGTATAAAACGTAAAACTAAAACATAAGTTTGGACTTTGCAAACTTTTGTGTTAAAACCAAAACTAAATACTGATTTGTGAATGGCTGCATGAGATAACATGTCTACAAGGTTATTAAAACAAAAATGAAAAACATAAAACAAAAACTAATTTCGATTTGTGAATGTAGCTTTAAACACTGTAAACAACTTGTTACTTAGCAACCACTTAATGATCTACCATATTTTGAGAAACTATATATAACTGAATCAACATTAAACGTTACAACCAATCTTCTTCAATACCTATAATTATGAGTTGTGGATAAAATTTTGTATTATACTTGTGTTTTATTGGTGTATAATACACTTAAGAATGTTAAACACTCGACCTTCGGTCTCGTGTTTAAACTTTTCTTGCGTGTTTTATATACCTAATAAACAGAGCTGGGCAGTAGTTAGCTACTAGCTTAGCTACGTTTACCTTAGCTGTAGCTGTAGCTTAGCTAAATGTGAAAAAATATAGCTGTAGCTTGTAGCGAGCTATGTTTTTTTTCTATTAGCTTCAAAATATTGTTATAACAACTGAAGCTACTTTTAAAGCTACTTTTTGTAGTCCAAAGTTACTTTTTGTAGCTTAAAGCTACCACTGTTCATCAAGAAATACCTATTAATTTTTGTTTTATATTTGAATTGTACCTTCTTTATTGTTTTCTATAACTGTAGGATAACAAATTATTATATATTTTAAAATCTATTAACATATTTTATTTTTCACTTGCTCTTAACCTATCATAGTTTTGTATTAAATATTAGATGAACTAAACATTGACTGTTTAGGAGTCTTCAGTTAATGTGACTGTTAATTTATGCCGATATAAATAAGAATTATAGCATAACAAATTAACAGCACATTTGTCCATTTGCGATTTTTTATATTTATTAACAGTCATTATAACAAAACACTGATCAACTGATCATATGACAATGGCAAATTTAATAATTCACAATAATGGGGGAATCAAGTGGTAGAGGTTTTTAATATATATATATTTATTAAAATAAGTTCTTGACCGTACATCATATTTAATACAATATAAAATTATACCATAAATGATATCTTTATTGCTGAAATATGAAAGTTAAAGTTGAATAATTTAAAACGCTCATTGCAATTACGTAGTTGCATTAAGCCAATCAGAGAGCTTTGTCTGAAACGTTTGTCGGTGCTCAATTTTACTGAGAGGAAGACGAAGAAGAAATAAGCATTCAGCATTCTACGATTCTACCAATGACGTATAATACTAGACGAATTATGCCGTATTGAAGTCAATGCAAACGCCGTTGTTATCCATCTAGTTATGTTTTGTCTGAGGATTCTACTGACAACGACACACGTTACGTGAAGTTACGTGTTATTTATCTGTCTCTCTTTAAGCTAAGATGCAACTACGTCACATTCGTTTATTTCGAAGGTTTAAATATTTGGTATCATGCTTAATACAAGTTTAAAAAAAAATAAAAAATTTTGAGTTTAATAATTTTATTACGTAGATTAATATATAAAAAATTCAAAAAAGTCTTGAAAGGCCCATTGAAAAAAGTAGCTTTAAAATTTAACAGCTACTTTAATGAAAGCTTAGCTTAGCTATATTTTACAAACTGTAGCTTATAGCTGTAGCTCAGATATTTTTTCAAAGAATAGCTGTAGCTGTAGCTTAGCTACTTTTTTAAGTAGCTTGCTCAGCTCTGCTAATAAAACACTTGTATAATAAATAACTATTTAAATTCGAACATTCCAATTTTTTGAACTTCATCAAAAAAAATTCGAATCTTCGAATTTTTGAATTTTTTGAACTTTTCGAATTTTCTAATTTACGAATTTTTTGAACTTTTCGAATTTTCGAATTTTCCGTAGCTTCGAATTTTCGAATTTTTTGCCAATTAATTAACGCCATCTGTCATCTCCAAGTACGCTCACGCATAATTCGTGAAAAGTCGGACACGAATTAAATAATAAATTCGGCGAAGTAATCTGCAAAAACTCTCTAAGGTTAGGCGTCTTAATTAAGCCATCTACTCTCTTAACCGCCCATCTAAATGCTATGGATTTTTAGTAAAACGTTTTAAAATGACAATAAAAAGAATACAAAAACGTCTTAAATATAACGTTTTTGACAGTGTAACGAAATTTTAAATTTAAATTGAATTAATTTGGCAAACAATATAATTAATAGAAATTACTTACGAATTAATACAAAACTCTGCAATTGAGTTTATTCTGAAAATAATTCATACCACGTTAGGATCTAAAACATTTCAAATAATTCGCAAAATTCGAAAAATTCGAGAAATTCGAAAAATTCGAAAATTCGAATATTCAAAAAATCCAAAACTTCAAAAAATTCGCAAATTCGAAATATTCGAAAGTTCGAATTTAAATTCGAATGTTCAAAAAATCCGAACATTCGAATTCTCGAATATTCGTAAAATCAACAACCCTAAAATAAATACTGATCCATTTGAGAGTAACTACCTCTCAACTAAGTACAATGTAATTTATCTCCACTTAACAAAGAAATTCAATGAAAATAACGTAATTATTGTGGCATTTGTCATGACATTTAAATTAAATTTTATACTGTCTATGGTATCTTTATCTTTATATTGTAGAGGGCGTTGATATTTGCGTTATAAAATAAATTTCAAAGTTAAGCAAACTTAATAAACACTCGGCAAATATTTGCCGGTCATGTTACATCAAACGATGTCTCTCCATTTTGTGTAAACTAATTTAAAAATTCTTTTATTATGCATTTCTTATCTTTTCTGTTCTTCCCTGCTGCGAAACGTCCTAAAACATGAAACTTCATCGTCATCAGAGGCCTCCAAACTAAGTTCTTAATTCTCACTCAAGTACGCACAAACATAAAACCACGCTAAACTTCGCCGAATATAAACATAAAATCCAGAACTGGACGAAAAGTGCCGAATAGGCAGATTGGAACATAAAAATTCGATTCTAAATCTTTCGATTTTAATCAACGCACCCGGAGTGACAGAAGAGAATGTTGAATGCGATTCTTGCCCTCGAAGATTACATTGTCCTAGGGGCTGATTCTGGTTTATGTCTTCTGTACCAGGGAGCGATGGCCCAGTAAACTCGGATTGCAGGACTCTTTTTTTCTTAAGAACTTGTCACTCAATAGGATTATTTCTTTGGGGGTAGTTTGTATGTTGTAGTGTTTTCATTGGCTATGGTTTCATCAATAGAATATACCACAAAAATTTGATTATTTTAAATGGTAATTTACTTACAAACGTAATGTTTTCCTGTTCTTTTTTTTTTTAAATTGTTCCTTGTAAGGGAGAAAAAATAAAGATTTATTAATTAAGCGTGCCTTAGCTATCTTTTTTTAGAGATATGGGTATACTTTGATAATAGCGCGAAACATCTCACGGAACTGACTTGTTTACGTTTCGTCAACACTAGTTTTGCTAGTTTCTACTTATATCACACGAAATTTGTGAAGAACTATTATATTAATCACGTTCAGGTAGTAATAAAAATAATTATTCTACAAATTTAAGAAGTAAACATTTATATACATATTTTAGGTTCAAATAAAGTAATAGTATATTAATTAAATTTGAAAAAATCAACTTGCCTCCGCCAGGATTTGAACCCGGACCTTCCATTTGGGCCGCGAACATCCTACCACTTAGACCACAGAGGTGTGTCTAAATGCTGGCACTGACAAGCGATTTTTTCTATGTGTCGATTGTTTGTAAATATCAAATGCGCGAAATTGGTTGCTTCAACAGTAGGTACACATGATATACGAAACGGAGTGACACAATTGAAGAAACTGCAAATGTTAAATATTTATTTTTTATATAATTGTAAATGAATAAAGTCAGGTGAATGTTAATTAGGATGTTCGCGGCCCAAATGGAAGGTCCGGGTTCAAATCCTGGCGGAGTCAAGTTGATTTTTTCAAATTTAATTAACGTTCACCTGACTTTAGTCATTTACAATAATATAAATAATAGTATATTACATAATAAGTCAAGAAAGTGATATTTTACTTGACGACGCTGAGTCAAGTAAAAACACTTTTTTGACATATTATGTATACTATTTTTTCTGAAATAATTAATCATAAATAATTCAAAATAATTTTTTGAAAAAGTAATGAGCGTTCGCCGGGATTTGAACCCAGAACCTTTCACTCGCATGGTGACTGTTTTAACCAATTGAGCTACAAACACTTGGCGAATACTCATGCTTTTTCGTGCAATCTTTACCAACAGACAATTGTATCAATAAACAAATTCTTATAATTAATTCAAAATGTTTAATTTTGTTTGTTTGTATTGTATTGATAGTAGACAACATATCCAAGGTTACAAAACAAAAAAATAGGTAAAATCTTTACCAGACTGTTTTGTACTTTAGCAGACTGTTATTTTTGTTGTAGCCTTAGATACGTACTTTACTTGACTGTTTTTGTAAAAATCTACTTTCCATACTAAAATTTGTCAGGAAAGTGGCCACTTTCTTACCGGTTTCAGAAAAAGGAACTTTATATACTAGGTTACTTATTCTAACATTTATTGTTTTAATTATTGTTGTAATTAAATATTGTTTTTTCCCGCATTGCCATTTCGATGCACATGCTCATTGCCTCACAATATGAAGCCATCTAAGTTACAAGGACATCAATGGCGATTGTTTTGAATAATTTACGATTTAATTAATTTTTTTTAGATATTAATACGTTACTTTTGATCATTTTCTTAGCTTTATTGTAATACATTTACATCTAAAATTGAGATACTAAAAATAGTATTAAAAAATCAACTTTTCAGATGATTAAAAAAATTGTACTACTTTTATTTGAAACCGTCTCTCTTTAAAATAATTAAGCAACATTTAACAGCATATTTTTAGTGATGTCATTTTTAAGTTTTTATTAATATGTACTACGATGACAGATGCTGACGTCTACCTAACATACAGTAACTTTGGCGCCACATGACGAAGGCACTTTTCCAAAATTATGTAATAAGTTACGTCTACTTAATATAACGTTGACAGTTTGTTTCTGTTGGCACAAACTGCTAAAATATTTGAGAATTCCATATTTATGTATACTTATCAATTATTATTGTCGAAAAAAAAAACTAATGAAAAGTGTAGGAATGATGGATGTAGTTGAAGGTTTGTTGTGTGATGAATGATTTCAAGTGTGATGACCAAATGAGCTTATATGGATGGAACTATGAATGTGGTTGAAGCGAGTATAGTGGGTTAGGATGAGAATGTTTGACGAGGAATGATTATTTGATTAATCTGATGAGTGAATGTTTTGTACATAATTTTGGGGTTCGTGCTACCCCATTTTATGGAATATAGCGTTATGTTATAAATGCATGTATCAATTATGGGGTGGCTAGCTCATTGGTATGAAGTCGACCTGTGGATCCTGAGAACCCTGATTCGATTCTCACAGGCGACAAATAATTTTCATAATTTCAAAACTACCTCTGTGGCTCCTCCACCACTAACATCTTTGGGGGCCGTGATTTGACGACTAGTAACCGCACTTCACGCGCAAAATATATAACTTACCGAGATCTACTGCGGCAGAGTGCCACACCCAGTAATCGGTAGAGGCGCGTGATGATATATTTATTTTTATTTATTTAATTATTATTTATTTAATTATTATTTATTTATTTGGCTTATTGACCATTTAGACTCAAAGATGAGGTTCAGCCAAAGGCTTGTCTTCCACCTAACCCTTATAAACATCCATACCCTGGGTTGGATTCGAAACCTACGGTGTGGAATATCAAGCAACTGATATGATAGCCGCTCGACTATCATGGTTATATGTTTATGTATCGTGTTTATTTGATATATGTTTGACAACTAACAAGCTGCTAATAAATATGCAAAAATACATTCTAGCTGTATTTGCAAAATTAAAAAAAAGTCTTCGGCCATTCCCAAATTCCATGCAATAAAATCGCCTTAAACCACTGCTGCCATCTACAACGAACTTTGCCCAGCATCTTCCATTTCGTTGTATCCAAATAAGGCAAAATAATTCGTCTTAATATTTTATATAATAATTGATTGTTCAGAGATGGAGTCACTAACAAATTCATACATGGCCAACTTCATTGAATTGCGCTTCGCATATTATGGCCGTTTCATATGTCATTAAAATTCTAAGTTTCAAATTTACAGAGCGGACACGTCAACTAGCGCCTCTAACGAGATACGTCGTAATTAAATTTGAAAATACTGCCATTTGCATTGATTGAAAAAAATCCTAAAAACAAGCCTAGTCATTGTATATTTATTATCATACGATCTTTACAGTAAAATACTAATCGTTGGTACCAATAATTCAGTAATATTTCCTTCTTTTGACCTATAAATACTTCAAATATTTTAAATAGGTAGACTATATGGCGTCATTATTTACCTGAAGTGATAGATAATGCTACGTTGCCAAATGAAATTCACTTAGTCTAAACTAGCTAGTCACTTTAGTCTAAAGCTCCAGAATATTAGTCATAATATTTAATAATATTGATTGTATAAATAAAATACCCAGTTCCATTAAATGTATTTTGTTTGATAACATAAACTTCAGTTTTAAAATATTTTAAGGTTGTTTTTGTAACTTGACAGCGTTGTCACTTTCCTTTAATAGAAATAAAAAGCACTAGATGGCATTACTTGACGTAGTAAAACTGTAGAACACTAACGACAAATTTTTATATGGCAAAATGATGAAATGAATCGGCCATAATAAGCGTAGCGCAATTCAATGAAGTTAGCCATGATTCTTACTATAGAACAGGGGTCGACAACCCTCCAAGTATTAAGGGTGCAAATCAAAATTTGGGAAACGAGTGGCACCAGAAAGTAGTGTGCTAGATGCTTGGGAAAGATGAATTGTAGAATTCGTTGGCACTACCCATTTGATCAGACAGTAGAGTAATTGAAATGAACAAACTGATTAACCTAGAAATTAAATCCTAATGAGTAAATCTAGTAGTGGAGGTAAACAAAGAAAACCAATAAAAAAGAATTAGAAATGTGGTCTGTTTTCATTAAGTAAATGGAATACGCATTATGTAAGTGTTTTTATCAAAGTTATATGGAACATGCAGTACGATAGTACGAGTATGAATCCCGCTCAAGCTAAATATATATGAACTACCAAATTACCGTTCAGTGAGTCCGGACCCTGTACTGTAATTGGGATTCAATTCTTGTTGAACAGAGTAGAATGAATAAGTAATCTTCTAAATATTAAATTAATTAAACAATTTATCATAATATTGATTCAGCTACAACCTAAGGACAGGTAGAAATCAATTTCCATTTAATAACAAACCGTGAAATTTATTGAATTAACTAGCGACGTTCCCTTCTTGCTTTTGGATATTATCAAGGCAATAAAACTAAATTAGAACATACATTAGTTTGAAGTTTAAATATGTATTTCTTGTGACCGTCTTGCAACAATCCATACTGTTGATATCAACAGTTTCGCGTACCGTTGTCATATCATCGACAACAAGCAACGGTGGCATAATATGGCTCTGGTAGTTGAGCCCGCTTAATAATAATTGAACAAAATTATTAAATATGTACAAAAAATAATATATTATACAACGAGCGTGTCATGATTGCTATTTCTCATGAGAATGACACGAGTCGTAGGTAAATGGCCTAATTTATCCGAATGAGTAATAGCCATTACACGCGTGTTCAAAACTATACTTTTTCTGCACCTACTAAACTGAAAATTACACTTTAGGTCTAGATAAGTTTGATTTGCGTTGTTACAGAATGTCGATGTATTTGACTAGAACTTGTGTGGAATGAATTATTTCTTACGGTCGTGAGTGATAAACGACTACATTTTCTATCAAGAAACAAATATACGAGTATAGGGTGGAGAAATGATTTATACAATATGGGAAATACAATATTAATTTTTTCATACAGCGATATGCCATTCCCTATTGATTTTAGAGCAAAATTCTTCAAATAAATCTTGTGTTTTTTGTTACATGTAAATCATGATTAAAATTTAATAAAAATACTCATTTGTAGTGATAACCGTGGAATTTGAACAAAATTACAAACATATACAAAACAATTTTCAATAGTTTGATAGTTTGCACAAGCATTATTACATAGGGTTTTTTTTTTAAATTATTATTAAGGCATACTTCTAAAAACTATGTAATAATGATAACAATAAGACAAGTACGAATTGTCAAACTATTGAAAATTGCTTTGCATTTGTTTGTTATTTTGTTTAAACTCCAAGGTTATCATTACAAATGAGCACTTTTACTAAATTTTAAACTTGATTTAACCTGTTACAAAAGATGTAACATAAAATATGATTAATGACTTAGATGCAGACGCAAATTTAATTATCCACAATATTAATTTGAAGCATTTTGTTCTATAATCAATTATTATTATTATTATTATAAGAATATGCTCTTAGTAACGGAAATTAGAATTACGACAAAGGTATAGTAGTATGCTACTAACATAATAACTAAGTACTTAAAAACTAAATAAAAATAAATGATAATGTAACTAATATTTACAATAAAGAAGGTAATTAAACAATAATTAACTAATATTTATATTAAACAAACGTGTGACCTATATATTTAAATTTGATAAATAAAACTAATAATAAATCTACAAGGTAAAGACAACAGAGAACTGTATTCTGTATTATAAATTATTTAAAGAAATACTACTAACAAACACAATGTAAAATGAAATACCAAAAAATACAAGTGACAGCAATAGTAGGTTTTATGTAGACCAACTGAAAATGTACCTTTGTCTCAAGTTTGACATTTCGTGATCAACGCCATCTCTTAGTAGTTGAATATTCAATATGAGAAAAATCAACATTGTATCTCCTATACTCCATAAATCAATTTACCATCCGGTATAATGAGGTAATGGCACAGTGGTTATCGTATCGGCCTGTGGATCCAAAGAACCCTGGTTCGAACCCCACAGCCGACAAAACATTTTCACCAATTTAAAATTACCGTTGTGGTTTTCCCACCACTAACATCGTTGGGGCCGTGATTGATAACCGCACTTCAAGCGCATAAATATATCTTTTACCGAGATCTGTTTCGGCAGAGTAATGGGTAGAAGGCGTGATGATACGTTTATATTTTTTTTTAATATTGTATAATGAATATACTACTTAAGGGTCATAGAAGGAATCTACTAAACCGAAAATAAATTTAATGATAAATAAACTTTTAGAGGAGAATGTTCACCTGAATTCTAATAAGTCTTTTTCCTGTCTCCAATGACCATTACCTTGCCGCATAGGCAAAGCACGCAGAATTATCCAATTATCCATGGCGAATATCATCCCTTGTTCCTCGTCAGCTGATAAACTCCATTTGTAGTCTTTGTCCTTGCCTTCGTCCTCGTCCTGTGCCTAGTCAGCGCAGTAAAGCGGTCAAAGATACCAAAACTCCCCCATCTGAAGATAAATCGATAGCATCGCGAACGCCACTTTCACAAAGAATGTAAAATTTTAAATTCACTCACTAAACGAAGCCCGACCCTTTTGTTAAATGATTTATAATTTTTATGGGATAGAAGGATATTCACGCAAGCGGAGAATAAAGAAGTATTGCACAATTTTAAAAGCTGCCAAGTATTTGGGGTATTCCATCAAATAGAGCTTTTTAGAAAGTGCTGGAAGAGGATATTAAAAGTTTGGGAATTTCACTTTCTTTGGAATACTGTTCTTGATTTTGTTTACCGTTTGGAACTTGTGAAAACTGTTTTCAATTGTCGGAGTAAATCACGGATACTTGACAGCTGAAAAAGAACAAAAAGTGTCTAATCGAAAAGAAAATTGTTTAGTTTAATGTATTCTCATCGTTACGCAACAACCTACGAAATACGTTGTTTTTTTTTTCTGATAAATATAGAAACTGTTTATGACAGAAATAAAATAAGGAACATAGAGGTAAATAAAGAGAAAGTGAATTATCGAGCACTTTGATTGAATGCTGATTACTTTTTTTTCTTACATTGTCTAAGAAAATTTATAAGTAGTAAATACCATTAGTACTTACTTTTCTGTTTATAACTTATTTGAAAACTATAGAAGATTATTTTTTGTTTTTATAATTTATGTATTTATTCTAAATTGGCTTCTCGACTGGAAAAAAATTTCAATAATGGAGACGCTCTAAATACAATAAAAGTACACTCTATGTATAACACAAAATATCACAATAAAGCTACATTCATAAATCGAAATTAGTTTTTGTTTTATGTTTTTCATTTTTGTTTTAATAACCTTGTAGACATGTTATCTTATGCAGCCATTCACAAATCAGTATTTAGTTTTGGTTTTAACACTAAAGTTTGCAAACTCCAAACTTATGTTTTAGTTTTACGTTTTATACTGAGGAATAGACCAATAGGATGAAGATTAGAATGATGTAGTGATATGTACTTGTCTCTTTCTATCATCTTTCGCATTGACCATAACCTAAGTTTGTTTTTATTCGAGTGTTAAATTAATGAAAATAAAAACAAGATTTTAATACCTACTTTCTTATTATGATAGTATTTATCTTGCTCTTCCAAAAAATACGAAAGTAAACAAACAACATATGACAGCATGTGTAACTTAGCACATCTAACAGTTGCATTTACTGTATTACCGATCTTCTGAATATAGCCGATCTTCTAAAATTGATGATAGATATCTCTAAAAACTAAAATCGACAAAAGCAAAACTATTTGTGAATGGCACCTAAAAACTCACTAAAACATAAAGCATAAAACAAAAACTAATGTCGATTTGTGAATGTAGCTTAACAGTATTAACGAAATTTATAACACTAGCATTTTTCTTGCAATATAATTATACCGGTTGTCTACTGTTTTTCCGAAAATAAATAAATAAAATAAATATAAATATATCATCACGCCTTTAACCCATTACTGGGTGTGGCACTCTGCCGAAGCAGATCTCGGTAAGTGATATATTTATGCGCGTGAAGTGCGGTTACCAGTCGTCAAATCACGGTTTATGTTAGTGGTGGGGGAGCCACAGGGGTAATTTTAAATTGATGAAAATATTTTGTCGGCTGTGGGGTTCGAACTAGGATTCTTACGGCCCACAGGCCGACTTGATATCACTGAGCCACCTACCCCATTATTTCCGAACATAGAAAATTGAATGTTAAAATTTAAATTAGACGATATATCTTTGTTTATTAATTTTAGATCAGAAGTGTAATGATAAACTGGATTCAATGAGTTAGTTATTCTATTGTTTCTTATGTACGAGATAGAAACAAATGAAAATACACGATTTAAGGCAATTATCAAAGTACCCTGAGAAATAAAACAATATTTATTTGTTTGTTATTTCTGACAGATTTCACATTTCGTTTTATTTATTTTTTTCAAGATTAAGTGTTTTCCTACTTCTAATCACAAATTCTAATAACAAAAAAAATCCAAATCTGTCAGATATGTTCGAAAAAACAAATAATTAATTATTGTTTTATTTCTTATGGCACTCTGATAATTGCCTTAAATCATAAATACGAAACAAATAATTTAGTACTTTTCGGATCCAGTTTTTCATTCTGAACATTTTGTTCATTACGCTTCTGCTCTAAAATTAATAAACAAAGAGATATCGTCTAATAAGAATTTTAATATTGAATTTCCTATGTTCGGAAAAAAGTAGATGTTGTTATTGTGTACCTAATTGCAAAAATCGTACGGAACATAAATTTAGACTATTTCAAATGCCACCGGGTGAAAAAATTAAGAACGAACTGCAAAGTGGTTACAACTTATTAATCAAGTCTTTAGACCTAGTATTCGTGAAGCTAGTATTTGTGATGTAATTATACGTTCCAATAGAGTAATTATTATTAAATATTCTTTTTAAAATTACCGCTTTCTTTTGAAGTGAAACTGGTGGTAATTGCGGTACTCTATAAATACAGAGACTCTAATGTAAAGTAATTGCTAAGTAATTTCCTGTGGCGTATATTTAAGTTTTGGAAGTAAAAGTAAATTTCATAGAAAGTCACCGAGCCACAGGTGAGGAAGAGCAACTATTTCAAAAAGTTTTACGATCGTTTACCACCAAAATTTAATATCGTTTTATCATAACAAATTTCAATTTATGGGTAGCTGTAGTTTCAACTTACAACCAAAAAATAAAATTGGGTCAGAGACACTATGGCCTGGCTGCATAAAGTGATTTTAACTATTTTAACTATGTTGTTAGCTAACAGGTTAAAAGTTAACTATGACCAAGATGGCTGACACTACATTTTATATATTTTCTGTTTTTTATGTTATAATTAATTAATATCAGGATTAAAATGCGTGTTGATAGTTAAATAACAATGGCAAAACAATATCTGTAACAAATAATAATTAGTTTATTGCATACCATATAAATTTTATAATATTGAACTGTCAAAAATTTTGACATTTCTTAGATGCTTTTTATTTATTCTAATTCAACTTTTTCGCATAGTTAACAACGTGATTAGCTGACAACGCTTTATACAACTGGGCTTAATTGTAATTAAGAATAATTTCATATAAATCATGCATATAATTCGGTCTAAATTTGGAATTGAACCACCTTTTTTTAAATGACATTATTATTATTAATATATAAAAAGTGCATGATTGCACAGATTTTTCCTCAAAATTAGCGAGTTTAAATGGAAAACAAATTTGCTATACTCATTAATATAATATTAATATGGGTAAAGACAACAGAAAACTATATTCTATATAAATTATTTAAAGAAACACTACTAGCAAACACAATGTAAAATGAAAAACAAAGAAATACAAGTGACAGCAATGGTAGGCTTATGGAGACCAACTGAAAATGTACCTTTGTCTCAAGTTTGACATTTCGTGATCAACGCCATCTCTTAGTACATAGTTGAATATCCAATATGAGGAAAATTAACATTGTATCTCCTCTACTCCATAAATCAATTTACCACCCGATATAATGGAGTGGCTAGCTCAGTGGTATCAAGTCGACCTGTGGATCCTAAGAATCCTGGCTCGAACCCCACAGCCGACAAGACATTTTCACCAATTTAAAATTACCCTTTGGGGCCGTGATTTGACGGCTGATAACCGCACTTCACGCGCATAAATATATCACTTATCGAGATCTGCTTCGGCAAAGTGCCACACCCAGTAATGGGTAAAAGGCGTGATGATATATTTATTTATATTTATTTTATTTATTAATATACTGTTTTTGAAAAAATAAATCTAAATTATACGAAAATTTTATATCTTAAAATTTATTTCAAATATAGGATAGGTAGCTCAGTGGTAATTAAGATAAAATGTCTATAGCGATGTGGAATTGAGTCTTAATAAATAAGAAAAAAATAATAATCAGGTCATCATCAAACGGCTGGCTGATCAGCTCAGCTTTTAATGATGACCTGATAAGTTGATTCAAACGTGCTGTAAATTTTTGTGGAATTTTGACAAGTGATGGCAAAATTTTATTTTTCCTATTTTTTCTTATTTATTAAGACTCAATTCCACATCGCAATTGACATTTTATCTTTGTATTATTTCAATAGCTGTCAAGCAGTTTACGATTTTTGTCGGTAGATGGCATCACGGGTTGCTTCTTAGCTCTCATGTCATGTTACCGGCTACATAGTTTTTAACAGTCAGTTCAGCTAAGACAGTATCACAGTTCACTAGTCCCTAGTTGGTCTAGTTGGATAGTTGATTGCACCATACTGATGAGTCCCTAAAGGACGAAACGCGTCTATGGTTAAAGCTGAACTGACCTGATAAGTTGATTCGAACGTGCTGTAAATATTTGTGGAATTTTGACAAGTGATGGAAAAATTTTATTTTTTCTTATTTAGCTCAATGGTATTGAATTGGCTTGCGGATTTGAGTACCGGAGTTCAATTCTCACAGCTGACAAACAATTTTCACCATATTTAAATTACCCCTGTAGCTTCCCCACCACTAACATATTTGTGGATCGTGTTTTGAACCGCATTTCATGTGCATAAATAAAACATTTATAGATATCTGCTGTAGCGGCTGTAGCAGAGTGCCACATCCAGTAATGGGTAAAGGGCGTGATGACATATTTATTTATTTTATTGAACAACTAGCTATTACCCGCGACTTCGTTCGCGTGGTCTACAATTTAATGGAGTACCCGGCATGCGTTGCATTGCAACTCAAAGAAAGCGTTTTTGTACAGCTGTCCATGTGAGAAACATGGATTTTCCAAATTTAGTCCACACACTTGTAGCGATTGTCCCTGTACTTTGTTGATGGTCATTGCAAATGCGAGTTGTACCGGAAACTGCAAACGTCTGAATTCGAATGGCATAGGACTAAAGCTTTATTATACCTATATGTTAAGATTGGTTCTCGTCTGTACCTATACCAAATTTGAATCGAATCAGTGCAGTACTTTTCAGGATAGCTAGCGGCTATTTTGTTTCAAGGCGGCGGACTGAAATTTTATTATACCTATATATTAAGATTGGTTCCCGTCTATTTTTGCACCAAATTTGAATCGAATCAGTGCAGTACTTTTCAAGATAGCTAGCGACCATTTTGTTTTAAGATGACTGAAACTTTATTATACCTATATGTTAAGATTGGTTCCCCTCTATGTATACACCAAATTTGAATTGAATCAGTGCAGTACTTTTCAAGATAGCTAGCGACCATTTTGTTTCTAAATGGCGGACTGAAGCTTTATTATACCTGCATGTTAAGATTGGTTCCCGTCTATGTCTGTACCAAATTTGAATCGAATCAGTGCAGTACTTTTCAAGATAGCTAGCGGCCATTTTGTTTCAAGATTGCAGACTGAAGCTTTATTATACCTATATATTAAGATTGGTTCCCGTAATTGACTATAACAAATTTGAATCGAATTAGTGTAGTACTTTTCAAGATAGCTAGCGGCAATTTTGTTTCAAGATGGCGGAATGAAGCTTTATTATACCTATTTCTTAAGATTGGTTCTCGTCTGTACCTATACCAAATTTTTATCGAATCAGTGCAGTACTTTTCAGGATAGCTAGCGGCCATTTTGTTTCAAGATGACGGACTGAAGCTTTATTATACCTGTATGTTAAGATTGGTTCCCGTCTATATCTGTACCAAATTTGAATCGAATCAGTGCAGTACTTTTCAAGATAGCTAGCGGCCATTTTATTTCAAGATGGCGGACTGAAGCTTTATTATACCTATATGTTAATATTGGTTCCCGTCTATGTCTATACCAAATTTGAATCGAATCAGTGTAGTACTTTTCAGGATAGCTAGCGGCCATTTTGTTTCAAAATGGCGGACTGAAGCTTTATTATATCTGCATGTTAAGATTGGTTCCCGTCTATGTCAATACCAAATTTTAATCGAATCAATGCAGTACTTTTCAAGATAGCTAGCGGCCATTTTGTTTCAAGATGGCGGATTGAATCTTTATTATGCCTATATGTTAAAGTTGATTCCCATCTATATCTATACCAAATTTGAATCGAATCAGTGTAGTACTTTTCAAGATAGCTAGCGGCCATTTTGTTTCAAGATGGCGGATTGGACTTGTGCTAAGTCAGAAACCTTCTCGGGGGTGCACACAACAACTTAGCAAAGTTTCATCGCAATCGGATGAATGATATAGGAACGCATAAGGGACAAACAAACAAACAGACAAACAAACATTAATTTTTATATATATAGATGATATATTTTTGCTTGTGAAAATGCAGTTACCAGTTATTACATAAATAATTATCCTAAAAATGATAGTGGTTCGATAGCCACAGGGGTAGATGAAAATCAATTATCAGATGTTGGGAATCGATTTTTGGTTGTCGTTCTTATATTTCCTATATAATTAAATAATTTACGAAACCAATTAAAGTAACTAATGACATACGAAAGGCAGAATTACAGTACATTAGAATGCAAATATTGTCAACAATTTCTCCTAACCAAATCACAAACTCAAACAATGAATTCCAGAGCAAGGCGTGCTCGGCTCGAGATAAAAGTTATTCCGATACACGCTTTCCCGTGCTATCAAACATTCGACCTACCATAAAACCTGATCTCGCCTAGTATATGCTGGCCATAGCTCTCCAGAATCACCCTAGCTGGATTCCTCAAAACTTCCAAGATCTTAGTAAGACAAGTAGGATACGATAGCACTGAAGTGTTGCAGAGTTTTGCTTTTATCTAGGGCAGTGGAGTCCTATCTTGGATTCCGCAAATATTTAGATTGTTTCCTGTAGAAAATAGCATAACACAATTGCAGAATCCTGCTTTGAGTATTGGAGAAGATCAGCCAGCTGTATGGAATTGTTCCATTATAGGATTCTGTAAAAGTGTTTGGGGTAGATTTTGGTGGTAGCGTTAAGTTGTTGCAGAATCCTGCTGTCGGATTTAATACTTAAAGATTTTATGACGCGTGCTTTCCACTGCTTGTTCTAGATTTCGCGGCTTAAAGAAAATAAAATCTTATGTTTTTCTTAACTGGCTAGCTCTTACCGCAACAAAAATGAAATTAAAATAACTTTGCAATTTAAGTTAGCAAGAATAAAAACAAAAATTTATTAAGAAACTAACAATAGTATAAAATACACATACTTGTGCTCAACAAACTTTTCATCTACAACTTTTATAGTTAATAAAAAATGTTAAGATATGAATCGGAATGAAACAATTTACTATTGAGATGTTCAACTACTAAAAGATGGCGTTGATCACGATATGTCAAACTTGAGACAAAGGTACACTTTAAGTTAGTATCCATAAGTTTGCCATTGCTGTCACTTGTATTTCATTGTTTGTTCTTTTATTTTGTGTTCGCTAGGAATAGTTTTTTTTTTTAATTTATAAAGAATTTAGTTACGGGGTGTCTAGCTCAGTGGTATTAAGTCGGCCTGTGGATCTTGAGAACCCTGGTTCGATTCCCATAGGCGACAATCAATTTTCATAATTCCAAAAACTACCTCTGTGGCTCTTCCACCACTAACATCTTTGGAGGCCGACTGCTAACAACACTTCACGCGCAAAATATATCACTTACCGAGATCTGCTTCTGCAGTGTGCCACACCCAGTAATGGGTAGAAGGCGTGATGATATATTTATTTATTTATTTGATTTAAGAATATAGTTTTGTGTTGTCGTTAATTTTAGAATTAGTTACCTTCAAGTTTTCGGCAAGTGATTTGGATTAACTTTTAAAAATCAGGCTGGAATAAATTAGCTAATCCAAAATTCAGGATTAACTACATTTTTTTTTGAGAATCTGGTTGTTAGTGATTAGGTTAGTAGCAAATTGTTCCTTTGTCGTAGTTCCAATTTTCACCACAATAAGCGCATTCTTATTTAAAAATTCCAGTTGACGTCGCGCTGTATACAAATTGTAAATCAGTGCTACTACATGACTCAAATTAAAAATACTTTAATTTTAAATAATTGTGATATTTACATATAATTTTGGTTGTATAATATTTTCCACAAATAATAGAAAAATATATCGTCAATGTGTTTATTCCGTAACTGACTATCGGCTGTATCATGTAACATATCTTTAATAATAAGCGACGTCGATAAATTTTACAAGCTTTGGCATCACCGGTTTTGTCTTGACGTTTGTCAAATTTGTATTTATATGAATACAAATTTGACAAACGTCAAAACGAAACCGATGTTGCCAAAGCTAAAAAAAAGTTATCGATGTCGCTTATTATTAACGATGTGTTACATGATACAGCCGTATAATTTTTAACGCAAGAAAAATTAATATATTTAAGTTGAACATTATTTGTATTATATTACTCTGATACGAAGTATGTAAATAACTCCCTCAGATGATAATGACTTTAAGCGACGACCATTCTTCGGGTTGGATACCGTCGACCTTAGAGCATAAATTACTATTATCTAATAACAATTGACGATACTAAACAGTCGTACAAAACTAAGAGAGTCAATTATTGAATACGCTTGTAAACTTGTTAATTTGGTGAAATAAAAAGTGGTTTATTATTATTATTATTACCCTGGTTCGATCTCCACAGCCGACAAAACATTTTCACCAATTTAAAATTACCCTTGTGGCTTCCCCATCACTAACATGTTTGGGGGCCGTGATTTGATGGCTGGTAACCGCACTTCACGCGCATAAATATATCACTTAGCGAGATCTGCTTCGGCAGAGTTCCACACCCAGTAATGGGTAAAAGGCGTGATGATATATTTATATTTATTTCTAGAAGAATTTGGTTGCGGAGTTCGATTCTCACAGCTGACAAACAATTTTCACCATATTCAAATTACCCCTGTAGCTTCCCCATCACTAACATATTTGTAGATCGTGTTTTGACGGCTGGTAACGCGCATAAATATATCACTTACCGAGATCTGCTTCGCTGAGTGCTACACCCAGTAATGGTAAAAGGCATGATGATATATTCATATTTGATTTATATTTTTATTATTATTGTTATATATTCAAAGTTTGGTTAAACGATCATTGATAAATAAAATAAAAATAAATATGTCATCACGCCTTTTACCCATTACTGGGTGTGGCACTCTGCCAACGCAGATCTCGGTAAGTGATATATTTATGCGCGTGAAGTGCGGTTACCAGCCGTCAAATCACGGCCCCTAAAGATGTTAGTGGTGAGAGAGCCACAGGGGTATTTTTTTTTTTTTAATTGGTGAAAATGTTTTTCTCATCTGTGGGGATCGAACCAGGGTTCTTTGGATTCACAGGCCGACACGATAACCACTGTGCCATTACCCCATTGATAATGCAATTTAATAAACTTTACTGCTTTATCGTGGGAATTATAGTAATATAATTTCACTTTTATTTAACACCGTTTGCTTTATCTTACTTTATCGGTCTGCATTCGTTGGGTGTGCGTCCTACTGGTTTAGGGTTTCAATAAAAAGACGGGCGAAGCAAGGCTATACTGAAGAATGCGTTTTATTGGCTTACAATTTTATTGTGAACTGTCATTCGGATAGCACGTTTGTTTATTCGACCTGCAGAAACCAAAATGGTGTTAGACGTGTACAATTTTTTCACTTACCTCAATTAGAGTGTTTGTAGTTTTTTTTTATGCATGCATACTGTCATATAATATGAGCACAATTGAAATGCATTTTGTTCGCTTAGAAATTTAATATTTAAATTATACGGATCTGTGTGTTACTATCTCAAATATTATATTAATATTCTACGCATCTCCGATGATTTTAGTGGTAGTTGGGCTGTAAAAGGTAACCGCGCAATTTAGTTAATAGCTAAACTTTATTACCCTAAAACTGACCTAAACATTAAACACCATCATAAATTTGATATTTACGTTCTACGGAATTCTAATATTAGATTTAACCCAACCTTAATCCAACGCGATATTAGCCCTGCATACAAAACTTATGTTACCAATACATCGTTGTAAGATATTCTCATAAAAATGAGTATTTTTGGGATTACGTGAAAAACTTTAAAAAAAGAATATTAAGAAATGTAATTGTACGAATTATTAAGCCCGTCTGGCACGATCAATTTTAATGTACATTTTGTAAATCAGAATCCTAGCTCCATTCCCACAACCGACAAAACATTTTCACCACATTAACACTATTCCTGTGACTCTCCCTCCACTAACATCTTTGAGGACCGTGATTTGACGGCTGGTAATCGTACTTCACTCGAAAAATATATCACTTACCGAGATCTGCTTCGATAGAGTGCCACACCCAGCAATGGGTAGAAGACGTGATGATATATTTATTTTATTTAAAACATTTTTCTCGGGTAATAGAATAAAGTAACAGATAACAAATCCGTCAGATTAGTGTATTAATTTTGTATCTAAACAACAGTTAAGGGGTAAGGCCACTCTAGAATTTTCAAAAAATGCATTTTTTTTTTGCTTAAATTATAGTTTAAATCCTTAGGAATAAGGGACAATTAATTTAAATGCCGCGCGGAAGTATTTCAGAGGGGAAAAAGGCCGCGCGCTAATCGACAATTTTATGGCGCAGGCATTGCAGATTAGAGGTAAATACAATATTCCTATGAAAAATATATATATATATATTTTTAATTTGATTTTGATATTTACAATCTGTTAACATTAAACAATAAGTAAAGTTTTTAGCGGTTTAAGAGGCGGTGGGGGGGAATTATTGCCCAGTGGCAATATCCCCATGAAAAATATGACTCGAAACTTTAAACGCGTTTTTTTTTAAATCATATTTTCAAAATCGGGCGAAAAAAAATCTGAAATACTAATTGATGGATCGTGCTGAATCTTTTTATTTCTTATTGTAGATATAAAATACTCAAAAACTAAGGGGGCGTTTTTTTTTAAAAGTGCTTCATTCGTTTTTTATGCTCGTTTTTATACAGAAATTTAGTCCCGAATAATGAACTTTTTTTTCAAACGTGCTCCATTTTGTTAAAAATCAAAATTTTCTGAATCCAGCCCGTAGTTTTTAAGAGTATACATCAGAGATTAAGAAAACATATCCCTTTTTGTTCCATGTCCATTGCTGTTCCCGGAATGTTTTCGCCCGATTTGCCCTACGCGCCGAGAGGAGTCGCCATTTTTTTAAATTTCTAATGACAATTTTGAATATTTTCTTTAAAAAAAATTTTGAAATAAAGTTTAAAGAGCACTAAATAAAGATCCAAAAACAGTTCTTAAGCAGCACGTTTAGATTTCGTTAAAAAAAATCTAGAAAATGACCCTTTTTTTCCTTGCCTAGAGTGGCCTTACCCCTTAATATAATTATTTGTACAGATTGTGTTGTGATTTATGATATTTTTTCAATAATCTGACAGATCACTTTATTCCCGTATTGATAAATAGATCTTAATGTAATTATTTATAAGTGTTTAATAGCCGAAATTATATGACTTCATATGTTCAAGATAGTTTGAAAATACTATACTTGTCCGTTGTACGTCCGTATTCCAGATAATTTACACTTTCATTTAGAATTGTCATTAACTGAACGAATTATCATTTAAGTACTTCGTTAAATATTTTAAAGAATACATGAGTGTTAAATTTGGTTGTAACTACATGTGTATATTTTCTTGTTACAGTGTTTTCAAAGGGCCAGTGCGAAACGGGCCAATACCGATTTTTGGCAAAGACGGGCGGTTACGTTTGGGTCGTCACACAAGCCACTTTGATCCACGACAAGATGCAGAAGCCCCAAAGTGTTGTATGCCTCAACTACGTCATCAGGTAGGATTCTTACAAATTTTATTGCATGCTTTTGCTTTGAAGGAATCTCTCCCTATTATACAACTCCAAATCTTTCGCAGGAAAATCGATTTATATCTTCGTGAAAAACATGCATTCATACCGCTCGTATTATTCGTTTTACTAAATGTAATTTTTGTTTAAATGAAAAGTTTAATTTTGATAATTAAAATTATCAGACCGATTCTCAAAAAAGTTTTAGCTAATCCAGAATTTTGAATTAGCTAATTTTATTGTAGTTCGATTTAAAAAAGTTAATCCAAATCACTTTCCGAAAAACAAATGAAACAATATTTGAATGAATTTAAACTTTTTTGATAATATAATTTAGTTTAATTAGACTATCCAAAATTCAGGATTAGTTAAAACTCTTCTAAAAATTGGGATAAATAAATGTTCTACTTAAAAGTAATAATATATTACGTACCATGAACTGTAAATTACAGTTTTTAGGTCAAGAATGTAGTTTGGAAAATCGAGACCCGTAGGATCAAAATTTCCTAAACATTCGCGACCTAAAAAATCATTTACAGTTCGAGGTTAGTAAGCTATTTTTTACAATACCTGCACTAATAGAATAAAGAGAATAATAGGTTTCAAAATTAACAGCTGCCAATTTTTTGTTAAAATAAACAAGACCTTGATCTATAATATTTACTTACTGGCCACAGTGGATGGTAAGTAAATATTATAGTCCTGATGTAACCATGGAAACTAGTATGCAATAAAAGTTGCACTTACTGTGTTTCAATTTTCTTCATTAATACGTAATTTACAGTACAAGTATTGTAAACAATGATATAATGGACAAAGAGAAAATTTATTAAATTTAAAGCATGAATACTGTAAGTTACGTATTAATAACAAAATTTGAACACAGTAAGTGGAAGTTTTATTGCACAATGGGCCTTTCAAGACTTTTTTGAAATTTTTATATATTAATCTACGTAATAAAATTATTATACCCAGATTTTTTAATTTTTTTTCAAACTTGTATTAAGCATGATAAAAATATTTAAACTTTTGAAACAAACGAATATGACGTTGTTGCATCTTGGATTAAAGAGAGACAGATAAGACAGAGATAACTTCACGTAACATGTGTCGTTGTCAGTAGAATCGAAGAATGCTGAATGCTTGTTTCTTCTTCGTCTTCTTCTCAGTAAAATTGAGCACCGACAAACGTTTCAGACAAAGTTCTGTGATTGGCTTAATGCAACTACGTAATTTCAATATGACAGTGCGAAATTTAAAAGAGCGTTTTGAATTATTCAACTTTAACTTTCATATTTCAGCAATAAAGCCTATCATTTATGGTATGGTTTTATATTGTATTAAATATGATGTACGGTCAAGAATTTATTGTAATAAATATGTATTAAAAAGCTCTACCATTTGAATCCCCCCCATTGGTTACATCATTATTATAATATTTACTTACCATCCGTCGTGGACAGTAAGTATATATTATAGATCAAGGTCCTGTTTACTTTGACAACAATTTGACAGCTGTGCAATAAGAGCTCCACTTATTGTGTTTAAATTTGGTCAATAACGAGTAACTATTTCGGACTGTCATCTTCTTTAATAGTCTACAAACCATCGTAAAAATAAAAACTGTTTGATATTTATGTGACCAAGTTTTGAATATAAAGTTGAAGACCGGTTATTTGTAATAAAATGAGAATTGTGATATGAAAAGTTTATGCTCTCCTAACAAAAGATTAAAGAAGCTTAGTCGTTGTAATGTGAAAGAGATCATTTTTTTTTATATAATTGTTAAAAATAATTCTAGTTATTTTAGGTATGTGGTAAGGTAAGTGGGAAATGTTAAATATATTGTCAAACAAAACAAGATTTATGCTGATGTACAGTCAAAAGATGTTCTTATGTAACGCAAGTTCGTTAAGCGCCCAATACATCATTCTGTTCAAACAGATTATCTTTAGATACGCTTCATTTATCTTTAGTCTTTTGACTGTCAGCCAATCACATCTAAGAAAATGCATGCCTCGTGATATTTTTTCTGATGTACCCCCAAAAAGGGGAGAGGTTCCTTTCACGCACGCTTTAAACGCGTCACGTCGTTTGAAAAATCGTCCACTATGAATATTTAACGGTGATCCTCAAGGATGTCGCTAGCGTCGAAGGAAACGTTTTTTTATTTATTCAATTCTGTTGAACGCTGTAGTTGACTTGAAAGTTTCGAGTGACTGGAAAATTTGTTGTTTTGTCACTTGTGACAATTTAGCCGTGAAATGTAATATTGAGCGTCCTTCGAGAATTCGCGAGTGTTTTTGAAAAGGCTGCGGCTATTGAATGGAATTTACAAACGTACCGGAAAACGAAATAAAAAGATTCACAACTAGTTCACTTCATGTATTTGTCCATATACATTCGTGTTCGCTCTTCAGTTTATTGTAATTTATAAAAAGAAATATCTAGAAATTCTAAAGAAAAGGAATAGTAATCATACATTTTCAGCTATGAAGGCGCCAGTTTTCAATAGCCGGTTTGCTTTCGATTATTGTTAATTATGATTAATCGGTGATTGAAAAACTGGCCCTAAATCTACAATATCTGTTTTATACTTTGCGCTCACAATCGGTTTATTGTTATACTGAAAACAGTTTAATAATGGAGGCTATTATTAAACTGTTTTTGTACTTTTTGTTTTGTAAGTTTGGCAGTACTACGATGCCGCACGTCAAATGTTTTTCAAAATGATAATCTTAAATATTTTAAAATATTCTTTTATTACAATTTGAAAGAATTTTCAACCTCAAATAAATATGTCATAATATTATTAATAAGAAAACATAATAGAAAGATAAATTTAAAACAATATTACAATTTGGTAAACTATAATCTAAGGATTTAAATCATTAAATTATCAGTATCTTTCTTTTCAGCAATTGAAATTGCAAAACTACATCATTTGCACGAAAGTTACTGAATTACTATCTATACATGGGCGTCCGCAGTGGGGAGGCAAGGAGAGGCACTCCCCCCCCCCTGGTTATTTACTAACAAAATACTATATAAATATGTATATACAGGGTCTTTTTTCTATATTACACAAAGGAGAAACAATGTTTTTTTTTTTACATTTTAATAAGAGGGATCGAAGTGACGAAGAAAAAAATGAATAAATTTTGATGTGAAACTGACGTATTGACTTAAAATTAAGTTATTTTAATCCAGTTTTTTTCTTCGCCACTTCGATCATACGTCTTCTTATGGCAAATTAACATGTACAAATTCAACATTGTTTATCCTATGTGTAATATAATAATAAAAAATTAATTATAAGTTTAAAGATAATAAATCCAAGCTAACGACATTTTCCCTATCGTAACGATTGAGTTATCTAAGTTTATTAAGTATTCACAAAAAAATATATATATATATATATATATATATATATTGGAAAATAAGAACGGTAAAACTGCTAAATCGGAATTTATTGAAGAAGTGGTGTCAATTTATGGAAGAGATATTCGAAGATTGTCCTTCCTCTTCAATTCAAACTCCTGACGACAAAGAATAATTATTTTACAACTTTTAATATTTAGGTGTATTTAAATATAAATACAAAAAAATATTTTAGAAATTTATGTATATCTGTGATTTTTTGTGTCCCGCCCCCCCCTGCAAAAATGTCTGTGGACGCCCATGGGAGGTAAAAAGAAAAGTGTTTAAAGTATTCGTGCCTTAAAAATTTCAAGTATATTCATCTGAATTTATAATTGCAAACGTCAAAATTTATTCGGCAGCGTTACCATATGTCATATAAATCCCTAGATTGTGGTTTGAATTTTTTTGCAATTGAAATTACAAAATTTCGATAAATTAAATGATGCAAAGTAAAAAAAAATAATGTCTATTATAATCGTTTTATACGACATATTGTCACATTCGGCTCTTTGGAGCACTCGTCTTATAAAACTCGTATAATAATATGCTATTACATGGATCATAATTCTCTAACATAATTTAGAATCATTTAGCAACGCAAAATATTCAAGTTAAAGAATAATAGATAACTTGTTCGCATATTACAAAAGAATCTTTTCTTAAAAAGTACTTAATTTATTTCCTAGAAGCAGTAGCACAGGTGTTTTAAATTGTGTCTGATAAAATAATAAGAGTAAAAATATTTCCATTGTGAACTGGAAATATATTGCAGAAGTTTCACTTTTCACACTATACATGTGCAAGAATCTGGTTGCCTAACAGTCAGGTACATAAATTAAGCAGAAGTTACGATGATTATGTATATTAATTAAGTATGTTACTCACTTCAGTTTATTTTTTAATCTCAAGCAATAAACTCATAGTGTGACAACATGTGATTTTGTTGCTGACGATGTTCAGAAATTGAGTGACAAGGTTCAGATAGAACGATTCTTTGATTATTTCTGAGTCGCCAATCCTAATGCAAAAAAAAATACGGTCCTTCGCAAAACCACAGGAAGCCATCAAACTGGTAAATGTGCGATTAGAATTGAACGTAATTTTTAAATGTTTTATACAATAATATTGTTGCTGTTTATATTCAAGAAGAATTGTGTAAAATTGCATTGATGTAACTAATCGTTTTTGTAATAACAATATTTTTTAAAACAAGTGCTACATTGACCCTTATTGTATTATGAGTACAGCAAAGTACAATTGTTACAAGTACAGAGTGATCAAAAGGAATTGTTACAGTTGGCAATAAAAAAAAATACTTGAAATTGATAAGCCTGATACATAAATTCATTTCCTGTTGTTGACAGTCACATTTAAAATTTAAATTTGAGCACATTTATTATTACATTTATTTCTAAAGTATTTCTATTACTTAAAAAGTCAAAATTCTATTAACTGTCAGACTCCTGACATAACCTATTTGTATTTATTAGAAATGTCAAATAGCATTTCCGCCTTTATCTGACGTCGTGCCAACTGTGGAATAAAAAGATCTCTGGAATTGTATTGCCAACTATAACAATTCCTTTTGATCACCCTGTAGTTCTTATAACATTTACTTTTCATACTACTTTTCGTATATCGCAATCAAATTTTTTATTAAAAAAGTAATGATAAAATTTATTTATTTTAACATTTATTAGTAAGTTAGAGTTCAGCTTCATAATTATCTACGAAATATTATAAAATAATAGTTATTTTTATAACAAGTCTTTTTCGGTACGTGTTATAAACATTTTTCGTACAACTGTGCGATTTAGAAAATCACTAAAATATTATCAGAATTTAAAAATATTTCACTAATTTCAAGATAATTTCTTCAAAATCATCTACACTGAGTGATTCTTCTTTATCATAAATACCTCCAAAGGTAATTGTTGGATCTATTCTTGACAATGGCAATCAACCTGCTGCTGGTACTTCTAAAACCTCCGAAATTGTTGTCAATAATATTACTGTTAATAATATGAACAGGTACGGAAGAAATCAGTGTTTTTTTAGATAGTATAACAGTTTCCACTTCAAATTATGTCAACATAAGCAACTGTAACAACGTGTTATTAATATACATAAACAATCAATATATGTATTTTACTTACTCTTAAATAAAACCATTTATTGATATATTTTACTTTGTTCGGTTATTTTTATTAATTATCATATTTAATAATGATATACGTGAGTTCTGGTCTACTCAATGTGATGTATATTACAGTTTAAGGTTATGTTTATAAACGATAAAATATATTTTTTCTTCTTCCATAAGCGTTTGTGCCTAAAATATGAAATTCCGTGCTTGGCGCGAAATTTAATTCGCTCTCACTTATATTTTCTTTTGACAATTGCGTAATGTACAAATTACTTTCGGCACTAGTGTTTCTTTACTTACAGAAACGTACTTGGTTTGCATTTGTTTACTTTCCATACCGTAACCAAGGCAATAATAGTTACGTAATAACAAAGAAATCGCACAATTGTAGGAAAAAGATTTAATTTTTAAGTGTTTTGCAGTTTAATGCAATTATTTTATTATAAAAACTAATAATAATAATTGCAATAATTTTACATGAGATGAGCAATAACAGTTAAAGTGATTTATGTTTGACATTTTTACAACTACACAACTCAACAACTTCACAAAAAATATCCCCAAAAACAGTTATCCAAAATTTAATTTTGTACCACAAAATTCACTTTCGAAATTCGATATAGAAAAATGTTTTTCATTTGAAATAAAAATAAAACATACTTTGACAAATTTTGACATTTATAAGGTTGATTTGCGTAGTTATCTGACTATAACAGTTGTATGATTCAGTGTTGCTGAATTTACATTTATTTTAAGTAGCTCGTGTGACTTTATGTAGGGTCGTACATTTTTTTTTGCATTGGAATTCATAATTAATCAAAAATCGTTCTATTTGAAGCTTATCATCCATTTTCAAAACATCCTGTATTTAGTGTTATTAGATAAAGTAGTAATATGTAGGTATTTAATAACCAATATTACCTATTGGAACGTGTTTGTAACAGTTTATACTAAAATTTACGGTTAAATTGTCTCTGAAATATATTTACTGAAGTGTAAGTGTGAGTTGATTTTAACCGTTACATTAATTTTCGCTCATATTGTTATTTAGCTCCAACGTTAATAAATCTACATTCTAAAAATAGACCTCTTAAGTTTAAATTATATTTGCAGTGTAGATTGTACAGTAAACACAAACTGTATTACGTGTAACTATAGTTTAAATATAGTCTGATTGCGTATTATTTAGTCAACAACACCAAACCAATTGCCAAATAAATGACCTAAGTCAAGTCAAGGATATTGTCTGTTATGTACACGAGATGTCACACGAATCTTTCCTCTATCTACATACCAAAACATAGTAGGAATATTACCAGCTATTAAATCATGGCCATCTTAAATTAATCTAGTGCAAGCAAGTCTCTTCAGTTAATTTAAAAGCAGATTTATATAGTTGATGCAGCGTTTATTTTAACAAATGACTTTTAAATCTCTTTACAAACACTAATCGATGCTATTGGGATATGTTTCGTTTGCTATTAATTTCACGCAAATATATTTTTCGCGACTCCATCCAGAAACACTATACTGTATTTGTTTTAACTATAATGTGTTGGGTAAGATGGGACTACGATTAAAGCTCTCTGATTGGTTCAAACGCGAACCGTGTTTACATAGTAAATTAATTGATGTGGAGTTATAATTAGCTGACAGAAAGCGTCATAACCTACAAATTATAAGGTTTTGAAATATTGTTTGTTTGTTTTATATAATTTTCCTTAATTTTTTTTATTCTGTATATTTTTTAACAGATTATCTGCATTATTATGGATAAAAATAAATAAAATATACAAAACAATGTACAGTAGTGTACGAATTAATGTGAATATGGATGTTTTCGTTCACGACTTCGTTTATTAGCCATGAAATGAATATAATTGGTAATTGAATAAATATGAATTATTATTTCAAGAAGATATATGGCCTTTAGCTTAAATAACATGCTGGAGACGTTTTAGCATCGAATTAATGAGATTCTCCAAGATGTTCTCGTCCCGGAACTATATTTGAGTTACTGCGTCAATCATCTTTGTTTTACTTGTGCAATCCATTTTCTTAATCCTGGAGTTACGTATAGCACACAAGGTCTCTATAGAATTTAAATCCGGTGAGTTCCCTAGTCATTCCAGGCAAGTGATCTTCTTGTCTGTACAATATTTCGTTATAATATTCGATGTATAGCATGGAGTTGAAGCTTGCTGGAAAATTGTTTCACCTTTATCTTAAAATTTTCCAGCACTCAGCCACTTTACTTATCAGTAATTCCTTGTACTTTTGACAATTCATCATTTATTCAATTAGCTCAAAGTCCGGTCTTCATGTAAGAAAAACAGCCCCAGAACATCTTCTTGGGAAAAAATGGAAATACTTCATTGTTCACATTAATTCGCACATTACTGGGGACCTATTCTAATTAGCGACTGCTTGGCGACTAGTTTCAGTCGCTAAGACGTCACGGTACAATCAATGTCATAGGGATTTTAACTTCTTACGTTGGTAGTAATCGGAACCACGGAGTATTTTGTGTTGGTACTTATAATTTCTGACAGCCACTTGTTGATATTTGTTTTTCTTTGTTAAACTCAAATATTTGTATGTTATTGACATATCACAAATTGACGGAATTTTTAGTAATTTTCAAGCAATTAGTAATATTTTAAAAATAAATAATATAAATTTTAACAAAATCTTAAATAAACATTGTTACATTCAAAATTATTATTTATGTGTAAACGACGATATTGTTATCCTAATTATCGCTAATGTACATCTGCAGCTGGATTTTGTACAATAATTGGCAGATCCTATTTACATTCTATGATAATATGCAGTGCACATAAACTATAAAACTTTTCTAAATTTAAAACAAATCAACCAAAAAATGCTAAGTGAATGACATTTCGCAACAGCCTTGTACTAGTCGCCTGCATACACGACTCTGTAAGCGACCAGTTAAAACAGATTGTATTTTGCATAACTCAAAATCGTCCAAAAACGGTCTGTTTCCGGCCTATTCCGGCAAAAACTGGGAATTTTAGTAAGATTAGCATTGGCATCAGTGTTGTCAACATAAAAAAAATCCCTAGTATTTAATATTTGACAAATAATTCAATAATTTCATTTAAATCGGCTCGAAAAAACTATAACAAGCCCAGAAACTGTTTTGAAATACGCGCAATTTGCAAGTCTCGTTTTTAGCGGAGCTTGTCCAGTAAAATAACAATAATTATTAAAACTACCCCTGTTGAGAACCCTCCGTTAACATCTTTGGGTGCCGTGATTTAACGACTGATGACCGCACTTCACGTCCAAAATATACCACTTACCGAGATCTGCTACGGCAGAGTGCCACACCCAGTAATGGATACAAGGCTTGATGATACATTTATTTATTATTACTGTTCTAAAAATGGGGTAGCTAGCTCAGTAGTATCAAGTCGGCCCGTGGATCCTGAGAATCCTGGTTCGATTCCCACAGGCGACAAACAATTTTCACCATTTTAAAATTACCCCTGTGGTTCCTCCACCACTAACAGCTTTGGGGGCCGTGATTTGACGACTGGTAACCACATTGCACGCGCAAAATATATCACTTACCGAGATCTGCTTCGGCAGAGTGCCACACCCAGTAATGGATACAAGACTTGATGATACATTTATTTATTATTACTGTTCTAAAAATGGGGTGGCTAGCTCAGTGGTATCAAGTCGGCCTGTGGATCCTGAGAACCCTGGTTCGATTCCCACATGCGACAAACAATTTTCACCATTTTAAAATTACCCCTGTGGTTCCCCCACCACTAACAGCTTTGGGGGCCGTGATTTGACGACTGGTAACCACATTGCACGCGCAAAATATATCACTTACCGAGATCTGCTTCGGCAGAATGCCACACCCAATAATGGGTAGAAGGCGTGATGATATATACATTTTTTTATTTATTATAAAAATGTACACTTTATAAAATGGGCACCTATTTTTGCGAATTAAAAAACTACATATTTTTGTTCTATAGTCAGTATACCAAATTATATGACACATTAAAGTTTTGTGCCTAAATATAGAAACTCTTTGTAGGTGTGAGTCAAGGAAGAAAAAAAAGACTGTATAAGCCACAATAAGCTGTAGAGCTGCTGTACTGTAAGTGAGATTCATTTTCTGGGGTTCCATAGAAATGAATTATTTGTTCCCAAGTTCTACAATTGCAGAGCCGATGTCCAAATACTTTACCTAAAACCATGTTGACATATTAATTGTATTCTCCAATCTACTAATGAGTTTTTCTAATTACCGTTCACTTCATTTATCGCGCTCCTCCGAACAAGTACTTAATCACGCATCCTACCCTCATTGTCCTGTATACAGGATGTAGGATAATCCAGTAGGCCTTGAGGGACCAGATTACGCATGGCTTTTATTGACGCACCGCAGCAATCTGCCAACAACGCGGGATAATAACGCACCTGGCCACTACTTAATTTAGCGTTGGCGGTTGGCGAACTCGGTCAATAGTGTGCTGTGGTTAGTGAATGTGTTTGTGGGATGTAGTTTCTTGTTGATGTTCTTTTGGCTTCTGTGTGATTCTAAGGCTTGTTGTAGAATAGTCGGTTTGGGGTATATTGAAATCTAAATGGATTTTTTGTTAGGTTTTTTGAGAAGTAATGATGTTTTGTGTGTCAAAGAAATTTTACATAAATACTCTCGTTTTCAAGAAATTGCATTATTGTTTGATATTAATAATACGAGTATACAATTATGTTTTTTTTTTGTATATTTTATGACTTTTTGTTACATATTTGAGTTTGAAATTTTGTTCAGTGTTATGTATTAGCCAAGCTAATAAATAAATAAAATAAATAAATAAAAAAATAAAAAAAATTTGTTAAAAAGGAACATAAAGGATTTTTGGAGGTTTGCCATATTTAGCATAACAATTATTCGAATTTTCTGTTCTCTCATGGAACGAGAAAACTGCTTCAAATGAATATAATAGTACGTTATGGATACGTGAAATTAGTGGGTTTTTTTTCTCTTTCATTGGTATGTCTAATTTCAAATTCGTTGACATTTTTTAATAGTTATTTTTGTATTAAATTCGCGAAATGAGTGTTTTCTTTTTGTTGCGCGTGAGAATGTCACTTTTGGTCGAGACCGTCAGGTCGAGACAAAAAAGTCATTCGAACGCGCCAAAAAAACACGAATTTCGCCCCCGAAATATCAACAACATTTTTTCTACAACTGTCAAGAAAGAATAATACAATAATTATTGATTTATTTAAGTAAATTTAAAGGAAAAATCAAAAATAATATAAATATGTGTTGTAACCAAGGAAACGTGAAAATTTTTGATAAATAATTTTTTTTTAAGTGTCAATGATTTTGAAATTTGACATTTCAATAAAAAAAAGTAACTTTTTCACGGGTGAAAAAAAAATTATTTCTTCACGTGTGAAAAACCACAAATTTCGCGTATTCATAGCGATTTCAAAATGTCATGTTTTAATTGTAGAAAAATGTATTATCGAATATTTTCATATTCTCTTGGTTACAACACATTAAATTTATATTATTTTTATTTTTTCTTTCAATTTATTTATATAAATCAATAACTATTGTATTATTATTTTTTGATATTTGCAGAAAAATTATTGTTTATATTTCCTGGGCGAACTTCGTATTTTTATGACACGTTCGAATATCTTTTTGTCTCGACCTGACGGTCTCCACTAAAAGTGACATTCTCACTCGCAAAAAAAAACACTCATTTTGCGCATTTCATACAAAAATAAATAAAAGTGGGTTTCTATATGCTAATAAAAAATGTCTCGTATTGCCACCGTCCTTATAGACAATAATATTAATGAAATTATACACAACAATTGTAAAGTTTTATCATTATTTCAAATTAGGAATCTCAAGTACAATGCAAAACACTGTTTAAAATGAAATTTACGTTTGTGTTTGTACTTGTTTTAGCTTAATTAAATTTTTACGTTTCCACTCTTTTCTTTAACACTCCGCTTTTCTAATATAAGTGAGACATTCCTTTCTTTTGTTGTCAGCTATTAAAGATATTTTCCTTGTCTCCAAATTGGTTCTTTCTTGCTGGTTTATTAAAAAGATATTTTCTAAAACTTATATTATACTTTGAAAAACCAGTTATCAAATAATTGCTCGATTACTTTTATCGTGATTAATTCATCAATGCTGAAAATCGCAGATAACTTATTCTATATTAGATATTTATACAATAGCTGTATTCCATTTGCCAATTGGTTCACTTAAATCAGTTCAGATGAATTACACAACATGACTAATTGAACTGAATTAAGCAAATTAAAGCACTTATTGGAGTAAATGACTTCACAGTAAATTAGAATCAGTAATTCTAGTACTGGAAATAAAGTCAGCAAAGTAATCCAGCGAAATAAATAACCGATCTAGCTCAGTAAATGTAAGTTAAATTTGATTCAAATTACAGATGGAATGAATACGTCTAATGGTAGATAAGTGCTCAAATGAACAAAAATTGATTAATAATTTATTGGTGTGTGTTTCGAACTGAAGTTCTCATTATCTCATTGCAGTAGATACGTTACTATGGTGCTATTTTCCATATAAATAAATTAATTTTAGATTTAATAGTATATTACGTAACAAGCATCGGAAGTGTAAGATAACGTGCGACTGTACAAATTAAAAAACGAGGCGCGCATGGCCGTGTGATTTAACTACACGAGCACAGTTATTTCACTTTCGAGCGAGTTATGTACACTATTTTTCAGACGACCACAAAATATTTCTAAAAAATGTTTACAAGAGCAATGTTGTTACACTTTGACAGCTGATGCGTTTTTGTAAATGAGCGTTGACGTTTGAGGTTAGGTATTGTGCAACTGTACTAACCATATTGTCAAAATATTAAATAATGCTAAAATATTAGTAAATAAGTAATTATTAATTGAAAAAAATAAGATTTATCTGTGCAAATTTGTTGAAAAATCTGCCAAAACTTCAATCCAAATAATAATACAAATTCTTTTCATTTATTTTATTATTTTCTTTCATCGTAACGCCATCTGTTATCAATCAGTGGAACTTCACCTGATATGTTAGAAGTGCACGTTATGTTAACATATCAGTGTATGTTATGTTCAACTTTCCGTAGTAGTCTAAGATGTTGTTATGGTTACATTCATAAGTGGTCGTCTGAAAAATAATTAAAATAATTATGTTAACAGGCGCGGTGGCTGAGCGTGTTAATGCACATCTCTTAACATGCTGTGACGTCACCCGAACCAAGGTTCGTCAGTTCGAATCCGCCTGTCGAGAAAGTATGATTTGTCGTGAAATAATAAATACTGTTTGTTGTATTAATCATACTCGGGCGCTATAAGCTAGTCACTTATACATATGCCTTAAAAATCGATTACGGAAACCGGCAGTACGACAGGGTAAAAACTGCGGCTGGGTGTGCCCGGTAGGCCCAGGCCTGATTCGGGCTGTAGCGCCATTAAAGAAGAAGAAGAAAATAATTATCACTTTTAAAGTTTGAAAAGAATTGCGAAAGATTTAACTAAATGTGAAGAAAGCGAAGCAACATATAAAAGCATCTCTTCTCTGAAGTCATTATAATTTAATATATTTAAATTTTATCGATTTTGGAATCAGGCCAAATTACTCATGCACATAATTGTGATCAAATGAAAATATTTATATTCGTTAAAATATCAAAGGATTTCAAAAGAGATCAGTTTGAAATTTGACAGACACATTTATCATTTTTATCTCTCGTTATATTCTGTAACAGAAGCAGAATAAAAATCAAGCTTCATGTATAAACCACGTGAGGCCCATTTTTTCTTTTTTATCGTCCTCATTTGTTTTCCAATTTCTTTCATAGCTATCTTGATTTAAATAACACGGTCCCGCTGGCTGCTATTTGTGCTAGACACGCATTTAAAACAAGAATTTATAATTTATAAAACAAACAAAATATTATCTAATATCTGATTTGATCATTGTACTAGTTTATTTCATTTGATTCTTTATATTTCCGAGTTTTTACATTTTTTTTTAATAGAATCAAGTCGGCCTGTGGATTTGAGAACCTTGGTTCGATTCCCACAGCCGACAAACAATTTTCACCACATTTAAATTGCTAAAATATTAGTAAATAAGTAATTATTAATTTAAAAAAATAAGTTTTAACTGTGCAAATGTGTTGAAAAATCTACCAGAACTTCAAATTAAATAATAATACAAATGCTTTTCATTTATTTCATAATTTTCTTTTATCGTAACGCCATCTATTGCCAATCAGTGGAACTTCACCTGATATGTTAGAAGTGTGCGTTATTCTAACATATCAGTGAATGTTATGTTCAACTTCCCGTAGTAGTTTATGATGTTATTATGGTTACTTTCATAAGTGGTCGTCTGAAAAAACCATAATATTATTCTAAAAACGAAAAAAACGCTGATCTAGCTATCGCATCTACTGTTATCAAGACATTTTTGACAGGTACATTCCTAATTTAACATATTACAAACATTACTAACGTAACAAATTTGTCATTATATTTTCTCCAAATTATGAAGGTGCGATCAACGGAAAAATATTGTAATTTACTCATGTGGTAATCGGCGATTAATAATGACAACAATTAACGCGAGAGCGTAGCGAGCGCATTCAAATGTTTTGATTTTAATCGTCCTCATTAACACACTAGTTAGTTAAATAACTATTAATATCTCGTCAGGACTATTCTACAGTATTATAATTTATTGAGTAGATGTGCTTAACATCATGTATGCGTAATCGCTTCTGAAGAGTAAGTTAAAACGCACTGATTGCAATTTATAACCAGAAAACAACTGCGCTCAACTATTTCGTATTTCCAGTTGTATAGTTTAGAAAATTCGCTATTAAGATATATCTAATTCCTTACAAATTGTTCCTCTTTAAAACTGTATTATTCATGTATTTTTACGAGGACACAAATCTGCGTGTTCAGGATAACTACATAACCCTAGATGTTATCTGTGTTACGTAATTTCACGAAATGACCACATTCTTGTTCTGTTATTTATTCATAGTCGCTCGTCTCAGCAGAATCTTAAGTGGTGTGGAGCTGAGTCGTTTGGTCGTGTAAACGGCCCTTTAGACTGGCACGCACAGCCTCAGGTCTTAGCAAATGTATACGAGTCTCAAGCCTATACCTTGAAAGTGGCGTATTAGGAAGCTGATAGCCTGTTTTGGGAACTTTAATTTCGATAGAATTGCTGGATCAACAACTTTTATACTGTTGATTACAAAAGATTCTAAGTGCCTGTTTTTCAATCACCTGTTTATTCCTGATTAAGCTAATCAATAGTAAGGAACCATAGGTTCCATTATTATATTTAATCATGATTAACATTAATCGAGGCTAAACCGATGATTGAAAACTATTCCGAGATCTGCAATTTTAGAGCTGGCATATCTCGATAGTCTTTTCAATTATTTTTTCATTGTCAAATATTTCTAATCCTGCATCTTTTATTTAAAACGTTTCACAAAGAAAGTTCAACTATACCATAATCTGTAAGCCATGAATTATAGTATAACAGGAAACTGACCGAAAATTTTTCGGTTGTTCCACATGGAGTTTAAGCTCGCAATCGTTGGACACATTCTATAGCTCCAACGATCTTGAGATTTCGAATTAGGTCTAAAAAATTTGTGGAAATGGACAAAGAGCAGATTTAAAATATTTCTTTCCTTAGGCAAAATATTTATTTCGGGCCCTTTAGGATATAAAATTCTACATCTAATTCAATAAACAAAAATAATTTTACACGCTTCGTAACAGCACAAAGTAGATCTGAAAATAACGATATTATCTATTTTACATGTTAAATACTCATGTTCAAGAATCGCGGTCACCAGCCTGTATATATTTCTATTATTTAAACTAAAAGCTTGAATCTAAGTCCGCCTGTGACAAAGAGAGAGATCCTAGACCAGCGATTCTTAATCGAGTAGAAGTCCGTAAAGGAATCTCTTAAGGATATGCAAATCTATTTATATATATATATATATATTTGTAAAATATGTGATTAGGTGTAATTACTTGAATTCACATTAGCATAATTTTCAAAGAATAATTAGTGACAATGAGCTGACTTCAGCAGTCGTCTTTAGCTTAGAGGTTGTCTCTAGTAACTATGGAAACATCTTGCATTTTTTTCTTATTAATTTATCATCTTTCTATACATTGTTATTTTTAGAGAATCTTCTGAATTCGATTCATTCTTGTGCAATGAAGATTGCGACTCAGGAGACCTATTCTAATTCGTTGGCGACTGGATTTAGTGACTGTTTGACGTCATAGTTGGCGACTTTGATACTGGCGCCATTTGTTGGCATAGTTAAAAAGTACAGTCCTGACGTCATTGTTGGTGACTGATCGCTCACGGAGTCGCGTATACAGGCGACTAGTACAAGGCTGTTGCAAAGTGTCATGGTGTCAGTCGCTTAGCATTTTTTGGTTGATTAGTTTTGAAGTAAGAAAAGTTTTATATTTTATAAAATGTAAATACGAGTAGGATCTGCCAAATATTGTACAAAATGCAGCTGCAGATGTACATTACCGATAATTAGGACAATAATATCGTCTTTTACACATTAACAATAATTTTTAATGTAACAATATTTATTTGAAATTTTGTTAGAATTTATTTTATTTATTTTTAAAATATTACTAATTGCTTGAAAATTACAAAAAATTCTGTCAATTTGTGATATGTCAAGTTTAAGCAATAACATATAAATATTTGAGTTTAACAAAGAAAAATAAATATCAACAAATGGCTGTCAGAAATTATAAGTACCAATACAAAATACTTCGTGGTTCCGATTAATACTAACGTAAGAAATTAAAATCCCTATGATATTGACTGCACCGTGACTAAGCGACTGAAACTAGTCGCCACGCAGTCGCTAAGAATTAGAATAGGTCTCCAGGAGTATAATAGTATATTATTTAATGAACATATAACCATTATATGCGACTTATCTACAACTATGTAAATACACGGATAAAAAATAAATATATGGATCAACAAATGACAAACCACATGCTTGAAATTTGAGATAATAGTTGATTTTTATTGGTCGGAAATAAGCCGTAGAATATACACCTTCATATTACAGTAGTATAGAATGAGCAGCTTTATGTATTTAGCGTTAGATACATGATGAATGTATTATTAATAGTTGTAGATAAAATCTTTTGTCTTCTCCCGCTATTAAAATATTAGATAACACACTATTTTCCATGGCGCTAAATAATGCCAATCAATGTAGACAAGGTGTGGCTTTGAACGTTTTAGTGATAAAGTTAGGTTAATAAGTGATGTATTAAGTACTGACTGAAGTTAGCTTCCTGCATTGCAATTTAATCTTACAATTATCATTCAAAATTTAAAATTTTACAATTTTCTGTTATCTTAATTTTCGGTAATAGAAAAAATATAGTATGTGGCTCGTTTTATATAGTATCTATATATTCGTTTTTTATACACTCGTTTCGGTTCACTCCTCTCACGTCAAAAAAACACGTTTATTAAACTTGTTACTGAATATGTGCATAATATTGATCATGATTTGTTTTTTAATTTATTCAAGATTAAGAATCACAAAGAGCCAATTTTCGTTGAATTAATTGTTCATTAGTGTGATGCTACATCGTAGTAATTTATTTTAGGCAATTAGCAGTTACGCAACCCTTATCTGTGCGAAGAGGGCAATTTATCGATAATTTTTTTACCGTAATCGTAGTAGTGGGAGTAATAGCCAATTGCATCACCTTTCTTTAAATATTTAGTAAAACTTAAGTAAAAAAATATCGAATCGAATTATTGGTAGCAATATTTATTAATTAATTTGAAATTATTTCTCCATTTTGCGTTGCCTAACTTAAGTTACTCTTATTATTTTAGTAACAGCGATGCATCTAACCATTAGTGATCTTTCTGATTTGTGTCTTTTGCTTAAGCATTTTTGCACAGCTTGCGTTCTACCAAGAAAGAGTTTGCGAGTTCAAGTCTTGTTAACTTCAAGTTAAAAAATTTTGGTGTGTGCACCACACAACTTTCTTGTACACAGCATATTTAATATTTAGAATAAATGAATGTTATATAATATGATTAAACATGTAATTTAGTTTTTCAGTAATTCAGAATTTATTTGTTTGAAACATGTAAAATATCTAAGTTTACGTACAATTTTTTAGTAATGTTGACTACTTTATGTCTAACTTTACTGATGAGGCATATACAGGTGTCCGTTTTTCGAGCTTAACCATTGGTATCTCAAGAACCGTGAGATATGATGTCGGTTAAATTGAGGCAAAGTTGCCAAATTAGTTGACCATTTTAATGATGTATTTGTTTTTCCGAAAAAAAGACAAAGATAACTAGATAAAGCGAAAATTTAAATATATGTTTTTTGTTTCTATTGCTACTATGATTATTGAAATATATTATTAAATATAAAAATTAGTTTTTCTCATAATTAGACGCATATACAGGAAAATTGTAAATAACATTTTATGTTCCAAATATTTTTGCTAACATCTTTTATTTGAAACTTTTTTTCGTAACTGATTCCATTTTTAAAATAAATGGAATTTATTGTTTTGTGTGTCGAGTAAACTTCCTCTTCCGGTTTTTCAATTTCATTCAAAATCAACTCAGCTCTTCGTATTTTCATGAAACTTATAATTATCAAGTTTCGTTAACAAATCTTATCTCGTTCATGAGATATTGCACACTCGGACACACATCCATCCATCCATCCACACACACACACACACAGAAGAAGAAGAACAAACAATAGATCATGTAATTTATAGATGTAAACTACTAGAGACCGAAAGAATAAATCTCAAGAATAAAATTATAAGTTCAAACGGACAATGGCCGGTTGAAAAACACGAATTAGTTGATAAATATTTAATAGATTTTACTGAATTTGTCAATAAAATAAATTTTGAAAATATGATATAAGTATAATAAATATAATTAGTATTTACCAATTGAATAAGACTACATGCAAAGTTATGTATATCCAATAATGATAAGCAATATGTAAACTAAAATTGTAAATATGTATATATAATAAGCATGTAATATTTTGTAATGGTGCATGCTTGAATAAAAATTATTTTAAAAAAAAAAAAACACACACACACACACACACACACACACACACATATACAGACATCATGGAGAAAATGATCAAAACGGATTCAGTGGACCTCAAAACACGTATTTCTGTGAAAATCTCGTCAACGATTTTTTTCACGATTCCAATACTTCCTTATACTGTGTATAAGAAAGTAAAAAAATTGATTTTGCATTTTTCCTCTGGTGAATGGGAGTGCTGCAGTGTTATGCACGAGCCGCCACTGGACAGATGTATATTTAAATTACGCTAACAAATGTAACAAACATTTGCGTATAAAGTAACAAATGAGGGTCTAAATCCTGCTGATACTGCTGTGGATAGATCACCCTGCCGGTGATTTAACGAAGTTATTCTCGGTCGTTGGATGGTTCAAGTTCAATTGACGAGATAATTTAGCATCGTACTCTGCGTAGCAGTAGCAAGGCAGGCGTACTAATATGATAATGACATTTTAATAAGATTATGCACAAGACAATGATGCGTTGTTACACAAATTGGACTCGTTTGAATAATGAGATCGTCCCAATTTTAAACTTAGTTTGAGCTGATCAATATTTCTTGACGCAGCTCAGAACTTAGACATTCTGGTTGTAGGTATAAAAAACTCATAAACTTTTCAGTTTACTTACGTGTTATTATGTAAATAGAGTATTATAAAAACAAAATTATTGCTTAGAAAAAAGTTGATATACAGGTTGTTGCATGAATTCTACGTCATGCCATTGTTTTCCCGATTACGTACAGGAAAAGTTTCAATCAAGGACTAATAGTATAAAGCAGGTTTAAATAGGGACTTACAATTTTGACGTCACATGCAGCAGACTCGAAGCAGATCCCCCGCCACACAATTTTGTGTGAAACAACAAATTTGTAGAAAGAGCGAGGTGACACCATGCCGAGTCGAACAACTGCTTTCTCCTTTCAGCACTTCTGCCCTCAGATCCCCATATTTATTTGACGTGTAACGTTTGGATCACGTGATAAACGTCAAACTGTAAAGCTATACCATGTTCGCTACATAACAAATTATTAAATTCTGTTTTACTCACTAGATGGCAACCGAAAAATTTTAATTGTATAAGTCCTTATTGAAACGTAGTTCAAATAGTTTCATAACCAGTGACCGAACAATTACGAATTGCTTAAGGGGAACACCACTGTAGGCTTTTGGAAAAATCTAATTTTTTTATTGCCTTAAACAATATTTTAGGGTCTTAAAAACAATTTCCAGTTAGTTCTATAGTCAAAAATATTCCTTAGAGTTCCTCAGGAGTCCACCAGGGTGAGCTAATGCAGTAATAATGCAAATCTGATGTGACATTCACCGAATCTGGAAATCGCGGCTTGGGTTTCAAAATTGTGACTTCGTGTCAAAACTATGATGTTATTTGGATGGCCAAATGTATGATGCAGGCATCAGAGATTAGATAATAAACAAAAAATACGGATTTAAGTGCTCGTATAACTTTAAACGCATTTTTCTCGAAACCATTTTTTTCAAACTGGGAGGACAGATTACTTGAACATCGTTGCATGGATCGAATTCAAATGTTGACAGTATCTTCACAATTATATTCTGTATGGGAATACGTGGCCGTTTTTTATAAATGTAAACTTTTTTTATATAAACAATTTACTACTTATTTTTTGGCGAAAAAGCGATTCATTTATTTAAAAGTGCACCATTTCTACAAAATTTAATTAAACAGAAAACCCCTACGTAGTTCCATAGGCAATAATATATAGTAGATCATATTTTTATAGTTTCTTGTTCCAGGCTTTATACTTTACGAGAAATCCGTCCTCCAGTAAAGGAGTTTTTAAAAAAGGCGATTACAAAAATTGGCTCTGTTGCCGCCATTTTCCATCAAAATGATAATAATTTTTGTTTTCATACATCTATATGTGTTAAATAATCCCTTTAAAGAGAAATCGTATTGCTTTTTCCATACTCCCAAAATAAATCGTCAATGTTAGGCCTTTGTTTTGCCCGCTAGAGTGGTGTTACCCCTTCAACCTCGTTTAAAATTTCTACTGCTTTTATACTATCGACCCTAAAAGTTGTAGAGAATTATATTCTTCTTATACTAAGTCAGTTTATTGTAGAGATGGGAATTCTAGTTCATTCGTTCTCGTTCACCAAAAAGATTAGTTCACTGAACTAGTTTATTAGTTTTTAAGACTATGATGAACGGAAATCGTATTGTATTGTGATTCACGAGCGAGAACAAGTGAACTTTTAGGAACTGGTTCTAGTATAATTTGACAGCAGACAGCATAAGCAGAGCGGTGATCATAGCAACGACCACGAACGAATGAAGTATGAAGTAAGCTTAGTAAGCTCCTCTAGTAGTCTCGTTCACTTGTTTTCCGTTCTCCGCTTTCGATTCGACCTCATTGACCGTGCCACCGTGGTGGTGAATCATAGCCGAGTAGTTCCCAGTGAACTAGTTCGTGTCGTTCACTATAAGGAATAGTTTTTATCAACTAGTTCGTTCACGAACTTCACACCTCTAGTTTATTATGTTTGAGTGATTCGGATTCTACTATAAGCTGTATGACTCAGTTATATCTACTCGACCTGTGGATTCTGATAACCCTGATTCGATTCCCACAGCCGACAAACATTTTCACCACATCAAATTTCCCTTGTGGCTCCCTCACCACTAACATCTTTGGGGGTCGTGATTTTACAGATGGTAATCGCACTTTATGCGCATAAATATATCACTTACCGAGATCTGCTTCGGCAGAGTGTCACGCCCAGCAATGAGTAGAAAGGCGTGATGATATATCAGATTTGAGAATATGTACGAATACGGTACAGCACAAAAAAAAACTAGCTATATTAATAATGAGAAAGATAGAAATAAAATAAGTTACGTATGTCTTGTACCACCAATAAATTCACAAATTCTTATCTAACCCCCCTGAAGATTATTTCGTAATGGTTGCAAACATGAGGGAAACGATCAATAAAATTATTTTAGTACAAACCTGTAAAGAGCAAGAATGCCTAATAATAATATGGTATAAAAGTGGAAACTTCCCTTGGTGGTGTAAAGTAGATTTAATAGGTCCGTGATTCTAAAGGTCAAGAATAATTTTATCTGCAATCGATAGCTTAGGGAATTTGCTGAGGTAAACAGCTCCCTTAAATGTTAATGCTTTCATTCCAAATGCTCGACTAACCAACAGCTATCACTGTAAGTATTAAATAATAGATTATTTTTATATATCATATCGTTCTTTTTCCGTCATAAATATAAATCATTTGCTTTGCCAAGAATACGTTCTCAACCACGAACAAATGAAAATAAAATTATTATGTAAAATGTTCCAAGAAAACTTATTTTGAATGAAATTGTGATATAATTAATTGAGTAAGCTGTTGTTGGTACTTGTCGAAACATGTTTGATAATATTTAAAAAATACAAAATAAAAACACTTGGTTGTTTGAAAGAAAACACTTACTACGTATTTCGGCTTTTACACCATCAGTAGTAAAGGTGTGTAGTTCGTGAACAAACTAGTTCATATGAACTCTTCCTTATAGTAAACGACACGAACTTGTTCGTGAGTTTATTAAAGATTAGTTCACTGCGAACTATTTGGATATGATACACCACCGCGGCGGCACGGCCGATGAATTCGAACCGAAAGCGGAGAACGGAGAACAAGTGAACGAGTGAACGAGACTAATTACTAGAGAAGCTTACTAAGCTTACTTCATACTTCGTTCGTTCGTAGTCGTTGTTTTGATCACTGTTCTGCTTCTGCTGTCTGCTGTCAAATTATACTAGAAACAGATCCTAAAAGTTCACTTCTCACTTCACGTTCGTGAATCACAATACAATACGATTTTCGTTCATCATAGTCTTAAAAATTTCGTGAACGAAAGTGAACTAATGAACTAGTTCAGTGAACTAATCTTTTTAGTGAACGAGAACAAATGAATTTGTTCACTCAAATGAATTAGAATTCACATCTCTAATCAGAAGTGACGAAAGATTTAAAAAACAATCTATTTATATAGTTACATTGCGTACCTGTAAGTACATACAAATACAACATAGATAGATACAGTTTAACACATTTGGGAACAGGTCATTAGAAGATTTTGAGTGACTGCCATTAAATGATTAAATAGAAATTATGTAGTAATGGAGAAGGAATGAGATCTAGTTGTTCGTTCATAATATTTTTATTCTCCTTCAAGGCATTGTTTATTTCAATCGCTTTCAAACAATTCATCTTTAATCCTTTCTTGGCAACATGTAAGACCCTTAGAGATTCTATTGTTATACAGTGGTTATTTTCTATAAGATGTTTCGCGACATTAGAATCGGTTTTTCCTAATCTCCAAGAACGTACATATTATTTAAATCTGATATTAAAACTACGGCCTGTCTGTCCGATGTAAATATAATCGCAGTCTTTACATTTAATTTCATATATGCCACTATTATTTAATTTATCCTTATCATTAATTTTATTGTTTACCAGTAATTTTTTTAAAGTAAAACAATTATAAAATGCAGACGAAATTGTGGTCTTTGTGGATTTTGTAATATACTTTGTCATTTACGAAATAAATGTAAAAATTTAAAACCCATCAATAAAATTATGTTTCCATTATAGAATTTAACTTATTTATTTTTTTTATTTTGTCTTAAGCTTAAATATTACATTCCAGAACTCTAACGCGTTCTTGAAATATTATGTATACAGGCAGAACGCGTATTGACAGATGATGGGATTCTGTGTAGATCAATAAATTTTGTAGAGCCACAAACAAAATATTAACGTCTAACTAAATGTATTCAAATAGCAGCGTTTTTATAAATGCAATTTGTAGTTCTGAACGAGTCTGGTGCAGCGCTAATGTCGGTTTAGTTCATGGACAATATTACAATACACAATCTATTTGAAAAAGAAATTAATTCACATTTCAAAATAAATTGCAAGCACATGAGCCCAAATTTATTGTTCATGAACTAATAACCGATATAAATGCTGCAATAGGATTTTCAGATAAGTGCGATGCGCTCTGGTGGCGAATTTCTGAAACTTGGGAAGACACATTGAAAAGTGTTTAACCTTAGTTGTTTAAAACATTGGTGAATAAATCGTTGTAATTTTTTTATAAATAAAAATGTAGTATTATTATCTCCATTTTCAACTTTATTTCCAAAGAGTCGCACACAACCACCCAAAGAACCGTATTCGGCTCGTGAGCCGCAGTTTGCCAATCCCTGTTCTAGGGTATTATATGATGTTAATAAGCCTTGGACATTCAGAGTAATTTTACTATGGTAATACTATCAAAAACTGACATTTCTTTTATACGATTTTGCCAGGTACTCCGTTATTTATTAATTAGGTTATTAAAAATACTAGTAAGACATAAAATACCTATTTCAGACGATCACTCATGAAAGTAACCATAACGACATCATAAACTATGTTAGTATAGGCGTATTCCATTTGCCATTTGGATCAGATCTAACTTACATTTACTGATTCAGATCACTTATTTATTTCGCCAGATTACTTCACTGAGTTAATTTCTAGCGCTAGAATTACTGACTCTAATTTACTTTGAAGTAATTCATCCCGATAAGTGCATCAGTTTGCTTAACTCAGTTCATTTAGTTATGTTGTCAAATTTATCTGAACTGATTTAAGTGAACCAAGTGGCAAATGGTATACAGCTTATATCGCACACTTCTAACATATCAGGTTAAGTTCCAACAGATGGCGTTATGATGAAAGAAAATAATTAAATAAATAAAAAGAATTTGTATTATTATTTGAATCGAAGTTTTGGAAGATTTTTCAACACATTTGCACAGATAAATCTTATTTTTCAAAATTAATAATTACTTATTTACATTTACATTTAGCATTATTTAATATTTTGACATTACGGTTAGTACAGTTGTTATCACAATACCTAACCTCAAATATCAAACGTCAACGCTTTCCTACAAAAACGCATCAACTGTCAAAGTGTAACAACATTGCTCTTGTAGTCTTTTTTTAGAAATATTTTGTGGTCGTCTGAAAAATAGTGTACATAACTCGTGTGATAACTGTGCTCGTGTACTTAAATCACTCGGCGCTGCGCGCCTCGTTTTTCAATTTGTACACTCGCACGTTATCTTACTCTTTCGATGCTTCTTATGTAATATACTAATTGTATGCTCCATGAGCATTACGTGATGTGATGTCTCGTAGGACATAAACATCTTCATAATAACCTAGATACATAAATAACTATAATAACTCCTAATCTACATGAAATTGAATTACTTGTAGGTATTTTTCTACACTCCCGAACTCTCGTTTATAAACCGACAGCGCTAACCATTGAATTTCAACCTACCAAAAAATACGAGAACTTTAAATTGTTCCAACAATCAACTTCAATCTGCAATTTCGCAAAAACCATACATATAATTCTCTTCAATCAGGCATTTCGTATTCGAGGCATCAGTTTGCATCATCATCTGCTTCCCCCTTTCTTCTCTGTATTTTCAATGAAGCTTTGCACAGCCACCGTAGAACAACAGTAGCAATATCGCCAACCAGAATTTCTTGTGCGAAATGTGATGAAATTAACAGCGCGAACACGTGAGCGATCGAACGCTAAATTGGAAATCGCTTGGCGATCAGTTTTGTCAGTTGCGAGCTCTTTTCTCTTTGTGATTAGATTTTGCCAATTGGTGTTTTATTATAATTGAATTGACGCGTATCGCGAAAGCGAATGTTGAACCCACATCCCGGAAAATGTTTTAAACGAGATTATAGCGCGAATGCAGTTTTATACGAGCTAAAATACTTTGTCGTGGTAATGATAAAACTAACTCATGCAATTTTATGAAGAGATTAAATAGTATAATTTGGACAAAGTTCATTCTGGTTCATTTTATAGTTTAATCCCTTGAACTATGGAAGTAGAACCTGCACGCTATATCGCACAAAATGGGGTTACAATGAACTCTGACACGCAAACATAGTCAACCAACGATCAATCTTCCTTAAATTATTATTATTTGTAATATTCAACTAAAAGGAAAGAATGCCAATTAAAGTAATTACTTACTTTCACTTTTTGTGGCCCTAAGATGAAAGGATAGAATTTGTGATCTTATATTCGTTTAAATTATGCATTATTATTAAAAAGTATATATAGAGTTCTTTAATTACTTTTTCCGTTGACCATTTATTAATGGGTTTTATTAATGTATACAAAATCATACATTAATGAATTATTTTTATGAATGAACGATTTTTTTGGATGCGTACAACACACGTAAAATAGCATATATTGGCTAGTACAAAGTTGTAGCAAAATGCTATACATAATTAACAGAAATGATTTTGACACTTCAAGCTAAATAATATTCACGCAGCATTCCTTTAAAATTAATATAAAAATCAAAACGTTATTCTAAAAATTAAAAAACCGCTGGTGCTAGCGTGAAAAAAATTTTTGCAGATCAATAAAATTTGGCGCACGTAAATATTGGATAGTCATACGCATCCTGTTAAAGTATGAAACACATTCATCGTCTGTGAACAAATATATTCGCTTGTAAAGTTGAGTTCTTATACACGGGGCTTATGGCGATCATCGTCATTCAGAATCGCACATATTTGGTTTGTGTTGCAGTTTCATTTGAAAAACTAGTATGATGTTCTATCCATGTATATTGTATCAGAAGGAGAAAGTTATTTATCGTTTAGTAATGGATATATAGCCATGCAAAGCCTTGTTTTTAACGAAAATTTAATAATCCCAATTTATAATGGCAACACCACACGGTGGTATGGTATTTGAAAATTCACTAGACCAACAACCTGTTAACAATTCATGATATTCAAATCATAATAAGTATAAAACACTTATTTTATTAAATTTTTATATTTTTTTGAGCGTCAGTTTCACCACTCGACAACCAATGGCGCCACCGGCACACTAGTACTAGAGTGCCTACAACTCAGACTAACCATACCTTAGACAAAGTCTGTCGTATTCAAGTCAATGCAGTGTTATGAAGTAGAGAGAGTTAAAGTAAGTTGTGGGTGAGACGGGTGCGCGGCAAGGAGCGAGTATCCTTTGATGTTATGCGAGTTGCAAACATTTGTATAGTTATTCTTATATTCAATTACTTACTGTTTATACATCAAAGTTAAGGTTAGTTTTTGACATATTAAGTGTTTTGTATACGTACTTTTGTGTTTAAATAAATAAAATGCTCGTGTCTAATAACTGTCATCAACAAAAATGCAACCCGCATAACACCAAGGGATACTAGCTCTTTGCCGCGCACCCGTCTCACCCACAACTTACTTTAACTCTTTTTACTTCACAACAAACGCCGTTGTTCTCCGTCTAAGGTATGGTTAGTCTGAGGCCTACAATGAGAGTGATGACATACGGTTACGGCCGCCATATTTGTGCCAATTTAACATGGATTGTATACGGGCAAAACACGAAAATATTATCTTACGAATGTATTACTTGAATTTAATATATTTTTTATTTATATATTGCCAGTATAGACATATTTGAAACTTAAAAAATATATATAGACTAATGAAATGACAGTAAAATCATTATATTTAAATAAAAGTATAATTACTGTCAGAACAGAATTCATGCATAAGATGAAATATTTCATTTCAAATCATTAGTATCAAACTAAAAAAGAGCAATAATAAATAAAATAAACCAATAAATTTTACATTACAAGAAGAAATACTATTTATTTTATAAAAAATGACTCCATTGATTTGTATAAGTACATTGAAATATAGAATAAATGGTTGATACTCTAAATATGTATACAAAAAGATTACAATAACAAAAAAGAAAGAAAAAAACTCAAATTATAAAGTCGTAGACATTAATGATTTACTGGCATACAATATTTTCTTACGAGCCAGTTTTTTACCTGCAATTTTAAGGCGAAATAAAACAAATCGTTTTATTATTTTTGTTATTCACAATAATTACTAATATGCATGCATCTATTAAATTTACTGATCAGGTTTAGTAGCTAATAAAATTTTAAGAATTCTCTAAATGTCCAACCTAAATAATGACAGCGGCAAAGGTTATGTGTCATTTGACAATTTGATTTCGATTTGATACAATTAATCTAAAAAATGCTTAATTCCTAAATAATAGAGGTACAACTGGCCATTATTGTTTACAAAACTTTACATTATATTTATTTATTGTATAAATTTGGTTTATGTTACTTACCTTAATATTTTATTCAATTACTTATCACAAATTGTGTCCTAATAAGCACTTACACTGTACTAAAACTACTAAGTATATAAAAACTAACACGTAATAATAAACAGTACACAAAATTAAATAATTTTAACTAATTAAATTTAACAAAAATTGACAAACAAACACAAACTTCCTATCCCACACAAGCTAAAACAGCAACAGATTGGCACAAATATGGCGTAGCCAATGAAAATGAAGACCACTATTGTCATCACTCTCATTGTAGGCACTCTAACTAGTACTACCTTAAGTGTACAAAACGCATCCACTGTTGTCAAAATATTTGTGACAGGTATGTTTCTAACCTAACATATTAGAAACGTTACTAACCTTACAAATTTGTCATGGAATATAATTATATTTTCTCCAAATTAAAAAGGTACGATCAACGGAAAATATTGTAATTAACTCATGTGTTAATCGGCGATTAATAACCTCAACAATTAACACGCTCGGTACACTCGCGCGTAAAATGTATCAATTATTAATCGCCTTCATTAACACACTAGTTAGTTAAATAGCTATTGTATTATACCAGCACAATAATCCTTGTATGAAAAACTAAAAAGCGTGCAAAAACGAAACATTAAAACACATTGTGCTTTAAAATTGCTAAGAAACAACGAAATCATTTAGCTATTTAAATCCATCTATTATTAGAATAAATTGCAAAACATAGTAACGTAAACAATAAATGCTAACCTATCTTCATGTGAACGATGATATTAAGTCACATTACACACACAAAATTATGAAAGGAATAAAAATAAAAATGCTACTTTCCAGTTATATTTTCCTGATTATCATGTAGATATAATAAAAAATACACGAAATTTATGTTTTTTCATATGTGAAATAGTATATTACGTAACAAGCATCGAAAGTGAAAGAAAATGTGCGAGTGTACAAATTGAGGCTCGCAGCGCCGAGTGATTTAAGTACACGGGCACAGTTATCATACTTTCGAGCGAGTTATGTACACTATTTTTTAGACGACCAGAAAATATTTCTAAAAAAGTTTAGAAGAGCAATGTTGTTACGCTTTGATAGCTGATGCATTTTTGTAGATGAGCGTCGACATTTGACGTTTGAGGTGAGGTATTGTAAAACTGTACTAACCATAATGTCAAAATATTAAATAATGCTAAAATATTAGTAAATAACTAATTATTCATTAAAAAAAAATAGATTTATCTGTGCAAATGTGTTAAAAAATCTGCCAAAACTTCAATCCAAATGATAATACAAATTCTTTTCATTTATTTTATTATTTTCTTTCATCGTAACGCCATCTGTTGTCAATCACTGGAACTTCACCTGATATGTTAGAAGTGTACGTTATTCTAACATATCAGTGTATAAGATGTTCAACTTTCCGTATTAGTTTCTGATGTTTAATTAATTATATAATAATTTTCTTCCCACATATGTAAAATTTGAAATTCGTTGATACTTTTTTAAGTTTATTTATTAAACATTTTCACGTACCCTTGATTACAACACATCAAATTTTATTATTTTTTATTTTTTCCTTCAATTTACTGAAACAAATCAATAATTATTCTATCATTCTTTACTTTTCACTTTTTTGTTTCGACCTGGCTATCCAGACTAAAAATGACTTTCTCACACACAACAAAAAAAAAAATTCTCATTTCTCACACTTAATACAAAAATAAATATGTATTTGTGCAAATAAATAATTGAATAAAAAACAATAAAATGTTCAGTACTCACTACAGTTATTATACAATATTATATAAATTAAATAAATGAATATACCATTACGCTTTCTACCCATTATTGGATGTGGCACTGTGCCGCAGCAGATTTCGGTAAATAATATTTTGCGCGTGAAGTGCGGTTACCAACCATCAATTTACGTCTTCCAAAGATGTTAGCGGAGGGAAGCCATAAGGATAATTATTATTATTATCATTATCCTGTATTATACGTATTATAACTATGTATTTTATTTAATAGCAACGTAACTCGATATCTCGTAAGAAGATAATCAGTGTTAATGTACCGCCTGTACTTATATAGGTGTTAGACAAAACCATCTAGAAAGCTCCAAAGTTTTCCAGCACATTAATTTTTATTCGACGGTCGTAGTCGTGTCCGCTTCCTGTTAATTCCCATTTCTTTTTTACTTGTACCGTGCATTTAATGTTCCAAAACCCACCCTAAATAAAAATAAACCGCTTGGAAATATCCTTAATCCCACCCTGTCATAAAATGCAACTGACAGATGCTCATGTTTTTCTTTCCATCAAAATAACAACGGCAACATAGTGAATAACTCATGCAACGTAGGAGCTCCGCTATTGGACGGGTGTGCGTGCATACTGCAACGTGATTGGTCGGTGAATTTTGCGCGCATTTAACTCGTATGGATTGTGGAATGTTGGTCTAGGTCAGGGCGAGGCAGAGAAAGGTGGCTTTGGAGAGCCAAAGCACTTTATTGATCACCAGAGAGACACTGGAATGGTAAATGATGAAATTATGTAGCTGTTACTGTAACTACTGCGTTACTTTCCATATTTGGTTGCTGTTTATAAGGAATTCGTGGAAAATTGTTTGTATTCATGATAATTATCAAAGTATAAATAGTGATGCAATATCTCCTAATCCGTTTTAAGTAAATATTTGCTGATAATATAAACGGATTTATTGTCACGTACGATGTACGTTAGGTATTTCCAGGTATATTTGTGTTATTAATAATATTAGTCGAGAATTATTCATGCACCTTTGGGTAGTACTGCCGTGAATTTATTTTTTGCAGATCTGAATGAAATTTGGCGCACGTAAATATTGGATAGTCATACGCATCGTGTTAAAATATGAAACGCATTCATCGTTTGTGTATGTATGTATGTATAATCATTTCCTCTTCTACCCTTTCGAGTGTCGAGGATTTCTTCTAAATCAGTTTCTATTTTATTTTTTCGATTAGTTGTTTCCATTCCCTCCTCTTCTCCGCTATTTTCTTCGCTTCTGTTGTTTTTATATTATTTCTTTCTAGTATTTCTTCTACATATGTTTCCCAAGTTTTCTGTGGCCTTCCTCTTTTCCTTTTCTTTGTTGGTCTTGCCTTCCAGATTGATTTTGTTTGTCTAGCCTCTGGCATCCTTATAAGGTGTCCGTACCAAGCTAACTGTTTCTTGTCTATCGTGTTATGGATGCTTTCTGTTTGCAGCGTTGATCTTATTTGTTCGTTTTTGACTCTATCCAGTCTTGTGACGCCTTCTACTCTCCTCAGATATCTCATTTCTGCCGCTTGAATTTTACTTTTAGTCCTCTGGTTCATGATCCATGTTTCGCTTCCATATATAAGCGTCGGTCTGTAAATCGTCTTATATAGTGTCATTTTTGTTTTTTTTGATATTTGTTTGTTGTTTAATATTATCTTGTTTATTGCAAAGTAGGTCCTGTTTGCTGCTTGTATTCTTTTATTGATTTCATTATCCAGTTTTCCCTTGTTGTTCAAAGTTGTGCCCAAGTACGTAAATGATTCAACTTGTTCTATTTCTTTTCTGTTTATTGTTATTTTAGTTGTTATGTCTTCTTTTGATATCACCATAATTTTGGTCTTTTCTATATTTATATTCATGTTATGCTTATCTAGCTCCTCCTTCCATATGTTTATGTTATATTGTACATCTGCTTCACTCTTCCCTAATACTGCCAAATCGTCTGCAAATGCACATTCTGATATAGTGGTTCTTTTTAACTTTTGGTATCCTACTTCCACTTTTTTGGTTTTATCCTTTATTTTCTTCATAATATTATCTAGATATATGACGAATAGCAACGGGCTTAGAGCCCCTCCTTGTCGAAGCCCTTGTGTTGTTTCAAATTCTTCCGATATTAGATTTCCTGTTCTTATATAATTAGATGTTTTTTTGTATACGCTTTTTATAGCTTTTACAAGTTGCTCATTAACTTTGCTCTTTTTTAATATCTTCCACATCTCTTCCCTTGTTACTCGGTCAAATGCCTTTTCTAAATCTATGAAAGCAATGAATAGTTTTCCGTCTTGATTCAGTGTGTTTTCTGTCAGCTTTCTTATTGTGAAAATGTGGTCTTGTGTCGAGTGTCCCTTCATGAACCCGCTTTGAGCCCTCTCCATATTCATTTCTGTTACTTTTCTTAATTTATTTTCCAATATTGCCTCATATACTTTGGCTGTTGTGCATAGCAGTGATATTCCCCTGTAGTTATTACAGTTTCTATTGTCTCCCTTTTTGTGTATAGGGAATATCACTGCTTTTTCCCAGTCGCACGGTATTCTTCCTTCTTCCCATATTCTATTCACCATCTCTAGTAAAATTTGTTCTCCTTCTTCACCCATGTATTTCAACTGTTCTGCTTTCATGTTATCGTGACCTGGTGCCTTGCCATTTCGTAGTCTTCTAAGGACGTATTGTACTTCTTCTATTGTGATCTTTTCTGTTTCCGCCTGTATTTTAACTTCTGCTTCTCCTCGTCTCGATTCTTCTTTCCTGACGTTTCCTTTAATAGTCTGATTTTCTTCTAACAGTTCTTCAAAATGCTCTTTCCATCTTTTTATTATTTCATTCATCGTTTGTGAACAAATATATTCGCTTGTAAAGTTGAGTTCTTATCCACGGGGCTTATGGCGATCATCACTCAGAATCGCATATATTTGGTTTGTGTACCTCTAAAATTGTGCAGTTTCATTTGGAAAACTAGTATGATGTTCTAGAACTATCCATGTATATTGTATCAGAAGGAGGAAGTTATTTATCGTTTAGTAATGGATATATAGCCATGCAAAGCCTTGTTTTTAACGAAAAATTAAGAATCCCAATTTATAATGGCAACACCACATGGTGGTATGGTATTTGAAAATTCACTAGACCAACATCCTGTTAACAATTCATGATATTCAAATCATAATAGGTATAAAACACTTATTATATTCAATTTTTATATTTTTTTGAACGTCAGTTTCTCCACTCGACAACCGATGGCGCCACCGTCACACTAGTACTATCTTAATGCGATAGCTTGATGACTTGATTTAATAAAATCAAACTGAATTTTAAAGACAAATTGGGATACCGCCAAAATTTGTATCTGGGATACCTGACCTGAATATTTTCACCCCTCAGCTATGAGTTATGGGGAGTCTAATATCACTATTATTTTATTGTTTTGATAGTTTTTGTTCAAGCAATAATTGTATTAAATTACAAAAAGTCCCATTTTAGTTATTATGTTTTTTTGTGATAAACACTAGCATTTACGAAACAAATAAAAATTTTACAGGTATCGTAGCTCAGTGGATAAAAGCGAGGTAAAACTTGCGTTTCTTAATTAGCAAGCAAGAAGTCGTGCGTTTAAATCTCACTGACTTCTACTTATATCTAAAAAATCCGATTGTATCTGAGTGGTTCGGATACCACTATAAGCTGTAGGTCCCCTGTACTGTAATTTATATTTACTTCTTGTTGTGCAGAGTAACAAATAAATAAATATAAATAAACAAATATAAATCAGTCAATCAATCATGCCTTTTTACCCATTACTGGGTGTAGCACTCTGCCGAAGCAGATCTCAGTAAGTGATATATTTATACGCGTGAAGTTCAGATACCAGCCGTCAAATCGCGGCCCTCAAAGTTGTTAGTGATGGGGGAGCCACAGTGGTAATTTTAATATGGTGAAAATATTTATCGGTTGTTCGAATCGAACCAGGGTTCTCAGGATCCATAAGCCGACTCGATACCACTGATCCACCTACCCCATAGAGACCCATTCATAAGGTAGTCAAAAATATAGTTCCAAAAAGTCGATTTATCGGTCTACTTTGTAAGATTGATAAATTAATAGCATGGTGAAATTTTGAATTAAAACTTTATATTTAAGCTACAAATGGCCAGTTGCACCAACGAAACTTAAATGTTAAACTTGGGTTAAATAAATAAAAGCAAATCAAAATTTCATGTCATATGACCTAATTAACATTGGTGTTTGATTTGCTTTTATTTGTTTAAACCAAGTTTAAAATTTATTTTTGTTGGTGCACCTTAGTTGCTTAAATATAGGTATGCCGGTAAACCGACTTTTTGGAAGTATTTTTTTTGTGTTCAATCGGGTTTAGAGTGTGAAGATTTATAAAAAATTTTAGATTATAATTAAATAGATCGCGAAATAGTAAAATTAATTAGTTTTTCGTACGTTTCTGAAGAACTGAGTTTTCTACCACTTTTTGTTTGTAGCATTTTTCTCTAGTATAATTTAGAGACATTTGACAGTGGTAAATATATGATGATGAATGTTCAAGGTAATTAAAAAATTATGGTCTTTCACGATTTTACAACTTTTTAAGGTTGCTACTAACCCAAATGTAGATAAATGATAACCGTTTAATGCATGGTAATCTTGAAAACAAAATTTTGAAAGTATTTAGAATAATACAAAATAATCAGCTTGCAGAACAAAATAGCCGTGACTGATTGCCTGTCATTTATTATTAATGTCAGAAAAGAAATATTGTCAAAAATTATCGTTGTCATTTGTGATAAATCTAAATTAATTTGGTCTTTCAATAACTCGTACAGGAACAGTTGATCTTCTGAGGTATATAGACCCGCCAAGATGTCTAGAAAAATTGTTATAAATGCCGTTTCGTATATAATGCTGTATTTTTTCTTCAGATATATAACTGAACATTTTTCTTACTTACGGTTGCGACGCCAGCACAATTTTGTGATAATTTTTCTGATTTTGTATCAGAACATGTTTTTATACTTCAGGAAATTCTCTTCTGTATATCTGGTTGCATTCGTTGCGCGTAAGGTGTACGCCAGTACCGTAGCGTGGATAGCGTTACGACATTCGAATCTGGAGATGACGAGTTCGAATCCCGCTCAATTAAAAAAATATATAAACTATCACATTACGGCTCGATGAGTCCGGACCTTGAATTGTAATTGGGATTAAGTTCCTGTTGTACAGAATAGTATAAATAAATATACAAAATTAATTAATTTATGGGGTAATAGCTCAGTGGTATCAAATCGGTCTACGGATCATAAGAATCCTGGTTCGATCCCCACAGTCGACAAACATTTTCACTAATTTAGAAATTACCCCTGTGGCTCCCCCATCACTAACATCTTTGGGGACCGTGATTTGATGGCTGGTAACCGAACTTCACGCGCATAAATATATCACTTACCGAGATCTGCTCGGCAGAGTGCCACACCCAGTAATGGGTAAAAGGCTGATATATTTATTTATATTTATTTTTTACAATTAATGGAATTAAATTTGACATCTGAACATATATCTTTTTAAAACAAATTATTATTGTTATGATAAATAGACCTTATTGTCAAGTCAAAGGTTTAAAGTATTATAATATATTTTAAAACATTAAATTTTTGTGATAAAATAATTTCTAAATCTAGATTTAATCAAATAAAAATAATAATCATCGTGGGCGCGTAGTTAGGTAGATGGCACTGCATGGTTCTCTGTACCTCTCAGGCCATCATACCAAGTTAGAAGTTTTAACTTTGTCAATTGAACTCTGTCGTTACAACTGTTCACTAGTCCCTAGTTGGTCTAGCTGAATAGTGGGTGGCACCATACTGATGAGCTCCAAAAGAGCGAAACGCGTCTATGGTTAAGAGATGAACTGACCAGCAACTGACTTAATGGGTTGACTCAGTTGCTGTATTATTCTGGATCCCTAGACAAATGTTAGAATATTTTTTCCAATTATTTTTCTTATGTATAAGATAGTCTTGAATATTTGGCATCGAATCTTTTCCGCTGTCAAAATTTTGTATTTTTTTTTTAAAGATAAATGTTTCAAATAAATTACTAGGATGTTTAGTTTTCTGTAACTTTGTTCGAAGTATTTTCCTTTAAAATAATTTACATTTGACAAGCAAATATATTTGTTTGCGAAATATATATTGTTAAATGCGTTCAACAATTTCTTCTTGGAAAAATAATAATTGCAAAACAGTATTAGATTTTCGCAGTTTGGAACCTTTCTTCAGATATTGCTAAAGGAAAAATTTCTTTTGTTAGTGGATAAATTCATTTACACTAAAGGGAAAATATATATCGCTTGTTTTATTAAAGAAGTTTCGTACAGAATTTCGATTATTGCGTCATCTGTACGATTCTTCTGTTTCTGTTGCCATGGGATGGTCACTGGGTTAAAGCTTTAAATCTTTCTCTCCTTTTGTCTAATATAAAAAAGAAATATAAGCCTCTTGAGGTTTTTGTTTTCTTTTACCTACTAGAAAATAATCACAAGAAATGTACAATCAATTTAAGTAGTTTTTCGTCGTGCCTAGCGTACGAAATATTTTTTATACGTTTTTGAAATATGTGATGGTTAATTTTGTTAATAAAAATAAATTGTGTACAAGAGGAATTAAAAAACTAGGAATAAGCGTTTAATATCGGAAATTAGTTTTATCTTGCGCAAAAATTTCAAAATAATTCCAATAAATATTGTAGAGAATTAAATTCTGTATCTAAGTTAGCATTCAAGTTTAATTTTTGACATTTCACAATTGAAAAAATCAAGTTTAATTTTTTTTTAAAGACACCTACTTGATTGGTACAGCCATGGAAATGAAACTAAATTCCAAACAATTATATGACATTGTAATTGTCAAAAAGTTTGTTTTGTTATTTTCATACAATAAAGGTTGATTCAAATCAAAATTAGTGTTAGTTTTATATTTTACATTTTATACCATTTTGAAGCAGCATTCACAAATTATGTTTAAGGTGTGGTTTTAGTTAGTAGTGATACCTATTGACAAATGTGAGAAATATATGTTAGGTGATCACATTTGTATATTAGCTGTCCAATCAGCTATAGTAATTTGTCAAATTGTTCAATATTCAAGCAGGTATATTCAGTAAATATCTCTGCGTCCTTTAATCACATCTCTTGCAGCAATTTAGTTTTTCTTATCCTTCTATAATTTTATTAATATTTTTTTTATTATTATTCATAACTATACAAACAATAAAAAAAGTATATTTTACAATTCTCAACAAGGATAACTATAATATCGTTACATGATTCTAAGCTTAATGGGGTAAAGGCTCAGTGGTATCAAGTCAGCCTGTGGATCCTAAAAACATTTTTACCAATTTAAAATTACCCCTGTTGCTCCTCCATCACTAACATCTTTGTGGGCCGTGATTTGATGGCTGGTAACCGCACTTCACGCGCATAAATATATCACTTACTGAGATCTGCTTCGGCAGAGTGCTACACCCTGTAATGGATAAAATGCGTGATGATATATTTATTTATTTTTTATTCTAAGTATCTTCCTATTGGTCAATTTCTAAATTAAAACTTAAAACTCAAATTTGGAGGTTGCAAAATTTTGTGTTAAAATCAAAACTAAATGCTGATTTGTAAGATAACATGGCTACAAGGTTGTTAAAACAAAAACGGAAATCGTAAAATTAACAATTATTTTAATTTGTAAATAAACCTTAACAGATATTTTTGAAAGTTTTCTCATGAAGAAAATCTTCAGGTCATAAAATGGTTTTACAGTGGATAAAATACGCAAAATACAAAATTTGTTGACAGGTACAATATCATACAATTGTTTGTAATTTTGTTTCAGTTCCGTAGCTGTCTATAATTATTTGTTTTCAAAAAACGATAAACTTGATTTTTACTTTCTTATACGTAGTATAAGGAAGTATTGGAATCGTGAAAAAAATCGTTGACGAGATTTTCGCGGAAATACATGTTTTCAGGTCCACTGAATCTGTTTTGATCATTTTCTCAATGATGTCTATGTGTGTGTGTGTGTGGATGGATGGATGGATGTGTGTCCGGTCGTGCAATATCTCATGAACGAGATAAGATTTGTTAACGAAACTTGGTAATTATAAGTTTCATGAAAATACGAAGAGCTGAGTTGATTTTGAATTAAATTGAAAAACCGGAAGAGGAAGTTTACTGGACACACAAAACAATAAATTCCATCCATTTATTTCAAAAATGGAATCAGTTACGAAAAAAAGTTTCAAATAAAAGATGTTAGCAAAAATATTTGGAACATAAAATGTTATTTGAAATTTTCCTGTATATGCGTCTAATTTTGAGAAAAACTAATTTATATATTTAATAATATATTTCAATAATCATAGTAGCAATAGAAACAAAAAACAAAAACATGTTTAACATTTATATGTCAAATAATAATTGTCAAACGTAAGGAGCAAGTCATAAGTGTTCAATTCAGCGTTTTTAATATAAAATATGCTGTGTATAAGAAAGTCGTGTGGTGACCACACCAGATTTTTTCTGTTATGATGTATCAAAAAGTATTTTTGTCTAAATTAATTTGAGAACTTTTACGCAGTTAGAAGCTGTTTTTCTATATTAAAGGTGTATGGCCAGTCTTTTAGTTAACACTCTATATAAAAGAGCGGCAGCTGACTCTCGTCACGTCCAACTAAATGTATTCAAATGCCAGGGTTTTCATCAATAACATTTCTAGTTCTGGGCGAGTCTGTATTCCAGAGCTAATATTGATTTTGTTCAAGGACATTGAGTTAGGGCACTAATAGTTTAGGAATTATAGTTTCACAATACACAATACATTTTAAAAGCAATTAATTCACAATTCAAAATGAATTGTAAATACATAAGCCCTCATGTATCTTTCATGAACTAATAACCGACATTAGCGCTGCAATACAGACACGTCCAGAACTACAAATTTCATTGATAAAAAGCGTTGCCATTGAAATATATTTATTTAGATGTCTGTATATCTTTTGTCTGTGTCCGTGTTATGTATACAAATATTTTAATTTTTGTTCTGAAGTTTAAGGGAAAAATATTGTCATAAAATTTATCAATAAGTTCGAGAACCGTAATTTTACGGTCAGTAACCGCACTAAATGACTGCCACAACCAAAAATATATACAATGATATACTTTTTTAAGCTTTGTGTAATTTTTTTTAGGTGTGGCACTAACTGTTTTATAATTATAGACAAATATATTATTACCAGTCAAGCGTATCCTGACACCCGTATCATTTGTAAGTTTAATTTCACTTTGTAATTTTTATACAAGTTACATTAATTTTTTTACAGATATAAGTAACAATTGTCTATTATAAAAACCATACACAATGTCAGAATGGTATATTAAAATATAAGTTACAGAAGGCAATCTTCTGTAACGAGTATTTTATAATATTTTTCCTACAACCGTGCGATTTCTTTGTTATTATTGCCTTGGTTACGGGTGGAAAGGAGACAAATGCAGACCAAGTGCGTTTCTGTAAGCGAAAAAACACTAGTACCGAAAGTAATTTGTACTTTACGCAATTGTCAAAATTTAAATTTTGCGCCAAGCATGGAATTTCATATTTTAGGCATATACGCTTATGGAAGAAGAATAAATATGCAGTGATATATTTTGACGTTTAAAAACATAACCTTAAACTGCAGTGTATCTAATCTGTACACATCACATTGAGCAGAAAAGAACTCAAGTATATCATTATTAAATATAATAATTAATAAAAAGAACCGAACAAAGTAAAATATATCGATAAATGTTTTATTTAAAGAGTAAGTGAAATATACAATATTTATTGTGTGTATATTAATAACACAGTTGTTACATTTGCTTATATTGACATAATATGAAGTGGAAACTTTTGTACTGTCTAAAGAAACATTGATTTCTTCCGTACCTGTTCATGTTATTAACGGTAATATTATTAACAACAATTTCGAAGGTTTTAGAAGTACCAGCAGCAGGTTAATTGTCACTGTCAAGAATAGATCCAACATAGCTTGATCTGGGACTGCAATTATCTTTGGAGCTGTATATGATAAAGACGAATCACTCAGTGTAGTGTTCCAATCTAGACGATTTTGAAGAAATTATCTTCAAATTAGTGAATTTTTTTAAATAACGTAGAACAATGTGCAAGCAATCAACAAACAAACCATAGCAACGCAGTAAAACATCGTTCTCGTGTAATATCATTAAAATTTTATAAATTTTGACAATATTTTAGTGATTTTCTAAATCGCACAGTTGTAGGAAAAATGTTGTTTATAACACGTGTCGAAAAAGGTTACGTGCTCGTGCAGATTTCCGTACTCGGCAAGCCTCGTGCGTTAAATTCTGCACTTGCACGTAACAAACCTTTTTCGTCACGTGTTATAAAAATAACTATTCTCTGTTTTGGCTCTGCTTTTTATAATTTCTTTATAAAAATAGTCGACATTTGCCATTAAGAGAAATTTTTGATAGAATAGTTGAGTTGGTGACATTGATTTGCAATTGATTTTGCCCGCTGCCTAGATATTTCTATTAATAGTGTTTCTTTATTTTGTCAATTGCCTAGATATTTTGTGTATTTAATACAGTTATACCAATCTATGATAACAGTATATTACCAAAAATCGTTTAAGAATGAAGCTCATTGTAGTATCAATATGCGTACGAGAATATGTTATTCTAATGCCGAAACAGAGAAATAATTTTTGTAAAAATTGTACTTACGAAATGAAATAGTCGTATAAAAAGTAAACCTAGATAATGGTCGAAATGTCACGTAGTTGGATATGTCGTAATATTTGTCCGACATTACGAGCAAATCATCATGCAATCGCTGAAGAATTCGCAACAAAAACTTGACGCAAAAACGACGGTTGTGGTGTAAGCTAGGTGTAACAGCTTGCCATGAAAAGAAAAGAAATTAATCTACTTCTTGGAAACATTCACATTTTTGTTGAATGATTTGCACTCTCCCATTTTGTGTATTTTATGAGTGTTGTTTTGTAGTTTCATTAATGCATTTTGTTGATGTATATTGAAGTTTTACTTGACTTGTTAAATACATAAATTTTAATTCGTCAGAATGAAGAGGGCACCCGTATGATGAAATATTCATGAGTAATTATGAAAATGTCGGATGCGAGGAATAAATTTATAATTATTTGTAATATTTGCATTAAACTTACTTTTTAATTACGGTAAATCGTGAAATATGTAGATTACTTTTACTTATAACTTTTAATTAAAATTACTGCATCTTCATCAACTATTATTAATTATATTAGGTACCCTTTATATTAATTTATCCACACAGTAATTTGCATGATTAGAAATAATTTTGTTTTTATACGATCATGACGGAAAATATGTTATTTCAGCAGTCATTTGGTTATGGAAAGTTATCGTTTTCTGAGCAACAAGCGTTTATTTTACTTTTTCGATTATCGCCGATAGCAACAAGCGGGAAAATAACATTCCCGATTGTCCCTAATAGCAACAAAGGGCAAAGTAACATTTCAGCTTGTTTAAAAATTGATTATTTTTTTTTCCTACAACTGTGCGATTTCTTTGTTATTACGTAGCTATTATTGCCTTGGTTACGTATGGAAAGTAGATGAATGCAGACCAAGTGCGCTTCCGAAAGCAAACAAATACTAGTGGGGAAAGTGCTTCATTACGCAACTGTAAAAAAAGTTTTTTTGAGAGCGATTTAAATTTCGCGCCAAGCGCGTAATTTATATTTTGGCCACAGACGCTTATGGAAGAAGATGCAGTGAGTCAGCGCCAGTAAATATGTAGTAGTATATTTTGACGTTTATAAACATAACCTTAAATTGCAGTATATCTAATCTGTACACAACTAATAAAAAGAACCGAACAAAGTAAAATATATCGATAAATGGTTTTAAGTAAGTGAAATACATAATATTTATTGTGTGTGTATATTATTAACATAGTTGTTACAGTTGCTTATATTGACATAATGTAAAGTGGAAACTTTTGTATTGTCTAAAGAAACATTGATTTCTTCCGTACCTGTTCAAATTATTAACAGTAATATTATTGACAACAATATCGGAGGCTTTAGAAGTACCAGCAGCAGGTTGATTGTCATTGTCGAAAATAGATGCAACATAGCATGATCCGGAGCTTCAATTATCTTTGGAGGTATTTATGATAAAGAAGAATCACTCACTGTACTATTCCAATCTAGACGATTTTGAAGAAATTATCTTGACGTTAGTAAAATATTTTTAAATAATGTAGAACAATGTGCAAGCAATCAACAAACAAACCATAGCAACGCCGTAAAACATCGTTCTCATGTAATATTAAAATTTTATAAATTTGGATAATATTTTAGTGATTTACTAAATCGCACAGTTGTAGGAAAAATGTTGTTTATAACACGTGCCGAAAAAGGTTACGTGCTCGTGCAGATTTCCGCACTCGGCAAATCCTCGTGCATTAAATTCTGCACTTGCACGTAACGAGCCTTTTTCGGCACTTGTTATAAAAATAACTATTATTACATAGTCTGAATATTATTTTGAGAACTACCAATAATAATAATCAAAATGGCTTCTTCGTACATTGTTACGGCACAAGCTTTGCACATCAAACTGGGTCGTTTACGTCCAATAAAAATAATATTGGCGTGGGAATAATTCCTTATGGCATCTAAAAGTCGATATTTGTGGCGAGGGAGTTGAACACGATAAGGCCTGATTGGTTTAGGCACTTTAAGTACACAGTCTGTTACAGGTTTTTAAGAAAACTTTAAATCCATTTCAGAGAGTCACCTCTGCCACTAATTAATTTAGATTTTATACAGGTTATGATTATGCTGGTAACAGCACCTCACGCACAAAATATATCACTTAACGTGATCTGCTACGTCAGAGTGCCACACCCAGTAAATATTTATTTTACTCTGTACAACAGAAAATAGTCCCAATTTTAGTACAGAATCCGGAGTCACCGAACCGCAGTGTGCTAGTTTATATCTTTTTTACTTCAGTGAGATTCGAACTCGGAATTCGCGACAATTCAGAACAGCCATAAACTAGTTCAATAATAATCTAAGGAATACTGAAATTATTATAAACATGCAAATAATTTTGATAATATACAGTCAACTTTTTAGAAGATAATTTAAATAAATATATCATTTACGCCTTCTACCCATTACTGGGCGTGGCAATCTGCCGAAGCAGATCTCGGTAAGTGATATATTTATGCGCGAAAAGTGCGGTTACCAGCCATCAAATCACGGCCTCCAAAGATGTTAGTGGTGGAGGAGCCGCTGGGGTACCTTTTGAAATTATGAAAATTGTTTGTCGCCAAGGGAATCGAACCAGGGTTCTCAGGATCCACAGGCCCACTTCATTCCACTGAGCTAGCCACCCCGTATATATATATATATATATATATATATATATATATATAACATCACGGTATCTCCCATCAAATGGGGTCGCACTAACCCTAGAATCATTTATTGAACATTTACTCGTCAGATTAATCAGATAATCAGTCCTTGTCAAACATTCTTATCCAAACATACCGTCCTCATTTCAACTATAGACATAGTTCCCTCTACACAAGCTCATTCATGTATCACACTCAGTTTCTTTCATCACGAAACAAACCTTCAATCACATCCATTCATTCACTCATGTACACTTTTTATTAAACGAACGTTTTATATGCTTAAAACGTCTCAAATTACTCACGTTTACTACTCTCACAATGAATCTAAAAAGATAAGAAAGGAAAGAAGTGTCAACTTGCGCTTGTTTTTCAAAGTGAATTCCACACAATTGCAGTTAGACACTCTATTGTAAGAACTGCAAACGAAACAAAAAGATAAGGGAAAAAAGGGAATGACTCCCTGCGCTTACTTTTGAAAGTGAATATTACACAATTGCTGGTCAAGACTATAAACAAGGAATCTATACCCAGCGCCTATATTTTTCCATAAAATTCATCCCGCAATTAATCTTCGTCAAACGTTCCTATCCTGACACACCAATTTCGCTTTCTACCACATTCATAATTCCTTTCATACAAGCTCGTTTGTTTATTACACTCGGAAGTTGAGTTGAAGGTGAAAAATTCTAATTATAACAAAACCGAATTCTGAATTTGTTTCACTTTGTTATACTTTTCCTTCTAAACAACGTGCTTACCCCATAATGCTTATTTTTCAGTACAGAGTGATCAGAAGTAAGTGTTTCAGTTGGCTATATAAAAAAAAAACAAAAAACTACTTGGAATTGGTAAGACTGATATATAAATTTATTCCTTGTTGTTGGCAATTACATTTAAAAATTTAAATTAATAAAATTCGTTGTTTCCCTAACCCATATCGTTTTATTTCTTAACATTACTCACAGAGCAGTAATCTTAAGTATTTCTATCATTTAACTTCTTTGTATTTATTATAAAAATGATATGTCAAATACAGAAGCGGATTTAAAATATTTCGGGCCCTTTAGGACATAAAATTCTGCATCTAATCCAATAAAAAAAAATAATTTTACATGCTTCGTCACGGCACAAATTAGATCTGAAAATATCGAAATTATCGATAGCCATGAAATTGAAACAAAATTAACAAATATTTAACGTTTTATGTGTCAAAATAAATGACATAATAAATAAGGAAATGATTTTGACAGATTAAACGTTAAACATTTGTTTAATTTTGTTTCAATTCCATGACTATCGATAGTTTTGAGGCTATTTTCGTTATTTTTAGATCTAATTTGTGCCGTTACGAAGCATGCAAAATTAATTTTGTTTATTGGATTAGATGCAGAATTTTATGTCCTAAAACTTTTATTTGAAGCTGTCTTGCTTAAAATAATTAGGGAAGCAGGAAATTATAAAATTATGATTTTACATGTTAAATACCTATGTTCGAGAGTCGCGGTCACCAGCCTGTATATATATTTCTATTATTTAAACTAAAAGCTTGAATCCGGAACCTAAAATTTTTGGGCCCTAGGCTATTACCTCTTTAGCCTAGGCCAAAGTCCGCCTGTGGTCAAATAGTATTGCCGCCTTGATCTGGTGCTGCGTCAGCTGTGGAATAACAAGATCCCCAGAATGGACTCCTGTACCTATTTTTTGTTATTTTTTTTATTAAACTACATGAAAAGACGATCAGTGGAAACGCAGGTTGAAAATTCTTTATATTACAAGAAATATGATTTTTTCAAGTTTTGTATTCAAGTTGAAACGTCTCAAGTTTGGTTCAATGGTACATAACTTGTTTCATTCAAAGAGTACAAATAATATACGATTGAATTCTTGAAAAATAATCTTACTATGTTGAAAATCATATTTTATAGAAGTTGCAAGTTCAAGAACATGAAATTAAATTATAGTAATAAATATACAACGTGTTGAACACGTACATATCAGCAAACAGCGAACAGTTTGAAAAACCAGTGCTGAGATGTCATATTTAGTTACGTTATACTCCGCATATGTCTCTTATTTACCGCGTAGAAATACTTGTGGCCAATGAGAACCTTCGGTCATGTGATGTTGCTTATATCTCTAATATTTTTACTAATAGCTATTATTATTCAATACATATTTTATGTTTTTATCCTACATTCTTGTTATTTCGATTATGGTACAGGAGCCCATTGTATTGCAAACTGAAATATTTATTTCTGATCACACTCATGGGCGTCCACAGACATTTTTCCAGGGGGGGGGGGTCGCAAAAAACTCTCAGATATACATAAATTTTTAAAATATATTTTTTTTACATAACATAAATATAAACAATAAGCACACATAACAAATAGATAAAAAAATATTAAAATTTATGAAATAAATTACTAGTCTTCATCGGCTGGGTTGACTTGAAGAGGAAGGGCAATTTTATAATAACTCTTCCATAAATTGACACTATTTCTTCAATAAATTCCGATTTAGCAGTTTTACAGTTTTTATTTTCTAATATTTTGTGTCTGTATATACTTAATAAACATAGATTGCTCAATCGTTACGATAGGAAACATGTCGCTAGCTGGCCATAAGAATAAGTACTGCTGGAAATTCAGTTTCAGCTTGAATTTATTATCTTTAAACTCATAATTTCATTTATATATATATATATATATATATATATATATATATATATAAAATGATTAATTTATATATTAAATTTTCGTAATTTGAAAAAGCTATCCTTGTGGCTCCTCCACCACTAACATGTTTTGGGGCCGTGATTTGACGACTGGTAACCGCACTTCACGCGCAAAATATATCAGTTACCGAGATCTGCTTCAGCAGAGTGCCACACCCAGTAATGGGTAGAAGGCGTGATGATATATTTATTTATTTATTTATATATATTAATTTTGCATGCTTTGTATCGGCACAAATTAGATCTGAAAATAACTAAAATTGTCTCAAAACTATCGATAGCTATGAAATTGAATCAAAATTCAAAATAAATTCTTTATTTATTATTTCATTTATTTTGACAAATAAAAAAACTAACATTTGTTTAATTTTGTTTCAATTTCATGCCTATCAATAGTTTTGAGACAATTTTCGTCATTTTCAAATCTTATTTGTGTCGTTCCATAGTATGCAAAATTAATTTTGTTTATTGGTTCAGATGCAGAATTTTATGCCCTAAAACTTTTATTTGAAGTTTTTTTGCTTAAAATATTTAGGGAAGCAGGAAATTGCAAAATTATAGTTTTACATGTTCGAGAGTCGTAGTCACCACCCTAGTTAATATCCGGGGGGCGCGTCCCCTCCTTGCCTCCCCCTGCGGACGCCCATGATCACACTGTAGTTATATCATTGTCTGTAATAAACCAAAGTATTTCCAAATTATTGCCAACTTTGATGTTTCCGAAGCCAGTAAACAAAAACCATCAAATATTCAGCAATAAGGTACATAACAATACCATCTATCTCTCACCGTACATACTTGACATTTCTCCACACAATATAGGTTCCTCTTTCCTACTATAGCACTACCCCAATAGTCCAAGTTCACCCTCTCTACCATCACGCTCTATACCCAGTCACACCATTCACGCTCTCCGCACGTTGCGCCGTCTCGTTGGCCGCATCACGCAGCCGCCCACGATCGCGTCTCACTTTCCCCTTCCTCGGTGGTGTCGACGCCGGCAGACGCGCCGTCGCTTGCCGGCATTACGGTTGCAACCCTGTGGGAAGTGCTACTACTGCTAGTGAAGTGAGGGTGCTTTGTTTGTGCTGAGGTGAATTTACAACGGAATGGTAATTATTTAATGTAGAAGAGTTGGACGTCTAGTTGATGAATATAGTTAATTATTGAAGGATTTAAAAGGGTTGATGGAAAGTTTTCAAACTTGGTTTTTATTATTAATGGGTTGCTGGACCGCTGGGTAGTTTATTTTAAAATTTGCTTGAATTAAACATTCTAAATTTGAGACGAATGCTAGAAACAAAAGTGATCGAAAATTAATTTCTCTATATCAGTGTTTCTCAACCTGTGGGGCACACCCCCTGTAGGGACGCGAAATATCTAACGAGGGGTCGGGAAGTATAGTGGAAATCGAAGGAAATAAAAGCATTTATTACAATTATTTATTGAAATAAAAAATAAAAAACTAAATACTTCGTGAAAGTACAATTTAAACAAATAATTTCATTCGAATTAATCATTAAAAAAACGGTGAATCTAAAAATTAATCGTTTCGTTGGACCTGTTTTGCGGAACAAAGCTTTTCATAATATGCTTAGTTTTTTGTTTGTTTTTTCTTTATTTAGCTCATCTATATTTTGTTTTTAAAGCAACCATTGCAGAAAAAATCGATTTCACAAAGATAAGATGTTAAAAATTGCAAAAGTGATCGAAAAATTCTTAACTTATATACAGAAAATTCATACAATATTTCGTATACACACAAGAATTAAATGGAAAGAGATTGAGGCGCCACAAAAACTTATATTATACTCGTAAAATGCACATGAAAAAAGAATGCTCTAGTCGTTAACTCCATTTTTAGTTCCATCTTTAACTACGCCAACAACAGTTTTAAATTTAAGGAACAATTTTATTCAGTTTTGTAAATAGCTTTAATACCAATCATTTCAGTCCGGAATATAATCATTTGCCTGCGTTTATTTTATTCAAAACATATATTTCTATATTATTTTAGGACCATTTGAAAGTGAAAGTCTACTCTGGTTGGGTCAGTATTTTTATGGATATGCTATATTAACTTATCTTATAGAACAAAGGTTCCCACAATTATGGAAAAATAAAAAAAAATTGCGGCTCCCATAAAAAAAACCTTAATATAGTCATATTATTTTTATTATTCAATGTGTGTACTAACACCAATTCATGATTTTTCACAATAAAATTATTTTAAAAAAAAGATAGGAATTAAAATAATAAATAAGGAAAATCAAATGTTTCATTTAAGATAAAAATTATTTGTCACTTAGTCTTAAATTATTATAAATTAGATTTCATTATTTCGCGGCTTTCTCAACAAAAGTAACCCCAAGGGGATCGCGGCCCACAGTTTGGGAAGCTCTGCCATAGAACATAGATTTTCTGGATACGGTATAGAGATATTTAATGTAAATTTCATATTTTATTATTGTGAAATTGTATTTCAGCTTTGTCCTCAATATCTCGATTGTCTAGTTTTATACAGCCCAATTTACAAAAAAGTTTTAGCTAATTCTTAATTTTAAATTAGCTAATTTTATTCTAGTTTATTTATGGGGTAGGTGGCTCCATGGTATCGAGTCGACCTGTGGATTTGATAACCCGGGTTCGATTCCCACAGCTGGCAAACAATTTTCACTACATTAAAACTACCCCTGTTGCTTTCCCTCCACTAACATTCTTAGGGGCCTTAATTTGACGACTGGTAACCGCACTTCATGCTCAAAATATATCTATTACCGAGAACTGCTACGGCAGAGTGCCACACCCAGTTATGGGTACAAGGCGTAATGATATATTTGTTTAAATTTTAATTTTTTAGTCTAGTTCAATAATTAGAAGTTACTTCAAATCACTTTTCGAAATGGTAACAAGCCTTTTTGAGAATATGGTTTTACTAAATTTGACTTTTCCAAAATTCAGGATTAACTAAAACTTTTTTGAGAATTGGGCTGTTAAAGAATTAAATATGTTCGTTTATCTCATATATTTTAGTTCGACTTTTGTAATTTCTCGTGTTTGAGGGTCTTGATTTGACAGCTGGTAAAAATACTACACATGTACTGAGATCTGTAATAGCAAACTATACGGTATAATCTATTTCTGAATATGGCACATTGCAACTCTGTTGTAGCAGATCTCCGTAAGTAATTTATTTTTATGCGTAAAGTGTCGTTACCAGCCGTCAAATTACGCCTCCGCAAAGTAATTTTAATATACTGAAAATCTGTTGTCAGCTGTGGAAATCGATTCGGGTTCTCAATTCCACAGATTAGCACAGATGTTTACTGCATTTTAAATTGGAGATATCGTATCGGACTGTTACTGACAGCAATGTTTAAAAAGTAATTTATTTGGCACTTGACAGTTAATCTAGTTTCAATGTTTTTGCGATAACATAAAAAAAGTTAGATATTTATAAGCATCTAATTGAAATACCTGAAATATTTTGTTCTAAATTTAAACAGCTGTCGGTACATTCGCTTTCATCTTCTTTTTCATTATTTCGTTTTATTTGCAATTATTTTGTAATATTAAACCGGTGCCAAATTAATTATTATACTCGCAGCGTTCTAAATAATGTTTACGTTACCCTGGAAACTGAAGTAAAGTGTGCAAAGTAATTTAAAAACACCCATTTTTATGGATCTAAATTTTTACTATTAAAAGGCTAATTGTACTTACATACTCACTTTTTAAGGAATTTATAAAAAACGTAGAGATATTAGCTTATAACACCATCAGATATTTTTTAACATGCTTTACGAGAAAAAATAAACAATTTGTTTTAAAATAACAAGTGTCAATTCATGGCGTACTAAACTGTTTTCTCCCTATCGGTTTTATAACTTTTGTTTGTTACAAAAAGTATTTTACAAAACTCGTGCATGAAGACCTCATTTCCACCATTCGCGCAAATTAAAGCACTCATGTACAAAATATGTCTTCGCGCACTTGTTATGTAAGTAGCTATTACAATTCTTTGACAATTTCTAACTCCGTGGTCCCGCAAGATTTGTGTTTTTATTCATAATATTTATTTATTCGAGTACATCATATTAAATTTATCTTAGAAATGAGTTGGAAACAGTTTCAACTTTCAAATGTAATTATAACTTGAGAGACAGAGCGTTAACTATATTTATCAACGAGATGGCAAGTACTCTATAAATAAGTTTACTTGTTTTCTGTGAATTTCCAAAACAATGCTTCCGACTGATTGCACAATATTTCGACACAGCACAAATGATTAATTTTTAATTATAATAGCAATACTGAATCAACAATTTGTTGGGGTGGAATCCTATAAAGTGAGTTTAAAAAGTTTTTACTCTTTTTTTTGTTTTCTAATCGTAAACATTTTTTGTTGACACGACAAAAGTTCGTAAACTTTTTGTACCGAAAAACAAATCTATTGATTTTCTATAAAAGATTGTTCGTATTTTATTGGATAGTACCGAACTAGTTTCGTTCACTTTGCATAAAAGTGAACTCAGCATATTTTATAGATTTAGTGTTTTTAATCCAACGTCTGTCGCCCTATAAAATTTTTAATTCAACGTGCAATCTGACGCTGCTAGAATTAATTCTGTGATCGTAGTAAAAATTTTACTGCCAAAAATTATTAAAAGTTCGTTTTATGAATGAAATACCGTGTGCCAAAAACAATAAATATTCAAGAACATATTAACATTTTATTTGTACTCGTACTATGCTCAGTTTTTCACTCAATTGTTATGGTTCCGTTATAATTATCTGTCTGTTAAATATGGGTGAATACATATAATTTATATTGCTGTTAGATAACATTTACTTAACAATCGATTCATAAATCAGGCATGATTAATATATGTTACTTTACACAATAGGAACTTAAGCCCTATTACAGTACAGAGAACATACAGCTTATAATGAAATCTGAACCAATCAGACAAAATGGTTTTTTTATATATCTAAGTTGATATCAGCTATAGATTTGAACGCACGACCCCTTTTATCTCGGTATCGCTAATATTCGATTACCATTATTACGCATAATAACTAGATATTTCACTTATTATGCGTACTGATGCTTCTAGTTCTACTAGTATACCATATAAAAAGTCCTTCATTTTTTTAGTTAGCTATTTTGACATGTTCTTACTTAGATTTCGTTTTTTTTTTCTTGTTGAAGTTCTGTATATGACCACTAGGTTAGTTTAATATATTCGTATCAATTTTCATCAGTCGCTTTTTGACTTAGATTGTAATGTTATATTTCAATGAGTTTTTTTTTTATTTTCTCATGTAGAACTTTTAGAATTTTAATTACCATTACTTTTGTTAAACTAAACTGAACTTAAATAAAATTTGATACTCAAAAAAATCTAATTAAGTTAAATTATTATCAAAAATAGTTTAAATAAACGCTAAAATATATTGTTACCATTTGGTTAATTAGGATTATACAATAGCTTATACTTTTTAGAAAATGTGACTGTTACACTAGTATTCATAGTCGTTCGCCAGCGGTTCGCCAGCGTTTCGCCAAGTGTATCGCTTATGGGCGCTTCCTCAGCGCGTCGCAATTGGTGTTATTCATATTTGAAAATCCAGCATGCTGTTTCAATAACCCGTATTTCGTAATACAATTTGAAACAGCTGAATTTTTTGATACGTTCGGACGAATTATCATTTATTTACATAAAAGTAAGGGAGAACGCATTAAAATACATAGCATTTTAAAATCAAAGGCCTCATCGAAAATCAAACGCTGCCGTATTGGAAAGCAAAATAACAGAGGCAAAAATGAAATATTTTTTATCAACTCTTCAAATAATTCAATTTTTCGTATTGGCAAACGAAATTCAGTCGGAATACTGGAAGGGCCCTTTCAGAGTGATCAAATTTATTTTGTAACAAATATTCTTTGTTAAATTTTCTCTTGTGTTTTGTCTTTACAGTGTTTTATCTGTTACGTGTCGAGAAAATGAATAAAAATGATTCAAGTTTGCGAATAATATTTCTCTTTGAATAAAACTGTAATTTTGTGTAATTATATTTTATGTTTCTGCTTTTTTACTTGAATTATTAAACGTTTGTTTGTAAAAAGTTAACCTTGATAATGAGTAGGTCAGTTTCTTTTTATCCAAAAGATAAAAATTTATAAATAAACTAAATAAATATTTTTGCGAGTTAAGCTTGTTGATTTGACTTAAAGCTGTTAGGAAGGATTAAAATTAATTTGAAGTTACAGTAAGGTTATTTTATGCTGTAATTAAATTTAGGCTTTATGAGAAAACTTATATTATTATTGAGAGAACATGCGTGTAAATTCCAGAACTGAAATTATGACAAATTCCACGCATTTACGACGCTTCATGTTAACAACATGATGATTCGTTGGTATGTCAAGTGAAATAATTATAAAAAAAATTTATTATTACGTTGTTACCCAGCTCTAGGTATAAAGGTATAACATCTCTTCAATTTTAAACTTGGGTAGAGCTCGAAAAACTAAGGTTAAACCGTGGCTCCACGCATTCAGGTATATAACAAATGGTGTGGCTCTTCTTTGGCGCTAAAGTGAACTATTATACAGTCTCAACGAAAACATGCGTGATATGCACATTTATGCAAATTTATTAATGATAAATAAATAAATATATCATCACGCCTTTTATCCATTACTGGGTGTGGCACTTTGCCGAAGCAGATCTCGGTAAGTGATATATTTATGCGCGTAAAGTGCGGTTACTAGCCGTCAAATCACGCCCCCCGAAGATGTAAGTGGTGAGGAGCCACAAGGATAATTTTAACTTGGTGATAATGTTTTGTTGGCATTGGGGGTCGAACCAGGGTTCTTAGGATCCACAGGTCGACTTGATACCACCACTGAGCCATTACCCCATAAATTAATGATATATTTATTTACTATTAATTCATCATAATTATTATTCTTTTGACATACTGTTTTTATTAATGGAAAAATTACACGCTGTCTTATTTATTATTATTTTACAAATTTAAATATTTTTTTATGGGGTGGCTAGCTCAGTGCTATGAAGTTGGCCTGTGGATCTTGAGAACGCTGGTTCGATTCTCACAGACGACAAAAAATTTTTTTAATTTCAAAAAACTACCCTTGTGGCTCCTCCACCACTAATATCGTTGGGGGTCGTGATTTGACGACTGGTAACCGCACTTCATGCGCAAAATATATCACTTACCGAAATCTGCTTCGGCAGAGTGCGACACCCAGTAATGGGTAGAAGGCGTGATGATGTATTTATATTTATTTTAAATATTTTTTTTAAATCTAACTTTTGATACTGAGTGTACCAACGGTAGAAGAGAACTCCAAAGACCCTCCTCTCGGGGTTGTAAATTGCTTTGTTCAATTCTAGTGACTGTTTTTTGTCGTAAAGTGTTTCGTAAAATCATAGATCTCAATTATGCAGAGATATTAGTGGAGGGTGCGTCACGAGGTGTGTCACAGGGATGATTTTTACTGCTTACATAAATTTTAAAATCCAATGATAACGAATCAGGGAGTTGTAGGTAGTGAAATCATCGCTTTTATGCGCATTACTATCTTAGCACATAAAATATAATCATAATAGTAAAAATTTTAATATGGACAGTTGTGCCTCATTTCAAATTTCACTATTTCAATTTATAATCAATAATACAACTGTAGGGGGGTCAGTGATATCGAATTGGATTGTGGATTTGAGAATCCGGGTTCGATTCCCACAGCCGACAAATAATTTTCACCACATTAAAATTACTTCTGTGGCTCCCCTTCTACTAACATCTTTGGGAGGCGTGATTTGACAGCTGATAACTGCATTTCACAGACAAAAATTTATCGAGATATGCTACGGTAAAATTCCACACCCAGTAATGGGTATTTTCAGTAATAATATAACAAGAGAGTGAGAATATATTGAAAATAATTTGACAGATCTTTCGAAAACTTATTGCCAGGCAATAGTCACGAAAGCGCGTTGGGCTTGAGTGGCTATTGCCAAATGGTAGCAAGTTTGAGAAAGATACTGGAGAATTATTTTCTAATTTATCGAACTCTCGAGTTATATTTAATTAGATTATTTTTTGACTTAGCTGTTGAGATCGATTCATCCAACTTAAAAGATTTTGAACTGGGTCCATAGCGATTGATTACTTATTAATGTATTCGTGGAATTTGTTTACAAAATTTGTTGGTGTATTTCTGTATCTACAACGGAACTAAATAGAATTTTTTCACACATTCTACTTGACGCGTGGACAGTTTTAAATAATTATTTAACAACTACCTCATCATTTGTCACAAACAAAAGCACCTACAGAGATTATTCTCGGGAATAATCACAAGAGCTTTATTCTCAGTTTAATAATGACAGGATTAGTTAAAACGAAGACACGGACATACAATGAAGCATTTCATTGTTTTTGAGAAACGTCAAAAAATAATCACTATCAGGCAGATTCATAAAACGATTTAGCGCTGACACCGTTTTTAATATTATCTATAACTCTGTTTCATATGAAGACAGATTCAAGAAATGAATTAAATTTGATGCTAACTAACACTCTCTTTAACTCAAGTTAAAATAAACTTGTTTCATGCTTTAAAAAGAGAGTTAAAAACAAAATAAAAAATGACGTTAGCGCTAATCTAATTTATGAATCTGTCTGTATAGTGCTAGATTTATATGGACCGCTATTACTAGAAAACGTTGGACGTTACTTCCGTTAACACTGTAAGCTTGTAAGTACTGTATGGAGTATTCAGGTCAAGAAAGTAATAAGTAACTTGAAAAGTAATTAAACATTTGATATTTGCATTCAATTATTATATGAAAATTTACAAGGAATCATTTTATTTGTTACTCTACACAACAAGAACTAAATCCCAATTAGATTAGCTTCTAGTGAAATCCGATCCACTCCAAACACAATCGTATATACATACATACATAACATCACGCTATATCCCATCAAATGGGGTAGTTCGTACCCTAATATAATCATAAAACATTTACTTATTAAATTCATCAAATAATCAGTCCTCGTCCTACGTTCTCATCCAAACACACTTTAAACACATTCATAGATTCCTCCATATAAACTCATTTACTTATTACTCTCGAAATCATTCATGACACAACAAACCTTCAATCACATCTATCTAATCACTCCTATTCACTTTTCATCTTTCTTTGACGTACATAACATATGCGCAAAACATCTCAAATTACTCACGCTTACTCCTAACAACGAATCTACAAAGATTAGAAAAGATGAAAGCGATAGACTACGCTTGTATTTGAAAGATAATTCCACACAATGCAGTAACTGAAAATAAAACAAAAGGATAAGAAAGCAAGGGAGTTCGCCCTGCGCTCGTTTTTGAAAGTGAATTGCACACAATTGCAGTTAAACATTCTGTGTAAGTAATGAAAACGAATTACAAGATAAGAAAGTAAGGGAGTGTTGTTCTACGCTTGTTTTATATAATTTAAAGTCAGGCAGATTTTAACGCACAACCTGGTCTTGTTAATTAATAAATAAGTATTATTTTAGTTTTATTCACTGGGCCACGATTTTATCAATGGCAAATTATAAGTTTGCTTTCGTTCATTTATCTCTTAAGATGAAAAATATTAGATTAAATTGTGTTATATTTTCCAATTTAAGGAATGAGGTGCTTTGTAATTAAAGATTTGCCTGTTGATTATATTTACGCGACAAACAAAATTTAATTGAATATATCTTAACAATTCTTTTGTCTCATACTCATTCAATTAAATTCTTACTTAGTTGGCACGCAACGCAATCGTTCTAGATAAGTATTCCTTTGAGTATATCTCCTTTAATAATTTATACGATCATAATTCAACCTCATTTCTCATGCAATAACTTTGTACAGGCCCATAATTTCTTCACCAGCGTGAGAGAGAGACGAAAATCGTCGCACTTATCTGCTTTAATAATAATTTCAGGTTTCATGTCGCATGTCATACGACTTCTTAATTAAAAATTACCTATTTTATTGTGGAACTTACTTTATTAAAAATTAAAGCGATTGTTTAATAACCAGTTTTATTTGTTTTTATTTTTATTTGTCACTGTGTACGACAGAAATTCAAACTCAACAATGAGCCATGTAAAAGCTCGCACGCTAAAATCTTGCTAACTTCAACTTATTTCTCAAAAATACTACTTTGTCTAAATAAATCTAAAAAGCTTCAAATAAAATTTTAAGGCATAAAATTTTACATCTAAGTCATTGCACAAAATTAATTTTGCATGCTTTGTAGCGGCACAAATTAGATCTGAAATTCACGAAAATTGCCTCAAAACTGTCGATAGCCATGGATTTGAATTAAAATTAAACAAATGTTTGATGTTTTATCTGACAAAACTATCAAAATAAATAATAATAATATGATTAAACATTTGTTTAATTTTGTTTGAATTCCATAACTATCGATAGTTTCGAAGCAATTTTCGCCATTTTCAGATCTAATTTGTGCCGCTACAAAGCATGCAAAATTAATTTTGTGTATTGATATGGATGCTGCATTTCAGTTTTATTTGAAGCTTTTTTGCTTAAAATAATTAGGGAAGCAGGAAATTACAAAATTATGATTGTAAATGTTAAATCCCAATGTTCACTCTTACCCAAGCACCACATAAAAATATGTCTCATTTCAATTTCTAATTTAATATCATTATTAGGAATATTTTATTTTTTATTTGAGTGTTGGTAACAGTGATTTACATTCATAATCTTTACAACTAGTGACGTTTCATTATTTACAGCAATTGATATAAATTGACTAGAACTGATGTTATCGCCCAAACAAAAATTAGGTTTAAGTTCTTTGTTGAAGAAATACTTAAAAAAAGTACATATTAAAGAACCAATACAAAAAAATTGTATATTAACGAACGAGTTTTATAATACAGGTTTTTTTGCACTCGTCTAAATTTTGACAACGAGCAGCAGGAGACTTTTCTAAAGAAGGTGCGATAAATGAATTATTTATACATTTTTTCTTTTTTGGATATTTTATAAATAATTTTTTTTTAAATCTTTGTATTTTAAACAGAGTCAATTAGTCAATTTAAGGAAATTTGTTATGAAATGTTTTGCTTGGTATTTTTTATAATTGTGCAATTGTTAAAAAGTTCACAATCATTTTCGAATTTTGAAATTATTCCTATTATTATTGTTATACAGTGTGATCAAAAGGAATTGTTACAGTTGGCAATAATAAAAACTACTTGAAATTGGTAAGCCTGATACATAAATTCATTTCCTGTTTTTGACAGTGACAATTAAAATTTAAATTTGAGTACATTTATTATTACATTTATTTCTAAAGTATTATTTAAAAAGTCAAAATTCTATTAGCTGTCAGACTCCTGACATAACCTATTTGTATTTATTAGAAATGTCAAATAGCATTTCCGCCTTTATCTAACGTTGTGCCAACTGTGGAATAAAAAGATCTCTGGAATTGTATTGCCAACTATAACAATTCCTTTTGATCACCCTGTATTTTGTGTATGTATCAAGGAAGAGCAAATTAATTGCACTCCACCTGATCTACGTGAAGTAGTTGAAAGCACGATACTTAAATTACTTACAAACAAATTTTGAGGTTATATTCAAAATCCGTAATAAACGCTTTTTCAATACGCTACTGGGTTTTATTCCGTCCTTATGAATTTAAAATAGAAAAAATATATTGTGTATCGTCAGTAAAATGTGTTCATTCTTGGATACGCTGAACAATTTTTTCAGTCAGTTTGTATACAAAATAAATAAGCATATTAAAAAATCGTTTATTATTTTTATATTAGAAGGGAAAAATATGAGAGCAGTTTCGTTAAAATATGAAGTAAACATAAACATTTTATCACACAAAAATGTGTTTAAAGCACGTGATATAAATATTTGTACATTTAACGTTTCATATCTCCGTTATTTTTCCTTAGTCGTAAACCATCCCTAAAGATACGACGAAAATTGAGTGAATCGTTTCTGTGAAAAATGCGAGATTCCCTGGCTTTGAAGAAAACTGTTCGTTTCTTGAACCGCAAGTAAGGAAGCTAGCTTCTTTTGTTTTGTGGCCTTGTTCACATAGACATGTTTAACTTGTTGTAACCTTGAACCTGCTTGCGTAAAATCAGCTGATATGTTTAATGAAAATGCCTTACGTATGTGTTTATTAATAACATTTTCGTTTTTGACTGACAGTTAGTTGATAACGGCGATGGAAATTTTATTATTTGCATTCAATAACTTGAATATAAAAGAATCGTAAATGTGCTTATGTAATTATGAGAAAATACTAGTCTTCATTCTAAGGAAATGGGGAGTATATAGGTCAGTTGCCTATGGAAATAAGAAGTTCTATTCCTATAAAATTACTTCTGTGGTTTTTCTTCCACTAACATTTTGGCAGCTGGTAACCGTACTTTAAACACAAAATAAAGGTGTTTTCTATACTTGAATATCAAATTTGAATTAGTAATATATTTGAAAAACTCTCAAACCAATGGTATTAAAAATGTTTGCTTCAAGTAAACTGTACATAACTTTGCGATTTTTTAATTTTTTTTTTAATTATTTTTGTTCCGTTGTCCGTATATCATATAATAATATCCTTCAAGTTTGATCATAAAGTATAGAAACATTCTGTGTATCACTTACCGAGATCTATTATAGTTATTCAGAAAGGTATTAAAATGATGTGATTTAAAAAAAAACGGTGGTCGAACTTGTTCATATACAGGCAGATTAGCGCTACCACCGTTTTTAATATTGTCTATAACTCTGTTTCAAATTAAAACAGATTAAAGAAATGAACTAAAATTGATGCTAATTAACTCTCTTTTTAACTCAAGTTATGGCTAGCTCAGTGGTATGAAGTCGGCCTGTGGATCCTGAGGTCCCTGGTTCGATTCCCACAGGCGACAAATTTTCATAAATTGAAAAAGCTATCCCTGTGGCTCCTCCACCACTAACATGTTTGGGGGCCGTGATTTGACGACTGGTAATCGCACTTCACGCGCAAAATATATCACTTACGGAGATCTGCTTCAGCAGAGTGCCACACCCAGTAATGGGTAGAAGGCGTGATGATATATTTATTTTATTTTATATTTATTTTAACTCAAGTTAAAATAAACTTGTTTCGTACATTGAAAAGAGAGTTAAAAACGAAATAAAAAATGGTGTTCGCGCTAATCCGCTTTATGAATCTACCTGATAAGTAATAATATGTGTATTCCATTTGCCATTTGTATCGGATCTAACTTACATTTATTGAACCAGATCACTTATTTATTTCGGTGGATTATTTCGCTGATCTTATTTCTAGTACTAGAATTATAAATTATAATTTACTTTGTAGTAATCCACCGTAATAAGTGCACCAGTTTACTTAATTCACTTCATTTAGTCATATGTCGGATTTATCTGAACTGATTTAAGTGAACCAAGTGGCAAATGGATTACAGCTATTGTTTATATTTTTGTAATTTGTTTTGGAATAATTTATGGCAATTGGTAATAGAAGTAATTTAATTTGGCATTAATTAAATTATCTGTTACACGAACCGTTAAATTGAGTTTGTTGTTAATGGATTATCAAAATTACTTCTCTTTTAATTAGAAATAATTAATATAATGAAGCATTTCGGATCTGTCTTGTTTCATTTATTTCAAGAAAGATAATTTGTGATAAATTGTGATATCTATTCAAGATGGCTGTATACTTGTCTCATATTATCTAAGGCTTTGCAAGTATAGAGGACGAGGTAGCGAGAAAACTACAATTTCGTATTATTGGCGGTATTGCATAACATACATAAATGTACACTATTTTGCTTCTTACTTCTGTAGATGAATATACATGAGCGTAAGACTAAGTCATTAAGTTATTTTTAAAAAATTACCCCAGTGGCTCCCCCTCCACTAACATTCTTGGAGGCCGTCATTTGGCAGCTGGTAACCGCACTTTACGCGCAAAATATATCACCAAAATCTGCTACGGCAGAGTAATGGGTAGAAGGCGTGACGATATATATATATATATATATATATATATATATATTTCGTTTGCTTGTTAGTTGTCATACGTACTTGTATATTTAATAAACACGATACTCAAACATAACCACATTAGTTAAAAGTATAATTATGAATTTCTCAAATATTTTAGCAGTTCGCGCTAAGTTAAGCTGTTAGTGCTATACTAAGTAGACATGGATTATTACATAATTTTGGAAAAGTGCCTTAATCGTATGGCACCAAAGTTACTTTACTCGTATGTCGCCACTAGCATCTCCCATTGATTGCAGTGGTTAAACTTAAATGAAATAATTCTGTCTTTCATTATAGATATTAGTAGATGATTCGGAATTGATTATCAGCTCTTAAAAGCTCTTTATGTTTAAGCTCAGTTCTAGGAATATATTTTTAACAACTTTAGTACTAACACGCAATGAGTGGTACTTAATCATTTACATTTTTATTGTTTCTTTAGTGACATAAGTGTGTAACTAAACTGTCATGTAAACTAGGTTTTATGCATATTAATTCATATGTATACAACATCACGTTTATATGCTTTCAAATGGATTGACGCAAATTTATTAGTTTCATACTGCAATTAATCTCCGTCAATCATTACTATCTTCTCGCAACACTTTCTCGTCTTCCACATTCATAAATAGGTAACGTAATTTATTTTAAATGAGATCGTTTAAAATTAAAACTTCAGTTCTTTTTCACGCAACGAACACGTGCTCATGTATACTTTTCGTCTGTACAGATTAGAATTTAAGTTAAGCGAAACCATTTTTAATCTGTAAACAAAATTCTGAAATGTAGCTACAGTCTTATTAAATTTGAATTGATGCCAAATTTTATACTAATTATAACTGTTATTTAGCTGTTTCGACTATGAATTATACAATGAGTTATGTAAACAAATATTTATTTTTGACGTGGTATTTATTTATTTATTTTATATTAGCGCTCACAAAACATCCCCGTAGAAGTAGATCGTTCTTTTCTAATATCTGACATCTGGTTAGAAACAGGTAGTTATAGCCAGAGCTGGGCAAGCTACTTAAAAAAAGTAGCTAAGCTACAGCTACAGCTATTCTCTAAAAAAAGTAGCTGAGCTACAGCTAAAAGCTTTCATTAAAGTAGCTGTTAAATTTTAAAGCTACTTTTTCCAATTATTAAATTTGCCATTGTCATACGATCAGTTGATCAATCTTTTGTTACAATGACTGTTAATAAATATAAAAAATCGCAAATGGACAAATGTACTGTTAATATGTTATACTATAATTCTTATTTATATCGGAATAAATTAACAGTCACATACATTAACAGAAGACTCCTAAACAGTCAATGTTTAGTTCATGTAATATTTAATACAAAAGCAGGATAGGTTAAGAACAAAAATAAAATATGTTGATAGATTTTACACTATATAATAACTTGTTATTCTACAGTTATAGAAAAGAATAAAGTAGGTACAATTCAAATACAAAACAAAAATTAATAGGTATTTCTTAATGAACAGTGGTAGCTTTAAGCTACAAAAAGTAGCTTTAAAAGTAGCTTCAGTTGTTATAACAATGTTTTTAAGCTAAAAGAAAAGAAAACATAGCTAGCTACAAGCTATTGCTATATTTTTTCTTATTTAGCGAAGCTACAGCTACAGCTAAGGTAAATGTAGCTAAGCTACAAAAGTAGCTAGCTACTGCCCAGCTCTGGTCATAGCCCACTGAGTTTACTAAGCAAGAATTGGCGTGTTCAAATCTCGCTGACTTCAACTTATATCCAAAGAATACGACTGTGTCTGAAAGGCTCGAATTCCACTGAAAGCAACTACTAATCCTTCAAACACCGAAAAATATTCGTTTTTCTATTTCGATGTTCTTATACATTTATTACATAACAAGCATCGAAAGTGTAAGATACCGTGCGAGTGTACAAATTGAAAAACGAGGCGCGCAGCACCGAGTGATTTAAGTACACGAGCACAGTTATGACACTTTCGAGCGAGTTATGTACACTATTTTTCAGACGACCACAGAATATTTCTAAAAAGTTTACAAGAGCAATGTTATTACGCTTTGACAGCTGATGCGTTTTAGAAGATTAGTGTTAACATATAACATTTGAGGTTAGATGTGTACTGTACTAATCGCATTGTCAAAATATTGAGTAATGCAAAAATATTAGTAACTAAGTAATTAATAATTTAAAAAAATGTAATTTATGTTTGTAAATGTGTTGAAAAATCTGCCAAAACTTGGATTTAAATAATAATACAAATTCTTTTAATTTATTTTCTTATTTTCTTTCATCGTAACGCCATTTGTTGTGCGTTATACTAACATATCAGTGTATGTTATTTTCAACTTTCCGTAGTCATTTATAAGGTTGTTATGGTTACTTTCATACGTTGTCGTCTGAAATAGTCTATAAACACAGTGAAAACACGTCGTTAAGGAGATCTATAAGTGCGCTTTTTTGGCGCTTTTCATTTTCTGGGGATGATACGAGTATAAATGCTTTTAAGTCTGACAATTGAATGACATATAACCTCAAAACTGTGAATTGTTGGTATCGAAATATTACTTTTAATTATGGATCTTTTATTCTTTCTCTAGGTGATGGAATTAATTTTTTTTGCTTTAATTAGAAAAATTCACAACATACAGAAAAAATATTGATTAATTGTCAAAAAAAAATTTATTTCAGTTGTTTGTGTTATGAGAAGCGGTATCAACACAATTGATAAAAACAGAAAGGTATATTTTTGACAGGTCGCATTTGTTAAAAATCTAACAGAATTATAAAATTGCCTCAATGAAAAAAATTGTACAAAGAACCATGTTTCATAAGGCTTGTCCTTGTCCTTTGTAAAATTAGTCGCGGAGCCGCTCATTTTTCAAATTTGATTACCTTATGAAACTAGTTCTTTAATATACTATTAATTTTTCTTATTAAAATTAACGTCAAACTTAATAATTTCGGAACAAGAAAAAAAGATAGATTGTTCAGTAGTTTAAGCTTTTGCTCCAACTTTGTTTAATGTTACTTTTTTACATTTTTGTTCACATTTTCACATTACTGGGTGTGGCACTTTACTGTAATACAGAGTGATCAAAAGGAATTGTTACAGTTGACAATAAAAAGAACTACTTGAAATTGGTAAGCCTGATACATAAATTCATTTCCTGTTGTTGACAGTGACATTTGAAAATTTAAATTTGAATACATTTTTTATTACATTTATTTCTAAAGTATGTCTATTACTCAAAAAGTCAAAATTCTATTAGCTATCAGACTCCTGACATAACCTATTTGTATTTATTAGACATGTAAAATAGTATTTCCGCCTTCACCTGGCATTGTGCCAACTGTGGAATAAAAAGATCTTCGGAATTATATTGCCAACTGTAGCAATTCCTTTTGATCACTCTGTAGATCTCAGTAAGTGGTATATTTATGCGCGTGACGTGCGGGTACCAACCGTCAAATCACGTTCCTTAGAGATGTTAATGAACGAGGAGCCACAGGGGTAATTTGAATGTGGTGAAAACTGTGATATAGCTAGCTCAGTGGTATCAAGTCGGCCTGTGGATCCTGAGAACCCTGGTTCGATTCCCACAGGCGACAAACAATTTTCATAGTTTCATAAAACTACCCCTGTGGCTCCGCCACCACTAACATCTTTGGGGGCCGTGATTTGATGGCTGGTAACCGCACTTCACGCGCAAAATATATTACTTACCGAGATCTGCTTCGGCAGAGTGCCACACCCAGTAATGGGTAGAAGGAGTGATGATAGATTTATTTTATTTATTTATTTGAAAACTGTCAGCTCTGGGAATTGAACCCGCATTTTCTGAGCCACCTACCCCGTAAAACAAACAATAAATTATCATGCGATATCGTCATTCCCTTTCGTATAGTATAGTTTAATGTTTAAACAATAATCTCTTAATTTAATATTTGGGATGCTCGAAGGAATATAATTTGAAAAGTAGATCTCAGGGCTCAGAAATAATTGAAAATCTTTCCGAAACCGATGAAGTATGATTTCGTGTCCACCGAGATTTCGATTTTCGTCTGCACGAATAAAATTCTTTATCGGAAAGCGCTCATACATACATGCTGATGGCAGGTTATTTTCGGCTCATTTTTCGGCAGCCAATGATCTTCCATCCAGCTGCACACAGTCCTGGAAATCTTTGTTGTCAGGAATTTTTCCATAAAGTAACATGTGAAGCTTGAAAATAAAGAAATTCTTTACGAAAGTTTTTCACAATAAAGTCCATTTCATTTCGGAATTTGTTTGTTGCAATAAATACAACTTCTGTCATTTTTGTTTTAAAGTATGTTCAGGACCGGTATTACAAACTCCTAATAAATATATCTGTCAAACAAATAAAAAATACAAATGATTAAATTTATATGAAGTGTCATTCTTTTATTTACTGCTTTTTATTTGTTAGACCGACTTTTAACAGATTGAAATATCGCCCATAAATCTAATGATTCCTTTGTGTTTCGAATATTATAGATTTTGTTTTGGGTTCGATTCCCACAGCTAACAAACAATATTCACCATATTAAAACTACCCCTGTGGCCTCCCTCCACTAAAATCTTTGGAGGCCGTAATTTGACGGCTGGAAACCACACTTCACGCACAAAATATATCACAAATGTAATAATTTTCAACACATGAATTGACAGTAAATATATCTATTAATCAATATTCTTATATAAGATTTGTGTTTTAATGCCTTCTTTTTTAAAATGGCATTTAAAATATTGCACTAGTTTCTTATGATTTTGTTAAGTTTTATCAGGATGGATGACGTCAGTCGCTGTCTATAACGTTTTTAGCATACACATAAAATTTAAGTAAACTTTAACTGAAATCGATAAAAATTCAAAATGTGACATTAGGCAAAATAGAATAACATTCTTTTGTTTCAAAAATCTTAGTTAAGATAGTACTAGCGTGATTTTTTTTTTTTTTGCTGATCTGAATGAAATTTGGCGCACGTAAACATTGGATAGTCATACGCATCCTGTTAAAATATGAAACACATTCATCGTCTATGAACAAATATATTCGCCTGTAAAGTTGAGTTCTTATACACGGGGGGCTATAGCACATATTTGGTTTGTGTACCTCTAAAATTTTGCAGTTTCATTTGAAAAACTAGTATGATGTTCTAGAACTATCCATGTATATTGTATCAGAAGGAGAACCTTTTTTATCGTTTAGTAATGGATATATAGCCATGCAAAGTCTTGTTTTTAACGAAGAATTAAGAATCCCAATTTATAATGGCAACACCACATGGTGGTATGGTATTTGAAAATTCACTAGACCAACAACCTGTTAACAATTCATGATATTCAAATCATAATACGTATAAAACACTTATTTTGTTCAATTTTTACATTTTTTGGAGCGTCAGTTTCGACAATCGATGGCGCCACCGTCACACTAGTACTATCTTAAGTTAATTTTCAATTGCCTTAATCTGACTTACTACTTGATAAACCTGAAAATGTTTGACGAAAACGGGCAGAAATCCTGAAAAAAAAGACGCATTTTGACTTTATTGATAACTCCAAGAGTAGCAGTGGTTAACGCTATTCCTCAATATGCTTTGCAGATCTGTTGATAGAATGGAACATCAATTGTAATTTGTTTATATTTGCAGTATCTCAAGGGAGAGCAATAAAGTAGATATCTTGTTTCGATGACGTAACTGTCTCCCCGATGAAATGAACTTAATCTTTGGAAACGATTACATCGTAAGGTTTTAATTTAGAAATGTGCTACCAGAATTTAATGTTTCCTTCTTTATGATCACTTTTGATGTTCGCTAATTAAAATTTAATTTTTTCTTATCTCGATTTAAGCAGTTTGTTCCTTTGATAAAGTTTTATTGTTTAAGTTACTGAAGCTTCGCTTTCATCGGATTATCCGGATTTTCTGATCTCGCTCCTTCGAAGCAAAGTCATTATCTTCTTATTTACATGGAGACGCATTGATCTTTTATTGACTGCGATTCTAAATTGGTATCGGTTAAATTGGAACAGCGAACAACGCATGTAGAATTTAAAACAATTTCGAGAAATACTTTACATTTCAGCAGATCATAAGTCTCACACTAAACAAGATATTAAAATGAGGGCAATGACATTTAATTTATCGTCGTTTAATTGACTTTCATGCAGATTTTAAATTTTTTTGGACGATCAAATCCATTCAAAATCCTTTATACTTGATCTGGTGAAATTTAATGATTATTAATTATGGTTTTGTATTTGCATGTAAACAAGTGATAGGAAAGCCAATTTGATTTTTATTATAGCTGTATTGTAAAAGTTTTTAAATAACGAATTTGTATAATTATCAATATGGCTCCCCATTAAAAAGTAGTATTTGTTTCTTTATTGTACATTTCAACGAGTATTTGTAACATTATGATTCCTGATTTCAACTTATAAAAAAAATCAACGGTATGAGAGTGGTTCGGATTTCACTGTGAGCTAAAGTATATAAGTACTATAATTGGAATTAATTTCTTATTGTACAGCGACGAAAATAAATAATAACATATTGTAGAACAAACATGGTACTCATTTCGTACGAGTATGAATATGAAAGTTTGTAGTATGAGCGAGAGGCAACTGTCTGGAATTTTTGTAATGTACTACATACAAACATACATATCTTCACGCTATATCCCAATAAATGGGGTAGTACGAACCCGAAAATCACTCATAAAATATTCACTCGTTACATTCATCAAATAATCAGCCCGCATCAAATATTATTATCCAAACACATCACCCTCGCTTAAACCACGTTCATAGATCACTCCATAGAAACTTTATTACACTCGAAATCATTTATCATACAATAAACCTCCAATCACATCATTCCTGTTCACTTATCATTAATCTCAAATTACCCACGCTTACTCCTAACAACGAATCTAATAACGAATCTAACAACGAATCTACAAAGATTAGAAAAGATGAAAGCGACACCTGCACTTATATATGAAAGAAAAGTCCACACAATGCAGTAACTGAAAATGAAACAAAAAGATAAAAAAGGCAGGGAGTGTCGCCCTGTGCTTGTCTTTGAACGAGAATTCCACACAAATGCAGTTAAACACTCTACGTACGAACTGAAAATGAATTAAAAGATAAAAAAAGGAAGGCAGTATCGCTCTACACTTGTTTTTGAAAGTGAATTCCACACAATTGCAGTTAAACACTCAATGTAAGATCAGAAAACGAATAAAAATGTATACCTTGAAATTCGTAAATATCCAGAAATTTTATATTTTGATACTGGTAGATACCATGATTTTGTATAATTTGTCTGAACTGACTTATATCACATTGCCACCGTGAGATATGAAAATATGTATGCAATGTACCATATTTCCATAGCAACGATTCCATTTGCCATTTAAATCACTCACTGAACCAGATCATTTATGCATTACTTAGCTCACTTTATTCCCAGTTCTAGATTTACTAATTTAACTTATTGTAATATACTCCAATAAGCGCATCAGTTTGCTTAGTTCAATTCATTTAGTCATATTGTCTAATTTATCTGAACTGATTTAAATGAACCAAATTGTAAATGGAATACAGCTTATATATCATCACGCCTTTTTCTTATTGCTGGGTGTGGCACTCCGTATTTATTTGGGATTTTTAAAGTAACCTGGTAGGTTACTTGGCACACGATTTCTAACCTGGAACTAACCTTAAACTGACCCTACTGCCCCAGCTATTTTAGCGGGTTGGTAGATTCAACCCGTTTACTATCTCTTTCTAATCAACTTGTGTTCCTTGTTATTCGTGGCGGCATCGCGATTTGTATAGTATAGAGAGATTAGGAGTTATTTTTATGAAAAACGTAAGTAATTTTATAATAATATTTTGAAAAAATATACTAAATTATTATTTATGCAGATGATGGTAGAGCAATATGCATTATGTGCTTCTTGCAATATAAATCACAGAGGATAATATTACGACACATTATTGCGACTCCGAAATTCATTATTTTGATAGTGCTGATGACAAAATTATAAAAAAAAAACAGACTCTGACGTTTTTTGCTTTTTGACTACATATAAAAAATATAAAGATGACTCAAAACATCCAATTAAAAGCGCAATTTAACACACAAAAAAAACTAAGTAGATGTCGCTTCGAACATGCATTCAGATTTTAAATTTACCGCCAGTGTTTACAACTGACACTAGATGCATCATTTATTTGGAAGTAACACGAGTTAGTTCTAGGTCAGTTCAGGGTTGGATCAAAATTTCCCAAACAAATACGGCCATAGTAGATCTCAGTAAGTGATTTTTATGCGTGTGAAGTTCGGTTTACTGTCGTCAAATCATGACCCCCCCAAAAATATTAGTGGACATTACCACAGGGGTAATTTTATTATGGCGAAATCTGTTTGTCAACTGTGGGAATTGAACCCGGGTTCTCAAATCCAGACTGAATTGATACCACTAACCAATTTGCCATATCTTAGTAGTCGTGACGTAATAAATAAACCATTATATAGTGATATTGTAACCACACTTCCACCTTTGTAAGTCTTATAGTGAGCCAAAATAAAATATGGCCTCAGTAAGAAAAAAAAAATGTTTATAAAATGAATAATTAGCTTGCTGTCTTTTATACTTTGTAAAATATGTAGAAGTAATTATAATTTTATAAAGTAAAATTGTGTCTATACACCTTTTATATTTGAAGGCATCTCCAAAAGTTCTTCATTATAGACTCGTCAAGAATGTCTCCAATTAACAAAAAACAATCCCGTACAAAATACAGGCAGGATTTCCTTCCATCTCGTTTTATTCAAATTGTCAGCAGCATTTGTTCTCGGCAATTCAGCCAGTCTGGGTTGATCTGCTTCTCCGCGTCCCTTGTTGCAGCTGTGGGTGGCGAGGTCGTCTGTAGTTCAAGGTCACGCGTAGTGCGCACGCGTCACTACGCGCAGCTAACATCGATCCGGAAAAGCGAGAGTTTCCCGACGAAATTGAAAGTACCCGGTGCTTGCATTTCGCTGGATTTTCGTGGGGAGGGTCACGTACGAAATGTACGAATGGCGGACTCATTCATCGGTTGTTTGATTCACGCGCATGTTGGAAAATATACTCGTGAATTTATCATGAAGTTTATCGACACATTAAGCTAAATTGTTTGCTAAATATACACTACTTTGAAATTATTACTATATTATGTTTCAAATAGAAGTCATTTTTCACTCTATAATTTAAAAGGGTTTGACATATTTTTATCTGTATTTTTTTTAAATTCAAAGTCAAATGTTTCAGATAATGTGAAAATTCTATACTCGTATACGACAACAATATTTAAATTTGTATTGAAAACTTGTTATAAAAATGCGTGGGACATTATAATTTCAATGTAATCTGATTCATACTGCAACTTTTCTTCCGTTTGTTTGTAATTTCATGAATGATAGTTGTATTTTTTTTTATGAATAGTGTTACAAACAAGACTTTCGCTAAATTATTATTTACTATATATAACTCAGAAATGGAATAAATTATGATGATATTATAAACGTTATTCCATTTGCCACTTGAATCAGATCTATACTTTACTTTTTATTCAGTTTTCTTACTAATCGAATCATTTTACTTCCACCACAATAGTGTTTGAAACGTTCTGAACAAAATAATTTACGTCGGAAGATAAACTAATTGTTTCAATTCAGTTTACTTCGTGAATTATTCAGGGACTTTTTTTCTATATTACACATAGGAGAAACAATGTTAAATTTTTAAATGTTAATTTGCCATAAGAGGACTTATGATCGAAGTGGCGAAGGAAAAAAATTAATAAAATTTTAAGTCAAACTGACGTATTGACGTAAAATTAAATTATTTTGATTCACTTTTTTTCTTCGCCACTTCGATCATAAAGCAAATTAACATGTAAAAATTTAACATTGTTTGCCCTATGTGTAATATAAAAATAAAGACCCTGTATATTCGTCCATTTTTTTAAATTAATGTTATCCTTCGACCGTACCAAATAGACAAATCATAGGGACATTTGTTGTGAAGCCAACACATCCTAAAGTGGGGAAAGGGATATAGCCCATATTACTTTATATCTCTTTGTTGCACGGCATTTCACAGATTTTCTAGACCCTTGCTGCACGAGAAATTCAAATAAAAAAAGTTGAACAAAATTAATTTTTCTAAAATTTCTAGAATATTATTTTAACCCACTTACTCTGAATTTGAGAACTGATCGTGTGGGAGCTCCACGTTGACGCTAGGATTATAAGAAGGAAATGGGGATAGGTGGTTTTCGATTTGCGTGGATGTGCAACTTCACATAAGCAATTTTGTAAGTGGTTCATTTTGTGGACCAATGTGTCACAACTGGCTAGAATTTGGTGGTTTAAATTTTAATCCCGTATGCCGCAAAGAGATTATTATCTAATCAGTACTGCCATAGCATGAGGTTTTTTTATAATATTTTAATTTTATATATCTATTATAAATTAATAATAATAAATGAAAATTTCTAATGCCTGTTTTACAATGAGCAATATTGCAAGTGCAACTACAACTTACAACAAGTTGAAGCAATATTGAACGAGTATAATACATAAATTGCAAGTGCAAGAGACAGAAGCAATCTTGCAGCAACCTCTTGCATGTATTAGAACGTGTTCTAATTTTTGCATGAGTTTCAAGGTCATTGATAGTTATTTCTAGTGATTTTAAGTCTGTTAGAATGCTACCAACTTATTATAAATGTCAAAAACGATGGGGTGGCTAGCTCAGTGGTATGAAGTCGGCCTGTGGATCCTGAGAACCCTGGCTCGATTTCCACTGGCGACAAACAATTTTCATAATTTCAAAAAACTACCCCTGTGGCTCCTCCACCACTAACATCTTTGGGGGCCGGCAGAGTGCCACACCCAGTAATGGGTAGAGGGCGTGATGATATATTTATGATGATGATTTGATATAAAAACAATAAAGTGGGATTAAGGATATTAAAATGATTTACTGCATTGCAAATAATTGTGCAAATACTTATAAGAATAAATTTTTATATCAATGCAATAACATATGAAACAAATGTCAATAATACAAGTGATACAAGAGGTTAAGCTGATATAATATGAAGTTAGTAACGACAAAAATTTGTAAATAAATTTATATTATATTGCAGTTGCAAGTTGCTGAATGTAAAGTGAAAAAAATATCTTCTACAATATTTTGGTGCAACTAGTTGAACGTAAAACTTGCAAGTTGCACTTGCTCATTGTAAAACGGGCATTACGCTTCGAATAAAAATATGAATTTATATTTTGTAATATTTATCGTAATATATTGAAAAAAAAATTCGTATTATAAAATGAATAATACGGGATTAAAAAACTGTATTAATTATATTATAACATAGCTGTTAGAAAAAGGTAAACAAGAATCTGTTGACTTTATAACATTGTGTAGCTGAGTATAGGGAATTACTCGTGTATTTTAAATGGTCGAAAATGTTATGCATTACAATAGTAAGAATATTATAACAGTTCCTTGTGAATAATCTTATAGTTGACTATTTCTCATAAACAAGAACTGTCAAACCTTTCTTTGAGGTTAGGTATTCACCTGATTGGCAGTCAAACATCTTATTCTATTTGACCATCTGATTGAACTATGTGAAATGAATTCTCTGAACTGCTTTTTAAGTGAACTGATTCTGTAACATAGAGATAGCGTCGCGATCTAATTCATTATAAAATAAGACAAAATAAGACGAAGACTTCTTGTAAAAATATATATTTAATAAAACATAAAAGGAAATATAAATTATAAAATCTACAGAAGTTTAAATTATAAAAAGACTAAAGTTAATAATGTAATTAAACAAATTATCCGGCAAAGGAAACAACAACAACGACAACGTATGAATAAACTAATCTTTAAGTAACTAAATACTTAAATACATGGCAAGATCTACATCTTGCACAGGCGAGACAACTCGTCTCATCAGAAGCCAAAACACCACCACTAAATTGTTGTTGTATACCATGGGATCTTCTGACAAAGGGTAAGAGGGTGGTATCGTCGCGATGGTCGCACATATGCGTTTACATAAAAAACCCAGACGGGGTTAAATCATTCCGACCCCTCGCTTAGCTATAATTTACCCAGATATGTCATCACATCCCGTGTAACCAGACGCGACAATTCAGAAAAGCTATAAACTTGATAAATAATCATCTACAGAATACTGAAGTTATAACATATGCACTAATAAATTTGATAAACAAAATAAACTCTGTCAAGTCAACTTTAGAAAGATACTTAAGATAACGCTTAATTAGTCTGTATCTTTCGAAGCTGAGTTGATAGTGAAATATCATAATTTATAAACAAAACAAAATTCTGAATTACCCGTTTTGTTACAATTCTATCGAGTGACAAATGAGCTATTACCGGACAGTTCTGGTTCAACGGTTAATGTTGTCTCTACAGAAACGTGAGGTGCCTAGATCAAATCGCGCTATTATTGCTATAAAAAAAGAAATAATAAAAATCTGAATTACAGAAATATATCTACCATAAATATTCTGAGATCTAGTAGGCAAATATATATTACCCAAAAATGAATATAACTTCTTATTACATAAATTATTGTTTCTGTTGAAAATCATTTCTCATTTTCGTCTTCATTTAAATTTAAGAACTCGTTAAAATGAATGCGCTAATTAGATTCGAATATTTTGAATGTTTAGCATAAAATTACATGATAATTGAATTTTGATAAACAAGAATATTTCAACTTCATAAATAAATTTCAATTTTCTTTTAAAAATATATTCGAAGAAAATCTACAGTGTACAATCTATACAGACTTGTAGGCAGTGGCGGCGCCAATAGAAAACATTCGGATGAGCATACCATAATAAAATGGTTTTTCGGTAGAGCACCAATTTATTTTATATTTACATAAAATTAACATCATTGTAAAAAATATGATCTCAAAAATTCCTTTATTACTACCTAATTTAAATATGCCATCCAATGGTAAAAAAGTTCCCCACCTATAGTTTGTATCAATTACAATTATTTATTTATGTTTATTAATTTAATGGTGTAATGGCTCAGTAATTTCGAGTTGGCCTATGATTCCTGAGGATCCCGGTTCGATTCCTACAGCCGACAAACAATTTTCACCAAATTAAAATTACCCCTGTGGCTCTTCCACCACTAACATCTTTGGGTGCCGTGATTTGACGGCTGTTAACCGCACTTCACGTACATAAATGTATCACTTACCGAAATCGGCTTCGGCAGAGTGCCAGACCCAGTAATGGGTAAAAATCGTGATAATATATTTATTTTACATTTATTTTTTAATTTATAAAAACCACCATTTGATTGATTTAGAAAGGGCGGCAAATTGGAGACCGCCCTGGGCGGCAAAAGTTCTAGGTACGCCACTGGTGGGCACATGGTAAGGCACAGGCCGTAACAGACTGGACTCGCACCCACTCTGGCCTCACCCTGGTGCCGCCACTGAATTTTATTATAAAGTCAAATATACGTAATTAATTCCAGCTCCAATTTCATTTTCCTAAATAAATTGTCATAAATGAATACTAATTGTTTCGTATCACTCATTCACTCATCACACCCATCAAACAACCAGCCATCACCAAACATTTTCATCCAAACATACCACCCTCACTTCAGTGAATGTTTTATGAGTGATTTTAGGGTTCGTGCTACCCCATTTGTTGGGATATAGCGTGAAGATATGTATGTATGTATGTATGTTTCGTATCTTCTAAATTCTTTCTTCTTATGTTGGAAAAATACTGTGGTAATAACAAAATACATACACCACACAAATGTCGAGCATGCAGCCATTGAGTTATCTAGATTTATTATAAGATGCTTTTTGTTAGATTAAAGAAACTTGCGTGTTTAGATACTTTAAACGTTATGGTGTATCTGAAACGAAGTTTATTGTTCGAATATAAAACGATCCGTGTTCTTAAAACACGAAACTAATGAAGTAGATAGCAGTTGTTGACCCTAATCGATTCTAGTATTGCCTTTACGTACTCGTAAAGAAAATCTTCTTAAATGTCTTTTTAAAATATTATTTTGCTGTTAACCTTCTTGTAGTTCATTTATTTTATTGTCTTATATTTCAATTATTGATAAGAGCATTTTACATTCGTAGCTTTACGAGGTATGGCTATTAAATAACGAGACTGACGCTCTTACAGACGAAGTACTCATGTGCCAAACACCAGCGACCGTCAGTTTTTTAGCGTGAAGCTTTCTCTTTCGAATGCAGCATCTCTCGCTTCTGTAAACAAATCCGTATAGCCATAGCAATCGTTCTAATTAGAGTTGTTTTTTTGTTTCGCCGAAAAAATGTTAAGTGCAACATTAGAGCAACGAATTGTTGTGAAATTTCACATGAAACTTGGCAAAACTGCTACTGAAACTTATAATTTATTGAAAAAAGTACCCGAATTGTGAAAGGACAAGTCATGGTTTCTCCATCAAAACAATGCCCTGGCTCATTCCGCAATGTCTGTCAAGAGATTTCTAGCCAAGTACAGCATTCCAGTGCTGGACCATCCGCCATATTCGCCAGATCTTGCACTGTGCGACTTCTATTTGTTTCCTAAGGTGAAATTTGCCTTCATTAGAAAATCTTCGACTGTGTACGAGGTGTGGCTATTAAATAAAGAGATTGACGCTTCTACAAACGAAGTAAGCATGCGTCAAACGCCAGCGACCGTCAGATATTTAGCGTGAAGCTTTCTCTTTCGAACGCAGCACTTCTCGCTTCTGTAAACAAATCCGTATAGCCATAGCATTCGTTCTAATTAGAGTTGTTTTTTTTTGTTTCGCCGAAAAAATGTTAAGTGCAATATTTGAGCAACGAATTGTTATGAAATTTCACATGAAACTTGGCAAAACTGCTACTGAAACTTGTAATTTATTGAAAAAAGTAGGTACCCGAATTGTGGAAGGACAAGTCATGATTTCTCCATTAAAACAATGTCCATTCCGCAATGTCTGTCAAGAGATTTCTAGCCAAGTACAGCATCCCAGTGTTGGACCATCCGCCTTATTCGTCAGATCTTGTACCGTGGACTTCTATCTGTTTCCTAAGGTAAAATTTGCCTTAATAGCAACAAGATTTGAGCTTTCAAAGAGAAATCGGCACGCGTTCTGAAAGAGCTGACAGAAAAAGACTTCCAGCACTGTTTCGAACAATGGAAGATTCGCACGGAGCATTGTAGGGATAGAGGAGGGGTGTATATTGAAAGTGATCTGATAATAAGTAAATAGATATGGAATCAAAATAAAATGTTAAAACAGCATCAGTCTCGTTATTTAATAGCCACACCTCGTATTTATGAAAGATATTTCGTATTTAGATAATTTTCCAATTGTAGTAATGAAATATGGGAAGTTGTAATTATCAAAGTTTCCTTTGATCTTATTATCTGAACGATAACCTATTTCATAATTTAGTTCAATTAATTTATATAATTTATAAAATAAAAATATTTTTATGTAAATACTAAATTACTAATTAGTAATTATACATATTGGTACATTTGATACAAATAAATGATTAAAAAGCGATTTCTTGTAGCCCTAGAAATTCTTGCTCGTTGCACCAGACTTTATTCTTAAGTTTATCATTTTATAACAATATCGAATCGAATATTTGGAACAATATAAACTATACTACTGCCCACCTACCGCACAATCAAAATGGTTATAATCTGTTTATAATAGTGACTAAATAGATTACAAATCTACCCTTCGGATCGCGTCATATATACATAATTCTATTTGCGACAATAGATATTATGATTTTATTGAATGTAGCCTATAAATAACCCATGCTTTTTGTATCTATCAGGTTGTACACAAATAATGTAAACTACATTTCTACTACCGAATTATTTAGAATGTACTACTAATTTGGTGATTTGAAAATTATCGCCTGCATTCTATTATAGAATTCTATGTGACGCGATCCCATTATAGGTTTTCATATTCGACATTTAATAGGAAATGACAAATGACAGTTACTTTACAACCTGCGATAAAATTGGCACATTAACTGTATTTCATTTGCCACTTGGTTCACTTAAATCAGTTCAGATAAATTAGACAACATGACTAAATGAACTGAATTAAGCAAACTGATGCACTTATAGGATGAATTAATTCAAAGTAAAGTCTAGTACTGGAAATATAGTCAGCGAAGTAATCCAGCGAAATAAATAAATGATCTGGGTCAGTAAATGTAAGTTAGATCTGATCCAAATGGCAAATGGAATACGCCTACTGTTATCAGCTATGGCCAAGGCTTTTAAACAATATTTTAAACACAAAATCACAGAGTGTAGCACATTGTCTGTGCTTACTGAAAACTATTTCATATTTTCCGGATGTAAATTGTCAAATTATTAAACGAGAGAGATAAATAGAAAAAGTTGAGACCTTACCACACAAAATTCAACATAAAATAACATTTTATTTCAATCTGCGTTTATTTTTTAAGCCAGATTTAAACATTAAGTTTTGCCTACTTACCCCCCTATTCTGTAACTCAATCATTATCTGTTAATGATCGATAAGTTAGTAACAACACTTACTTTTTATAATTAATCTCCGAATTACCACCATTTCGGCATTTTGTGATCAAAATCATTTAGTCTGTTACTTCTATTTTACTTTTATGCATTTTACTGTCGTATAAAACTGCCAGTATAAAAAAATTATATTTTTAACCACACTTTTTACAGTCAGTGAGCTGACATTATATTATTTTTTTATAACAACTACGTATATTAGTAAAAAAAACCACGAATATAACATAAAAATGCCAACGTAAATTATTCTGGTCTCAGAATACTGAAATTGTAATCATCTGTAAAATAACGATGACAAATAAAAATTATCATTAACGTATCCATCATTAACAGATAATAATCCAGTTACTGAATAGGGGGGGGGGGGTATATTTTAATACAAAAATAACAAAAATATATAAATATATTATCACGCCTTCTACCCTTTACTGAATGTGGCACTTTTCCGAAGCAGATCTCGGTAAGTGATATATTTTGCGCGTGAAGTGCGGTTACCAGCCGTCAAATCACGGCCTCCATAGGTGTTGTGGTGGGGGAGCCACAGGGGTAGTTTTAAAATGGTGAAAATTGTTTGTCGCCTGTGGGAATCGAACCAGGGTTCTCAGGATCCACAGGCCGGCTTGATACCACTGTGCTAGCTACACCATTAATACAAGAAACCTACATACATATATTTAGTCTCATTCATGAGTTCATTAAGAACTAACATCAATAAAAACAACTGAATTTCAAATCCCTTTGTACATGTGCCAACCATTGTTCTACCAAATAAAAAAAATCAGCCAAATTGCTGTTCGCTACAATGTTAACACTCGCAGTTACGTAACACAGCGTCACCAACTAGCAACACGCGTTTGAAGGTGAAGGTGGGTTCACGCGAGACGAAAACTTGGTCTAAAATTAGCGTGAAGAATGCTTGCGACAATATTCGGATCTATTTTGAAAAATACGAAGTTATATTAATTCGACTGACGCGTGAATCTATTGGCTTAGGAACATCAGGAGATTTCAAATTGAATGGAAATGTAGCCAAGAATCTAACGAGGGCTTAGACCTAAATATTTTATTATTATTTTAAATTCTAGACTGATTATTATTATTTGTTTATCTATGTGATAGATATATATCTGACATCAACGCAGTAACTCTTTACATCACCGATTTGGACAGAGCATCATGGCAACGAAGGAACAAATGAAATAGATTTGTTTCTTGCTTAAGACATATTGAAAGTGAAACTGGTAGAAATGATCGTCGCAACTCTTGTCTTATACTTTACATAAAATAAGTGAAGATTCTAAATTTTCTCTGAGTATAGCCGAACCCTTTAAGGTGATAAATTGTGACCCAAAAGTTCGCTTTACTTTTTACAGATTTGCATTTGTATTTTATATTTGATAAAATTTTATTTTTATGGGTAGATAGCACAGTGGAAACGCGTCGTCCTGTGGATTTGGGAATCCGAGTTCAATTCTAACAGCTGAGAAATAGATTTTCTCCATATTAAAATTACTCCTTGAAGGCTTAGTGGTATCGAGACGAGCTGAGGATTTGAGAACCCTGGTTTGATTCCCACAGCCGACAAACAGTTTTTGACACATTAAAATTACTCCTGTGTTATTTGCCGGCTGGTAACCGAACTTCACGTGCATAAATATATATTATTTACAGAGATCTGCTTCGGCAAAGTGCCACACCCAGTAATGGGTAGAAGGCGTGATAATATATTTATTTTTAAATTTTGTTCTATAGTTCTCCCTCCACTAACATTTTTGTGGGCTGTGATTTAACGGCTAGTTACAAAACTTCACGCGTATAAATATATCACTTACCAAGATCTGCTACAGCTGACTGCCACATCCAGTATAGAAAAAAAAACATGATGTTATATTTATTTAATTTTTTATATACTTAAATTTTTAAAACGACAAATTGTGCTCCAAACAGCCTCAGATTCATCTCACTTTTACAAATTTTTATTTGTATTTTATAAAAAAATAAAATAAATATATCAACACGCCTTCTACTCATTACTGGATGTGGCACTCTGCCGAAGCAGATCTCAGTAAGTGATATATTTTGCGCGTGAAGTGTAGTTACCAGCCGTCAAATCACGCCCTCCAAAGCTGTTAGTGGTAGTGGAAGCCACGGGGGAAATTTTAAAATGATGAAAATTGTTTGTCGCCTGTGGGAGTCGAACCAGGGTTCTCAGGATCCACAGGTCGACTTGATACTACTGAGCTAGCTACCCCATATTGTATTTTATATATAGTCAAATTTTAAAACGGTCTTTGGATTGAAATTTTCTTGATAAAAGATAAGAAAAAACATTAATTTTGTTGGGTTTTGATGTCATTGCCGGTCACCATGCTATGAATAAAGTTGTTTAATGAATTAAAGAAAAAAATCAGTGATGTGCATAAAAAATGAGTTAATCTTAGGTTTACAACAAATCTGACATTAATTAGATTCGTAAAATGCGTGTTATATGGTATCACGCAACACTTTTTGTGGTTTTATTTATTTATTTATTTATTTTGTTACTCTGCACAACAGGAAGTAAATCCCAATTACAGTACAGGGGGCCTACAGCTTATAGTGGAATCCGAACCACTCAGACACAATCGTATTTTTTGGATATAAGTAGAAGTCAGTGAGATTTGAACGCACGACCTCTTGCTTGCTAATTAAGAAACGCAAGTTTTACCTCGCATTTATCCACTGAGCTACGATTGCATGCGTTTATGAATTTCACAAGTCACCTTTTGTCTTGTAATATTTATGTACATCAGAATTAAGTTGTGGTTAAATGTCCTTACATTTTCTTAATATTAAAAAACCATTAAAAAGCTCATGTAGATAAACTGTAAATTGTAATTTCGTTGAGTAAATTGTCCAAGAGTTACACGATTCCAATGTTTATATAGAATTGAAAAGTTCAAAACTTACAACATATAAAAGAAATATTTATTTCGATATTCCATTTGACAGAATTCTATATAGTTTATATTTACAAGATATCAAAAAATGTTTATCCTTTCAGGATCAAGATCAACGGTTATTGAAACTTTCATATGTCTGCTTCAATATCTTGAAATATTATTTATTTCAATATTTCAATAGATATTTGTATATCAAGAGAAGAAAGTGAGTCATTTCTCCCAGAAGGTCTCGTTTCATTTCCCAAGACGAAGGCGAAGGATATAAAGCACCTGAGGGATAAGTGACACTTTCTTCACTAGATATACCTACCTACATTCGCTACAATATCACACAGTAAAATTGTCAGAAATTAGAACCTTAGATAAGATTTATTATTCTCTTGAGAGATGTTACCTGACCGCCGCTAATGTTAAATCATACTGTTGTTTTCCTGTTACCTTGAATATCTCTATAATATCCTTCCCTAGGGACGAAAAATATACTTTCTTCCCTAGGTTGAAACCTATCACTTCATTCTCTCAATTGAGGGAAGGATATTTTACTTAGAAACTTGCTCCCCTATTCTGTAACTCAATCATTATCTATTAATGATCGATAAGTCATTTCCATTTTTTCGCAAATCTGTTTAAATGACAAGAACAAGTGAATTATAACCAACGAATGGCAAAACATCAATATTTGTCCGTAAAATTTGAGTTACGATTTTTTATTTGCCGATTTTTAGGGGAAATTTCATGAAATTTGAGAGTTTTTTTCAAGTGTTTGGCCTATAACTTTCAGAAATCCGCTTGTATGCTACTTTTGGCACTTTGGCCGACTTCTCCATACATTTCTCTATAAGTTTAGTCAGAAACAACAAGTACTAAGTTATGGTTATATAGAGTTAATTCAGCATATTCGTGGAAACATTTCTGTTTTTAAAAAAAATCGCCCTAGGCGCAAAAGCAAACTTTTTGGCTTGCGACTATGATTTTCCGGAATGATTGTATCAGAAATCGAGGTGAAGAAATTAGGCAGAACAAAAAGTCAAATTTTGTTACATAGTGTAATTGAAGTTATATTAATCACAGAATTACTTTGCCACTATTTCTTTTGTCTAATATTTTATGTAAATAGACACAACATTTAATAAATAACTGGTAACTTAATTTTGCTTTGAAATGTCTATCTTAGGAAAATTTGACTTATCGACACAATTTTCACAGATCTGTGATGTTAAACCGAAACATGAATGTAGTTATTTTGCGAATGAACAAACGTCACAATATTAAAACCGAAAACTAAACTCTCCACATCTGTCCAAATACAGAAAGCACTGGCAGATCACGTGATCGTGCCAAGTTTTCGTGTACTTGTTCACAACATCAGCTGATTTTCATCTCAAGGTCGCCCGGTGGCGCTTTCCGTTTATCACGAGTTGGAGCATCACGCCCAACTAGCCTGCTTCGACATCTCTTCTCTCGCTGGTTTTTTTTTTGTTTGGATTTATATGAACAGGAAACTGAAACCAGTTTGTACGTATTTCGTAATTGTGTACGTTTATTTTTACATGATTGGAACGTGAAACGTGCTGGTAGTATAGACGTAATCTGTAAATATAAAGTAATATTTTTTCTTGCTCAAATTAATGTTTAAACAGCTAGACATAATTTATTACAGGCAGATTCATTTTCAATGTATGAAACAAGTTTATTTTAACTTGAGTTAAAAAGAGAGTTAATTAGCATCAATTTTAGTTTATTTGTTTAATCTGTTTTAATTTGAAACAGAGTTATAGATAATATTAAAAACGGTGTTACCGCTAATCCGTTTTGTGAATCTGCCTGTTAGTGTTTAAGAATAACTGGACTACATTTAATTGACTGTAACTGTAACAAACTGAAAGCCGATTCAGATGAAATGAATAATATACTTGTATAATATAGTTTTTTTTAATTTTTGCATTGTAGATTTTCGGTTGTTAATTGTTATTGTTAAAATTGTTTGACAGAAAAGTGCTTCAACTTAAAGTTAGAGAGAACAAAATTTTCTATCTGCTTTATTTGAAACATTTACTCTCAAATAATTTTAAAACTTTTTACAGCGGTTTTCCGTTGGGATCTCGGAAACTACAAGAGCTACAACTTTGGTTAAATTAAACAAAAGTAGTTAATTTAGTAAGCCAATTCAAAGTTCTTTTTATTTTTACAAAAAAAAATCTATAGGTCACTTGGGTTACTAGATATGAGTTAAAATGTGAAAATAGCGGATTTTGACAAATAATTTTAATTCAAAAATAGTAGTAGATACACAGAAAAAATTTAAATAAAAATTGTACAGGCAGATTCACAAAACGGATTAGCGCTAACACCGTTTTTAATATTATCTATAACTCTGTTTCAAATTAAAACAGATTAAAGAAATGAACTAAATTTGATGCCAATTAACTCTCTTTTTAACTCAAGTTAAAATAAACTTGTTTCGCACATTGAAAAGAGATTTAAAAACGAAATAAAAAATGGTGTTAGCGCTAATCCGCTTTGTGAATCTGCCTGGTAGATACTAAAGCCCTAGTTACAATGCAGAATTAATATTGTTTTTTCAATCGCCCATTTTCGAGATTTTTATTTGAAACTTTTCTTTCTATCTATCACTATACAGGATGGCATCATAGGATTTGTTAATTTTGAAATATCCTATTATGGGCTTTCCTAATTATTGTCAGTAAAACAGTTAAATAGTGTTTGTAGACAATATTTTTACCTCTAATGATATCCTAATTAATATTTTTTTTATCCGGAACAGGAAAAATTCATTGAATAAATGTTAATTTGAATCAAATCACTAGTGTCATGAAATAACAATAAAACAAATACTTACAATTAAATACATTTGACATTTCATAACAAACAACATTCACAGTAAAGCACAAAACATAAAATGTCAAATAAAAACAGTAGCTGTTGTCATGGCTCTTTTAGTGTTTTACTTAAACATTTATTTAGTGAATTTTTCGTATTCCAGATAAAAGAAAATTATGAATTAGAATATTTATTAGATACAGACTTTTTTGTCAAATAAAAAACTATTTAACTATTTTACTGAAAAAAAATAGGAGAATCAATAATTGAATATTTCAAAATGAACATGGAAACTCCTGATCCTGTATAAGAATTAAAATGATTTATTATTTATTAATTATTATTATCGGAAACCCTCTTGGGGCAGAAAGAATTGAGAAAAAAGAAGATTAATTATTATCTGATGACTTATGCATTCTTTTTAAAACAAACACAATAATAAATTGACCTACTAATGTGGCAACTATTGTCTAATTTAATCGAAATCGTAGCTCTTATAATTCTTGAGGTTCTAAAGGTGGTCTTTGTGCCGCATACACCCTTAATACGATGATTAATGTTAAAGATTTTCTTGAAAAGCAGCAGATATCGATTAGTTGTACGTTTGGGTACCAACTGTCAAATTAGGGCCTTCATAGATATTTGTGTTGAGGGAGATAATAGTTAGAGAGCTAGGGTGCAAAATGATGTCTCATTTATTCCAGTGACAGAACTGGATTTTGTAATAGATTATCGGCTGTATCATGTAACATATCTTTAATAATAAGCGACGTCGATAACTTTTTTTAGCTTTGGCATCACCGGTTTTGTCTTGACGTTTGTCAAATTTGTATTTATATGAATAAAAATTTGACAAACGCCAAAACGAAACCGATGTTGCCAAAGCTAAAAAAAGTTATCGATGTCGCTTATTATTAACGATGTGTTATATGATACAGCCGTATGTTATGTTAAACATGAAAAATATAAAATTAGATTTGGGAACGGGTGGAAACTATAGTTGGCGCCGATGTGAATGCGCAGATTTTAAAGGTAGTTATTGACATATTTTTTACAGGCTAATTTTCAGTTTAAATTATAGACTTTGGTATAATTAAGTAATAAAAATGATACGACAGTAAGCAATTTTTATGGTGTCGTGTGACATATTACTACTTATTCGCGACGATCCATGACAAAAAAAATATTGACAGAAATTATTGCTGGTTGCTCGTTGGTGACAGAACTTCTGAAAGTGGACTGGTGTAGGGATCAACAACCACCCTTAAAATCTGCGCATTCACACCGACGCCATCTATAGTTTCCACCCGTTCCCAAATCTAATTTTCTTTTTTTCATGTTTATTATGACGTAATCTATTAAAAAATCCATTTCTGTCACTGGAATAAATGAGACATCATTTTGCACCCTCTAGCTCCCTAACTATAAGAAATTTTAATGCAGTGAAAGTTTGCTTTGTCGACTGTAAGAATCGAACCCTTGATAATTTGGCGCATTTCATTTGCCATTTGGATCAGATCTAACTTACATTTACTGAACTAGATCACATATTTATTTCGCTGGATTACTTCGCTGATTTTATTTCCTATACTAGAATTACTGATTCTAATTTACAGAATGCTTAATTCAGTCTAGGCAAGTTGTCTAATTTATCTGAACTGATTTAAGTGAACCAAGTAGCAAATGGAATACAGCTATTATTGTTATGATTTATGCTGTGAATTGGATTTTTTTTCTGTTATTTATCGAATACTTTATCCGGACTGGTGTTAAGAGTTGATAATTAAAATTACTGTGTATCTATAACATGGCTTCTAGGCTTTATGTGGGTAATAATTAAATTTAGAAATTTGGTCCTAATTGCCTTAGAGTTTTGTTTTCTAACTCTTCGTAGCCCAAACTTTTAGGAACTTTCATCAGAAAAGTCGAGAAGTAATAAAGACAAACCAGAAACCACAGACTCCAAGTTTAAATCTGAAAATCCTTTAATTATTGAACAAAGAATGATGAGGGTGAAGACATTATTACTAAAACTTTCCCTGACAAAAATATTATAACTTCCCCTTCTTTACAAAAAGTCATCATGAAATTTGAATAAATGCCCAGACGCGATACTGTGACTTCATATACGATAAATTACATATAATCGTAGTCTAGTAGATGAAACTGATGTAAAACTTAAAATAAAATATAAATATATCATCACGCATTTTATCCATTACTGGGTGTGGCACTCTGCAGTAGCAGATCTCGGTAAGTTATATATTTATGCGCGTGAAATGCGGTAGCAGTCGTCAAAGATGATAGTGGCGACGGAGCCATAGGGGTAAATTTAATGACAAAATTGTCAACTCAAACCCGATTTCTGCAATCTAAGCCCAATTCAATTCCACTGAGCCACCTACCCCATTAGAGATAAAATTTGCGTTTATTATTTAACAAGCAAGAGATCTTGAGTTCAAATCTCACTGACTTCTACTTATACAAAATAGTATGTTACGTACCATGAACTGTAAGTGACAGTTTTCAGGTGAATGTAGTTTCGGAACCGTAGGGTCGAGATTTCTTAAACATTCGCGAATTAAAAAAATCACTTACAATTCGAGGTTAGTAAGCTATTTTTTACAATTCTTGCGTAATTAGAAGGAAAGGAAAAATAAATAAATAAATATATCATCACGCCTTCTACCCATTACTGGGTGTGGCACTCTACTAAAGCAGATCTCGGTAAGTGATATATTTTGCGCGTGAAGTGCGGTTACCAGTCGTCAAATCACGGCCCCCAAACATGTTAGTGGTGGAGGAGCCACAGGGATAGCTTTTTCAAATTATGAAAATAAAATAAATAAATAAATATATCATCACGCCTTTTACCCACTACTGGGTATGCACTCTGCCGAAGCAGATCTATGTAAGTGATATATTTATGCGTGTGAAGTGCGTCAAATCACGGCCCCCAAAGATGGTAGTGGCGGGGGAGCCACAGGGGTAATTTTAAATTGCTGAAAATGTTTTGTCGGCTGTGAGGATCGAACCAGGATTCTTTGGATCCACAGGCCGACTTGATACCACTGAGCCATTACCCCATATAAAATAGGTTTCAAAATTAACAGCTATCAAATTGTTGTCAAAATAAACAGGGCCTTGATCCATAATATTTACTTACTGTCCACGGTAGATGGTAAAAAAATATTATACTCCTGATGTAACCATGGAAACCATTGTGCAATAAAAGTTCCACTTACTGGGTTTAAATTTTACTTATACTTACAGTACCTACAAGTATTGTAAAAAAAACAATTGTATCTGAGTGGTTCAGAATCCACTATAAGCTGTAGTCTCCCTGTACTGTAATTGGGATTAAGTACCTGTTGTGCAAAGTAAGAATTAAAAAAAAAATGTCATAAACTGAATTTTAATATGTATTTATTTCAAAAGAATATCTAATAATATCTAGTACACACAGCAATAAAACAAGCAACACAAAATTAGTAATAAAATGAGTACTTAAATAATAAGATTCTAAATATTCTAACTATGAATTTCAAAAGACTTAATCTCCATAAAAGCATAAAATAAATCAACAAAGAGCAGATTAAACTCACTAAAGCAAGTTTGAATTGTTATGCAACAACTGTAAACCTCCACGTTTCAAACGCCAGAATTGCGAATTATCAAAGATGATGTGATTAAAGGGAACAGAAGCGACGTGGTTGCGTTGTTAATTATGGAAACTGGCGTTAAATATCAATTAAACTTGTAATCCGACAATTAGGTTTTATCAATACTTTGCTGAAACAAACTTGAAATTTCAGCGAGAGTTATAACTGAAATAATTCAAAAGAACTGGCAGCTGTTGCACTGTTTCAACATGTATTCGGAAAATGTCGAATTAAAATGAGATCATCTGTATTTCATAAAATGTTTCTGGTATTGCAATATTATACCATAATGGAGTCCTACATTATAGTCACAGAATTGTAAATGTATCGCTTGTATTAAGACAAAAAAAAAATATATATATATATATATATATGCACAACCGGGTCGAAATGATGTGTTTTAGCACTAAAAAGCGGGCTTAAAAACTTATTTTTGGCCCTAGGTCTGTAAAAAAATCATTCCTATGGGTACATAAATAAAATGACAATTTTTGTTTATTGTGAATATTTGATTTTATAAAATGTCACTTTGACATATAACCTACGTACATATTTTAATCTTTTGAACATATAATTGAATGTTATTTTGTTGTGCATAAAATATTGTATGTACTATGGGTGAAAATTTTCACCTTTGGTACATAAATAACTATTATATATTTTTTTTCTATTTCGGTGTTCCGGTAAGTGTATAAACGCACTGAAAACACGTCTTTAAGGAGATCTATAAGCGTACTGATTTTAGTGCTTTTCATTTTCTAGGAATGGTATGAATGCTATGAAATCTAACAAATGAATGATGTATAATCTCAAAATTGTTAATTTTTTAACACTCTCATGCTGGGTTGCATGAAAGTTTTATCGGTTCATTAGCAACTAACGGTTCAATAAATTTCAGAAAATCGCTATTGATACTGTTGCTAGATAAACAATTCTTTAACTAAAGAACTATTTATTTTTTCTTGCAACTCAGCATAAACGTTTGCATCAATACATTACAATCTATTTTATTTATTTTATTTTTTATTTATTTGGCTTTATTGAGCACTTAGGGTCAAGGGCGAGGTTCAGCCAAGGGTTGTTCTTTCATCCAGACTCGCCGAGCCATAGTGTGGTAGTTAATTTAATTTTTAGCTTAAGAGGGATTCAAACTCGGTATCTTCAGATTCGAATTCAATAACGATACCCATACCACCATACTACGTACTTGAGCTCCACTGTTTGAGATCTAATTTATTTTTTTTAATAATAACGTCACAATTAAAAAATAATAATTACAGCTTATTAACAATTAAGACTTTTGAATACTATAAGTTGTTTTCAATTTAAATGAAGCTTCATAAAAAAAATAATAGAAGATCGTCATTGTTGTCGGGTACGTTTTATTTGCAAAAAACTCATTTCCCATTCAGTTGGAACACACGCTATACAAAATCTAATAAATCAAAAAGTAATGTGAACTAGCAAGTTGACAAAGGATATATAACATTTTAGCACAATTAAACTATTGCTAATCATTCAAATTACTTCAGATTGCAAAAGTAAACAGTTAAACTAACGTTAAAAAGTAAACAAACATGAAAAATTTTCCTATTTGAAACGGAATATCTACTTGTCATCCAAATATTGAACGTCCTTCACATTTAATATTCTAAATAAAAATAGTAAGACAAAAAATCGATATGCGAAGAAAGAGCGTGTTCAGCTATCGTATAAATTACGAAGAGCGTCAGGTAAGGGTGCAAACCATTTCTCGAACGAACGCCTTTGCTCGACGGCGTTTATATTTACGCACTGACATTTCGGCGGGCCAATAACAATTCGTTAGCCTTGATCTACCATGTGCTAAGCAATTAACATCAATAAATTACACAAATAAAAGGGTATTTTTGGAATTCACGACGTGAGTAACAAGTTCTTATCGATTCATTTTTGCGTGATTTCTAATGTTGAAAATATTTTTATTACGCGTTATTCGAAACTAATAACAATAAAGTTATTTTCAAACGCAATTATTGTTAAGTCGCATTGAATCTGTTTTCTTTTAGAGGAACCTGCAGTTAATAGTAAAATCTAAATAACGAACAGCTGTAGTCTAGAGCAGCGTTTCTTAACCTTTTTTGTCCACGGACCCCTTAGGAAATTAAGTACAATTTTAAGAACCCCCTTAATTAAAAAAGCAGCCTGTAGCGTGCGTACCGATTACAATACTTTTGGCGGACCCCCATACATATGCTCGCGGACCCCCAGGGGTCCGCGGACCACAGGTTAAGAAACACTGGTCTAGAGGACCAGAGCATTGGTTTTCAGTGTTCGTTGCGAAGACATTTAAGGGGGGGCGTCGGATACTATTTAGAAATTTTTAAAAACATTCATTTGCTTGTAATTAAAACAAATAAATATTTCAATACACCTTTTACCCATTATTGGGTGTGGCACTCTGCCGTAACAGATCTCGGTAAGAGATGTATTTATGCACGTGAAGTGCAACTACCAGCCGCCAAATTGCGATTCCCAAAGATGTTAGTAGAGGGAGAGCCAAAGGGGTAATTTAAGGATTATTTAAATGAAAAATATCGAATTAAATGTTTGACAGAAATATGAAATTTGACAGTTCATTTCGACAAGATCTTATTCATTTATTAAAAACTTAAAATTTAAGAAACAGTGATGAAATACGCCTTCAAAAAATTCAGTACACACTTGATTATTATGGGGTAATGGCTCAGTGGTATCAAGTCGGCCTGTGGATCCAAAGAGCCCTGGTTCGATCCCCACAGCCGACAAAACATTTTCACCATTTTAAAATTACCCCTGTGGCTCCCCCACCACTAACGTCTTTGGGGGCCGTGATTTGACGGCTGGTAACCGCACTTCACGCGCATAAATATATCACTTACCGAGATCTGCTTAGGCAGAGTATCACACCCAGTAATGGGTAAAAAGCGTGATGATATATTTATTTTATTTTTTTATTATTATTATTTCTTCAAACAATTATAGTAACATTCCATAGTTCCTCAGAAACTATACCAAATATTTATTGAGAACTTGTTTTTTTTACAAACTGCAATTTTGATCATATAAAAGTAAGAGGCTCGCGATTGATTTATTTGTGATTTTTGTCATCAAGAGAAGGTCATGCTTCCAATAAATTTGAAAACCACTTGTCCAAAGAATACATCTTTTATTCCAAAAGTACCGATTTGTAGGAGGATTGTACAGTAGTGTGGTTTCGAATGCCAAGATCCTGAGTTTGAATCTCACTAAAGGTCAAAAATATATTCACTCAGTTGCTTGTTGTGGTCGTACATTATACTGTAATTGGGATTAAGTTCCTGTTGTACTGAATAACATAAATAAATACATAAATTGTACTATAAGAAATTGTGGGCCCTTTACTGTAATTATTCTTGTTATGTATATCTAGCAAATAAATAAATTCTAAATTTCGAAGATAATCAAGTAGTTTTGTATATGTGATCTGTAATTGTTTTGTTATGAAACCCTGTCCTAAGACAGTAAATTAACCTCTAAAATTTAGAGTGATAGATACCCACTTATCTTAATTCACAGCTGTATTTGTTTCACATGAATTAACGATTAATGAACGCAGTAGGTTTATTTCAGCTACGAGTTGTTGATTTGACACATTTTATGATGGCACAAAAGCGCACTTAATCAAAATCTGGGCCGAGTTATTTCTGCTCCCAATTGAAAACTGTTTGACTAGTGAAGACTCTAACCAGATGCATTTACAAATAGATAAGTGCACTGATCTCAGACGTATATTTATAGCGACGTAAATTTTCTTTAAGACACAGACTGAATCATTTCTACGATAAGTACTTCTATTTTATTAATAGATTTTATTGATTTACTACCTTTAACATTTCTGTTATCAAGCAAATAGATTCGTAGTAACTTATAGAACTGTGGAAATAAGAATAAGAATTAAATATATATAAAAATATATATATCATCACGCCTTCTACCCATTACTGGGTGTGGCACTCTGCCGAAGCAGATCTCGATAAGTGATATATTTTGCGCGTGAAGTGCGGTTACCAGTCGTCAAATCACGGCTCCCAAAGATGTTAGTGGTGGAGGAGCCACAGGGGTAGTTTTTTTAAATTATGAAAATTGTTTGTCATCTGCGGGAATCGAACCAGGGTTCTCAGGATCCATGGCCGACTTCATACCACTGAGCTAGCCACCCTATAAATAAATATATCATCACGCCTTTTACCAATTACTGGATGTGGCACTCTGCCGAAGCAGATCTCGGTAAGTGATATATTTATGCGCATGAAGTGCGTTTACCAGCCGTCAAATTACGACCCCTAAAGGTGTTAGTGATGGAGACAGCCACAGGGGTAATTTTAATTTGGTGAAAATTGTTTATCGACTGTGGGAATCAAACCGAGGTTCTGAAATACACAGCCCGACTCGATACCACTGAGCCACCTACCCCATAATAATAATCTCATAATTATTCTCATATTATCGCTCTATTAATATCGAGGGCCGAGAATTGACGGATGGAAATCTCATTTTATACACAAAAATATACGAGTATCACGTAAGTTTGCTACAGTAGAGCTGCCGCATCCCAAAATGGATAATATAACGTGATGGTAATATACTTATTTATTTTAATTCATTGTTTTTTAATTATTATATTTCATGGTTACTGCAATAAATTTTTCGTCATCAAATTAAGCTGAGTAAACATAGAACAGCGTTCTAAATTTAATCGAAATCGATCAAGCAGTTTTAGAATTAGATCGTCTACCGGCATTTTGCTTCAACATGGTGGAATTTCGTGAATTTTTTGTACAGCCCTTTACGTTAACTACTAATAGTTATAAATTGTTAATTTTTAGTTAAGCCGAAAAGATATTTTGGAGTATTGAAATTCAGTAATTAATTATTGGATTCCAGGCTTTATTTTATATGAAATTGTCAATGGGCGTTGCTGCTCCACCTATCCTTTATCTCTTCCAATCTTTTTCATGTGTCAAACTTCTGACATTTCTAACCTACATATATACAATAATCATATCGAAACGTGGGCAAGTATGCGCAAGCATAATATTACGTAGAATTGAAAATTAATGTTCGATTGCATAAAACATGAGCTAATTTCGTTGTTAATCCCCGAACAAATTTAAAAACGCATCTAAGAAATATCTAAATGTTTGACTGTTTTAATACGATATAATTTCAATGCTGCGTATTAAGCTAAGAATTATTTATTTTTTATTTTATTTAGCTTTTATTGATCAATTAGGGTCAAGGATGAGGTTCAACCAAGGGCTGTTCTTCCACCTAACCCTTACAAATACACCATATTTGTAATAAATGTTGTCTCATCATTGTTATTTAATTAATAATAAGCATTTTAATACTGAATGTTAAATAATTATAACATAAAATCAGAAAATGTGGTGACAGTCATCATGGGTATTGTAAATGTACTTGCTGTTAGCTAACAAAATAGTAAACATCGTTTTATGCAATCGGGCTTAAATCTTTGATCGTAACACAAAAAATTAGTTGGAGGAATATTGCTGCCACCTGGAAAAATTGGCGATGTTTCAAGAGTGTACAACTGACTTATTTTGTTTGAAAAAAACCTTTTAAAATTTAACGATTTTTATTTTTGAATATGTGGTGAACGTGACAGCGTTGTAATTAACAAAGTTAAGCGCGCTTGACTTTAGTTAGCACTTGGATGGGAAACCATTCTATAACTCAAAAAGTAGGGAAACCACACCTCGTAGAGCCCATCTATCTCAAATCTGGAAAGGGTAAAAAAGATGGAAAATGAATAATAAGAAAAAGAATATTTGAAAACTTACTTGAGAATGACTAAACTCCAAGGTCAAAGCGTCGCCAATTGACAATTTAATATAAAATGTAGCCTGAAATCCAACAATGAATTATTGAGTTTCAAATTGAAACTTTCAATATGCCATATTCATAGTTATTTATATACGTAGGCCGTGAAATGTCTGTAACACGCATGGAAAATATTGAACATGTCGATCGAAGTGATAGCCGAGACAGATGGTATTCTAAAAACGCCAAATATATTTTACAGACGAGATGTACACAGTATTTTATATATTTGACGAATATTATCAACAAATATTTGGTATTTTAGCAGTTTGCCAATAGGCGTATTCCATTTGCCATTTGAATCAGATCTAACTTACATTTACTGAACCAGATCACTTATTTATTTCGCTGGATTAGTTCGCTAACATTATTTCTAATACTAGCATTACTGATTCTAATTTACTTTGAAATAATTCACTTTAATAAATGCTTTAAGTTGCTTAATTCAGTTCATTTACTCATGCGTCAAATTTATCTGAACTGATTTAAGTGAACTAAGTGGTAAATGGTATACAGCTAATGTAGCAGCGTTCGATAAAATTGTTTTATCGTACTCTTCTTTTGACTATGTCTGATTAACAGAGCTGGGCAGTAGCTAGCTACTTTTGTAGCTTAGCTACGTTTACCTTAGCTGTAGCTGTAGCTTAGCTAAATGTGAAAAAAATATAGTTGTATCTTGTAGCGAGCTATGTTTTTTTTTCTATTAGCTTAAAAATATTGTTATAACAACAGAAGCTACTTTTAAAGCAACTTTTTGTAGCTTAAAGCTACTTTTTGTAGCTTAAAGCTACCACTGTTCATTAAGAAATACCTATTAATTTTTGTTTTGTATTAGAATTGTACCTTCTTTATTGTTTTCTATAACTGTAGCATAACAAGTTATTATATAGTGTAAAATCTATTAACATATTTTATTTTTCACTTGTTCTTAACCTATTCTAGTTTTGTATTAAATATTAGATGAACTAAACATTGACTGTTAAGGAGTCTTCTGTTAATTTGACTGTTAATTTATTCCGATATAAATAAGAATTATAGCATAACAAATTAACAGTACATTTGTTCATTTGCGATTTTTTATATTTATTAACAGTCATTATGACAAAAGACTGATCAACTGATCATATGACAATGGGAAATTTAATAATTCACAATAATTGAAAAAGTATCTTTACAATTTAACAGCTATTTTAATGAAAGCTTTTAGCTGTAGCTTAGCTATATTTTACAAAATATAGCTGTAGCTCAGTTACTTTTTTAAAGAATAGCTGTAGCTGTAGCTTAGCTACTTTTTTTAAGTAGCTTGCCCAGCTCTGCTGATTAAGTACCCAGAATTGTACAAAATACATGAGCTTTGTGGATAGAATTGTGCACGTACGGACCATACAACTCTTCCTAAAATATCTTGACCAATATAGAAAGGGAAAGCTAAAAGCATTGATTTTCAGTTTGTATTCGCCGTTCCCTGTTGATCAGTTATTTGATTTAGTATTCTAAAGAAAAGAACTAATGGCTCAAACGTTTCTTTTATAAATATCGTAAAGGTTGCTAATCTTCTTGTATATTTATTCATCAATGTTAAAATCTAAAACGTTGTTATTGTTTATTTCACTTGGCGTGATACTCTTTGAAAACATGCAAGTAAAATATTTAATTTTGGCTAAAATTCGATGCCAACTGCAAAATTAGAAACAGTGTTAAACTTAATTATAAAAGCAAATTATTCCTCAACTGAAAGCAAGTTAGAGAAAGTATTTTTGGATTGTCGCCAAAATACACCGACCTAACCTATCATTCGGGTGTCCAGCAGCTGCGAGAATTGAAATAAAAACAATGCACAGGATATGAGATACCCGTTACTTGCCAGAAACGTTTAAAAATTACAAATAAACTATTTGTTGTTTCATTCATATGAGTTTATCTGTTTTTAGCAATATCTGTGCATTAAGGATTTTATATAATTAAATAAATATATCATCACGCCTTTTACCCATTACAAATTATGATTGAACCAGTTTAAAACTGGTCAAGGGAAATTATTTTTTATACAGAGTTGGAATATCTATCTAGGGACTTGCTGCAATTTTACATTTCAGTTCTTGTTGTGCCTTCTCAAAATTACTTGTGATATTTCCGAACTTTCATATTCCTTCATATCATGATAATTTAAAATTGATGCCCTGTGAGAATTGAGAAGAGACATAAATTGATTTATATCTTGACAGTAGGTATCAAATATCAAATTTTTATACGAAATCGTTTATTGCTGTCAAACATTCACTTCGATATTCATTCAAACCTAATGTCCCTTGCAGACCGGGAAAGTTTTCTAATAAAAAAAGTAGAAGTCAAGAAAGTTTTTTGAAAATTATAGAAGTGTCTCTACGTGAGAATGATTTTGTGGAAAGTAATTAAAATAATACAAAGACAAAATGTCAATTGCGATGTTGAATTGAGTCTTAATAAATAAGAAAAAATAGGAAAAAACTAATTTTCCATCTCTTGTCACAAATTCCACAAAAATTTACAGCACGTTTGAATCTACTTATCAGGTCATCAACAAACGGCTGGTCAGTTCAGCTTTAACCATAGACGCGTTTCGTCCTTTAGGGACTCATCAGTATGGTGCGATCAACTATCCAACTAGACTAACTAGGGACTAGTGAACTGTGATACTGTCTTAGTTGAACTGACTACAATTTTTGTCGGTAGATGGCACCACGGGTTGCTCCGTAGCTCTCATGTCATGTTACCGGCTTACATAGTTTTTAACATCAGTCACTTCTGCTAAGACGGTATCATAATTCACTAGTCCCTAGTTGGATAGTTGATCGCACCATACTGATGAGTCCCTAAAGGACGAAACGCGTCTATGGTTAAAGCTGAACTGACCAGTCGTTTGTTGATAACCTGATAAGTTGATTCAAACGTGCAGTAAATTTTTGTGGAATTTGTGACAAGTGATGGAAATTAGTTTTTTCCTATTTTTTCTTATTTAGAAAATACCTAATTAACTTTATGCTTATGGCTCAGTAGTTTATTCATTTCATATCAAAGAGTAACTGACAAATTATCAAGAAACTTTTTTGACTTGTCCTTCTTTCTAAAAAGTTTCTCATAAAACTTTCCCCGTGGCATTAAAAATTTTAACAGGCTTCATATTTACTTCACTAAATTTATTTGTGTTAGAAGAGTTGCGTTACTTATTTTATTTGTGTCATTTACATTTTCAATATGATGTAATTTTCAAGCTATCTTGTAGGTCATGTTTCTGTTTCCTGTATCACCATTATTGGGATCTCAGGAACTGTTCAATTAAATAAAAGTTGGCACTTTGGTACGCTAATTTAATGATGGCTTGGTAGTTTAAAAATAAATCGTAGATATGAGCTCAAAATTTTGCAAAAATATTAATTTTTGAACGATGATAGCCAAAGTCTCAAATGAGAATACTAAAGCCTACACTAGAAAATAAGTAAGATTTTTGCAGCCGATAATTTTTGAGATAGAAGGACATAAAGTTACATTTTTTAAAATGAAACAAAAGAATATATATGTATTTAAAGGGGTAGATAGCTCAGTGGTATCGAGTCGGCCCGTGAATTTGAGAACTCAGGTTCGATTCACACAGCCAACAAATAATTTGCACTACATTTCTGTCAAACATTTAATTCGATATTTTCTATTTAAGTAATCCTTAAATTTCCCCTTTGTTTCGCCTCCACTAACAACTTTGGGGGCCGTGAAATGACAGCTGGTAACTATACTTCACGCACAATATATATCACTTATTGAGATTGTAGGATTTTATTCTACTAAATATGTTTTATTGAGTTAATATTTATTTGTATCATAGTTAGTGATGATATATATTTTTGTAGTAGTTGTAGATGTAAAAACAACTGAGTTAGATGTCAATATTTTGTGTGTAATTAATTGATTTAAAATATACTTGCATTTTGAATTTAATCATTGTCTGGTGCATAGTGCCACAGCGTAATGATATATTTATTTTATTTAATATGTTTTTATTTCTAAACTCTTTACATCTTCATGCTGCAATTAATCTCCGTAAACATTCCAACTCTAGCATATCACTTTCACTTCATCCACATTTATAATTCCTCTCAAACAAGCTAGTTTATTCATTTCACTCAAATTTTACGTAACAAAACTTCAATCATATGCAAGCATTTATACATATGTCGTTCATGCAATCACTCACTTTCAATTTTAACAACATACACCTGTTTCACCAATCTTTCATTTGACATTCATTCCACATATCCAAAACATTTCATCTGCCTCACACGTATTCTTCTAACAATTATGGGGGTTTGACGACTGCTAATCGTATTTTATGTACGCGATAATATATGATCTACAAAGATCTGTGATAGCAGATCGCTACAAGACACGATGATATACAATTATTTATTTATTTAATTTGATTATTTTATCGTTTCACTCGAACGCTTGAAAAAATTTAGAAATAGAATAATTTATAATATATTATCAAGGCCAGCACTAACACGGAGCATTGCTACATCTTTGTAACGAAAATAATTCAGCTTTTTTTCATTCCGTTATTGACCGTAACCTTTTCAAGGACCGAAATAATAGCTGTATATATTTTTTGTTTTTGGCGCCGATCGTATTTTCGTACATAAAAACAAGTGAATCAATTCTAAACTGTAATAAACATTTTTATTCATTTTGACACTTACTCATAGATGCTTTAATTCATTTTATCGATTTTATTAGAATAACACAAATTATTTTACGAAAGTAATTGTTAGCTCAGTGATATCGAGTCGGCTAGTGAATTCGAGAACTCGGGTTCGATTCCAACAGCCAAGAAACAATTTTCATCACATTAAAATTACCCCTGTGGCTCTTCCTCCACTAATATCTTTGGGGGCCGTTATTTGACGCCCGATAAATGCACTTCACGCATAAAATATATCACTTACTAAGATCAACTACGGCAGAGTGCCATACCCAGTAATGACTAGAAGGCATGATGATATATTTATTTATTATATGTTACGAAAGTATCTATAAATATTTAATCAAATTATGAGTGGCGAGATGGCTTAATGTTAATTAAATTTCAAATTAATCTTTTGTTGTCGTTTTTGAACACGATTTCATTGTCTTTTGTTTAAAAATTTAATTTTAATTGACTTTCGGACATGCGTAAAAATTATTCATTGTTTTTGTCCGTTGCTATATAGTGGCCGTATTTATTTGGGATTTTTAAAGTAACCTGCAGGTTACTTGGCACACTTTAAGTAACCTGGAACTAACCTTAAACTGACCCTACTGCCCCAGCTATTTTAGCGGGTTGGTAGATTCAACCCGTTTACTATCTCTTTCTAATCAACTTGTGTTCCTTGTTATTCGTGGCGGCATCGCGATTTGTAATAGTATAGAGAGGTTAGGAGTTATTTTTATGAAAAACGTAAGTAATTTTATAATATTTTGAAAAATTATACTAAACTATTATTTATGCAGATGATGGAAGAGCAATATGCATTATGTGCTTCTTGCAATTTAAGTCACAGAGGATAATATTACGACACATTATTGCGACTCCGAAATTCATTATTTTGATACTGCTGATGACAAAATTGTAAAAAAAAACAGACCCTGACGTTATTTGCTTTTTGACTACATATAAAAAATATAAAGATGACTCAAAACATCCAATTAAAAGCGCAATTTAACAGACAAACTAAACTAAGGAGATGTCGCTCCGAACATGCATTCAGATTTTAAATTTACCGCCAGTGTTTACAACTGACACGAGATGCATCATTTATTTGGAAGTAACACGAGTTAGTTCTAGGTCAGTTCAGGGTTGGATCAAAATTTCCCAAACAAATACGGCCAATGTAGTTTTCATAAAAATATTTATTGCTTACCCGAATAGGATCGTTTATGTTCATGAAAACTTCATTTTGTTGAAAGGGAAGTTATCGTATACCTCAAAGTTTTGTATTCTTGTTTCTTCTTGACACAAAAAGATATAAATCTTTATAAAAGCAGTTCACAAGAAATGATAATATATAGTTAACCAAGATAGTATATCTAGGAAAAATAATATCTTCATGATAAATATATTTTTATTTTGGTATACTTTTGGGATCTCGAGGAGGAACCATAAGCTACACAAAATCAGTTGAATTATTAAATAAAGCTAACAAAAAATTGTTTTTATTTGATCGATCGAAAAATGACATTTTTCCGATGTGTTTGCGATCAACAAAATTCATTATTCCAATACGTTATATTCGTTGCTAGACAATAAGAAATTCAACACGAGAATCACTACTTCCGCTTCGATACTAGACAACAAGAAATAACAATATATGGGAATGTTTTTTTTTGTACTTGCATAATTCAAAATAACGTTTATATTACTCTTGAAACTAAAGTTAAGTTTAATTTGGCGCACTAGTGCCTCAAAGTAATTGAAAAAACACTCATTTTATGGTTCTAAATTTTGGTTATTAAAATGCTAATTGTACTTCGAACTCTTTACGTAAGTACACTCGTATATACACACATTTTAAGAAATTTATAAAAGAAGTAGACATTAGCTTATAACGCTATCAATCAGACATATTTTAACAAGCTTTTCGAGAAATAATAAACAATTTATTTTCAAATAACAAATGTCAATTCATGGTATAGTAAACTGTCAATATAAATTCACGCTTCAAATTTAATAACTTTTCTCACTACCGGTTATATAATTTTTGCTCGTTACAAAAAGCATTGTACAAAACTCGTGCACGAAGATGTCATTTGCACCATTCGCGCAAGTTCAAGCACGAGCACTTATATGCAAAGTATGTCTTCGCGCACTTTTTATGTAAATAGCTATTTCCGGACTTTTGTGGTTAAATGGGTCGGCTAACGTCTTGTGCAGCAATTGTCACCATCAACCGGGAAAATATAACTTTTCTTATTAATTACACAATAGACTAGTTGTAAGTGATAGTCATTAACTACGAGTACAAGTTTTGACTTTTTCTTTATTTCGGTAATTTGAGCGACCTTGTATCTTTTATGGTTCATGGTTTTCAATACTGCATCGCAATAAAAATAGCATGTAATTAATGATCAAGAAATAAATAATCGTTTGAATAACTCATCCTATTTTTGAATAAAGTAGATAAATATACACCTTGTTCAAAATAATTATCATAATTACTTTGTTTACCATATTATTTCTAACATTTTCTAGTTGTATAATAGTTTTAAATTTTGTATTCAATTTTAATGCGCATAAGTTTTTTTGTATAAACTCAGAAGGAATAATCTTAACTGCACTTAATTTATATGTTGCAAAAACTGTAATACATGTTGCAATTGAAGTTTAATATATTCACTCATACTTCCTTACATTAGCGAGTTTAAATTTGTAAATTGTTTTTCATATATGATGTGTCTTAAATTTGTGTAATTACCTATCTCAGCCTGGGGGAGTTTTTCTGAAAAGTTAATTTTTACCTGGAAACATTTTTCTTCACTAGGCGCAACAGGTGTAATTTATAATTTCAATTTAACTTGAAACTTCAGTGAAATTACTGTTTTTATTATTAAATTTAAACTCTTCAGGATTGCAAGACTGTTATTCCAGATGTCTAGACTCTTGAGTCATAAAAACAAAATATTAGTTTAAGATTATTTTTTCACCTGATTAGATAGCAAATTATTGGAATTAATAATTACAAGTCAATTTTGACTGTATTTCTATAGATATTTTAGTAGTTTTTACGCTGGATTCAAAATCATACTTCTATTTATATCTAAATATAAAACTGTGTTGGACTAATTCGGATTTTATTATAAGCTGTACTGTCATTAACATTAATTTTCTGTTGTACATTTTGCGTTGTAATAAATAAAAGAAAATAATAATGAAAAAAAAACATGATAACTTTTCATGATCATTATAGATACCTGATGACTACATTTCTTATATTTAGGAAATACAATGGTAAAATTGTTATTTGGCAGTAAATTAATGACACCCTTTATATATATTTTTTATTATTAATAACATTTCGACTTTTTGTGGCCAAAATCATTTATTCATTTATTTCTTTTTTACTGTTGTATTATTTTTTAACCATACATTTTACGAAGATGAGAATAAGCTGTCATTATATTATTATTTTTTATAATATCAATTACTGAAGCAAAGTTCATTTAAAAAACATCCAGATGCCAGGATAAATTATTCTGATCACATCATACTGAAATTGTGATAATCAAATCATCAAATATAAAAAAATTGTCATTAACATATTAATCGATTACAAATCAGTTTCAAAATAAATGATACCGTAGATCCGCTAAATTGTAATTAGAAATAACATCGTGTTATGCAGCTAAGGAAATAAATAAATAAATTAGTTTATTTTGTGTGTCATTAATGTGACAAGAGGAAATGATATTCTTATCAGAAATATTTTGATGTTTTCATTTTAATTACGGAAATTATCGATGTAAATTATATCATTCTATCGGAATTACACAATTTCAAAATTATATTTGTACTCAAATATTTGTTTTCCTTGAAATGACTTACAGTTGAAACAGCATAAATTGAATAATAATATTATGTATCAAATAGACAGTCTTATATTATTTCCGCAATATTATTTTTCTTATTCTCATCAAATAACTTGCGAATATAAATTCCACGAAATCGTCGTACACACATACTTTGCATTTAATTCAGTATTTACCTACTGAACAATTGTCGCTAGTGTAAACGAACACTACAGCTAAGTTGACAGTATGTTAATAACAGAATAAATTCATCGAAGGTCGAATTACGTAAAAAGCTAGCGTTAAATCAACAGGTAAACTGCACCGTTGCGTTTCGAATTTCATTATCACGAGTTCTAGCTATTGGATGATGTGTTGTTTGCAGGGAATTTAGATATCTAACTAGGTCGAATTTAACTTTCAAAGTTTGCTAAGATTATATGACAACTTACGGTTTTTATAGTAAAGTTCTTTATCACGATCATTTCTAATAGTTCCTTATACACTGATATTAATTTCGTTTCAAAGATGTTCTATCGTGCGTAATACTTTTCTGTTAATTTTATTTGTTTACTTATTTATTTCACTGCGACGTAATTACACGTGTAAGCAAAATTTTAATCCGCGAATTAACGGTTCTAATTACCATAGTAAATTAATAATTTGAAAATTATTCGCATTCTGTAATGTGCCTGTAAATTTTTAACGTCCCGTTAAATTTTTTAACCAAATGAGAATAGATTAGTGAATAAAAAATTTTAATTTCGTTTGACACGAATATATTTATTGGTTAAAATTTTTAACGGACTTTAAACATACAAAAATTAACAGGTTTGTAGTAGAATACGCTCATCATTCTGTAATTCAAGCATTATCTGTTACCAACAGAAAAAAATAATGACTACCATTATTTTTCATTGTTATTCTCTATAGATTACCACCATTTCAGAATTGTGTAATCAAAATTATTTATTGTTATTTCTGCTTTATTTTCATCTATAAGGCTGCCAGTATAATCAGAGCTGGGCAGTAGCTAGCTACTTTTGTAGCTTAGCTACTAGCTTAGCTACATTTACCTTAGCTGTAGCTGTAGCTTAGCTAACTGTGAAAAAATATAGCTGTAGCTTATAGCTAGCTACTTTTTTTTCTATTAGCTTCAAAATAACAGCTTTTTGTAGCTTCAAGCTACTTTTTAAGCAGAAGGTCAACAAAGTACGCATGCGTACAAGCTAAACCCACACAAAATAATTATTTGTTGCCGGTTCTAACTGGCTCTAATACGCAAAAATACACAGTAGGTGCCAGATGGTATTTGCAATATTTGATATTTATGTACATAATAGTAAATTAACAATCATTATCACAAAAGACTGATCATATGACAATGGAAAATTTAATGATTTCATAATAATTTCAAAAAGTAGCTTTAAAATTTAACAGCTACTTTAACGAAAGCTTTTAGCTGTAGCTTAGCTATATTTTACAAAATATAGCTTATAGCTGTAGCTTAGCTACTTTTTTAAAGAAAAGCTGTAGCTGTAGCTTAGCTACTTTTTTTAAGTAGCTTGCCCAGCTCTGAGTATAATAATATATTATTCAACAATCGTGTTATGATACCTATTACTCATGAGGATCAAGTTTGCGACAAGAACCGTTGATGAATGCTGTAATTTATCCGAATGAGTAATAGTCATTTTACGCGAGATAAATACTCCAATGGAAATTACATTTTTAGTTCTAGATAAGTTTGTATTATTAGATGTTATATATGACGTGAACATCAATCTTTAATTGTATTGTTGAGCAACCTTAATTTGTTTGTAAATAACAAATTAATACTTACGGCCTTCGATGTGTTGTCATAACAACTTCGATGTGATTGGCCACAACCCATGAGTAATGAAATGCATGAATAATAATCATTGTCAAAAATGAAAAACGTATTTTTTACACCCAATTGAATATGACACTAATTAGTAAAAGAACGCTATTTCAGAGCTGTTTGCGATATCATAGATATGTCATTGTTTTTTAGTCTTAGGACGAAAATAACATTTGTAAATAAATAAATAAATATATTATCGCGCCTTTTACCCATTACTGGATGTGGCACTCTGCCTAGCAGATCTCGGTAAGTGATATATTTATGCGCATGAAGTGCGGTTATTAGCTGTCAAATCACGGTCCCCAAAAATGTTATTGGAAAGGGAGCCACAGCGGTAATTTGAATGTGATGAAAATATTTGTCGGCTGTGGGAATCGGACCAGGGTTCTCAGGATTCACCAACAGACTTGATACCACTAAGCCACCTACCCCATACTATCATGATAATAAAAATAATTTTGTCAATTTGTTTCAATTTAATTTGAATAAATCTGCGAAATTTTCTAAATAAGTGGGTAAAAAAATAATATATTTTAATCGGACTAAATTTAGTATTTCGGAAAACTTATATTTTTAGTCCTAATGAAACAAATAGCTATTTACTGCACCTCTTACAAAACTGTCATTGATCCTTTTATATTGTAGCTAATTATGATAAAAAAGAGCTCAAATGTTATATCCGTTTATTTTATAAATTAAAAATCGACAGCACCTACAAAAATATTGAAAAAAGTATTATTTTCAAATTCCAATGGCGTTGAACAATCAAAGTGACATGATCGCCTCAATAGAATAACAGCTGCGTATATCAGTAAGCAAAAAGTATGAAAATAACACAAAAATGCCAGGTTAAATTATTCTGGTATAGTCTGATTAGGGATCGAAAAATGACGTTTAAATTATTTTATGGTTGTGGTTTCCATTCTAAAGTGGAGGGTTTGTTCCAGGTACCCAGCTAAGTACTAGATTTGGAAATCCCAAAGTAACATTAAGATAGATGGGCCACTGTGGGAAATGAGAATAACAGAACAGAAGTGTATTGAAAATTTTAATACCGTTAATATTTTAGAAATAATCCATTACTTCTTGGAATTGCCATAAAGTTTAGTATAAAACCTAACCTACTACAGAAGAAAACAATTTTGCAAAAGAATATGTAGTAGATAATATGGCAACATCGTTTGGGCACACAATTTTAAGATTGCCTCCTTATTATTGCGTATTCAATCCGATTGAATTAATTTGGAGTAATTTGAAAAGGTCACTCCGGGCACATAATTCATCACCCCAACTAAGCGAAAGTGTTGTTACATTATTAAGAAATGAAACAGAAAAATGCGGATATGTGGAAGGACTGCGTGAATCATGTAAAAAAAATTGAATTAGAATATTTAAGGGAAGTTGAACCACTAATAATAAACTTAAACTCTGACGATTCTGATAGTGATGATTCTGAATAGATGTATAATATACAGGGTGGTGAACGCGATTCTCGAACATAGGGATTTAACATGTAAAATCACAATTTTGTAATTTCCTGTTTCCCTAATTATTTTAAGCAAAAAAGCTTTAGACAAAAGTTTTAGGGCATAACAATTTGCATCGAAGACAATAAACAAAATTAATTTTGCATGCTTCGTAACGGCACAAATTTGATCTGAAAATAACGAAAATAGCCTGAAAAATATCGATAGCCATGGAACTAAAACAAAATTAAACAAATGTTTGTCGTTTTCTGTCAAAATAAATGACATAATAAATAAAGAAATTATTTTGACAGATTATACGTCAAACATTTGTTTAATTTGACACTATGACAGATAAATTCGGTTGACGCCTATTCGTTCAGGGGAGCCGTGGTTTAGTGGTTAAAGTATCAGCCCGGAAAGCTGAAGGTCCTCGATTCGAGTCCGGGCGTCTCCCGAATTTTTCTGTCATAAACTTTTAATTTATATAAAAAGTTGTCATTAACATATCGATCAATGACAGATATTGATGGACTTACAAAATAGGAAGGTAATGAACTCATCATTCACATTTCTGTATGAAGGTTGTAAAGTTTGCCGGTAGATAGAGGCATGCTCGTGTAAAGTCTACACATTCCTGAAATTGTTTACGGAGCAGTAAGTTTGATGTTTGATGTCTGTTGATAAATGGTCTGGAACCAATGGTGCTTGAGCAACAGCAACGAAATTAGAGTTTAATGCCGCATTACTCTTTGAGATTACTTGAAAAAATATTATTTGCTGTGTTATTTTTGTTTTGTTACGAATTTAAATTGTTTTCATGTTGTTCCACATTTATTTTGAAACTTTAAAGAGCAACTTCAGATTATATTTTATTCGTGGAGTTGGAGAATTGTTTCTGACAGACTAAAAGTTTTTTAAGGAAGTTACATGTTTATAAATTTTTATTTGGTAATATTCTTCATTAAATATAAACTTTTTTATTCTTGTAAATTATCAAATTTCACAAACATTCCACCTCTTATTAAAGTCACCTCACAATATCTTCATTCACTTATCTTTAATAAATAAATAAATATAAATATATCATCATACCTTTCACCTCTCGTTGGATGTGACACTTTGCCGTAGCAGATCTCGCTATGTGATATATTTTGCACGTAAAGTGCAGTTACCAGCCGTCAGATTACGGCCTCCAAGGAACCACAGGGATAATTATAATGTTGTAAAAAGTGTTTATCAGCTGTGACTAGCGAATCGAGGCTTTCAAATCCACAGGTCGACTCGATACCACTATGGCTCCATCTTTAATTGCATCCCTAATAAGGATAGATAGCTCAGTGATATCAAGTTGCCCTATGAAATTGAGAACTCGAGTTCAATTCCACAACCGACGAACTTTATTTCACATTCAAATTATTCCCACTGGAATTTTCGGAGGCGTGTTTTGTTTTGACGACTGGTAACTACACTTCACGCTTATAAATATGTCACCTAATAGGATACGATAGAGTGCCACACCCAGTAATGGATAAAAAGTATCGATCAAAGAATATTTTTTCTACGCCATGTGCTTTAATTTACTTATAAATACGCTTATCTGTCCTTTAATAACAATCATTTAGACAAAGATTTTCGTTATGATTGTAGATTTTCATTATGACACGGTCTAATTGACTGCCCAGGATTTACTGTTTCCATTGGTGTCATAATTTGCTCAATAAAATAATAATATTTTTTTTTTTACATTCAAGACGACATTTATTATTTGAATCATTTGAACGATGGTGTGCTTAGCATTACAGAATTCGAATCCGGAGATACTGAGTTCAAATGGTTTTGTTCTACTATAAGCTGTAGGCTTCCTATACTGTAATTAGGATTAAGTTCCTGTTGTGTAAAGTAGCAAATAAATTCCAGAAAAAGAGCATAAAAAACGACGAAGCATTTCTAATTTTGTTTGCTCTAATATCTTATATTTCCAAGAAATGATTATAAAATCGCCAACTGTACCTCTCCTGATCTCTTTCTGACGAGTAGACAGCAATCATAATTTACTCTGTCAGTTTGTCCACCTGTCGTTGCACAACCAAAACATTCCACAGTGCTACCAACCTATCTCAGAGAAGTCCCCTACACCGGATGTGGCGTTGTGCCTAAATCGGATTAAGGGAAATTTATGCTCTAAAGTGCCGTGAACACCGAGATAAACTTTATGGGATAGTTGGGTTACCTGCGAGCGAAAAGTTATTTTAAAATGCGAATGCTGAAGTAATGCAATTAGGAAAGAGTAAAATGGAGCGAATTTAATTTTACGAGCGAGAGAAGTTTGCAGAGGAATTGTTTATTTTTAAATTGTTTTGATTTTACTTGTTCTAAAGTATTTGCTGCCTTTATATTAAAAAAAAATTCCAGAACTCAGCCAGTCTAAAATAAAATAAAATAAATATATCATCACGCCTTCTACCCATGACTGGGTGTGGCACTCTGCTAAAGCAGATCTCGGTAAGTGATATATTTTGCGCGTGAAGTGCGGTTACCAGTCGTCAAATCATGGCCCAGTCTACTTATCAGTAATTGCTTGTATTTTTGACAATTCATCATTTATTCAATTTGCACAAAAAGTCCCGTCTTCATGTAAGAAAAACAGCCCCAGAACATCTTGAGAAAAATGGAAATTGTTCACATTAATGGGGTGGCTAGCTCAGTGGTATGAAGTCGGTCTGTGGATCCTGAGAACCCTGGTTCGATTCCCACGGGCGACAAACAATTTCATAATTTCAAAAAATACCCCTGTGGCTCCTCCACCACTAATATATTTGGGGGCCGTGATTTTACGACTGCTAACCGCACTTCACGCGCAAAATATATCACTTATCGAGATCTGCTTCAGCAGAGTGCCACACCCAGTAATGGGTAAAAGGCGTGATGATATATTTATATTTATTTTATGTATATTAAAATAAAAAAACTTAAATGTAAGATTCACAATACGTATAACAAATTAAAGCTGTTGTAATAATGATAAGGGCAAAATAAAAGAGTGGATTGAAAAGTTCACGGCAGTATATAGAGAGAGCAACATTAGACTATCATTTATTTTTGTGACGTTAGGTGCACTGTAATTAAAGTTTCTGCAAAGTTTTACATTAATATTCAAACTAGTAATTTGTATCATTTTTTTTTTTAATAAAATGTAATGGGCATTTCAAGACTTTTTTGATTTTTTTATATATTAATTTCCGTATTAAAATAATTATACCCAAATTTTGTATTTTAAAAAAAAACTTGTATTAAGCATGATAAAAATATTTAAACTTTCGAAACAAATGAATATGACGTAGTTGCATCTTAGCTTAAAGAGAGACAGATAAGACAGAGATAAATAACACGTAACTGGTCGTTGTCAGAAGAATCCTCAAACAAAACATAACTAGACGGATAACATCGGCGTTTGTTGTGAGTCAGAAAGGGATAGAATAACTGGTTGGTGAGGCGGGTGCGCGGCAAGGAGCAACTTGCATAACATCAAAGTATACTCGCTCCTTGCCGCGCATCCGGCGGACCATCAAGTTATTCCATTCCTCTCTGCGTCACAACACTGCATTGACTTGAATACGGCATAATTCGTCTAGTATTATACGTCATTGGTAGAATCGTAGAATGCTGAATGCTTATTTCTTCTTCGTCTTCTTGAGCACCGACAAACGTTTCAGACAAAGCTCTGTGATTGGCTTAATGCAACTACGTCATTGCAATATGGCAGTGCGAACGTTTTAAATTATTCAACTTTAACTTTCATATTTCAGCAATAAAGATATCATTTATGGTATGATTTTATATTGTATTAAATATGATGTACGGTCAAGAATTTATTTTAATAAATATATATTAAAAAGCTCTACCACTTGAATCCCCCATTTCAAATAGTTATTTTTATAACAATTGCTGAAAAACTCTTATTAGTGCGGAAATCTGTACGTGCACGCATTCTTTTTCGACACGTGTTATAAACAACATGTTTTCTACAACTGATAATTTAGAAAATCATAAAAATATTATCAGGATTTATGAAATTTCAATTATATTGTTAGAACGATGCTTTATGGCGTAGCTATTTAGTTATATTTCACCAATTTCAAGTTAATTTCTTCAAAATACCTACTACAATAAATGATTCTACTTTATCATGGATATCTCTAGAGATAATTGAAGCCGCAGGTCAAACTACATTGGATCTATTCTTGGCAATGACAGTCAACCTGCTGCTGGTACTTCTAAAACCTCCGAAATTGTTGTTAATAATAGAACTGTTGATAATATGAATATGTACGGAAGAAATCAATGTTTCTATAGACAGTACAAAAGTATACACTACACATTATGTCAATAGAAGCAACTGTAACAACTGTTATTAATATACACAAACAATAAACGTTATGTATTTCACTTACTCTTTAAATAAAACTATTTATCAATATATTTTTCTGTCTTCGAGCTTTGCAACATTTGAAATAGAAATTGAGATTAGTTGGTTAGTACCTAAAATATGAACTGCAGCGCGAATCCGCGTGTAAACCGAGGCAGACGACATTCTGAATCCACCAAACACATTTCACAGACGAGGTGTACACAATATTTATTATGAAACTGCATCACATACATTAAAAAACAACAAAATATTAGTAATGCAAAATTACTTGTGAAATAATAAGATATTATTTTATAAGGAGCTAAAGTTACTTTTTTGGCGGACGGACGAGCACAGCGAGACCGACAAGTACAGATGAGGCACAAAAAATTACTTTCACTCATAGGCGGACTTTGGCCTAGGCTAGAGAGGCAATAGCCCAGGGCTTATAAATTTTAGGGCCTGGATTCAAACTTTTAGTTTAAATCATAGAAATATATATATATATATATATATATATATATATATATATATATATATATATATATATGCAGGATGGTGACCGCGAGTCTCGAACTTGGGTATTTAACATGTAAAATCATAATTTTGTAATTTCGTGCTTCCCTAATTATTTTAAGCAAGACAGCTTCAAATAAAAGTTGTAGGACATAAAATTCTGCATCTAATCCAAAATTAATTTTGCATGCTTCCTAACGGCACAAATTAGATCTGAAAATAACGAAAATAGTCTAAAAGCTATCGATAGCCATGGAATTGAAACAAAATTAAACAAATGTTTCACGTTTTATCTGTCAAAATTAATGACATAATAAATAAAGAAATTATTTTGACAGTTTAAACGTCAAACATTTGTTAGTTTTGTTTCAATTTCATGGCTATACTGGACGCAAAGATATAAGAAAATGGCTTTTAGACGCCCCTCACAGCATGTAATTAGTATAGACTTATCCCAGGATTAAACTGGTAGAAATGTGAAAAAAAAACAAAGCCGTATTATAATAATTATTTTATTTCTGTTAACATAATAAAGATGTTTTATTATTTATTTATGTATTTATTTACATGTTTAGTTTCAAATATAGTCAAAAGTCAGTGTTCAATAATAATATAATAACATGGATAAAAAAGAATAACAATAATATGAGCATGAAATAGTTTTAATTAATCTGTATTATCGTCATCTTCTAAGTCACTATCTGATGATTCATTAGAATTTATATTTATTATTAATTTGTTTACAATATTATTCACATGTAAATATAGATTTTTATGTCTATTGCATGTTGTACACACTTTTTCCAATCTACTTAATGCATCCCTTTGTTAACTGTAGCCAGACTCCCCGCTGAGGCCGGTAAAATCCACCTATTAAGAAGTCAACTCGATTTCTTATATCTTTGCGTCCATTATATCGATAATTTCATTATATTCAGATCTATTTTGTGGCGTTACGAAGGATGTAAAATTAATTTGGTTTATTGGGTTATATGCAGAATTTTATGCCCTAAAACTTCTATTTGAAGCTTTCTTGCTTAAAATAATTAGGGAAGCAGGAAATTACATAATTATGATTGTACATGTTAAATCCCTATGTTCGAGAATCACGGGCCCAAAATAAATATTTTGCCTAGGGCCCGAAATATTTTAAAACTACTTCTGCTTTCACTTCACATAAAATATGCTATTTTTACGTCAAATGCCGGAATATTTATTCAATTAAACATTTTCATGACATATAATTTATCAAAAAACTTTTTCAGCTGCTGATGAACCAATGAAACTCCTTGATTTTAACGAGTGTCAGAAAAAGTATTTATTAGAAAAGTCAAACTGTATTCTATGGAGATATGAAATGTCATCTTTTTCGAAAGTTTGAAAAAAAAATTGAGTTTGATGCCAAATAATCGATTTGCTTTTATTTATTTAAACCAATTTTAAAATTTAACTTTTGGCGCTGCAACTGGCTATTATACAAGTAAAACCTAAATTTAAAGCATTCTATAATAAAATGTTAGTGTTACTCTGCTTATGAAACTAGAGATTATTTTTGTATGATTCAAAGTAGGCACGGTTCTTGAGTTACGTGACTGTAAGGACACCTGTCTACCAAATTAAATTTCTAATTAGATTTCCCATATTAATATCGTGCCTCAGATCTCCAGAAGAAAGAAACATGTAATCAAATAAATATCTCAAAATAATTGAATTTCTAGAGCACGCAATGGCTGCTTTCGAAGAAGCTAATAAAGTGGTTAGATAAATAATCCATAAATGGCATTGGTCGCAATTCGATTAAACAAAAATGCGAAAATGAAAATAGGTTATCTTGTTATTCGTGTTTGTCGTCAATTATGTTTTCCGTTGGGGTTAGAATAAAAACTCTAGAAGCAGATAAGCTTAATTAGAGATGGTATTGATATTATAAGAGTCTGGCATTAATTAGTAATAGTAAATATAAAATAGAAATATGTAACATACACACAAAGAAATGGTGATTCCAAGAAAATTTTGACAATTTAATATTTTGCCAAGTACTGAATCGTTGCAAAATTAACAACTATGCCAGGACTATTCAAATCTTCTTTATTATCAAATATTTTATTTGTACAGCAATGTTCTTCATTTATATTGCAAATTAAATATTTAGACGGAGTGAATTAAAAATATTGATCATAGATATCATGAGAAGATAGTTTTTGCTTCTTCAAAAATTATCAAATTATATAAGACAAAAATACCTGTTACAGGAAATTAAATCTGTTTTTATATTTGGTATTTTATAATTATATAGGGGTAGCTAAAACAAAATTTAAATTATATGACATTTTCACTGTCGTAACTCATTCCTTTATTTTTTCTTCGAATTAATTATTTAAACATTTAGCGTTCAATCATTTCATATTTAAAGTGATCAACTTTAATTAAATATTTTATTTTTTTCCAGTTAAGAATGGATCATAAAATAAGATAGAACTAATCACTATTGTCCTCTGATTGGTTGAAATATAAACGAAGATTACAAAGCAAAAAAATGAAAATACGCCTTAAGTAGTAGTGACAGATGTCTGACATTAACTTTTAATTAAACAAGTGATGCAAAAAAAATAATTGACTCTTTAGTTGAAGAATTGTTTAAATAGGGATTATCTGAAACTTATTGAACCGTTAGTTACTTATGAACCGATAAAACTTTCATACAATCCATTATATGGATAATAAAAAAAAATGCAATAATGGCATCAAAATTTAAATAATTTATGGGGTAATGGTACAGTGGTAGCAAGTCGACCTGTGGATCCAAAGAACCCTGGTTTGATCCCCGCAGCCGTCAAAACATTTTCACCAATTTAAAATTACCCCTGTGGCTCTCCCACCACTAACATCTTTGGGGGGCGTGATTTGACGGCTGGTAACCGCACTTCACGCGCATAAATATATCACTTACCGAGATCTGCTTCGGCAGAGTGCCACACCCAGTAATGGATAAAAGGCATGATATATATTTTTTTTATTTATTTAATACATGTAAAACCGATCACATGCACAATGTCGTCTACTCTATTCTTAACTGAAATAGAGTGTAGATAATAATACAGGGTGATCAAAAGGAATTGTTATAGTTGGCAATACAATTTCAGAGATCTTTTTATTCCACAGTTTTAAGTAATAAAAATACTTTAGAAATAAATGTAATAATAAATGTACTCAAATTTAAATTTTAAATGTCACTGTCCACAACAGGAAATGAATTTATATATCAGGCTTACCAATTTCAAGTAGTTTTTTTTATTGCCAACTGTAACAATTCTTTTTGATCACTCTGTATATAGATTTATAATTGTCCTAATTTGACTGCCATTTTGACATTTCATAGTTATTTTCTTTTAATTATCATATTTTTCAGTAAAATCTATAATGGGAAAAAAATTATACAACACTCAAACTTTTAGTGCTTTACAACATCATCATCATTATCTGCTTGACGCAGGTTCTAAATGCCTTCGCCAACTTCTTCTACTCATTGCCAGCCTCTTCATTTCTACATAACTTCTTCCTTCTGCCAGGTTGTCTACCATCTTCCTCCTCCTCCTCCTGTCTCTTTTACCTTCTCTTTCTACCGTCCCTTCTATTACATCCTTTATTAGAATGGCCCAAACACATTCTCTTCCTTTTTAAAATAGTCTCATGCAGTGCCCTTTTTTCACTAGTTCGTTGCTACCTCTATAAAACCACTTAATACCAATCATTCTTCTCCATATTCACATTTCCATGGCATCAATTCGTTTTCTTTTCCTGTTTTAAATCACTTACTGATCTTCTATTGTATTTAATACACTATTTAAGTACAATTAAATGATTCCTAGTATTGCAAACGATCTCGACTGTTATTCTCATCAACAGCCTACTTGTTTCAAGCATCTAATATCATCGTACCACATTACATGACCTAGCCTCTTTACACACACAGAGACGCATACAAACAATCGCAGCAGCCAATCACATATCACACGCACATCACATCAGACATCAGGCAGGCCGTGCCCTTGTTGTCTGTTCAAATAGCCTGTTATTACATTGTGATTACGCTGTCATGTCACCCATGGCTTGCTTGGATCATGCGGGTAACGCCATGAGCTTGATAGAAATATATTGTAGAGATGAGAGATGGAATTTATAATTGTTTTGATTTAACGGGAAAGGATTTGGAACATAGTTATACAACTTACCTAACTTGTGCTGTCGAGGCAATCAGTTTTAGATCTCTTAAAGTGTACCATGAGAGGGTGGAATTATGGCGTACATTTCTGAATTTATATGACAAATCTTAAATTTGGAAAAAGAAGCATAATGTGGATTATAAAAGACTTGCGAGGTACTACCCAAAAGTTCCCGAACTCTGTATGTAACTCTTCTAACTACTGTAGTGCACCGATTTGCCGCTAGATTTCAGCACTAGTACATCTCCCAAACCCTTCCTTTCGTTTTCACAACATATTGCGTTCTTTTGTCGTATCAGTGTGGTGATATATGTGTTACTGTTTAATGTGTTCTGCGATAGCGTGATGAGCGATTTGAAAGAGCAACGTATTTGCATCAAATTTTGTTTCAAACTCGGGAAAACGGCGATCGAAACTGATGAAGTTGTATAAAAAAACCCAAGCCTTTCAATGGTTTAAGAGCTTCAAGGATGGGTGCGGAAGACGATGAGCGCTCTGTGCGTCCTTCAACTGGAATTAATGAGCATTTAAATTTTTCCTTCAACTGGAATTAATGAGCATTTAAATTTTTATATACAACCAAGGAAAATGCTACTTAATATTACAAATTTGTAGAAATCAGTCTATACAAAGACTAAATTTTGACATTTATTATTTTGTTGATTGACAGTTTACAAATTAGACTTTCAATTTTTTTTTGTATTTTAAATCAATCTTATTAGAATAATTTTACCTTTTAAGTTTTGCTATACATTTCAAGGATAATATTACACCTTTTTTATGTTGTACTAGTACTGTCCTTTAATTTATGTACAATAAATCGGGTGGACTGATGCGCTATTAACTTTAGCGATTATTTTTTACAGGGAGTAATCCTGACCGATAAATAATAATGGGTAACTTTAGCAAATTATGTAATCTTTGCTTCGGTAGATAATTATATGGGTTCAATTCAGCACTTTTAGTCCAAAAACATAATTTATAATTAGGTATTAGATGAATATTTCAAAATGTAATGTATAATCATATCTGGTACCTAAACAAGCAAATATAACTGAATACTGAAGAACGTTTACATGCAATTATTTTTTTTACCGGGTAGGTGGGTTCAATGGTATCAAGTCGGTATGTGGATTCTAAAAACCCTGGTTCGATTCCCACAGCCGACAAACATTTTCACCACATTCAAATTCCTCATGTGGCTCCCCACCAATAACTGCTTTGGGGGCCGTGATTTGACGACTGGTAGCTACAATTCACGCGCAGAAATAAAACATTTACCTGCTTCGGCAAAGTTCCACACCCAGTAATGGGTAAAAAGCATGACATATTTATTTTTTATTTTTATTATTTAGTATACATTTTTTTTTTTTAATAGAATGGTATAGAAATAGCAGATTAAATTTGTTTTTTCATTTCATCCGACTAAATATACAGAGCATTGCAACGAAAAAGGATTTCTGATCTTTATCTTAGTGAATTTTTATTTTGAACTCGTTAATTTTCTGTAGTCAAAGAAAATATGCCAAATTATTATTTTCATAAAAATATTTTATAATCTGTTGTATATTTTCAACCTTGAACTTAAAACATATATGTTACCTGAAAAGTATGGAATGCAATATTAAATTTTGCCAATAGTAATTTTATTGGCTTGCGTGTGTGGAGTTTGTTTAAATCATGAGCGATGTGAGTTTTGCCAAGAATATATTCAGTATTTAAATAAATGTATGAAATTCTGAATAATTTGAGCTGAAATCGAATATAACGGCTTACATGTCTGGAACATGTGTTCTTCGGACTTTGGATTTATTTATTAAAAGTACGACCGAAACTAGCCTCTCCTCTCATAAAAATGACCGGTAAATAATACATGTTTTGCATTTGAAATTTTGTACATTACCTGCATTTTTTACTTTGCTGGTAACATGTAGGTATAAACATGATATGTTTCAATATAAGAAAGACTCGGGAAATAACGAGAGATGAAAAGTTTAGAATGAAAAGTAAGAAATCAAGAAATAGATGCAAGAAATAACTTTTCTCCTCAATTTCCTTTCAAATTTGCTTATCACGAAAATAGTGATATCGATTTTATTTTTGTCTCAATCGATTTCTTGAGTCAAATTACATTGTCCTAATGTACATACCTATATTTTGAAGAACTAAATTTTCATTAATTTTCTTTCCTTCAAAATGAAATGCTAAATAAATTTTCCGAGGATGAAACCTAGAGCTAAATCATTTTCTCAGGTCAAAAAACATTTGAATACCAAGTTTTATCATATTCGTTGAAACCGATTCCGAGATCGTAGACACACACAGCCAAACAAGAATTACTCGTTTTATGTTGGAATAGGTGATGGGCAAAATAATAAACCAAGAGATGGAGGTAAATATATATGTATATTTGTCAACGTATTCTCTACAACTGACTACATGTTATGAATGAGAATAGTTTTAATATCTATTACAATATTATATAATCTATACAATTATTCAAATCAATTAGTATTTAATTGTTTATTATTATTTTGTATAACCCACTTATATTATGCTATAAACCCAACATTTTAAAATATAGATTTATGATAACAATAAATCTCTTGTTTCAAAAAGATCATTGTTTTGATGTCAACTTCAGACCAAATTGGTAGCACCGTAAGTGAACAAAATAGTTTTGTAAACACTTGTCTTCATTTCAACCTTGTGATAGTTGATTCAAGTTGACAACCAACGCTTATTATGCGTTCTATAAGTAACTATCAAATTACTGATTTCGAAAAGTGTTGTATAATAATTTTTGTGGTTTAGAGAAACATCTTGGCTTCATGCTAATACGAGTATGTTCGTAATTAACTAATCGCTTCTACGAAAATGTCTAAATATTTGTGGCATGATGAACAATTTCATCTACTTTTCCAATTAAAACTAAATGAAATTGTTCACTCAACACTTGCACTTCATAAATCAAACCTACATGCAGACTATAGTTAATTCCTCCGAATTGTGTTTCAATGTCATGGCCGAATTTTTTACATGCCATCATGCTATAGGTATTTTCCTAGTTAAATGGTTACACAATTGTAAGAAAAAAATCTTTCCTTTCATTAAAGATAAAACGATGGCTTGCTGTTGTTGACTTCTAGAGCTTCTGGGTTTGATTCTAGTTTTTAGACAGGCAGCCTTGGCACTTAAAAATGTAAAAAGCACTAAATATTACATATAAGAAAGATAAATAAAAATAAATAAATATATCATCACGCCTTCTACCCATTACTGGGTGTGGCACTCTGCCGGAGCAGATCTCGATAAGTGATATATTTTATGCGTGAAGTGCGGTTACCAGTCGTCAAATCACGGCTTACAAAGATGTTCATGGTGGAGGAGCTACAGGGGTAGCTTTTGAAATTATGAAAATTGTTTCATAATATAAGAAAGATAAATAACCTCAAATTATATCACGTGATATCTGTCATCCACTGTATAAAAACGAGATAAAACTTAAATATATCATCACGCCTTCTACCAAGGACGTTTAAAGGAGGGGATATGGCATTCAAGTCAAGACTGTGAGGCTCGGCAGATTGACAGAGACAGAAGTATTATTTTCTGTACCGTGCTTAGCCTGCTATTGATTGGCATGTGTCATAAAGAGATTTGAAATTTAAATAGACAGAACAGAATCATTCTCTTTAAAAGATTATACATTTTTACAAGGAAACTGAAATTATAAACACTTTGTTACCATTTTATCCACAAAAATTATGTCCAATTCCATACAACACAAAAATTGAAACACAAATGACACTTCGTGGTAATGTTTACATAAAACAACGCTCCCTGACAACGTCTAAACGTCACTTTTCTTACATAAAAATTCAAAATATTTGAAATAAGAAGAGATTTGGCTAAGCACGGTGCAGAAAAACTATTGTTGTTTCTTTCCCTTGCCCAAGCCTCACTTCAAACAATGCTACAGTATCGTCATGCCATATCCCCTCCTTTCAACGTCCTTGCCTTCTACCCATTACTGAACCGAGAAAAAAAACTTGCGTTACAAGCAAGAGGTCGTGCTTTTAAATTTCGCTGACCTGAGGGGTTTGGATTCCCCTATAAGCTGTAGCCCCACCCCCCTGTACTGTATAGTAATTGGGATTAGGTTCCAGTTGTGCAAAATAACAAATAAATTAATAAATAATTCGTTTCTTTAAATTCGACTATGGTCGCAGACTACTTTAAGCTATTGCATTTGTTTGTGGTAAAAGACATGCATTACTCATTTTGTTTTTATTATTTACATTCCCATCTCAAGAACAAGAATGTATGTCATTTGTTTATGGTTGCGGTGTCATGGTTTCAATGATGACGTTACTGTCTTCGTGTCTTCCCATTTAACATGTTCTCAATTAAAACTTAAACCAAAAGTAACAAGTATTCAAAGTCAGTGTTAATTTTAATTATCTTAAAATACTAGTAATAATGATGAAGTGTTTTTTTTAATTACTTTAGATTTATATTGCCCTTGAATAGGTTCAGCTCAATTTTATTTGCAAAAAATGCTTGGATAATTTTCTTATTATTAATTAATTAATTAATTATAAATAAACTTAGTTTATTTTTACACTTTCGTAATGTAATATTCGTTATTTATTATACAGGGTGATCAAAAGGGATTGTTATAGTTGGCAATACTATTTCAGAGATCTTTTTATTCCACAGTTGGCACAACGTCAGGTAAAGGCGGAAATACTAATTGACATTTGTAATAAATACAAATAGGTTATGTCAGGAGACTAACAGCTAATAGAATTTTGACTTTTTAAGTAATAGAAATACTTTAGAAATAAATGTAATAATAAATGTACTTAAATTTAAATTATAAATGTCACTGTCAACAACAGGAAATGAATTTATGTATCAGGCTTACCAATTTCAAGTAGTTTTTTTTATCGCCAACTGTAACAATCCCTTTTGATCATCCTGTATATAAATACTTAGAATAAAATACAAATAAATATATCATCACGCGTTTTACCCATTACTGGGTGTGGCACTCTGCCGAATCAGATCTTGTAATATATTTATGCGCGTGAAGTGCGGCTACCAGTCGTCAAATCACGGCCCCCAAAGATGTTAGTGATGGAGGAGCCACAGGGGTAATTTTAAATTGGTGAAAATGTTTTGTCGGCTGTGGGGATCCACAGGCCGACTTGATACCACTGAGCCATTATCCTATTTATATTATATTTGTAGACTATAAAGAAAGATTTTTATTACGAATATTTTTACCTGAAATATGTATTATATTTTTTATGAAATCGCTGAATTATGTTACATTTAATAAATAATAATTAGGTTAATTACATGTATACTTCGATTACAATCAAAATAAACTTGCCAGTAGATGTCTCTACAATCGTTCGTAGCCCATTTTAACGTAGGGAAATAAAAGATTTTTTGATAGTTTAAAAAATAATTACGTCAGACTGACGTCCACAAAATGTCACATGTCAGATGGCAAGCTGTCGACTTTTATTTTTAAGTGCATTGTCACTTGTATTTTTATCTGCACGAAAATATTGCGCTTCCGTATCAATTTTTGACACTGACAACAAAACAAAAGACAAATGACAAATTTAGTATTAACTTTAGCATTTTGACGTTTAAGCCAAACCAATCACAATCATGGAAATATACTTCCTATGATATAAATACTGCATTCTTAGCGAAATCAATTTGTAGGTTAGTTAAACTTATAAATAAATCCTAGCTAAAGTAGTACTTTTCAATACGATTTTACGAAATTATTTCCGTACGATGTCTGGATTTCAATTTAATATCAATTTAGTTTTCCTCTCTTTCTTCTTTTTTATAGGTTAGCTAGCTCAGTGGTATCATGTCGGCCTGTGCATCCTGAGAACCCTGGTTCGATTCCCACAGGTGACAAACAATTTTCAGCATTTTAAAACTACCCCTCTGGCTCTCCCGACACTAACATCTTTTGGGACCTTGATTTGACCCATTTACTGAGATCTGCTTTGGCAGAGTGCCACACCCAGTAATGGGTAGAAGGCGTGATGATATATTTATTTATTTATTTATATATTTTTAGCTTGAGTGAGACTGAAACTCCCTCTCCACTAATATCTTTGGAGACCGTGATTCTACAATGAAATAAAATGGTATTAGTATCACATTCGCATATTCGCAGCCCGAAAACAAGTACCAACAAATTGTAAAAACTCAAAATGCATTTGTGCGTATTTACTTTGGCTACCCCTGGCATAGTTGCAGTGGTACAGGTTATGTTGATTTATGTTTGCCAGCCGGCATTCATGTAACTGTAGTTAAAAATAAAAGTGTTTTTTTTTCTGTACTTTCTTCAAGCGCCGAGTGGTAGAGGTTTAACGTAGAACGGACGCTTGGAGAAAAAGAACCTGTCTGTCGAGTTCCGTGAACTCTAGTGCAACACGCGGTTTGTTGCATAAACTGTATTAATAGACCATGCTGGATAGCGGTATCGCTATCTCGGTTTGTTGGTACAGTTTGCTGTATGTTTATGTTGCAAAAACACTGATAACTAATTTGAACTGGTGTTTCCATCTACGAAAAAGTTTCCGAATAAATAAAAACTATTACATCAAAATATGTCAGCTCTAGAAATTAGAATAAATACGATGCGTGCTTTATTTCGTAAGGGAATGATCAGTTCGTGTTCTAACATCTTAATATTTGATGCGTAAATTGATTCACATTTATAATGCTCGGTTTATGGAAAGATATAAAAAATAATAATTAAAACCATTTTTTTTTAAAGTTCTGTAAAAATTTATTTAATTCGACGTTTCGGTACACTAAACGTGTATCTTTGTCAGGAAAATAAAAATGTTAAATCATCAAAAGTAACTTTAAATTTAATAAGTAACTAAGAATTCATTTTAGTTTTTCAATCGCCGGTTTACTTTCGATTAATGTTAATCATGATTAAATAATAATGGTAAGCAGAGCTGGGCAACCTACTTAAAAAAAGTAGCTAAGCTACAGCTACAGCTATTCTTTAAAAAAGTATCGGAACTACATTTTGTCAAATATAGCTAGACTACAGCTAAAAGCTTTCGTTAAAGTAGCTGTTAAATTTTAAAGCTACTTTTTTCAATTATTGTGAATTAATTAAATTTGCTATTGTCATATGATCAGTTGATCAGTCTTTTGTTATAATGACAGTTAATTTACTATTATGCACATAAATATCAAAAAATCGCAAATGGACAAATGTACTGTTAATTTATGATGCTATAATTTTTATTTATATCGGAATAAATTAACAGTCACATTAACAGAAGACGTCTAAACAGTTAATGTTTAGTTCATCTAATATTTAATACAAAAGTAGGATAGGTTAAGAACAAGTGAAAAATTAAATATGTTAGATTTAGGGCCAAATTCATAGTCGTGACTCACCCTCACTTCATTCTTACCTCACACTCAAAGTCGAAGTAACTAAGGCAACTAACTCAAAAATGTGTACAATTTGAGTTAGTTGCCTTAGTCACTTCGACTTTGAGTATGAGGTAAGAATGAAGTGAGGGTGAGTCATGACTATGAATTTGGCCCTTAAACTTTATAATATCTTGTTATCCTACAGTTATAGAAAACAATAAAGAAGATACAATTCAAAAACAAAACAAAAATTAAAAGGTATTTCTTAATGAACAGTGGTAGCTTTAAGCTAAAAAAAGTAGCTTTGGGCTACAAAAAGTAGCTTTAAGCTAAAAAAAAGTAGCTTTAAAAGTAGCTTCAGTTGTTATAACAATATTTTTAAGCTAAAAGAAAAAACATAGTTCGCTACAAGCTGTAGCTATATTTTTTTCACATTTAGTTAAGCTACAGCTAAGGTAAACGTAGCTAAGCTAGTAGCTAGCTACTGCCCAGCTATGATGGTAACTATAGTTTCCATTATTATTTAATCATGATTAACATTAATCGGTGCTTGAAAAACTGGCCCTAAAAGAATAAATATGAATTATATTTACCACTTAGTTAACTTATATTATTTCAGATAGATTAAAGAACATAACTAAATGAACTAAATTAACCAAACTGATGCACTTATTGGAGTAGATTTCTTCCAGCTAAATCCAATTCACTAATACTGGGTTGCAAGAAAAACACAAAGAGCTCTTTAGTTAAAGAATTATTTATTTAGCAACAGTATCAATAGCGATTTTCTAAAATTTATTGAACCGTTAGTTGCTGATGAACCGATAAAACTTTCATGCAACCCAGCATAAATCTAGTACTGAAAATAAAGTAAACGATGTTAAGCCAGTCAAAGAAATTAGTGATCTGGTTCAGTAAGTGTAAGTTAGATCTGATCCAGATGGCAAATAAAATACTCCTGATAAGTGACATACGATTGCACTATATTTGTTTATGTATGAAATTTAACTTCATGCTCTGTATTTAATTATTTCAAAGTTAAAAACTTGGCACAAATTTTAAAAAATTTCTAGCATAAACACTACCAGCTTAAATTTTAGGTTAGTTCTTTAAGATATGTACTGTTGCATGAAGTTTAAGTTCTATGGCACGGCATTTAAAAATTAATATATCATCACACCTTGGCTACTGCCAGTAATAGGTACTGGCAGTAGCACTGCCGTAGCAGATCTCGGTAAGTGATATATTTATGCTTATGAAGTGTAGTTATCAACCATCAAATTACGGCTCCAAAAAATATTAGTGGAACGGAAGTCACAGGGTAATTTTAATGTGGGGAAAATTGTTAATTTGAATTTGCTGATGTAGAAACAATATGTGTAAAGGTAATTGCTTTTTTTTAATCCAGCATCGTTCTTCAAAGCAGATTTGCAACTTATATCAAGCTTTGAGAATAATTATCGTCTTTTTGTTTGATGTTTTCGGTATCGTTAAAATCAAAGACGTTCCTTTTAGGATGATATTGATGACGTCTAATATACGACTGTAGATCTCAAGGTCATTTCAAAATGTGCGTTGCTGCTCTGCTCAAATGGATTTATAAGATAGTGGCATAAGTATAAAAATAAAAATCATAAACTCTAAATAGATAAATTATAAATGCTACATAAAAATAAAAGAATAAAACTAAGATACGAGAACGCATAAACAATTAAATTCCTAGCCTAACCTGATAAACTCGTGTCCAACAGACTCAGACCATTAAACTCGTATTTAACCAGTAGTTTGGACCGAAGTCCGTAGCACATAATTTTGACTGCTCCACTGCTTGAGTTTATTATTATAAATTAAAATTGTTATTATTATTGTTAATAAAATTAGAAAGTAATATTACCAAATATTAATTTCCATTATTTTTTGTATTTGACACTTGGCAACACTTCGTTTTGTATCCCCTATCGCTATTCGTGTAGAGGGGTAGCAACAATTTAAAAAAAAAACTATTTTTCAAGTTTTGCAGATTGGTAATTAGCTTTTTTTAATTTATGTGCAACATCGAGTTGAGCTGGTGTAGAGCAATAAAAATTGGACTGCTGAAAACCACTAGATTTGAACACATTTTTGACTAGAATTGATTAATTCTTTAATTTATTATTTCTGTGTGCTGTGTAACATTTAGGTAATATTTTTGTATCGCATTATAATTAGTTTAAAATGCCTTAAAGATATTTCTTTAGATAATTTCTGTTAGTTCTGTGGTAAATGTACTAATCTCATCTTATTATTTATGGGGTAGGTGGTTCAGTGGTATCGAGTCAGCCTGTGGATTCTGAGAACCCTGGTTCGATTCCCACAACCGACAAACATTTTCACCACATTAAGATTATCCTTGTGGCTCTCTCTCCACTAACATCTTTGGGAACCGTGATTTGACGGCTGATAACTATACTTCACGCGCAAAATAAATCACTTACTGAGATCTGCTTCAGCAGAGTGCGACACCCAGTAATGGGTAAAAGGCGTGATGATATATTTATCTATATTATTGGATCACAAATTGTGAATGTTTCAATTTTTGTTATGGTTTTATTCTGAAATGAATCGTTCATCGAAATTGCCAGTAATAATCACTTTTATGTGATATATTTTATCAAATTTATCGTTTTCCAACCGCAGTAAATTTATTTTATGATTAATTTCTCGGAAAGTAACAATTTTACAATCGGACATTATATTTTTATACATTTATATCAAATATATTCCCATTAAAAAAGCAACAAAATCGTTTTTAAAATTTGTCACTGTATTATAAAATTAATCATATTTTCAACGATTATCATATTAGGCATTTTTAGAATAGTTTCTAAAGACGGTAGAAAAACTGTAATCCGACAATTTATATCTGTCAGGTCGACAAAAGTCTCCGGTAAAATTTGTAAAGCTTCAGACAGAAACCACGTGACACATATTTTTATTTTATAATAACCAAAATAAATAGCACCCTTTCATCGTACGCGAAGGAATTTTATCGTAGGCGTGGTTTCTTGGAACCGGCTGCACCAGTTTCAGTTTCGTTTCGAGCGCACAATTATGCTTCTATGCTTGGTTCGGAATCTTTATAATACACGAGGTCGCACCGAGGAAGCGACACCAGAAATTCAGTCCAGAAAAATACCTTAAAGCAGTGGCGTACCTAGGGAGCGGCGGTGGGTGCGGTCCGCACCGGGCGGCACATATGTTGGGGCGGCATTTTTAATTATTGCTAACTCAAAACTCGACTAACTTGGCTAATATATTATAATGAAAGCAATATAATACTACTTTCGCAATAAATTTAGTTTTTCGCTGTAATGAAGTAACATGAGTGTTATTTATAAAGCAACGTAACGCAACTTAGGCTGTTGCTACATATACTTTCTTCATATACACATCATAAGAATGACTTATAAAACTATAATTGTGCAGTGGCGTACCTAGAGGGGAGCGGTGAGTGCGGTCCGCACCGGGTGGCACATTTTTTGGAGCGGCATTTTTTATATTTAGTTTTAGTTGTAAAAAACAACTTGTTCACTTCATAAGTTTACTATTCGATTTCTACGAATTATGAATTACTATATGATTTCGAATATTTTTCTTCATCGTCAAGTCAATGTAGGGTTGAAAATATTATCTCGAAAAATTACTTTATTATGCCATCCAATGGTAAAAAAAGTTCCCCACCTATAGTTTGTCTCAATTACAATTATTTATTTATGTTTATTATTTTAATGGGGTAATGGCTCAGTGGTTTCGAGTTGGCCTGTGAATCCTGAGAACCCCGGTTCGATTCCCACAGCCGACAAACAATTTTCACCAAATTAAAATTACTTCTGTGGCTCCCCCACCACTCACATTTTTGGGGACCGTGATTTGACGGCTGGTTACCGCACTTCACGTACATAAATATATCACTTACCGAGATCTGCTTCGGCAGAGTGCCACACCCAGTAATGGGTAAACATCGTGATGATATATTTATTTTATATTTACTTTTTAATTTATAAAAACCACCATTTGATGGACTTAGAAAGGACGGCAAATTGGAGACCGCCCTGGGCGGCAAAAGTTCTAGGTACGCCACTGCCTTAAAGGTGTATGTAAATTCGAAGTAGGTATGTAAATTTATGTGGAAATGAGACTTCTCTTCTTCAATAACAATAAAAAGTACGTTTTAGACGGTATATTCGGCATATTTTATTTTATTTTCTTAAAATTGTTGAGTGGAATATCTCAATAAGAATGCTAGTAGCAAAATTTGAAACTAAGAAAAATGAGCATTTTCATAAGATTTGTATATATATATATATATATATATATATATATATATATATATATATATATATATATATATATATATATATATATATATATCTTCTTCTTCTTCTTCTTTAATGGCGCTACAGCCCGAGTCGGGCCTGGGCCTACCGGGCACACCGAGCCGCAGTTTTTACGCTGCCGTACTGCCGGTTTTCTGAGTCAATGTTACTTACTTTTAAGGCATATGTATAAGTAACTAGCTTATAGCGCCCGAGTATGATTAATACAAGTAACTGTATTTTTTATTTTAACGACAAATCATACTTTGTCGACAGGCGGATTCGAACTGACGAACCTTGGTTCGGATGACGTCACAGCATGTTAATGTGCATTAACACGCTCGGCCATCGCGCCTGTATATATATATATATATATATATATATATATATATATATATATATATATATATATATATATATATATTATCTTATTATATATATATATATATATATATATATATATATATATATATATATATATATATATATATATATCGGACAGCCTGTGTATATAAATTTTTTAAACGCATGTTTTGCGGATGCAAAAACCCCGTATTTCTCATTGCAAAACCAGAAAAGAAAAATTCCAGTTCACAAATGTGACACATTACCCCAACCAGAAAAACCAGTAGTACGTCCCTGAAACTTGAATGAATGCGTTGTCATAGTAACGGCTCTATACGCAACGGGGTCAAACGTCCTATCGGTTAAAACTTATCACTTGACGACACCTCTGTGATAAAGGAAATGTTTTTAATAGGGCCCGATGTTTGTGAAATGCGTTATCATCAATTCAATGAAGTAAATAATCGCTGTTTATTTGATAGTAGAGTGTTGTTATGTAAAGATTTGTAAACAAATTATTTAATAATTATTGTTTGTTAAGATACATATTTATTAAGCAATTTAATACATTACGTTACATACTAATAAGAGATATTTGACTGATTGGTTATGATATGACATATTTGTGTGCTTACGACGCAATTAACAGGAAGAAGAGCTCGGAAAGTATGTGTAAGAGTAATTTAAAATGAATCTCTACAAAATTGATTAGAGATAATGAGTAACTTATCGTAGGTAGCCTTGAAAACCGCAAAATGTTGATAGATTTATTGTCATTTAAGGTGGTACTATCATGGAAGCATTTAACCCGGATTTTAATGAAATGTAAATATGTTATTTTCCATGTGTTTCTGCACTAGTATGCAATTTTTTTTTTAAGTTTACCGTTGTTGAACTGATTAATGTAAAGTTAAAGTCGACCAAAAATGCATTGGCGTTATAGGAACTGTACCTCGCGAGTCAGCTTACTGCATAATAAATTTATATATTGTAGTTATTTTTTAACAAAAAACTAACACACAGTACTTCATGTAAAGATAAAGGTATGAGAATTAAAAAATCCATGCCTTACCTGATTAGTTTCAACGAAATTGACGATGAAAGTTGGATATTCTACGATTTTCAATGAAACTGTCAGAAATGCTTGGCAACGTTGTACGGGTAGACATAGGTGGTCGCACGCGTAAACAGAGATGGTCGCACGAATGACGAAGCAAGAACTATGAAAGTTATTATTTCAGTAAAATATATTAATTTTAATACAAAAAAAATATTACAGCATTTTATATTTATTTATTTGTTGTTACAGTTGATAATAATTACTTTGGTGCATTTTTCTCATTTTTCTTATGAACTGTCAACAGGATGTATCGATAATACAGTTACGTTTCGTATCGACTGGTAATATCATGCTTCTTGCAGTTCTCGCCTTGTTGTCATAGCTTCTGCTGTGTAAAATCTTACACTGCTATTGGTTGGCATGAAACATTCACTTCCAAAATTTTGTTATGTTACTGAATTTCATAAACTAGTTAAATAGTTTTATTTAATATATTCAATGTTATTGTTAATTATACGATATTTGCAGCGAAATGTTAATTCTTTTAATAACCTATACCGTACAAAAATGTAATAATTATTTTTATAAAATTTTTAGGTTACCTATACTTTTGTATGAGACTGTCATGATAGAACCACCTTAAAATGAGAAAATATGTCTTTTATTGCTTTCACATAGAAAAATATATACAAAATTATATGGTATACCATATTTTGTATCCAGCATTTATTTATAAAAAAATAAACTAATTATGTTATTAAATCTTTTACCTCGTTTTATACCTATTACAAAATATTAAAACTTGCATTTCTTAATTAACAAGCAAGAAGTCGAACATTCAAATCTCACTGACTTCAACTTATATCCAAAAATACGATTGGGTTTGTGTAATTTGGATTCCAGTATAAGCTGTAGGCCCCCTGTACAGTAATTGGGATTCTGTTTTCGTTGTGCAGAGTAACAAATAAATAAGTAATTATATTACTCACCAAGTTCATCATTTGTGTATACCAAGAACAAATAAAGTATGTTTATTTTTTATGGAGTAGGCACAGTGGTTATCGTGTCGGCCTGTGGATCCTGAGAACCCTGGTTCGATTCCCACTGCCGACAAACATTTTCACCACATTAATACTACTCCTGTGGCCCCCCCCTCCACAACATCTGTGGGGGCCGTGATTTGACGGCTGGTAACCGCACTTCACGCGCAAAAATATATCACTTATCGAGATCTGCTTCGGCAGAGTGCCACACCCAGTAATGGGTAGAAGGCGTGATGATATATATTATTTTTTTTATTTTATAGAAACAAACGTGATGGATAACAATTTATCACCAAGCGTTACAAGTTTAATCTCTACCTAAACTTAACAAATATATTAAATTTTGTATTTTTTGGACATCTTTGTATTTATTAGTCTTATGCTAAATAAATGAACATAATTATTTTTATTAATAACACTTAATTATTCTATAAATTCGAATCGATGCTTTTGTAAAAATTTTCGTTTTCTATTAATTTCACGCAAATACGAGGGCGTATCTTTATATTATCTGTCTAGTCATGAAAATAATAGGATCATTAAAAACATCTTTTTAGATTTCTTCAACACTTATTCACTTATGCCTTTTTTTCCTAATTATTATCATATACCATTACAACAAAAATCCTTGGCTAACTATGCAAAAATTGTTCAATAGTTTCTTTGAATGCTTCAACAGAAGCAAATAGCTTTGCCCTGAGACATTTTTTTAACTTTTTAATAAAATCTGATGGCGCTAAAACAGGGTTCCATAAATCCACAGTCATTGATTAGTTGCTGAACTTTATATACTCAATGAACCCGAGAATAATCGTAGCTCATTTTATCAACAAATAAACCTTCACAAATCTTTATAAATCACACAAATTAAATAAAACTTCGCACATGTACCTGTAAATGTCACAGCTATTTTATAATAATTTGTTTGACATCATTGCTGCTTTGTTTCCTAGCTAGGTAGATAAAATAAAAATCGTTGCGCGCGGGTAGTACTTGGATGGGTGACCGTCCAGAGAAAACCCGCGTTGCTGTTGACCATAATACTTAAAACGCAGATCAGGGCGCAATGGCGGCATATGACCTAAGTAGCTGGTCCATCAAAGAAATAAAAAAAAAAAACAATCATATATTCTCTTACAGGCAGATTCACAAAACGGATTAGCGCTAACACCGTTTTTAATATTATCTATAACTCTGTTTCAAGTTCAAACAGATTAAAGAAATGAACTAAATTTGATGCTAATTAACACTCTTTTTAACTCAAGTTAAAATAAACTTGTTTCATACATTGAAAAGAGAGTTAAAGACGAAATAAAAAATGGTGTTAGCGCTAATCCGCTTTGTGAATCTGCCTGTTAACAGCTTACAAAATACGAGTATATGTAAGAAAGCTGAAAATTGCTTGACACTATTTAAATAGACAGGTAATGGAACGCTCTGGATACTGTAGTTGCCCAGTAAAATAGTTGTTCCGTACACATATTCTTGATTTAGTAATGTAAACAACAGCCTATACATTTCCCATAATTGTACTTTTTTCAACTGACTTACTATAAGTTGTAGAAACAATAACATTAAATAAATGGACTGATTGAAGGTCCACATAGACTTTTATATTTTCCACTCTCAAACATTTCAAAATTATTTTAACAAAAACTAGTTTAAATCAAACATACGTAGAACTAAATTATAAACCACGTATGAAGCATTTTTATCTAAAAACATTTAAACACGTATGACGAAGAAAAATTATGTTAAAGAAGTTAGTTTGCAAAAATTATCCTTAGTAAAGTGTCATATCAGTTTCTTTATGAAAGAATATTGATCTATAATCACCAGTTTCCACTCAAATGCTTCGAATATTCATATCGGCGTTTTATATGATTTTAAACAGCACAGCTATTTGAATATCAGCAATTCTAAAAGTGTAAAAAATAGTTATTGACCAGCAGAACAAACAAAACGAGTTTTATGTTTGGATACATGAATAAACATTTTGATTCAAGGTCTTACATGAATTAACCTTAGGACTTTTACAAATAATACATACTAATAAATATACAATTCTTACATACATTTATTTATAGTAAAGTTGAATAGATAATCTTTCTAGCAAACTAGTAGATATCTATGATCTATCTATAAATAAGAACAGGTTGTATTTATAGACGACATTAGACATTATAAATGAAACAGTCAGGAGAAAATGTAACAGATTTATTTATGCTTCAAACTGTTACTAAAAATATATTTTTATTTTATTTGCTATACACAGAGGCGCTCTTAGGCAATTGGCTGCCATTGTGCAATAGAAAAAATGGCCGCCCCCTGATTATAATAATAAAATAATAATAATAGTAGGTAGATACTTAATGTTAATGTTTAATTGCAGAAGTAAATAAAAGCTAAAATAAAGATTAGGTACATTATTTATATGAATTAAGTACATATTATATTTTACAGAATGTTCAATAGGAACTTATGCAATTCAAATTTTTCGGTTGCCATCTAGTGAGTAAAACAGAATTTAATAATTTGTTATGTAGCGAACATGGTATAGCTTTACAGTTTGACGTTTATCACGTGAACCAAATTATTTTGTGAAAAAAATAAATAAATATATTTTTTTATTTTAGTATTTTACTTTTTTGCCTAGTATACAACCGTGTATAATGAAACTTTAGTGTTAAATTTTAATTTCATTACAGTACAACAGCTTATAGTAGAATACGAATAATTCCGATATAGTTACATTTTGATTTGAAACCGTGAACTCTTGTAATGTTAATTATCAAATTTTGAAATTGTTAAAATAAATAAATAAATATCACGCCCTTTATCCATGACTGAGTGGGGGAGCCACAGGGGTAATTTTAATGTGGTGAAAATATTTGCCGGCTGTGGGAATCGAACCAGAGTTCTCAGGATCTACAAGCTGACTCGATACCACTAAGCCACCTACCCCATAAATTGTAAATTGCTAAAATAAGCAAACTTGTTATTTTCCGCAAGGAGAGAAGTTTAACGCGTTGAATTTAATGGACGTGATACTGGCTGAAAGTTTAGTTGTTAAAATGGAAGCAAAGTGAGCCAAGTCAAAATTTATTTTGATGGCGTAGGGTTTATGACGTTATCATAAAAATTCCGCCACCGTAACAAAAATCAAAATACGTTGGTCTTGTTATTTATTACCAAGTATTTTTTCTTTTTAAAGAATAATCGAAATTGTCATTTCATTTTCTATGTCATAATATTGTTGTTTTTTTTGATAAGGTCTTTAAGACATTTGTCAGTAGAATAGTCACTTGTTTATGTTACAAGACAAAAAAAGCAAATGAATATATTATACTCTGTTTTTTAACCAGGAGGAGTAATTTAAATTTTAACCGCTAAAACTGACGCTTCTGATTGGCTAATGCTTCGTCCAGTTTACACTGTACATAGATTTTATTAGAGCTGTCATAAGTTTTGAGGTTATCTGTTTTTTTGTTGGTTTTTTGCATTTCTGTGACATTAAAATAAATCAGTATAATATACGGAGTGACAAATTAGAGTTTATAATGTCATTTGTATTTTAAAATAAATTCCATGAGATTTAATCAGTGCAGATGTGTAAGAAATTTTTGTATTTCGCGCCAACAAAAATCTAGTATCTTTCTTTGGTAACTTTCTATAGTGTAAATCTGACTTGTGCATTTACTCCTCCTGGTTAAAAAACAGACTATAGTACAAATCAAAAACTTTAATAGTTTCTAAGCAACAGGACAATAACAATAATAATGATCACTGCGCTGGCGTTACTATAGTGGCCGCAATCTGATTGGCTTAACAAGTATTAGCTGTATTCCATTTGTCACTTGATTCACTAAAATTAGTTCAGATATATTAGACAACATGTATAAATGAACTGAATTAAGCAAACTGATACACTTATCGGGGTGAATTACTTTAAAGTAAATTAGAATCAGTAATTCAAGTTGTGAAAATAAAGTCAACGAGGTAATCCAGCGAAATAAATAAATAATCTGGTTCAGTAAATGTAAGTTAGATCTGATCCAAATGGCAAATGGAATACGCCTTATTGCATAATGGACGCTACTATGTTATAGCAACCGCAATATAATTTGTTCATTATTCAATACTTTTTTTTGCATTATTCTTCAGTTTTTGAATAATGAACCATCTTATCTATCTAAAAACTTACATTTAATGAATGTGTTATTTAATGGTCGTGGATAATAGTTATTTATTATACAAGTGTAATACAAAATTTTATGCACAACTCATAATTATAGGTATCAAAGAAGATTGGTCGTAACATTTAACGTTGATTCTGTAACAACATTTTTGACATTATATAGTTGCGGTTAACAACATGATTAACTGACAATGTTTTATGCAACTGGGCCCAAGTATTTTTAGGAGTACAAGCTAATTAATAAATTTAGTTCATTGTTAAAGATATTTCTAAATTGATATGAACTGCAGGTATAAATGATTAAATTTAGTTTCTGCCTTCTTTCTTGAAAAATAGTATCTACGCCACTGGAGAAATCACAGCAGCATATAAAGACTCGCATGTAGTACGTAGTTCCCATTAAATTTTCAGAAACAGTTCTAGCTGTAGGTCTTTCTAGCAATACGAGGTATTATGTCGGGCACTAGCAATTTTCTTGGCTTTGGAGTCGATTTCACGTCTCTACGTGTAGGAGTAGTCTTGTGTTCAACCTCACAGCCACCGCACTCTCGGATATCACGAGAAAATAGATGCGATCGCGTTGGGAATTTATGAGCGGGGCTATTTTCATGATTCTACAAGAATTCCGAATGAGCTTCGTTTTATTTCGTTTTTATTTGGCTAGTGTCTGTAATTAAATTTTAACGTTTTTTATATTTTGTAGAGAAGAAAAATATTCTCAAAGAGTTTAGGGATATCTTATTAATTTTATAATACGAGTAGTAGTATAAAAGTATATTGAAAAACAAATGTTATAATGACCCTTATTGCAATATGAGTGAGTACATGTTGTGTAATGAGCCGTGGGCGAGTTACACAAAGTATTATAATATTACAATAGCTCATTATAACATGTAGTTTTCATACTATTTTTCCTATATTGCATTCATTTACTTTTAGATCAACATTTTTATTAAAAAATAATAATAATAAAATTTAAATAAATAAATAAAAAATAAATATATGTTCACGCCTTCTACCCATTACTGAATGTGGCCCTCTGCGGTAGCATATTTTGGTAAGTGATATATTTTGCGCGTGAAGTCCGGTTACCGACCGTCAAATCACGGCTCCCAAAATATTAGTGGACAGGGACCCACAGAAGTAGTTTTAATGCGGTGAAAATTGTTTGTCGGCTGTGGAAATTGAACCTGGATGCTCAAATCCATAGGCCGACTCGATACCACTGAGCCACCTAACACCTACCTCATAATAATAAAATTTGAAGGTGGGTAATACTGACAGATTCAATAAACATTTGAAATTTAATGTATTTTGACATTTATTAGTTAAGTTTGAGATCAAATTCATAATTATCTAGGTTATGTTGTAAAACAAAATACCTTTCATTTTTAATAAAGTAGTTTAATGTATTTATTTTATTATAAAAATAAAACAATAATTGGAATAATTATTCATGAGCTGAGCAATAGGATGCGGGCACTCACGTGACACTGTGACGTTTTGTGACGTAAAAACAGCTGTTCAGGCATAGATCACTGCGCCACGTACAAAATGAACTATTTTTTGGGACGATATTTGAAAAGAACGGTTCTTTTCAAATCTTGTTGGACTGCGATCACTGCGCCACTTACAAAATGAACTATTTTTTTGTGGCGAGATTTGAAAAGAACGGTTCGTTTCAAATCTCGTCCCAAAAAAAATTGTTCAATTTGTAGGTGGCGCAGTGATCTATGCCCGAACAGCAGTTTTTACGTCACAGTGTCACGTGAGTGCCCACATCCTATGGCAGCTAAAATGATAGATTTATGTTTGAAATTTTTACAACTAGACAACTCTTCACAAAAAATATCCCCAAAAACAGTTGTACAAAATTCACTTTGTAAACGTGATATAGGAAAAAATATAACTGTGTCCAAATTAGTCGAATTCACTATAAGTTGGCGGAGGGCTCCTTTTAAGTTGAAGTCAGCAAGATTTGAACGCACGATGTCTTGTTTGAGACGCAAGTTTTTATCTTGGTTTTATTCATTGAGCTACAAATGCCTGTAGAAATAATTTTAGGTTGAAATTTATTTTTAATTCCGTAATACTATTTATAGAACATTTTCTAAAGTTCTTGATACAAAATTGTCACACAATTATCGTTTTTATAAGTCATCCTGATGATGTGTATATGAAGAAAGTATATCTAGCAACAGCCTAAGTTACGTTACGTTGCTTTATAAATAACACTCATGTTACTTCATTAAAACGAAAAACAAAATTTATTGCTAAAGTAGTATTATATTGCTTTCATTATAATATATTAGCCAAATTAGTCAAGTTTTGAGTTAGCAATAATTAGACTACAGGGTCAAGGTTATATTGTACGAGTTTATATTAAAATATATTATTCTACATTAAAATATAACCTAAAATTCATTGTAAAGTAAGTTTTAATTTTCTTTCATTTCATAAAACAGTTACGGTAACAAATTAGTGTATGAGACGTACATACGTTACTTATTTACATTACTTTTCAAACGAAACAAGTAGTCGGTATAGTAACGGGTGACTATAAATAATGTTGGTATACCTGATTGTAGAATTCAAGTATAACAAATACAATGTAATTGTAATTCGATTACCTGTCATTGTCAAACTTTATTTCACATTTATTTATAAAAATGGTTATTTACAATAACACCAAATTGGGAAAATTTAAAGAAATAATACATATTACAGAATTCATTTTATTCGCTCTTTACCAGAGCTGGGCAAGCTACTTAAAAAAAGTAGCTAAGCTACAGCTACAGCTATTCTTTAAAAAAGTAGCTAAGCTACAGCTATAAGCTATATTTTGTAAAATATAGCTAAGCTACAGCTAAAAGCTTTCGTTAAAGTAGCTGTTAAATTTTAAAGCTACTTTTTTCAATTATTGTGAAATAATTAAATTTGCCATTGTCATAATGATCAGTCTTTTGTTATAATGACTGTTAATTTACTATTATGCACATAAATATCAAAAATAGCAAATACCATCTGGCACCTACTGTGTATTTTTGCGTATTAGAGCCAGGCAAGAAATAATTATTTTGTGTGGGTTTAGCTTGTACGCATGCGTACTTTGTTGACCTTCTGCTTAAAAAGTAGCTTTAAGCTATAAAAATTAGCTTTAAGCTACAAAAAATAGCTTTAAGTTACATAAAGTAGCTTTAAAAGTGCTTCAGTTATTATTTTTAAGCAAATAGAAAAAAAAGTAGCTAGCTACAAGCTACATCTATATTTTTTCACAGTTAGCTAAGCTACAGCTACAGCTAAGGTAAATGTAGCTAAGCTAGTAGCTAAGCTACAAAAGTAGCTAGCTACTACCCAGCTCTGCTCCTTATAAACTTAATACATTTTTTGCAATTTTATAATTATGGCCAGTTACTTCAATGTGAATGCACCGGTTTTAAGAGTGGTTGTTGACATATTTTTTACAGGCTAATTTTCAGTTTAAATTATAGATTTTGGTATAATTAAGTAATAAAAATGGTAGACAGAAGTTTTGGCCGGTGACACATCCGCGACAAAACCGGTCAAAGTAGACAATTTTTATGGTGTCGTGTGACATATTACTACTTGTTCACGATTAATACATGACAAAAAAATTATTGACAGAACTGCTGGTTGCTCATTGATGACAGAAGCTCTGAAAGTAGACTGGTGTAGGGATCAACAACCACCCTTAAAATCTGTGCATTCACATCGGCGTCATCTATAGTAGCCACCCGTTCCCAAATCTAATTTTCTTTTTTTCATGTTTATCGTGACATAATCTATTAAAATTTCCATTTCTGTCACTGGAATAAATGAGACATCATTTTGCATCCTAGCTCTCTAACTATAAGTAAAATGTCACGGAGAATAGTTTATAAATCCAACACACTTCTGTAACTAAATAAGATTTTCTGATCTACATCGCTTACTTTCATTTTTCAGTCAAATGCAGTACGTAACAACTTGTAGTAAGCAATAGATGCAAAATTACAAAAGACGAAGGCTAAATTCGGCTCATTGTAGTTAATTTTTACAATAAAAAATAGATAAATTAAAAGTACAATAATTATAAAATGCTATCTGTGGTCGTTCTGGTTGACATGGCTGATGTTTAACATCAACACAGTGGGAATAGTAGCAGGTTTGACGTCATAAAATGAGGGCAATTGCGTATGGCATCGCTTCAATTGATAAATTGAAAATTTATTTTTTTAACAAGTCACGTGTTACAGACTGATATTAAAATTTATCGCTTGTAGTAACCATTTTTTTGTTGGAGTTTAGATTTAAAAGAGAAATATTTTTTAATTTTAAAGTTAATGTGCAATTAAAGTTGTTACAAGTACATGCATATTTATTATTGAAATGTTTCATTTGTTAAGGCATAAAACTAGAACGTTTGATTTGATAAAGTTTATTGATTTGGCAATGTTCGTGAAAACCGTGAATAATTCGATTATAAGCTGAAAACCTACATATTTCTGCTGATTTTGTTTTTACTACCTTTTATTAATACACTTTCTGGTTTTTTTGTTTTTAAAGTATAGATAAAATTTACATAACGCTTTAACTATTCTTATCGTAAACATAATAACTTACTTATATTTATGAATTCATAAAATATCTACACAACCTTGAAATATTTATTACTAGTTTTACTGCAAAATAAAAATAGAATTTTGATGTTTTTATCAAACACAAAACTTCAAAACTACTTGTTGACAACTATGTCTATTTAAACTTTGGAATTGAATAATAATTTTGATTTAATTCCCATTCCTTATTTTACATACGTTACATATTCTTTTATGAATTCTTTATTAAAAACAGTACCTTCAATTAGAAAATACAGTATTGTTTCTCTTTAGAACATACGAATTTTCTTTAAGAAATAGAGATAATACTATCAAATATTAATACAATAATTTTTCAGTAAAAATATAACAAGAGAGTGAGAATAAATTGAAAATAATTTGACAGATCTTTAGACAACTTGTTACCAGGCAATAGTCATGAAAACCCGTAGGGCTTGAGTGGCTATTACCAAATGGCAACAAGTTTGAGAAAGATACTGGAGAATTATTTTCTAATTTATCCAACTCTCGAGTTATATTTAATTAGATTATTTTTTGAATTAGCTGTTGAGGTCGATTCATCCAACTTAAAAGATTTTGAACTAGGTCCATAGCGATTGATTACTTATTAATGTATTCTTGGAAGTTGTTTCCAAAATTTTTTACTGTATTTCTGTATCTGAAATGGAATTTTAAATAATTATTTAACAACTACCTATCATTTGTCACAAATAAAAGCACCTACAGAGATTATTCCCGGGAATAATCACTAGAGCTTTATTCTCAGTATAATAATGACAGGATTAGTTAAAATGCAGACACGTGGCATACAATGAAGCATTTTATTGGTTTTGAGAAACGTCAAAAAATAATTACTCCAATTTATCTTTTCTCCATATTTTTTATATTTAACATTGTTGTAAACTTTTTCATGTATTTATTACAGTAACTTTACTTACATTCATGAATAATGTATATTCTTAGAAGTAACATTTCAGTAATAACAACTTTAATTTACATATTTAAATCTAGCATTGCGCACATACAATAAGTTTGATCGTTTCACCATTTTGCTTCTAAAGTTTGAAGTCACAGTATATTTATTTTCTTCAATTATATGATTCATTTTCACTAGCATTACATAACAATTTGTATATGTAATTTATACATATTTATGCATATACGGGTGGTGGGATTTTAGCATTTAAAATCATAATTTCGTAATTTCCTGCTTGCTTAATTATTTTAAGTAAACAAGCTTCAAATAAAAGTTTTAGGACATAAAATTCTTCATCTAAACCAATAAACAAAAGTTGTTTTGCATGCTGTGTAACGGCACAAATTAGATTTGAAAATGACGAAAATTGCCTCAAATCTTCGATAGTCATGGAATTGAAACAAAATTAATAAAATGTTTGACGTTTCATATGTCCAAACCACAGATCATAATATACTACTATAGATAAGAAACTGCCATGTTACGCTCTGGGACTGTATTTTGCGCCATCTGAGTAGTGGAAGTCTAACTAAAGTCATGTACATAGGCAACCCGATATGCATATTTAGGCAGCTTGTAATTTTTATCATTATTTTATATTTATTTAAACTAAATCAAATAAAAATTCATTAATAAAATATAAACATTTATTAAAATATACTCGTGTATACAATTTATTTATAATTTGAACTGTTTCAATCGCGATTTTATCCAATCTTTGTGAACTAGAAAATGTATTATGAGTTCCTCATCTAAGTATTATTTATTATATGATCATTTACTTACCAGTAGCAGTGCAGTTTTTTACACAACAATTGATATTAGTTGATGACATTATTTATATGAAATTATTTCACAAATAAAAATTACTGGGATATTTTGACATTAAAAAAATTGAAATATATACAAATGACAACTACAGGAACAATCTAGTAACCAATGATTGCCGATATTGTAGTTACCTAAAATGGTTGTCCTCACATAAAGACTATGAGCGCCATTTCTTAGGTGGAAGTCTAACTATAAACACAGTCCCATGGTTACCTATATAACTTTCTACTGCCTGGTCAAAACTATCAAAATAATTTCTTTATACATTATTTAATTTATTTTGACAGATAAAACGTCAAACATTTGTTTAATTTTGTTTCAATTCCATGGCTATCGATAGTTTTAAGGCAATTTTCATTTTCAGATCTAATTTGTGCCGTTACAAAGCATGTTTTTTTTTTTTTATTTGCAAATAGTTTTACAACTAGCCCACATGGGCTAACAAGCAAAATTGATAATAATAATTATAATGACAAGTAATACATAATGTAATACATTCTATAGCATCCTTTGATGGTCCCTCGTGATACAAAGCATGTAAAATTAATTTTGTTTATTGTTTTAGATGAAAAATTTTATGCTCTAAAAGTTTTATTTGAAGCTTTTTTGCTTAAAATAATTAGGAAAACAGGAAATTACAGAATTACTCGTATGATTTTACATGTTAAAATCCTATGTTCGAAAGTCGCGATCTCCACCATGTATGTATAAAAAGTAGGAAGAACCTCATAATAATTCACTAAAATTGAAGTATTTTACGGGAAACTTGTATAATAGAGAATCATCCTTAATATATTACAAAAATAAATCACGTGGATGGAGTTAAAATATATGTAGAAGTTTCTAAGTTTTATTATAAATCATTTATCAATTCACAAAATTTAAATAGGTAATTAACGAGATACTCGTCACACGACCTTGAAACCTTGTAAAAATAAATCTGACATCTGCCAAACTCAAATCACGACATGGTGCATGAATACAATTCATTTGACAAGAACAAATGCATTAAAAATAATTTAACAATAATTCACTAACATTGTACGAAATACATAAAAATAAATTCAGTTACTGCCAAATCGAATCACGAGGAATGAATACACTTCATGTGACAAGAATTATCAGACTGTGAAGTTGCTTTACAAATAATTTCACTACAAACATAAAAATTTAAATAATGCAAGAGGAGCTGCCAAAATAAAATAACGAGTATTTATGACAGAGAACAGAAAGAATTTAACTGTTGCATAGACAAAAAACTCTGACATGTCTAATGTTCCGAATTATTTAAGTGAAAAATTATCTAAACAAAAGTGCTGGAAAATTTAATTCTCTGAACTTTTATTTGAGGTATTTTTCTTTGAAATAATTTGGAAATATTTAGCAGCACCAAATAAATATTTATCTAAGTATATAGGATCTATCAGTATTGTTTCGATTTGCCGCTACCAATCTAATCTGTGATATAAGAATTGAAGAAACGGTGCTGCTTTAAAAATAATTTAACTACGTTTCACCAAAATTTAAGCAATTGTACAAAAACTCGTGAGCGGTTCTTGAAATTTCTCAAAAATAGATCTGGTAACTGTCAACCTAAAATCACGTGGACCGAAGTACCTGTGACAAGAACTGTAGAAGTGAAATTATATTGTAAAAAAATAAGCATTTTCATAAAAACACGTGACTGGTTCTTGAAATGCCACAAAAATAAATCCGATAACTACCAAACTAAAATTACGTGTACCGGAAGTTTCTGTGACTAGAACAATAGACATAAATAATGTATAAGAAAAAATAATAGGTAAAACTTTTCCTATGATTTTTTCTTATTTTAAGAATTGTTCCATTTCTCAATTGACATTTTTTGTCTTTGTTGATAATAATGTAACTAAATGCACTAAAATTTAAGTAATTTAAAAAAAAACTCGTGACTGATTCTTGGAAATTTACAAAAATAGATTCGATAATTACCAAATTAAAATCAAACCGCAGTTCCTGTCTTAAAATTTTTAGAAGCAGCAATTCACAAAAAATTTAACAATTTAAACTTAAACTTGTGACTGGTTGTTGAAAGCCCACAAAAATAAAACTGTCAAAGTAATATCACTTGTACCGGAATATTTGTGACAAGAAGTATAGAAGTGGTGTGTGGCATTGTAAATAATTAAATTACAATTCACTAAAGTTGGAGCAATTTTACAAAAACTTGTAACCCGTTCTTGAAATCACACAAAAATATATCTGGTAACTGTCAACCTAAAATCACTTGGACCGGAATACCTGTGTCAAGAGCGATAAAAGCGAAGTTGTATTATTAAAAAATTAACTCAAAATTTAAGCAATTTAATAGAAACTCGTGACTGGTTCTTGAAATCCTACAAAAAATAAATTCGATAACTACCAAACTACAATCACGTGTACCGGAAGTATCTGTGACAAGAACAATAGACATAATTAATGTAGCTAATTACACTAAAATTTAAGTAATTTAAAAAAACTCGTGGCTGATTCTTGAAAATGTACAAAAATAGATCCGATAACTACCAAACTAAAATCGAACCGCAGTTCCTGTCTTAAGAATTTTAGAAGCAGCGTTGCATTAGAAATAATTTAACTACAATTCACAAAAAATCTAAACAATTTAGTTGAAACTTGTGATTGTTTGTTGAAAGTTCATAAAAATAAAACCAATGACTGTCAAACTAATATCACGTTATATTTGTGACAACTATAGAAACGGTGTGTTGCATTGTAAATGAACTACAATTCACTAAAGTTAAGCAATTTAACAAAAACTCGTGACTGATTCTCGAAAATGTACAAAAGTAGATCCGATAACTACCAAACTAAAATCGAACCGAAGTTCCTGTTTTAGAAGCTGCATTGCATTAGAAATAATTAAATACAATTCACAAAAAAAATAAACAATTTATAGGCAGATTCATAAAGCGAATTAGCGCTAACACCATTTTTCATTTCATTTTTAACTCTCTTTTCAATGTATGAAACAAGTTTATTTTAACTTGAGTTAAAAAGAGAGTTAATTAGCATCAAATTTAGTTCATTTCTTTAATCTGTTTTAATTTGAAATAGAGTTATACAAGCAGATTCATAAAGCGGATTAGTGCTAACACCATTTTTTATTTCTTTTTTAACTCTCTTTTCAATGTACGAAACAAATTTATTTTAACTTGAGTTAAAACGACAGTTAATTAGCATCAAATTGAGTTCATTTCTTTAATCTGTTTTAATTTGAAACAGAGTTATAGATAATAGTAAAAACGGTGTTAGCGCTAATCCATTTTATGAATCTGCCTGTTAGTTGAAATTTGTGACTAGTTGTTGAAAATTCACAAAAATAAAACTGTCAAAGTAATATCACGTGTACCGGAATATTGGTGACAAGAACTATAGAAGCGTTGTGTTGCATTGTATATAATATTACTACAATTTACTAAAGTTAGGCAATTTAACAAAAACTCATGACCGGTTCTTGAAATTTTGCAAAAATATATCTGGTAACTGTCAACTTAAAATTACGTGGACCGAAATACCTGTGACAAAAACTATAGAAGCGTAGTTGTATTATTAAAAAGTAACTCCAAATTTAAGCAATTTAATAAAACCTCGTGACTGATTCTTAAAATCCTGCAGAAATAAATTCAATAACTACCAAATTAAAATCACCTCTACAGGATGTATTTGTGACAAGAACAATAGACATAAATAATGTATCTAAATGCACAAAAATTTAAGCAATTTAATAAAAACTCGTGATTGATTCTCGAAAATGCACAAAAATAGGTCCGATAACTATCAAACTAAAATCAAACCTCAATTCCTGTCTTAAGAATTTTAGATGAAGCATTGCGTTAAAAATTAATAAACTACAATTCACAAAAAAAAACTAAACAATTTAGCTTTAGACTTGTGACTGGTTGTTGAAAGTCCACGAATATAAAACCAATAACTGTCAAACTAATATCACGTGTACCGGAATATAAGTGACAAGATCTATAGAAGCGTTGTGATGCATTGTATATAATTAAACTACAATTCACTAAAGTCAAGCAATTTAACAAAAACTCGTGACTGATTGTTGAAATTCCACAAAAATAAATCGGATAACTGTCAAAGTAGAATCACGGTCCACGAATACAGTACATGCGACAGACCACGTAGTCTATCCGTGCAAATAATCACGAACTCGCGTGTCTACGGAACCCACTCAACCACTTCTTGCGAGCGTAAAGCCACGCACTTTCTTCCGTTCGTTGAGGTGCATTGCCGCTATCACGAGCATCACGTGAGTCGCTGAGTCGCGTCATGTAGAGACGGAGTCGTCGTCTCGCTAAGCTAGGAGGGGAACCGCTGCTACTCAGCGCTGGCAAACGCAAACACGTAACACACACATCTAGTCAACGCACCAGTGAACTAGTTGTTAGTTTATTTATTTGTGTCTGTGATTTGTGCCGAAACGGAAGCATTTACGGAATAGTTTTGCGGTTTTTTTTCGTTTTTCTGGAGTTAGGAATTCTGTTTTAGTGGCATCGAGTGCAAAGATGAGATATACTCATCAGCTCAGCTGTCATCAGTGAAGAGCGAGACTGAATCGGTTTGCTCACCGGAAGAGCAAGTTCAAGAAATTACTAGTACATCGTTCTCGCCAATACTTGATCCCTTACCAGTGGAAGTTTTGGATATTGTGCATCGGCCAGAGACAGTTACGGCCAAATTATTTTCACCGATCTTGGAAGCATTGCCACCACCCAGGCCGAAAACTGCTACTGCGAAGATATTTGCTCCAAGAACAGAGGAGATGAGCAAAGGGTTCTTGATGTTCTCGGACGATGAGCCAGGCATGACCAGTAAGTGTTACACAATCATACACTTTTTACTTATCATTCTTTTATAGTTTAGAACGTGGAAAATACCAAATACTTACTTATCTTCATGAATTATGTTTGTTTACTTCATACCTTTTAGTATTTTCTATTGACAGACTAATCTTGTAGCTGAAAACCATTAAATAATAAAAAATAGTTGTACACGGAAAATTAAATTATCGACGTAAACTTTATTTTATAAAATGATGATTTCTATAACTTGGTTCACTTATGATAGCTAATTAAAATTTCTGTAGTACATTTCAAATTAGTGCATTCTTACGTAAAACTTATTCGGTGTATAACTGCTGTGTAAATTTGCATCGGAGTGTGTGTGTGAGTGGATATACAAGAAGATATCGTGTCCAGAATACATTGATTTATAAGGAGTGTGAGATTCAAAAGAATGTGGGTATATATCATTTGAGATAGTTTGTCATGTGGAATGTTTATCGAATGAAAGATTGGAGAAACAGGTGTATGCTGAAGAAATTGAGGGTGAGAGATTTGCATGAACCACCTGGGAATAAATGGGTAAAACTGATTGAAGGTTTGTTACGTAAATAAAAAATAAATGTAAATATATCACCACGCCTTTTACCCATTACTGGATGTGGCACTCTGCCACGGCAGGTATTGGTAAGTGATATATTTATGCGCGTTACCATCTGTCAAATTACGGCTCGGAAAGTTGTTAGTGAGGGGGAAACCACAGAAGTAATTATAATGTGGTGAAAATTGTTTGTCGGCTGTGGGAATCGAACCTGGGTTCTCAAATCTACAGGCTGACTCGATACCACTGAGCCACCTAAAGAAAGATTCCTACTGTGAGGAATAAACGAGGTTATATGAAAAGAATTATGAATGTGAGTAAAGCAAAAGTAATGTGTCAAGATAGGGATGTTTAAAATGTTGATCGAAGATTGATTGCGGAATGAATCTGGTGAATAAATGTGCAGTACATGTTTCAAGTGTTTGTGCTACCCTATTGGATAGAATATAACGTGATTTATGTATGTATGTTACGTAAAACGTGGTATAAGGAGAAGATTCCTTTTCGTACAGTTATAATTTTTATTTTTTTCAAAAAAGTACACGGTTAGATATGTGTTTTTGGCAAAGCAGAACTAGGAATTTATGAGATAAAAAGCATCTCCAAATTTTGACACTTGATTTAATCAAAAATAAATTAGAATCATTTATATTCGTAACTGAAAGCTATCATCAATCTTTGTTATCGAAAATAGATTATTTGGAAACGATATCTGTCATCGCTATCAGTAATGAACATGTTTTCATTCTATAAATTTCCAATCAAAGTATAAATACCTATCAAAGTTGGCTAAATTTAAACTTAATTTACTATCTAGTATTTTTTTCGGCTAATTAAAATATCATTTATATAGTATGAAAGTTTGCTGTAATTTTAAACTTAAATATATAAATTGTACTATAGAAAATTTATCTACAATTCTTTTTTTAATATTTTCGGTCAAAAGTTATCATTCGTTACAAGATTCGAGTGGAATCTTTGGAAAATGTTTTGCTTTCTCTAACCCGATAACAACAAAAAATATATTTATTATGCAATAAGTTCCAACATTTCGATATTTTAAAAATCTACAAATTTTCTTTCATCTCAGTGTGAATAACATGACAGGTTCTCATGTAAAAATATGTTTTCATTCTTACAGTGCTAAAAGACGAGCCAGATGATTTGACACACTTGGCGCCAACTGCCGGTGACGTATGCATTCCGCTGGAGGATAATCCACTAATCTCGGACATGCTGAATGATTTCCTTGGGGAGAACTACTGTCCGCTCTTCACAGACGATCTCCAGTCGCTGGACTCGGAGTGCAGCAAGACGAGCGATCCCTTCATTTCATACCAAGACGAATACGACGATAGTTCGACGTCTCCACATCTGTTATCTCCGACATTATCGAAGGTAAATTAACTTTACTCCAACACTGAACTAAATTTATTATAGTTTAATTCTGTTTGCAGAGTTCAGATTGCACAGTGCCCTCGTTATGTAGTCCTGGGAATTCCCTTGTTGAAGACGAGCACATGAATACTTTCATATCACTACAAATGGACGAGGACGATCCGGAATTAACAATGAAAGCGCCGTATATACCAATGAATGGAGAAAATGATTTTCCACTATTAACATCGAATGATCTAATGTGGAATGCAATACCTAATCAGAAAAATATGAAAAATAATAAAACGCCGAATTTAAATTCAAGTTTGGCACATCTACTTTGTTCGAGTGTTAATAAAGCTTCCATAAAGTCCAATGATCATGGAGGGGGACTCATACGCACCAATAGAAAATCAGATTTCGACCAAAGACGTAAGCAAAGAAATTAAATATTTTTAGTTCAAATGTATAAAATATGATTTGTTTTTAGGTACAACAGACTGGTCAATTAAATCGCAAAAATCCATGCTGCAGTCTCAAAAAATTGAGCGCACAAATAAAAGAACGTGTAACTCTCCGTACGATCCAGCGACGAAGAGAACGAAGAACGAACCAAAAGAAAAACTTTCTTCCGAGCTGTTACAGCAACTCATATCAAACAACCACCAGAGACAGCGAGCAAAATCTAAAACCGGTTGGCTCATAGACTCTGGGGGTAAAACTCAAGCTGCTTGTGTGAGCCAACCGAGTGATAGTGTATTAATGAACTTATTGGTAAGTGGGTTCGATATCCGAGCAGGGTATATTTGCCTAACGCCGACCAAATCGAAAAGTTAAATATATTTTTGAAGGTTATGTACGCTAGGCTGCATTTCTAGTTTATGTTTTATCATCTTTTCAAATTCTCCGAAAGTACAATTTAAATCAGGGAAAAATATTCACTACTGCCATATTTTAGTAAATTTTTCGCATCTCCATCCTGTTTTATATTGTAGCCGTAGCGTACTCAGAACTGTGATAGGTTGTCCTACAATTGAAACGAAAGCTCTCTATGTCTTAATATGGTTTTTGTAAAACCACAGCAGCATTCCAAACTGTATGTACATTATTGTTTGTTTAAATGAGTGCCATCGAAGAATATCAGAGGTGAAGTTTGTGATATCTGAAGGTTCACCAGCATCTTTGCACATTGTAAACATCTGCCACGCTCAGAATTGAGTAAAAGACGTGGTGGCATGGCGTGTAACGAGATGGTGGTGAATCTTAACCTTGTTTGCTCAAGGAAATGTATTTTGTATAAGAAAATAAGCAAGGAAGGCCAAAAGGAATCCAGGAAGAATCATGTGATCAAGAGAAGCTCTGTTCAAGAGTTGACGAAACCATAAGTAGTGTAAGACTCATTTTATGGTACCTAGGAAAAAAAGACTTATTTAGTTGTGTGTATGTAAATATATCTTAAACTGTTAATAGTTGTTACATAGATAAGTTTAATAGATGTTGTTAACAAAGTACATAATACTTTTTGTAAATAAAATTTTATATCATCGTCATTAATTTAGTTGCTTTAATCATTTTCATATCATCGTAAACTGTTGTAAAAAGTATTACTTCTCTATTTGTTGTGTTAACTGTTTAAAGTTTTCAATTTAATTGTTTGGTATCCAAAACGATCATTATTAAATAAAATTACTCATGTAATTAACATTAATTTCATTTTGAAGTTATTATTTTAGAAATCGACTATATTTGATATTCCATTTACCAATTTGGAAACAATTATTCGACAAAGTGATGAAAATATATTGTAATTTAAAATAAATACTGTATTTTGAATATATATGTTTGCGGTAGTATCAAATAGAATACAAAATAAGTGTAAACAAATAATTGAGTGATAGAATATTTTAACGAAATTATATGGACTACAATGCAAATTATAAAAGTATCTTTTGATGAAATGTATAATACATTATTGTAGTAATATGCAAATAAAGAAATATATAAATATCCTGCTTCCATTTTTTATCCTTTCTGCAATTAAAAGATAAATATATTTACTAGGGCTTTCAAAATCAAGTTTATCTGCTAAAGTGGTTTGTAAATGTATTTTTTCTATTTTAGAATCTACTATTTATTACAAATGTAGGTATTTTTAAAATTAATGTACCTCTGGAATTATTTGTTTATTATCGATTTATCAAATTACGTCGTGTAACAATTTTTGTTCCATTGTATTTCCGATAAAGATACTTTTACTAATCGTTATTTTTATTATTTATTTTCTATGTACACCCACATAAAATTCTTTTGCATTAGTCGTGTACTATTTTCATATTTAAATAATAATAACTGCTAATGTAAACATTAACATATTTTCCATAAACATTACAAAATCGATTAACTACTAGTTTATCTGTATTTAATGGCTGTCCATTCATGATTTACTACAAAATGTAATTTTCTAAATTTTTAATTTCAAATATCGCCATACTAGCTGTCAATATTCTGATCTAGTATTTAACTTATGCAAACAAATTTTATGTGTTATACAAGATATTTTGATAATTTTGGAATCATATAGTTTTTTCTGACAAAAGTTTACCAATTAGTTTAGGTGTAAGAAATTTAATTCTCCATGAGAAATATATTTCTCTAAAATAATTTAGAAATGTTTGACCAAATCTTAATCTTATTATTTATAATTCTAACGGGTATTTCTTAAGTTTTATTAATTATTAGTGTGTAGTTTAATGTTATGTTACTATAGATGTATTTTATTTACTTTTCAATTTTTATCTTACATGTAAAGAGAGAGCTTTCGTTTTTATAACATTTCCAAACATTTAATCTATATAAAATACAATAAATAATTAATAAATATTTGTATTCCCGCAGGATGAAACTCCTTCCGAAGTAGATAATCAGCTGAACCTTCCTCTGACGGTTGTGGAAAAAAATCGTTCCGCCAAACCACCCGACGACCGACGTCGCTTGCTTCGTAAGAACTCCAATTCGCTCCTCGATGGGCAAATACCATCGTTACTGGACCTCACCCAGCAGGATTACGAGGTGAATGCCCCAGTCAACAGTTTCCTGCTGCAGGGGCAGGAATTGATGCGAGCGTTAGACATTAATGAAGGATTATGTTAGCTTTTGTTATGAGAGTTTGAGATACGTTTTATTTTAGTGGATGTTGAAAGTTCAAGCTCTCTTTTTGATTGAATTTTAATTTGACAATATTTAATTTTAATTATCATCAATAGTCCCCAAATATCATTCATGTTTAGTTCTAAGTTTCATGTAACTGCCATAATGTTATGATACTTTATTTACTAGTTGTTATTTTTAATAAGAGAGAAGACATTAGAAATCACGTACAATAATTAACAATATCAATAAAGCTGACAGACCTTATTTACTCCAAACTGACTACACAGATACACCGGATGACTCAATAAATTGCATCCCTTTTTGAATGACAACCACTCCAATTAATTTGTTCAAATAGAACTGTGTTCTGACAACATATTAATATTTCGCTCAATACCTTTGCATATCACATGAAAGCTAAATTAGATCAAACTACAGCAGAGTGCCACACCCAATAATGGGTAAAATAATATGATGATATATTGATTCTTTATTTATAGACCATGACTTCTAAAATATTTCAACATAACGCAAGAGAAATAAAATAACATAACAATAAAATTAGAACCTCTAAAATATTTCAGAGTAAATCCATTTTTCACCTCAAATTAGATATTTTATAACTTTTAAAAATTGGATTCCAAAATATAGAAGTAAGAAAAAGAAAATCATTGTTTAAAAATTATAGATTTTGATAAATTATTATTTGATCTTGTTAAGAATTTTTCTACTTTGAATTGTTACTTGTAATTTAGAATAACTTAATAGCACCACAATATTTAATTATTTTATAGATTGTGAAATACATGTTAATATTTTTGATGGTTGAAACAAAAGGTACCGATTATTCTGCATTTTGAATTACATAATATATAGTATTCGGACAGAAAATAATCAAGTATAAAATATATCAAATAATAAAACAAGTAGTTAGTTAATTTAACATCTAATCAGTTTTTGTTTTTCGTATTCTACATTGGAATAATATTTCTTTTTGTGTATGTAACGGAATTCAGTTAAATTTTTGAAGTTCATTGTCAGTATACAGATAAAATTTGAAGTCAAGTTTCTTGAAGTGTATGTCGTACAAATAAAGATATTTTTAAATGGGCTACTCGGTAAAATTCGAATTAGTTGAATTAGTGGAGGCAATTTTATAAAATAAATTTCGTACAGGGAAAGTTGTGACTTAAGATTTAAGATTTTCTACCGCCTGTAGAAGAAAGTGAACTAAATGGATAAAGAACTATTTTTGCAATTAATTAACACTTTAATTGTTTTTCACTAAAGTCTCGTACAATTTTTGTTTGAATCTATTAACTGTTATTTTGTGGTGAGATTTTAGTGTTAAAGTGTTATAAAAAGGAACAGAATTTTGATACATCTGTGTAGAAGTGAAATAAATTAAATATTAGTGAGAGAGACGAGTGATAGCACATAACGAACGAAATGTCGAAAAGAGACGACTTGTTTCAAAGTGTATGTAACTCTTGTTAGTTATATATGCATTTATATACTGTGTAATTTTAAGAAGCAATTTTTTATTATATATGTTTACTGTTTAGTTTAAAAATTAAGTAAAAGCAATTTGCTGTTTGATTTTTGGTATTAGGCCGGGAAAAATAAATATTATATTATGGGATTATTGTTCTTTTTTTTGTTTAGATACCCGGACTAAATAATATTTAGTTAATAATCTCCATTTTGTATATAGGTAAGTTTTTCCCTTATTTGTATTTTAAAATTAGTACAAGCTCATAATATTTTGATATTATTAGTGATAAATGAATATGTAATTATTTTATTAATGTAATAATAATAATAACAGTAATTATTAAAATAAGTGTATGTTCTAGCAAGATTTTGGTATAAAATAAACGTTTATTATGGAAATTCGATTATTATTATGCTAGGTAAGTACGAATATAATTATAAATATTTTAAAATTAAGACATAAATGCATGTTTTATTTAGCGTAAAAATTAATTATTATTCAGTTTACATCTATTTCTAAACATAATTTTAAAACGATATTAGCATATTGTATTCGGCTTTTAATGCATTATAAACAGGAAATTAATCACATAAATATTTGTTGAATAAACAATCATGTATTCATATTACTATCAGCAGTTGAAGAAAAATTGCACTCACAAGGTTATCTGAGTAATTAAAATAAATGCAAACTAGCCAGTTACCGTTAATGGATCAAATTATGTTGTACTTTTGGCGGTAATTATCAAGTTGGCATAGGTAGACAAGTGCTGCCATCTCAGTACATTTCTACATGTCAGTTGAGTGAGTCTGTGACTGAGTGAAACGAATGGTATTTGTTGACAGTTAAAAAGTGAGTGATTTAAATAAAAATCAGTAATTATATATATAATAATAATATATAAATTATAAATTTCCTGCAACATAAACTATTGTGTTTAAACGCCATTGTACAATACATAATTTTGATAACTACATATGAAATCGAATGTCGCTTTTGCATTTATGTTTGTTTTGATGTTATCAGCTTTTAACATTCACCTATAATTGCATAATAAAAATTTAATTATTTCACTTTTATACAAAAAATATTGATGTGTAAACGTTTCGTAAATAGTGCATGAATTATGTTCTAACCTAACAGTTATAATTCAATTATATAATTGAGTACAATCCGGCGGATTTTGTCACTTAAAATGTCGACAAGAAGAGAAATTAACGGCAATAATCCACACACCAATAAACGAAGAACAAACCGGGATAGAAGAAACACCGGTCCAGCAAATTTCAAATGCAATAATCCCCCATTAAACAACTTTGATACAATGTCAAACTACACTTGTTATCCAAACAATCAATCTATGTTTCCTGCCGTATCGGATCCATCTCTTTGTTATCCATACATGAGTTATCAAATGCCGTTAGAACCACTTTCACTTCCTACCTTTAACCTTTACCAACCAGTCTATCGCAACCATTCCTGTGGTTTATTAAACAACCCTCCAATGGCATTTGTAAAACCTCCGGATTCGGACCAAGAATTCACAAGTCTACCTTGTGTTAATAACGACCTTAGTGATAGTGATAATAAGCGTAGATTTAGCGATCCTGGCATTCCAAATGATTGTGATATCGAAGACGGTAAAAGTGATCATATTGTTCGGAGTTTAGTTGAACAAGTGAATTATTTGAAAGATAGCAATCGGAGATTATTTCGAGAACTGCAAGAGATGCGAAATGAAATGAACTTTCTTAAGCAACAGTTTGGCGGGAGATACTATGATAAAGATTATGAACCTGGGATGTTGTCTGATATCGTGAGAGAGATAAGAGATGCTGCTAGAGTCAGAGAAGAAGCTCTTTTATCTCGAGTTAAACACATGATTGAAGAAAGACAGTTGGCCATGGTAAGTCATAGCTATCTTTGTTTATTTATGATATTGAACTATTTTTATATTTTTGTTAGTTTCTATGTTGCTCAACTTGTTATTATTTATGATCTAGCTTTCCAAAAGTGGAAAGTTACATTGGGTTTAACATATTCTTAACAACCACTCATTTGCATTCAATTGTGAGATTTTTCAACTTTGTAATAGAGATGATTTAATTTAAAATAATTTTTAATTCATAAGATCATTTATACTGTATATAATAGGTTAGTTATTAAATTAGTATGTTTTCCCAACGATATAATTCTTTTGTTTTGGTAAAACCGTATATAAAATATTAAGTTATGTTATTAAGCTATTTATAAGTATGGCTTCGTCCAATGTGGTTTTGATAATAAATGATACAAACATATCATGTACCTATATACATTTACATTTATTATTTCCGCATGTATTTTAAACACTAAATATTTAAACACATCATAATATGTACAATAAATTATACTAAATGATCAATAAATACATTAATAATTAAAAGACAACTATCATGTATTAATTTTTAATTACAAAAAAATTAAAATGATAAATATTTTGTATATTTCATTACAATCATTATTGGTGAACAACCGATCGTGTTCAGTTGATGACGTGCTATCCTTAAGATCTCAAGTTCGATTCCAGTCTGCTGCTATATCGAATATATATAAAAAATCTGGGGTTCCATGACTTGTTACTATATTTTAGTATATTTGTTAGACCGCCGAGCAGTTATAATTGAATGGTTAGTAAACTCGCTTAAAATTTATTAATTTTATTCTGATTTGTGTTATTTTGTTTTGTCTCAAACTGACGATGAGTTTTGTTTATACTTGAAACGTCCATATTAATATATTTTATATTTTATTGGATCCCTGAAGTTTTACTTTATTTATAAATATTTATATTTTTTTTTTACACACATCAAATTCCGATGATCTATATTAAAATGAAACAAATTTACATGATGCCGATATACATCACAATAGATACGTCATTTTTGCTTGCATACCTTTTTGGTACATTTCTGTATAGTTACATGGTGACACATAATAATTCCTAAATTGCGTTTTTTTTTTAATAGAAACTAATGAAATAATAGTGGGATATTCGCATTTTTTTTTTAATAAATTACGAAAATAAATATATATATTGATCTGTTACTTTGGCTCAGTGGTATCAAGTCGGCCTGGGGATCCTAAGAACCCTGGTTCGATCCCCACAGCCGACAAAACATTTTCACTATATGATAATAGTTTCGTCATAGACTTGCACTTCTTTAGTAATTTAAGCAACCTTGTAGCTCGTATAGTTTTAGAGATAGCAATGGGGGTACACTTAAGGTAGTCCTAGCGTGAAAAACATTTTTACAGATCTTAATGAAACTCGACGCACGTAAACATGGGATAGTTATACACATCCTGTTAAAATATGAAACATATTCACCGTCTGTGAACAAATATATTCGCTTGTAAAGTTGAGCTCTTATACACGGGGCTTGTGGCGATCGTCATTCAGAATCGCACATATTTGGTTCGTGAACTTCTAAAAATTTACAGTTTCATTTGAAAAACTAATATGATGTTCTAGAACTATCCACGTATATTGTATCAAAAAGAGAAAGTTTTGTTTGTAACGAAAAATTCAGGATTCCAATTTATAATGGCAACACCACACGGTGGTAGATTATTTGAAAATTCCCTAGATCAACAATCTATTCACAATTCATGATATTCAAATCATAAGAGGTATGAGACACTTATTTTATTCTACCTTTTTCTTTCCTCGAACGTTAGTTTAGAAGGTGATACTAATATGACGGTGGCGCCATCGGTTGTCGAGTGGCGAAACTGACGCTCAAAAAATATAAAAATTGAATAAAATAAGTGTTTTATACCTATTATGATTTGAATATCATGAATTTTTAACAGGTTGTTGGTCTAGTGAATTTTCAAATACCATACCACCGTGTGGTGTTGCCATTATAAATTGGGATTCTTAATTTTTCGTTAAAAACAAGGCTTTGCATGGCTATATATCCATTACTAAACGATAAAAAACTTTCTCCTTCTGCTAAAATATACATGGATAGTTCTAGAACATCATACTAGTTTTTCAAATGAAACTGCAAAATTTTACAGGTACACAAACCAAATATGTGCGATTCTGAGTGATGATCGCCATAAGCCCCGTGTATAAGAACTCAAATTTACAAGCGAATATATTTGTTCACAGACGATGAATGTGTTTCATATTTTAACAGGATTCATATGACTATCCAATATTTACATGCCCCAGATGTCATTTAGATCTGCAAAATGTTTTTTCACGCTAGTACTACCTTAAATTGAACACCTGTATATCGAGAAAACAACAGCGTACGTCATTTGTTTCCAAAATATATTGATATCTAGTACATCCATAATTTTTATATGAAACTGATGATGAATTTTAAATATAAATAAATAAATATATCATCACGCCTTCTACCCATTGCTGGGTGTGGCACTCTGCTAAAGCAGATCTCGGTAAGTGATATATTTTGCGCGTGAAGTGCGGTTACCAGTCGTCAAATCACGGCCCCCAAACATGTTAGTGGTGGAGGAGCCACAGGGATAGCTTTTTTCAAATTATGAAAATTTGTCGCCTGTGGGAATCGAACCAGGGACCTCAGGATCCACAGGCCGACTTCATACCACTGTGCTTGCCATCCCATGAATTTTAAATTTATTTATATATGATGACAACATGAATGCATTGTATATGCGATTGGCATGCAATCATATAAAGGCCGCAATGATTGAATTGCAAATTAATGCATTGCTCATATATAATAAATGTTCTAGATAACATACCTATGTGGATTAGATTTAGTAGATATATATATATATATATAATATAGTAGAATATTTATTGCAATTTAAAAGTAATGAATGTAGATGATTGCTAGGAGATAGTTTCAGAGCGCAAAGAGTATAATAATGATAATAAAATGATTCGTTGTTGATTAGTACTTAATCTGTTCAACAGGCAACACTCCTCACGTAATTCTGAAAGCGCTGTGCAAATTTATTTTTCCTCTATGGCTTTCTGTATGCTTAGTACATAATATAAAGTACACTGTTTATATTTGCCTAGCAATACTGCAGTGTGGACTTTGTATTTTTAATTTTACCACGTCCTTTTTTTCGTTTTTTGTCTTTCGGTTCGCTGTATCGGCGCGCAAAAAATTTTAATTTCGCTAAAAATGAAAATCCTTTTCTGTTCACGTTTTGCGCCAGTTTATAATGAATCGTGTGCGGAGTAACTGTTTTTAATTTTAACGTCAATATTTAGTTTAATTAAAAGATGTTCTTTTTTCAGTTAAATGATTTTTAAATTATTTCTATACCGTTAAAAAATAAAGTTTGTATTAGATGTGCTTCTTTCTCATTTTGTTGTTTTGACCCTGTTCTCTTTGTTATGTGCATTACATTCACGTATTGCTGGTTGCTAAACTGAATACGTTCAACAAAGAAACTCTCCCATTTTAAGGTGAATCCAGTAGCGGATCTAGGGGAGGGGGCAATTGGGCAACAGCCCTCCTCCTGAAAATTTTGTCTTTAAAATTTTGAGATATCGTTCCTTGTCAAATTACAAATAAATAAAGATTTAGTATTTCGTTTAATTTTATAAAAATTCAACAAGTACAAAAACAAAATAATTATAGTAGAAACGGATAATCCGACTCTCGAGACCGATTCTAAATCGTAGCAACCAAATATTTAGTTTAATGACGTATTTGTGATGACGTCAGGCGATTTAATTAAATTTCTAGGGAATTTTTTTTCTACTGTTGTTACAAAGATCAGACTATACAGGGTGTTAAAAAAGTTCCGGGACGGTGAAATATCTCGAGAAAAACACATCGAATCAAGAAACCAAAAAACACGTGTTTCATATTTTGCAAAAACCTATCTAAGCACACCAAACACAGACCCCAACCCCCACCCCCAGGGGGTGGGGCGGGGGGCAACGTTGAAACCTTAAATGGGATTCGTATTCTGCGAAAAAAAATAAGTTAATTTTATCTGAAACTTTTTTTCCAATTCGGAATAGATGGCAATCTAAACGCAAAAATAAGTTTTGACAATATTCTGAAAGAAAAGTAAAAAACGGTCTAATATCACAATAAATAAACATTGAATCAAATAAAAAAATCAACATAATCACAAGTAGCCACAAGCCTTCTTTTTGCAAAATATGAAACACGTGTTTTTTGGTTTCTTGATTCGATGTGTTTTTCTCGAGATATTTCACCGTCCCGGAACTTTTTTAACACCCTGTATATTTTGATGTGGTATTTCATAAAAACTTGTTGCCGCTTTTTGTGATTGTTTATTGTTAACAAATCCACTTTGTTGATTGAAATCGTAACTATGTTTCTATATTTAGTATTATTTATTAAAATAACCAAACTTTTCTAGACACGGCACTGCAAAACATACAAATAAGACGTAGCGACTGAGTTAGCGACTGGTTCAAAGCAGTTGCTAGCAGTAAGTCGCTAGAAAATGACTAGTCGCCAATAATGACGTCAAACGTAAGTTACATTTTATCCCGCAAGGTGGCTACACTATCGGTAGCGACAATAAATGGCGTCAAGCCAGTCGCTACTGCTGGTTGCTACGAATTAGAATCGGTCTTATTTATCATACAATGTTATGTCTATAAATACTGTAATTAAGAATTAAAAAAAAAACGACTAGTACTGTTGCCGCATCAGAAAAATTTGTTTAGTCGTTAATTCCAATAATAATCTTTTTTTTCAATAATTTCATCTATTTTTTTGTTTGCTTCGATTTCCACAGTCGACAAACTTTTTCACCACATTAAAATTATCCCTGTGGCTCCCCAACCCCTAACATCTTATTAGGCTGTGATTTGACGGCTGGCAACCGCACTTCACGCGCATAAATATATCTGCTTCGGCAGAGTGCCACACCCAGTAATGGGTAAAAGGCGTGATGATATATTTATATATTTCTATTTTCTCCTAGCATCATCTGTATATTTAATCTAGCAAGTATGACTTCCAGTAACTAAAAAAAAAGGTAATTCGCCCCTCTCAGAGAGATTATCTGGATCCGCCACTGGGTGAATCATGCGCTTAGTTTGGTCGACATCTAAACGAAGACTTGTGTTCCGTGCACACGGGGAAAGTTTTCTGAGAAATTTTTAAAAAGAAGAAAATTTCTTCTAATTCTTAGTGACTGCTTGGCGACTAGTTTCAGTCGCTAAGTCAATGACGCCACGGTGCGATCAATGTCATAGGGATTTTAATTTCTTACGTTGGTATTAACCGGAACCACGGAGTATTTTGTGTTGGTACTTATAGTTTATGACAGTCAGTTGTTGATATTTGTTTTTCTTTGTTAAACTCAAATGTTTGTATGTTATTGTTTAAACTTGACATATCACAAATTGACGGAATTTTTAGTCATTTTCAAGCAATTAGCAATATTTTTAAAATAAATAATATAAATGTTAACAAAATCTTAAATAAACATTGTTACATTAAAAATTATTATTAATGTGTAGACGACAACATTGTTATTCTAATTGTCGGTAATGGGCATCTGCAGCTGGATTTTGTGCAATAATTTTAATTATTATTTTAATAATATAAATAATAAACATTTTATAATAATATAAAACTTTTCTAACTTCAAAACTAATCAACCAAAAAATGCTAAGCGACTGACGCCATGACATTTCGCAACAGCCTCGTACTAGTCGCCTACATACGCGACTCCCTAAGCGACCAGTCGCCAACAATGACGTCAGGAGACCTATTCTAATTCTTGGCGACTGCTTGGCGACTAGTTTCAGTCGCTAAGTCAATGACGTCACGGTGCAGTCAATATCATAGGGATTTTAATTTCTTACGTTGGTATTAATCGGAACGACGGAGTATTTTGTGTTGGTACTTACAATTTCTGACAGCTACTTGGTGATATTTGTTTTTCTTTGTTAAACTCAAATATTTGTATGTTGTTGCTTAAACTTGGCATATCACAAATTGAAGGAATTTTTAGTAATTTGCAAGCAATCAGTAATATTTTATAAATAAATAATATAAATTTTAACAAAATCTTAAATAACCATTGTTACATTAAAAAATATTATTAATGTGTAGACAACAATACTGTTATCCTAATTGTCGGTAATGGACATCTGCAACAATATTTTGTGCAATAATTATAATTATTAATTTAATAATGTAAATAATAAATATTCTATAATAATGTGCAGTCTACATAACATATAACTTTTGTCTAACTTCAAAACAAATCAACCAAAAAATGTTAAGCGACTGACGCCATGATACTTCGCAACAGCCTTGTACTAGTCGCCATCACACGCGACTCCCTAAGCGACTAGTCGCCAACAATGACGTCAGGACTGTACTTTTTATCTATACCAACAGATGGCGCCCGTATCAAAGTCGCCAAATATGACGTCAAACGGTCGCTAAATTCAGTCGCCAACGAATTAGAATATGTCTCCTGGACTGTACTTTTTATCTATACCAACAGATGACGGCTATTTCAACGAATTAGTATAGGTCTCCTTGAAAATCTGGCAGTTTCGCTTTGATATGAAATGAGCTAACTACTGTGCCATAAGCATGAAGTTATTATAACATCTAATAAAATCCTTCTCGCGATAGTGACGCCGCTAATTTTCACTGTGTGCACGGAGCATTATATTTTTGAAGTTACTGTTAAAACTGTTGTAGTTAATTTGAAAACATAAAATTTCTGTCTAAATAATAACTTATACCCAATTAAATTTTTATTGCAGTTGAACTCGATAAATAATAATAAAAAGTATGTGTTTGGCGGGCTTATTGCTAGTTTTTTTGTCATTAAAAGGGTTTGTTATAAATTTGTTGTCAGTTAATATTAAAATTATCTTTACTAGACAATTTTTTGAAGTCACGATCAAGATCGTCGACATCAACATTTATATATTTTATTTCATACTGTATTTGCATGTTTACAAGAGTGATTTCAGTCCGATAAATGAGTTATTATTGTATTAGGTACCGTAATGAAATATTACGGTATTGTATCGGCCTGTAGATCCAAATAACCCTGGTTCGATCCCCACAGCCGATAAAACATTTTCACCAATTTAAAATTACCCCTGTGGCTCCCCTACCGCTAACATCTTTGGGGGCTGTGATTTGACGGCTGGTAACCGCACTTCACGCGCATAAATATACCACTTACCGAGATCTGCTTTGGTAGAGTGCCACATCCAGTAATGGGTAAAAGGCGTGATGATATATTTATTTATTTTTTGTATCGTGACGTTGCTACGTAACAAACAGTTGACATTTATTTATAATTATTTAAATTTTATTTTGGAATCATAATATTGTTTATTGGCCCACAAAAGTGGGAGTAAGTTAGCTATGCTAACCCTTGGGCGTATAAAGTTGCAAAGTATTCAAAAAATAAAAATCGTGATTGTTTTTCGTAAAACTTTTTTGTTTGTCTTACCCTATTGCAGCTCTCGCCTTCGGCTCGCGCTGCAATTACCGTGCGCAAGTAATAAAGTATTACTTTACGCTCTTAAATAAATATATCATCACGCCTTCTACCCATTACTGGGTGTGGCACTCTGCCGAAGCAGATCTTGGTAAGTGATATATTATGAGCGTGAAGTGTGGTTACCAGTCGTCAAATCGCGACCTCCAAAGATGTTAGTGGTGGAGGAGCCAAAGGGGTAGCTTTTTGAAATTATGAAAATTGTTTGTCGCCTGTGGGAATCGAACCAGGGTTCTTAGGATCCACAGGTCGACTTCATACCAGTGAGCTAGCCACCCCATACTTTACGCTCTTAATACACAAATAACTATTAATATTTAAATGCGACACAGTATTGGACTTATAACGTAAATATGTATTGAATAACACAGAACTTAAACCAAAAAATGTATTTTAATTTCCAAATTGTTTATAAATTTTACCCTAAAATTTAAATTATGCAATCTACACAAAATATTATGACAATTGAAACCTCGCCTTGAAATCCGACCTGATGCACCCTCCTCCCTTTATCTACGGTGCACACACCTTACTACCTACAGTTTTAAGTAACATTATTAGCACATTCACTCCTCGTGTTGACACAGGTACCCAGTCTGGGCCAGGTGGGTGGTCTGACCGCACTACTTAGTGCCTTGCTGCTGTGAAAGGGCCTGGGTACCATGCTGGGCTGGTGTCACTTCCGGCCGCTATTTTAGCGAGCTGATTTAGTGGTTGATGGATGGGTGGTGGTGGGAAAATGGGCCGGACAGTGCCGCCGGAAACATTTATTTTTACATATATTTTTTATATAAATGTATCTTATTTTACTATTACTGGGTGTGACACTCTGATATAGCAGAACTCGGTAGAGATGGGAATTCTAGTTCATTTGAATGAACTAGTTCATTCGTTCTCTAAAAGATTAGTTCACTGAACTAGTTCATTAGTTCACTTTCGTTCACGAAATTTTTAAGACTATGATGAACTGAAATCGTATTGTATTGTGATTCACGAACGTGAACAAGTGAACTTTTAGGATCTGGTTCTAGTATAATTTGAGAGCAGACAGCAGAGGCAGAGTGGTGATCTTAGCAACGACTACGATCGAACGAAGTATGAAGTAAGCTTAGTAAGCTCCTCTAGTAATTAGTCTCGTTCACTTGTTCTTCGTTCTCCGCTCTCTGCTTTCTATTCGACCTCATCGGCCGTGGTGGTGAATCATATCCGAATAGTTCGCAGTGAACTAGTCTTTAATAAACTTACGAACTAGTTCGTGTCGTTCACTATAAGGAATAGTTCTTATGAATTAGTTCATTCACAAACTACACACCTCTAGATCTCAGTACGTGACTGTGTGTTCAACTCTGGAGACCGATTCTAACTCGTAGCGACTGGCTTGACGTCATTGATTGTCGCTACCGATAGTGTAGCCACATTGCGGAATAAAAAGTAACTTACGTGTGGCGTCATTATTTGCGACTAAACATGTTGTAGCGACTTACTGCTAACAACTGCTTTGAACCAGTCGCTAACTCAGTCGCTACATCCTATTCATATGTTTTGCAGTGTCGTGTTTTGAAAAGTTTGGTTATTTTAATAAATAATACTAAATATAGAATCATAGTTACCATTTCAATCAACAAAGTGGACTTGTTAACAATAAATAATCACAAAAACCGGCAACAAGTTTTTCAGAAATACCACATCAAAATATATAGTCTGATCTTTGTAACCAACAGTAGAAAATAAAATTCCCTAGAAATTTAACTAAGTCGCCTGACGTCATCAAAAATACGTCATTCAACTAAATATTTGGTTACTACGAATTAGAATCGGTCTCCTGAACTGATCTAGAACTAACTCGTGTTACTTCCAAATAAATGATCCATCTAGCGTCAGTTGTAAAAATTAGCGATATATTTAAAATCTGAATGCATGTTCTAAGTGACGTCTGCTTAAATACAAATTGCGATGCCACCAATTCAAAAAGGGATAACAAGGAACACAAGTTGATTAAAAAGAGATAAACGGATTCAACCTGCCAGCCCGCTAAAATAGGCGAAGCAGATCTCGGTAAGTGACATATTTGTGCGGTTACCAGCCGTCAAATCATGGCCTCCAAAGATGTTAGTGGTGGGGGAGCCACAGGGGTAATTTTAAATTGGTGAAAATGTTTTGTCGGCTGTAGGGATCGAACCAGGAGACCTATTCTAATTCTTAGCGACTGCTTGGCGACTAGTTTCAGTCGCTAAGTCAATGACGTCACGGAGCAATTAATGTCATAGGGATTTTAATTTCTTACGTCGGTATTAATCGGAACCACGGAGTATTTTGTGTTGGTAATTATAATTTCTGATATTTGTTTTTCTTTGTTAAACTCAAATATATGTATGTTATTGCTTAAACTTGACATATCACAAATTGACGAAATTTTTAGTAATTTTCTAGCAATTGGTAATATTTTTAAAATAAATAATATAAATTTTAACAAAATCTTAAACATTTTTACATTAAAAATTATTATTAATGTGTAAATGACGATATTGTTGTCCTAATTATCAGTAATGTACATCTGCAGCTGAATTTTGTTCAATAATTGACACTTCGCAACAGCCTTGTACTAGTCGCCTGTATACGCGACTCCGTAAGCGACCAGTCGCCTACAATGACGTCAGGACTGTACTTTTTAACCATACCAACAGATGGCGCCAGTATCAAAGTCACCAACTATGACGTCAAACGGTCGCTAAATCCAGTCGCCAACGAATTAGAATTGGTCTCCAGGGTTCTTAGGATCCACAGGCCGACTTGATACCACTGAGCCATTACCCCATTAATAATATGTATATCGCAAAAATTTCCTTTCCTCCGCCTATGACTTGGTGAGATTTAGGTAACCTAACGTGTAAAAGTGAAAAGTGTCCGTTGAGGTTTTTGTGGAAGATGCGCTAGACTCGCGCGTGCATAAGTGCGTCCCGAACGTGCTTACGCATCAACTCCGTTGTTACGTTGTTTTTATTGTCCTGTTGTTATTTCCGCTAAACATCCATGCGCACCAATGAGATTCTTCAATCTTGTGTCACAAATTTTGACAGTTCGTCCTTGTTGTGCCCTAAGCGTTGTTTATTTAATCGGATTAGGTGAAGTCAATTGCAGGTATGGGTTCGTCTTCGCTCTGTCGTGATTATTTATGGTTTTGAAAAGAAGAATTTTAGTTCGGTGCATATCCCCTATGAATGTTAAGGGTAAATGAAATGTGGGCGTTAGTGAGTTCAGATGGTTTGAGCATGTGGAATGTACGTTTAATGAAAGTTTAATTAAACAGGTGTATAGGAGAGAATGGATGGATGTGATGAAAGATTTTCAGTGTGAGGAATGGATGAGCTTATATGGAGTGAAGGTGAATTTGGTTGAAACGAAGATGGTTTGTCAGAATAAGAATGTTTCACGAAAATAGAAGCAATGTTAATACAAGCGCAGGGTGAAAAGTCCTTGAAAAATAAAACAGATGGCGCCACAATCGCAAATCTCATGTGACATTTGTGAAGTACCATCTTTAACTAGAACGCATTAAAATTTTCCGACTGATATGTCATTCCGTTCTGTTTTGACACCCATCGAAAGCAAGCAGCCTTGATGATTTTTTAAAACATGGAAAAAAGTGAATTTCGCGTCTTGATTAAACATTTACACTGGTAGGCATAGTCGTTCGCCCAGCGACGCGCTGAGGAAGCGCCCATAAGCGATACACTTGGCGAAACGCTGGCGAACCGCTGGCGAACGACTATGAATGCTAGTGTATTTCTTGCGTGGAAAAAACATTACGCAAACCAAAGCATCGCTTGTTAAACATTATGCGGACTCCTCACCATCGATTGGAACAATTCACAAGTGGTTTACTGATTTTTATTGTGGTAGTATGACCACAAAGGACGTTGAACGTTTTTGTCGTCCAATTGAGGTTACAGAAATCGTCGATAAAATCCATGGTATGATATTGGACGATCGGCGAGTTAAAGTGCATAAAAGTGCTGAGGCTATGAGCATCTCAACCGAACGGGTACGGAACATTTTGCATAAATTTTTGGATATGAAAAAGCTATCTGCCATATGGGTGCCGCATTTGCTCTCTGTTGACAACAAGCGCGATCGTGTGACAAGTTCAAAGGAGTATTTGGCGATGTTCAAGCGCAATAAGAAGGACTTTTTGCTCCGTTTCGTAACCGTGGACGAAACATGGATCCATCACAACACACCAGAGACCAAAGATCAGTCGAAACAGTGGACTTATTGAGGTCATCGCTGAGACAAACGCCTATTTTGAAGGATTGCTAAAATCGTATTATTTGGAAGGGATCGAAAAATTAGAAAAACGTTGGACGAAGTGTATCGAGCTACAAGGAGACTATGTTGAGAAATAAAATATGTTTTGACCAAATAAGTAATTTCTTGTTTCATTTTTCAGGGACTTTTCACCCTGTCCTCGTAGTTAATAATAACCATGATGGTTGACACCACTTTTTACATATTTTCTTATTTTTATGTTATTATAAATAATTAATTTCAGCATTAAAATGCGTATTAGTTAAATAACAATGACATAACTATAGGCGTGTTTCTTTGGATTGTGATTGTGATTTTCTAAATCATGATTCCTTTGATCGTGATTGCGTTGAATCATGATTAAATATGATACTGAAGAAAACATCGAACAGGAATAATGATTCAAATCCAACCCGATCGACGCGATCCTATAGTATGAACGTTAAAATAACTGCAAATGTCAAATACACAAACTAACCTATTTTAAAATTTCATAAATGAGTGTCCATGTAAGCCATTTAAAAATTCTTCCAGAAGCAGCCAATTTCCCTTAATTCCACAAATAGAGCACATAAATTTATCATCCGACGCCATTTTTAAACCTTCGATGTGAATCAGTCAACATGAATCATAGAAAAAGTATGATTCAGAAGGGTAGGGGGATTGTCGTTTCGTGATCACAAAATGAAAGAGTAGGGATAACGAATAACGAACGAAGAAACATGATTCTTCATGATCATGTTAAGTTTGATCACTTTGATTACGAATCACAGTCCAAAGAAACACGCCTTTAATTTGTATATTTCCGGCAGTACGGTAGAGTGCGTAGCGTTACAGAATTCGAATCCGGAGATCCTGAGTTCAAATCCTACTCAAGCTAAAAATATATGAACTAGCACACTGCCGCTCAGTGAATCCGAACACTGTACTGTAATTGGGATTAAGTTCATGTTGAACAGAGTAGCATCAATAAATAAATAACTATTAGTTTAGTGTATACTATAGAAATTATAAATAAATAAATAAATATATCATCACGCCTTCTACCCATTACTGGGCGTGGCACTCTCCCGAAGCAGATCTCGGTATGTGATATATTTTGCGCGTGAAGTGCGGTTACCAGTCGTCAAATCACGGTCCCCAAACATGTTAGTGGTGGAGGAGCCACAGGGATAGCTTTTTCAAATTATGAAAATTTGTCGCCTGTGGGAATCGAACCAGAGTTCTCAAGATCCACAGGCCGACTTCATACCACTGAGCTAGCCATCCCATAGAAATTATAACGTTTCAAAATATTGAACTGTCAATAATTTTGACATTTACTAGATGCGGTTTTTTAATCTAATGTAACTTAACTCGCAAATAATATTTAAGTAAATTATTTTTTGACTCACACATTTCATTCAAACAGAGAAATGTTACCTCACGCGTCGACAATTTTAAATAATTATTTGACAACTACCTATTGGACATTTGTCAAACTAACAAAAACTACAGTAATTATTCTCGGGAATAATCACATGAGGTTTATTCTCACTATAATAATGACAGGATTGGTTAAAACGTACACACGTGATAATGAATAAAACATTTCATTGGTGTTAAGAAACCTTAAAAAATAATCGTCGACTTGACATTTAATTGAATGAACGATATTTAAAGCCTGTATCCGAGATTATTTTCTCAATTTCCTGGAATTGTGAAACCTAACTAGAAATCTTTAAATTTCCTTGAATTTGTTATAATACCAGAAAAAAATTATTTACAGTAAAAAAATAATTGTTTAATTTAATCCAATTTTTATGGATCAAGTATGTGTCAATTAATTGAAAAATTTCGAGTAATTCTTAAACCAATTATTACATTAATTAATCAAATAAATTAAAAAATATTAGATACAGAATTTTATTCTTTACAATTTTTGGCTAAAATGCAGTATCACTGACCAATTTTTAAAATTTCCTTCGCTACTATAATGACATTTACTCATCAGTGATCCTAAAACTTTTTCAGAGATTAAAAGCACATCGCAAAGGAGTATAAATGTCATAAATGTATTAAAATGGCAAAGACTGTGATAAGGTTTGGTTAGGTTAGAAAGAATTATTTTTCATTTCCTGATAATTGTAGACTACATCATGTTTGAGGTTTTAAGCTAGAAAATATTTTTCAAATATCAGTTTCGAAGCACTGGTTTATTTAGTAATTTTTAGGGAGTTTTGAAATTCACAAAATTTTACCAACCTAAAATTACATTTATAAAAATTGGTCAGTGATACTCTGCACTTTTGCCCAATTTTTATTTGAAATAATTGTCACTAAAATAATTATGTCGAATTTTGGAATGCATAGATCAACTTTGCTATAAATACTTCAAGGTCGTTTGCAACAACGAATCTTAAATTTCATGTCTGACTTAAATAAATAAAATAAAATGGAAGTAAACTGTCACACCAAGAATTTAATTAGTATTTTAAAGTGAATTCCTAACAGTTGATGAAATTAAATCGAATTTTAAAGAGACAAATTGGAATACCACAAGGGGTGTTATTCTTGAAACCATGCGATCTTCTCTTTTTCTTTTTAAATTTTCGTTCCGAATATTACTTTCTTTTTCTCTATATTCATTTTCCATCCTTTTAGTTTGACTGTATCATTTTTTCAAATAAATTTTGGGATTTTACTGATTTCTTTTTAATTTTCAATAGATAATCAATTTCCTAACAAAATTTTATATAAATAAACTTATATTAATTATGGGGTGGCTAGCTCAGTGGCATGAAGTCGGCCTGTGGATCCTGAGAACTCTGGTTCGATTCCCACAGGCGACAAACAATTTTCATAATTTCAAAAGAGCTACCCCTGTGTCTCCTCCACCACTAACATCTTTGGGGGCCGTGATTTGACGACTGGTAACCGCACTTCACGCGCAAAATATATCACTTACCGAGATCTGCTTCGGCAGAGTACCACACCCAGTATTGGGTAGAAGGCTTGATGATATATTTATTTATTTATTTTATAATTATAGAAATAGAAATATAAAATTATGTACTATGTAATTATGGGGTGACTAGCTCAGTGGTATGAAGTCGGCCTGTGGATCCTGAGAACCTTGGTTCGATTCCCACTGGCGACAAACAATTTTTATAATTTCAAAAGCTACCCCTGTGGCTCCTCCACCACTAACATTTTCGGGGGCCGTGATTTGACGACTGGTAACCGCACTTCACACGCAAAATATATCACTTACCGAGATCTATTTCGGCAGAGTGCCACACCCAGTAATGAGTAGAAGGCGTGATGATATATTAATTTTTTATTTATACGTACTATTGGATCAATGAAATTGATATAGCATCAAAAACGCTGAATTGAACACTTATGATTTGCTCCTTGCGTTTGACAATTATTATTGGCTAAAATGCAATATCACTGACCAATTTTTAAAATTTCCCCCACCACTTTAATGACATTTACTTATCAGTGATCCTAAAACTTTTTCAGACATTTGAAGCTCATCGCAAAGGAGTATAAATGTCATAAATGTATTAAAATGGCGATAAGGTTTGGTTAGGTTAGAAAGAATTATTTTGTTTTTCCTGATAATTGTAGATTACATTATGGTTGAGGTTTGTAGCTAGAAAATGTTTTTCAAATAACAGTTTCGAAGCACTGGTTTATTTAGTAATTTTTAGAGAGTTTTGAAATTCACAAAATTTTACCAACCTAAAATAAAATTTTTAAAAATTTGTCAGTGATACTGCACTTTTGCCTTATTATTTGACATATAAATGTTAAACATGTTTATATTTTTTGTTTCTACTGCTAATTGGAATATATTATTAAATATATAAATTAGTTTTCCTCAAAATTAGACGCATATACTGAAAATTGCTAATAACATTTTATGTCCCAAATATTTTTGCTAACATCTTTTATTTGAAACTTTTTTCGTAACCGATTCTATCTTTTAAATAAATGGAATTTATTGTTTTGTGTGTCCAGTAAACTTCCTCTTCCGGTTTTTCAATTTCTTATAATTACCAAGTTTCGTTAACAAATCTTATCTCGTTAATGAGATATTGCACACTTGGACACATCCATCCCCACACACACACACACAGATATTGAGAAAATGATCAAAACGAATTCAGTAGACTTCAAAACACGTATTTCCGCGAAAATCTCGTCAACGATTCCAGTACTTCCTTATACTGTGTGTAAGAAAGTAAAAAAAAACGTACCTATAGCATCCAATGAAAATCAGCAAATTTGACAGCAAGGTGTAAATTGTACTGTATTGTCAATATTATCATAACATTTAAATTTGTAATTTAATGTTTAATATTCGTTAATATATTATATTTATATTTCTATTTGACGACTGGTAACCGCACTTCACGCGCAAAATATATCACTTACCGAGATATGCTTCAGCAGAGTGCCACACCCAGTAATGGGTAGAAGGCGTGATGATATATTTTTATTTATTTATATTTGTTATATTTAGAACAACTTTCTTCTCAATTTCACATTAATCATGAACCATTGTATTTTGAATATTTGAGATTTAATCAATTAAATTTCTATAACTGAAATATTGCATACAATCATAACTATTAAAAAGTATCATGTGTAAATTCGCCCTCCCCTATATATGTATAAGATACATATGATGAAACAAAATCAGAATGAAATATTTCAGTTGTCCATTTTCCGTAATCTTCTCGCGAGAATCAATTACGCGCAGCCAAATTGGATTCTTTGAGTCAACTGGTAGTACCGAAGCTTTGTTGGTCAGTTAACTTGAACAAGATGGCGAGACAAAGTTTGAAACCATTTCAGAGATTACCTATTTCTGAGCTTCAATCATGGCCGATATTGATTTTATTAAGATTTTACCCGCGCTTCGAATACGTGGACAGCACATTGTCAATATTTGTTCAGGAAAGTAGATGTACTCATCAACTATAGTAGACAGATCGAGTTTCGGTTCGGTTCACGTCACCGGTAAGATCAGACCTGTTCGGGGATGTCCGTGTGTTCGGAGACTCTGCAAATGTTTGCTCCATTTACATCACTGATACATACACAGTATAATTACTTTTTACTTTGTTTTGGATACATGTTTTTCATATTTTCATACACTCTTACCAGATTCTGTCAAATTGTATTTCATCATTTTAGTTTGTTTTTTTAAGAAATCTATTATATTTTTGAAGGTTTAGTCTGATTGTAGAATTTAAAAATAATTTTAGAAAAAACTATGAGCATTTGTCGGGATTTGAACAAGTAAAATTTACCAAAAAAAATATAAAAATTAGTATTTCGGCGAGTATTTGTAGCTCAGTTGGTTAGAGCAGTCACCATGTGAAAGGCTCTGGGTTCAAATCCCGGTCAATGTTCTTAGTTTTATCTAAAATTATTTTTTGAAGGTTTCAAATTTTGTTTGACCATTTAAAATTTTAATTTATTAATAATGTAGTATACAAAATAATTATTATATTTATAGAATAAATAAATAATAGTTATTTGTATCCAGTGGTATACCTAGGGGAGGGCGATGGGTACGGTCCGCACCGGGCGGCACATATTTTGGGGCGGCATTTTTTATATTTTAATCGTAAAAAACAACTTGTTCACTTCATAAGTTTACTATTCGATTTCGACGAATTATGAATTACTATATGATTTCGAATATTTTTCTTCATCGTCAAGTCAATGTAGGGTTGAAAATATTATCTCGAAAAATTCCGTTATTACTGCCTAATTTAAATATGGCGTCCAGTGGTAAAAACGTTCCCCACCTATAGTTTGTCTCAATTACAATTACTTATTTATGTTTATTAATTTATAAAAACCACCATTTGACAGAGCTGGGCAAGCTACTTAAAAAAAGTAACTAAGCTACAGCTACAGCTATTCTTTAATAAAGTAGCTAAGCTACAGCTATAAGTTATATTTTGTAAAATATAGCTAAGCTACAGCTAAAATCTTTCGTTAAAGTAGCTGTTAAATTTTAAAGCTACTTTTTTAAATTATTTATTTATTTATTTATGATACTCTGCACAACAGGAATTGAATTATGAAATAAATAAATTTGCCATTATCATATGATCAGTCTTTTGTTATAATGACTGTTAATTTACTATTATGTACATAAATATGAAAAATAGCAAATACCATCTGGCACCTACTGTATATTTTTGCGTATTAGAGCCAGTTAGAACCGGCAACAAATAATTATTTTGTGTGGGTTTAGCTTGTACGCATGCGTACTTTGTTGACCTTCTGCTTAAAAAGTAGCTTTAAGCTACAAAAAGTAGCTTTAAAAGTAGCTTCAGTTGATATTTTTAAGCTAATAGAAAAAAAAGTAGCTAGCTACAAGCTACAGCTATATTTTTTCACAGTTAGCTAAGCTACAGCTACAGCTAAGGTAAATGTAGCTAAGCTAGTAGCTAAGCTACAAAAGCAGCTAGCTACTGCCCAGCTCTGCCATTTGATTGACTTAGAAAGGGTGGCAAATTGGAGACCGCCCTGGGCGGCAAAAGTTCTAGGTACGCCACTGTTTGTATCACTAAGCCAGAAATTGTACTTTTGCAAGTGCGAACATATTTTCAAAGGCCGAGCCGAAGGTTACGCATGCAAATTACGAGTACTCGCAAAATAGTAATACATAAGATAGATTTAAAATTGGTAAAAATCTCTTACTTCCAAACACTCAACGCATAAAATTGACAGTGAGTCTCGTAATATTAAGAAAATTACATTGTCTACAATAACCTATAAATGCCATTACACATTTACTATTCTATTCAGGGTGGATAAAAAATCATGATTTAAAAAAAAAATCAAAAAAATCGATTTTTTTTTCATTTAAATCAGATTTTTTGATTTAAATCAGATTTTTTTGATTTAAATTAGATTCATTTGATTATTTTTTTAAAAACGGGTATTCTGAATAAAAATTTTAAATATTATGTATTGTGTAATGTTCTCAAAAGAAATTCTGAACAATGTTTCAAGTGTTGAATGGTGGATGTCCCAAAAAGATGAATTAGGACCAAATAAAGATATAATATTGAAAATTACAAAATCACTTTTATGCGCCACTTCGTCTTCAGCTTGTGTTGAGCGAGTTTTTTCATCATTTGGACTTGTGCATTCAAAATTGAGAAACCGACTAGGAACTGAAAAGGCTAGAAAACTGGTCTTTTTATTTAAACATTTTAATAATAATGTACCACTAAATGAATAAACGTTTCTACTTTTTTGTTTGTTATTTGAATTGTTATATTTTCATATTCAAATATTTATGATTTATTATGAAAACGATTACGTCATATGTGGACGAGGTTATCATATATACGATGAAATATAGCTATCTTTTTTTTATAATATTATTCGTACCTATGCTAATGACATTAACGTAGGTCTTAATAAGTAAAGATACATGTTTCATGTTTTTTCACGTTCTATCACATTTATTATTTTAATGAAAACGTATGACATTTCTTACTAATAAGAAAATTTATATTTACTTTGTTCACATTTGTTTATAAAATAAAAATAGAGACCTATGGTCAGGATTTTGTTATTTTCTGGACTATCATTTATGGGGTGGCTAGCTCAGTGGAATGAAGTCGGCCTGTGGATCCTGAGAACCCTGGTTCGATTCCCACAGGCGACAAACAATTTTCATAATTTCAAAAAAAGCTACCCCTGTGGCTCCTCCACCACTAACATCTTTGGGGGCCGTGATTTGACGACTGGTAACCGCACTTCACGCGCAAAATATGTCACTTACCGAGATCAGCTTCGGCAGAGTGCCACACCCAGTAATGGGTAGAAGGCATGATGATTTTTTTTAAATTTTTTCATTTCTAAAGTTTGTGACATTTTTGATACATAACTACAGACTGAGAAATAAGAAATGGATAGAAAAATGTTGGGTAATCAAATGCAGAAATGCGTTTGTCATCTTCATGATTATTTTGCGCTGGAGTTAGATAAACGAGGATCTTTAATTAATTTAACTGTAGTACAAGAGGTAATGTGCATTGTATTTTGTATTTTGTATTTTCACATATTATTTATTTATAAAATTAAATATTTCAATAAGGTAGGTTCTATATTTCATGCGTTAAGATAAATTTATATTTGGTTTTTATTTGATATATGCAGAATTTGGTTTCATTTATAAACTAATTAAATTTTATAAAGTAATAAATATTTTAAACTGATATTTAAATTTTAGGTTATGTTTTAAAAAATGTCAATCCAATACCAATGTAAACGATTTAAGTATAAAATCTTGAATCACATGGGTACCGAATGTGACGTAATAGTTTTCATTCAGGGAATGAAGTATATATAGATTTATGTATGTTTAACTGAATAAGTCATTCTACGCTAATAATATAGAAAACGGTAAATTACATTATCTCTGGCTCTCTTTTTCACTATAATTTTTGAAGACCGTTATTTGATAACTGGTACTATTATTCAGGCGTAAAAATATATAATTTACCTAGATCTGCAAATGTAGTCCAAGACGCGCACGAATACGTGAAATAGACACGTGTCCTCTTGTCCTCTAGTGAAAATCTTAGCATCCATGTGGAAAGGCGTAAATTTATATTAGATTAAAAACTGGGGCCGCGATGTAAAAAGTTTGTGCACCCCTGTACTAACAAACGAAATATTCCTAGTTAGAGGAATATACGAGGATATGAGGTTGTATATGAAAGGTATGAATGTAGAGGAAGAGATATGCCAGGATAGGAATATTTGGAGAGTAATAATTGCAGAACATATCTATGTTTCAAGGCGGTAAGATAAGCATCGCAGAAAGGCGCTACAGTCTTAGGGCGCCGCGTGCCGAAAAAAATAATAAAATAATAAAGCAATCATACATGTATGCTAATAGTAATTTTCAACAATAATACATACGTACATACATATCTTCACGCTATATCCCAACAAATGGGGTAGCACGAACCCTAAAATCACTCATAAAACATTCACTCTTACATTCATCAAATAATCAGCCCTCGTCAAACATTATCATCCAAATACACCACCCTCACTTTAATCACATTCATAGATCACTCGATATAAACTCATTTATTTATTACACTCGAAATCATTTATCACACAACAAGTCTTCAATCACATATATCCAATCACACCTATTCTCTTATCATTCATCTTCTTTCTTCGACGTACATAACACAGGCAATCGTAGCTCAGTGGATAAAAGCGAGGTAAAACTTGCGTTTCTTAATTAACAAGCAAGAGGTCGTGCGTTCAAATCTCACTGACTTCAACATCAAAAAAATATGATTATGGTTGAGTGGTTCGGATTCCACTATAAGCTGTAGGCCCCCTGTACTGTAATTGGGATTTACTTCCTGTTGTGTAGCGTAATAAATAAATAAATTTCTCAAATTACTCACGCTTACTCCTAACAACGAATCTAATAACGAAACTAACAACGAATCTACAAAGATTAGAAAAGATGAAAGCGAGAGCCTGCACTTGTATATGAAACAAAAGTCCACACAATGCAGTAACTCAAAATGAAACAAAAAGATAAGAAAGGAAGAGAGTGTCGCTCTGCGCTTATTTTGGAAAGTGAATTCTACACAATTGCAGTTAAACACTCTACGTAAGAACTGAAAACGAATTAAAAGATAAGAAAGAAAATGTATAAAGTCGTATTGCATTAAGAATAAATATTGTTAGCGACAATAAAATAATATGGGGGGGGGGGGTGTTATGAGTTATAAAAATATCTTAGAGATGGTTGATTGATAGGTTGTTGATTTGATGTAAAATTATAATATATGTAATTATGAATAGTGTGCTGTATCCTTAGTGAATATAAATAAAAACGAATTATTATATTTGGAATATCTTTAGTTTCTAATAAATATTTTTTCCTACAACTGTGCAATTTCTTCGTTGCCTTGGTCACGGTGGGAATACTGAATCGAATAAGCAAATAAAAAAAATAGGTTTCCATGTAAAATAAGAAAGTTGCACCGCGTATTTTGAGATCCACTGGTCAAAAAACATTTTTTTTGCTCATTGCAATAGTCTTATAAAATGGTGGTTCTTTGCTAATTTAACCAATCTCGAAGCTCTTATAGTTCTCGAGATAGCAATGGTGGCAAACTTAAATGGAACACGCTGTATATATTATTGTTTTCTGTATATGTAAAAGTACATGTATAACTACCTTTTTTTTTATTAAATTATTTAATTTTTTATTTATAGGGTGGGGCTAGCTCAGTGGTATGACGTCGGCCTGTGGATCCTGAGAACCCTGGTTCGATTCCCACAGACGACAAACCTATTTTCATAATTTCAAAAGCTACCCCTGTGGATCCTCCACCACTGACATCTTTGGGGGCCGTGATTTGACGACTGGTAACCGTATTTCACGCGCAAAATATATCACTTACTGAGATCTGCTTCGGCAGAGTGCCACACCTGGTAATGGGTAGAAGGCGTGTTGACATATTTTTTTATTAATTTTGTATTTATTGTTATATAAAAATCAGTTTTAATTTTTTCTCTCATATATGGAGAGCGCTTTTCTATAATTTGCAGAAGGGCACAAAAAAAACCAGCACCAGCTCTTTGTCAAGGGTTCGTGCCACTCAATTTAGTTGAACATAAGCATGATGTAATGTATCTTCTAAGATATACAACTGTAGCGTATCTTCCTGCTCACTAACAAAAATCACAGCGCATGATTTCGTACAAGTTCGTTCTCGTCCGACAAAATCTCCTCTTGCGCTGTTGGCGATGCGAGCGATTCAGATGTCCATTAGGCCAATCTTGTGCTCTGTTTGCCGAACCATCCCATCTCGGGCGGCGGAGCCGGGTGCCCGGGTCCTCCGCCGCCCCCGCGTCAAATGTTCCATATCGCGTTACGTTCAGCCGCTCAACCGTTCAACCAGCGGGAGCGGCGGGATGCAACGATGGCGCCGGGAATAGATTTTAGTGGGGCGCAAACTTTCAACAAAATGGATACTGCATAGATGTGAACATGTATCTCACGGTGTTCTGTTTCCATTTTACTATACTATTGATAATTTCCCTTGACCTGTTTCGAACCAATCGTAATGCAAAATCTTTGAACATTCATCAGATAAGCACAATTTTATACTGATTATTTTTTGACGTTTCTCAAAACCAATGAAATGCTTCATTGCATGTCACGTGTCTGCGTTTTAACCAATCCTGTCATTATTATACTGAGAATAAAGCTCTTTTGATTATTCCCGGGTATTATCTCTGTAGATGCTCTTTTGTTTATGACAAATGATAGGTAGTTGTCAAATAATTATTTAAAACTGTCAACGCGTCAAGTAAAATGTGTGAAAAAAAATCGATTTAGTTGTATTTTAGATACAGAAATACACCAACAAATTTTGGAAACAACTTCCAAGAATACATTAATAAGTAATCAATCGATATGGACACAGTTCAAAATCTTTTAAGTCGGATGAATCGACCTCAACAGCTAAGTCAAAAAATAATCTAATTAAATATTACTCGAGAGTTGGATAAATTAGAAAATAATTCCCCAGTATCTTTCAGAAATTTGTTGCCATTTGGCAATAACCACTCAAGCCCTGCGGGCTTTCTTGACTATTGCCTGGCAACAAGTTTTCGAAAAATCTGTCAAATTATTTTCAATTTATTCTCACTCTTTTGTTATATTATTAATGAGATTTTTTCACGTATATGTGAGAACCAATAGAATTATGAATTTGTTTGAAAATGAACCAAAGAAATGGAAACTTTTTGATAATTTTACTAGTGAAATTAATAAGTGATAATTCTTCACTGTAATTAAATCTCCTTGGTTACCATAAAATAAATGCAATTTTCAGACACGTCAATTGAAAATGAACGTTCTAAAATATACCAAAAAATTTAAAGATTATGCTTGTTAAAATCTCTCGCAAAATATAATTCATAATTATATTATATGCTGTCAGTTTTATACAAAATAATCTTATTTTATTTGTCGCCTGAAATTATCTTACCAGATTAATAGTGGAAATCTGTGATAAACCCGTAAATTTATAGATCAGTAAATTTATAAATAATGAACAAAATCACATCAATATTTGTTGGCAAATAGAAAATATTTCATAAAATCATAAATTTCATTGCGATTTTGTTTATTATTTACAGACATACAGATGTACACAGAATTCCACTGTTTTTCAAAAATTTTAAATTATTTGCCATTATTATTTGCATATAAATTTAAGGTTTTCATTTTATTACAATACTTTCAACCTTTTACTTTAAACATGGTTCAATTCATTTATTATATCTAGTTTCATTTTAATGCTGATTGCAAATAAACATAGACTGTTCAGAAAATGGGTGATTAGCATCAGGTAGACCGATTTTTTTTATATACTTCTACTACTACAATAATTATACTATGTAACAAGGTTTTCTGCCTAACTTTCTTAGTACCTCAGCTCGGTTTCTGATACAAAATCATTCAGGAATATCATAATCGTAAGCCAAAAAGTTTGCTTTTGCGCCCAGGGCGAATTTTTTTTCAAAACAGAAATGTTTTCACGAATATGCTGAATTAACTCTATATAACCATAACTTAGTACGTGTTGTTTCTGACTAAACTTATAGAGAAATGTATGGAGAAGTCAGCCAAAGTGCCAAAAGTAGCATACAAGCGGATTTTCGAAAGTTACAGACGAAAAACTTGAAAAAAAACCCTCAAATTTCATGAAATTTCCCCTAAAAGTCAACAAATAAAAAATCGTAAGTCAAATTTTACGGACAAATATTGATGTTCGGCTGTTTGTATCCCTAGAGTAACTCATTAGGAAGCGTTATATGCCATTCGTTGGTTATAATTCACTTGTTCTTGTCATTTAAACTTTAAACACATTTGCGAAAAGATCGAAATTTCGTCATTTTAGTAAAATTGTCTAAATTTTCAAACTAACACCATTTTGTTATTTTTCAATGAAAATACGTGAACTTTTCGGCTCTTGAAAGTTAAAAATGAATACTTTTAGGTTTCAACACTAAATAAAAAGTTTTATCGTCGCTTTCAAATCCGAAAATTTAGATTTTTTTCGCAAATGTGTTTAAATGACAAGAACAAGTGAGTTATAACCAGCGAATAGCATATAACGCTTCCTAATGAGTTACTCTAGGGATACAAACAGCCAGAGCTGGGCAATACTTAAGTACTTTAGTACTTAAGTACCAATTTTTCGTATCTTCTGGTACTTAATACTTATACTGAAGTATATTTATTTTTGTGTTACTTAATACTTGAAATTTCTAAGTACTAAAATTCAGCTTGTACTTAAGACTTACATTTTTTGATAATGTAAAAAATATTGAAGTACTTTTCAAATAATTAAGTACGTCAATATTACTGAAGTCACGAAAAGTACTTAAACATTTCGAAACATTGAAGTACTTTGATTTTGCGGTTAATGCAGTTTTTATTATTGAGCTGTACTGTGACGTGAACGTGAGGAGACTGACATGTATATTTTTGTTTTTTGTTATATATATACACATATTTATTTATTTATTTTGATATACAAGACTGATTTCTTGTAATTTCCGACTACATACTAAATTTTACATGTACCTATTTATTTTTAAATTAAAAAATCTTTTCATTTTTTAATCATGTTTTCAAAATATATATTTAGAATATGTTGTTATTAAAATAAATAACCATAACAGAAAAACTATTTCATACGAATATACCCAATGCTGGTACTTGCAAAATACATATTTTTTAAGTACTTTGGTCTAAAAAAACTGGTACTTTACTTAAGTATTTTCAAGCTGTGCTTGAAAAAGTACTGCATAATAAGTACTGACCATGGTTAGTCCTGGTACTTATACTTAAGTACTTTTGTCCTGGTACTTGCCCAGCTCTGCAAACAGCAAAACATCAATATTTGTCCGTAAAATTTGAGTTACGATTTTTTATTTGCCGATTTTTATGTGAAATTTCATTAAATTTGAGGGTTTTTTTCAAGTTTTTCGCCTGTAACTTTCGAAAATTCGCTTGTATGCTACTTTTGGCACTTTGGCTGACTTCTCCATACATTTCTCTATAAGTTTAGTCAGAAACAACAAGTACTAAGTTATGGTTATATAGAGTTAATTCAACATATTCGTGAAAACATTTTTATTTTCAAAAAAAATTTGCCCTGGGCGCAAAAGCAAACTTTCCGGTTTGCGACTATGATTTTCCTGAATGATTTTGTATCAGAAACCGAGCTGAAGTACTAAGAAAGTTAGGCAGAACAAAAAGTCGAATTTTGTTACATAGTGTTATCGTCCGGCAGTACGGTGGGGTGGGTAGCGTTACGGAATTCGAATCCGGAGATCCCGAGTTCGATTCCAACTCAAGCTAGAAATTATAATTACAACCACTCTGCGGCTCGGTGAGTCCGGACCCTGTACTGTAATTGGGATTCAATTCCTGTTGTACAGAGTAGCATAAATAAATAAAAATAAAATAAAATTAAAGCACTTCAGCAATAGGATTAAAATAGTCTTTCTTATTAACGTAGATTAACTATTAACTTTATGGTTCTTGTTAATATTTAAATAGTATGTTGCGATTATGATTATTAATATATTGTGTATGTGTTTTGTTTGTTACAGAATCATATTCATATGGTTACAGAGAAAACAAGAAATAATGATCGATTGGGAAAATTAGAAGAACAAATGAAGACTCTCTGTATTAATAACAGGTAAGCTATGTAGCCACTTAAAAAAAATATTAATTTATTGTAGGTAGAACATTCTTCCAAAATATAATAAAATTGTTATTCACGATTGATACATTACAATATGCCATCTGGTGATTAAATTTGGTACTAAATATTGGTATCTTTTTACTGATTAATATAAATATATATATTACGAGCCCTGCCTCACATCAGTTGACTCGAATCTTATTTTTTCGTTTGATGTTTTATTTTGCAGTTTTATTTCTCCTGTAGTATGCAAGAGAATTAAATGAAATTTTAATGAGACGTATACTAGGGTGTTGTTAAAACACAGATAAAATTTGAAGTCAATCGATATATACATCTTGGAATGACAGGCATTAACTAAAACTTTTTCGTTATATTCAAAAACTGTATAATAATAAAGTTTGTTTTAAATATTAAGTAACTTTTATTTCATTCTTCAAGCTGCCTACAAGATAAAAATCATGATAGTCCATTAGCAGTAGAAATAGTTTTTTTGTAAAAAAAATAATTGCTAGTTATACTGCTATACATTTTGTGTCTAAGGTATATTAATGTCAAATTTAGTTAAAAATGTTGAAAATTAATTGTAGAATTTAGTAAATGTCAGATCCTACGTTTTTAGTATTATTTAAATTTTAAACAAAAAATAAGATTCGGGCAACTGAAATGAGACAGGGCTCGTATATCGTGAATACGAGGGCAGGGTGAAAAGTCCCTGAAAAATGAAACAAGAAATGATTTATTTGGTCAAAACATATTTTATTTCTCATCATAATCTCCTTGTAGCTCGATACACTTCGTCCAACGTTTTCTAATTACCCTCTTTGGCCTTTTTCTAATTTTTTTCTAATTACCCACTTTGGCCTTTTTCGGCTTCGATTCGCCAGGACAAGTCTACTATTTCGACTGTTCTTTGGTCTCTGGTGAGTTGTGATGGATCCATGTTTCGTCCACGGTTACGAAATAATACGATTTTGGCAATCTTTCAAAATAGTCGTTTGTCTGAGCGATGACCTCATCGTTGGAGCTAAATCTCTTTCCGCTGAGCCATTTCTTCAAGTTTGGAAATAGATAAAAATCGCAGGGGGCCAAAAAGTCCTTCTTATTGCGCTTGAACATCGCCAAACACTCCTTTGAACTTGTCACACGGTCGCGCTTGTTGTTAACAGATAGCAAATGCGGCCCCCATCTGGCAGATAGCTTTCTCATATCTAAAAATTTATGCAAAATGTTCCGTACCCGTTCAGTTGAGATGCTCCTAGCCTCAACAATCTCGTGCACTTTAACTCGCCGATCGTCCAATATCATACCATGGATTTTATCGACGATTTCTGGCGTTGTAACCTCAATTGGACAACCAGAACGTTCGGCGTCCTTTGTGATCATACTACCACAACGAAAATCAGTAAACCACTTGTGAATCGTTCCAATCGATGGTGAGGAGTCCCCATAATGTTTAACAAGCGATGCTTTGGTTTGCGTAATGTTTGTTCCACGCAAGAAATAATGTTTAATCAAGACGCGAAATTCCCTTTTTTCCATGTTTTCAAAAATCTTCAAGGTTGCTTGCTTTCGATGGGTGTCAAAACAGAACTGAATAGCATATCAGTCTGAAAATTTTAATGCGTTCTAGTTAAAGATGGTACATCACAAATGTCACATGAGATTTGCGATTGTGGCGCCATCTGTTTTATTTTTCAGGGACTTTTCACCCTGCCCTCGTACATATATACTAAATATTTCTTTCCTTAGATTTTATAATGATCATATTATAATAAAGCTAATTCTACACCCGACCTTAAAAATGTACCTTCCTGTTACCGTCATCTAATCTTCCGATTTCCTTTTCCTTTCTTTCAGAAAAGAAAAGAATAATCTGCTATAATTTGTGAAGTTACCACATCTCTCGAAAATAGTAAATGGTATAATCATTTTGTTTTTCAAAATATACAGTTTATAGCCGTCCCTATATTGTGTTTCCTTTTATCTTAAACAGTTGTTGATATCGTTTGTTCTTATTTTTACTATTGCCTCATTTTCTTAGAAAACTTCTGTCCATTTAATTTAGAAAAATAGTTTAGTAATTATTGAAAAAAATTTACTATCATGGATATAATTTTTTCTTACAGAATAAATACTATAAAACGTGTTTTTTATTTCTTACTCGGCTTGTTCATTTAAATCAGTTTAAATAAATTAGACTACACACTAACTAATGCAATTAATAACACAGATAATTTCAAACTGAATCCGAATAAGTAAATCTAGTACTAGGAATAAAGTGAGCGAATGGAGATAATCAAATGTATAAGTGATCTAGTTCGGTAAGGGTAAATTAAAAATGATCCATATAGCAAATGAAATGCGCATAACATAAAAGTAATACTTGAAATTATTGTTGTTTGTGTTGCCAAGAAACATATTAGCCAGAGTTTGATAGCAAAAAATTCTAGTAGTTAAGGCATTAAACATATTTTTGTTTAATAATAATAATAACAAATACAGAATAACATTTTTTTTTTGTGGCTTCTTTGGCGGACCAACTACTTAGGTCATATGCCGCCATTACGCCCTGATCTACGTTTTAGGTATTATGGTCAACAGCAACGCGGGTTTTCTCTGGACGGTCACTCATCCAAGTACTACCCGCGCGCAATGTTACTTAACTCGCGTTATCGCTTAGATCATTTCCAACGTGTGCAGCCATGGCCGTTGACAAACTTATTTATTCCCCATATTAGGGAAAGAATGTATTGTGATTTTTGCGATCTCGAAATTTTGATGAATTTTTAAGTTTTAAACCCTATTGAGTCAAAAAAAAGTCCCAAAATAAGTCGGAAAGCACAATAATTTAAAAACGCGATGAAATTTAGCATAGAAACTTTACATTTAAGGTTTTAAGTGAAAAACTGAGGTTATGTTCGTTAAAGAGCTATATACAATCAGTTGTACCACAACTTTATTGATGGACTTTCTAAATTTTTATGTTTATTTATTTCATAAAAGGTGATGTTTATTTCGAAATATCTAATAACTAAAATGGACCCTAATATGATTTAAAACAACTTTTGATTTGAAACACTTTTCGAAAATATTATCAATTCATTTGTTATAAATAATATTTTCGTATATTGTTTTAAAACATGTGAAGAACAAAAATTATTATTGAAATCATAATATAAAATTAGATTCTTCATGACTCATAGTTGAGTGTCAAAAATTACATTTAATACATTCAATTGTTTTTTCAAAAGTTATTCAAAATATGTCGAGGTTAGTATCACATCAAAGCTCTCAGGCAGAAAATTTTAGCGATTTTCAATAGTTAAAAAAAATATATATATCATCACGCCTTTTACCCATTATTGGGTGTGGCACTCTGCCGAAGCAGATCTCGGTAAGTGATATATTTTGCGCGTGAAGTGCGGTTACCAGTCGTCAAATCACGGCCCCCAAAGATGGTAGTGGTGGAGGAGCCACAGAGGTAGTTTTTGAAATTATGAAAATTGTTTGTCGTCTGTGGGAATCGAACCAGGGTTCTCAGGATCCACAGGCCGATTTCACACCACTGAGCTAGCCACCCCATATATTCAATAGTATTCCCGGAATTTGCTCAAATTATGCTGTATTTAGTTTAATTAAATCTCTCGGGCACAGAATTCTAATAAAAATCTAAAATATTATATTTATCCGACCGTTTATTTAAACTTATAGTCAGGCAAGTATAGTGGTGGCCATATTAGATCTTTTCTTTCTCAAATAATTATTAAAGAATTGCATATTCGGAAAATATTTTAAATAAGAAAGGTATGTAAATACTTGATGTCTATGCAGTGCCAGTGTCATAGGTAAAATACTTTTTATGGGTCACGTTATAGGGTAATGGTTCAGTGGCATCAAGTCGGCCTGTGAATCCTAAGAACTCTGGTTGATCCCCACAGTCGACAAAACATTTTCACCAATTAAAATAACCCCTGTGGCTCCCCCACCACTAACATCTTTGGGGGTAGTGATTTGATGGCTGGTAACCGCACTTCATGCACATAAATATATCACTTACCGAGATCTGCTTCGGCAGAGTGCCACACCCAGTAATGGGTAGAAGGCGTGATGATATATTTATTTTATTTTTTACGTTATCGACATATGACACAAACTTGATTTTCGAGATTTTCGAAATTCTCAATTTTATAAATTTAAAGTTTATGACAGAAAAATTCTGGAGACGCCCGAACTCGAACCGAGGATCTTCAGCTTGCCAAGCTGATGCTTTAACCACTAAGCCACGGTTCCCCTGAACGAGATAGGCGTCCACCGAATTTATCTGTCGTAGTGTCTAACAGCATCGATCCCAAGACTTCTATGACTCATAGGTATTGACAACGGGTTTGGTCTGTCGCGACACAGTCTGATTTTTAAGGAAATCATACCACGAATTAAATTTTAAGAGTTTTAAATTCGGTTGACGCCTATCTCGTTCAGGTGAGCCGCGGCTTAGTTGTTAAACCATCAGCCCGGCAAGCTGAAGGTCTTCGGTTCGAGTCCGGGCGTCTCCCGAATTTTTCTGTTATAAACTTTAAATTTATCAAACTTCAAAGTCATTCATATGATTTAAAACTCTTGAAACTCAATTTTATGTCGACACTAGTCGAGAATTTACAAGACAAAAGCCACTACTTTATATCTGATTTCGAAATTGCGAGATGAAATGACAAAGTAAAATTTCAACTGGTGGAATTCACTAATTAACCAAAATTGTCCTATGAGAAAAACAAATGAATTTATTCAGTGGTAATAAGGGTGACCCATTTTAAATAATCCACTGGAATATCTCGAAAAATATGCATCAGACAAAAAATATTTCAAACAAAAGTGTATTGGTTTTGAGGGGGCCATCCGATGCTGTAATAATTTCTCCTCCCCTCACCCCCACGGGTTCGGGGAGGGGTGTAACTTTGAAATTTTAAATACGGACCTCCACTTTTTATTTCAGATTTCGATTCTACGCAAAAAAATAAGTTTGTCTGAACATTTTTTTTCGATTTGCGGTAGATGGCGGAGGATTGAAACCAGTAATTTTTTACCATTGACGTAAAGGAACATCATTTTACCGCCGGCATTAGCGTTACCCGATGTACACCACGAGGAGGTTGTACAGTCGCTCCATTTTCCTGTTAACATAGATGAATTCGGCGTTTGACGACTGGTAACCGCACTTCACGCGCAAAATATATCACTTACCGAGATCTGCTTTAGCAGAGTGCCACACCCAGTAATGGGTAGAAGGCGTGATGATATATTTATTTTATTTTTAATTCGGCGTTTGAAGTTGTTCACGGTTGTCAAAAGAGTTGCACGAGGAATACTGTCGAAAGCTATTTGTATCTTTTGAAACGAAGTTAAACATTATAACATTGAAATCGGCTAGTAAAATCGGCTAGTATTATCGGTTTAAAATGTAGACCGATATTAGGTTTTACTGGCCGATTTCAATTCTAAAGTTTATACCAATAATTTTCAAATCCGACCGTGCAACCTCCTCGTGGTGTATAACGGGTAACGTTAATGCCGGCGGTAAAATAATGTTCCTTTACGTCAATGCTAAAAAATCATTGGTTTCAATCCTCCTCCATAAAATACCAAAAAAAAAAATAAATAACGAGAAAAAATCGAATTTCACCATTTGCAGCGCCATCTATCGCAAATCGAAAAAAAATGTTCAGACAAAACTTACTTATTTTTATGCGTAGAATCCAAATATGAAACAAAAAGTTTCAAAGTTACACCCCTCCCCGACCCCGTGTGGGTGGGGGGAGGAGAAATTATTACAGCATCGGGTGGCCCCCTCAAAACCAATACACTTTTGTTTGAAGTATTTTTTGTCTGATACATATTTTTCGAGATATTCCAGTGGATTATTTAAAATGGATCACCCGGTATATTAAATGTATCAAAAACAAAAGTACCTAATAATATCTCATTTCCAAACAAATCATTGACATAGCTTTTTCCCAAAACAAAACAAACTTTAGTAACCAGTTTATACCCTTTGTTTCCACAATTGTTCACCACCATAAAATAACCATTACCTCCCTCCCTAATTCCATTTCCATCTCCTCGTATAAAAATCCTCCCTCATATATCCTTACGCAGTAATTAACCCTCGCTGACCGATCGCGCGATCGTCCACTGGCTGTCGGGAGGCGATAGTGCGGAACCTGCCTTATCGGCGTCAGCGGCCGCCAATATTTCCTCCTGGCGGCCGCTGAGCAAACATCGCGGCGGGCTGGGACCAGGGGCGGCGTGGAAATTACACCAAGACGTGAATTATACTCGCAAGCCCAACAGGGGTGAACTGGGAACTTTGCCTGGAATTTTATTAATTTATGGGAGGTGATAACGCAGGAATTTATTAGTTAGATGGAGGTTTTTTTGTCGCTGGTGGAATACTTGTAATTGAATTACTGGAACATTGATGAATTGTGTTTTAACTGTGCAGGCTCTTAGTGCTTTTTTTCCTTCTTTGTATTTTATTGTTTAGATAAAGGGAGACAAGATTCACCTCAGAAAGGTGTTGCGTTTTTCGCTCAAATTATTAATTTTTGTAAGATGCGTGCCTATAAATTAGTTTACAGAAAAATACTTCAAATAAAAGATATGCAGAAATTCAATTATATTATGAAGAGAAAAATTGGGATATCGCCAGTATTTGAACCTGAAACCTATGAACTACAGTCGCCATGTGATTCAAATATGATTTTATCCCAGTTTTTCTTTTTATTTTGTTGTGTCATATACAGTCTCGATCCCATGACTCTTTCATATACTGAAAGATTTGACACGAGAGTCGTCTGCAGTGGAATTGTTATTTAAGGAGAAATTTAATTCGTTTTTTAAATAAATACTTAACAATTGAAATTGATGAACTCCTGTCATTTGTTTTAAACCAACTAATCTATAGTCGCTGGGTTCAAATCTGATTTTATTCTAAATTTTCTCTATTTTATCATGTGTCATAGGCAGCTTCGATCTCATAACCCTTTCATGCATTGAAAGATTTGATACGAGAGTCGTCTGCAGTGATACTGTTATTTAAGGAGAATATTTATGAATTGTAATTTAATTAGTATTTTATAAATATAAATAGTTAACTAAATAAATATATCATCACGTTTTCTACCCATTACTGAATGTCACACTCTGCCGTTGCGAATCTCGGTAAATGATATATTATCAGCAGTCAAATAAGGGCCACAAGGATGTTAGTGTAGGGGGAGCCACAGGGGTAGTTTTAATGAGATGAAAATTGTTTGTCGGCTGTGGAAATCTAACCCGGGTTCTCAAATCCACCAGCAGACTCAATACCACTGAGCCACCTACCCCATTATACAATATACGAGGTGTGGCTATTAAATAACGAAACTGATGCTATTTTAACATTTTATTTTGATTCCATAACTATTTACTTATTATCACTTTCAATATACACCCCTCCTCTATCCCTACAATGCTCTATGCGAATCTTCCATTTTTCGAAACTGCTGGAAGTCTTCTTCTGTCAGCTCCTTCAGAACGCGTGCCGATTTCTCTTTCAAATCTCAAATCTTGTTGCTATTAAGGCAAATTTCACCTTAGGAAACAGATAGAAATCGCACGGTGCAAGATCTGGCGAATAAGGCGCATGGTCCAACACTGGGATGCTGTACTTGGCTAGAAATCTGTTGACAGACATTGCGGAATAAGTCAGCGCATTGTTTTGATGGAGAAACCATGACTTGTCTTTCCACAATTCGGATACTTTTTTCAATAAATTATAAGTTTCAGTAGCAGTTTTGTCAAGGTTCAAATGAAATTTCACAATTCGTTGCTCTAATGTTGCTCTTAACATTTTTTCGGCGTAACAAAAAAAACAACTCTAATTAGAACGAATGCTACGGCTATACGGATTTGTTTACAGAAGCGAGAGGTGCTACATTCAAAAGAGAAAGCTTCACGCTAAAAAGCTGACGGTTGCTGGTGTTTGGCGCATGCGAACTTCGTCTGTAGCAGCGTCAATCTCGTTATTTAATAGCCACACCTCGTATACTTATGGAATAAAATCATATTTGATTTTAGGGCTTAGTTGGTTTAAAGCATATGACCGGAGTTCATATGTCCCAGGTTAAAATTTTGGCGGTATCCCAGTTTTTCTCAGTAATAATATAACAAGAGAATGAAAATAAATTGAAAATAATTTGACGGGCTTTCGTGACTATTGCCAAATGGCAACAAGTTTGAGAAAGATACTATAGAATTATTTTCTAATTTATCGAACTCTCGAGTTATTTTTAATTAGATTATTTTTTGACTTAGCTGTTGAGGTCGATTCATCCAATAAAAAAGATTTTGAACTGGGTTCACATCGATTGATTACTTATTAATGTATTCTTGGAAGTTGTTTCCAAAATTTATTGGTGTATTTCTGTATCTAAAATACAACTAAATCGATTGAAATGAAATATCAAACATTTACACTATTTTTCATCTTTGGCTTCTCATCTTTTCTATGATATTTGGAGTTTTGCAGAGAAGATATTTTTTTGAGTTGTACTATGATTATTTATTTTCTTGTAAGTAAAGACGTCTAACTAAAGTAAACAAAAATGACAGATCCCACCGGTTACATTCTCCTCTGCACAAATCTGTGCGAAAAACGCTTGAATATTTATGATGTCACTGTATTTTTCATCGCTTATATCTTTGGAGTAACTATTATTAACTATTTTTTTCGCAATAGTATTAATTCAATATACTTTTATACTTTTATCTTGAATTCTTGTTATTTAGAATATAAGAAACAAAGTTTATATCAAAATACGTATAAATTCTTTGAATTGAATGCCTGTTACGTTTTTCGCAGAATACTATAAAATAACAAAATGTACTAATCTTACTGTAAACATTAAGAATCGTTACTCATAATTTATTATACATATCTTATCAATATCTAAAATTAATATTCGTCTTAAATCATTCATTCTTGTCTAAAAATAATACACCAAAAAGTGAAGAATAGAACACGAAATATACAAAACGGTTATTTTGAAAATCCGTAATAATTCCTCAATCGCTAACCTTCATCTATTCTAATTTCCTATTCCAAGCAAACACTAACAGAGTACTAACAAAAAATATCGATTACATTCTATCTACATTGATTATGAATTCTTCTATCAGCTTACGAGAAGATATATCAGCAGATACTAGCGCCGCCACCGACCAAGTGCTTGAACTAGAACAAGTGAATCTAGGCCTTCGAAGAGAACTTCAAGAAGCAAGGGCTGGGAAGAAAGATGCAGATGCGAAGGCAAATCAGTAAGTCGTAAGATATAAGTTAAGCAATGCTTGACGCACTATTTACTAACTGCTTAAGCTTTAGTTGGAGATGCTAATCAAATATTATTCATGTAACTACAACTATGTGAATTTTATCGAGAAGGCTGCCGATATTACCGAAAACACTACTTAGTTTTCTTATTAAAATTAACTGTAATGATTTTTGGAACAAAAATAGTTATTCGTGTAAAAAGGAAAGAATGATACTTTCTTCACCAGGTCTTCAAATAATTTTTTTCACTATTCTTATCAGAAATTAGCTTTGTTTCTCTCGCTATGTGGCGGTTACTGTAAAACGCGGCGGTTAGTTACTGCTGCGTTTTACTATATACCATAAAAAGTGACAGTAATAATTTAAGTCACTAACAGGCAGATTCATAAAGCAGATTAGCGCTAACATCATTTTTTATTTGGTTTTTAACTCTCTTTCCAATGTGAGAAACAAGTTTATTTTAACTTGAGTTAAACAGACTATTAATTAGCATCAAATTTAATAAAATTCTTGAATCTGTTTTAATTTGAAACATAGTTACAAATAATATTAAAAATGGTGTTAGCGTTAATCCGTTTTATGAATCTGCCTGTAAAATAATAATTGTTGTTTTTTTCGTCCAAGGTAAATTATATTTTTGTTTTGTATGCCCAGTATACTACACGAGTTGTGTATTTAAATTGACATTTTGGCAGATTTTAATTTGACAGCTGATAACTGCACTTCACGCGCAAAAATACATCACTTACAAAGATTACTACGGCAGAATGCCACAACCAGTAATGGGTAAAAGGAGTGATGATATATTTATTTATATTTTATTTATGGAAGAATTTGTTACAAATGTGATTTTGTCATCGGAAAGTGAGGAGGACAACGATAGATCAAGTTCTATCGAAAATGATTAATTTGAACTTAATAATTGTTTGATTTTACAGTAAAATGTTTTATTTGTATAAATTTATATGAAAATAATTTAACAGATATAAACTTTCCTATATAATAAGATAATGGGTGTTTTCTTAAATCAGCGTAGGCCCCTCATTATACGGTGAGACTTTGCCCCACACCAATGCTCAATGCCACATTGGACATATTACGCTTAGCTCCGCGTGGACATTTAAATAGTATTTATTGGGGCCCAACGCGCCACATTCGACCCTTTAGTATAGAGCCCCAAAATTTTTCATGCAGACATAGACGCATCAAATAAATTAAATATTTTTATTTATAAATTACTTTTTTCTTCTCATCGCTGTTACATTCGTTATTCATTTTTCCATATGTCAAAAATGTGTCAAAATTAACTTCTACCGCTATTCAGCGATGCCTAGAGTTGCTGTGAAAATGTTTACCGCCAGCTACCGCAGCGTTTTACCGCGAGATGTCAAAAAGTGAAACGAACAAAATATTATTTATTATTTTACCGCCAACTCAATCGAACACAAAATCCTTATCGCAGCGGTAAACAGTAACCGCCACATATCGAAACGAACAAAGCTATTAGTTAATATTTTAACAAAATTTATTATTTTCTTGACAGATGTCACCTGGATGTCACTAATGTCATATTATTTGCCATGGATATGACTTTATTTTCCTTCTTTCTTCCCTAAAGATGAGAAATATCACTTTCGTCATAAAATTGAGGGAAGAAAATGTTATTTATTGACATGATTGTGAAAAAAATATTGTTCAATAGTTACAGCTTGCCTTCAACTTTGTCTAATGCTATTTTTTTTTCTTCATTTAGAATTACAAACTGTTAAAGACTATCATAATAGCTCATGTTTTCTACAAATAATGTATATCACGTGACTCAGATTAACAACAAATTATGAAATAAGGGTGAAATATTATTTTGTTAAATTAATTTTATACGCATCCCAAACTTTACTAATGCGAAGAAAATGCTAACAACTTATAATACAAGGGCGTATATTTATGTTATTTACTTAGCCTTGAAACAAAAAAGCAATGATGTCAAACAAATTATTATAAAATAGTTGTTACATTTACAACTACATGTCCGAAGTTGTATTTAACCCTCAAGTACTATCGTGGGGTATTTTGGCACCCCAGACACCAATTTTTGCTTTATATCTTTTAAACTATTTTTTTTACAATTCATTGGTTCTAGCTATTCTCCTACAAGATAAATATGTTCAATATGGCATAATTCGATATTATTTATTTTTAACCGTTTTCGAAAAAAATGGCCATTGGCCTCAGTACCCCACGATATTAGTTGCGTAGGACTTTTTTAAAAAGTGCGTAATATTACTTACTCGGCGATTCACTACTCTATGCCGCATTTATGTATTTTACTTACTTGAGTGAATCACAGCGTCTTATATGTGAAAGTATTTGAGTGTTATTCGTCGGAGATTTACTCATGTACGCATTTCGGTCTTATTTTTAGTAAGGGAATTCATAATTATGTACTTCCCCTAACTTTTGTACTTTATATACAGTGATTCCCCGGTTTTGATCAGCCATTTAGAAACGTAAAGTATAGTTTGTCGAGTCTAAAGTATTTAATTTGAAAATTAGCATTTTCAAAATATGATGCGAAAACGTGTCTGTCAGAATTTTTATGCGTAATGCTAATTCAAATTATCTTTTACATGTCTTAAGAACAGAGTTTTGGAAACTTCGAAACAGACGTCAACTTGGTTTTCATATTTTTGGAATTTTTTTTCTGTTTACATGCACTTTTTGTACACTTTTATGTAAGCTTATTTTTTTGTTTAACTTTTAATAAAGTTCAACTTCTAATCAATCAAGGTTTACGACAAATGATTGCTTTGAAATTTAGAATAACTAAAATTAAAAAATGTATATATATATATATATTAGGGTGGTCCTTATTTTTTTTTATTTTTTTTTCTTCGCTCCAGGTGGATAAAACGAAAGGTTATAATAATAAAAAAATTTCTGTAAAGTCTCGTTGGAAAATATTAACATTAACCCGTGCCCCAAGACGGTTGAAGTTTAAATGGGAATTAACATGGGATTTACATACTTGCGGGTATTACAAGGTATAACTCGATTAGTTCTCAATATTTTGACCCCAACTCGACTTATATAAGGTATTTGACATCGTTGAATCCGAATATGATAGCGAAAACATGATTAGGATACTTGACAACTGTCAAAATGGCTGTCATTGTGGAAAAAACCCTATTTTTGCCGTTTTTTAGGTTTTTTCAACTTTTTAGGTTTTTTAAGTTTCTGTATACGAATATGGCGTTCAAAAACAATTAGAATAAAGAAAAATTGTCCAAATATTGTGCCAAGAAGCAATTTCAATGTAAATTCGTGTTTTTGACAATTTTTTACCCTATTTTTATCATATTGTCGAGTTTTAACCCATTAAGGCTCAAGCAAAACTAAGCCTTATTACAGCCAAACTAACTGCACAGTTCATAGCATAGGTGAGAAAAACCCGTGTTTTTTTGGTTGGTCGAAATAATTGTTCAAACAAAAATTGTTTAAACAATTGTTAAAAATCATCGGGACTTTGTCGATTCGCGGCTACCATTCGACTCAGCGAACAAAATTACTATGATCTACGTACTTTTGATCGGATTCTTAACTATTGTTTATTGTTAAAAGATTAATAAACAATTCGGTTGCTAAAACGTCGGTTCGGTCCCTGCTCAGAAAACTGCGGAAAAATAAAACTTACAACGCAGATCATAGCATACAAAAATTATCCGTTTGTTTGTTTGATTAAATTAATTGTTTAAACTATCATTGTTTTTGAACGCCATATTCGTATACAGAAACTTAAAAAACCTAAAAAGTTGAAAAAACCTAAAAAACGGCAAAAATAGGGTTTTTCCACAATGACAGCCATTTTGACAGTTGTCAAGTATCCTAATCATGTTTTCGCTATCATATTCGGATTCAACGATGTCAAATACCTTATATAAGTCGAGTTGGGGTCAAAATATTGAGAACTAATCGAGTTATACCTTGTAATACCCGCAAGTATGTAAATCCCATGTTAATTCCCATTTAAACTTCAACCGTCTTGGGGCACGGGTTAATGTTAATATTTTCCAACGAGACTTTACAGAAATTTTTTTATTATTATAACCTTTCGTTTTATCCACCTGGAGCGAAGAAAAAAAAATAAAAAAAAATAAGGACCACCCTAATATATATATATATATATATGAGATAATAGCAAAAGAAAAGTAAAACCAAATTGTGGGGTGTCAAATACTTCACCATAGTATAAGTGTAATTTGAAAACACGGTAGTACTTGAGGGTTAATTGAGGCGATATACTCATGTAGAGATTTATGAAGATTTATTTGTTGATAAAATGAGTACCAATTATTCATGGGTTCATAAAGCAAATGAAGTTCTGCAACTAATCAATGACTGTGGATTTATTGAGCTAACCTTATAGTCTTGATTTAGCGCCATCAGACTTCTTATTATTTAAACAGTTTAAAAAAATATCTCTAGGCAATTGTTTTGCTCTGATGAAGCTGTTGAACATATTTTGCAGAGTTGGCTGACGGTATAGAATAATTAGAAAAGAGATCTTATTTTTTAATTAAATTTAAATTAATAATTACTTATTTACTAATATTTTAGCATTATTTAATATTTTGACATTACGGTTAGTACAGTTGGTATCACAATACCTAACCTCAAACGTCAACGCTTACCTACAAAAACGCATCAGCTGTGAAAGTGTAACAACATTGCTCATGTACATTTTTTTTAGAAATATTTTGTGGTCGTCTGAAAAATAGTGTACATAACTCGCTTGAAACTGTGATAACTGTGCTCGTGTAATTAAATCACTCTGCGCTGCGCGCCTCGTTTTTCAATTTGTACACTCGCACGTTATCTTATACGTTCGATGCTTCTTATGTAATATACTATTGTTTGTTAATGATACATGTTATTTTTATGGCTAGCTAGATAACATAAATACACCCTCGTATGATGTGATGGAATTATTTTTATGTCTGTTTTGATCAAATTTATGGCAGGAACATCTCGTACTACAAATAAATTAACAGACCTAATTTCTAAACCATTTTCACCGTCTTTGAGAAAAAGTATCCACAATAAGAACACAACCACCCAAATCCAAAATTGCTTGGCACATCATATCTTAACATGTTATACAACTAAATCTTTCTGGTACACAGCACATTTTCTAAATTCTTCCACAATTGCTTTTTAGATCCAAACTGCAATCACTCAAACACCACATATTCTAAACCTATTCTCCACTAGTCTAGACCAACTGCTCCGCTCTCTGCAGCATCAGAAGTACGACAATGGCGATCTTCTTACTTCAAGCGATGATGTAAAAGCGGCGACGAGCAGCATCGATAATTGCTCTCTGACGACGAAATCTGCGTCGCCGGTTGCGAGGGTGATCATGTCGGGACCTGTTACTAGTTTGTGACCGAGGAAGACGAGAAAGGCGAAGAGGAGTAGGAAGTATGATTGTGTTGGACAGACTGATTTGTGATTGGTGTGATTTTTTTTTGACAGATATAATATAAATAATATATATTATTGACATTTACAATTTTTGTTTAAAGATGATGAAGCTATTTTACTGGATTTCAGTATGTTTATTTTTTGAACGGTTTACAATTTTAAATTTAATGACTATATTCTATCCGTTTTTATTATAAAGTAGATGGCGCCTCGAGCGCGGTCATTTTTTAGTTTAAATTCTGACGTCGTTCCTGGATTTGAAAAATTATTATTCCCAGGTTATTAATGTGTTGATGTGTTGTGTTCAGAGAATGAAAAGAAAATAATATAAAACAAACTAAATTTGAAAACTTTAATTGATTGTAACTCCACGTCAGTTATTTAGATGTGTAAACTGGGTTTGCGTTTGAACCAATCAGAGGGCTGGAATCCTAGGCCCTATCTTACCCAACGCTAGTTAAACGGATAGAATAAAGATGTATCTACTTATATCGGGTGTATCACGAAAAGCAGACCATATGCGGCAGTACGGTGGGGTGGGTAGCGTTACGGAATTCGAATCCGGAGATCCCGAGTTCGATTCCCACTCAAGCTAGAAATTATAATTACAATCACTCTACGACTCGGTGAGTCCGGATCCTGTACTGTAATTGGGATTCAATTCCCGTTGTACAGAGTAACATAAATAAATAAATAAACTTGGGAAATCCGTTTTTCCGTTCGGATTGCTTTCCAAATTATTTGATACAAACATGCTTCAAATAAAAGTTGTAGCAATTTACATTCTGCATCTAAATCAATAAACTAAATTTAACGGTACAAATTAAATATGAAAATTTATATAATTACAATTTAATTAGTGTTAACCACGGAATTAAGACAAACTAACAAACAAATGTATTAAGTTTTTCTTTCAAACTTTCCCCGGAATAACTTTCGATTTGTAATAAATTTGTAAAAATGTAAAATTTATAGACAGCTCAAAAACCTCCTTTTGCGCAAGACAGAACTTCAATGTGTCAAAATATTTGACAGGCATTAAGTCGCGCACATTTTTCTTATTTTGTTTTAACACTATTAAATTGTAATTTTGTAAATTTATTTATCCACAACTCATATATTATAAAGACATAATTATACTGATTTCAGTTGTACTATATGGCCCATAATGCCTATGGCACACTGGTCGAGGAGCATCAATGAGCGTCGAGGAACTCATCGATGAAACAACAGAACGCATCCTGACTGATAAAATAAACACGAAAGCACAAAGCAAAACCAAAATGACAGCCCACGCTAACATGAAATGAGACACAGTAATACGTGTGAAATGAGACACAATCGTTTCATCGAGGAACTCATCGATGGAAATAGAGGAGCCTCTATTTTTCATCGATGACGCGTGCGTTCTGTTGTTTCATTGATGAGCTCATTGATGCTCCTCGACCAGTGTGCCACTGGCATAAAACATTAGTGTTTTATATTCCATAAAGCTACATTCACAAATCGAAATTAGTTTGTTTTATGTTTTATGTTTTAGTGTGTTTTTAGGTGCCATTCACAAATAGTTTTGCTTTTGTCGATTTTAGTTAGTAGTGACATCTATCATAAATTTTAGAAGATCGGTAATACAGTAAATGCAATTGTCAGATGTGTCAGAAGTTACACGTGCTATCATACGTTATTTGTTTACTTTCGTATTTTTTGGAAGAGCAAGGTAAATATTATCATAATAAGAAAGTAGATATTAATTTATTTTCATTCATTTTGACACTCTAATGAAAACAAACTTAGGTTATCGTCAATGCGAAGGACGATAGAAAGAGACAAGTATATATCACTACATCATTCTACGCTTCGTCCTATTGGTCTATTCCTAAGTATAAAACGTAAAACTAAAACATAAGTTTGGAGTTTGCAAACGTTTGTGTTAAAACCAAAACTAAATACTGATTTGTGAATGGCTGCATAAGATAACATGTCTACAAGCTTATTAAAACAAAAATGGAAAACATAAAACAAAAACTAATTTCGATTTGTGAATGTAGCTTAAAACACTGTAAACAACTTGTTACTTAGCAACCACTTCATGATCTACTGAGAAACTATATATAACTGAATCAACGTTAAACGTTACGACTCTACGTTACGATCTTCTTCGATACCGATAATTATGAGTTGTGGATAACATTTTGTATTACACTTGTGTCTTATTGGTATATAAAACACTTGTCTAATAATGAACTATAATTTTATTAATTTGGATACTTAATTTTAAGCTCTACAACTTTTATTTGAAATATTTTTGTCTTAAATAATTTAAGAAGCAATGCACACGGAAAAACTGTTTACCCATTTAAACGTGTATTGCTCGCTTTTCATGGTACATCCGGTATATCAGAAATGTATTCCATTTGCCACTTGGATCAGATCTCCTGAAACTATTCACTTACGGATTTTTAAAAATTTTGAATAATTTTATTTCTGACTTACAACAGGTTTTATTAAAAAAGTACTGACGTTTCGGTACCAATATTGTTTCATTTTCATGTTATGTACATTCGAATCTTAAATAGCAGTTAAATTTTTAAATATAGATAATTTTCATTTCAAACTGTAGTTATAATTTAAAAACTAATTTTATGTAACTAGCTTGAAAATGGCACAAAATTGGTGCCTTTTTTAATAAATAAAATTTAATAAAACTATTGAAAATGTTAACGGCGACCTACAGCAACTTTGGCACCAAACGGCTAGGGCATTTTTCCAAAATTATTTAATAATCTACGTCTTTTTAAAATCGATTTGACAATTTGTGCTAGCGCATACTGCCAAAATATTTGAGAACTTCATTCATTCATCTTTTGAATCCTAATAAATTTGTTCAATTTAGTTAGTAACTTGGTTTGATTTATCTGAATCAAATGAACTTATAATGGTAAATGGAATACGACTTAATTGGTTTAAAATTAAACTAAATAAAATTAAATTGGTTTAAATTCTGTCAAACATTAAATTTAATGTTTGTTTATTTAAGAAACGTTTAATATTTACATTTTTTTGGTACAACTGATAATAAATAATATAATTATAATGTTTAATTTTACAATGCATGATATTTTGAATTATAAATTTCGACAGTGCCTTGTTTATTTTTTTAAATATATGTACATAATTTTAATGTATATTCTACTTCTACATTTTCGATAATTTAGACGTAATTTAAATAGAAATAATATGCAATAAGCACGATTATATTCATATTTTGAAATATCATAGTAATCATATTGTAATAATTGTGGAAATAAAATAAATAAATTAAAAAAATATACAATAATTTTAAAAAGGTATTAAACAGAAGTGCAACCTAGAGATTTTATTGAAATGTAATTGTTTTTTTTGTTTTTATTTTAAATGAAAATTAAATTATTTTAATAATACTTATAGGTTATAAAATAAATACAAAATAGAATTTCGTTTACTACTTACATTTATTATTAATATGTTTTTAACAAGTTAAATTAGACTTTTGTTTACTGTATTTTTTCACTGTTGTCTACGTTACTATTTACTTACGACATATTCACTTCATCTCAAGATTGCATTTCTATTTGGTAACGCCCTGTACAAGTAGAATAAAAATATAAAGATAAATGAAATTTTGTAAAATAATTTCTTAAAAATATTTTATAATTGCACCACAAATTTATACAAATAATTATTATAAATCAATATTTCATGGAACATTTTTTAAAAATATTCTCATACATGTATTTTGAATAATTTTGGTTAAACTGTACTGTTATCTATACATTATCATTACATTAGTGACAATGTTCCGATAAAATCAATAATTCACAAAATAATGTTTGAGATTAACTCAAATATAGGAAATAACAATTTATCATTCTTTCATTCAAGTATGAAATATTTTTATAATAATTCTTATCAAATGAGATAAATTAATGACAATTTCTTCCGTGAATAGAAGCTTCCTATTAATTTTACAAAATTATGAATCATTGGTTTAATAATTAGGAAAATTTCTAGAATTGAAATATTATTTTCGTATATTTTTCAATAAGATAGGTATGCGTAAATAAGGAAAATATAAAATTACGATATAGAAAACTGGATTTTTAAAATAATATAATAAATAATGGGATGGCTAGCTCAGTGGTATGAAGTCGGCCTGTGGATCCTGAGGTCCCTGGTTCGATTCCCACAGGCGACAAATTTTCATAATTTGAAAAAGCTATCCCTGTGGCTCCTCCACCACTAACATGTTTGGGGGCCGTGATTTGACGACTGGTAACCGCACTTCACGCACAAAATATATCACTTACCGAGATCTGCTTTAGCAGAGTGCCACACCCAGTATTGGGTAGAAGGCGTGATGATATATTTATTATTTATTTATATATAAATATTTCAGTATATATCATGCGGACTAAAATCACTCGGATTAACCATGCCGCCGAAAATTCATGCGGCCTAAAAACTACCCGAAATAAACTTTTTCCCTCCACAATGTGCGTTCGGTATAAAACCGTTCTGTATAAGATATCCGTTACGTTCACAAGTTGTAATTGTGTTTCGAATGTCATACATTTATTTAAATATTAATCATGTTCTTGGTAAGGCTCGCTTCACTTGCATTTTATACAAACAAACAAACTCTAAACTCGCAGAACACTCTTGTCACAAGCAAGCCTTGATATTTGTTTTGGGACAAATTTTCATACTGCATCAATAATAACTTTACAGGCAATCGTAGCTCAGTGGATAAAAGCGAGGTAAAACTTGCGTTTCTTAATTAGCAAGCAAGAGGTCGTGCGTTCAAATCTCACTGACTTCTACTTATATCAAAAAAATACGATTGTGTCTGAGTGGTTCGGATTCCATTATAAGCTGTAGGTCCCCTATACTGTAATTGGGATTTACTTCCTGTTGTGCAGAGTAACAAATAAATGCATAATTTACTGTTATTTCCAAATTTTTATTTTAAAATAATAATAAAATATCAAGGTGGTAATATATACTGACAGATGCAATAAACATTTGAGCCCAATTCTCATAAAAGTTTTAGCTAATCCTATATTTTGGATTAGCTAATCTTATTCTAGTCCAGTTTGAAAAAAGTTAATCCAAATCACTTTCCTAATCCAAAGGGTAACAAGATTATATCAGAGTTTATTTAAACTTTTTCGAGAATATGGTTTAGCTGAATTTGACTAATCCAATATTCAAGATTAGCTAAAACTCTTTTTTTTAAATTTATTTTCACATATATTAGTTAGGTTAGAGTTCGAATTCATACTTATCTATAGTCTGTTTTTTAACCAGGAGGAGTAAATGCATAAGTTAGATTTACACTATAGAAAGTTACCAAAGAAAGTTACTAGATTTTTGTTGGCGCGAAATACACATCTTACACATCTGCACTGATTAAGTCTCATGGAATTTATTTTAAAATACAAATGACATTATAAACTCTAATTTGTCACTCCGTATATTATTAGTTCTTAAAAGAACTGATTTATTTTAATGTCACAGAAATGCAAAAAACCAACAAGAAAACAGATAACCTCAAAACTTATGACAGCTCTAATAAAATCTATGTACAGTGTAAACTGGACGAAGCATTAGCCAATCAGAAGCGTCAGTTTTAGCGGTTAAAATTTAAATTACTCCTCCTGGTTAAAAAACAGAGTATAGGTTATGTTAAAAAACAAAATACCTTGAATTTTTATTAAAGGTGTTCTGTAGATTAATGTAATTATTTTATTATAAAAAAAATAATTGCAATAATTTTACATGAGCTTAGCAATGACAACTAAAGTGACAGATTTATGTTTGATATTTTTACAAGACACATTCACAAAAAATATCCCCAAAAACAATTAAATATTGTAGCACAGTTTTTGACAAAAACAGTTGTCCAAAATTCACTTTGCAAACGCGATACAGAAAAAAACCTTTACAGAACGATCATTGTAGTGAGGGAAAGTTTTTTCCGAGTGTTTTTAGGCCACGTGGCTTTTCGACAGCGTGGATATTAGTGTGTGTGGCATGTTTTGAAATATTCTAATTTTCCAAAAATAATTTTCTTGCCTCTGAAGCTCTCATATGATTAATTTGTGCCATTTTGTTAATTTTTCGTGGTTCTGCAGTAATTTTGCCGCCATATTTTTCTACGTCGTTTATTAATTGATATAAAATGATATTACCTTTTTCCATAAGACTAATTTGGATCTGCGATAACGATAATGGAAAAGACATTGAATCTGAAACTGATTTTCTTATACATACAATATTTATTGGTGCAAATCTTGACATTGTACATTTGTACCGAGTATCAATAGACATAACGCAATTTAGAACTAAAGGTCATGATTTTTAATTAAATAAAAATAAAAGTAATTGTTTTCACTAAGTGAACGTCGATTAAGGGTGACTTACTTATTATTACAGAGTGATCACAAGTAAATGTTTCAGTTGGCAATAAAAAAATGTACTTGAAATTGGTAAGACTGATACATAAATTTATTTCCTGTTGTTTACAGTGAGATTTGAAAATTTAAATGAATAAAATTTATTGTTTCCCTTACTCACATCCTTTTATTTCGTAACATTACACACAGAGAAATAATTTAAAGTATTTTTATCACTCTACCTATTTGTATTTATTATAAAAATGACATGTTAAATAGTATTTCCGCCTTTACCTGGCGTGTGCCAACTGTGGAATAAAAAAAAAACCCAGAATTGTATTGCCAACTGAAACACTTAAGCGGGATTTATAATGAAGTAAAGTAACGTAAAACGTAACGCAATCGAAGACGCGACGCAAAGTAAACATTTTTTGTGATTTATAATGAAGTAAGCATGGTTACATGTAGCCAATCACAGAGCGTTTTGTACGTGACGCTGTCAGTTTAAATTTGACGTTTATGTCATACAAAAACAGATAGTATTTTAGGTTACATTAAGTATTTTAGTGACTTGGGACTGTAATAAAAAGTTAGTTTACAATGGACAGTGAGGATGAAATGGCTGCTTTATTACTAATTTTATTAAAAATGAAAAAAGATTTAACCCCAAATTCTGCTTTTCAACTTGATGTTTTTAAACTCTTTTTCTGTTTTATAAATGGATATTTTTCTACTAACTGAATCAGCAATTTATCATCCATGATAATAATCACAGAACACAGTAATAATAATAAAGAAATGCAAAATAAAAGACACAAATTACTCAAAATGGTCGACCAAAGCGTTCACAAAGACAGAAGACAGATTGAACCAAACAAATATATCGGATCGGTAATATAGCTTTCTGCAATGAAGTTTGAAATAATGCTTCCTGATTGGTCAGAGGTGCAAGAAGTAACGCAAGAAGTTGAAAGTTGGCGAACTCCTTGCCTTACGTTACATCTGTCTTGCGTTACTGGTGCGTGTTGCGTTTTATTATAAAGCGGTATATGCTGTTACGTATGTTCATGTCTTGCGTTACTTTACTGCTCTTGCGTTACCTCTTACTTTACTTCATTATAAATCAGCCTTTACTTCTGATCATTCTGTATTTTTATTTAGTGCGAATCCAGTACATAAATTTTAAATAAAAAAAAAAGATTTACATAGCTTGGTTGTGCTGTGTATTTATTAACTAATGACGTCTTAAAATCGATGCTGCAAAATTTATTACGAAAATTATGAATTAAAAGTTTAAAATTTTTAAAGTAGAATATTTTTTTATCAGTAATAATATAACAAGAGAGTGAAAATAAATTGAAAATAATTTGACAGATCTTTCGAAAACTTGTTGCCAGGCAATAGTCACGAAAGCTTGTAGGGTTTGAGTGGTTATTGCCAAATGGCAACAAATTTGAGAAAGATACTGGAGAATTATTTTCTAATTTGTCCAACTCTCTAGTTATATTTTATTAGATTATTTTTTTACTTAGATGGTGAGATCAGTTCATCCAACTTAATAGATTTTGAACTGGGTCCATATCGATTGATTACTTACTCATGTATTTTTGGAAGTTGTTTACAAAATTTGTTTATGTATCTGAAATGGAACTAAATCGATTTTTTCTACACATTTTATTTGACACGTTGACAGTTTTAAATAATTATTTGACAACTATCTATTATTTCACAACTATCTATTATTTGTCAACTAGAACAAAAGTTACAGAGATTGTTTCCAAGTATAATCACTAGAGCTTTATTCTCAGTATAATAATGACAGGATTGGTTAAAACGCAGACACGGAACATACAATGAAGCATTTCATTGGTTTTGAAAAGCGTCAAAAAAATAATTGAAATTTATTAAAGTTTTAGAATTTGCAAAAAGTTCCTTTTTTTTCAAATGAGATGACCCTCATTATTTCAAAAGTTGCTACTGCATTTCGGAAATAACTAGATCATGGAATTTTTTTGAAAAACAAAATTTGCGTTATTCATTTTAGAGAAAAAGAATGGCGTAGGTAACAAACCTGATGTAATTATTGTCCGTAATTAAATAGACTAATTATTTGAACTTTAATTCTAAATTGCGTTACAACTAATTTTAATTTTTGTTATATGTACTCAAATTATTAAGACACAATTAAATATCATGATCTTAGATTAAAATTAATGTAAATATTTTTTAATATGTACCAGGTACACATGTAAATTTAATTTTTATTTATTAACTGTATTTTAAGTTAGTTTAACTTAGTTAACTTTTCATGTAGTTTTACACTCAAACAACTACATTTATTTATCTTATATTTAATTTTAGATTTTAGTTTTATTTTATCACACTTTTGGCTAAATGTATTTTTATCTATCGCACTAATTTATAAATATATCGGTAAATACTATTATAAATTTTCAATTTATATTATTTTTTATTACCTCTGTAAAAAATGGATTTAATTATTAACTGTTTTAACAATAATTTTAATTTGTTTTTTATGAAACTGTCAAACAAATTAACATTTAACGATCTTCTTTATTTTTGACGATCACTGAAACTACTAAACTTCAAATATTTGTCAGAAATATATTTTAAGTGAGGTTATGTACCGTTTTTCTGATTAAAGAATCATATTTGTAGGTAGAAAAATGTTTTTAAATTAAAATTTGTAATAAATGTTACGATGCAGTTTCATAAAAAAATTGTGTACATCTCGTTCGTGAAATATGTTCGCATTTGGCATTCTCAGAATGTCATCTGCCTCATGTATACAAATAATTATTAAAAATAATACAAATTGAAAATTATTGTAATAAACTTATAAATGTTACTCTTTACTAAAAGATAATTACAAATATACTTTGACATTTCCAATAAATAATAAAATACTGCCTTAATATATAATAGAACCAATAACCAGGGTATTATAGCAACACAGAAGATTGACACTAATAAATATATTTTTCTAGTAACACCGTTAATGGCTATTCCTTGTTTTCTGTCCCAAAACCAACAGCAGGATAATCGTGAGAAACCACAGTTGTGGCAACACTGCGAACTTACAACAGGTCTTTAACGCCGGCAATTGTTTGTCCTTATGTCGAAGATGATAGCTTTGGAATATGTTGAGATAGAAGCTTCTACATTCATTTTGATGACATGTTTTTTGTTGTTGTTTGCTGTTAATTTTGTTTGTTTTGATTAAAATGTTTGTATTTGTCATTTTATAGTAATTTTGAATCTTTTAAAATTGTTGTATTAATTATTGCAGAGCAGCGAAGCAATGTTTTGTGTTGTTTGAGGTTTCTGGTTCAATTATTCTCTTCTTTTTCTATTCTTGTATTTCAGCATAGGACTAAATTCTACATTTTCTGAACTATCAGCATAAATTATTTTAATTTGTTTTTATACCGCTTGAATTATCTTTTTTTTTGCGAAATCGTACTATAATATTAATGTTATAGTAACCAAAGTAACAACAGGAAACAAATTTTTTTCTGAAACCGGGAAGAAAGTGCCTAATTTCCTGACCAATTTTAATATGAAAAGTAGATTTTGACCAAGTACGTACCTAAAGCTATAACAAAAATAAGTCTGTTAAAGATTTTACTTGAATGTTTTATATTTTATCTGACTGTTTTTTTACTTTCTTGTACACAATATAGAGAAGTATTGGAATCGTGAAAAAAATCGTCGACGAGATTTTCGCGGAAATACGTGTTTTGAGGTCCACTGAATCCGTTTTGATCATTTTCTCAATGATGTCTGTGTGTGTGTGTGTTATAAGTTTCATGAAAATATGAAGAGCTGAGTATATTTTGAATGAAATTGAAAAACCGGAAGAGGATGTTTACTGGACACACAAAACAATCAATTCCATTTATTTCAAAAATGGAATCAGTTACGAAAAAAAGTTTCAAATAAAAGATGTTAGCAAAAATATTTGGAACTTAAAATGTTATTTGTAATTTTTCCTGTATATGCCTCTAATTTTGAGAAAAACTAATTTTTATATTTAATAATCATAGTAACAATAGATACATAAACATAAATTTTAATTTTCGCTTATCTAGTTATCTATGTCCTTTTTCGGAAATACATCATTAAAATGGTCAACTAATTTGGCAACTTTGCCTCAATTTAATCGACTTCGTATCTCACGGTTGTTGAGATACCAAGGGTTAGGCTCGAAAAACGGACATCCTGTATATGCCTCATCAGTAAAGTTAGACATAAAGTGGTCAACACTACTAAAAAATTATACGTAAACAAATTGGATATTTTATATGTTTCAAACAGATAAATGCTGAATTACTGAAAAACTAAATTACTTGTTTAATAATATTATATAACATTCATATGTTCTAAATATTAAATATGCTGTGTATAAGATAGTCGTGTGTGACCACACCAGATTTTTTTATCTTGGATACGTCTGCTGTCAATTAAAATTTGAACATTTTGAATTATTTATGTTTAAATTGATTAAATTAAACGGTTTCAGAAAAAATTGTATACATAATATGTCAGAAAAATTTTTTTCACTTTGCTGACTTATTATGTAATATACTATTATAGTACTTGTACCATAAAGATTTATTTTATAGTACTGGTACTATAAATATAATATTATAGTACAAATTAACAAAAAATAATATACGAGTAATAGTTATTTACGATATAAGTGGAATAAGAGCATTATCACACGTATATCATACAAAATTTTATCTACGATAACAAAATAAATTAAAATTAAAACAAACATAATTTTGAATTGACAGTTAATTAATTGACATTTATTAAAATTTAGTAAAACCATGGTTACTATCATTTTGAGTGTGATAAGTACTTTGTTAAATCACTACTGCGGTAATGTTTCCTAATACGCACTAGTGCGTTAATAAAGTAAGTACTTATCGCTCAAAATGAATACGATAAGTGTCGTTTATCGCACGGTCGTAGATAAAAGTAATATAGCACGATTTAACAAAAAATATTGTACGCTGCTCATACTGAAAGTGTCTTTAATGGACTCGAAGGCTTCCAAGACTTGTCTACAGCTCTCTCTAGAAATTACCTACTCGTCTTATATATTTTATAATTTCACTTTCAGTACTTGTAACGTAAATAACTATTATGGTAATTGTTATTCTTCTACTTCATGCGTTTTGATATCAAAATTTGTAATTTTTTCTAATTTTTCTTGTAGGTTATGGTAATAATAATGGTAATGGTAAGATGTAGGGTTGAAGAAAGATCCGGATTCCAGATTTCGATTGTTCCAAAAAAGGTAAGTACTTCATTTTTTAATACATTTTTATATTTTAATTGAGTTATGTAAAATAGGATTTAGAAAATTTTGTTTCTACGACACGACATCAAATTTATTATTGAGCGTTTTTGGAAAATATATCACGCTATATTCCATCACAAACATTATTCCTTTCGTGGAAAATCACTTTCGCTTCATCTTAATTTATTTATAATTCCTTTTATTCAAGCTCGTTTATTCCTCCCATTTGTTCACGCAATAAATCTTTAACCATGTCCGGCAGTACAGTGGTGTGATTAGCTTTATGATGTTCAAATCTCATTCATTTAAAAAAAAAAAATGAACTACCTACCACTCTGCGTTTCGGTGAGTCCGAACCCTGTACTGTAATTGGGAATCAGTTCCTATTGTACAAATTAGCTTAAATAAATAAATATCCACCATTTACTCTTAGATCATATATTTTTACTTTCTTACAAATAAAAACAAGACTCAAAGAATGTAATGTTTTCGGCTTAATCAATTGATTTTCGAATCTACAAGATACAATCAATAAAAATTATTCATTCTAATGACAGTCAAACTTTTAATAGTAAAATAAATAAATATATCATCACACCTTTTACCCATTACTGAGTGTGGCACTCTGCCGAAGCAGATCTCGGTAAGTGATATATTTATGCGCGTGAAGTGCGGTTACCAGCCGTCAAGTCACGGCCTCCAAAGATGTTAGTGGTGGGGGAGCCACAGGGTTAATTTTAAATTGGTGAAAATGTTTGTCGACTGTGGGGATCGATCCAGGATTCTTAGGACGACTTCGTACCACTGAGCCATTACCCCATATATGTTTGATATATGTATGTAAGTACCTTTCAAATATTACTGCCGTTAAAAGCACTCCGCATCGCGTCGTGCTTTTAAACTCGTCATATGTGCTTTAAAGACCTACTTATACACTAGCATCATAATATACTATTTCAATTGTTTTTAAATGATTGTACACCTAGAGCAAAAAGTGTCTTTACCGCCCTTGCATGATTGTTGCTTTCGGTTCCATCAACAATCTCTACGAGTATGCACGAGCAGCAGTAGACTACTATCTGCTCTTCATAGGAACACATGTCTAGTGGACGCAAAGATATAAGGAATCGAGTTGACTTCTTAATAGATGGGGTTTACCGGCCTCAGCGGGGAGTCTGGCTACAGTTAACAAAGGGGTGCATTAAGTAGATTTGTCACAAAGTTAATAAAATTCTATTTCATGCTCATATTATTGCTATTCTATTTTTATCCATGTTATTATATTATTATTGAACACTGTAACATGACTTTTGACTATATTTTAAACTAAAAATGTAAATAAATACATAAATAAATAATAAAACATCTTTATTATGTTAACAGAAATAAAATAATTATAATACGGCTCTGTTTCTTTTCACATTTCTAGCAGTTTAATCTTGGGATAAGCCTGTACTAATTACATGCTGTGAGGGGCGTCTAAAAGTCATTTTCTAATATCTTTGCGTCCAGTATACCTATCATATAGTTCCTTTTCGTCGAGCAAAAAATTTGTTCAAAGCTAATATCCTATCATGATTAGTGTCATTGGCCGCCGATTGACGACCTTATTTCATCTTAATAATCAACTTGTTTAAGAAATTGCTACATTAAATAGAATTTTATTTAGTTCATAATTGTTAAAATGTATCGACGAGGATGGGATTCGAACCCACGCGTGCAGAGCACATTGGATTAGCAGTCCAACGCCTTAACCACTCGGCCACCTCGTCTTGTACAATATTTTATACACAGAATTTAATTGTAGTTAAATTGCTAATCACCAAATTTAACAATACCTAAGAATAGACTACTCTCTGATTCAGGTCGAAAACAACTATTTTTGCTTTCTTATACACAGTATAAGGAAGTATTGGAATCGTGAAAAAAATCGTTGATGAGATTTTCGCGGAAATACGTGTTTTGAGATCCACTGAATCCGTTTTGTTCATTTTCTCAATGATGGATGTGTGTCCGAGTGTGCAATATCTCATGAACGAGATAAGATTTGTGAACGAAACTTGGTAATTATAAGTTTCATATAGATACGAAGAGCTGAGTTGATTTTGAATGAAATTGAAAAACCGGAAGAGGAAGTTTACTGGACACACCAAACAATAAATTCCATTTATTTCAAAAATTGAATCAGTTACGAAAAAAAGTTTTTAATAAAAGATGTTAGCAAAAATATTTGGAACATAAAATGTTATTTGCAATTTTCCTGTATATGCGTCTAATTTTGAGAAAAAATTTTATATTTCAATAATCATAGTAGCAATAGAAACAAAAGAACATAAATTTTAATTTTTGTTTTATCTAGTTATCTACGCCTTTTTGCGGAAAAACAAATAAATCATTAAAATGGTCAACTAATTTGCCAACTTGGCCTCAATTTAAACGACTTCGTATCTCACGATTCTTGAGATACCAATGGTTAGGCTCGAAAAAAGGACAGCCTGTGTATGCCTCATCAGTAAAGTTAGACATAAAGTAGTCAACATTACTAAAAAATTATACGTAAACAAATTTGATATTTTGTATGTTTCAAACAGATAAATGCTGAATTACTGAAAATCTAAATTACATGTTTATTGATATTATATACCATTCATATATTCTAAATATTAAATATGCTGTGTATAAGAAAGTCGTGTGGTGCCCACACCAGATTTTTTAAATTTCATACTCATTAGCAAGTTCATTTAAAAACACTTTAAATAATTTATTTTAACTGAATATAATAAGTGCAATAGAAAAATGCAGACTACATTTATATACACCAATCAGCTTCAGCTTATTAATACAGATTTGGACTTGATGTAGTTTACCTTCAGATCCCTATCACATACACACAACGCATATATTGTCGCAATTTCATTAGTTTGTAATAATAACATTTTAAATATTGTAAACAAGAATGAAAAATCTATGTTAAATGAACATATTTACGATTAAAAGAACGTTAAAAAATCGGGAACTTTGAATTTACTGATCAACTCATTTTTTGTATTAAAAAAAAATCGAAATTTTAAATCAATCGATTTGAAAAAATATTCGATTTCATCGATAAACTAAACTTAAAAATTTAAGATCAACGCGATTTAAAAAAAATCGCTTAAATCGAACAAAACAATTTTTTTACCCAGGCCTACTCGCGACCGTCTTGGACTGCTTCGCGACGCACAGTTTGAAAAAAACTGTTTTAAATTAATAAAAAAAAAATTGAGTTATTAATTTAAAAAACACGAATGTCATGAAATAGTTATAAACAACATTTTTCCTACAACTGTGCGATTTAGTAAATCACTAAAATATTATCCAAATTTATAAAATTTTACACGAGAACGATGTTTTACGGCGTTGCTATGGTTTGTTTGTTAATTGCTTGCACATTGTTCTACATTAATTAGGGCCGGTTTATCAATCGACGGGTAAACTTCTTGTTAAACTTATCTGCTTGGTTACTATGTTTTTCTGCCTATCAATCGACTGTTAATATTTACCAGGAAGATAACTGTCATCTAACTGATAATTAGTTACCAGCAAGTTTGACTAGGAAATAAGTTACAGTTAAGGCTTAACAGAGAGAACTGTCAAATAAAGTAGTAGAATTTTGGTAACAAAGTGTTCTTGATTATTCAAATGATGGCTGAAATTGATGTGGATATTTTTTCTGATTTAGGATTATTAGACTATATTAATATACTTCATAGGAGACCATATATTATTAGACAACGGCCTAATCAATTAGAATATTGAGACGATACCGATTTTGTAAATAGATTTAGGTTAAGAAAAGAAACAATTCAAAATTTGGTCGAAATTATTGGTGATATTATACGTTTTCCTACGAACAGGTGAAAAATACCTTTTTTAATGATTTGTTTATTTTTAAAATTTTTATATTTTTACATATAGAAATTTTGTTATCACTCCACTTCAACAACTGTTAATATGTACTTGGTTATACATCATTATATGTAACTGACATAGTATCTTCATGATTATCTAATTAAAAATAGGTATTAAAAATTAATTATGTACTAACTAGCAAACATATATCTTACTTTCGTCACAGTCAAATCTTGGAGGAAGTCCTTCAACAGAAAACGATATTAAACTAAGAAGCTTTTCTTCTACTGGTCTAAATACTACGTCTTTAAAATCACCACCACCAGTTTTATACAAATTTTGTTTTTGTAGAGCCCTTTTCTTTTTAATGTCTTTTTTCATACCTTCAAACTTAGTTTTTAAGCATTTTACCGTGCGTTTCTCTCATTCATTTCCCTTATCGTTCCACGTAGCAACATCAGTTTTTTTAGACTCAATAATTTGAGCATGTTTTATTACTAAATTAATTAGCAATTCTATTTCACTTGGTGTAAAATTTGTATATCTTTCCTTTTTTGCGCCATTATATTCATTTGCCGCTAAACATAGAACTATAACCTCACAAATGACACGTGTAAACGTCAAATATCGGAAATATTAATACCAACTGGCGTGGTAAAAACTTAAACTTCTTGTTAACTACCAGGAACATATAAAATGTACGATAGACAGAATGTTCTTACCAGGAGGTTTACCAAGAGGATAAATTTTGTCTGCTTGGCAGGTAACAGTCACTTTTAACAGACGATTGATAAACCGGGCCTTAAAAATATTTTACTAACGTCAAGATAATTTCTTCAAAATCGTCTAGATTGGAATAGTACAGTGAATGATTCTTCATAATAATACCTCCAAACATAATTGAAGCACCGGATAAAGCTATGTTGCATCTATTTTCGACAATGAATCAACCTGCTGCTGGTTCTTCTAAAGCCTCCTAAATTGTTGTCAATAATATTACTGTTAATAATTTGAACCGGTACGGAAGAAATCAATTTTTCTTTAGACAATACAAAAGTTCCACTTTACATTATGTCAATATACGCAACTGTAACAACTATGTTAATAATATACACACACACAATAAATATTATGTATTTCACTTACTTAAAACCATTTATCGATATATTTTACTTTGTTCGGTTCTTTGTATTAGTTGTGTACAAAATAGATATACTGCAATTTAAGGTTATGTTTATAAACGTCAAAATATACTACTGCATATTTACTAGCGCTGGCTCACTGCATCTTCTTCTTCCATAAGCGTCTGTGGCCAAAATATGAATTACGCGCTTGGCGCGAAATTTAAATCGCTCTCAAAAAAACTTTTTTTACAGTTGCGTAATGAAGCACTTTCCGCACTAGTGTTTCTTTGCTTTCAGAAACGCACTTGGTCTGCATTCATCTACTTTCCATACGTAACCAAGGCAATTATAGTTACGTAATAACAAAGAAATCGCACAGTTGTAGGAAAAATAATTTATGTAACTCCTGAAAAGTTGCTACCTTTTATAAAAAAATAAAATAGTAGATTCGACGGAGTTTTGGAGTGATACCTAAACTAGAGACACAACTATTTAGTATCCCGCGTATCAAGCATGCTAATATCCTGATCACCCCCGGGCAGTTTATTGGGTGGGCTGGGTGCGCCGTGCCTGCCGTCTTAGACAATTCACACGTCTGTTGAATGGCACCGACAATTTGTAGTGAAGAGTTAACTATGTTTAACAGTTTTTTGTTTCCGTTTTATTGCTGACTGTTAATGCACTCACGACACAACGGTGTATAGTTGTGTACCTGCTGCAGCAGCCGAGAGCGGCATTCAAGAGACCACTCTTGATGGAGAAATTATGAATGAATGTGTTGTAAGGTGAAATCCCAAGATGCATTAGGAGACGGGTAGAGGTTTTAGTTTTGAAATAACTGTTTCGTAATGTATCTGCAAAACGGTAGATTGAAATAGTTTCAGTCTAGTCGCTGATTATTTTTTTAATTATCGATTTTATAATAAACTTGTTGAAAAATAATAAATTTATATTTAATTCTATTTTACAAAGACTTATTAACTACAGTCGAACCTCTACAACTCAAAACTTTCTGAATTCGAAATTTACTGTTCCCTATACATTTTATATAATTTTTATCTTTTTAACTAGAAAATCTTTGTAATTTGATATAATTTTTATCTTTGTAATTCAAAGCCAATAACATTGTATTCTCTATCAGACAGATTCACAAAACGGATTAGCGCTAACACCGTTTTTAATATTATCTATAACTCTGTTTCAAAATAAAACAGATTAAAGAAATGAACTAAATTTGATGCTAATTAACTCTCTTTTCAACTCAAGTTAAAATAAACTTGTTTCGTACATTGAAATGAGAGTTAAAAATTAAATAAAAAATGGTGTTAACGCTAATCCGCTTTATGAATCTGCCTGTATAAGTCGAATTTTCATTGTCAAAATTAGCTCTTTCTATTTTATTTGCACGTTATCTTCGTGTACGGTCGCAAAGATTCGTCGAGTTTTATTTCACCTTGCATAGTTTTTTGGGAATCCCCGAAGAGCGACGAGATCTTTTCTTCTACTGATTTTTATCGGGGCTAAATTTAAAAACCGTTTTTTCAACTTAAAAGGGTACTTATATAAAGTCCACTAAGAAAAAAATTGGTTCATAAACCATTTTTCTAATAAAATTGTATTAAAATCATAACTAATAAGAATTATGCAACAAAACAAAATAAAAATTCTTAAAAAAATTAAATAACATTTCTCCTGCCTAATCACAATAAATTAAGTAAATTTTTGTTGCCGGGCTTTTAATGCCGAGATTATGTTAATTACGGTATCAATATTAATTTCTTCTAATTTGGGAATCAAATTTCTAATAGTTACTAAAAAACATGAAATACAAAATTTTAAATTGCATCCAACCAAAAACTAAAGAATTAATAACTTAAATGTATTTTATTTTACTGTGCAGTCACTAATGTTATTATAGTTATTTTTATAACAAGTGCCGAAAAAGGCTTGTTACGTGCAAGTGCAGAATTTAACGCACGACGCTTGCCGAGTGCGGAAATCTGCACGAGCACTTAACCGTTTTCGACACGTGTTATAAACAACATTTTTCCTACAACTGTGCGATTTAGAAAATCACTAAAATATTATCAGAATTTCTAAAATTTTAAAAATATTACACGAGAACGATGTTTTACGGCGTTGCTATGGTTTTTGCTTTTTAATTGCTTGCACATTGGTGTACGTTATTTAAAAATATTTCACTAATTTCAAGATAATTTCTTCAAAATCGTCCAAATTTTGCGGTCCCTTGATATTTGAGTTATAAAGGTTCGACTGCCTTACATTAAAGGCAGTAAAAAAAAGATAGTACAACATTTGTTCACAATGTTCACATATTCGCTATTTGAACATTTCGTTGAATTGTTACAAACAAACTAAATTTGTTGGTTTATAATCATTCATTTTTATTATTATGCCACAACTTCATAAGAAAATATCTAGTACTTCGTTATAAAATTGATATTTTTAGGTATTTAGTTCTTAGTTTACGTTAGGCCGTTTAAATCTGGGAGAACTTGTATGTATGTAAGTTGTAAAATATGTAAATATCATTTATATTTGTTTCCTTTTAGAGATTCTCTTATGTATTATTTAGTTTAGATAGAATGTACAAATAACATAAAGATATTTTCACCGTTTAATAACAGATTTTTGCAAGATCTATACAATATTTAGTTTTATATATAAAATTATTCATAATATACATATTTACCAGGTACATAATTTAAAAATAAATTATTTCCCTGTCAAATCGACATACATAAAAAGAGAAATCCAATAATTAGAGTAAAATACTAATCTCGCAGGAAAAATCACATTTAATAATTAATTTTTTTCCATAGAAACATACGAGGGTGGTCCGATAAGTACTTAGCCTACAAAACAATAACAAAAATTTTGGAAAAGTGGCGATTTATTTTTCAACATAATCTCCTTTGAGTTCGATACACTTGATCCAGCGATGCTCCAACTTCTTTAACCCGTCTGAAAAATACGTTTTCTGGAGGTCTGCAAAGTAGGCCTCCGTAGCGGCGATAACTGCCTCATTCGACTCAAATTTCTGCCCGACGAGAGACTTTTTCAAATTTGGAAACAATAAAAAGTCGCACGGGCCCAAATCCGGGGAATACGGTGGATGGGGAAGCAGTTTCATAGCCTAATTCTATCAATTTGGCCGTGGCGACGGCGGAGGTATTGTCATGGTGAAAGAGCACTCTTTTCTTCGCCAAATGGGGCCTTTTTTCTGCAATTCGGCGTTAAATCGGCCCAATAATTCGGCATAGTAGAGCCCTTCTCCAGGTAGTCGATGTAGATCACACCTTTTGAATCCCAGAAAACGGCCGATAGGACAGTCTTCGCCTTCTTTGGAGCACGTTCGCAGGGTGAAGTCCACTGTTTCGACTGTTGTTCCTTGGTCTCTGGTGCGTACCAGTGTACCCATGTTTCGTCGAAGGTCACGAAACGACGCAGAAACTCCTTCGGATTGCACCTAAACATCGTCAAACTCTGCTCTGAAGTAACCTCACGGATGCGCTTGAGTGAGCAAACGCGGTACCCATCGCGCCGACAGTTTTCTCATGCCCAATAATTCATGCAGGATATGACCCACGCGGTCTTTTGAGATGCCTACTGTCTCAGCTATCTCAAGCACCTTCAATCGGCGGTCTGCCAATACGAGATCGTGGATTTTTGTTACGTTATCCTCCGTGGTAGCCGTTTTCGGGGCACCTGGGCGTGGCTCATCAAAAACCGACGTGCGACCACGTTGAAACTCGTTAAACCAATTTTTGACGGTCGCCATTGAAGGAGAAGAGTCCCCGTACACAGCATCCAAGCGTTCTTTGATTTCGCTGCGCGATTTCCCTTCCAAAAACAAGAATCGAATCACCGACCGATATTGTTCTTTTTCCATTTTTCTCAAATCTGCGGACACGCTCGCTTCCACACGCGGTCAAAACAAAACTACGCGTCCGATTCGGCAGAAAATTTAACGGTAGCTGTCTGCGAGAATGTTCTAATCGATACGAAATTGCTCTTGCGATAGTGGTGCTATCTGGCGGTGAGGCTAAGTACTTATCGGACCGCCCTCGTAGCTCCCAACAAATATATCAAAGATGTTTAATTTTCATTGTATATATAATATTCGTAGCAGCTGAAGCTTTATTTAGTTTATAAAAACATTACGTAGGTACCTAGAAAAAACTAGATAATTACAATGTATTTGCGCGAGTGTCTCCTGTCGCTTGTCCTCGTCATGACCATGCAATTTCCCGAAATTATTTGAAGAGTATTCGATGTCCATCCGGCGATCTCCACTTCCTGTCATATACCGGAAATGAGTTATTCAACTGGGTGCAATTACGTTATGAACGGAGTGGGCAGCGTCGCTGCACCCTGTGGTCACGTGTCGACGCTGCAGGTGCGTGCCCCTTACTCCCACCACGCACGCCACTGTCGTGAGTGAGTTACGACTCTGCGTAGCCCGTAGCGTGAGTGTCGACCTCTGACACGCGTACTTTAATAATTCATGGAAGTTTAAATACGTATGACATGAACGTAAAATTGTTGGTCACATTTTTCAAGATATTTTGAATTATGTTTGTTTTGTAAAAATGAAATGGTATGGAGGAACTTCGGAATCCTAGATTTAGCGAATCGTATATTTTGGTTCACAATTTCGATTTTATAGACAAAACACTCGATTAGACGAATATGCAGTTCGTATTTATTTTGTCGTAAAATAAATAAGGTACATAATGAGGTGTAGAGTAAGAGTAGTTCTTAAATTTTTCATTTATTAAAAACGAATTCTAATATTTTTAAAGTAAACTATGATAAGAAACTGACAACAGCGCTCAAGGAACATATAGTTTGGTTCTAGTACGAGGTATGGCTATTAAATAACGAGACTGATGCTGTTTTAACATTTTATTTTGATTCCATTCCTATTTACTTATTATCACTTTCAATATACACCTCTCCTCTATTCCTACAATGTTCCATGCGAATCATCCATTGTTTGAAACAGTGCTGGAAGTCTTCTTCTGTCAGCTCCTTCAGAACGCGTGCTGATTTCTCTTTCAAAGCTCAAATCTTGTTGCTATTAAGGCAAATCTCACCTTAGGAAAGTCGCACGATGCAAGATCTGGCGAATAAGGCGGATGGTTCAACACTGGGATGCTGTACTTAGCTAGAAATCTCTTGACAGACATTGCGGAATGAGCCAGTGCATTGTTTTGATGGAGAAACCATGACTTGTCCTTCCACAATTCGGGTACTTTTTTCAATAAATTATAAGTTTCAGTAGCAGTTTTGACAAGTTTAATGTGATATTTCACTACAATTCGTTGCTTTAATGTTGAATTTAACGTTTTTTCGGCGAAACAAAAAAAACAACTCTAATTAGAACGAATGCTAAGGCTATACGGATTTGTTTACAGAAACGATAGGAAATTCATTCGAAAGAGAAAGCTTCACGCTAAAAAGCTGACGGTCGCTGGTGTTTGTCGCATGCGTACTTCGTCTGTAGCAGCGTCAGTCACGTTATTTAATAGCCACACCTCGTATATTCAGGCAAAACAAAATAAATTCAGAAAAATGTTCCCGCACATAATTATAGATTTTCAAATACATTTACGATTTAGTATTTTCTCTTTTTTAAATAAAATAAATAAATAAATATATCATCACGCCTTCTACCCATTACTGGGTGTGGCACTCTGCTGAAGCAGATATCGGTAAGTGATATATTTTGCGCGTGAAGTGCGGTTACCAGTCGTCAAATTTAAATAAAAATGGTAATAATTTTGCAATAAGTATTTATTGCACAAAAATTTCAAAAAACTCGTAGTAATAACTTTAATTGAAGTATTTTTTCTGGAAATGTTGACCTAAACAGTTAATATGTAAAATCAGTCTTTTGTAAATAAATAGTGTCCGGCAAATAATCTAGAGATCAACATTTATATCACAACACTGCCAATATCCCTATATCTTATTTAATATGGACTATTCTATTTTGGTAGCGTAATTTATTGAAATTAATAAAAATTATTCATAATTTTTCGTATACTCTTTTATTGTTACTGAAAGTGCTTAATAATTATTTTTAATATTTTAATCTGTCATCATGAATATTTTAAATATCGAGGACTTCGTAAATATTATTATATTGTATTATGGAGTCGTAGTACAGGACAAATATCAAAGTAGATACTTCGCAGGAATGAACACCGAATGGTTTCCATCGCCAGAAACTGTTAGACAAATTAATATATTAATCGAAGTACGAGGATAAGATAAAAAGTTCTCGGCGTTCCAATCAGCAAAAATGTATGTTTACTGCCTGGGTGCACGTGTCATTAGTTCGTATGACAAGTTTCAACTTGTTCTCTCAAGTAGTATGTTTACACGAATTTTTTAAGTAGACGTCTTGCGTGTTTTTCGTTAAAATGGATAAACTTGAATATCGTGCGGTCATAAAATTCTTCGTTTTGTATGGATTAACCCCTAAGGAAATTAATCCGAAGTTGGCAAAAATTTACGGGGACTCAACTCTTTCCATGTCAACCGTTAAAAAGTGGGTAGCTGTATTTAAACGTGGTCGCACGTCCCTCGAAGATGACCCACGTGAAGGATGGCCAAAAACTGCCACCACATCGGAATCATCGAAAAAGTGCATGATATCGTGTTGGACGATAGGCGAGTAAAGGTGAGTGAGATAGCTGAGGCTGTGGGGATATCGTAAGAAAGGGTGCGAAACATCTTAGACATGCGAAAGCTCTGCGCAAGATGGGTGCCGCATTTGCTGAATGCCGATCAAACAAATGCGCAAACGATCTTCGCATCAATGTTTGGACCGATTCAATAGGGATCTGACCGATTTTGTGCGACGATTTGTCACCATGGATGATACGTGGGTCCACCACTATACGCCAGAAACGAAACAGCAGTCCAAGCAGTGGGTGGAAGCCGGTGGTTCAGCGCCAAAGAAAGCGAAGTCGATCGCATCTGCCGGAAAGGATTGCCCAGTGTGGTTTGGGATGCGAAAGGGATCCTGTTAATTGAATACCTTGAAAAAGACAGAACAATTACAGGCGAATATTACTCCCACCTTCTTGACCAGCTGGATGCCAAAATTCGCGAGAAAAGGCCTGGCTTGCAGAAGAAAAAAATCATCTTTCACCAGGACAACACACCTGCACACAAGGGTGCGTTGGCGATGAGAAAACTGCGGGATTGGGGGTACGATTTGCTGGTCCATCCCCCATATTCTTCTGATTTGGCACCCTCAGACTTCTATCTGTTTCCAAACTTGAAGAAATTTGTTTCTGGGAAGCGCTTCGCGTGCAATGAAGAAGTTGAGAGGGCCGTAGATGAATATTTTCACAGTCTTCCAGACTCTCACTTCCGGGAAAGAATATTGATGTTGGAGAAACGCTGGACCAAGTGTGTTGAAGTCAAGGGAGAGTATGTAAAAAAATAAAATCATTTTTTAACTGAAAATCGCAATCTTTCATTGTCAGGTCGAGAACTTTTCACCTTACTCTCGTATAGGTATTGTCATATCTCACAGTTACTATTGATAACGTGAGATATGAATATCATATCTAACGGGTTGTTACGGTAGTCGTAGAAAAAGCATAGTAACTCATACGAAATCTCCATTTCTTACTCATTTGCCTCCGGCTCAAGCTATAAACTTTCTTACACGTACGAAATGAGTGTCATACTATATACTTGTTGTACAATATACTTTTTTCGATCAAACGAAAACTGACACCTTTCCGTTATGTTTTGTTTCCGCAAAGTGCATTATTCCGGTATTAGAGGCTACGAGAAATAACAGACTGGGAATATTTTTTTCGGTCGCTGTGTGAAAATAAATAAACAAACCATGGTTCAGATATTTTTATCAAAACAAGGCAATAATTGGTTGGTTGTCTGACGTTTATAAATAAATTATAAAATAACTTATTATTGAGTATAAATCAAATCAAATAGAAATAAATAAATATATCATCACGCCTTTTACCCATTACTGGGTGTGGCACTCTGCCGAAGAAGATATCGATAAGTTATACATATATATATATACATATATACAGGCTGTTTTTTTATCTTGAGACAACTAAATATCTTGAAAACTAAGAATCGTATCAAAAAATGTTTCGAATACAATTTGTTTGTCTCAGAGGGGCCTATTGGATGATACCAATCTCGACCTGCCACCTCCACCCCCTGGAGGTGGGGGGTGTTTCAACTTGCGAATTTCAAATGGGAACCCCTATTTTTTATAGCGGATTCGGATTCTCCGCAAAAAAATACGTACATTTTGTTTGAAACATTTTTTTTGTTTTCCAGTAGATGGCGCTGTAATCGTAGAAAATACAATTTTTCGCAATTCCGGTGAAATTGCACCAGGGGGTGAAAAAACATGATGGTGTTTTTAAGAATCTTATCTATTGATAAGAGTGAGCATCCCCCAACCACTGATAGAGAGCGGGGAGAGGGGGGTTACTTTTAAATTTTAAATCAAATAAATTTCAAATTGCTATAACATCGGGGGTGCTTGTAATCACCAACGGCGTGCTTGTTTTAGGTGAGTCCCCTTGCCTCTCACCGTCGGGGTGCTTGATTTAAATAATCATTTCAACAAGTGCTCAAAAACTTGGCCACCTACTTCGATGCATTTATTTAATATAAGAAGTTTTTCGGGCGGAATCTTACGACATGCAGCGGTAATTCGCTCAATCATGTTCTCGCGTGTTGTTGGGAGTATATGTATATATATATATATATATATATATATATATATATATATATATATATATATATATATATATATATACGCGCGTGATGTGCGATTACCAGCCACAGAGGTAATTTTAAATTAGTGAAGATGTTTTGTCGGCTGTGAGGATCGAACCAGGGTTCTCAGGATCCACAGGCCGACACGATACCACTGTGCCATTACATCATGAGTATAAATCGATCGAAAAAAAAAATTTAATAGTAGTAAATGTAACATGTAGGACAAAATGTCTTGCCGGACAGCTGGTGATTGCTACTAGTTATACAATATACTATTATAATCGCAGGCCCACAACATTTGTTTTTTGTCTAAGGTTAAAGACGTATTGGATCTGTCATTATTTTTGGGTAGATATACCATAATTCTATACAGCTTTCATTTTACAATCTCAATACATATTTAGGACAAACTACTGTGTCCGAATGATTCGAATACCACTATAAGATACTGTAATTGGAATTAAATTTCTGTTGTGCTGAGTTGCATAAATGAATAATATCCTATCTAAAAATATAATTCCGGCTTCTATAAACTATAGCAAAAGTATATTGAAAAGCAAGTACTACAATGACCCTTATTGTAATATGAGTACAGTTTATGTAACGAGTTTTGCAAAGTACGAAAATTGCAATTTGTTATTGCAACATGTGTTTTTACTTTTTTATACTCAGTATAAGGAAGTATTGTAATCGACTAGATTTTCGCGGAAATACGTGTTTTGAGGTCCACTGAATCCGTTTTGATCATTTTCTCAATGATGTCTGTGCGTGGGGGTGTGTGTGTGTGTGTGTACGGATGGATGTGTGTCCGAGTGTGCAATATCTCATGAACAAGATAAGATTTGTTAACGAAAGTTGGTAATTATAAGTTTCATGAAAATACGAAGAGCTGTGTTAATTTTTAATTAAATTGAAAAACCGGAAGACGAAGTTTACTGGACACACAAAACAATAAATTCCATTTATTTCAAAAATGGAATCAGTTACGAAGAAAAAGTTTCAAATAAAAGATGTTAGCAAAAATATTTGGAACATAAAATGTTAATTGCAATTTTTCTGTATATGCGTCTAATTTTGAGAAAAACTAATTTTTATATTTAATAATATATTTCAATAATCATACTAGCAATAGAAACAAAAAACATAGATTTTAATTTTCGCTTTATCTAGTTATCTATGTCTTTTTTCGGAAAAACAAATACGTCATATGCGTCTAATTTTGAGGAAAACTAATTTATATATTTAAAAATGTATTCCAATAATCATAACAAAAAACGTAAACATTTTTAACATTTATATGTCAAATAATAATTGTTAAACGCAAGGAGCTAGTTCATTTGTGTTTTTGATGCTAAATCAAAACGGACAACCTGTATATGCCTAATCAGTAAAGATAGACATAAAGTAGTCAACATTACTAAAAAATTGTACGTAAATAAATTTGATATTTTGTATATTTCAAACAGATAAATGCTGAATTACTGAAAAACTAAATTACATGTTTAATATTATTATATAACATTCTAATTTGTCCCTACTTGAGCAATGACAACTAAAGTGATAGATTTATGTTTGACATTTTTACAACTAGACAACGCAACACCTTCACAACAAATATCCCCAAAAACAGTTGTACAAAACTAAATTTTGTAGCAGTGTTTTTGACAAAAACAATTGCACAAAATTCACTTTGTAAACGCGATATAAGGAAATTTCTTTCTATTCCTATAATAACCAATCGTGAATATTTCTTGGCGAAGTGTAGAAGTTTAGATTCGCTTTAGCGTGGTGAAAGCTCTTCTCATGTATTTCGTGGAATGAATGATTTGCTGTGACGGTGCTCAACTACAACTCATACTCGTGCTCCCCTCGCGAGACGGGAGACGCGGATCGATTAGATAAACAAAACGACTTCGTATCGTTTCCACGTCCGTGTTCCCTTGCTTCGAACGCCGAGCTCTGAGCTCTGTTACATTGTCTACGTACATCGGAAAACAGAAATCACACATGACAAGTATCAGAGATATGGAATATATTTCTACATTTTGTCAGGGAAACTGCTTACTTTCAAATTTATTCATTCGAATACTGAAATTTATACATTTGCTATATGATGTACATCGGATAGGTGGCTTAGAGGTATCGAGTCGGCCAGTGAATCCTGAGCACCCTGGTTCGATTCCCACATTTTCACTACATTAAAATTACCTCTGTGGCTACCCCACCACTAAAATATTTGGGGGCCGTGATTTGATGACTGGTAATCGCACTTCACGCGCATAATTATATCACTTACCGAGATCTGCTTCGACAGAGTGCCACACCCAGTAATGGATAAAAGGTGTGATGATATATTTATTATTTATTTACTGTATGCTGTATATAACAAGAATTTATTCCCAATTAACAGAAAATCGTAGCCCAGTGGATAAGAGCAAAGTAAAATTTGTGTTTCTTCATTAACAAGCAAGAGATCGTGCTTTCAAATCTCACTGACTTAAACTTGATAAAAAGATATGAAATATGAATGATTAGAATTCAACTATAAGCTGTAAAATGATTGGGATTATGTTCCTGTTGTATAGAGTAACAAATAAATAAATAAACCTTTACTGGTTGTTATATTTTATGAGAAACAGCAAATGTCTCGCTTATTTATCAACTTAGCAATATATTTCATATGACGGATGTACATTCATGATATAATTTCCGATTTACTAATAATTAATGTGAAATTTCAAACGGAATGTACTATACTTTAATATAAATTTGCTTTACAATTATATCAAATAATTAATATGATACATTATTAAAAAATAAACACTTTGGGCGCTGTGATTTGATATGCACTTAAAGCGCATAAGTGTATCACTTACCGAGATCTACTAAAATGTTGTTTATAACACGTGCCGAAAAAGGTTACGTGCTCGTGCAGATTTTAAATTCTGCACTTGCACGTAACGAGCCTCTTTCGGCAATTGTTATAAAAATAACTATTATAATACTCGAAATACCTCATCGGTACTTTTTTGTGCCTCCATTCAAATGCACTCAATACACAAATTTTTGCTGGCCTTGGTCGGAAACAAGCTACTTCTGAACGATCTTGATGTATAAAAAATTATTTTATTTAGAGGCACAAAAATGTATAAATTGGGATAAATTTCCTGCCAAATTTAAAGTATAATGATATATTTCCAATAGCCAGTTAGATAGTTTAGTAGCAACTCTTTGGACTGTGGATTTGGAACCCAAGTTCGATTCCCATAGCCGAAAAACTGATTTTCACTACATTAAAATGACTCCCGTATTCTATCCCCCATCACGAACTTCTTTAGGAGCCGTGATTTGACGGCTAGTAGCGCACAAAAATATATCACTTACCGAGATCTGTTATGGGAATGTGCCACAACCAGTTATGGATAAAAAGCATGAATTACTTATCTAGTCAGGATTATTTTTATTTTACACAAAGTATTTATTTACGGTAAATGTAACAAGTGAATATTCATAATATTTTACACCAATATCTCGCTCTATCATGCGAAGGAATTAATTTTGAAGTATTGCAGGGAAGAACAAGAAGACAACCCCTAGATGTACGTTGTAACATTGCAAGGGTGCAGCAGCAAGCACGTGAAGAAGTGTAGGAGTAGGGGATGACTCATGTAGCTCTTGTATAAACATTTCACGGCGTTTCATTTGCGCCCTGCGATAGAGCTTTTATTAGCTAAAGCAATTCCAGTTCAACAAAGCAGGAGAACTCAACAGTGAATACATTTTCTAATGTATGCATTTTGGCCATCATTTTATCAATAATATTTTGAAGAATTACCTAACTATATTTAAAAAGCATTGGCGGCCCATACTCTAAAATTTGCAGTGTTCCACAGACATTTTTTTTTAATTATTAATTATATTATAAAAGTAAATAATAGTTATTTGAGTATCAAGATCGTAAAGTAAATCTTTATTGCTCGTGCTCGGTAATTGAAGCGCGAGCGAAGCAAGAGCAATAAAGATACTTTACGCTTGTGGCAAACACATAATTTTTTCTACGACTTTACTTACTAAAAAAATTTAAAAAATAATATGGAGCAAGTATCCAAGTAAATAATTTAAAAAATCTGTTAGCAACAATCATTGTTTGTGATAAATTTTCATACATAATTTAAAAATGTGCTCAAAAATCTCAGAATATAGTAATTGGCGTACTAACTGAAAATTCTAATGATTATTTTTTGACGTTTCACAAAACCAATGAAATGCTTCATTGTATGTCACGTGTCTGTGTTTTAACCAATCCTGTCATTATTATACTGAGAATAAAGCTCTTGTGATTATTCCTGGGAATTATCTCTGTAGATGCTTTTTTGTTTGTGATAAATAATATGTAGTTGTCAAATAATTATTTAAAACTGTAACGCGTCAAGTAAAATGTGTGAAAAAAATCGTTTTAGTTGTATTTTAGATAAGTAATCGATCGAAATGGACCCAGTTCAAAATCTTTTAAATCGGATGAATCGACCTCAACAGTCAAAAAATAATCTAATCAAATATAACTCGAGAGTTTGATAAATTAGAAAATAATTCTCCAGTATCTTTCTCAAACTTGTTGCCATTTGGCAATAGCCACTCAAGCCCTACGGGCTTTCGTGACTATTGCCTGGCAACAAGTTTTCGAAAGATCTATCAAATTATTTTCAATTTATTCTCACTCTCATGTTATATTATTACTGAGAATTTCACAGAATCTAATTTATCCTCAAATTTATCGAACACCATTTTAAGTTCCGGAATAAATATACAAAACTGTCAAAACTGCACTTTCAATTTTAACATTTCTCTTCCTTATTAAGTTGGCATTGCTGCCCAGCTGCGTTCAGGTTCAACTTTAAATCATAGCGCAGCGAACTTCATGTACAATATGTGTAAAAGTGTAAAAATGAATCTAACCTATATTTTAGATTTCATAAGTATTGTTTCAATAAATTAAGATTACAGGAACAATTTATATTTTTCTAATCGAGCGGTAAAGTATTTTACCGCTTGTTACTATAGGAGACGCACGGTACAGTATTTTATTGTTCGTTACTCAGTAACAATCAACTTTACGAGGACAACTGAAAGCATAAATATCAACTTTTCATAGCAGTCGTAGAAAAAATATATTATTATTTATTACTACGTCAATTCTCGGTAAGTGATATATTTATGCGCGTGAAATGCGGTTACCAGTCGTCAAATTACGGCCTCTAGACATGCTAGTGGAAGGAGAGTCACAGACGTATTTTTAATATGTTTAAAATTATTTGTCAGCTTTAGGAATTGAACCCGGATTCTTAAATCGATTATCAACTGGATACCACAGTGCCACTTACCCCAAATGTTTAAAAAAAAATTCTTTACAATATTCAGAATTTCTAGTATATGACGTCAATAAAAATATTCGTATTCTTTTCATCTGTAAATATTTTAACCGGGACGTTTGAGTTTCTTGCGATGTTCTGCACATTATACAAAAGCGCTCCTTCACTCCATATATGAAAGAAATAATTATATTTTGAAAATATATATTTTATTAAAAAATAAATATAACAATAAAAAAATCGAATAATATTATTTATGTTACTCTGTACAACGGGAATTGAATCCCAATTACAGAACAGGGCCCGGACTTACCGAGCCGCAGAGTGATTATAATTATAATTTTTAGCTTGAGTGGGAATCGAACTTGGGATCTCCGGATCCGAATTCCGTAACGCTACCCACCCCACCCTACTGCCGGACAATATAATAATAATAATATAATTAAAAAAGGTAGATTATTCGACATAATATATTTCTAACTATTTATTTTTGATACACATTAATATTGATTAATGGGGTAGCTAGCTCAGTTGTATCAAGTCGGCCTGTGAATCCTGAGAACCCTGGTTCGATTCCCACAGGCGACAACCAATTTTCATCATTTAAAAACTACCCCTGTGGCTCCCCCACAAGTAACATCTTTGGGGGCCGTGATTTGACGCCTGGTAACCATACTTCACGCGCAAAATATATCACTTACCGAGATCTGCTTCGGTAGAGTGCCACACCCAGTAATGGGTAAAAGGCGTGATGATATATTTATTTAATATTGATTGAGTGAATTTTTCAACAATACATAACGTTTGTAAATTATTTTAGAAAAATAATTTCTCACAAATTAACGTCATATCTCATATACAATAAATTTTAAACAAAGCATAAACTAAATCTTATTATCGAATTTATATCACATTTTGCTCAACGAAATAGTTCTATTTCTGCAAAGACAAAGACTTACAGTTGCCATTATACTCAAACTGGACAACGGTATATTTATCAAAATATAATAGTTGAATTTTTAGTAATAATATATTGAATTATTCAAAGTCACGAACAATTATTAGAGTCTAAGTAAGCTATGCCCTGTAGTGTCCTCCGCCAACAAGCAACAAGCGCAAGCGGCTCTTGGTAAAAACAAAAGAACCATTAAAACAAACACCTACAGGTACAGGTAGCGCCACAGTCACAGCACACTACACTGGACACTTCCTGGGTGGTCCAGGGACAAGGGATGTACAAATATTGAATGTTTTAATATCCAGCAACCATAATACTTATAGCACCGGCATTATTTATACACCGCAGTTGGGCTGAGCACCACTTTACGTGGTCACGACACTTTGAGCTTAGGCCTTACCAAAACCAAGCCGAAGCACGTATACTTTCTCGACGAGAGATGAAAATGTTTTAGTGGGGCTTAGCACACTAAATATGAGGCACGTTATCTTTATATACACTCATAATTACTTTGTGTTTTGCTGTTTATAATAAATTTATTATAAATAATTCATGTGCGAATGTATTTATAATAGCATAAGACTTGATTTTATCGATAGATTTTTATTTACTATTTTAGCAACTAGACTAGAGCAAGCTGCAGGACGAGAGGTTTTACCTAATGTCAGTTTGCACAATAGGCGGAGGGTTATTACGTAATATTCATATTATACATTTAATTAATTTTGCCACTCTAGATTATCTGTATTCCATTTGCCACTTGGCTGATTTAAATCAGTTCAAATAAATTCGACCCAAGACTAATGCTGGGTTGCATGAAAGTTTTATCGGTTCTTTAGCAACTAACGGTTCAACAAATTTCAGAAAATCGCTATTGATACTGTTGCTAGATAAACAATTCTTTAACTAAAGAGCTCTTTATTTTTTCTTGCAACCCAGCATTAATGTACTGAATTAAGCAAACTCATACACTTATTGAGGTGATTTATTTCAAAGTAAATTAGAATCAGTAATTCTAGTATTGGAAATAAAGTGAGCGAAGTAATCCAGCGAAATAAATAAGGGATCTGGTTTAGTAAAAGAAAGTTAGATCTGATCCAAAACGCAAATGGAATAGGTACGTCTATTATTAACAAAAATTTGTTTGTGGTAGGTCATAACAATATATAAAAAACAAAGAAAAACTCACATAAAAAATCTGGTGTGGTCATCACACGACTTTTTTATACACAGTATATTTAATATTTAGAATATATGAATGTTATATCATGTTATTAAACATGTAATTTAGTTTTTCAATTTTCAGTAATTCAGCATTTATCTGTTTGAAACATAAAATATCAAATTTGTTTACGTATAATCTTTTAGTAATGTTGACTACTTTATGACAAACTTTACTGATGAGGCATATACAGGCTGTCCGTTTTTCGAGCCTAACCCTCGGTATCTCAAGAACCGTGAGATACGAAGTCGATTAAATTGAGTTGCCAAATTAGTTGACCATTTTAATGATGTATTTGTTTTTTCGAAAAAAGACATAGATAACTAGATAAAGCGAAAATTAAAATCTATGTTTTTTGTTTCTATTGCTACTATGATTATTGAAATATATTATTAAATATAAAAATTAGTTTTCTCAAAATTAGACGCATATACAGAAAAATTGCAAATAACAGTTTATAATCTAATCTATATTAATAACGAGAGAGAGAGAGATTTAGTTTACCTCAAAACACGTATTTCCGCGAAAATCTCGTCAACGATTTTTTTCACGATTCCAATAAGTACTCCCTTATACTGTGTATAAGAAAGTAAAAATCACATTTCAGTGACTATTTCGATAAAATACTAACATGTTTGAGAAAATTATAATTAAATAATAACTTGTTTATAAATGCTCGAGGGATATTTGGACAGACTTTTTTGTAGTTATTCTGTCAATTCAGTTATAATTTTCATAACTAAACCCGGAAAATAACATTTAACAACAATTAATATTAAATGAGAAACACTGTTTTTACCTACCATACTAATGATCAATCTTCAGTACTCGTAAATTCAGGTTTTGATTAGTTGATTTCGCACACATGATTAGAAATTAGTGCATTTGATAGGATATTTATTTTAACTAAAAAATTTCTGCATAAAATTGTGCTTATTTGTTGAATTTTTAAATGTTCTACATTATGTTTGATCAGTTCAAATAAGGTTAAAAAAAATTGTTATAATTATTAAAAATTAAATAAATTAAATTAAAGAACACACGTCCTCGTATATTACAGAAATTAAATACAGAATAATTACATTATTTTTTGCTCATCGATTCTCAACATTTGATGGTACGAGATAGCGTGATGTTCTGTTAGAGATACGTAAATAAGGTAACTAGGTAAGATCACATAGAGTGATCAGGAATAAGTGGGGATCTTTTTATTCAACAATTGGCACAACGCCAGATATCATTGAGAAAATAAACAAAATACTATTTGACGTCATTTTTATAATAAATACAAATAGTTTGAGTGATATAAATACTTGAGATTATTACTCTGTGAGTAATGTTAAGAAATAAAAGGATATTAGTAAGGAAAACAACGATTTTTATTAATTTAAAATTTAAAATGTTAATGTCAACAACAGGAAATAAATCAGTCTTACCAATTTCAAGTATATTTTTATTGCCAACTGAAACACTTAGGTACTTTTGATCGCTCTATAGGTCAAATTCCATTTAGCTGACAAATAAATGATCTGTCATTTTTCCCAGCATTGACAAGCTGGCTCGTAAAGGTGTAATATTTAGAGCCTGTCCGTATTTTCAAATCTTACAAATCTTAAAAATAGCCTGTGTATTTTCAAAGGTTTCTCGATGGACCGCTCGCTAGTAAAAGTTAAAAACTCGCAGGTGTTAATTCGGTAGTCGCTGTGGTTAATATTAGCATGTCGTTATTATTCACTGATACTTGCTAATTAAATTTATGTTTATCATCAAATCGTAAAATAGAAAATATTGTTACTCTTCTCTGAAGCTGTTGCAACTTCAGTACAATGGAAACAAAGTCATTTTTCTGAGAAAGTTGGTTACTAATTATATTATTTTAATTAACGCAGATTAGTATATTATCACGCCATTTTACCTATATCTGAGTGTGGCAGATCTCAATAAATATGTAATATATTTTTCCTACAACTGTCCGATTTCTTTGTTATTTATCAATAAAATGTCTTTCAAAAATGTTTCCTAAATTATCTCTAAAAATAGTAATTTTTTTCAAAACGTCTCCTAAATCGTCTCTAATACAGTCATTTTTAAAAAAATCGTCCCTAAGAGAGTAAATTTCAAACAAAATATCTCCAAAAATGTCTAATCGTCTCTACACAGTCATTTTTCTAATTTATAAATTTTCTTTAATATAGACATTTTTCCAAAATGTCTTAAATCATATCTAAGACAGTTCATTTTCAACAAAATGCCTCTCAAATCGTCTTAAAGACAATTATATATTAAGAAAATGTGTCTCAAATCACCTCTAACACAGTCAATTGCCTAAAATGTCTCCCAAATTATATTTAAAATAGTTATTTTTCCAAAATATCTCTCAAATTGTCTCAAAGACAGTAATTTTCCAAGGTTATCGATAGTTTTGAGACAATTTTCGTCATTTTCAAATATAATTTGTGCAGTTACACAGCATATAAAATTAATTTTGTTTAATGGTTTAGATGAAGAATTTCATGCCCTAAAATTTTTTTTTGAAGCTTTTTTGCTTAAAATAATTAGTGAAGCAGGAAATTACGAAATTATGATTTTACATGTTAAAATTCTATGTTCGACAGTCGTGGTCACCACAACGTGAGAATGATTTTACGCTTATTTTGTCTGCAGCGATCGCTGCAATCGATTCGGTTGTCACCAGCATGAGTCTGCACCTAGCGAATACTGGAGTTTACCCAATAGGGATTAATACATCTAATAATAAAAGCTATAATTTGTTTCATGAATTTGAAGCAAAAATTAATTATTTAAAACTAAATAATAGAGAGAAAAAATCAAACTGGCTCCTGGATTTAAATCGGAGATCTTCTAAATTTAAACATTAACTGCCCGATTCTCAAAAAACATTTAGCTAATCCTGTATTTTGGATTAGCTAATCATATTCTAGTTTGAATTTCAGTAGCTAATCCAAATCACTTTCGGTTTACCAAATGGGAACGAGATTATACCATAGTTTCTTTGAACTTTATTTGAGAATATGTTTTAATTTATTAAATTTGAAAAAATCAACTTGCCTCCGTCAGGATTTGAACCCAGACCTTCCACTAGGGCCGCGAACGTCCTATCAATTATACCACAGAGATGTGTCTAATTGCTGGCACTGACAAGCGATTTTTTTCTATGTGTCAGTGCCAGCAATTAGACACACCTCTGTGGTCTAATTGGTAGGACGTTCGCGGCCCTAGTGGAAGGTCTGGGTTCAAATCCTGGCGGAGGCAAGTTGATTTTTTCAAATTTAATTAACATTCAACGAATTTGTTATTTACAATTACATTTAAACAAAAATGTTTTAGTTTAATTTGCCTAATCCAAAATTCAAGATTAGCTAAAACTTTTTTGAGACTTTGACTGTTAATAAATTGTCAGTATATTTTTATACAGTAGCTACATATACTATCTGTTAATTTAATTTTAATATTACATAGAGCTATCTATTTCATATTGAATTTACTTGTAGATTTAGTTAACTTGATAACTAATAGGAATTATCTGAAAAATTGAATAGACGGATATAAAATTTATTTTATTCTTATGCTAATTACACATGGAAAGCAAATATTAAATTGGAGCAAGTAATAATTGAAATTATGGGAGAATTAAAATGATCGGTAAATTAATTCCTGTTGACTTAATTAAAAATTAGATCGTAGCGTATGTCGAATGAGAGATTAGTGAAACAGGTATATGTTGGTGAAATTGAGGGTGAAAGATTGCGTGGGCGACCTATGAATAAATGGATGAATATGATAGAAGGATTGTTGCGTGAACGAAAGTTTCCGAGTACGAGGAACAAACGTGCTTGTATGAAAGGAATTATGAATGTGGATGAAGCAAAAGTGGTGTGTCAGGATAGGAACGTTTGGCGAAGATTAATTGCGGAATGAATCTGATGATTTCAGAAAAGCGTAGGGTTTTAGATTTTAGTTTCGTTGTTTAGTAATTTCATTAGAGTGTTTACCTGTAATTGTGTGAAATTCACTTTCAAAAACAAGCGCAGGGACGACACTCCCTTCGTTTCTTATCTTTTTTATTCTTTTCTGATCTTACATTGAGTGTTTAACTGCAATTGTGTGGAATTTACTTCCAAAAACAAGCGTAGAGCGACACTCCCTTCCTTTCTTATCTTTTAATTCGTTTTCAGTTATTACGTAGTGTTTAACTGCAATTGTGTGAAATTCACTTTCAAAAACAAGCGCAGGGCGACGCTCCCTCCCTTTCTTATCTTTTTGTTTCATTTTCAGATACTGCATTGTGTGGTCTTTTCTTTCATATATAAGTGCAGACTATCGCTTTCATCTTTTCTAATCTAGTAGATTCGTTGTTAGTTTCGTTATTAGATTCGTTGTTAGGAGTAAACGTGAGTAATTTGAGATTTTTTTTTTTTTTTTTTTTTTTTTTTTTTTTTTTTTTTTATGCATATGTTATGTACGTTGATGAAAGAAAATGAATGGTAAGTGAAAAGGAATGATGTGATTGAAGGTTTGTTGTGTGATAATAATTTCGAGTGTAATAAATGTATGAGTTTATATGGAGTGATCTATGAAAGTGGTTGAAGTGAGGGTGTTATGTTTGGATGAAAATGTTTGACGATGACTGGTTGTTTGATGGGTGTGATGAGTGAATGTTTTATGAGTGATTTTAGGGTTCGTGCTACCCCATTTGTTGGGATATAGCGTGAAGATATGTATGTATGTATGTATGCTGATTTATATTATAGTTTCCTACGTACCTATAGTACATTCAATTTTATAGAAAATATATTTTTTCTATTTTGGTGTTCTTATAGCTCTATAAACGCACTGTAAACACGTCGTCAAGGAGATCTATAAGCGCATGTTTTTGGCGCTTTTTATTTTGTAGAAGTGGTATGAATCTGACAGATAAATGACATATAACCTCAAAATTGTAAATTGTTGGTGTTGAAATAGTACTAAAAGAATATGCTAAAATTATACAAAATTCACAACATTCACAACACAGAAAATTTTTTGATGAATTATAAAAAAAATTGATGTTGTGTATTGTTTTTTTATGAGAAGTACTACCAACACAACTAATAAAAAACACTTACTTATATTTTTGAATGTCGCAGTTTTAAAAATCTAACAAAATTGTAAAATTACCTCAATAGAAAAAATAGTATGAAGAACACGTTTCATAAGGCCTGTTACTGCACCCGTCCTTTGTAAAACTTGGATTCGTGCCTTAACATATTGACTTATGAAACTACAGAGTGATCAACAGGAATTGTTAGTTGGCAATAAAAAAAAACTACTTGAAATTGGTACGCCTGATACATAAATTCATTTCCTGTTGTTGACAGTGACATTGAAAAATTTAAATTTAAATTTGAGTAAATTTATTTTTACATTTATTTCTAAAGTATTTTTATTACACAAAAAGTTAAAATTCTATAAGCTGTCAGACTCCTGACATAACCTATTTGTATTTATTAGAAATGTCAAATAGCATTTCCGCCTTTACCTGGTGTTGTGCCAACTGTGGAATAAATAGATCTCCGGAATTGTATTGCCAACTGTAACAATTCCTTTTGATCACTCTGTAGTTCTTTAATATACTATTCGTCTAGAAATATAGAAACTATTTTCTGACCAGATTGAAACATAAATTTTTTCTTGGGGAGAGTTTTATTTTTAATTTTGATACGAATTTTACGTGCATAATTTTTTAGCAGAAATCATTTATAGTCATTTATCTATTATTAATATATATCAGTGATCAAACCATAAGTTGAGACCGGCGCGAAACTAATTTCCGAATGAAATAACGTTGGCAATGGAGGGCTGCGACCACCGATTGAATTATAATTGCGGTGCAAGCGATATAGAACGCGGCGAAGTAGCTCTTTTTATTTTCCGGCTGCCCGTTCCGTTCGCCTCCAATTCATAAAAACATTCTGTAAATATTTAAACTGCCTGTAATCTTTGGCCGTTTCATATTTTTAGCGCGAATCTTTGTGTCTATAGACATTTCGAACAGTGTTTGCTTAAATATTTTTCATAAAATTGATATTATAGGTATCGGCTACGGGTACGTAACTTCTTTTGTCAATATTTTGAAATTCTCCTTGTTTATTTATTGCTCTATTCGTGTCCGACGATGCGGCGAGCTGTCAATTAAACATCATTGTTTGTTTCCTTGTTTGATAATTGTCCGCGTTTTTATCGTGGTCTCCGTCGCAGCGTAAATGATATTTGCCCTTCGAAGACGCCGCGCCGCGAGAGAACTGTGTTAGCGAGTGTTTACATAATACACAAGCGAATGACTTCACACATTTTACGCGAACGTATGGTAATCGCGAAGATTTTCTTTTACCTGAGCTAATCCTTCAATTTTATGACTTCCTGTACAATACCTTTTCTCGTTATTTTAATTACGAACATTGTCTACAAAATTTTTGACAATGTTTACTTACATATATATTCTTGAAAATTCCGTGTGACTATAAATAATGATCATTGTTTTGTTAGTGATACCTAAATATTTTAAGTTTTCTGTTGGTATAGGTATTTGATTATAAAATTCAAATATGTCAAATAAAATATAATTCTAATTTGATTACCTGTCATTGTCGAGCTTTATTTAATCTTTATTTATAAAAATGGTTTATAACAATAACATCAAATACGGAACTTACAAAAAATGTAAAAGAATTTATCCACAACTCATATATAATGAAGCCATTATTACACTGATTTCAGTGGAATTATATATAAAACACTAGTATTTTATATTCCATAAAACACTGTAAACAGCTTGTTACTTAGCAACCACTTCATGATCTACCGTATTTTGAGAAGCATTAGTTTTGTTCGTTTCGCTACGTGGCGGTTACTGTTTACCGCTGCGGTAAAGATTTTGTGTTCGATTGAGTTGGCGGTAAAATAATAAGTTACTAGATTTTGTTCGTTTCACTTTTTGACATCTCGCGGTAAAACGCTGCGGTAGCTGGCGGTAAACATTTTTACAGCAACTCTAGGCTTTGCTGAATAGCGGTAGAAGTTAATTTTGACACATTTTTGACATCAGGAAAAATGAATAACGAATGTAGCAGTTCAAATTCATAATTTTAGATCATCTATCGTTGAATTCTCCTCATTTTCCGATGACAAAATCACATTTGTAACAAATTCTTCCATAAATAAAATATAAATCAATATATCATCACTTTTTTTACCCATTACTGATTGTGACATTCTGCCGTAGCAAATCTCTGTAAGTGAAGTGCGGTTATCTGCTGTCAAATTTATATCAATTTATGTCAAAATGACAATTTAAATACACAACTTGTGTAGTATACTGGACATACAAAACAAAAATATAATTTACCTCGGATGAAAAAAACAAGAATTATTATTTTAGTGACTTAAATTATTACTGTCACTTTTTATGGTCTACAGTAAAACGCTGCTGTAACTAACCGTCGCGTTTTACAGTAACCGCCACGTAGCGAAACAAACAAAGCTTATATGTAACTGAATCAACGTTAAATATTACCATCAATCTTCTTCAATACCTATAATTATGAGTTGTGGATAAAATTTTGTATTACACTCGTGTTTTATTGGTATATAAAACACTTAAGAATATTAAACAGTCGACCTTCGGTCTGGTGTTTAAACTTTTCTTGCGTGTTTTATATACCTAATAAAACACTAGTATAATAAATAACTATTAAAGCTTCGGCAAGGGCGATTAAATAAAGTTGATGCCAATTTAATAAGCGCCGAAATAAAACGAATTTCTATATTACAATACGGATTCCCTGTCTTAAGATACCCTAACTAAATTTATAATCTACTCATTAAATCCGTATTGTAATTATTCTCAACATAATATAAAGTTGACATCTGTCAATAGCTTTATAAAATCTGTCATGTTGCTGTATTATATATAAATAATATAAGACTAAATAATTTACATTGTTGAAATTTTTTATAGTTTTTTAAGTTTTTTGACTGTTTATTATGTAATTAATTTAAATTCGACACGGTCATTTAAAAATCTGCCTCGACAAATGGGTAGGGAATTTAATTATCTTTAATTAAAAAAAAAATTATCCAGCTCCAATGGATATTCAGGTCTCCACCGATTTTTGAACAGTAAAATCCCGATTTGCCCCACTGTGCGCCGGGAGCTATAAACCCCAAAAGCTCCCCCTTACCCGTTAAACCAGCACTGATTATTGGGTGTGGCACACTGCCGTAGTAAATCTTAGTAAATCATATATTTATGCACGTGAAGTACGGTTACCAACCGTCAAATCACGGCTCCCAAAGATGGAAAATTTGTTTGTCGGCTGTGGGAATCGAAACCTGGTTCTCTGATCCACAGTTCAACTTGATACCACTAAGCCAATAGTTATTTTTATAACAAGCGCCGAAAAAGGCTTGAGCATGTAACCTTTTTCGACACATTTTATAAACAACATTTTTCCTACAACTGATAATTTAGAAAATCACTGAAATATCAGGATTTATACAATTTTAATGCTGTTGCTTTGGTTTATTTGTTGTACGTAATTTTTAAATATTTCACTAATTTCAGAATAATTTCTTCAAAATCGTCTATCTTTGAATACTACACTGAGTAGTTCTACTTTATCATATACACCTTCAGAGATAATTGCAGCCTCAGGTTAAGCTATTTTGGATCTATTCTTGCCAATAATAATCAATCTGCTGTTGGTACATCTAAAATCTCTGAATTGTTGTCAGTTATATTACTTCTAATAATATGAACAAGGAAGATCAATGATTCTTTAGACAGTACAAAGGTTTCCACTTTACATTATGTCATTATAAACAACTGTAACAACTGTGTTATTAATATACATAAACAATAAATATTATGTATTTCACTTACTATTTAAATAAAACCATTTATGGATATATTTTACTTTGATCGATGCAAGTACTTGTCTGCTTATTTTGATGTGTACAGATTAGATATACTGATGATACTGTGTACAGTATTTATAAAGGTTATGTTTATAAACGTCAAAATATACCACTGCATACCCGTTCCTTTGCTCGCTATATTTTCTTCTGCCATAAGCATCCAAAAGAAAGCAGCTATTATATGGTCTGTGGTTAAAATATGAAATTCCGCGCTCAGCGCGAAATTTAAATCGCTGTCAATTAAATATTATTTTGACATTTGCGTAAAGCACAAGTTCTTTTCGGCATTAGTGTTTTTCGTTTACAAAAACGCACTTGATCTGCATTTGTCTCTTTTCCACCCTTCTCCAAGGTAATAGTAGTTACGTAATAACAAAGAAATCGCACAATTGTAGGAAAAATATTTTTTTCTTCATTGCAAATCGAACTCGGTTTCTCAAAGTCCGACACATTTCCACTGTTCGATCATTCAAAAAATTATAACATCCTCCAGAAACTCACCACAGTCCGTAGACGCTCTCCGCCTTCCACTCTCACCAGCCAGACAGGCGTCTGTTTGCACAGTCTCCGCAGTACACGTGTGTAGTGGGTTCGGCCGAAACATCCGCTTAATCAGTTACACCGCGAGACGCTAGAATAACACCCCCTGCCGGCGTCTCTGACCGAGCGGAACGAGCAAGCTAAGATCAGCGATGTGGTAGGATTTGCATCGGAAGCTGCGATAGTGGTAGTTTGCAGCTGGTAGATGGTGATGATATCCGGATGATTGGATTATGTTGGAAGTTGGTCGTGGGTGTTGGGTGCTAGTTAGTGATAGGTTAATGCGGTAGTTTGGTGTAGTGAGTGGAGAGAAAGTTGGAAAAGCGTGGCGAGGAGTTAATTCGAATTATGGGTATGAGGTGTGGCTATTAAATAACGAGACTGATGCTGTTTTAACATTTTATTTTGATTCCATACCTATTTACTTATTGTCACTTTCAATATACACCCGTTCTCTATCCCTACAATGCTCCATGCGAATCTTCCATTGTTTGAAACAATGCTGGAAGTCTGCTTCTGTCAGCTCCTTCAGAACGCGTGCTGATTTCTCTTTCAAAGCTCAAATCTTGTTGCTATTGAGGCAAATTTCACCTTAGGAAGCAGATAGAAGCCGCACGATGCAAGATCTGGCGAATAAGGTGGATGGTCCAACACTGGGATGCTGTACTTGGCTAGAAATCTCTTGACAGATATTGCGGAATGAGCCAGCGTATTGTTTTGATGGAAAAACCATGACTTTTCCTTCCACAATTCTGGTACTTTTTTCAATAAATTATGCGAATCTTCCATTGTTCGAAACAGTGCTGGAAGCATTGGCGTACCTAGAACTTTTGCCGCCCAGGGCGGTCTCCAATTTGCCGCCCTTTCTAAGTCAATCAAATGGTGGTTTTTATAAATAAAAAAATGAATATAAAATAAATATATCATCACGACTTTTACCCCTTATTGGGAAGCAGATCTCGGTATGTGCGGTTACCTGCCGTCAAATCAACGCCCCCAAAGATGTTAGTGGTGGGGGAGCCACAGGGGTAATTTTAATTTGGTGAAAATTGTTTGTCGGCTGTGGGAATCGGACCGGGGTCCTCAGGATCCACTGAGCCATTACCCCATTAAATTAATAAACATAAATAAATAATTTTTATTGAGACAAACTATAGATGGGGAACTTTTTTACCAATGGATGGCATATTAAAATTAGGCAGTAATAAAGGAATTTTTAGAGATAATATTTTCAACCCTACATTGACTTGACGATGAAGAAAAATATTCGAAATCATATATTAATTCATAATTCGTAGAAATCGAATAGTAAACTTATGAAGTGAACAAGTTACAACTAAAACTAAATATAAAAAATGCCGCCCCAAAATATGTGCCGCCCGGTGCGGACCGTACCCACCGCCCCTTCGCCCCTCTAGGAACGCCACTGGCTGGAAGTCTTCTTCTGTCAGCGCCTTCAGAAAGCGTGCCGATATCTCTTTCAAAGCTCAAATCTTGTTGCGATTAAGGCAAATTTCACCTTAGGAAACAGATAGAAGTCGCACGGTGCAAGATCTGGCGAATAAGGCGGATGGTCCAACACGGGGATGCTGTACTGGGCTAGAAATCTCTTGACAGACATTGCGGAATGAGCCAGCGCATTGTTTTGATGGAGAAACCATGACTTGTCCTTCCACAATTCGGGTACTTTTTTCAATAAATTATAAGTTTCAGTAGCAGTTTTGCCAAGTTTCATGTGAAATTTCACAACAATTCGTTGCTCTAATGTTGCACTTAACATTTTTTCAGCGAAACAAAAAAACAACTCTAATTTGAACGAATGCTATGGCTATACGGTTTTGTTTACAGAAGCGAGAGATACAACATTCGAAAGAGAAGGCTTCACGCTAAAAATCTGACGGTCGCTGGTGTTTGGCGCATGCGTACTTCGTCTGTAGTAGCGTCAGTCTCGTTATTTAATAGCCACACCTTGTATTAGACTGATAGGTTGAGTAACTTTATTTATTTATTTATTTATTATTTATGCTGGTCTTTGCAACAGGAACTTGATTCTAATTATGGTACAAGGTTCAGACTCACCGAGCCCCAGTATGATAGTTTTGGTATTTCACCCATCAGAAAAAAATGGTCGCTACATGTCACTAGTGAATCATTTTTCCTCTTCGACCCTCTAAAATAGATGAGTAAATATCTATGTTGAGCTACACAATATTATGAAGCCAATACCTTAAGTAGTGGGGTAAGAAGATTGGCCTACATAGTTATGTTTTTGTTTAATTTTTGTCACAGTTGTATTGTGGTATAATATAATTAATACAGTTTTATAATCTCGCACTATTTATTTATGATATGAAAATATTTTTGAATGAAATGTAAATATGAATATATTACCCACGCCTTCTACCCATTACTGGGTGTGGCACTCTGCCGAAGCAGATCTCGGTAAGCTATATATTTATGCGCGTGAAGTGCAGTTACAATCGTCAAATCACGGCCCCCAAAGATGTTAGTGGTGAGGAAGCCACAGGGGTAATTTTAATTTTATTTATTTTATTATTTTGTTTCATCGTAACGCCATCTGTTGTCAATCAGTGGAACTTCACCTGTTATGTTATATATGTGCGTTATACTAACATATCAGTGTATGTTATTTTCAACTTTCCGTTGTAGTTTATGATGTTGTTATGGTTACTTTCATAAGTGGTCGTCTGAAAACTATATTTTATAATAATTTTCTTTGCGCTTCCATATATACAATTTTTCGTGTATCTGTAAGCCTGTTCTAGCTTTTTAATAACACGTAGATAAAAACAGTGGCGATTATAATTTGTCTCTATTACTCTATACTAATTTCCATACGTGCACGTGCACCTAACTCGCCGATTCCTCTCCTCCTGGATGACTAAGCCAGCGGGTGCAATATTCTGGGTGCGTCCGTCGATGAGCGTTGAAATGCGAGCCAATTTTCACCTCAGTGTTATCTGACAGCTAGCTCGTCCACGCCGAATGAATCGAACGATTCTTGCGCAGTCACTCGGCAATTATGTTGTTATTGGGTTTGAAGCGCGCCGCACCTGGTGCTGTATGACTGCGGAGTGCTGATGTTTGAGCGATGACTTGATGGCTGATTTTTGGGTTGAATAATGGATGATTTCATTTGCGATTGGTTTGAGTATTTATTAGTAATTTATAATGATGTTGAGTCCTTTTTTTTCTATCTCAGCATTATAAGTATTAACGAGATGAGTAAATGTTATTTAGTTTCTCTTTTTTACTTTCCTATCCAGTTTAGAATTATTCCTGAAGATACTTAATATTTACAATTTTATTATGCATACTCTTGCATGCGTTCTATTAAACTCCATTCCCTTTATGAAAACGATGACGTCATATGTGGACGAGGTGATCATAGATACAATGAAATATAGCTATCTTTTTTTAATAACATTATTAGTACCTATGCGAATGGTATTAATGTATGTCTTAATAAGTAAAGACACACGTTTCATGTTTTTCACGTTCTATCACATTTATTATTTTGTATGACAGTTCTTACTAATATGAAAATTTATATTTACTTTGTTCACATTTGTTTATAAAATAAAAATAGAGACCTATGATCACGATTTTGTTATTTTCTCGCCTGTTATTTCTAAGTTTGTGACATTTTTGATACATTAATACAGACTGAGAAATAAGAAATGGCCAGAAAAATTTTGCGTAATCAAATGCAGAAATGCGTTTGTCATCTTCATGATTATTTTAATGGGGTGGCTAGCTCAGTGGTATGAAGTCGGCCTGTGGATCCTGAGAACCCTGGTTCGATTCCCACAGGCGACAAACAATTTTTATAATTTCTAAAACTACTCATGTGGCTCCCCCACCACTAACATCTTTGGGGGCCGTGATTTGACGGCTGGTAACCGCACTTCACACGCAAAATATATCACTTACCGAGATCTGCTTCGGCAGAGTGCCACACCCAGTAATGAGTAGAAGGCGTGATGATATATTTATTTATTTATTTTTATGATTATTTTGAGCTGGAGATAGAGAGGAGGACCTTTAATTAATTTAACTGTAGTACAAGAGGTAATGTGCATTGTATTTTGTATTTTCACATATTACAGAGTGATCAAAAGGAATTGTTACAGTTGGCGATAAAAAAAACTACTTGAAATTGGTAAGCCTGATACATAAATGCTTTTCCTGTTGTTGACAGTGACATTTAAAATTTAAATTTGAGTACATTTATTATTACATTTATTTCTAAAGTATTTGTATTACTTAAAAAGTCAAAATTCTATTAGCTGTCAGACTCCTGACATAACCTATTTGTATTTATTAGAAATATCAAATAGCATTTCCGCCTTTATCTGACGTTCTGCCAACTGTGGAATAAAAAGATCTCTGGAATTGTATTGCCAACTATAACAATTTCTTTTGATCATCTTGTACTTATTTATATATAATAATAATACATATAATGTAACTATTTTATAAAATTAAATATTTCAATCAATCATGTAGGTAATATTTTTCGTGCGTTAAGTTAAACTTATATTTGGGTTTTATTTATCATATTGCAGAATTTGGTTATTAAATTTTGTAAAATAATGAATATGTTAATCTGACATTTAATTGTTAGGTTATGTTTTAAAAATGTCAATCCAATACCAATGTAAACGTTTTAATTACAAAATCTTGAATCACATGGATACCGAATGTGACGTAATAGTTTTCATACAGGGAATGGAGTATAGCTTATAGAGACTTTGTCCAGCAGTACAGTGGTGTGGATAGCGTTACAGCATTCGAGTCCGGAAATTCGGAATTCGTATCCAAATCAAGTTAGATCTACCATATTACTGCTCGGTGAGACCGGATTGTAATTGGGATTATGTTCCTGTTGTGCAAATAAATAAAAATAAATAAATAATATCTTAGGATTTTGTTAATGAAAAGATGAAGCGGAAATACAAGAGTATAGTATAGAAAATTAAATAATATTAAAATTTTTGTTTAAATCAATAGATTAATGAATAAGGGCCAAATTCATAGTCGTCACTCACCCTCACCTCATCCTCACCTAACACTCAAAGTTGAAGTAACTAAGGCAACAAACTAAAAAATTTGCAGAATTTGAGTCAGTTGCCTTAGTTACTTCAGTTTCGAGTATGAGGTGAGAATGAGATGAGGGTGAGTCACGACTATGAATTTGACCCTAAATCTACGATTAATAAAAAGTACTTGCATAAAATTATGTAACTATCTAATTTCAATATTTTTATAGATAAACAAAAAAGATATATTTCCGAATAAGATGAAAATTATAGATAAATAGAAATTTGTGCAATAAGTTGTAAGATAATTGAAAATACATAAATTATACCTGAAATGATCTATCAAATATCAAAGAGTAAAAATTATTTTCGACAAATTAGGTTTTACAAAGAAGTTTCTAAATTAGAGAAGTTCATTGTGTTCTAGTATTACAACAAAGGGTAGAAAATAAACAGGAAAAAGACAATTAACTAATAGTAATAAAAACAAATATTTTAAAATGAAAATTGAAAAATAATTGATTTATTTTATTAGCCATCTTTCAATTTTGCAGTTCATAATGATTAACTATATCTTTAATAATTGCCTTAATTAATTTTATATAAGAAACAAAACATTTTATTTAAATTGTAAAAAACACAAACTTTAATTTTCTGTTCCGAAAATTTTTGTGTAGGTACTTTTAAATTCAATTCTATTCTAATTAATCGTTACCATCACATCTGCGAGTTCTGATAAATTGGAAGATAGGAATATAACATATCGAACTACGGAAATAAGATAAGATTTCGTGTTCAAATTCCACCGCTAAAAACTTACATTTTAACCACATAAATAATATCTCTGTAACATATTCGTAGTCACCGGTTTGACGGCTGGTACCCGAAATATACTTTCAAAACTATATAATTTACTTACCTGTATCACATCCAAAAACGAGTATAAATCACTAAATTCGCCTCCGTTACTCCATACCTTATTTCAACAACTTTATCTCGTACTCTGGTTCATTATAAATCCATCTTTACTCTCTGTTGTGTATCGTAATGTACCCAGGTTCGAGTCCCACAGCCGACAAACAATTTTCACTACATTAAAACTACCCCTGTGGCTCCCCTCCACTAATATTTGAAGGCCGTGATTTAAAAGCACTTTACGCACAAAATATATCACTTACCGAGATCTGCTACGACAGAGCAGCTTTGCCAGAATGAAAAATAAAAGTATCGTACCAACCTTCGAAAATGATTGTATTTAGAAGAAAAATATCGTACAAAAAACGTATCGTACAATATCATTTTTGTAATTTAAAAATCAAATATTTTTGAATTAAATTTTATTAATAGTGTACTTGTTCCGCATCACTACTTGTATTGTACTTTTATTCTTTCATAATATATATATATATATCTATATATATTTTATTTTTGCGAAACGGCACATCGATCACGCACGATAAAAACATGTCAAGTAACAGAGTACAAGACAGATGAGACAGATGTAAGTACAACTTATCCTGTAACCTTGTGATTCGTGATAATTGAATATAGTATATAATAAAATATGTAAATTATATAAATTTGGTATGAAAAGTTTATTTAAAAATCGGTAATATTGTTAACATAAAAAAATAAATGGTGTTTAACCGTATTCACTAATCTGTGAAATTATCGTACATCGTACAACTTGCTATCGTAAATCGTACATGTGTCAAAACTATCGTACAAAAAACAATTATCGTACATCTGGCAACGCTGCGACAGAGTGCCACATCCAGTAATAGATAGAAGGCGTTATGATATATTTATTTTATTTATTGATTGTTTTTTTTTTAGTGATACATTTAAGTTTTGTATTGGTATATCTGATTAACAAATTAAATTATGTCAAATTAAATATAATTGCAATTTGATTACCTGTGATTGTCAAACTTTATTTCACTTTTATTTATAAAAATGGTTATTTACAATAAAGAAAACTAAATTGGAAAAGCATTAACCCAAAAAGTAGTATGTTTTAATAAGCCAAAATAATGTACGAATATAATTGAAGGACATAAGCTTAAGTTGTTAGTCGTTTATTGAAGATAAGTTGACAACGTTTTGGCTACGGATATATTTATAATCTTCAGGTCTAAGGGCCGGTTTCTGAAAAAATATTTAACGGGCATGTTAACTAACTGTCGATTAAATTTATTGAAAGGTTAAAATTGCATCGGGTTTCTGAAAACAAACGTCAGTTCATTTATATGTTCGATAACTAACTCTTGGTTCTATTCTGAACTAACATTATTCTTGAGTCTATAGTTCTCAAAATAATAGATTTTGGTAATAACTGTGTATTTAAACCTGTTTTTCAATCACCAACAAAGCCAAACGAAACTAACACAGCGGTTTAACGAATTGATTTTTAAAACAAGATTAGGAAAGATGAGAACTGTCACTGTCAGCCGTTTTCAATTTATGAAACAACTGCGCATGCGTCATATAATTTAACTGGGCCAATTTGCCGCGGTAACTTAACGGGGCAGTTAAATACTAACATGATGTTTCAGAAACCCATTTGACAGTTTATCGAAGAGTTAAACTAACTGACCAGTTAAATTTGTTTTCAGAAACCGGCCCTAAATATAATAAAATAAAACAACAATTAAAAAATTGTTGGTCAATACATAGTTTATTTCTGGTGAGTTTATTGTGCAACTATGTATTGACCAACAATTTTTTAATTGTTGTTTTATTTTATTATATTTAGACCTGAAGGTGGCTATATCCGTAGACGAACGTTGTCAATTTATCGTCAATAAACGACTAACAACTTAAGCCTATGTCTTTTAATTATATTAACCTAAAAAAAATATCAGAAGACTTCATGCTTGCCAACTAAACAGGATAGCTAACTCTAAACTTTTTCATTGTCAAACTTTATGTTACCTTTATTTATAATAATGGTTATTTACAATAAATCCAAATTGGGAAAACATGAAACAAAAATAATTATCAAGGGTCTGTGACGTGGCTTGCCAACTAAACAGGATAGCTCACTCTAAATTTTTTGTCAATAAATTATTGTCACCCGGCATAAATAACTAGAAAAACATATACAAAATTTTTAATAATTTACAAAAAGAAAGAAAAAAACTCGTATAACTATTTAATTTAAAAATTATGACTAATGAAATGGTAATAGGAATTACATAAAAAGATATTTTGCATAAATCACATTTATTATTCAACATTAAAAATTTCACTTACAACAATTCTTCTAAGTACACATTCAATAATTTTTGCATTTCATCGTCCTTCGTCCAACATATCAAATATCATCCATCACCAAATTACGTAACCAATCGACAGATGAAATCTTCACCAACACTATCAAAGATCTCACATTCATTCAACTCACATCGCTCCAAACAAAACACAAATTCATACTCAATCTCCAGCATCAGCACCATCTCGTAGCTCTCAGTTTCATCACACAATTATGAAGCAGCAAATATTTGGGTGACAGGTAGCCCGCTTGCGAGCAACAATGAATATTTATAAAAGTGGTGTTCTTCACTTCTTCACTCCTTCTTCAGAGACAATACTCCCGGTGTGTAGTGGACCACACGCAGCGAGAGCGAGAGACTCTCTTCTCCCGTTCGCTGTGAAGCCCTCTCTAGAGTCTTCTGCTCTCGACACCTCAAGAGAGAAAGAGACCGAGCGAGAGTTGAGATGGAAGCATCGTGATAAAATGTTTAGTGTGTGTCCCAACGTGTATTTTGTATTCGATGGAGTTGGAAATGCAGAGTTGCGATTCGATGCAAGGGGTGAATATTCATAGAGGTTGTGTTTTGTGAAAGAGGGTGATGGTTTTCATGGCTGCTGGTCCTGTGATCTTACAGACAAAGTTTTAATGGTTTATTTATTTATTTTACTTGGTTTTCATTTTTTAATATTATCTTGTTGTTTATGTCACCGGCAAAATGTGAAATTAGTCAAAGTGTCTAATATAGTTACTAAGTTTATATGCAGTTTTAGAAGTAGTTTAATTTTTCAATCAAAGTTATGTGAAAACGTTAACATGCAATTTTCAAAACATCTACAGAATACAGATCTGTTTTAAAATTAAATTTGGGTCATACACATTTTGTTGATTTAAGTGACAGATATCAACATCTCATATTATTTGTCGTTGATGAACCTTTATATTTGATTTAAAATATGTTTGAGTACATCCACAAGTTATTTTATTATACACCACGTCGGACAAAGCTGTAAGTTTATTTGTAGGTTATAACTTCATCAATGGGGTAATAGCACAGTGGTATCATGTCGGTCTGTGAATCCTAAGAACCCTGGTTCGATCCCCAAAGCCGATAAACATTTTCACCAATTTAAAAAATTACCCCTGTGATACCCCACCACTAACATCTTTGGAGGCCATGATTTGACGATTGGTAACCAGACTTCACGCGCATAAATACATCACTTACTGAGATCTGCTTCGGCAGAGTGCCACACCCAGTAATGGGTAAAAGGCGTGATAATATATTTATATCTTATTTTATTTAAACTTCATTAAAATTACAGAAAATATTTTCAAAATACGCATGCACTATTTCAAAATTTATATTTTCTTGTTTACGAGATTAATTTAACACTAATTTTTTAGGCAACCTCATTATATTTGGTTCTTGTTTGAGTTAACTTAAAGTCGTTTTGACACTATACATGGCGTTTTCAGATTTGAAAACGGTTCTAAATCTGCATGTAAACTTAGTTTTAAATCAAGAAAATTTTGTCAAAATAAATATAAAGGCTTGCATGTGCGGTGCGTGCGTTCTATGGGCTTAGGTTTTGTATGTTTAAAACGCTAACGAAGCGAGTCTTTTAAAAAATATATTCAATATTTAATCTTTCACTATGGATATATTTTTTAAATTGATTTACAAAATGGAAAAAATGCTGTGTGCACCACAGTACTTTCCCGGCCATAATAAACTTAGAATGATTTGTATAACTTTTGATAAAATAATGGACGATCGGTTAAATGTCATTTTTTATTTTTTCTTGAATTAGGTCCCCGAGAACTTTAATTTGATACTAAACTCGGCCACTACAAAACTTGCTACTTTAAATAAACGATCGGATAAATGCCATACTTTATTTATTTCTAGAATTCTGTGCCCGATAGCTTTAACTACACTAAATACGGCCTAATTTGTACAAATTTTGGAAAAATAATTTCGAATCGCTTGAATATTATTTTTGACATTTTTTATTAGAATTTTCCGTTTGAAAGCTTTAATTTGATACCAGGCACACAATATTTTAAATTAGTTTTGAAGAAAAAACAATAGACGAACGCTTAAACGTCATTTTCGACACTCAAGTCATGAGGACACTAATGTTATATTATGATTATAATATTTTTTTTCTTTACGGGTTTTAAAACAAGATAATTATTTTAAAAGTTATAAATTTTTTACTATGTATAACAAATGAACGAAATTTCGAAAAATGTTTCAATCAAATATTGTTTGAAATCAAATTAGAATTCATTTTCGTTATTACCTATTTTGTGATAAACACTGCCATTCACGAAATCACCAACATAAAAACTTACAAAGACCCATCAATAAAATTGTGGTACCACTGGTTGCATATAGCCTATTAACGATCTTAACCGCCTTTTTTAATTTAACGCTTGAATATAAAGTTTCAATCCAAAATTCACCGCTGTTTGTAAGTTCAGACAGACCGCGAAACCGACTATTTTTTGAATCAGTAAGATCTCAAACATACATCAAAATCTCGGGATCGAAAAAAATTACCATCACAATACTTTCGCTATTATATAGTCGCGAAAGTAAAGAAGGCGATGAAATCGTTTATAAGCGATTCCCGCTATCATGCCTTAAAATTGCTTAGCCGTGTTTCACCAAACTTTCGTTTCATCGCCAATTGATGATAGGCATGTTTCAAAAAATATTTGTTTCATAATCTGTTGATGACATCCTTAGTTAAAGAGTCAAATAAATGTATAACATTAGTACAATTTGAGTTAAAATTAAATATAACGACTTGTGTGGAGCATACGTTTTTTTTTTTTTTCTTCTGTGGCTTCTTTGGCGGACCAACTACTTAGGTCATATGCCGCCATTACGCCCTGATCTGCGTTTTAGGTATTATGGTCAACAGCAACGCGGGTTTTCTCTGGACGGTCACCCATCCAAGTACTACCCGCGCGCAACGTTACTTAACTCGCGTTATCGCTTAGATCAGTTTCAACGAGTGCAGCCATGGCCGTTGACAACATACGTTTTATGGGCTTGTTTGTTAGAAATACAAGCCTCGCCAGGAATGTATTCTAATATAAAAAGAAAACTCATTGCTTTTTCAAAAATTATTTCTAATAATTACCAACAGACAAATTGTCATTCAACAAATTCTTATAATAATTTCACCTAGGGAATTCACCCATTGCATACTAGGTTGTTGACTTGTAATGAATTGACGCAACCCATGTCACTTTACATTTCTTCAACTAAATATTGCACGAAAAAGCATGAGTATTCGCCGAGTGTTGGTAGCTCAATTGGTTAGAGCAGTCATCATGCGAATGACAGGTTCTGGGTTCAAATCCCGGCGAACGCTTATTGCTTTTTCAAAAATTATTTCTAATAATTACCAACAGACAAATTATCATTCAACAAATTCTTATAATAATTTCACCCAGGGAATTCACCCATTGCATACTAGGTTGTTGACTTGTAACGAATTGACGCAACCCATGTCACTTTACATTTCTTCAACTAAAGATTGCACGAAAAAGCATGAGTTTTCGCCGAGTGTTTGTAGTTCAATTGGTTAGAGCAGTCATCATGCGAATGAAAAGGCTCTGGGTTCAAATCCCGGGGAACGCCCATTGCTTTTTCAAAAATTATTTTTAATAAGAAAACTGGTAAATAATATAATTTTTGCATTTGGAATTTTAAACGTTGTCAGTAAAAATACGAGTGAGAATAAATTGAAAATAATTTGACAGATCTTTCGAAAACTTATTGCTAGGCAATAGTCACGAAAGCCCGTAGAGCTAGAGGGGCTATTGCCAAATGGCAACAAGTTTGAGAAAGATACTGGAGAATTATTTTCTAATTTTTCGAACTCTCGAATTATATTTAATTAGATTATTTTTTGACTTAGTTGTTGAGGTCGATTCATCCAACTTAAAAGATTTTAAACTGAATCCATTTCGATTGATTACATACTAATGATTTCTTGGAAGTTGTTTCCAAAATTTGTTGGTGTATTTTTGTATCTGAAATGGAACTAAATCGATTTTTTTGGCACATTTTACTTGACGTGTTGACAGTTTTCAATAATTATTTGACTACCTATTATTTCTCACAAACAAAAGCACCTACAGAGATTATTCCCGGGAATAATCACAAGAGCTTTATTCTCAGTATAATAATGACAGGATTGGTTAAAACGAAGGCACGAGACATACAATGAAACATTTCATTGGTTTTGAGAAACACAAAAAATAATCTAGGCAATATCTACATGGCTTGGATTTTATACTTTGCCGATAACATTTTTATGTTCGGCAGTGATGTGGGTAGAGTTACGGCATTCGAATTCAGCGATCCCGAGTTCGAATCCCACTCAAAATAAAAAATATATTAACTTCCACCAGAGCTGGGCAAGCTAGTTAAAAAAAGTAGCTAAGCTACAGCTACAGCTATTCTTTAAAAAAGTAGCTAAGCTACAGCTATAAGCTATATTTTGTAAAATATAGCTAAGCTACAGCTAAAAGCTTTCGTTAAAGTAGCTGTTAAATTTTAAAGCTACTTTTTTAAATTATTGTGAAATAATTAAATTTGCCATTGTCATATGATCAGTCTTTTATTATAATGACTGTTAATTTACTATTATGTACATAAATATCAAAAATAGCAAATACCATCTGGCACCTACTGTGTATTTTTGCGTATTAGAGCCAGTTAGAACCGGCAACAAATAATTATTTTGTGTGGGTTTAGCTTGTACGCATGCGTACTTTGTTGACCTTCTGCTTAAAAAGTAGCTTGAAGCTACAAAAAGTAGCTTGAAGCTACAAAAAGCTGTTATTTTTAAGCTAATAGAAAAAAAAGTAGCTAGCTACAAGCTACAGCTATATTTTTTCACAGTTAGCTAAGCTACAGCTACAGCTAAGGTAAATGTAGCTAAGCTAGTAGCTAAGCTACAAAAGTAGCTAGCTACTGCCCAGCTCTGACTTCCACACTGCGGCTCGGTGAGTCCGGATCCTGTACTGTAATTGGGAATAAGTTCCTGTTCTCCAGAGTAGCATAAATTAATACATGTTTTGCTATTTGAATTTTGAATTTTATGGTATGTTTATTTACAAAATTAATTGATTTAAATATACAAATTTGTAAAGTACTTAATTATTGTTTTAGAGTGATTAGAATGATTATGATCTGATAAACTATCTTTAGTATTAAATATTAATTACTAATCAGAGAATTATTTATCAGTTTCCTACAAACAAGCATTATAAGTAATATTTTCTTGTTATTTGCTGTAGTCAAAAAACCCACGTCGATTCTACTGCCTTATATTTATTACAAAAGGTAATACTCATATAATTCACATGATAACGTAATCACGTTATTGGCTCGCATTTAATTTTTTCATACAGTATAATTTATTAAATGCGATATATTTCTTGGAATTCAGTCAATTTTTTAATTTTTTATTTTATTATATTTTGTCAACGTTTCGACTGCCTCTGCAAGTCTTCATCAGGACACTAATAAAAATTAACAATAATAATACAAAATATAAAATATAAAATATAAATACTTACAAATAAATATAAATCTAAAAACAATATTTATAAATAAATCATTAACAATGATAAGTAAAATTCAAATTTGTAGATATATGACATAAATACTTGTCAATAAATAATTAAAAAGAATTTTTTATTTAAAAAATTGACAAAATTGTCATGCTAACTGTATAAAAATATTTTTAATCAATTTGTTGAAAAATAATTTATATATTTATAATTTATCTTATTTTATGCAAGAAAATACCAATATGTTGTTAATAAAGGGATGTCTTCTGTATGAGGGCCACCATTGGAATTTCGAGAACTATCAGAGACGATTTTGGTTAAACTAGACAAAAGTTGTCACTTTAGTAAAACAATTTAATAATTAGTTATTTTTATAACAAGTGCCGAAAAAGTCTTGTTACGTGCAAGTGCAGAATTAAACGCACGCGGCTTGCCGAGTGCGAAAATCTGTACGAGCACTTAACCTTTTGCGGCACGTGTTATAAACAACATTTTTCCTGCAACTGTGCGATTTAGAAAATCACTAAAATTTTATCAAAATTTAGAAAATTTTAATGATATTACACGAGAACAATGTTTTAAAGCGTTGCTATGGTTTGTTTGTTGATTGCTTGCACATTGTTCTACGTTATTTAAAAATATTTCACTAATTTCAAGATAATTTCTTCAAAATCGTCTAGATTGGAATACTACACTGAGTTATTCTTCTTTATCATATACACCTCCAAAGGTAATTGTTGGATCTATTCTTGACAATAATTATCAACCTGCTGCTTGTGCTTCTAAAATCTCCGAAATTGTTGTCAATAATATTACTGTTAATAATATGAACAGCTACGGAAGAAATCTGTGTTTCTTTAGATAGTGTAACAGTTTCCACTTCAAATTATGTCAATATAAGAAACTGTTAAAACGTGTTATTAATATACACAAACAATCAATATTATGTATTTCACTTACTCTTTAAATAAACCATTTATCGATATATTTTACATTGTTCGGTTATTTTTATTAATTATCATATTTCATAATGATATACTTGAGTTCTTGTCTGCTCAATGTGATGTGTACAGATTAGATATACTGCAGTTTAAGGTTATGTTTATAAACGTCAAAATATATCAATGCATAATTCTTCTTCTTCCGCTTGGCGCGAAATTTAAATTGCTCTTACTTATATTTTCTTTTGACAATTGCGTAGTACAAATTACTTTCGGCACTGAGAATAAATTGCAAATAATTTGACAGATCTTTCGAAAACTTGTTGCCAGGCAATAATCACGAAAGCCCGTAGGGCTTGAGTGGCTATTGCCAAATGGCAACAAGATTTCGAAAGTTACTGGAGAATTAGTTTCTAATTTATCGAACTCTCGAGTTATATTTAATTAGATTATTTTTTTTACTAAACTGTTGAGGTCGATTCATCCAACTTAAACGATTTTGAACTGGGTTCATGTCAATTGATTACTTATTAATGTATTGTTGGAAGTTGCTTCCAAAATTTGTTGGTGTATTTCTGTATCTGAAATACAACTAAATCGATTTTTTTCACACATTTTTCTTGACGCGTTGACAGTTTTAAATAATTATTTGACAACAACCTATCATTTGTCACAAACAAAAGAACCTACAGAGATTATTACTGGGAATTATCACAAGAGCTTTATTCTCAGTATAATAATGACAGGATTGGTTAAAACGCACACACGAGACATACAATGAAGCACTTCATTGATTTTGAGAAACGTAAAAATATAATCTAGGCAATATGTACATGGCTTGGATTTTATACTCTGTCGGTAACATTTTTATATTCGTCAGTGGTGATGAAGCATTTCATTGATTTGAGAAACGTCAAAAAATAATTCAATTAATATCTCGGATTAGTAAAAAACATTACTATCTCCTATTTATTATCTTCACAATACCTCCCTATTTTGCCAACCACAAAACTGACCCCATCTCCATTATTACCACAAACATAAACTCACGGTGGTCACATCAACGAGCTCTTCTATCCCGTACTTTGTTCTCAGTATACGCAGCAATTACCATTATACTAAACCGCTATGAAAGTGCACTTTAGCCTTTGTCGTTGGCTCGTTGCGCATATCTGCGCGGTGGCTGCGGCCCGTCGGCCCCAGATAAGAGACAATCTGCTGTTCGCTGCAAAAATCACGCGCCCGACTTTGTACTCGCGGTGATGGTTATGTGTTGGCGAGCGAAGTGTTTGATGGTTGATGGCAAAGTGAGCTTGATGGTTGGTGGTTGGGGTGATGGGTGAATGAATGAGATAAGGGTTGGGTAGTTTTTAGTTTGATCTGAATTTAATTGGGAATTTATTCCAAAACCAGTTTGTTTCTTGAGCGCTGATGTGCGTTTATTGTTATATTTTTACTGCCACAATTTGTTTTTCAATAAATAAATATATCATCACACCTTTTACTCATTATTTAATGTGGCATTCTGTTGTAACAAATCTCGGTAAGTGATATATACCGGGTGTATCACAAAAAACGAGCCAAAGGCATAGGAAAATAGTTCCACCAATAAAATTCTTATTTTGAGTGTGACCAAATTGATAATATTGAATCAAATGTTTGACAGCAATATAATCTATTCCATATGACATGTAAATTCAATTTTACCATACGAATCGAATCCTATCATTGATTTCTTACCAGAGGCGTGGAGTTTTTATTTTGGCTGTGGGTGCGCCTAAATCTTATAAATGTCAATGTAGAATATTATGTATTTACTGTATTTATTGAGAAAGAGAGAAAATAATTAAATGGGCAAATTTAATGGTCTAAGGGCCAGTTTTTCAATCACCGATTAATATTAATCATGATTAAATAATAATGGAAACTATGGTTTCTATTATTATTTAATCATGATTAACGTTAATCGAGACTAAACCGGTGATTGAAAAACTGGCCCTTAATCAGGCAGTAGAAAGTTATATAGGTAACCATGGGACTGTGTTTATAGTTAGACTTCCACCTAAGGAATGGCGCTAATTGTCTTTATGTGAAGACATCCATTTTAGGCAACTACAATATCGGCAAACATTGATTACTAGACTGTTCCTGTAGTTGTCATTTGTATATATTTCAAATTTTTCAATCTGTCAAATATCCAATTAATTTTTATTTGTGAAATAATTTTATATAAATAATGTCATCAACTAATATGAATTGTTGTGTAAAAAACTGCACTGCTACTGGTAATACATAATATATTTTCAAGTTCACAAGAATTGGATAAAACTGCGATTGATATAGTATTGTAAATAAATTGTATAGAAGAGAATATTTTTATAAATATTTATATTGTAATAATGAGTTTTTATTTTATATAGTTTAAATAAATATAAAATTATAATAAAAATTATAAATTGCCTAAATACGAACACCGGGTTGCCTATAAACATGATTTTAATTAGACTTCCACTACTCAGATGGCGCAAAATACAGTCCCAGTGCGTAACATGGCAGTTTCTTATCTATAGTAGTATATTATGATCTGTGGTCTAAATTATCAAAGTTATGCACATGATATTTCACATATGCAACTATATGAGTTATATTATACGAATTTGTTGATTGACACAATTGTCTGTTGGTAGATATTATAAATAATTTTTGAAAAAGCAATGGGCGTTCGCCGGAATTTGAATTCAGAACCTTTCACTCGCAGGGTGACTGCTCTAACCAATTGAGCTACAAACACTCGGCGAATACTCGTGCAATCTTTAGTTGAGAAAATGTAAAGTGACATGGGTTGCGTCAATTCGTTACAAGTCAACAACCTTAGTATGCTATTGGGTAAATTTCCTGGGTGTTAATATTATAAGAATTTGTTTATTGACACAATTGTCTCTTGGTAACCAACAATTGTCACTTTGCATTTCCTCAACTAAAGATTGTACGAAAAAGCATGAGTATTCGCCGAGTGTTTGTAGCTCAATTGGTTAGAGCAATCACCATACGAGTGAAAGGTTCTGGGTTAAAATTCCGGCGAACGCTCATTGCTTTTTCAAAAATTATTTATATATGAGGTATACATAACTATATATTTTTAATTAAATGCCTTATTGGGAATAATGCGAAACTTATTTTCGAACTAAATGAGAAAGGTTATTATTACTAAGGCTGCGTCCAGCCTCCAGTATTACATTTTTGTCGTCCTTTACAAATGAAAAGTTAAAATTCTAAGCGTAATCAAAGGCAGATCTAGGAGTTTTTGACGGAGGAGGCTCAAATATAAATAAATATACAATAATGAATATGTATTTGTAATAAACAGAAAAAAAAAATATCATCACGCCTTTTACCCATACTGGATGCGACTCTCTGCAGTAGCAGATCTCAGTATTTATACGCGTGAAATGCAGCTATCAACCGTCAAATCACGTATTACAAATACCACAGGGTCTAGAATTATATTGCGATAAATATACAATAAAGCTACTCACCGATCCCGACAACCTATCCTAATGTAGAATGTAATTATGTTTTTAACAATCTTAATGTCGAAACAGAGTACTGATACAAAATATTTTCATATTTGGATAAAATTCACTGGTTTGCAAATATCTACATATTAATATAAGTAGATGGTTTCTGTAAATTTTCATATATTTATAGATTTGAGTATGTAAAATTTACACATTTTTAATTCGGAGGTGTCCAGACCCCTGGGCAGTGGCGTACCTAGAACTTTTGGCGCCCAGGGCGGTCTCCAATTTGCCGCCCTTTCTAATTCAATCAAATGGTGGTTTTTATAAATTAATAAACATAAATGTAAAATAAATATATCATCACGACTTTTACCCATTACTAGGTGTGGCACTCTGCCGTAGCAGATCTCGGTAAGTGATATATTTATGTACGTGAAGTGCGGTTACCAGTAGTCAAATCACGGCCCCGAAGGCGTCTGTGGGGGGCGAGCCACAAGGGTAATTTTTGGTGAAAATTGTTTGTCGGCTGTGGGAATCGCACCTGGGTCCTCAGGATCCACAGGCCAACTCGAAACCACTGTGCCATTACCCCATTAAATTAATAAACATAAATAAATAATTGTAATTGTGACAAACTATAGATGGGGAATTTTTTTACCATTGGATGGCATATTTAAATTAGGCAGTTATAAAGGAATTTTTCGAGATAATATTTTCAACTCTACATTGACTTGACGATGAAGAAACATATTCGAAATCATATAGTAATTGATAATTCGTAGAAATCGAATAGTAAACTTATGAAGTGAATAAGTTGTTTTTACAACTAAAACTAAATATAAAAAATGCCGTTCCAAAATATGTGCCACCCGGTGCGGACCGCACCCACCGCCCTCCTCTAAGTACGCCACTGCCCCTGGACCCTCCCTCTAATACTCCCACTGTGCTTATCTAATGTCATAGGAATCAAATTTTACGATTTGCAGTTGAATTCTACGACCTGAAGTTTTTAAAAGTCTATTCCTTAAATTTGATGCTGGTAATTTTTTGCTCATTTCATATCACCTACAATAATTGCAAAATTTGGTCTGTTACAACGATAATAAGAAAATCATATTTATTTATACAGCTTCCAACCTTTCAAGAATGACATTAGTTATATTAATTTGAAATAAGCCAGTGTGTCATCTAAAGATCCTTTTTCATAGAATCTAAAATATTCGCCCTAACGAATAAAAGCCAATTGTTAAAAATTAATGCTTAAGCTAAATTAAAACTAATAATAAATTATTTATTTAATCTTAAAGTTTGCATTTGATTGCCATGTGAGATATAAAGAAAATGTAGATATGTATTTATTTTTTTTAGTAATTATTTAGAAAGCCAAGTGCAATCATACATATGTGTATGTGCCGTGGATTCGTGTAATTTACGCCCTAACTATGCATTAACAGGCTGTAACTATAGAAAAACTATTTATCAATAATTTATACTTACGGAATTTGTAAGTTCATTTATTGTATTTATTTACAATCAAATTTTTTGTCGTATTAGATAATATTGGTGAAATGGTTTACATCAGTGAAATCGAATTTAACTACTCAATTTGTAAGAAAGGAATAAATATTTTACCATCAAGCTTCGTCAAAATGGCCTTTAATGAAGCCTTTGATTAGATCTATTTTTATTATGATCTTCATCTAGTTTTAAACTTAACAAATATTAGCTATGATCCCTTTAAAAAAAGTACTTAATTAAAATTCTTTTGTTTATTAAAACAATTTTTTTTTACTAACTCAGGAAAAAAAATAAGAAAAGATAATAATTAATGCCCATTATCAGCCAATTTATTATTTATAGAAAAGCGTAATTAACCCAATCGTTTCATAACCGAGTATTCACAAGTTCAGAAATCTTGCTGTTTCAAAAATACAACTATTTCCGAATGGTTCAAATTTTGCTATAAGCTGTAAGTCCCTTGAGCTATAATTGGAATTAATTTTCTATTGAGCAGAAAAGCATATAAATTACAATAATTATTTATTTATGTAGGCCAAAAAAGCAGCAGTTTTACTGCCTCAGTTGTGAATCTAGCATTTTTTCCATGTTGAACACATATTTTTTGCAGATTGTTCAGAATTAATATTAATTTTAAACGCAACCGGGCCGAAATTAATGTGTTTTAGCTATGAAAGGCGAGCGTAAATACTTGTTTTTGGCCCTAGGGCCATAATAAAATATTTCCTAAGGATACATAAACAAAAATGATTATTTTTATTTATTATGAATACTTCATTTTGCGACATGTTATTTGGATATATAAATAAATAAATATATCATCACCCCTTATACCCATGACTGGGTGTGGCACTCTGCCGTAGCAGATTTCATTGAATATATGCAAATTAACCAAAAAAGTAGTAGTTTTGTTAAAAGTAATTTCATTCCGTCGGTTTGATAAATATCATCACCCCTCATACCCATTACTGGGTGTGGCACTCTGCCGTAGCAGATTTCGGTAAGTGATATATTTATGCGCATGAAGTGCGGTTACCAGTCGTCAAATCACGGTCCCCAAAGATGCTAGTGATGGGGGAGCCACAGGAGTAATTTTAAATTGATGAAAATGTTTTGTCGGCTGTGGGAATCGAACCAGAGTTCTTTAGATCCACAGGCCGACTTGATACCACTGAGTCATTACCCCATTTTTACTAATTGAGAAAGGAAAATAAGAAAAGATAAAAGTTAAGGTTTATTTTCAGCGAATTTATTATTTATAAAAATGCGCAATTAAAGTAGCACTTTACAACTTGTTAGTTGTCATCACATATTTAATGTCAATTTTATGGGGTAGATTGCTCAGAAGGATCGAGTCGGCCCGTGTATTTGAGAAACAGGGTTCGAATCCTTCAGCCGACAAACAATTTTCACCACATTTAAAATACTCCTGTGGCTGCTTCACCATTAACATCTTTGAGGACCGTGATTTGTATTTTATATCAGAAAACTAATTCATTCATCCCTCAAGCTTGTCTACTACTCGTAGAGTCTTAAAAGTTAAATGAATGACAGTCATTTCAACGTACAATCAACACAAATGAGGCACTAGAGATGCATATCATTCCAAGACACCGTTAAAGACACCGAATCCATCTCGATGTCCGCTCTATTGTGCTCGCTGACCACATAATAACAAAGATATTTAAATTGTGGTTTATATATAATCCGGTTTTGATGTTCTCGTAAAAAGAGTAAACATTTTTGTTTGTTAAACACTCGACGTCTGTATGGATGAGCTCTATTAATAGTTTATACAGCATGAGAGGGTGTGTGTGTGTGTGTGTGTGTGTGTGTGTGTGTGTTGGTTCGCGCGAATTGTCGTTAACCTAATCGACGGTCTGTTGTCATAGAATGTCAAACTTTGTCCAAATAAAATCTGTTTGTTCTTTTATCGAGTGAAGGTAATTGTGAATATGTAATTGGTTTTTACTATTTGTTCTGAGGAGATTTTCATAACTTGTTTTTGTGCGCGCAGATTTCATTAATAGGTTGCAGAATGAAAATTAGATCTACATAACTTTCAAAATATTATTGTTTTTATATTACTAATGGCTGGTTTCACCAACAAAAGTTAAATTTTAAACTTAGTTCAAATAAATCAAAGTAAATCGAATGTACGACAGCAATGTCAATTATTCTATTAGGGTTGTTGATTTTACCAATATTCGAGACTTCGATTGTTCGGCTTTATTGAACCTTCGAATTTAGATTCGAACGTTCGAACCTTGGAATATTTCGAATTTTCGAATTATTCAAATTTTTGAACTTTCGAATTTTTAGAATATTCGAATTTTTGAATTATTTAAAATGTTTTAACAGCTCGAGAACAAGTCAGTCAGACTGTAAACTAAGCATCGAGGGTTCAATTCTCGTCTTAGTCATTCTATTGCCAGATCTTAACCTCATCACAATTTTTACTAGGGGCATGTTAGATAATTTTCTAACCATATTATGGGATAAAAAAGGCATGGCACAATGGTAAAACAACTTCAATGCATTTGTTGTACATAAATGTATGTATTATTATTTATTTATAAATAATATAAATTATAATTAAGAGGTGGCTAGCTCAGTGGTATGAAGTCGGCCTGTGGATCCTGAGAACACTGGTTTGAATCCGACAGGCGACAAACAAATTTTCATAATTTCAAAAATTACTTCTGTGGCTCCTCCACCACTAACATCTTTGGGAGCCGTGATTTGACGACTGGTAACCGCACTTCACGCGCAAAATATATCACTTACCGAGATCTGCTTCGGCAGAGTGCCACACCCAGTAATGGGTAGAAGGCGTGATGATATATTATATTATTATTATTATAATTAAAAAAATAAATGTCTTAATTAAGGTGCCTAACCTTGCAGAGTCTCTGCAAGATATTTCGTGGAGTTTATTATTTAATTCGTAGCCGACTTTTCGCGAATTATGCGTAAGCGTGTTTGGAGATGACAGATGGCATTAATTCAGTGGCAAAAAATAAAAAATTCGAAAATTCGATTTGTTCAAAACATTCGAAAATTCGAAGCATCAAAGTTTTTCTAACAAAGTTCAAAACATTCGAATGTTCGAACGTTCAGAAATTCAAACTTCGGTGGAAATCAACGAGCCTAGTTTCAATAAATAAATATATCATCACCACTTTTACCAATTCCTGGATGTGGCACTCTGCCGACGCAGATCTCGGTAAGTGTTATATTTATGCGCTTGAAGTGCGGTTACTAGCCGTCAAATCACGACCCCAAATATATTAGTGGTAGAGGTGCCACAGAGGTAATTATAATGTGGTGAAAATATTTGTCGGCTGTGGGAATCGAACCAGGGTTCTCAGAATCCAATGGGGTAATGTTCGACTCGGTACCACTACATATAATTGTTTTATTTGCTTTTATTTATTTCAACCAAGTACAAAAATTTAATTTTTGTTGGTGAAACCAACTATAAGAAAAGTTATTTTTCTATAACTGCTCGCGCGTTGTTATGGGAGACAAACGATAAAAAACTTTATTCTCGCTTAATGACTTTTCTATAAACTGAATTAAATTTATTTACATGGAAAACACGGGTCACCATGGAGACACAAAATAGAAATCAAATCGACAATGGGGTAATGGTTCAGTGGTATCAAGTCGGCCTGTGGATCCTAAGAAACCTGGTTCGATCCCCACAGCCGACAAAACATTTTCACCAATTTAAAATTACCCCTGTCGCTCCCCCACCACTAACATCTTTGCCACACCCAGTAATGGGTAAAAGACGTGCTGATATATTTATATTTATAGATATTTATTTATCAAACCGGCAGAATGAAATTACTTTTAATAAAACTACTACTTTTTTTGTTAATTTGTATACGAGTATATTCGAAGAAAAAAATTTAAGTGCATTTCAAGCGTAAAGTGTTTTTGTTACTCTTGCACTTATTGCATCTCTCGCCTTCGGCTCGTGCTGCAATTACTCAACTAACAAAGTATCATTTTACGCTCTTATTACACAAATAACTATTGATTTACCTACAGCTAACTACTGCTAATTTTGAAACAATATAAAAATAAATTTATTTAGAATTTTAAGCAAATACTTAGCAATTATTGAAACCAAATTGAATTATAAAAATATTCTTTTAGCAGTACTATTATTTAAGATACTAGTTGTATTATGTTTAACTATTTAAAATTTTATTTTTGATTAATGTTGAGTATTTACTTATCAAAAACATTAATAGCCAGTTACACCGCTAAAAATTAATTTTTAAACTTGGTTTGAATTAATAAGAGCTAGCTGAAATTATTTGTTCTATAAGAAATAATTGACATTTCGGGTTGGTAGTATAAAGCAGATTTAAATTTTAACGTAATTCAAATAGTTTTGTAACCAATGATTGTGAATGTAACTATGGATACGAACAGTTAAAATTACGTTCAAAATTTATGCTGACGGCCCTTAATGAAATAAAAAATATTAAAATTATTTGCAATAAATATTACACAGGTACATCTACAATTTCAAGTTGTATTTCTTTAAAAATAAAACAAATTTTTAAAGAATTGGTTTTAAAAGAAAGAAAAAGTTGTTAACACAGTTAACAATCAACAATAGTTACTATAAAATTATTTGTTACTTACCAATTTTGAATTTTCTTAGCTAACAATTTACAAAAAAGTATAAATGAAATAATAGATGAAATAATTTTTTTGAAAAATAATTAAACGTATCTGATGTAATATAAGTATAATGTAAGTAATTAATGATGAATAATGTTTTAATACGATAAATTTCAATTAAAAATAAACATTTTCTACAGTTCTAGATTGAATTAATTCGTTAGAGGTTAGTAGTAAATGGAAAAAATATAATAGATGTGGGAAAATATACGTTTCTTACCAATAAAACAGAAGCTAATTCTTTATTGCTTTTCTGGCCGGTAGCACTTAGATAAAGAAAAAATCAACAATAAAACTTCACAAGAGTAAAATGTGAATGCATGACAAGTAATATTAATTAATAATTAATTAATAAAGATGAATACATACGTTTATAATTAGAATCTTAGCAACCACGTGCCTTCATACGTCATTGAACACTTTTATCTCTTTACTTTCAAACTTTTATTATCCAAATTTCATTTTTACAAAATGATAATGAATAATCAACACTTTTAATTGAACAAATTATGGAACATTTTATATTTGAAATTACAAACGTAACAATTCAAGTAACGTTGCCTGTACACGATCGTCAACACTCTTCGTTAGTTGGAAGTTCACCCGCTAGGTGCGTGTGCGTGTGTGGGGCGTGCGTGGTGACCGGGATCGCCCACTTACCCCTGCCAGCCAATAACGCGTTGGGAAATCGTACCGTCGCCATAGTAACGCTCGTAAACGCGCGCGGGATTGGTCGGGCAACCTCGCCGGATAACTCGAAAACCCGTTCCCCCACCGATTTTGGTGTTTGACTACCTAAAGTCCTGAGTACTTCACTTGGGCTTGTAGTATCTAAGTAAACAGCTAGCAGAGAGTATTTGTTTTTCCAATCAGTGCAGGTTTGGAATGCCTAAAGTGTTAAATTGTTTGTGGAGTCTGTTCGTGATGTAAACAATGATACAATACCCCGCGATGACAGTTTAAGCCGTTATCGATTACTGTAAGACTGACTATAATCGAATTTTCATACGAGATCTGCAATTTGGAAATACGCGACGGCGACCGACGTTCCAACGTTCTGTGCTAGTGACAATTACCCTGCAGTGTGGTTATAATGAAAGTGTTGTGAACGCTCAAACTCTCATTTCTAACTTGGTTCGTGATTCATAAACTTGTGTAAAATGCTCTCGCAAAAGATCTACTCCGACGCCACCTCAATGGCGTCGACAACAAACGCCATGTCTCCGATGACGCCGACATACTCCATGAACGCCATGTCGTGCGTCTCGATGGCGACAATGAACACATGTTCCCCTCAGACCGGGAGCTTCACGTCCAACATGTTAAGCTCGAACATGCCGATGACGACGATGTCCATGAACGGCAACTGTATGTCCTCGCCAGCGATGGGTGGCTACAGCGGAATCGGCTCCCCCATGTCCAATATGACTCAATGCATGGGCACGCCGATGTCTGCTGCAATGAATGGTTACAGTGCTGTTGGAAGTAACACCCTGGGGAGAGGAGATCTAGGAGGCGGAGATACTTCGCCGAACTCCGCTTTGCAACGTGCTCGAGCTGATAAAACCTATCGGCGAAGCTATACACATGCAAAACCTCCATACTCGTACATATCTCTCATTACGATGGCCATACAAAACAGTCCAAGCAAAATGCTTACTTTGTCAGAAATCTACCAATTCATAATGGATCTGTTTCCGTTTTACCGGCAAAACCAACAACGCTGGCAAAATTCCATCAGACATTCCCTATCATTCAACGATTGTTTTGTAAAAGTTCCGCGAACTCCAGACAAACCCGGAAAAGGATCCTTCTGGAGTTTACACCCAGATTCCGGTAACATGTTCGAAAATGGTTGTTATTTACGAAGACAAAAACGATTCAAAGATGAGAAGAAAGAAATGATGCGTACTACCCATAAGAGTCCAACTCATGGTGGCATTCACGACAACACAAACAGCAACGGTAAAAAGACTCCTCTTCATCACGATGATACTCCAAAATCTCACCACTCGCACGAGAAACCGCCAGATGCAAACCTGGGTTCAATGCTTGGAATCCATTCTACAAAGCTGGAAGATTCAATGAACATTCTCCATCACGCGGATTTGAACCCTATGCATCAACAGCATCACCAACAACAGAATTTGTCCCATGAGGAATTATCGGCAATGGTAGGAAGGTGTCACCCGCTAACTTTGGGTGATCACCAAGCCATGCTGCACCACGGAGCGATGGGGCATCATTTGAAGCAAGAACCAGCGGGATACACGCCTTCGAATCACCCGTTCTCGATAACTCGACTCCTGCCGACGGAGAGTAAATCTGATATCAAGATGTACGCTGATATGCAGTACGGCGGTTACAATCCGTTGAGTCCGATTCCGAATGCAGTACACTCTCATTCAGGCTTGGGAAATGATTCTTATTACCAGAGTTCTCTGTACCACACCTCTGCCGGTACAACGAGCTTGTGACAGTACCCTCTTGCTTAAGGTACAAATTAAGCGATTTATTATGAATGATGCGGAAGCTAGTGATTTTTAATAATTGTTAAGTGTTGGCTTGCATTTGTCACGTTTATTTTGGAATTATATTATTCAATTGATATTCAACGCGATTCTTCAGTAACTCTGAATGTGTTATTGTTCATGGACCAAGCGCGATTTCAATTTGTATGATATCAGTGTATGTTTTGTGTACATAATTCTTAAAGTTTGTAAATAGTTGTTATAAATATTTGAGATGTAAGTGAAGCTATGTGGTCACCGAGAGTGAAGGATTGTGTAGTGAACAACACTGAGACATGTGCTTATCTGCAACGTAATCGGTTATTGATTCTACTATTTTTAATCTTTATTGATCTGTATGTGACATCGATCTGTATTTTTAATGATTTTTAATTTTAAGAGAATGTTTTCTCGAATATTTAAGTATTTTACCATTCCTCTTGTGCTAAATTCGAATGTTTATTTTGTATTGATCGACAATTAACAATATTTACAAATAGATTTACGATTTTTTTTTTGGAGCTTTTATTTATAGCCAATAAAATATTAATATTGTATACTAACAACAGTGCAATCTTCGACATATTTCTAAAGAAGTTTTAGTGAAAATTTGCTTTAGTTAATGTTCTTTTATGTATTTTATAATTTTATACTAACCTGTATAATTTTTGTTATAGATATTTTATAAGTGAAAAGTGCATTTGAAAATATGTCTAGGAAAATTATACATCATTTAGACATACACCACTTTTATTTCAAATTGTTTTGTTAGACATATTTGAAAATGACTTCTCAATGTGTATATAAACATGTATGTATATTAAAAATCAATTTTTGTCTTAAAAATAAATGTTCGGGTCTTTAAATTATTCAAATCGTTTCTGTGTTCAGCATTTTACCTGTCACCACCATTTCCTTCCTAAGCACAGCCCATTTATTCATAAATACATTTTAATATTCAGGAAGTATTTGTGTTAAATAATAAATTACTCACATTCAGCTTACTTACTCTGTTTTAAAGAAATATATCTGTTCTTTAAAAACAAAAGTATTCTGTCCGTTGTTAACATAGTTTTTACAAAAGGTCTTAGCATATTTGAACCAATATACATATTACAAATAAATAAATAAATTTGGTATGTAATTTAATTATTCACGTTATTTTATTTGAATTATGTTTTTTTGCAAAACAATATATGATACGAAATGTAATTTTTCTTTATTCGTAAATATCTGTTCTACATAAAATGAAATCTTTTCAATTTCTTTTTAAATAGCTACTTTATTCATATACGAAATTTAGTATCAATATTACTAACATTATTTTTTTCGTTCTTATTACTCGAGGATTTGTTATACTTTATACCTAAAGGAGTTTTGTTAGGAAAAGATATATTTTAATCTAAATTAAGTCAAATTATTAGACTGTGGGAATGGAACCTCTTTTGGGTAGGGTAGGTATATGGTTAATTTACTATTTTTATATGCTACATTATTATTAATTAATTAATTAATAAATTTGTGTTGTGAAAACCGAATTAATTTTATTAAGTCGTATATTCCAAAATAAATAAATATAAATAAATATATCATCACGTCTTCTACCCATTACTGGGTGTGGCACTCTGCCGAAGCAGATCTCGGTAAGTGATATATTTTGCGCGTGAAGTGCGGTTACCAGTCGTCAAATCACGGCCTCCAAATATGTTAGTGGTGGCAGAGCCACAGGGGTAGTTTATGAAATTATGAAAATTGTTTGTCGCCTGTGGGAATCGAACCAGGGTTCTAAGGATCCACAGGCCGTCTTAATACCACTGAGCTAGCCACCTCATATATACTCGTATATCGTATATTCCAGTAACTATTAATTTCATTATCTGATTAGAAGTAAATATATACTAATTTTATTTATTTATTTATGTATTACACTTTGTAACAGAAATTTACTTCCTATTACTCTACCGAACTTTCTACCAATCACATTTTTTTTAATTGTACCTAATTAGGTAAAAACATCTTGCTTGAAATATAAGTTTGATCTACTTGGTTATTTTTGCTTGATTGAATATATGAGTCCTGCGTCACATCAGTTGGGCAAAATCTTATTATTTCGTTTGATGTTTTATTTTGCAGTGGTACTTTTCGTGCAGTTTGCAAGAGAATTCAATGAAATTTTAATGAGACATGCTATTATGTTGTTAATATATAGAAAAATTTCAAGTCAATCGATATATACATGTTGGATTGACAGGCATTGAAAGAGGACATAAACATTTCTATATTAACTAAAACTTTTTCGTTTTATTCAAAAACTGTATAATAATAAAGTTTGTTTTAAACAAAAATTAACTTTGATTTCATTCGTCAAAATGATAGTCCATTTGTGTGTTGAATTAGTTTTTCGTAAAAAATTGCTAATAATACCGCTGTACATTTTGTTCCTAAGGTATATTTAATATTAAATTTAGTTAAAAATGTTGAAAATTAATTGTAGAATTTAGTAAATGCAAGATATCTCCGGTTTTAATATTATTCAAATTTTTAACGAAAACCTGATACGATTCTGGGCTCTTAAATAACTGTATTTTAAATATATTTCACATTTTAAAACTCTAGTTGTGGCATATAAACTTTGTAGTAACAGAACGAACAAAAACCACAAATAAAACAACAATCAATTTACAAAATATCTATTAAGAACTAATTCTTTGCATATCACGAAATTGAAAACAGCCCCGTGCTTCATAATTCTCCCCAGTTTAAAACCGCTTAACTTTGCTTTATACAACCGACTCACGGCTTCAGCAACCACTGTATTATCCTGAACTTATTCCCGGGTTGTAATCTTCTTTCGGCCTCTTTATGGCTTCTAATATCGGACGGTAGTCCACTTGAACGCGGCGGGAGATTCTCTATTAACCGCCGTCGTCGCTGCCGCCGCCAAACCTCGTTCTGCGTAGTGTATTTCCTACAGATCTACAGATAGAAAGGACATGAGTCCCGACGGCCAACTGCAAAGAGTGTTAGAACGTTCAAATGATCAAGTTTTTAGTAATTAATTAATCATTTGTTGTTTCAATCTTAAGATTATACAATTGATGTTTCGTCTCTTTTTGTGATAGGTAGATTATGTTTTTAATAAGAAATAATTTTGGTAATTTTGAAATTTTCGTTTACTCGTTTTATGGCTGCAAATTATCATCTTAAATTATTATCGAGATGAGAAATTTGTCTGTTTAATATATAGGTGTCACATAAAAATTGTTCCATAGGCATTTAACATGTGATATAACTACTACCATTCTTTACAGGAAAATGTGTCGAATAAAAGTTGTAAAGAATTAAATTCTTCACTCAAATCAATTAACTAAATTCGCTTCATTAATTTATTATTGATAACATTAATTTTTTAGTCGACCATAATGTAAAACAACTAATTTAGCATGACTTACTATCTACTAAAAATACTAATTGCGCATAGTAACAAAACTGCATTTAAGTGGTTACAAACTGCACTGATCATAATTTTAGTACACTTCACTAAAAGTCAACAGAGAAATTCTAACCTAGAAAAGTGTGGTAAATTTTAATTCATTCAAGTTGTCGACGGAAAAGTATAGTATAACTTATGCTGAATAGAATATTTTAAATGAAGGTGATTAATCGTCACCTTCATGTAAAATATTTAATTTTCAGCACACGTTATACTATTAAAATTTGTCAAAAACTGATATTTGATGGAATTCGTAAGTTTATAGATCCTTGCATCTATAAATAATGAACAAAATCACATTAATATTTGTTGATAAGAAGAAAATATTTCATAGTCATAAGTTTCGTTTCGATTTAGTTTATCATACGAGTATATGGTCGTTTGCACTAACATAATTTAAATTTTAAATTTGACTTAAACTGAGAATATAACATAAAATGTATGGCAGCAATGTTAATGTCATCATATGACCTTTTGTTTTGATTTGTTTTTATTTATTCAAGTTAGATATAAAGTATAAGTTTCATTGGTGCAAACGAGCATTACAGATTTGCGAATCTAAAAAACTTATGGATTTACATAGAATTTCACCAAAAATCTGTTTAGTTATGAAACTGGAACAAATGCAAACAAATGTATAACATTGAACTGTCATATACATATTTTAAACTTGATTTTAACAGTAACTAAAGTAGTAAAATGATGACTAATTTCGAAGTATGTAAAATTTAATAATCTAAATATTCATTTGAATATTTTTCCTGTAAAGTAATCAGAAAAGTTATTGCAAGGAAAAACTTATTCGATTGAAAAAGTAAAGTATATTAATTGACACTTTTCTATTGTTTTAAATGTATAAACAAAACTAAACTTCGGACACAATGGCTACAGCTGTTGCACGTTTTTAAAATAATGTTTTAAGAAAGAAACAATATAGGATTGCAACAAACAAGAATTATTTCCTGCCGGTTTTGTTATAAACACTAATTATTTTGAAAAAACCTTATGTCACTAATGCTCCGTTTAGAATTTTTTTTTTTTAATTTAGGAATAAATAATTACAAAGATACATGCAAATATATTTATTATGACGTTTATGCATAATTTTAAAAATTACAACAGTACAAAACTAAAATAAAATGATGGCCAACTTTCATCTTTTAGTTAAATTCTTTTAAAACTAGGAAAATGACAAACGACCATATCATATTTGTTAAAATGTCAAACTTAATCTTGTGCCTTGTATTTGACTATGCCAATGCTAGAAACTTTTTCAATATAACTGATTATATTTAGAAATATTAAGTTAACATTTGAAAATCTTCAAATCCTTTAGGTTATTCTTAAAATTATTTTCCAATACAAACACTATTAAAATTAGATTATAAAGAAATTTGAAACTAATAATTCGACTGTAACTTAAAGAAATACTAGTAAAATCTGCGGTGTAAGTTACAAGCGATTTACTAAGAAATGGATTAAATATTGACAGCATGACAACTACTTTATATTGAAATATGGTGTGACAAAAATCGTCGGTACCTTTACCTCATTATAAGATTAGAACAGGTCATTTGCAAAATATTACGCCCAAGAAGAAAGCGGCTTATTTGAACTTTTTCTTTGAAAACAATTATCCCTATTTAAACTTCCTTGCCATTATCAGGTAAGATAATAACTCTGTCTTCTGGTTAGTGATGTACGTGGCTTGATAACATTTTCAACTAACTTAAACTTATTTATACTTGTCTTTATAGTAAGTACAACAGTTTAAATAGGCCCTTCAAGACTTTTTCGAAATTTTTATATATTAATCTACGTAATAAAATTATTAAACCCAATTTTTTTATTTTTTTTAAACTTGTTTTATGCATGATAAAAATATGAAAACTTTCGAAACAAACGAATATGACGTAGTTGCATCTTGGATTAAAGAGAGACAAATAAGACAGAGATAAATAACACGTAACTTCACGTAACGTGTGTCGGTTCCGCTGTCTTCCGTATGTGTAAATGTAGATTAGTAGAATGCTGAATGCTAGTTTCTTCTTCGTCTTCTTCTCAGTAAAGTTAAGCACCGACAAACGTTTCAGACAAAGCTCTGTGATTGGCTTAATGCAACTACGTAATTGCAATATGGCAGTGCGAAATTTAAATGAGCGTTTTGAATTATTCAACTTTTACTTTTATATTTCAGCAATAAAGATATAATTTATGGTATGGTTTTATATTATATTAAATATGATGTTCGGTCAAGAATTTATTAATAAATATATATTAAACAGCTCTACCAATTGAACTCGCCATTGCGAAGAATATTCGTAAGTATCTAAATAATATGAAATTAATTTGAAATAAAATAATAGATTAATAATTTCTGGATTCGAACTCGAGATGTTCTGATTCGAAATTAAAAACATTTTTGTTTCATATTTAAATAAATATCAATGAAATATATATATGCATACTTACTGAAATTATACATATTAACTGTATAAATATTTAAAGTAATAACAACAAATCGTATAAAGTAGCCACTTGAAAATTGATTGAAACATTTTATATAAATAAAATTATTAGTTTTACTACAATCAGCACCGATAATCATTAACAACTATTTATGTTTTTATCTTTTCTATTTGTTTTAAAACAAAAACAAATCATTATTTATATCTGTTATGTCCGATTATCGATTTAATTACTTACATATAGAGTTCCGTTTTCATTATTGAATTTTTAGATAGACGCAAAATCACTATTTGATAAGAATAAAAAAAAATGAAGAAAATTATTAATTAAACGAATTTTCACTACAAAATTTTTTTAAGTAGAACGTGCTCCAATTTTTTTTAATGCCTGTACAAAAAGGAGCTGCCCCTAAGCAAATTTATGAAGACATGTTTTCAAATATTTGTCAATTTAAAAAGATTACATAACAGTTCATTGTGTAACTAATAAGAAAAGTGATATTAGAGGTGTGTAGTTCGTGAACGAACTAGTTCATATGAATTATTCCTTATAGTGAAGAACGACATGAACTAATTCGAGTTTATTATAGACTAGTTCACTGCGAAATATTGGGATATGATTCACCAATCACCACCACGGCGGCACGACCGATGAGCTCGAATCGAAAGCGAAGAACGGAGAACAAGTGAACGAGTGAACGAGACACATACTTCATTCGTTCGTGGTTGTTGCTATGAGCACCGCTCTGCTTCTGCTCTCTGCTCATCATTTTATTATATAAGAAAGTTTTCATTTGTTAAATTATTTTCATATAAATTTATATAAATGAAACATTTTACTGTAAAATGGTGCTCACCAAACAATTATTAAGTTCAAATTCATCATTTTCGATAGAACTTGTATCTATCGTTGAATCCTCCTCACTTTCCTATGAAAAAATCAAATTTATAACAAATACTTCCATAAATAAAATATTTGATAACGCGAGTTAAGTAACGTTGCGCGCGGGTAGTACTTGGATGGGTGACCGTCCAGAGAAACTCGCGTTGCTGTTGACCAATAACACCTAAAGCGCAGATCAGGGCGTAATGGCGGCATATGACCTGAGTAGTTGGTCCGGCAAAGAAAAAAAATAAATAAAATATAAATAAATATATCATCATTTCTTTTATCATTACTGATTGTGGCACTTTGCCGTAGCAAATCTCTATAAGTGATATATTTTTGTACGTGAAGTCCGGTTATCAGCTGTCAAATTATATCTGTCAAAATAACAATTTAAATATAGAACTGGTATAGTATACTAGGCATACAAAACAAAAATATAATTTACCTCGGATGAAAAAAAAAACAAAAATTATTATTTTAGTGACTTAAATTGTTACTGTCACTTTTTGTGGTATAAATAAAACGCAGCTGTAACTAACCACCGCATTTTACAGTAATCACAGCGTAACGAAACAAACAAAGCTAATATCATACTTAACTTAACTTAACTTAAAGTTTGATCCACAAGTATAGAAACAACCTGTATAACGTAGGCAATAGTAATATATTTCCATAGCAATGACAATCATAGAATGTGTACGGTGATATCTTGTTACCTAGCTATGATTGTAGTATAATGGAAATTAATTTTGCAGATTAAAAACACATCGGAAAATTGTCATTTTTCGTCCAGTCAGATAAAAACATATTATCATGTTATTATATTACCCATTTATGAATATGACAATTTGTATGTAATGAAAATCAGTTGTCAGTTTTGAGAATAGAACTTGAGTTTCCATTTTAATAGTTCAGTATGTTTCCAAAGTACTTATACGTTCGATCAGTGGCGTACCTAGTGGGGGGCGGTGTGTGCGGTCCACACCGGGCGGCACATACTTTGGGGCGGCATTTTTTATATTTAGTTTTAGTTGTAAAAACAACTTGTTCACTTCATAAGTTTACTATTCGATTTCTACGAATTATGAATTACTATATGATTTCGAATATTTTTCTTCATCGTCAATTCAATGTAGGGTTGAAAATATTATCTCGAAAAATTCCTTTATATTACTACTCTAAATATGCCATCCAATTTATTAATTTAATGGGGTAATGGTTCAGTGGTTTCGAGTTGGCCTGTGGATCCTGAGGACCCTGGTTCGATTCCCACAGCCGACAAACAATTTTTACCAAATTAAAATTACCCCTGGGGCTCCCCCACCACTAACATCTTTGGAGGTCGTGATTTGACGGCTGGTAACGTACATAAATATATCACTTACCAGAGCTGGGTAAGCTACTTACAAAAAGTAGCTAAGCTACAGCTACAGCTATTCTTTAAAAAAGTAGCTGTTAAATTTTAAAGCTACTTTTTTAAATTATTGTGAAATAATTAAATTTGCCATTGTCATATGATCAGTCTTTTGTTATAATGACTGTTAATTTACTATTATGTACATAAATATCAAAAATAGCAAATACCATCTGGCACCTACTGTGTATTTTTGCGTATTAGAGCCAGTTAGAACCGGCAACAAATAATTATTTTGTGTGGGTTTAGTTTGTACGCATGCGTACTTTGTTGACCTTCTGCTTAAAAAGTAGCTTTAAGCTACAAAAAGTAGCTTTAAGCTACAGAAAGTAGCTTTAAAAGTAGCTTCAGTTGTTATTTTTAAGCGAAAAGAAAAAAAAAGTAGCTAGCTACTAGCTACAGCTATATTTTTTCACAGTTAGCTAAGCTACAGCTACAGCCAGGCTAAATGTAGCTAAGCTAGTAGCTAAGCTACAAAAGTAGCTAGCTACTGCCCAGTTCTGTCACTTACTGAGATCTGCTTCGGCAGAGTGCCACACCCAGTAATGGGTAAAAGTCGTGTTGATATATTTATTTTATATTTATTTTTTTAATTTATAAAAACCACCATTTGATTGATTTAGAAAGGGCGGCAAATTGGAGACCGCCCTGGGCGGCAAAATTTCTAGGTACGCCACCGCGTACGATAAAAATTAACTTTTGCTGGATTTTGACAAAACGATTTTTGAAAAGTCAAATTGTTAGTGTGTTTTGAAAGTTAGAAGTACGTACTTCTGAAGGTTGAATTTAATATTTAATTTGGTAACGAAACTCCTTGTCTTGTTTTATGATTTTAGTATTAACGTATTCATTTAAATATTCCAGTTAGCAAAGGTGATGACCAAACCACAACCCAAAATTATAAATTCGGTTTCAGTGTATCTCGCAAATGGCTTCTCCAGTCCGCAGCTCTTTGCAGTGAGTTTGAATTCCAGTATCGTAGTTGTTGCTGAGTTTGCGCCGTTTCTTTAATATAATATTCCGTTTGTGTACGTGCAGTGTAAACGTTTTATTGATATTGCTTTCGTGTTTGTTCTTACATTCCGAAAGATTTGAAAATGTTAATGGCCGCAGTGAGCGAATGGCAAATAAAAATGTGTGTTTTTTAATCGCTATTTGTTCTGGGTTGCGCGCTGCACTCTGTTTACTTCATTCATAAAAAAGTGCCAGCGTGTTTGTGCAACGGAATTTCGTTTTAAGAGACAGATTTCCTATTCATTTTGTTTAGGTGATGATCTTTTCTCTAATTGACTTAAAGAAAAAGTAATTCATTTTTGGATAAAATTAACAAATCTAAAATAAATGCGTTATAAGCTAAGGTCTCTAACGCTGGTAGGCATAGTCGTTCGCCCAGCGACGCGCTGAGGAAGCGCCCATAAGCGATACACTTGGCGAAACGCTGGCGAACCGCTAGCGAACGACTATGAATACTAGTGTATGTCTTTTATAAATTCCTTAAAATGTGTGTATATAAGTACAATTAGCGTTTTAATAGTAAAAATTTAGAACTATAGAAATGGATGTTTTTTCAATTACTTTACTTCGGTTTCCAAGGTAATGTAATAATATATTACATAACAAGCATCGAAAGTGTAAGATAAGGTGCGAGTGTACAAATTGAAAAACGAGGCGCACAGCGCCGAGTAATTTAAGTACACAAGCACAGTTATCACACTTTCGAGCGAGTTATGTAGGTACACTATTTTTCAGACGACCACAATGTATTTCTAAAAAAAGTCTACAAGAGCAATGTTGTTGCACTTTGACAGCTGATGCGTTTTTGTAGGTAAGCGTTGACGTTTGACATTTGAGGTTAGGTATTGTGATACCAATTGTACTAACCGTAATGTCAAAATATTGAATAATGTAAAAAATATTTGTAATTAAGTAATTATTTATTTTTAAAAATAAGATTAATTTCTGCAAATGTGTTGAAAAATCTGTTAAAACTTCAATTTAAATAATAATACAAATTCTTTTCATTTATTTTATTATTTTCTTTCATCGTAACGCCATCTGTTGTCAATCAGTGGAACTTCACCTGATATGCTAGAAGTGTACGTTATACTAACATATCAGTGTATGTTATGTTCAACTTTCCGTAGTAGTTTATGATGTTGTTATGGTTACTTTCATAAGTGGTCGTCTGGAAACATTATTTTGAATGATGCGAGTACAAAAAGTAATATTTTGGTATGTAAGTTATTATAATATTATAAAAAATAATATGGCAGTTCACTGACAGCTTCTTAAAAAGTATGGTTAAAAAGTAATATTTTTATATTGAGTGCTTCGTACGAGAGTAAAATGCATAAAAGTAAAATATAAATGATAAAATAAATCATTTTAGTCACAGAATTATAAAATAGTGGTAATCATGAAAAATAAGGGTTGCCGTTAATTTATCGATCGGTAACAAATAATGATTACATTACAGAATAGGGGACATTATCTGTTACTAATCGATATGTTATTGGCAATCCTTATTTTACATGATTGTTCCATCGGTTCTGTGAGTAGATTCATTTATTTTATTATTCCATTTTACTTTTATGCATTTTGCTCTCGTGCGAATTTTTCAGTAGATACTCGTATATAAATTATTTTTAACATCACTTTTTGCAACGCTGCCAGTTAGCTATCTTTATATTCATTTTTATAATAACAGCTACCCAAACAGCTATGTATAAAATGTTGAGTTTTTCATTCAACTATTTAGATTTAGTTATCATCTGTTTGTTAAATATAGAAAAATATATATAACTTATTTTGCTGTTAGTTAACATTTACTTAACAATCTATTGACAAACCGAACTTACATAATATGCATGCAAAACAAATAAATCAATGAAAACTGCCAGAGTAAATTATTCTGGAAAGCCACAAAAGAAATTTTAATTTAGAAAACAGTGAATTAATTTGAAATATTTTTACTTATATTTTAAATAAATAGTTTAAAACATCAACTGTAGGGTTTAAAAATATTTTTATTTATTTATTTATGCGCTCTGTATTACAGGAACATAATTTCAATTACAGTATAAGATCTCGACTCACCGAGCTGCAGTGTAGTATTTCGTATATATTTTTAGCTGAAGTATGGGATGGCTAGCACAGTGGTATGAAGTCGGCCTGTGAATCCTGAGGCCCCTGGTTCGATTCCCACAGGCGACAAATTTTCATAATTTGAAAAAGCTATCCCTGTGGCTCCTCCACCACTAACATGTTTGAGGGCCGTGATTTGACGACTGGTAACCGCACTTCACGCGTAAAATATATCAATTACCGAGATCTGCTTCAGCAGAGTGCCACACCCAGTAATGGGTAGAAGGCGTGATGATATATTTATTTATTTTATTTTTTATTTTTAGCTGAAGTAGGATTCAAATTCGGGATCTCCGAATACCGTAACGCTACCCACACCGCTATATGATAAGATATGCAACATATTTATTTGTTTTTTGTTTTTTTTTTGTTTTCTTTTTGTTTTCTTTTTGTTTTTTTTTTGTTTTTTTGGTTCAACAGAATAATATAATGATTTTAACATTTTGAGATATAAAATAGCTAAGTACAAAATAGTGCTGTTTTCTAGAAATCTTTTAAAAGTAGTTTCCGTACCTATGCACTTATCTGAAAGAAAATGGAAATCGATGAATTTTATTTAAATTATGATAAGTATGATGGCTTTTAAGTCTTATCTTATACTCTTACACACCTATTTAAACATGTTTTGTACTTCAAGCATAATTATCAAGTTATTTCTGTAACTTGAAAAGAAATATAATATTTAAATTTTAAAATTGTATTATGACAACTTATCGCACTTTTACAATTAACCAATGAAGTGTTAAAATAATTAATCAGAGAAAATACAAATATGTTCTTATTAAATAAAATGATGGTAAACTATTGCAAATTTTGATAATTAAGTAAAATTGAGGTATTAATTAGAAACTTCTTGAAATAAAAAATAAATTTCCCAATAAAAATATGAGAATTTAGTTTTATATTTTATGAGTATTTGAATTATGTTTCTTCCTAATAATTTAGAATCGTTTGACATCTGAAATATAATAATAATAATAATAAATAATACTTCCGCGTTGCTGTTGACCATAATACCTAAAACGCAGATCAGGGCGGAATGGCGGCATATGACCTAAGTAGTTGGTCCGCCAAAGAAGCCACAGAAAAAAAAATACTTTATTGAGACATTTTGAACTGTCAAAAATTTTTTTTTTAAGAAAAGTGCTTGATATGTTTGTAATATTATATTAAGTTTTGTGTATCTTTTATTTTTAAATATCTACTCGTATATCTAATAGCTATTTATACTCGTATATCAAGTGAGCGAAGACATACTTTGCACATGAGCGCAATTTAAAGCACGAGCGAAGCGAGTGCTTTAATTTGCCTTTATCCTTGACTAACTTTTGAAGGGTAGAATTTAACGAAAAAAACAAAAAAACAATTTTTGTTGAGCGTTAAATTTCCCACAAAAATATGTATTGATTTTTTTAGCTATATTTATTTCAGAGAAAAAAAACCCCATGTTATTTAAATGGAAAATGTATTACAATTTAGGCACGGGTTAATATAAATATTAAGGGCTTATTTGGGTCTGATATATTTCTTTTTAGGTCATAAACTAAAAATTTGGAGGGCGTTTGAGAAAAAAAAGCTAACTTGGGAAATAACGGACACCCTAACATATATATATATATATATATATATATATATATATATATATATATATATATATATATATATATATATTTAAAGGGCCCGAAATAAATATTTTGCCTAGGGCCCGAAATATTTTAAATCCGCCTCTGAATTAATTGACATTTGTTATTTGAAACAAATGTTTATTTTTTCTCGTAAAGTTTGTTAAAATTTGATGGCGTTATAAGGTAATGTCTCTGTTTCTTTTGTAAATTCTTTAAAATGTGCGTATATAAATAAGTACAATTCGCATTTTAATAGTCAAAATTTAGAATCGTATAAAATGGGTGTTTTTTCAATTACTTTGCGCACTAATGCGCAAAATCAAACTTTCCATCGGTTACCAAGATAATGTAAACATTATTTTGAATAATGCGAGTACAAAAAATAATTTTAAATCATTTTAGAATGAAAAATAAAGTTAACCTCTAATAGTTTGTTCATGGATCAATATTTTGTTCTCTTTAAACAAAAATGAAAAACTACCCAAAGAAACTAAATCAATATATTAAATAGAAAAAAAATTACATAAATTGAAAGTCCTAAGCTTTCTAATCACATCCACCTCATTAAAAATATCCCACACGTAAAACTTAAATTACACAAAAATCAATGAATGAAGCGATGTACCTCACAGACAGCGCCATACGTCGGGGCGTCGCGCGGCAAGGGGCGCCCAGATCACATGGTTAGCTTGGATTCCGGGCGATCCGGGCGTTTAACTCCGGAGTCGCGCGCATGCGCCGGAACGTAGTCAATACCCGGCGTGCGCGCTGGCCAATGTCTGACGCGACGGAGGTACACTCTCGGAGGAAAGTAGAGGAATGTGACGGTTCGATGAATACAAAATGGTTGAATTGAGAATTGCTAGACTTTTGGAGATCGGGTGAATTATTTGTGGGATCGATTTGGACAGAAGGAAGACTGCTTTTTGACGGGAGAATACTAGTAGTTTTATTTCTTTTAACGTATACTACACATAATTATTTATACCGAAATCTAGTTTAACAAACTGTTGTACACGTAAAATTTGTTATAAAATTTTGGTTACCAATGCAAACTTTAATTGGGTTTTAATAGTAGAGGATTTGTACAGTTCTAATACGTATATTTCTAAATTGAAATTAATGGGCAGCTCTAAAATTGATCTTTATTTCAATCATATAGTGTGTGTCTACTTTTTTGTGTTACGTAGCAAAATCAGGGAAGAAAGTAAAACAGGTAAAAACTTGAAGGTGGCGTATCATTTTCCGTTCTGAAGAAGTGGTATATAAACCACTTGAGGGAAGAACGACACTTTCTTAACAAATATATTTTTTTCTTTATTATATCAGAAAATAAAATTTTCAGAATAAAATTATAAATTTAGATAAAATTGATTATTATCTTGACAGATATCAGAAAAATGTCACTAATGTCTAATTATATCGTTGTTTTCCAGTTTCCAGTAAATATGGTTTTACTTTCTTCTCTGACACAGTGGTATCGGGTCGGCCTGTGGATCCTAAGAACCCTGGTTCGATCCCCCACAGCCAAACATTTTCACCAATTTAAAAAATTACCCCTGTGACTCTCTCACCACTAACATCTTTGGGGGCCGTAATTTGACGACTGGTAACCGCACTTTACACGCATAAATATATCACTTACCGAGATCTGCTTCGGCAGAGTGCCACACCCAGTAATGGGTAAAAAAGGCGTGATGATATATATATTTTATTTACTTTCTTCTCTAGGGATGAAAAGTGTCACTTTGTTTTCTCAAATGTAGAAAGAAAATTTAACTTTCTAATAGTGAAAAAAAATTGCTTTTTCACTTTCTTAATTATGACACTTATTTTTTCAATAATAAAATAATGCTATTTCAGGAATATTTACGTTATCATGGATACAAAATCGTTTTTTGCTCCTAGGATAAAAAATTGCATTTATACTACAGTTATCATAGAAATAATTTTATTAGTTTGTGTTATTTAAATAAATCTACGAAATTTTCTAAATAAGTGGTTAAAGAAATGTTTCAATTGGACTAAAAATACTATTTCGAGTCTCGCAATATTGCCAGACTCCGCTACGCATCGTCCGGCAACCTTTATTACTCAACAAGAACTTTTTAATTTGAGAAAATAATATAAATAACTTACTTAAACAATTATGCTAATAAATATAAGAAAATTTCGAATAGCAAATGTTACTCAAGCACTTATTTGAGTTAGGACCGGTTTTTTCATCTCCAGATAAAGTCCTTGATAACTAACGAAAGGTTAATTTTAAAATTTGCTTAAAAAATGGCATTTAGTATAATTATTACCATTTTTATTTATTCCTCTACCCTCTGTTAGTTATTGGGAGATGAAAAACCGACCCTAAATAATTCCGTGCAAACGCATCAAACTAAGAATATAACTTAAATTAGATTTTCACAGCCGATAATTTTTTACCATAATATAATTTGACGGTTGGTAACAAAAATGTATCAATTAATGAGATTTGCTGCAAAAGAGTGCCACACCCGGAAATGGGTAAAGTGACACGGAGATATATTTATTTTATTATTATTATTTCAATAAATCTTTACTGTCATATATTCAAAAAGTTACGAGTAATTATTTTAATCTTTTTGATTTTATGTTTTTTCGACCTCTAAATACTTAGGTAAAACTTAATGACACTTTTATAATTCAATTGTGGCATCAGTCGTATTTTTCCTAATTGGTAATAATAACAAATAAAGTGGTTTTTAAATATTATTTAAATTAAAAAGTTGAATATTGACATACAGTTTATAGCAATGAAAAAATAAATATTTGTTGTTTACTTTCACAAACAATATATTAGCTTTGAATTTTAACTGGAATATCTACATTTTATTTAGTATTTTATTTTATTATGTTAAATTATACTATTATTTTAATTGTTCTTTGTTCAATTTTGTTATTTAATTTCTCTTAACGTGAAAAATGTGCCTAATTAAGTTTGAACTTGTTTGATTCATTTATACAAAATATTATATTTATAGAAGAAACAAATTTTATATTGGACATATTTTTGAAGATAAAGGTTGAAAGTATTGTAATTAACTGGAAAACATTATTTATAAGTTAAATTGTTTTTCAGAAACTGTTGTGAGAAAAAATTTATTAAATCATATTTTATTTTTTTCTGAAAATTTTCATGTTCATACGGGTTATAATATAGAAAAAGGTCATTTCAACATAAATGTACCTATATGAATTTTTTGAACACAAAATTAGATGTTATTTTGTTGTGTTTAAAATATATACAAAAAGTACAATTATTATTTTATTTATTCTTTTAATTTTGGAAAGTTACTGATATCTACACAAACAAAATTACAATTTTTGTTTATAGTGAAAACTTGATTCTGAAAAATGTCATTTTGAAATATAAATACACCTATTTTAATATTTAAAATTAAATGTTTTTTGTTGTGCATAAAATATTGTATGTACCACGGGTGAAATTAGCGTTTCTAACCCTCAGCATGTTATTAGTCCTCGGCGCCTTACGCCCCGTCGTAATAATCATGCCGCGGGCTAGAATCGCCTGTTTTCACCCTTGGTACATAAATACCTATTATATACAACCGGTAAATAATGTTTAACATTATTCTTATAAAAATTATTACTTAATGTGCTTCATTATTTACCAAGGGACATAAAAATGACAAGTACTCCCTAGGGAAAAAGTAATTCAAGACCATTGGCAGTATATTTTCTTAGTGTTCAACAGACCTACATTGCTCTTGTGCGCTTGTCAGAATGAGACCTAACGTCTCTGTGAAATAATTTACATGAAAATATTTGTAATACATGTTTGTTAATAACATTAAAAAATAAATATATTCATTCCTCCTAGTTTTACCTGCTGCTAACACTTTTTTTTGTTAAATAACAAATTTTTCCGTTTATATATAAATTATCGTATATAACACGTGAGTAAAGTGTCATTATTTGCTGCAAGTGATTGCATCCCTCGGATTACGCCCTCAGAATTCAATTTTCGCTGTAAAAATTGTTATGTAAACTACTATTTTTCACGGCCGGGAGTAAAAATCGGTTTCTATGTCTCCAAAATCGTTACAAATGTTCTCCATGTCATTGCGAATAATGACGGGAGAAAAAATGTATTTTAGTTCCGTTACTTAGCATATTTTAGTCTCGTTATTAAGGTAAGAAAAAAATAGAGCGAATTTTTCATTTTATTTTATTTCTAAGATTTAGAACGCGGGAGAGATCTATTTTTCCATCTATGTATTGTAGCCCTCGGCTTCATTTTGTACTTCTCTTTTACGTATTGAAAAAAAACTACATGCTCAGCCTTGATGTATAATAATATACTATTAATATGTTAGCTTAACTATATAAATATTTCTAAATATTTTTATACATAAAAAAAAATATATATATATCATCACGCCTTCTACCCATTACTGGGTGTTGCACTCTGCTAAAGCAGATCTCGGTAAGTGATATATTTTGCGCGTGAAGTGCGGTTACCAGTCGTCAAATCACGGCCCCCAAACATGTTAGTGGTGGAGGAGCCACAGGGATAGCTTTTTCAAATTATGAAAATTTGTCGCCTGTGGGAATCGAACCAGGGACCTCAGGATCCACAGGCCGACTTCATACCACTGTGCTAGCCATCCCATTTTTATACATCATTTGAATAATTATTCTATTTATATCCATAAACTTAGCAGTAATAATACAAAACAAATTTGAAATAAAATAAAGACAAAAAGTCAATTGCGATGTGGAACTGTATCTTAATAAATAGTCATCATCAAACGGCTGGTCAGTTCAGCTTTAACCATAGACGCGTTTCGTCCTTTAGGGACTCATCAGTATGGTTGGATCAACTATCCAACTAGACCAACTAGGGACTAGTGAACTGATGTTAAAAAGTATGTAAGCTGGTATGCATGTCATGAGAGCTACGGAGCAACCCGTGGTGCCATCTACCGACAGAAATCGCAAACTGCTTGACAGCAATTGAAATAAAATAAAGACAAAAAGTCAATTGCGATGTGGAACTGTGTCTTAATAAATAAGAAAAATAGGAAAAAACTTTCCATCACTTGCCACAAATCCCACAAAATTTACAGCACGGGTTGCTCCGTAGCTCTCATGTCATGCATACCAGCTTACATACTTTTTAACATCAGTAAGTTCAGCTTGAAAAAGTATCACAGTTCACTAGTCCCTGGTTGGTCTAGTTGGATAGTTGATCACATCATACTGATGAGTCCCTAAAGGACGAAACGCGTCTATGGTTAAAGCTGAACTGACCAGCCGTTTGATGACGATCTGATAAGTTGATTCAAACGTGCTGTATATTTTGTGGGATTTGTGACAAGAGATGGAAAGTTTTTTCCTATTTTTCTTATTTATCAAAATAAATTTATTTAGTTTTATTTTATAAAATTATAAAGAATGTTTTGACGCTTTTATTAAAATGAAAATATTCACTTTTATCTGCTATTGACATTAGATAGATAGAACCTCCACGTTGTGATGTAATATAAAATTAATTTAATTGATTTGGTCGTTTTCCGATCATGAAATATTTCCGCCGTATTAAATTTAAAACGCATATTAAATACGCTTATTAACAACTCATAACTGTATATGAGTTTCAATCAAAATACATACTTACACTGCATTCAGAATTTATTGCATTTGACGCCATGAAAAACCTACGTATCTGTCCCGCTGTCAAAAGATTTTAAATAATATTTATTTAAAAGAAAAATGCTCTAGATACGAAGAAATAAATATCCTATCACTTATATATGAATATGAAAAGAATAAATGTAATTTTTATTGTTCGTTGCACCTATTCAGAAAAATTTATATTTATTTTATATTCAGTAATAGACATCTGACAATGGAAACGAGACAAGAATTCTATTTCCATTGCGCATAGTCGAACAGTGATTTTAATCACAAAATTTAACCTTAATTTTTAACATCGAAAGGTAAATTAAAATTAGTTATAAATATTTAATAACTTTCTTTATTTTTAATACGTATGATATAATATGATAATAATTTAAAATAAAAAGTATAAGTATCAAATGTATGGCAGTTAAGAAAATATTTTTATGCACAACCGGGCCGAAATTCATATTTTTTAGGCCTAAAAAGCGGGCTTAAACACTACTTTTTAGTCCTAGAGCCGTAAAAAAATAATTACTATGGATACATAAATGATATGGAGTGGCTAGCTCAGTGGTATGAAGTCAGCCTGTGGATCCTGAGAACCCTGGTTTGATTCCCACAGACGGCAAACAATTTTCAAAATTTCAAAAACTACCCCTGTGGCTCCTCCACCACTAACATCTTTGGGGACCGTGATTTGACGACTGGTAACCGCACTTCACGCGCAAAATATATCACTCATCGAGATCTGCTTCGGCAGAGTGCCACACCCAGTAATGGGTAGAAGGCGTGAGGATATATTTATATTTATTTAAATGAGAATTTTTGTTTATTGTTAATACTTGAATTTACAATCTGTCATTTTGACATATAATCTATTTACATATATTAATCTTTTCAACATATGATTGAATGTTCTTATGTTGTGCATAAAATATTGTATGTATCACGGATGAAATTAGCGTTTCTGATCTTGAGCATGTTATTAGCACGAGGCGCAAAGCGGGTCAGAAATGCCTGTTTTCACCCTTGATACATAAGTAACTATTTCAATCAGTATTCAGAGCTGGGCAGTAGCTAGCTACTTTTGTAGCTTAGCTACTAGCTTAGCTACATTTACCTTAGCTGTAGCTTAGCTAAATGTGAAAAAATATAGCTGTAGCTTGTAGCGAGCTACTTTTTTTTCTATTAGCTTGAAAATAACAACTGAAGCTACTTTTAAAGCTACTTTTTGTAGCTTAAAGCTACTTTTTATAGCTTGAAGCTACTTTTTTAGCAGAAGTACGCATGCGTACAAGCTAAACCCACACAAAATAATTATTTGTTACCGGTTCTAACTGGCTCTAATACGCAAAAATACACAGTATGTGCCCGATGGTATAGAAGCGCAAGTGGAACTGGAATGTACAGGATAGTGCAATATTTTCTATTAAGTAAAAATCAAATCAAGGTAAAAATAATAGTAAATTTTAATCTAAAATAATGAATAAAACTGAAGAATTGTTGCTTTCGGTATGTAATTATTATAATATTGTACCTGTATTATTGTATAAAATATGTTCTTTTATTAGGAGGATACTGTCGACACCGACGTTTTTGAAAACGATAGTGATAACGATCCCGAATATGTATCATCCCCAATCGAAGGAAATTCAAGAAAACAAAAAATAACTGATTATTTAACATTTGGACCCTCAAAAAACTACTATTGTATTAAATATTAAATGAACTAAACATTGATTGTTTAGGAGGCTTCTGTTAACGAGACTGTTAATTTATTTCGATATAAATAAAAATTATAGCATCAAAAATTAACAGTACATTTGTCCATTTGCTATTTTTTATATTTATGTACATAATAGTAAATTAACAATCATTATAACAAAAGACTGATCATATGACAATGGCAAATTTAATTATTTCACAATAATTTTAAAAAGTAGCTTTAAAATTTAATAGCTACTTTAACGAAAGCTATTAACTGTAGCTTAGCTATATTTTACAAAATATAGCTTATAGCTGTAGCTTAGCTACTTTTTTAAAGAATAGCTGTAGCTGTAGCTTAGCTACTTTTTTTAAGTAGCTTGCCCAGCTCTGTCAGTATTTTATTTACTACAAATAACAAAAATCGTCAATTATGAAACAAATATATTATTTTATCGACGACCATAAGTAAAATTAACTTTTCCTACAACTGTGCGATTTCTTTGTTATTACGTAACTATAATTGCCTTGGTTACGTATGGAAAGTAGATGAATGCAGACCAAGTGCGTTTCCGAAAGCAAAGAAACACTAGTGCGGAAAGTGCTTCATTACGTAACTGTCAAAAGAATATTGTTTTGACAGCGATTTAAATTTCGCGCCGAGCGCGGAATTCATATTTTGACCACAGACGCTTATGGAAGAAGAAGATACGGTGAACCAGCGCTAGTAAATATGCAGTAGTATATTTTGACGTTTATAAACGTAACCTTAATTTGCAGTATATCTAATCTGTAGACAATTAATAAAAAGAACCGAACAAAGTAAAATATATCGATAAATGGTTTTATTTAAAGAGTAAGTGAAATACTTCATATTTATTGTTTGTGTATATTATTAATACAGTTGTTACAGTTGCTTATATTGACATAATGTAAAGTGGAAACTTTTGTGTCTAAAGAAACATTGATTTCTTCCGTACCTGTTCATATTATTACCAGTAATATTATTGGTAACAATTTCGGAAGCTTCAGAAGTACCAGCAGCAGGTTGATTGTCATTGTCGAAAATAGATCCAACATAGTATGATCCGAAGCTTCAATTATCTTTGGAGGTGTTAATGATAAAGAAGAATCACTCACTGTACTATTCCAATCAAGATGATTTTGAAGAAATTATTTTGACGTTAGTGAAATATTTTTAAATAACGTAGAACAATGTGCAAGCAATCAACAAACAAACCATAGCAACGCCGTAAAACATCGTTGTCATGTAATATCATTAAAATTTTATAAATTTTATAAATTTTAATAATATTTTAGTGATTTACTAAATCATACAGTTGTAGGAAAAATGTTGTTTATAACACGTGCCGAAGAAGGTTACATGCTCGTGCAGATTTCCGCACTCGGCAAGCCTCGTGCGTTAAATTCTGCACTTGCACGTAACGAGCCTTTTTCGGCACTTGTTATAAAAATAACTATTTAAGTACTTGTTTTGAAAGTATAAAAAGACGGTTTAATAATAAGGTTTCATTAGTAATGAGTTGGGCAGCGAAAATTCGAAAGAAAATTGGGGAGAAAAGTTTTTTATTTTTCATCACTCCTCATCTTTCGTTATTACTCCTGCAAAGCTCAGTCTACTAGATCTAGATATTAAGTTAAAGTCAGCGGGATTTGAATCTGTGCACTCTTGATCGTGAAGCGATAGTGCAGTTATCAGTAAATAATCATCAAGCCTGTCATAACAATATTTTTTCCCTTTTCCGTACATCTGTATATAAAAATAAATAACATATCCTGCGTTGAAGTTAATTATTAATAAATTTAAAACATAAAACTAGAACAATTAACAGTTAAACAAGTGTTAATAATTATTTATAGCTACGCGTTATAACAAGTTCAACAAACGAACGGCAGCACATTAAAATTTAACAATTTTACTCGTCTTTTTTCCAAAGCAAAGTTTCAATTAAATTATTGTGTGCTTATTCATAGTGTAATATTTTCTAAATTTATTTAACCTATTTCAAACCAGCCTGTTTGTTTTCTGCTGAAATTTTCATAAATTAATTTCAACATTGACAACATCACACAATACAAAGTTTAAAATTTTAAAATGTCATATGTAAACATACTAATCAAAATTGTATTATCAGTAAACTAACAAACGGTCTCATTCAATATCGACGTGTTGTAGTGAAAACAATAATAACAGATAAATATGCGGACTTGTTATAAATAATACAATTATGGATTCATATGTGATGGGTTGCAATTGCGAGATTCGCTGTTTATTTTTCGTAAAAAGGACCATGCACTGCCCGAAATATTGCATTAATATCAATATTGTTTGTTTTGGGGACATTTTACATATAAATTTGTTATATAACAATTTTTATGTTTTAACAGAAAACTCTTTTTATTAAAATATTGCAATATTTGTATTTGTACAATTTTATTTTTCTACGCCAGTCCTGAAAATGTATCTTTCTCGATTGTTTTAAATGCTGAAAGTGACCGTTTGTATCACAATATGTAACAATAGTTATTTGTATAACTAGTAATAAAAGCCATACTTTTTTCACAAATTTGAAGTGGGCGACAAAGGGGCGTCTCACTAAAAATTGAAATTAACTAATTTTATTAATATCATGACTTATTACGTAATTAATAACAATAACTCGGGTAGTACTTGGATGGGTGACCGTTCAGAGAAAACCCGCGTTGCTGTTGACCATAATAGCTAAAACGCAGATCAGAGCGTAATGACGGCATATGACCTAAGTAGTTGGTCCGCCAAAGAAGCCACAAAAAAAAACAATAACTAAGTAACTATTTTTTTAATTTAATTTATGCAAATAGCTGTAATGATGACTTTATGTAGTTGTATTTTGTTGCGACGAAGCAGTAATGTGCAACAAATATTTTTTTTGTAGTCGCATCATTTAAAATAAGGATTACATTACCTTGGAAATAGATGGAAAGTTTGATTTTGTGCACTAGTGCGCAAAGTAATTGAAAAAACACCCATTTTTATGGTTCTAAAATTTGACTATTAAAACGATAATTGTACTTATATATACATATTTTAAAGAATTTATAAAAGAAATAGAGACATTAGCTTATAACGCCATCAATCAGACATATTTTAACAAACTTTACGAGAAAAAATAAACAATTTGTTTTCAATTAACAAATGTCAATTCATGGCATACTAAACTATCAATATAAATTCACGCTTTTAGGGCCGGTTTCTGAAAACAAATTTAACTGGTCAGTTAGTTTAACTCTTCGATAAACTGTCAAATGGGTTTCTGTAATATCATATTGGTATTTAACTGCCCCGTTAAGTTAACGCGGCAAATTGGTCCAGTTAAATTATATGACGCATGCGCAGTTGTTTCATAAATTGAAAAAGGCTGACAGTGACAGTGCTCATCTTTCCTGACCTAAAATGGTTTAAATACACAGTTATTACCAAAATCTATTATTTTGAGAACTATAGACTCAAGTATAATGTTAGTTCAGGATAGAATCATGAGTTAGTTATCGAACATATAAATTAACTGACATTTGTTTTCAGAAACCCGATGCAATTTTAACCTTTCAATAAATTTAAGCAACAGTTAGTTAACATGCCCGTTAAATATTTTTTCAGAAACCGGCCCTAAATGTAATAAACTTTCTTTTGTCGATTATATAATTTTTGTTCGTTACAAAAAGCATTGTACAAAACTCGTGCACGAAGGCGTCATTTGCACATTCGCGCAAAGTATGTCTTCGCGCACTTGTTATGTAAATAGCTATTTTGTACTTGCATCATTCATTTATGGGATGGCTAGCACAGTGGTATGAAGTCGGCCTGTGGATCCTGAGGTCCCTGGTTCGATTCCCACAGGCGACAAATTTTCATAATTTGAAAAAGCTATCCCTGTGGCTCCTCCACCACTAACATGTTTGGGGGCCGTGATTTGACGACTGGTAACCGCACTTCACGCGCAAAATATATCAATTACCGAGATCTGCTTTAGCAGAGTGCCACACCCAGTAATGGGTAGATGGCGTGATGATATATTTATTTATTTTATTTATTTATATTTATATCATTCAAAATAAGGTTTACATTATCTTGGAAACCAATGGAAAGTTTGATTTTGTGCACTAGTGCGCAAATTTAATTGAAAAACAACCCATTTTTATGGTTCTAAAATTTGACAATTAAAACGCTAATTGTACATATATACACATATTTTAAGGAATTTATAAAAGAAACAGAGACATTAGCTTATAACGCCATCAATCAGAGATTTTTAACAAACTTTACGAAAAAAATAAACAATTTGTTTTCAAATAACAAATGTCAATTCATGGCATTCTAAACTGTCAATCTAAATTCACGCTTCAAATATAATCAATTTTCTCATTGTCGATTATTTAATTTTTGCTCGTTACAAAAAGCATTGATCAAAACTCGTGCACGAAGACGTCATTTGCACCATTCGCGCAAACTAAAGCACTCGTTTCGCTCATACTTTTAAAATTGCGCTCATGTGGAAAATATGTCTTCGCGCACTTGTTATGTAAATAGCTATTACTTTTTACAGGGACGCATTTACACTTTTGGGAATAAACATTTATTTCAGTTACTTGGTTCCACTTCATAGTATAGTAGTTGAATTATTTCTATAAATACTATGTATGAAACTTTAATGGATATATAATTTGATATATTGATGGTTAAAATAGTTATTTGTACAACTAGTAATGAAAACAATACGCGTTCCCTCATTTTGATTACACTTTCAACATTTGTTATTTACTAATGTAACTATCGGACAAATTATATATTTATATTTAAATATGTCACCACGCCTTCCACCCATTACTGAGTGTGGCATTCTGTGATATATTTTGTGCGTGAAATGCGGTTACCAGCCGTTAAATCACGGTCCCCAAGGATGTTAGTAAAGGGGGAGACACGTGGAGAGTTTTAATGTTGTGAAAATATTTTGGGGCGGCATTTTTTATATTTAGTTTTAGTTGTAAAAAACAACTTGTTCACTTCATAAGGTTACTATTTGATTTCTACTAATTATGAATTACTATACGATTTCGTATTTTTTTTTTCATCGTCAAGTCAATAGAGGGTTGAAAATATTATCTCGAAAAATTCCTTTATTACTGCCTAATTTAAATATGCCATCCAATGGTAAAAAGGTTGTCCAGCTATAGTTGTCTCAATTACAATTATTTATTTATGTTTATTAATTTATTGGGGCAAAGGCTCAGTGATTTCGAGTTGGCCTATGGATCCTGAGGATCCTGGCTCGATTCTCACAGCCACCAAATTAAAATTACCCCTGTGGCTCTCCCACCACTAACATCTTTGGGGCCCGTGATAAGATGGCTGCTAACCGCATTTCACGTACATAAATATATCACGTACCGAGATCTGCTTCGGCAGAGTGCCACACCTAGTAATGGGTAAAATTCGTAATGATTGACTTAGAAAGGGCGGTAAATGTTCTAGGTACGCCACTGCAACCAATAAAAAAATGTGAACAGATAATTGGACTACCTTTAATAAATAATATTTATTAAACAAGGAATCAAAAATATTTTTCGGTTTAATAACTGAAATAATAGTTATAGTTATTGTAATACGCTGTAGAGATCAAAATTCACCTGGGCGAGTTCAACTTGTGAAAGTAGAGCTGTAACAAGACTAATTTAATTCAAATTGGCACTAATAATCTTTTGTATCACACGTCCAGTAACTGTTTTGCGAGTACTCGCAAAAGTACAGTTTCTGACCTAGTAATACAAGTAACTATTAAAGAAGAGGATTAATTAATTACTTTGTTTTGAAAATCAAGACGCAACAGCAATATGTAACACAATATGAAATCTTGTCCATCGCAATCCATCAGTCCAAATGAACCCATTCCAATCGCCAAACACATCCACATTCAGCACTGGCCATGAATCACAGTATTTGTGTGTGGGTGTAAATCAGGCTTTCGCGTGCGATTGTCCACGCCGCACGCCGCTGATCCCGCCGGTCACTCTAATCCTGGGCGGCGGCGCCCAGGCACGCACGCCACTGCCCACTGCCCGACCATTGTCCAGAGTATCGACAATGACCAGAATCAATCACGCAACTGCGTGTCACGTGCCCTGATAGCGACACGATGGGGGCCAGGGGGGCCAGGGGGACGTGGTGATAGAGTCCGCGACGGTGCGGCATGTCACGTCACCATGTGTGATGGTATGTGCTGGATATTGATGGGTGAATGCTAGCGAGAATGATGAAATTTTAAATTGGGTAAATATCATGAAAATAAATAAGTATCATATCTATCTTGCGGTAATTATGGCGGTTGACAACTGGTCGAAAAATACTGTTAAAACGTAAGATATTTGAAACAAAAAGAAATATTGAAATTTAACTAGAATTCTTTTAATTAAATACTTAATAATTGATGATGTCAAATTGAATTATGGAGAAAAAATTGGATACGTCAGGATTGAAACCTGGGACCTATGAATTTTGGTCTGTTCTATACCAGAGTTTTCCAATCATGCCTCAGGAGACTTATTCTAATTCTTGGCGACTGCTTGGCGACTAGTTTCCGTCGCTAAGTCAATGACGTCACGGAGCAATTAGTGTCATAGGGATTTTAATTTCTTACGTTGGTATTAATCGGAACCACGAAGTATTTTGTGTTGGTACTTATAATTTCTGACAGCCATTTGTTGATATTTGTCTTTCTTTGTTAAACTCAAATATTTGTATGTCATTGCTTAAATGTGATATTTCACAAATTGACGGAATTTTTAGTAATTTTCAAGCAGTTGGTAATATTTTTAAAATAAATAATATAAATTTTAACAAAATCTTAAATAAACATTTTTACATTAAAAATTATTATTAATGAATAAACGACGATATTGTTGTCCTGATTATCAGTTATGTACATCTGCAGCTGGGTTTTGTTCAATAATTGGCAGATCCTCCTCGTATTTACATTTTATAATAATTTACAGTGCACATAAAATATAAAACTTTTCTAACTTCGAAACTAATCAACCAAAAAATGGCTAAGCGACTGACGCCATGACACTTCGCAACAGCCTTGTACTAGTCGCCAGCATACGCGACTCCATTATGCCTTGTGCACACGGGGAAACTTTTTAAAATGCTTCCTGAAATTTGTTTCCAAAGAAGAAGAAGTATTTGGGAAACTTGTAATATCAGCCTAAGCCTGTTCACACGGCAAATGTAAAAGTTTCTTCAATACTAGTAATTTTTTTCTTAAAAGTCCCTAGATACTTTGGGAATTATTTATATTATTATAATAACACAGGTAACAGCTGCAGCTAATAATAAAAATTCTTCTTCAGACATTTTTCCTCTGAAATTATAAAACAATGGTTGTATTTAAATATTTATGTTTTTATTATGTATGTATTTTACCTCACTAGAAAAATATATTAACAAAAAGTACACTAAATGCACGTATAAACTGCTAAACAAATCTAATCAACGCTAAAATTTAGTTCGTAATAAAGTGTTTTATAATTCTAACCTCAAACACATGATACAAATGTCAAAATAAATGAGAAGTTAGATGCATGTCAAAAAGTTTCCTCAAAACCTCTCGAGTTTTATCGGCGCCGTTAACTTTCGGGAAACATTTCGTACTTCTTCTTCTTTGGAAACAAATTTCAGGAAGCATTTTAAAAAGTTTCCCCGTGTGCACAAGGCATAAGCGACTAGTCGCCAATAATGACGTCAGGACTATACTTTTTAACTATCCCAACAGATGACGCCAGTATCAAAGTCGCTAACTATGACATCAAACAGTCGCTAACTTCAGTCGCCAACGAATTAGAATAGGTCTCCTGGAATCCTCGAAACTTTTGCATGTTACTAAATATTTTTTATAATTTCTTAAGCCTTGTTTCCACCTCTTAAACATAGTCTTAGTTTTAATTTTTCGACATAACCATGAGAGTTTGTCATATGTGAATACAGTTGAGCGTTTCCACCTACTGTTTTAGTCTTAGTCTTTGTCGTTGCGCATAAACACAAAGTTTGCAGACTTCATACTTTCGACATAGTCTTTCGTCGCTGTTCTGTAAGAGAGAGTTAGCTGCGGTAATGCTATCTCTTCTTATGTCATTAGGTTTATGAGGGGAATACGATAAATATAGACAATAGAATAAAAATAGTAATAATTTCAACTGAGAAAAAAATACAAATTACTGGATTAATAGCAACAACTAAACTAACAAATCAAAAAGAAATTATTTGGTCGCTGCCACTTTAAAATTTATTTCTTTTCTTTGATTTTATAAGTATAATTGCAATTCAATCATATTTTAATAATATAAAAATCTATTTTGAAATATTCTGGTTTGTTCACTATTAATGTCTCAATTTTTAAAAATTATTTTCAAATTGTATAAATTAATTAAACTAGTGCTTAATTAACATAGACTGATAACCGCACTTCACGCGCATAAATATATCACTTACCGAGATCTGCTTGAGTAGAGTGCCACACCCAGTAATGGGTAAAAGACGTGATGATACATTTATTTTATTATTTTTCAATCAAAAAAGAAATATAAATATTTGAAAAATCTTAGTTTTAGTTTTGTAATAAATAAGACAATTATAGATTATATCAAAAAGGAATTCATCTATGAAGTCATCAATAATTTTTAAGTATACAGGGGTCACCGAACGAAAAAGTTTGGAAAGACTCCCTTCGTAGCGAATGCAACTTTCTATTGTAAAATACGAATATCAGCAGTATATAGTAGGTACGGTTGTTGATTTTACGAATATTCGAGAATTTGATTGTTCGGATTTATTGAACCTTCGAATTTAGATTCGAACTTTCGAATTTTTGAATTTTTTGAATATGCCGAATTTTCGTATTTTCGAATATTCCGAATTTACGAATTTCCGAATTTTCGAATTATTCGAATTGTGAATCTGGATCCTAACGTGAACACGGCATGTTGATATGAATTATTTTGAGAATAAACTCATGTGCAGAGTTTTAGTTTTGTATTCATTCGTAACTAATTATTATTAATTATTATTATTTGCCAAATTACTTCAATTTAGACTTAAAATGTCGCTACACTGTCAAAAACGTTTTAATTAAGATGTTTTTGTATCCTTTTTATTGTTATTTTAAAACGTTTTATTAAAAGTCCATAGCATTTAGATCCGGTAAGAGAATAGATGGCTTAATTAAGAAGCCTAACCTTGCAGAGTTTTTGCAGGATACTTCTGCGAGTTTATTATTTAATTCGTGGCCGACTTTTTGCGAATTATGCGTGAGCGTGTTTGGAGATGACAGATGGCGTTAATTCAGAGCTTCAAAAAATTCGAAAATTCGAAGCTTCGAAGTTTTTCTGACGAAGTTCAAAACATTCGACGTTCAGAAATTCGAACTTCGGTGGAAATCAACGACCCTAGTATATGGTTTGTGACTTGTCCACTAGCTCCTCTAGCGAGAAAGCCATGAAACTTTTAAAATCTGAGTTTAGAATTACGCATACTTCTCAAAAACTGACCATATTCTAACAAAAGTTTTTAATTAAATTTATAAATTCATACTGTACGCTACGTTGTGAAATATAATTCATGGTTAAATAATTAATATTTATACAAAAACCTTCATTCAAAAAGTTGTGAAAAACTACCCACTCATTTTATGTCAATATGTATTTATCAATATTGTACATCACTTGAATATTCATTACATTTCTCAAACGGCAAAAATGAAGTTTACAAAATCACATATTACTGTATACAGACACTTTTGAAAATATGCGTAGCAAATAATCTTATGGCTCAGTGGTATCGAGTCGGTCCGAGTTCGACTTCTGTAGTCGACAAATAATTTTCACCATTAAAACTACCCCTGTGGTTCCCCCACCACTAACATCTTTGTAGGCTGTGATTGGACACCTGGCAACCGCATTTCACGCGCAAAATATAACAACAAGACAAGTGAGCAGTTATGTTTTCAAATTAATTATCGATGTTTTGGTTGTATTTTGGTGTACTTACGAGGGCAGGGTGAAAAGTCCCTGAAAAATATAACAGGTGGCGCCACAATCGCAAATATCATGTGACATTTGTGATGTACCATCTTTAACTAGAACGCATGAAAATTTTCAGACTGATATGTCATTCAGTTCTGTTTTGACACCCATCGAATGCAAGCAACCTTAAAGTGAATTTCGCGTCTTATTAAACATTATTTCTTGCGCAAACCAAAGCATCGCTTGTTAAACATTATGGGGACTCCTCACCATCGATTGGAACGATTCACAAGTGGTTTACTGATTTTCGTTGTGTTAGTATGACCACAAAGGACGCCGAACGTTCTGGTCGTCCAATTGAGGTTACAACGCCAGAAATCGTCGTTAAAATCCATGGTATGATATTGGACGATCGGCGAGTTAAAGTGCACGATTATGATTATAATAATAATTTGTATAAGAGTGTGTTGTGAACGTGCATTATAAATTATAATACCCGCATATAATGCCCCGTTCGTTATAGAGTTGTTATAAACTTCGTATCAAAGCAATAAATAGTGTTCAAGTGAAAAATAAAATTAAAAAAAAAATGATTACCTATGTTAAAACATTATTCTTAGATATGTACATATATACCTACATATGTACAGGCTATACGAGGGCAGGGTGAAAAGTCCCTGAAAAATAAAACAGATGGCGCCACAATCGCAAATCTCATGTGACATTTGTGATGTACCATCTTTAACTAGAACGCATTAAAATTTTCAGACTGATATGTCATTCAGTTCTGTTTTGACACCCATCGAAAGCAAGCAACCTTGAAGATTTTTGAAAACATGGAAAAAAGTGAATTTCGCGTCTTGATTTAACATTATTTCTTGCGTGAAAAAAACATTACGCTAACCAACGCATCGCTTGTTAAACATTATGGGGACTCCTCACCATCGATTGGAACGATTCACAAGTGGTTTACTGATTTTCATTGTGGTAGTATGACCACAAAGGACGCCGAACGTTCTGGTCGTCCAATTGAGGTTACAACGCCAGAAATCGTCGATAAAATCCATGGTATGATATTGGACGATCGGCGAATTAAAGTGCACGAGCTGCTGAGGCTATGAGCATCTCAATCAAACGATTACGGAACATTTTGCATAAATTTTTGGATATGAGAAAGCTATCTGCTAGATGGGTGCCGCATTGTGGACAACGCACCGGCGCATAGGTCCGCAGTCGCAATGGCAAAATTGCATGAATTGCGCTACGAATTGGTTCGTCATCCACTATATTCTCCAGATTTGGCCCCCTGAGATTTTTATCTATTTCCAAACTTGTAAAAATGGCTCGGCGGAAAGTGATTTGGCTCCAACGATTAGGTCATTGCTGAGACAAACGCCTATTTTGAAGGATTGTCAAAATCGTATTATTTGGAAGGGATCGAAAAATTTGAAAAACGTTGGACGAAGTGTATCGAGCTACAAGGAGATTATGTTGAGAAATAAAATATGTTTTGACCAAATAAATCATTTCTTGTTTCATTTTTCAGTGACTTTTCACCTTGCCCTCGTAATAAATATTACATCATAAAACACACTATTAATATTAAAATAAAATATTGGTTTAAATGTTAAACAGTAGTGGTGCAAATGACCATAAGTGTAATTAAATCGTTAAATTACGGCTCTCAGATATATTAAGGTAAAAAATATAACAGGACTAATTTTTGGAAAATAAAACATACATTTCTATCATTCCTACGATTTTCTCAAAAATAATTTTAAAGGTTTAATAGTGGAAAGTTCACTTAAAAATTCAATTTAATATAATTATAGTAATTGTGGTAATGTTGCGTGTAATTTACGAGTGTTGTTTATTTGTGTAATAATAAATTAAGTCAGTAGAAACAGTACTATTTATTCGCAAATTTAAAGAGTAAGTATATTTAGTTGTGAAAATATTTTGTTTCATTCTAATATTTATTTGTTTAAAGCAGTGTTTGCTGTGCCAATACTTATGAATGAAGCGTATAACTAAGCCAGGAGTTTTCACGAGCGAAAAGAAAATGTTTACCTGTTAAAGAGCTAAATATATTCAAATAGTTTTTTTTAGTAAATAAATCGGGGGCAATATAAAAATGTATATATTTAAGCAATTAATATTTACATTTTGTGAACGAAAACACTTTACACGCGTTTTGTAAATACACTCAAACATTGTAGGTATATTTATTAATTTATATTTGCACTAATAATCTATGGAACGTTTAATTAAACAAGACATATTTGTCTGTTTGCTTCGCGACAGCGCCGACCTACCGCAACATTCAATAAACACAACTAATCGGCACACAATTAATATCTCCTAATAATAAATAATAAATTATTTTAATCGTGTTTACCGTGATAGGCCAAATTAGCCGCGCGGCCAGATAGCGCAAACGAAGCTCGCTCAACGCGAACGCATTGTTTGCTTGCGATCCTCGCGATTGTCTCTGTTGCGCATGCGTGCCACCGATTCGCGGCCTCTCTTCCCTGAGTATTTGACTATCGATTTACAACCAACCATCCTCTCTGGTTTGCACAGACTTTAACTCGTAATGTAAGTAGGTAGATACATATAGACACATCAACAGATCCAAACACGGTCAGAATCAATCTTATGTATATAGGAGGTATTATTTCATCAGCTTCATCGCAGCTTCGGATTGTTTCAATTATTTTTTCTACTATCGTCATTAAAATGTCATTTATTGGCCGTATTTATTTGGGATTTTTAAAGTAACCTGCAGGTTACTTGGCACACTTTAAGTAACCTGGAACTAACCTTAAACTGACCCTACTGCCCCAGCTATTTTAGCGGGTTGGTAGATTCAACCCGTTTACTATCTCTTTCTAATCAACTTGTGTTCCTTGTTATTCGTGGCGGCATCGCGATTTGTAATAGTATAGAGAGGTTAGGAGTTATTTTTATGAAAAACGTAAGTAATTTTATAATAATATTTTGAAAAAATATACTAAAATATTATTTATGCAGATGATGGAAGAGCAATATGCATTATGTGCTTCTTGCAATATAAGTCACAGAGGATAATATTACGACACATTATTGCGACTCCGAAATTCGTTATTTTGATAGTGCTGATGACAAAATTATAAAAGAAAAACAGACCCTGACGTTATTTGCTTTTTGACTACATATAAAAAATATAAAGATGACTCAAAACATCCAATTAAAAGCGCAATTTAACACACAAACAAAACTAAGCAGATGTCGCTTCGAACATGCATTCAGATTTTAAATTTACCGCTAATATTTATAACTGACACTTGAGATGCATCATTTATTTGGAAGTAACACGAGTTAGTTCTAGGTCAGTTCAGGGTTGGATCAAAATTTCCCAAACAAATACGGCCATTGTAATGATCTCCATGGGGTTAAATTACGTCTTAATCACACGTTGACAAACTTTAGCTTAGAACGTTTTAGTCACGGCGTGAAGTTAACAACTGACACAAAGCTTAGTGTTTGATTTATTTTCTTAAAATATATTAATTTGAAAAACTGAGTTGTATCTCAAAGTGTGGTTAGTTGTTACTTTTGTTTAAAATAACTAATAATTACACAGGTCTGCAAAAAATATAAAAATTTCAGCTGCATGAGATGTTTTTGGTATATATTATGTGTTTTAGTATACCAAGTAAAAAAATGACCTCCATTTCTCTCCATCACGTACAGGTTTTTTTTTGCAGCATGCAAGATTTTTTTTATAAAAAAGCATAATACTAATGAAGAAATTATATTTCTTATAATTAAATAAATAATTATTTCATGTAAAAAGTATAAAAAAAAAATATATCATCACGCCTTCTACCCATTACTGGGTGTGACACTCTGCTTAAGCAGATCTCGGTAAGTGATATATTTTGCACGTGAAGTGCGGTTATCAGTCGTCAAATCACGGCCCCCAAACATGTTAGTGGTGGAGGAGCCACGGGGATAGCTTTTTTCAAATTATGAAAATTTGTCGCCTGTGGGAATCGAACCAGGGACCTCAGAATCCACAGGCCGACTTCATACCACTGAGCTAGACATCCCATTAACATTCCGTATTCATAAACTTATTTAACATGTTGAAACATGATCAAATCTACAAGCCTCTTATTTATACTCATTACTAATGCCCTAAAGAACATGTATAAACATGATCTACCCAACAATTAAAGTAAGAAATCACTTTTACGTTGGATTTTTAGAATCTAGAATAGAATCTGATATCGTATTCTATACTCTTAATGAAAGTATAAACACGAGTTTTGCAAGAAAACTTGACGTGATGGAATTTTTAGAGTATTTTTTCCGGTTTCAGTGAGTAAAAATCAATACGAATCAGTATTAAAATCCTCTGCAGTTTTTTTTTGTTGCAGACCTGTGTTATTAAACTATTAAATTTGACAAAAAAAGTGTAAAATATATAATATTTCAAGATAATGTCGTATGCTGGGTTGCATGAAAGTTTTATCGGTTCATTAGCAACTAACGGTTCAATAAATTTCAGAAAATCCCTATTGATACTGTTGCCAGATAAACAATTCTTTAACTAAAGAGCTCTTTATTTTTTTCTTGCAACCCAGCATAAGAATCCTAAAAGATGTAAAAGCACTTGTATGCAAAGGAATTTATTAATTAGGTCTTGATTTTTGACATTGACAGGAGTCCAAATTTACCATTTTATCATACTAGTTCAATAAAGTGTTATTTTATGGATGCTAAACAGTCTTATAAATTAAATAATTATGGCGCAGTCGAACATAATAGTAATTTATTGTATTAGTGTGGAATATGATATATTAGTCAAAAAAGAATATTTTTTTTCTTGTGTAACTAGTATGGATATTTAATTTGCCATAAGAGACCTTAGAATAAATTTTTATGTCAAAATATGAACCAGTCTTAAAGGCCTGTATATTTTAAATGAACAATTACTTGAATTTTTAATATAAATAAATAAATAAATATATCATCACGCCTTATACCCATTACTGAGTGTGACACTCTGCCGAAGCAGATCTCGGTAAGTGATATATTTTGCGCGTGAAGTGCGGTTACCAGTCGTCAAATCACGGCCCCCAAAGATGTTAGTGGTTGAGGAGCCACAGGGGTAGCTTTTGAAATTATGAAAATTGTTTGTCGCCTGGGGAATCGAACCAGAGTTCTCAGGATCCACAGGCCGACTTCATACCACTGAGCTAGCCAGCCCATAAATATCGTTATATGCCTGTTATATTGACAGAAAATTAATACATACATACATACATATATACATATAATCACGCCATATCCCTTCAAATGGGGTAGCACGAACCCTAAATTCATTCATAAAACATTCACTCATTAAATTAATCAAATAATCAGTCCTCCTCAAACATGCTCTACCAAACATACCACTCTCACTTTAACCACATTCATAGATCTCTCCATATAATATATATTATACTCGAAATCATTTATCGCACAACAAACCTTCAATCACTCCTACTCACTATCATTCATCATTCATCTTCTTTTTTTGACTTACATAACATATGCGCAAATCATCTCAAATTACTCACGCTTACTCCTCACAACGAATCTAATAATAACGCATATAAAAGAAAATTCTACACAATGCAGTAACTGAAAATGAAACAAAAAGGTAAGAAAGGAAGGGAGTGTCGCCTTGCGTTTGTTTTTGAATGTGAATTCCATACAATGACAGTTAAACACTCTAAGAAAGAAATGAAAACCAATTAAAAGATAAAATGACATTTACGACTAACAAAATTTTCTGAAAATATATGCATAGATAACATTTCTGTATTATAAATAAAATATAAATATATCATTACGCCTTTTACCCATTACTGGGTGTGGCACTCTGCCGAAGCAGATCTCGGTAAGTGATATATTTATGCGCGTGAAGTGCGGTTACCAGCCGTCAAATCACGGCCCCCAAAGATGTTAGTGATGGGGGAGCCACAGGGGTAATTTTAAATTGGTGAAAATGTTTTGTCGGCTGTGGGGATCGAACCAGGGTTCTTTGGATCCACAGGCCGACTTGCTACCACTGTGCCATTATTATAAAGTATTTAAAAACAATAAATTTAAATAAAATAATTGTGAAAATATACTTTCAAATCAAAATAATACTAACAATTGCAATCTCTATCATTTGTAATGTAATACTACAAAAAGTTTTACAAATAAGAAGTTTTTGTATTATTATCTCGATGTTACGTAAATAACTTGTAAGTGGTTTTGCTAAAAATCAGTAGATATGTCCTAAGCCCTACGCGATTGACTCTACGTGATTATTTATTACATACTACTCCTTATAGCAGAAACTTAATCCTAATTATAGTTTGTAGTGGACTCCGAATCATTCTGATGTAGTCATATTTTTTGGATTTCATGTTAGTCAAATGTTATATCCACGGATCCAACATTAAACGTAATTGAAATAAAAAAATAAATATAAAAATCTTATCTTATATTTTTTTATAAATGGAAAACTGTAAAAGCGTCAGTCACAAAAAATGTATCACGTCTAAATTGTCTTGAAGTAATGTTGAAATATCTATTTGTAATCAATAATTACACATTTTAGTATATTTCCTTGAGACATTTCCTTTAGTTCCGTTTGTTTGAGTTATATTTTAGAATATTTATACGTATATACACATACATAATATTACGATATGTTCCATTAAGTGGGGTAAAACGAACTCTTGAAAGATTTATTGAACATTTATTCATTAGAATTATTGCAAAATTAATCTTCACCAAACAATCCTATGCTGATAATAATTTTTTTTAATATTTACATTATAATTAAATAAATATACAAAGGGTGTATATAGTATGTAGAAGACGAGGTGACCGAGTGGTTAAGGTGTTGGACTGCTAATCCAATGTGCTCTGCACGCGTGGGTTCGAATCCCATCCTCGTCGATATATTTTAACAATAATAAACTACTTTCAATTACATTAAAACAACGAATTTTTAAAAATATGAATATACAAGGGGTGTTTAAAAAGAAGACGAGGTGGCCGAGTGGTTAAGGCGTTGGACTGCTAATCCAATGTGCTCTGCACGCGTGGGTTCGAATCCCATCCTCGTTGATGCATTTTATCAATAATGAACTAATTGAAATTCTAATAAAAACAGCATTTTCATAAATATATTGAGGGGCCAACAATAGAAGACGAGGTGGCCGAGTGGTTAAGGCGTTGGACTGCTAATCCAATGTGCTCTGCACGCGTGGGTTCGAATCCCATCCTCGTCGAAACATTTTATCAATAATGAACTAATTGAAATTATAATAAAAACAGCATTTTCATAAATATATAGAAGGGACAACAAAGAAGACGAGGTGGCCGAATGGTTAAGGCGTTGGACTGCTAATCCAATGTGCTCTGCACGCGTGGGTTCGAATCCCATCCTCGTCGATGCATTTTATCAATAATGAACTAATTGAAATTCTAATAAAAACAGCATTTTCATAAATATATAGAAGGAACAACAAAGAAGACGAGGTGGCCGAGTGGTTAAGGCGTTGGACTGCTAATCCAATGTGCTCTGCACGCGTGGGTTCGAATCCCATCCTCGTCGAAACATTTTGACAATAATAAACTACTTACAATTGTATTAAAACAATGTATTTTCGTAAATATAAATATACAAGGGATGTTTATAAAAGAAGACGAGGTGGCCGAGTGGTTAAGGTGTTGGACTGCTAATCCAATGTGCTCTGCACGCGTTGGTTCGAATCCCATCCTCGTCGGTACATTTTAACAATAACTACTTACAATTGTATTAAAACAATGTATTTTCGTAAACATGAATATGCAAGAGATGTTAATAAAGAAAGACGACGTAGCCGAGTGGTTAAAGTGTTCGACTTCTAATAAAATGTGCTCTGCATACGTGAGATCAAAGATATTTTAATAAAGTTAATGGTCAGTTGCACCAACAAAATTAAATTTTATACTTGATTTAAATTAATAAAAGCAAATGTAAATTACATGTCAAATATTCGATGTTGTTTTATTTCTTTAAATTTTAAAATTTAAATTTTGTTGGTGCAACTGGCCATAAGATAATTTAATGCAAGAATAATTATGTAAACATATTAACTAAAGTTTGTTCCGTTTTGTCTCCAAAACTGAAATTTTATTAAAACAAAATTGATAATTTTCACTTAATTTTTCTGAATTAATTTGGCAGTACAGTATGCAACAAATTTATAATAGCCATTATACACGAGTTTCATTCACTATTTTTCTATGACCAAATACAATATTCAAAATTAATAAAATAAATTTCACCCTTGAATGTAAAAGAAAAACTTATTATTTTATTGAATAAATAATGTAAACCATGGAAACAGTCAATTGTGCGCCCTTATTAATCAGTAATCTGTATCATAATGTGTTAATGAGTTTAATTAAAGTACAAAAAAATGGCATTTGCTATGAATCTGTTATGAATCAGCTTGTTCATGTTTAATATTCATAATTTCTATTTTGTATTGACACGCATATATGAGAGAATAACTCACGTTCCGAGTCATGAAAGTCGCACATATGATGTAAGGAAAACAAAATGGTTAGACACATTTTCATGTAGAGTGGCGCAGTAAGAAATCAGAAGATTACCATTTCCAGGAAGGCGCGTGAAACACGCGGGGAATCCAGTTCCGACAGCGGAAAGTTGAAATAAAAACAATGAAATGAGCAAACAGTTGAACGACAGTCAATAGAGAATCGACGAGAACAAATGTTTGGCCAGGCAACACTGAGATTTCCTAGACCAGCTCATCGTAAACGCGCGCGTTTCCCTTATAACACAAACACGCAACGCTCGGCGTCAGCGTCCCGACGCTACAACGAAGTTGTTGATAGATCAGCCAAGCGAGAATTTTTACTAGTTTGCATACTTGTTTTTCTTGCGAAACATTCACGTTCCTACCTTTAACTTTACAGATATTTTACAATTTTATTTCAATTTTAAATTCATCTAGCATTATGATGAGGTGTTAGATTAGCACTTACAAAGTGTTGGATCAAAAGGAATTGTTTCAGTTGGCAATACAATTCTGGAGATCTTTTTATTCCACAATTGGCACAACGCTATGTAAAGGCAGAAATACCATTTGACATGTATAATAAATAAAAATAGGTTATGTCAGGAGTCTGACAACTAATAGGATTTTGACTTTTTAAAAATAAATAAATAAATATATCATCACGCCTTCTACCCATTACTGGGTGTGGCACTCTGCCGTAGCAGATCTTGGTAAGTGATATATTTTGCGCGTGAAGTGCGGTTACCAGTCGTCAAATCACGGCCCCCAAACATGTTAGTGGTGGAGGAGCCACAGGGATAGCTTTTTAAAATTATGAAAATTTGTCACCTGTGGGAATCGAACCAGGGACCTCAGGATCCACAGGCCGACTTCATACCACTGTGCTAGCCATCCCATTTTGACTTTTTGAGTAATAGAAATAAAAAATAAGTAAATATATCATCACGCCTTCTACCCATTACTGGGTGTGGCACTCTGCCGAAGCAGATCTCGGTAAGTGATATATTTTGCGCGTGAAGTGCGGTTACGAGTCGTCAAATCACGGCCCCCAAAGATGTTAGTGGTGGAGGAGCCACAGGGGTAGTTTTTTTTTTTGAAATTATGAAAGTAGTTAGTCGTCTGTGGGATTATAACCAGGGTTTTCAGGATCCACAGGCCGACTTCATACGACTGAGCTAACCACCCCATAATAATAATAGTAATAGAAATACTTTAGATTATTGCTATGTTAAGTCATAAAAGGAAAGGTGAGAGAAACAACCATTTTATTTATGGATTTTTATGAAAAATATAACTAAAAACGAATAAGAAGAACAAATGGCAACAACAGGAAATGAATTTATGTATCAGGCTCACCAATTTTAAGTAGGTTTTTTATTGCCAACTGAAACAATTTCTTTTAACCACGCTGTATTTAGAAAAACACGAATTCGATTCTTGCTCGTATTAAAAAAAATCAAATAAATATGTTTGCTCTTTTACAGACAGCGTTTAGATATTATAAAACTTTAAATATTGGTTAATAAGAGTTTAAAGGCATTAAGTTGTTGCCTTCGAATTTTGTAATTTTGAGTTACAGATCGAATATTAAACGATAAACAAGTACTAACTTAACATTAATAGTTTGAGAATGTTGTTCGAAGTGTGGTCGGTTAAGATGCTTTAGACATGTGGAATGTATGCTGAATGATAGATTGGTGAAACATATTTCAATTGGGAGGAATAATTGACTGGGACAAGATGAATTATGAATGTGAATGAAGCGAAAGTGGTATGTTTGAATAGGATTGTTTGCCGAAGATTAATTGAAGGATGAATCTAATGAATACATCCAGGAGATGTTTGAAGATTTTGTGCTACTTCATTTGATGAAACAAAGCGTCATATTTGTAAAATAGAAAACAGATGTCACCTGAATGTCATAAATGTTAAATCTTACCGTTGTTTTCCAGTTACCAAAGATATGGCTTTACTTTTCTTTCCTGGAGAAGAATAATATATTATTTATATACCAAGGAAAAGAAATGTATGACAAAAGTATGATTAAAAACGAACAATTTTTTTTTAATAAAAGTTCTCCATAATTTGAGATAAATTATAATTTTATAAAGTTTGTCCTTACTTTTGTAGTACGTCCTGAAGATGGTTTATCGGTAAAAAAAAAAACGAAACTGGTCGACAAATGAATTAATATGTTGGTTCAACGACTATGTAGTTTATCATTAACTTCAAAAACGAACACAATCTAACCGGTTCTTCGGGTAACTAGAACCTTATTACCCGGGTATCCGGATTTTAAACAGCTTAAAAAAATTATGTTATTTTATAAGTAACATGAAAATGAAACATACATTTACAGCAAATATTATAAAATTAATAACAAAAAGTAACTAAAAATTCCAAACATTCGATCTTCTTGCATTCATATTGAATGTATATAATAATTTACAGATCCAACTCATGATGAAATATGAATGTGAATTTGTGAATGATTAAAATTGCTAACTCTTATTCTCTGATATTATTAGTGAAAGAGATATTTATTTTTAAATTTGTACCGTTTAATAATTTCTTGGAAAAAATCTCTAGTATACTTCATTCCCTGTATGAAAACTATTACGTCACATTCGGTATCCATGTGATTCAAGATTTTGTACTAAAAACGTTTACATTGGTATTGGATTGACATCTTTAAAACATAACCTAAAATTTAAATGTCAGATTAAAATATTTATTATTTTATAAAATTGAATTAGTTTATAAATGAAAACTAATTCTGCATATATTAAATATAAACTAAATATAAATTTATCTTAACGCACGAAAAATATTACCTACCTTATTGAAATATATAATTTTGTAAAATAAAACTCAAAGGAATAAACATGTTTGTATGTATTGTTATTATATATAAATAAATAATTTATGAAAATATAAAATACAATACACATTACCTCTTGTACTACAGTTAAATTAATTAAAGATCCTCGATTCTCTAACTCTAGCGTAAAATAATCATGAAGATGACAAACGCATTTCTGCATTTGATTACCCAAAATTTTTCAAGCCATTTCTTATTTCTCAGTCTGTATTTATGTATCAAAAATGTCACAAACTTAGAAATGACAGGCGAGAAAATATCATGACCATAGGTCTCTATTTTTATTTTATAAACAAATGTGAACAAAGTAAATATAAATTTTCGTATTAGTAAGAACTGTCATACGTTTTCATTAAAATAATAAATGTGATAGAACGTGAAAAAAACATGAAACCTGTGTCTTTACTTATTAAGACATACGTTAATGCCATTCGTATAGGTACGAATATTATTAATTAAAAAAGATAGCTATATTTCATCGTATCTATGATAACCTCGTCCACATATGACATAATCGTTTTCATACAGTGAATGGAGTTTATACAAAAATAGTATACAGGTAAAACAGATATTCGCTTATGTTAATGTATTGTAATAATTTAAATGACATTAAAAAAAGAAAATTCGTGTAATCAAACCAGATTTAATCCTCTAGCTTGATTAAATGCACAAATCAATTAATATTAATTTCAAGAATTATTGTGTTCTTGTGTCTTTTACTTTAAATCTAAATAAATAAATCATTAGGTTTTTTATCAAGACAGGCGGTAGTTGTCGACGCCAAGATCAAGCAGCCTACGGCCGGCGACACTGACTGTCTATATTACAGTAACGAAGACTTTGAGCCAATATTCGAAAATTGTAATTCCATTTATCTTTTTATTAGCCGATAAATTAGTCACATTAAACATATGATAATTTACTACATACCACCCTTGTTTGTATTAGATACAATTTTTGTATTAATTATTACTTTACAAGCTATTATTTCCCTATATAAGATTTTTTTCAATCAATTTTTCGTTCCTCTCGACGCATTTTGTTTGGCTTTTCGCGACTTGTCCGACTAGCGGCAGCACCTTACGCTCAGTTCGACAACTTCGGCTCTCGAGCTCGCTTCGTTGTCGATCGGAAACTGATGCAAAACCAGAAGTACAAAACTAAAATTTATTGACTTTTGACATTGCGAGTTACCAAATTTGTGTAAAATATATGTTTAAAGTTCATATGCAAGTATTTCTGTATTCAAAAATATATAATCAAGACAGGCGTTAGTTGTCGTCGCCAAGATTAAGCAGAAAACTGCGACACTGACTGTCTATATTACAGTAATACAAACTTTGTGCCAATATTCGAAAATTGCAATTCCATTTAATGTTTTATTAGCCGATAATCGTCTTTGGTATCAATTAAAAGGTCTTTTGAAGTGCTCGCGTGCAAAATTTAATACTTTTCGATCGTCAATTGTTATAGTGAAAGTGCTTCAAAACCCATCGTCTTTGGTATCAATCGAAAGGTCTTTTGAAGGGCTTACATGCAAAATTGGAATTTTATCGATTAGCAATTGTTTTAATGAAAGTACTTGGAAACCTATCGTGTTTGGTTCAAATGAAAGGTTTTTTCAAGGGCTTGCATGCAGAATTAGAATTTTTTCGATCAGCAATTGTTTTAGCGAAAGTAATCCAAAACCTATCGTGTTTGGTATCAAATGAAAGGTCTTTTTAAAGGCTTGCATGCAAAATTGGATTTTTTTCGATCGGCAATTGTTCTAACGAAAGTATTCCAAAACCTATCGTGTTTGGTTTCAAATGAAAGATCTTTTGAAGGGCTCGCGAGCAAAATTTAATACTTTTCGATTGTCAATTGTTTTAGTGAAAGTGCTTCAAAACCCATGGTCTTAGGTATCAATCGAAAGGTCTTTTGTAGGGCTTACATGCCAAATTGGAAATTTATCGATTAGCAATTGTTTTAATGAAAGTACTTGGAAACCTATCGTGTTTGGTATCAAATGAAAGGTCTTTTCAAGGGCTTGCATGCAGAATTAGAATTTTTTCGATCGGCAATTGTTTCAGCGAAAGTGTTCCAAAACCTATCGTGTTTGGCATCAAATGAAAGGTCTTTTTGAGGGCTTGCATGCAGAATTTAAATTTTTTCGATCGGCTATTGTTTTAGCGAAAATTTTCCAAAACCTATCTTGTTTGGTATCAAATGAAAGGTCTTTTTAAGGGCTTGCACGCAAAATTGGTTTTTTTTCGATCGGCAATTGTTTTAACGAAAGTATTTCAAAACCTATCGTGTTTGGTATAAAATGAAAGATCTTTTGAAGGGCTCGCGAGCAAAATTTAATATTTTTCGATTGTCAATTGTTTTAGTGAAAGTGCTTCAAAACCCATCGTCTTTGGTATCAATCGAAAGGTCTTTTGAAGGGCTTACATGCAAAATTGGAATTTTATCGGTTAGCAATTGTTTTAATGAAAGTACTTGGAAACCTATCGTGTTTGGTTCAAATGAAAGGTTTTTTCAAGGGCTTGCATGCAGAATTAGAATTTTTTCGATCAGCAATTGTTTTAGCGAAAGTGTTCCAAAACCTATCGTGTTTGGTATCAAATGAAAGGTCTTTTTAAAGGCTTGCATGCAAAATTGGATTTTTTTCGATCGGCAATTGTTTTAGCGAAAGTATTCCAAAACCTATCGTGTTTGGTATCAAATGAAAGGTCTTTTCAAGGGCTTGCATGCAGAATTAGAATTTTTTCGATCAGCAATTGTTTTACCGAAAGTGTTCCAAAACCTATCGTGTTTGGTATCAAATGAAAGGTCTTTTTAAGGGCTTGCATGCAGAATTAGAATTTTTTCGATCGGAAATTGTTTCAGCGAAAGTGTTCCAAAACCTATCGTGTTTGGCATCAAATGAAAGGTCTTTTTGAGGGCTTGCATGCAGAATTTAAATTTTTTCGATTGGCATTTGTTTTAATGAAAGTGCTTCGAAACCTATCGTGTTTGGCATTAAATGAAAGGTCTTTTTAAGGACTTGTATGCAGAATTAGAATTTTTTCGATCGGCAATTGTTTTAGCGAAAGTGTTCCAAAACCTATCGTGTTTGGTATCAAATGAAAGATCTTTTGAAGGGCTCGCGAGCAAAATTTAATATTTTTCGATTGCCAATTGTTTTAGTGAAAGTGCTTCAAAACCCATCGTCTTTGGTATCAATCGAAAGGTCTTTTGAAGGGCTTACATGCAAAATTGGAATTTTTTCGATCGGCAATTGTTTTAGCGAAAGTGTTCCAAAACCTATCTTGTTTGGTATCAAATGAAAGGTCTTTTTAAGGGCTTGCATGCAAAATTGGAATTTTATCGATTGGCATTTGTTTTAATGAAAGTGCTTCAAAACCTATCGTGTTTGGCATTAAATGAAAGGTCTTTTTAAGGACTTGTATGCAGAATTAGAATTTTTTCGATCGGCAATTGTTTTAGCGAAAGTGTTCCAAAACCTATCGTGTTTGGCATCAAATTAAAGGTCTTTTTGAGGGCTTGCATGCAGAATTTAAATTTTTTCTATCGGCTATTGTTTTAGCGAAAATTTTCCAAAACCTATCTTGTTTGGTATCAAATGAAAGGTCTTTTTAAGGGCTTGCATGCAAAATTGGATTTTTTTCGATCGGCAATTGTTTTAACGAAAGTGTTTCAAAACCTATCGTGTTTGGTGTCAAATGAAAGATCTTTTGAAGGGCTCGCGAGCAAAATTTAATACTTTTCGATTGTCAATTGTTTTAGTGAAAGTGCTTCAAAACCCATCGTCTTTGGTATCAATCGAAAGGTCTTTTGAAGGGCTTACATGCAAAATTGAAATTTTATCGATTGGCATTTGTTTTAATGAAAGTGCTTCGGAACCTATCGTGTTTGGCATTAAATGAAAGGTCTTTTTGAGGACTTGTATGCAGAATTAGAATTTTTTCGATCGGCAATTGTTTTAGCCAAAATCTATCGTGTTTGGCATCAAATAAAAGATTTTTTTGAGGGCTTGCATGCAGAATTGAAATTTTTTCGATCGGCTATTGTTTTAGCGAAAGTGTTCCAAAACCTATCGTGTTTGGCATCAAATGAAAGGTCTTTTTGAGGGCTTGCATGCAAAATTGGATTTTTTTCGATCGGCAATTGTTTTAACGAAAGCGTTCGAAAACCTATCGTGTTTGGTATCAAATGAAAGATCCTTTGAAGGGCCTGCGAGCAAAATTTAATACTTTTCGATCGTCAATTGTTTTAGTGAAAGTGCTTCAAAATCCATCGTTTTTGGTATCAATTGAAAGGTCTTTTGAAGGGCTAACATGCAAATTGGAATTTTATCGATTGGCATTTGTTTTAATGAAAGTGCTTCGAAACCTATCGTGTTTGGTATCAAATGAAAGATCTGTTGAAGAGCTCGCGTACAAAATTTAATACTTTTCGATTATTAATTGTTTTAGTGAAAGTACTCCAAAACCTATCGTATTTGGTATCAAATAAAAGATCTTTGGAAGGGCTCGCGTATAAAATTCATACTTTTCGATCGTCTATTGTTTTAATGAAAGGACATCAAAATCCATCATTTTTTGTATCAATTGAAAGGTCTTTTGAAGAGCTTTCTTGCAGAATTGGATTTCTATTGATCGGCAATTGTTTTAGTGATAGTGATTCAAAACCTATCATAATTAGTATATATTACAAGATTTTTAGATGGACAGCCGTGTAGAATTTAAAAGTCTTAGATTCGTAATAATTCAATTTATATTGTGTCTATTGTCTTACTGAAGTTAATTCTATATCAGTGTCCGCGGAGATTAGCGTGAGGCCTGGCAAAGCCAGGCCGACCGCTAGTATTTATTATTATTCCAATACGTGATTGTAGTAATAAGAGCATTACTATACAAGAGCTTATTAATAAACAATTGGTTGTGAAAGAAAATGTAGAAGCTCAATGTTCAGAATGCATGCACTCACATAAATTACATAAAACCGAATTAGTTTCTTTTGGCACAGTATTAATTTTCCAAATTCTGTTATTTGAAAATGAAAATGGATATATTCGGAAACTAACTGATACACGTAATATTTAAAACGTTTCAATGGGAACTTATTTGATTCAAGGATATAAATAAAAAGTGCTATATTTCACCATGGTACTTCAATGGCTGAGGGACACTACACAATATGATTAAAAAAGGAAAATCAAGGATGCTTGCAAATGATTCTCACGTTGGAAAACAAACTTCGCCAAGAAACTCTAAACATGCTTATATATTTATTTTAGAACGAATTTAGATTTTTATAGAAAGATGTAATAACAATATACCAATACCAAATATCATTTATATTATAGGGTCAAACTATTGTATCAAAAAAAAGTGATATCTTCCAAAAAAACAATTACATTGTTAAAGGTACGCCAAGATTGCGCAGATTCCTTCCCCAAAAATTGTAATATCTATATATTACAGATTTAAAAAAAAGTGATATCTAATTAAGCCAAGAAAAATATTCGAATTTAAAAAACCTTATCGAACAGTTTTAAAAATATCGGGTCAAATAAAAAAAAAATTAATTAAAAAAAACCTTGGCGACCCCAGTGTTTAAAATGTTACTTAAACTGGTAACATTTTAAACACTGGGGTCGCCAAGGTTTTTTTTAATTAATTTTTTTTTTATTTGACCCGATATTTTTAAAACTGTTCGATAAGGTTTTTTAAATTCGAATATTTTTCTTGGCTTAATTAGATATCACTTTTTTTTAAATCTGTAATATATAGATATTACAATTTTTGGGGAAGGAATCTGCGCAATCTTGGCGTACCTTTAACAATGTAATTGTTTTTTTGGAAGATTTATATAATTGTATCTACTCTATTGCATTTTCCTTATAATAGACAATTGAGCTGACAAAATTAAATAAATTCTCAAGCCTAAAATTGACGTTTCTTTTCCTATTTAGAAGTCAAACTTACACATTCTCCTTTAAAAGTCTTCTTTCAATTCAAGAAAGAGTATTTTATTGTCTGATAGGGGCGTGAAAAACATATTTACATAAATTTTATATCCAAAAATGCTTCTAGTTATTAGTTTACAATTTTACAAAACCTCGAACAGCAATGATAAACCCAAAATTGTCCCTGAAATGTATTTATTAATTTTCCAAAACCATCGTTGGTCTCGAAAGATATTAGCGAAGAACAAAAATAAAAAATTAAAACATTGTATTACGCAGATTAAGTAATGAGAGGCGTTCTAATCTAACAAGTACCATTGGAAATATCATTAAATTAAATGGTTGACAAAACTGACAACTCGTAAATATCAGGATATAAATGGGGCATCTGGCAATATTTTTAATTGGCAATTTATACTATCATCGTTCATTTATCGATTCCAGATAAATGTGGGAGGTACATTGTCTGCTATGTTTTGTCATTATTATTTACCTGAAATACTACAGACCGAGCGAGACGCAAAATGCTAGCGCTGGGCCCGTGATACTATTATGCGATAATGAGATAAGCCAAAACTGATAAGATACTACAAAAATATGATACAGTCATTGCATGAGTTTTCTCACATCGAATTCTAGCGTTTCATAAGGTTTATTCCATTTGCCATTTGAATCAGATCTAACCTACACTTAATGAATCAAATCACTTATTTATGTGACTAGCTTACTTGCCACATTTTATACTTCATACTAAGTTTGCTGATTCAGTTTGAAGTGGACCATAATAAATGCATCAGTTTGGTTAATTCAAGTCATTTAGTGACCTAAAGATCTAGTATATCTGAACTGATTTATTTTATTGTTTTACAATATACTATTTCTATTTCAGTTATTGAATAGTAAACTCCATTCCCTGTATGAACACGATTACGTCACATTCGGTATCCATGTGATTCAAGAGCTGTATTCCATTTGCCATTTGGTTCACTGAAATCAGTTCAGATAAATTCGACACATGACTAAATGAACTGAATTAAGCAAACTGATGTACTTATTGGGGTGAATTACTTCAAAGTAAATTATAATCTATAATTCTAGTACTAAAAATAAGGTCAGCGAAGTAATCCAGTTAAATAAATAAGTGATCCGGATCAGTAAATGTAAGTTAGATCTGATCCAAATGGCAAATGGAATGCGCCTCGGATTTTGTACTTAAAACGTTTACATTGGTATTGGATTGACATTTCTAAAACATAACCTAAAATTTAAATGTCAGATTCAAATATTTATTACTGTATAAAATTTAATTAGTTTATAAATGAAACCAAATACTGCATATATTAAATAATAACCAAATAAAAATGTATCTTACCCTACGAAATATATTACCTACCTTATTGAAATATGTAATTTTGTAAAATAAAACTTAAAGAAATATACATTTTTATATGTATTATTATTATATATAAATAAATAATATATGAAAATACAAAATTACCTGTAGTACTACAGTTAAATTAATTAAAGGTCCTCGATTATCTAACTCCAGCGCAAAATAATCATTAAGATGACAAACGCATTTCTGCGTTTGATTACCCAAAATTTTATAAGCCATTTCTTATTTCTCAGTCTTTATTTATGTATTAAAAATATCACAAACTTAGGAATGACAGGCGAGAAAATAACAAAATCATGGTCATAGGTCTCTACTTTTATTTTATAAACAAATGTGAACAAAGTAAATATAAATTTTCGTATTAGTAAGAACTATCATACGTTTTTATTAAAATAATTAATGTGATAGAATGTGAAAAAGCATGAAACGTGTGTCTTTACTTATTAAGACATACGTTAATGCTATTCGCATAGGTACGAATAATATTAATAAAAAAAGATAGCTATATTTCATCGTATCTATGATAACCTCGTCCACATATGACGTCATCGTTTTCATACAGGGAATAGAGTTTATATTACATAATAAGTCAGGAAAGTGATATTTTACTTGATGAAGCGGTTATTTGAAATACGAGGCCGCAGACTGAATATTTTAACCGGCTGAGTCTAGAAAAAACACTTTCCTGCCGTATCCTGTATACTATTTTTTTCTGAAACTGTTTAATTTAATCAATATTTAATCATAAATAATTCAAAATGTTTAATTTTTTTATATGAATTGTACTGACAGCAGACTACGTATCCAATGTTACAACAAAAATAACAGTCAGGTAAAACCTTTACCAGACTGTGTTGTACTTTACCGGACTGTTATTTTTGTTGTAGCCTCGGATACGTAGGTACTTTACTTGACTGTTTTTGTGCGGTGGTTAGCTTAGTGGTATGAAGTCGGCCTGTGGATCCTGAGAACCCTGGTTCGATTCCCACAGGCGACAAACAATTTTCATAATTTAAAAAACTACCCCTGTGGCTCCTCCACCACTAACATCTTTGGGGGTCGTGATTTGCCGACAGATTACCGCACTTCACGCGCATAAATATATCACTTACTGAGATCTGCTTGGGCGGAGTGCCACACCCAGTAATGGGTAAAAGGCGTGATGATATATTTATTTTTTATTATTTTTCAATCAAAAAAGGAATATAAATATTTGAAAAAAATATTAGTTTTAGTTTTGTAGTAAATAAGACAATTATAGATTATATCCACAAAATCTCTGCTAAACAAAAAGGAATTCATCTTTGAAGTCATCAATAATTTTAAGTATACAGGGGTCCCCGAACGAAAATGTTTGGGAAGACTCCCTTCATAGCGGATGCAACTTTCTATTGTAAAATACAAATATCAGCAGTATATAGTAGGGTTGTTGATTTTACGAATTTAGATTCGAACTTTCGAATTTTTGAATTTTTTGAATATGCCGAATTTTCGAATTTTCGAATATTCCGAATTTACGAATTTCCAAATTTTAGAATTATTTGAATTGTGAATCTGGATCCTAACGTGAACACGACATGTTGATATGAATTATTTTCGTGGCTCCTTCACCACTAACATCTTTGGGGGCCGTGATTTGACGAATGGTAACCGCACTTCACGCGCAAAATATATCTCTTACCGAGATCTGCTTCGGCAGAGTGCTACACCCAGTAATGGGTAGAAGACGTGATGATATATTTATTTATTTATTTTTGTAAAAATCTATTTTCCATACTAAAATTGGTCAGGAAAGTAAGCAATTTCTTACCGATTTCAGAAAAATGTCATTTAACGTATTGGTTTTCATGGCGCTAAACATTTTAATTATATTTTGACAACCTGAGAATTCGTACGTTTCGAACAATTGACGCATTAAGCACGAAGTGAAGTTAGCTTTTTGTATCTGTCAATGTACCTTAACCTTACTTTTCAAATAACTAATAAAACTTTACATTTTTTTACCGCAGTTTGTAGATGTAGAAAAAGTATAGTATGTGATTCGTTTTACAAATGTTTATAGAACTTGTTCCATAATATACTATTTTAATAGCCGTTAAAAAATAATTATCTCCTTTCACTTTTCACATCATGATTATAAATAAATAAATATATAATATATATATATATATATATATATATATATATATATCTTCACGCCTTTTATCCATTACTGGGTGTGGCACTCTGCCGAAGTAGATCTCGGTAAGTGATATATTTATGCGCGTGAAGTGCGGTTACCAGCCGTCAAATCACGGCCCCCACAGATGTTAGTGGTGGAGGAGCCACAGGGGTAATTTTAAATTGGTGCAAATGTTTTGTCGGCTGTGGGGATCGAACCAGGATTCTTAGGATCCACAGGCCGGGTCTAGGAATACAATTCACCGAGAAACAATTCACCGAAGTAGCAATTCACCGAAATACAATTCACCGAAAGACAGTTCACCGAAATATGATTCACCGAAATACTAATTAATTTTCCTTTATACTTTATCCAGGCTTATGAATGACAGCAAAATGCTGGCGTATTTAAAAATAGAAAATTGATTCCCTTGTCATGCCTCATTTCATTTTTATAAATCTATATGTTTTACATTAATAACATACATTATTTGCTATGCCTTCTTGTATGTTATTCCTGTTGTAATTTGGAACTAGATGCTCTGTCCTCATAGCAGAGTCTCTGTACTTTTTATGCATCGGTGCGCCGTCCTGGCCGCACACGTACTGCTCTATTTGAATAAATCCTAATAACATATTGGCAGCGATGCTATTATAAGTACTATACATGCGCGAGTGCAGTAATGTAATTAGAAACTGTCCCAGCTTAAACAAATTTTAGCCGATTCAATAATTACATGAACCCTGCAATAATTAACGATATTTAACGTAATTGATAATATTCAAAAGATTCGGATTTTACGGTAAGTATCCTTTTCTAAATGCCTGCATTTTTCTTCCAGTTCTAAGGAAAATTAAAAATACTACAATTTATTTATAATTTCGATTAATATGTTTTTCGATGAATTGTATTTCGGTGAATTGTTTGTTCGGTGAATTGTTACTTCGGTGAATTGTTTTTCGGTGAATTGTATTCGGTGAATTGTATTCGGTGAATTGTTTTCGGTGAACTTTCCGGCACCCTACAGGCCGACTTGGATACCACTCAGCCATTACCCCATACATCATGATTGCAACGCATTAATTCAGAATAGTTAATTATTAATTCATTAATCAAATATCTAATAATTATTCATAATAACTAGAAGCTTCAGTTAATACGCATAATACCTATAATTATATATTAACAATAACATAAATATGTATGTGCAAATGTATTAGACATTAATTCCTTCCATAATAAACAAATTTTTATTAAGAATCGCTGGAAACAAAACTGCCAGAGAAGTAAAAATTAATCTAGAAGAAAGAAACTTTGTTCTCATGGAACCATTTTAAAGAATTAAACTTTACAACATGGCGATTTCAGTTTTCTAAAAACAACAGGCTTGTCATCCGCTCTGTCGCTATACCTTCACGCAAATACCATCTTTATCATCTTACTATTAAAGTCTACAATCGCTTCCGCGTGAAGAATTCGAGGCCAGGTCTCGGGTTAGTCCACGTGTTGACGTAATCTTAAAAACTTTACCGGTTTCTGTGAAGACAGCGAAGGTGGGCGACGATGACGGCAAACCACAGCACACTTTGTGAGGAAATATATCGGAAAGGTGTTGTCTTAACGTCCGGTCGGGCGGCAGATTTCGATGGAAAATGTCTACATCGTTTCTAACCTCACCAAGGTTGGGTTTCGTTTGCATAGGCTGAGTTGAGATCTGAGATGCTGAGAGTTGCTCGTAGAAGGACACTTGGAATGGCTTTGAGGCTCTATGCCGATAGAGATTTTTAAATAAACTCACATTATACAGAAAAAACATTAAACAATTCAGCGACGTATATTTTTACGTTTGATTTACTGTAAGCACAGGCGGACCTTGCTCAAAAATTTTAGGGCCCGGATTCAAACTTTTAGTTTATGCTTGGTTGACTATTTATTTTTATGATTTTATTAATTAAATTTGAAAAAATCAACTTGCCTCCGCCAGGATTTGAACCCAGACCTTCCACTAGGGCCGCGAACGTCCTACCAATTAGACCACAGAGGTGTGTCTAATTGCTGGCACTGACAAGCGATTTTTTCCTATGTGTCGATTGTTCGTAAATATCAAATGTGCGAATGGGTTTTTTCGACAATGCAAATGATATACAAACGGATTGACACGATTGAAGAACATCAAATCATAAAGATAATTGTTGAAATCCTGGCGGAGGCAAGTTGATTTTTTTAAATTTAATTAACATTCAACGAATTTGTTATTTACAATTACATTTAAACAAAAACAATTTATGATTTTATGTTATATTTTATATTAGTTTCAGTGAATTTTATTTTATTTATATTGGCAGCCCAGCAATCTGTCATTTCTGTTAGCGAGCGTCTTTCAAGTAATTATATTACGTATACGCGGTGTAGCTATTAAATAACGAGACTGATGCTGTTTTAACATTTTATTTTGATTCCATACCTATGTAGTTATTATCACTTTCAATATACACCCCACCTCTATCCCTAAAATGCTCCATGCGATTCTTTCATTGTTCGAAACAGTGCTGGAAGTCTTCTTCTGTCAGCTCCTTCAGATCGCGTGCCGATTTCTCTTTCAAAGCTCAAATCTTAAGGCAAATTTCACCTTAGGAAACAGATAGATCTGGCTAATAAGGCAGATGGTCCAACACTGGCATGCTGTACTTGGCTAGAAATCTTTTGACAGACATTGCGGAATGAGCTCGTGCATTGTTTTGATGGAGAAACCATGACTTGTCCTTCCACAACTCGGGTACTTTTTCAATAAATTATAAGTTTCAGTAGCAGTTTTGCCAAGTTTCATGTGAAATATCACGACAATTCGTTGCTCTAATGTTGCACTTAATATTTTTTCAGCGAAACAAAAACCAACTCGAATTAGAACGAAAGCTAGGGCTATACGGGTTTACAGAAGTGAAAGGTGCAGCATTCGAAAGAGAAAGCTTCACGCTAAAAAGCTGACGGTTGCTGGTGTTTGGCGCATGCGTACTTCGTCTGTAGCAGCGTCAGTCTCGTTATTTAATAGCCAAACCTCGTAAATAATAGAAATATATAATTTTATTTCCGAAATAAATATTTTGCCTAGGGCCCGAAATATTTTAAATCCGCTTCTGACTGTAAGTAGCAATTTTTGTGCCCGAGACAAAAATATGAAATTGAAATTCTCTTCTATATGCTTAATTATCTATTGATCATCGAGTTTAATGGCTTGAGTTTGTTAGATATGTATTTTTCAGAAATAGAGTGTGATTCTCAAAAATTCATTCCATTTACAACAAGCAATCGTAGTCCAATGGATAGAAGCAAAGTAAAACTTGTGTTTCTTAATTAACAGCAAGAAGTCGTGCGTTCATATCTCATTGACTTTACTGTTATTGGTATTAAGTTCCTGTTTTGCCGAGTAACAATTATCAAAATAAACGAAATAATTAAAACAATTTTTGGTTCTGTGTTTTAAAATTCTACTTTTCGGTACACTAGACATCAGAGCTGGAAAAGCTACTTAAAAAAAGTAGCTAAGCTACAGCTACAGCTATTCTTTAAAAAAATAGCTAAGCTACAGCTATAAGCTACATTTTTAAAAATATAGCTAGGCTGCAGCTAAAAGCTTTCGTTAAAGTAGCTGTTAAATTTTAAAGCTACTTTTTTCAATTACGAGGGCAGGGTGAAAACTCCCTGAAAAATAAAACAGATGGCACCACAATCGCAAATCTCATGTGACATTTGTGATGTACCATCTTTAACTAGAACGCATTAAAATTTTCAGACTGATATATCATTCAGTTCTGTTTTTATACCCATCGAAAGCAAGCAACCTTGAAGATTTTTGAAAACATGGAAAAAAGTGAATTTCGTGTCTTGATTAAACATTATTTCTTGCGTGGAAAAAACATTACGCAAACCAAAGCATCGCCTGTTAAACATTATGGGGACTCCTCACCATCGATTGGAACGATTCACAAGTGGTTTACTGATTTTCGTTGTGGTAGAATGAGCACAAAGGACGCCGAACGTTCTGCTCGTCTAATTGAGGTTACAACGCCAGAAATCGTCGATAAAATCCATGGAATGATATTGGATGATTGGCGAGTTAAAGTGCACGAGATTGCTAAGGCTATGAGCATCTCAACCGAACGGGTACGGAACATTTTGCATAAATTTTTGGATATGAGAAAGCTATCTGCCAGATGGGTGCCGCATTGTGGACAACGCACTGGCGCACAGGTCCGCAGTCGCAATGGCAAAATTGCATGAATTGCGCTACGAATTGGTTCGTCATCCACCATATTCTCCAGATCCCTGCGATTTTTATCTATTTTCATACTTGAAGAAATGGCTCGGCGGAAAGAGATTTGGCTCCAACGATGAGGTTATCGCTGAGACAAACGCCTATTTTGAAGGATTGCCAAAATCGTATTATTTGGAAGGGATCGAAAATTTAGAAAAACGTTGGACGAAGTGTATCGAGCTACAAGGAGATTATGTTTAGAAATCAAATATGTTTTGACCAAATAAATCATTTCTTGTTTCATTTTTCAGGGACTTTTCACCCCACCCTCGTACAAGAAAAATCTTAACATGAGTTATATTTGATGCTAAAATTCTTTTTAACTTTAAAATTATTTTGTTTCATAAATTGGAAACACGGGCATAATTAGCTCTACTGATTTGCAAGGTATTTAGAATTTTAAAAGATTTAGAACCTAACCCGTTTCTTGAATCTGTCAATTATTCCTTTAAAATATATTGAAATATTCATATTGTAAGGATGTCACTGTATGAAGAAAAGAAGCGGAATCTATCGATAAAACATCGGTTCTGTACTTTCAATTAGCACATGTAAGAATATTAATTAATTTAAGAGGCACTTGCCTCTAAACAACGGTCGTCATTTGCGTATAGTTATTTGCGCTGAGCATTAAAAACACCCATTAAACATTCAGAATTAATTAATAGTTATAATGGTTTTCATTTAACGCTAGTCAAGGTGGACAGTCAAGTCAACTGAATGGATAAAAACTTATTTACGCGTAACGCATTCCTCCGTTCAGTTTCTTTACTCAGTCGCCTTGTATTTAAATTCTTAACGATTGCAGGGCTGAGCAAATTGACAATAAATGAGGCACAGTTCGTTAGTCAATCAAAATCATTGGTATTTTTCGCGTTTCATTAGATTTCCTAACATTGTTAAGATGAAGATTTCTTAACGAACTCATCTAATTTTACTTGTTTAATTGATTGTGTTTGAATTAAAACTCTCGTTTTTAATAGATTCGTTAATTGATTTTCGGTGGAATTTAAATTACGGCCGTGGTTAATTAATTCATGATAGATTCCGCTATTAATTATTTTGATTGATTTTACCTCCGGAACGGGAATTATATTTCGCAGCGTAGAGTAAATGGAATTTTATACTCGCTTCTATAAAATTAAACAGAGATGAAAGATAATTTTATTAATTTCCAAAAATGAAAACTACTCACGATATTGGCAGTCTAATTTTAAGGTTACAGGTATGTTTATGGGAAGAAAGAGTTTGCGGATTTAAACCTATGTCATTTCAACTTTATGATATTCTTTTGTTTGGCCTGTGACCTTACAGATAAATAAATACTCGTATGAACTTCTAAATTTGAGACTAAAACTTAAATATAAATAAAAAATAAATAAATATATCATCACGCCTTTTACCCAGTGTAGCACTCTGCCGAAGCAGATTTCGGTGAATGATATATTTATGCGCGTGAAGTGCGGTTACCAGCCGTCAAGTCCGGCTCCAAAAGATGTTAGTGGTGGCGGAGCCACAGGGGTAATTTTAAATTGGTGAAAATGTTTGTCGGCTGTGGGGATCGAACCAGGGTTCTTAGGATCCACGGGCCGACTCGATACCACTGAGCCATTACCCCATAAATATAAATATCTGCAACATATACCCTTGAACCCCGTTTAAAGCAATTTTTTCATAAGGGGAAGGTGGCTCAGTTGTATCAAGTGGGCCTGTGGATTTGAGAACCCGGATTCGATTCCCACAGCCGACAAAAAATTTTCACCACATTTAAACTATTCCTGTAGCTCTCCCTCCATTAACATCTTTGGGAGCCACGATTTCACGACTGGTAACCACACTTTACGCGCAAATAAATAAATAAATAAATAAATAAATATATACATATATATATATATATATCACTTACCGAGATTTGCGACGGCAGAGTGCCACACTCAGTAATTGGTACACGTGATAATATATTTATTTATTTTTTATATTTAAAAAAAATTAAAATGTTCTACATTACATATACTTAGGACGTAAATTATTTTCCATCAATTTTAATCAAATGAATAAGAAAAATAACTTGTCGTTGAAAGTGAGTTTGTCACATAAAAATCAAAATAAATACTGGTAATCTGTTTCAGTAAGTAATGGTCATGTATTTGAATAAATAAAGAAAACATATTTTTTAAAATACAAAATTTAATTTTTGTTCCTAAACTACAATTACGTCATGAATATACTTTTCATTTGTTTATTTTTATTATTTTCATATTGTTTTGATTGTTCTAACGGTAAAAAAAATACAGTATCAAATTGAACATAAATATCTTATAGAAAAAAATCAGAATTTATGTTTAATAAATAAATAAATATATAATACTGTATAAAGAAACTGTAATAAATAAATTAAATATAAAGTAGTACCAATTGTAATAATTTAAGATGTAATATTCGGCAAAACGATGAAAGAACTAATGCGTTCACTTTTATATTTTAGTTCTGTCATCTCACCTAACAATGTACAAATTAGTACTTATATATGAATCACAAAATATGGGGAAACTCCAACACTTCAAGGTTTCTGCATTGTTACCAATGCTGCAATAATAAAACATAATATATATATTTAGTATCTTATAAATTTATAATATATAAAAGGAACATCTTGTTAAAAATTGACCGCAATGCTTGTTAGGTTCTTTTTGGCACGAAAAAAATTAGTTTTCATATTTGTCATGTTTTAAGTACATTTTGATAGTTTCTATTTTACCAGGGAGGAATGATCAAATTTAATTTACTGATCGTCTCCCGATCAATAGTAATTACTTACCTATCAGTAATTTGTAATAGTTATTTACGAAGACGTATTTTTAAGTTACCTAACCTACTTAGTCGTGAAACAAAACAGCAATGATATTAAATAAATTATTTATAAAATATTTGTGACCTGTCCAAGTACATGTGCAAAGTTTTTTATATGATATGTTTTTTCCATGCCTAGATAGATAAAAATAGGTCCTTGTACGTAACAAGAACTGAAAGTGATACATTGGCCGTATTTATTTGGGATTTTTAAAGTAACCTGCAGGTTACTTGGCACACTTTAAGTAACCTGGATCTAACCTTAAACTGACCCTACTGCCACAGCTATTTTAGCGGGTTGGTAGATTCAACCCGTTTACTATCTCTATCTAATCAACTTGTGTTCCTTGTTATTCGTGGCGGCATCGCAATTTGTAATAGTATAGAGAGGTTAGGAATTATTTTTATGAAAAACGTAAGTAATTTTACAATAATATTTTGAAAAAATATACTAAACTATTATTTATGCAGATGATGGAAGAGCAATATGCATTATGTGCTTCTTGCAATATAAGTCACAGAGGATAATATTACGACACAATTACGACTCCGAAATTCATTATTTTGATAGTGCTGATAACAAAATTATAAAAAAAACAGACCCTGACGTTATTTGCTTTTTGACTACATATAAAAAATATAAAGATGAGTTAAAACATCCAATTAAAAGCGCAATTTAACAAACAAACAAAACTAAGCAGATGTCGCTTCGAACATGCATTCAGATTTTAAATTTACCGCTAATATTTACAACTGACACATGAGATGCATCATTTATTTGGAAGTAACACGAGTTAGTTCTAGGTCAGTTCAGGGTTGGATCAAAATTTCCCAAACAAATACGGCCATCACTGGGTTAGCAGCCAGTACGGTGGTATTGTTAGCTATACGACATTCTAATTAGAAGATCAAAGGTAGAGCCAATATTTGGACGAGTGTATTATCTATTTTTGAAATATTTTTTTTTTTTAATAATAAAAATATGAACAAAAGAAATCTAGTTGTCTTTAAAAGAGAACTTCTGGCGAGCCTATATGGCCGCATTTGTTTTGGAACTTTGGGTTCAACCCTAAACCTAGAACTAACTCGTGTTACTTCCAAATAAATGATGTATCTCAAGTGTCAGTTGTAAACATTAGCGGTAAATTTCAAATCTGAATGCATGTTCGAAGCGACATCTGCTTAGTTTTGTTTGCGTGTTAAATTGCGCTTTTAATAGGATGTTTCAAGTCATCTTTATATTTTTTATATGTAGTCAAAAATAAATAACGTCAGAGTCTGTCCATTTTTTTATAATTTTGTCATCAGCAGTATCAAAGTAATTGATTTCGGAGTCGCAATTATCTGTCATAATATTATCCTCTGTGACTACTATATTGCCAGAAACACATTCTGCATATTGCTCTTCCATCAGCTGCATAAATAATAGTTTTGTATATTTTTTCAGAAAATGATTATAAAATTATTTACGTTTTTCATAAAAATAGCTTGTAACCTGTCTATACTATTAGAAATAGCGATGCCGCCACCGATAACAAGGAACACAAGTTGATTAGAAAGGGATAGCAAAGGGGTTCAACCTGCCAACCCGCTAAAATAGCTGGGGCCATAGGGTCAGTTCAAGATCAGTTCTCGGTTACTTAAAGCGAGCCAATTAAACAAAAGTAACCTACCGGGTTACTTTAAAAATCCCAATAAATACGGCCTATAAGTACAAGTTACGTTTAATCCAAATGGCAGATTGAATACGTATCATGAATTCTGTATCAGTTGATCTGTACGTATATTTATTTAACACGTTCACTGCCGTCTCGGTCTTATAGACCGAAAATATATTTGTCCGTCACGCCGGCTCGGTCTTATAGACCGAGAATTTATTTGTCAGCTACGCCGTCTCGGTCTTATAGACCGAGTCAGTTTATATGGCGCATCGCGCCGTAGGTCTGTTCGCTTATGAGCGTTGTTACTGCTACAGACCGAGACGGCGTTGGCGAACACTTTGCCGTCTATTGTATGTGGCATATAGACCGAGCGGCGCCCACGAACAATTCTTAAATTTGTACATAAAAAGGAATATTCTATTTATTTTAAAGATATACGACTACGAGTACATTTAAAAATGCATATAAAAAGTATATGTTTCCACCATGCAGTTAGTTATGTTACATACTAAATTTACTGCAGCTTATACCGAACCAAAAAACGACAGGCACATGACATGCACAGACCGAGACGGCGTGTGCGAGTAAGATTAATTCGTGTACGCCGACTCGGTCTATAGGACCAAGATGAAAATAGTGAAAATTTGGATTTCAGAATCGCTTTTTTGAAAAAGTGTGCGCAATTTCCCCACTTAGATGATATTGCCTTTGTCCTGGCATGAACGGCCTGGGAGGACAAATTACACATTTATATGGCCGGCCTAGGGGGAAATACAGGTAAGCTAAAATTCCTCACAACAGTGATCGTGTTAAAATAAAACAATTACAAATTTAAATACTTCTTATGCAATTAATTCAATTTTTATAGAGTTCGCCATCTTACGGTAGTCCCCAAAACAAACAAACATCCTAATTAATATTATAAAGGCATTCCCGTTGACCACAACCATCGAAAACACTAACCACTCTAAAATGTCGGCCACAATTAACTCCATCCCAGCACAGTTAATGCGTGTGGTCCGCACTCGGCAGTGGAAGCAATACGGTCAATCCTGCAGCCAGTGGCGGCGGGAGCGGGGTTTGCGGGGCCGACACGAACCGTTATCTTCGCGAGGAGCAATTACGTTCACTTAGCGCACGCCCGCCACTTGGATGAGATGAGTTACAATGACCTTTGATATGAATGATTGAACATACAAGGGCATATTTGTTACTGGAATTATTGTTGTGATGAAATTGTTGCAAATAAATTGACTAGTTTATAAAAATGTACTTATTCATTTGTTGAAGGATGCTGTTTAATTATTTACAAACAGCGCAAATGACGGGAAGTGAATCCTGAAAAATATGTCATTCTCGATCATTTCCAGAATGCAATTTTCAGATTTTTTTTTTCAGAATGACCGTTTTCTTTATTTATAATTTTCCCACATGGAAAAAATATATATATCATCACGCCTTCTACCCATTATTGGGTGTGGCACTCTGCCGAAGCAGATCTCGGTAAGTGATATATTTTGCGAGTGAAGTGCGGTTACCAGTCGTCAAATCACGGCCCCCATAGATGTTAGTGGTGGAGGAGCCACAGGGGTAGTTTTTGAAATTATGAAAATTGTTTGTCGTCTGTGGGAATCAAACCAGGGTTTTCAGGATCCATAGGCCGACTTCATACCACTGAGCTAGCCACACCACATGGAGTAGGTGGCAAAGTAGTATCGTGTCGGACTGTGGATCCTGATTCGATTCCTACTGCCGACAAACATTTTCACAACATTAACTACTACTCCTGTGGCTTCCCCTCCACTAACATCTTTGGGGATCGTGATTTGACGACTGGTAACCGCACTTCACGCGCATAAATGTATCACTTACCGAGATCTGCTACGACAGAGTGCCACACCCAGTAATAAGTAGAGGGCGTGATGATATATATTTATTTATTTTTATATTATTTTCTGAATGTTTATTTCCAGAATTTCTGTTTTCCCGAATTATAATTTTTCCTAATGCCTTTTTCGTAAGCTAGTTTCTTGTAAGTTATTTTCAGTAATAATATAACAAGAGAGTGAGAATAAATAGAAAATAATTTGATAGAACTTTCGAAAACTTGTTGCTAGGCAATAGTCACGAAAGCCTGTAGGGCTTGAGTGGCTATTGCTAAATGGCAACAAGTTTGAGAAAGATACTGGAGAATTATTTTCTAATTTATCTAACTCTCGAGTTATATTTAATTAGATTATTTTTGACCTAGCTGTTGAGGTCCATTCATCCAACTTAAAAGATTTTGAACTGGGTTCATATCGATTGATTACTTATTAATGTATTCTTGAAAGTTGTTTCCAATATTTGTTGGTGTATTTCTGTATCTGAAATGGAACTAAATTTTTTTTTCACACATTTTACTAGACATATTGGCAGTTTTAAATAATTATTTGACAACTACATATCATTTGTCACAAAAAAAAGCACCTACAGAGATTATTCCCGGGAAGAATCACAAGAGCTTAATTTTCTCGAATGATAATTTTGTATTTAGATAATTTCTCAAAAAATTATTTTTCCAGTCGTAGACTTCCCGAATGCATTATCATATATTTTCTTGATTAAAATTTTTCAAATGACAATTTTACAACATACCAATTTTTTAATATTATTTTTTCATACATAAATTTTATTAATGCATTTTTTCTTCTAGTCTATTTCCGGAATAACAATTTTCTCGTATTACAATTTTTCACCATATTCCCAGAAAAATAATCTGCAATACAATGTATTTTTCAAAATGGCCAGTAACTACATAGTTTAACAATTTTTAACTCAAAAACAAACAAACTCCTTTTTGGTAATACATATAAAAATAATCTAGAAATTTAAAGAAATAATTAGATGTGTGATATTGCGAAGGTATTCAATAATTTTGTTATCCTCATGATACGTGTTGTATTAAGTGCATATTTTTTAAATCAGATTTCTCTATGCAACAGTTTGTTTCAGTTTTTTTCCAATATATTATTAGTCGTTTGTTAAATTTATATTCTGCAATATATCCTGCGTTTTAATTTTTATTTGGCTTAATGATTATACTGTAAATTGTCATTCGGGAAATTAAATTCGGAAAAATTAGAAATAATGTTTGATTAGGAAAAGTTTTTTTTTTTTAATATATCAAGTGGTAAACCTGAAATACCAGAAATGTATATGTAATGAAATATTGCACAATTGTTTTCCTGTTAGGAGTAGGTAGCTCAGTAGTATCTAGTTGGTCTGTGGATCCTGAGAACTCCGGTTCGATTCTCACAGCCGACAAACATTTTTACCACATTACCTCTATGGTTCCCCCACCACTAACATCTTTGAGGGCCTTGATTTGACGGCAGGTAACCGCACTTACGCGCGTAAATATATCAATTACCGAGATCTTCTTCGCTAGAGTGCCACACCCAGTAATGGTTAAAAGGCGTGATGATATATTTATTTATTTATTTATTTTATATTTAGTTCAAATATTTTCGGGCTTCATTTCCCATCGGTTACGCTTTATAAATTATGACTCCTTCGAAATTTCAATTTTTTCATTGTTGTTCTCCGCAAAATCTGTACCGTAACCGATTAACACAGAAAGCGAGATTTTCAATCAAAATTGATTATAGAAATCTATTTAAACGTTATACATTTACAAGTATTTTATTCTGTTCAGGTTTAATAAAATTCCAATTAGAAATTAAATCAATTAGCCTTTTTCTAATTTACTAAGTAAATGATTGACAGACTGATAAAATATGCACGTGTATCTTGAAACTAGATTAAAACATTTTTATAATCAAATATTGATTCCTGTGCATGTTGAAATCATCCTCCTATCAACTCAGAATGCAGTTATCCACCATTTCAATATCCTCCATCGCAATGTTGACTTAGTCGCGTCTGTGTGTGTGTGTGTGTGCACCCTCATGTAAAGTGTTTTACATTTAATATGCTGTTAAGTGCATGCGAGATGAGTAGTTCTGAATTTTACATACGTCCAAGTTACTTCTCTTCCGTTCTGCGAACTCTTTACTCAAATATTCATCTGAGTGGATGGATTTTGTCCAAGCAAGCCATTAGCATAAGTATGTATTAAAAAATTAATATATTACGTCGTGGCTAAAGTTTTCGAAATTTTAATTGACTTGAGTAGAAAGAGACCGGTTTTGGTGCTGGCTTGCGAAACACAGTTTTTGGGTACTTTGAGTATGTGGAATGAAAGTCAGTACATATACGAATTTGTTATCGAATGATGCCTTTCAGTTTGTTGATTGTATTTCCGACGGTTAAGTTCAAATGACAATCAAGATTGAACAAAAAACCATTATTAATTGGTTATACTAACCAGCAAAATTTTTTTCCATTTTTACTTTCTTATACACAGTATAAGGAAGTATTGGAATAGTGAAAAAAATCGTTGACGAGATTTTCGCGGAAATGCGTGTTTTGAGGTCCACTGAATCCGTTTTGATCATTTTCTCAATGATATCTCTCTGTGTGTGTGTGTGTGTGTGTGTGTGGATGGATGTGTGTCCGAGTGTGCAATATCTCATGAATGAGATAAGATTTGTTAACGAAACTTGGTAATTATAAGTTTCATGAAAATGCGAAGAGCTAAGTTGATTCGAATGAAATTGAAAAACCGGAAGAGGAAGTTTACTGCACACACAAAACAATAAATTCCATTTATTTCAAAAATGAAATCAGTTACGAAAAAAAGTTTCAAATAAAAGATGTAAATTGTTTAATTATCTTAAAAATCGTATGTACTTCGATTTTATTTATTTATCGTATGGCGATCTACAATTTTACAATTAGAGTCATTAAAGTAAGTATAAATTAATATATATGGGATGGCTAGCTCAGTGGTATGAAGTCGGCCTGTGGATCCTGAGGTCCCTGGTTCGATTCCCACAGGCAACAAATTTTCATAATTTGAAAAAGCTATCCCTGTGGCTCCTCCACCACTAACATGTTTGGGGGCCGTGATTTGACGACTGGTAACCGCACTTCACGCGCAAAATATATCACTTACCGAGATCTGCTTCAGCAGAGTGCCACACCCAGTAATGGGTAGAAGGCGTGATGATATATTTATTTATTTATTTAATTTAAATTAATATGAAATATATGTATAATGTATAATAAATAATTCGAGACTTCTTTGGGACGGACACACACACACACAGACATCATTGAGAAAATGATCAAAACGGATGCAGTGTACCTCAAAACACGTATTTCCGCGAAAATCTCGTCAACTATTTTTTTCGCGATTCTAATACTTCCTTATACTGTGTATAAGAAAGTAAAAAGCATCAAGTTATATTTTGGACAAAAACAAAATCTAACAGAATTATAAAATTACCCCAATAGAAAAAAATTGTATAAAGAACATGTTTCATAAGGCCTATTAACGCACTCGCCGCAGAACGAATAATTTTTCAAATTTGGACTCGTGCGTTAACAGATTGCCTTATGAGACTAGTTCTTTAATATACTATTATAGACGTATTCCATTTACCATATGGATCAGATCTAACATTTACTGAACCAGATCACTTATTTATTTGTCTGGATTACTTCGCTAACTTTATTTCCAGTATTAGAATTAGGTACTGATTCTAATTTACTTTGAATTAATTCACTCATGTTGTCTAATTTATTTGAGCTGATTTAAATGCAGCAAGTGGCAAATGGAATACAGCTACAATTATTATTTTCGGTTGCCATTAGCACATAAAATGACAGTGACACTATGAATCCGCAATAAGTTTTAATCAAAAATGTTAAATTGTCGTAGGAAAATTAGTGTTGAAAGATATTGTAAAATCTGTATCAATCTGAAATACATGTTTTTCAATGATATCCTTTCAATTTTTGTATTACAATATGCTATTTATAGTTATTTTTATAACAAGTGCCGAAAAAGGCTCGTTACGTGCAAGTGCAGAATTTAACGCACGAGGCTTGCCGAGTGCGGAAATCTGCACGAGCATGTAACCTTTCATAAAATCATAAAAATATTATTAAAATTTATAAAATTTATAAAATTTTAATGATATTACATGAGAACGATGTTTTACGGCGTTGCTATGGTTTGTTTGTTGATTGCTTGCACATTGTTCTACGTTATTTAAAAATATTTCACTAACGTCAAAATAATTTCTTCAAAATCATCTTGATTGGAATAGTACAGTGAGTGATCTTCTTTATCATTAACACCTCCAAAGATAATTGAAGCTCCGGATCATACTATGTTGGATCTATTTTCGACAATGACAATCAACCTGCTGCTGGTACTTCTGAAGCTTCCGAAATTGTTACCAATAATCTTACTGGTAATAATATGAACAGGTACGGAAGAAATCAATGTTTCTTTAGACACAAAAGTTTCCACTTTACATTATGTCAATATAAGCAACTGTAACAACTGTATTAATAATATACACAAACAATAAATATGAAGTATTTCACTTACTCTTTAAATAAAACCATTTATCGATATATTTTACTTTGTTCGGTTCTTTTTATTAATTGTCTACAGATTAGATATACTGCAAATTAAGGTTACGTTTATAAACGTCAAAATATACTACTGCATATTTACTAGCGCTGGTTCACCGTATCTTCTTCTTCCATAAGCGTCTGTGGCCAAAATATGAATTGCGCGCTCGCCGCGAAATTTAAATCGCTGTCAAAACAATATTCTTTTGACAGTTACGTAATGAAGCACTTTCCGCACTAGTGTTTCTTTGCTTTCGGAAACGCACTTGGTCTGCATTCATCTACTTTCCATACATAACCAAGGCAATTATAGTTATGTAATAACAAAGAAATCGCACAGTTGTAGGAAAATAGTTTTTTCCGCATTGAAATTGTTAATATTAAAATAAGGTATGAAATAGAATAAGTCGTATAGTTCAATTTTGCGTCATGTTTATTAAAAATAATATTTGTCATATTTTACCAAGAAAGGAGTTAAAATATGCACTAAAATGTTATTATTGGTGCAGGTCTTCTACGAAACTGTGTGTAAAATTTTTATAAAAATGTGTGCAACAATTCGTACTATTAACATCAATATAAAATACTATGAATATTATTACAAGTAACGATCAGCCCTCCCCACATTTATCCATCCATCCGACAATTGTATGTCGCTAATAACCGAACAAAAGCACTAATAATCGCAATGACAAAACACAGCCACAAACAAATGAGATAGGATCAACTGGGGTCGTAACTCTCCATCAGCTTGGCCGTGGCCGAGTGACATATGGCTCCCCGGTTTGCTTCTTTCTCGAGGGAGTCTTACATTTACACCCGAACACAAAACGGCAATACGGAACAGGTGCAAGCGACGAGGAAAATCATTGTTGGTTTAATCTGGCAGTGAGTCGATCATTCGTGATTCGTGATTCGTAATTCGTGTCTCGGAAAGAACATGTGAGGCCACTGAATGTTTAATGGAATTATTGTCATATAAAGGAGGGTGCTAATTTAATTGGCTTGTTTTTTATACGGGGTGTCTGTGTTTTGATAGTTTTAAAACTGTATTAAAAGATAAATGTTGTTTATCGAAAACTTAGACTAAATTGAATTTCTCTTTCAATCCTTTGGGATGCTATTCATATATTTCTACATCTCTTCTCTCTATCTAAAAATATCTGTAATGTACTATATTAAGGAGTAACCTTCAGAATTATTTAGGATCAACAAACGTATTCTTTGAAGAGTACATATCTTCTTTTTTTAGTAGTAAAATTACGTATTCTAATTAAATAAATAATAGTTATTTATTATACAAGTGTTTTATTAGGTATATACGCAAGAATAGTTTAAACACGAGACCGAAGGTAGACTGTTTAATGTTCTTAAGTGTTTTATATACCAATAAAACACAAGTGTAATACAAAATTTTATCCACAACTCATAATTATGGGTATCAAAGAAGATTGGTCGTAACGTTTAACGTTGATTCAGTTATATATAGTGTCTCAAAATACGATAGATCATGAAGTGGTTGCTAAGTAACAAGTTGTTTACAGTGTGTTATGGAATATAAAACACTAGTGTTTTATGAGTCATATAATTCATCTGAAATTAGTGTAATAATGTCTTTATTATATATGAGTTCTGGATAAATAAATAAATATACGAGTATCATCATGCCTTCTACCCATTACTGAGTGTGGCATTCTGCCGAAGCAGATCTCGGTAAGTGATATATTTATGCGCGTGAAGTGCGATTACCAACCGTCAAATCACGGCCCTCAAAGATGTTAGTGGAGGGGGAACCACAGGGGTAATTTTAATGTGGTGAAAATTGTTTATCGGTTGTGGGAATCGAACCCGGGTTCTCAAATCCACAGACTGATTCGATACCACTAAGCGTATTCTAATTGAAATTATAAAAACAAAATAAATATAAATATATCATCACGCCTTCTACCCATTACTGGGTGTGGCACTCTGCCGTAGGAGATCTTAAGTGATATATTTTACTCGTGAAGTGCTGTTACCAGTCGTAAAATCACAGCCCCGCAGGATGTTAATAGAAAGGGAGCCACAGGGATAGTTTTAATGTGATGAAAATTGTTTGTCGGCTGTGGGAATCGAACCCGGGTTCTCAAATCCACAGGCCAACTCGTTACTACTGAGCCACCTACCCCATTATAAATAAAAATAAATATAAATATACATAATATAAGTTATGAACTAAATAAAATCAGATTATCGTAAACGTGCATAATCTGTGTATACTCAGTTTTATCTTTTGCTATTATTCGTTTTAAATTGCGCGACGGCGCCATCATCCACCATTATCGTAACACCTCATATGCTCAGTTTTTTATTCAACTGTTATGTTTCTGTTATAATTATCTGCCTGTTAAATCTAGGAAACAATATAATTTATACTGTTATTGTTATTTAATTAAAAATCGATTGATAAATCGGGACATATAACCTATAAAAACTTGATTTATAAATATTTAAGGTGGATCAAAAAATTATTCAAATAATATAAAATCAAGGCTTAAGGAATCCAATATATTTTTATTTTAAAATATTTGACGTTTCGAACTAAAAGAACTAGTTCATCATCAGAAAATCTAAAATACAATACAATAATAAAGTAAAACTAATAAATAATACAAAATGTCAAACAAACCTCAATAAAACGTAAAATATAACATAAATAAAATATCATAAAATAAATTCAAATATATGTCAAAACAGATGCATATGAAAAACAAAAATAGAAAAAATGAAAACTTGAAAATAAAAAATAAATAAAATTAAATTTCTAAATTCCCTAAAAAATTTTGAGCATATTTTAAATTATTATAGGCATCAGTTTTATAGTTAACAGAAATATCCAAATGTAAATTTATATGTAAGGTTTCTAAAATTAATCTGTGAAATTTATTTTCCATAACTTCAATAATTTTAGTTTTAGAGAAATAAAAAATGTGTCCAGTTTCTTGATGGTGACGAGTTAAAGCACTATAATTTGGATCCAGTAGCTTACAATGATAATTATGTTGGTAAATTCTTTTATATAATGGTTTTACTTTATTATTGTATTGTATTTTAGATTTTCTGATGATGAACTAGTTCTTTTAGTTCGAAACGTCAAATATTTTAAAATAAAAATATATTGGATTCCTTAAGCCTTGATTTTATATTATTTGTATAAAAACTTGACTTGTTAAAAATTTAAAAATATATCTATTATTATAAAAAGTTTAATTTTTCTATTTCGGTGTTCTTATAGCTCTATAAACGCACGGTAAACACGTTGCTAAGAAGATCTATTGACAACTCAAATCAACTATAGAGGCGCTGCTTTCGCCTAGTTTTGGTAGGATAAATGGTTTGTTTACATTAGAATACATATGTTAATGTAGAGCTCGTTTCGCCCATTTTGACGATGAAATTAAGTATTGTGCATTTGTTTAAAGTCTTGGACGTCTACACATTCGTAGGAAAATTGTATATTTTTTTAATTCTGAATAACTCGCGTAGTATTAGAAAATAAAACCAGATTTTTTTCTCATGATCATTTACTTTTTGCTTGAATAATATTATTTTTGCATGGAACGAATGCCATTATATCATGAAGCTTTCAGTTTTTGTTGTTATGTATATACAAATTCCATTACGAATCAAATTTCAACTTGAATCCATATTCAAAATGAAAATGTAATACATATATTAATTAAAATACAACAGACTGGCCAAAAAAGCAAATAAATAAAACAAAGCAATAAATATTCATTCCATCAATTGAAAGTCATTCACTAAAAGCTATGGCAGCAGAAAAGCACTTGATCATCTGCCGATATCGCGTTGACGCGAATAACGCGGGAAGAATGGGCTCGCCAGCCGCCATTCTCGTCAAGGGCCACGAGAGCCCTTCAGCGAGGAAACAGCCACGATACCGACGACGAGTCGAGCGATTATGAATTTTTAGATAACGGAATAATCTCTGCTTTTATTGCTCTGATATTAAACCATGGGGTGGTAGATGAAATTCATTTTCAAAGAGTTTTATTTCATAAAATTCCGGCTTATTAATACGATAAATGAAAATCTTGTTTTCTTACAACTGTGCGATTTCTTTATTATTACGTACCTATTATTGCCTTGGTTACAGGTGGAAAGGAGACAAATGCAGACCAAGTGCGTTTCTGTAAGCGAAGAAACATTAGTGCGGAAAATAATTTGTGTTTTACGCAACTGTTTAATTGAGAGCGATTTAAATATCGCGCCGAGCGATTTGTATTTATGTTATGTAAAAAAATATTTTAAAAATTTATGTGTATCTGAGGGTTTTTTGCGACCCGTCCCGCCAGGAAAAAAGTCTGTGGACGCCCATGGGTACAATTAAAATTTGAAATTACAAAACAGAATCCCTTTTTTTGTCACTGATTTACTGTTAAAATTAGGTGAATAAATGTACTAATCTTAAAAATAAAAATAATATTTTCATTGCCAACTCATCTGCAAGTAGGTACTTAAGATTATACCTTATCTCAATGCTTAATTACTCAAATATTAGACGGATTTACTAATTTCTAAATCTATATTTGTTATTTACAAATTCTTCCAAAATGGAAATACTGCACAAATAAAATATTCCGTTACTTCTAATAGTATTCATAAAGTAAGGGATGCCCCATGACACATTTGTTTACCACCTTTGCCCTTGAATAGTCTTGTTTTGACAAACACTTTAAAACCACCCCTGATGTGACGCGTGCCCTTTGGAAGGAAACAGAACATCTGAGTATGATTCATAGCGATAGATCGTCAGAGTAATATTATGGTTTTATCTCGTAGACGTTAACAATCAATGTTATCAACGACAAACGGTTATTTGTTCCTGATTAACGTAGGATTATTCATAGGGGTCAAAAACCTCCGATACGGACCTTATCCGAAATAAATATGCTATACAAAAATATTTGCTTTTCAATATTTATAAATGTAAAGAGAGTGCTCATTATTCTTTAAAACCGTTGTTGATTCGTAAATATTTAAATGATAATATTTGAGGCTATTTGTTGTAATATGTGTTAATGTGTTTCTAAATAAATTATTGTGTTGTGTAATTTATGTAAATATCTATATTTATGTACTAAATATTGGCGTATCTATTAAACATTCAACTGAAATTATAACCTAAATCTGTCTAATGCGAATTAGATTTTCATTGTTAATCATGAAGTGGTTTAATACATGCACTATGTAACTACAAGACCTGGGTTCCATTACAAAATGACCTCCATTTTCTGTATAAGAAATCTTTCTTGTTTCTTATTTTGATTAACTTTATTTGACGGATGGTAAACACATAGTTGCATATTTTCTATTTCGGTGTTACTATAAGTCTATAAACTCATTGCACACGTCGTTAAGGAAATCTATCAGCGCACTGTTTTTGGCGCTTTTTATTTTGTAAGAATGGCATGAATGCTTTTAAATCTAACAGATGAATGGCATATAACCAAAAAATTGTAAATTGTCGGTGTTGAAATATTACTAAAAGAATATGCTAGATTTAGACAAAATTTACAACAATTATAGTACAGAAAAAAAATGTTGATTAATCAATATGAAATTTAAGTTGTCGGTATTGTGAGAAGCGCTACCAACACGACTGATAAAAAACACCAACTTATACTTTTGAAAAGTCGCAGTTTTTAAAAATCTAATAGAATTATAAAATTACCTTAAAAGAAAAAAATTGTATAAAGAACATGTCTCATAAGGCCTGTTATCGCACTCGTCCTTTGTAAAACTCGTCGCAGAGCAACTGTCACTATATATTTTAAACTATATTTTAACAGCAACTAAATAACTAAAATGTAATATATAGATTGACTTACAATCAGAATTTAATAATTTTATGACCGGTTTTATAGTGACAAATTAAATTATTTTCAAAGTAAATAAAATTTTAAGAACGAAAATAAATAGGAGTATTTTTTGAGTATTGGGTTTCGTTTGACTTTATTGTCAAAATAATTAATTGACGACATTTCAGACTCAAGTTATGTCTATTCTCAAATGGATTTATAGTTATTTTTATAACAAGTGCCGAAAAAGGTTTGTTACGTGCAAGTGCAGAAAGGTTTGCACGAGCATGTAACCTTTTTCGGCACGTGTTATAAACAACATTTTTCCTACAACTGTGCGATTTAGTAAATCACTAAAATATTATTAAAATTTATAAAATTTATAAAATTTTAATGATATTACATGACAACGATGTTTTACGGCGTTGCTATGGTTTGTTTGTTGATTGCTTGTACATTGTTCTACGTTATTTAAAAAATTTTCACTAACGTCAAAATAATTTCTTCAAAATCATCTTGATTGGAATAGTACAGTGAGTGATTCTTCTTTATCATTAACACCTCCAAAGATAATTGAAGCTCCGGATCATACTATGTTGGATCTATTTTCGACAATGACAATCAACCTGCTGCTGGTACTTCTGAAGCTTCCGAAATTGTTACCAATAATATTTACTGGTAATAATATGAACAGGTACGGAAGAAATCAATGTTTCTTTAGACACAAAAGTTTCCACTTTACATTATGTCAATATAAGCAACTGTAACAACTGTATTAATAATATACACAAACAATAAATATGAAGTATTTCACTTACTCTTTAAATAAAACCATTTATCGATATATTTTACTTTGTTCGGTTCTTTTTAATAATTGTCTACAGATTAGATATACTGCAAATTAAGGTTACGTTTATAAACGTCAAAATATACTACTGCATATTTACTAGCGCTGGTCCACCGTATCTTCTTCCATAAGCGTCTGTGGTCAAAATATGAATTCCGCGCTCGGCGCGAAATTTAAATCGCTGTCAAAACAATATTCTTTTGACAGTTACGTAATGAAGCACTTTCCGCACTAGTGTTTCTTTGCTTTCGGAAACGCACTTGGTCTGCATTCATCTACTTTCCATACGTAACCAAGGCAATTATAGTTACGTAATAACAAAGAAATCGCGCAGTTGTAGGAAAAGTAATTTTACTAATTAAAATATACATAAAAAAAAACAAGACTCATGGCCGTTTGCATCGGTTTCACTCAAATTCTCCCGGGCATACTTAATTCATTTGAATATTTTTCCTGTAAAGTAAACAGGGAAACAATGGCAACGACACATTTATGTCCCATGTTATTCGCCTATGACACAATTTTCGTGAAACAACCTGTATACTTTAGTTTATAATAGCTTGGGGAAGTTGTAATTTGACAACTGGTAACCGTACTTCACACCAAAAAATTAATCATTTATCAAGAATTTCTACGACAGTGTACCAACACCTAGCAATTTTTGTACGATTGTGCGAGAAATGAGTCTTTTGTATTCAGTTTCAGTGCAAAAAGTGATTCTTTGTTACATGGCGTACAATAAAACTTCGCACGTTGCTATTAACAAAGTATAATAAAATAGTTGCTCCGAAACAAACTTAACTGCGTAACCTACAAAATAAATGTTTTTGATATTTGAAATGTAAAAGGTAAAATTAGTTGATTGTAGAAACAATATTGTATGAAAGTCGAGTTAAAATTGTCTATATTGCACTCATGGATTTGTAACATTCATTTACGGCTTGTGCAAGATTTCCACTTGTGCAATAATGTGACATTTTTGACATTATTGGCACAAACTATTTTATACGTTCATAATTGAAAGGAGGCTTTTCTTCAATTATTTCATGTATTGCAAAGGTATAAATTTGTCTTGTAGAATGTAGAAAGTACTTCTCGTACGCTTGTGGAAAATATCATTTTCTGATCAAATCGTAAACTATTATTTTCAAGCGAATTTTAATACAGAAAAGTGTCAAAAATTATTATTTTTTTATTAACCCTGCTTAACCCCTTCCTTACTGAAACTGGGTCAACATTGACCCAAAATATTGTTTTCTTTAGTAACTTGTTATATATTTGTTTTTAGAATTTTTTCCTTTCGAGAATTCTCCTAAATTACTGTATTGAGCCTTAAGCAATAATAACCAAATCTAAAATTAATACAGTTTGAAAATAATTTGCACTTTGTTGCTCTGGGTCAGTCATATTTTAATTTATTTTTTTCCTAACGAACTTATTTTCATACAAATTGAGAGGTGTTCATTCCTGCTCACGACTGGAATTTTGATGTTTTTCATTTCAGTTTACTTTTATACGTGATCATGTAAATTAGTATCAGGGGTTCATGCGAAGTATGGCGTATAATAAAAGGGCTTTATCTGACGAGGAACTTTTTTTATTCTAATGAAAGATTCAGAAGACGAAAATGACACGATTGTGGAAATATTTAGTGATAGGTCTAAGGCAGTAGAAGATATTATAAAGGAAAATGAAATTAATTTCTATAACGACACTACTTTCTCATACATACATATCTTCCCGCTATATCCCAACAAATGGGGTAGAAAGAACCCTAAAATCACTCATAAAACATTACATTCATCAAACAATCAGCTCTCGTCAAACATTATCATCCAAACACACCATCCTCACTTCAACCACATTCATAGATCACTCCATATAAACTCATTCGTTTATTACACTTGACATAATTTATCACACAACAAACCTTCAATCACATCATTTCTATTCACTTACTATTCATCTTCTTTCCTCAACGTACACAACATATGCATAAAACATCTCAAATTACTCACGCTTACTCCTAACAACGAATCTAATAACGAAACTAACAACCAATCTACAAAGATTAGTAAAGATGAAAGCGATAGCCTGCACTTGTATATAAAAGAAAAGTCCACACAATGCAGTAACTGAAAATGAAACAAAAAGATAAGAAAGGGAGGGAGTGTCGCCCAGCGCTTGTTTTTGAAAGTGAATTTCACACAATTGCAGGAAAACAATAACAGTGACGAATGAAGAAAAATCGAAACGTAATATTGGAGTTGCTTGTCGCACATGGAAATATTTAGCTCCTATAAAGGTAAGACAAGGACTTCAGATTTCATTCATAAAGAAAAGAGTTTGACAGAGAAAGAAAAGGTTCCACGTAATGAAGAACAGTATTTTTTATTCATAAGAATATATACCTATATATTTAATAATAATTATATTTCTAAATTCATAAAAAATTATAGTAATACCAAAATTTGTATATTTTATGATATATTGTATGATTAAATAATAAAAATAAATGGGTCAATACTGACCCTATTTTGGTAAACACAGTTTTATAGATATTTCGCACACGCAAAGGTTAATAAGCCTTGTTTAACAAATTAAAAAGCGTGCGAAAACAGCATGAAAACACGTTTGGTTTATAAGTTGCCAAGCAACAATAAAATCAATTTGCTCTTTAAATCGATCCATATTTGTAATAAGAAATTGCAAATCAACGTATTCACATAGTACCATACACAACAAATGCTAACCTATCTTTATGTGAAGGACATTACATCAAATCACACACACACATAAAATAATTAAATGAATCAAAATGAAAATGCTGCTCTCCAATTTTATCTTCCGGATTATGATGCAGATATAATAAAAAATACCGTTTGATATACGTGTGTAAGTACTTTTCAAGTACTACTGCCGTTAAAAGCACTCCGCATCGCGCCGTACTCTTAAACTCGTCATATGTGCTTTAAAGACCTACTTATACACTAGCATCACAATGTAATATTTCAATTGTTTTTAAATGATTGTACACCTAGAGCAAAAAGTGTCTTTACCGCTTTTGCATAATTGTTGCTTTCGGTTCGATCAACAATCTCTATGAGTACGCACGAGCAGCAGTAGACTACTATCTGCTCTTCATAGGAACACATATACCTATCATATAGTTCCTTTTCGTCGAGCTCAAATCTAATATACTATCATGATCAGTGTCATTGGTCGCCGATTGACGATCTTATTTAATCTTAATAATCGACTTGTTTAAGAAATTGCTACATTAAATAGAATTGTATTTAGTTCATAATTGTTAAAATGTATCGACGAGGATGGGATTCGAACCCACGCGTGCAGAGCACATTGGATTAGCAGTCCAACGCCTTAACCACTCGGCCACCTCGTCTTGTACAATATTTTATACACAGAATTTAATTGTAGTTGAATTGCTAATCGCCTAGTTTAACAATCTCCATGCATGAGTAAGAATGTCTATTTCTGATTTAGGTCGACAAACTACTATTTTTACTTTCTTAAAACACAGTATAAGGACGTATTGGAATCATGAAAAAAAATCGTTGACGAGATTTTCACGGAAATACATGTTTTGAGGTCCACTGAATCCGTTTTGATCATTTTCTCAATGATTGTTGTGTGTGTGTGTGGATGGATGGATGGATGTATGTCCGAGTGTGCAATATCTCATGAACAAGATAAGATTTGTTAACGAAACTTGGTAATTATAAGTTTCATGAAAATACGAAGACCTGAGTTGATTTTGAATGAAATTGAAAAACCGGAAGAGGAAGTTTACTGCACACACAAAACAATAAATTCCATTTATTTAAAAAATGAAATCAGTTACGAAAAAAGTTTCAAAAAAAAGATGTTAGCAAAAATATTTGGAACACAAAATGTTATTTGCAATTTTCCTGTATATGCGTTTAATTTTGAGAAAAACTAATTTATATATTTAATAATATATTCCAATAATCATTATAGCAATAGAAACAAAAAACATAAACATGTTTAATATTTATATGTCAAATAATAATTGTCAAACGCAAGGAGCAAGTCATAAGTGTTCAAATTCAGCGTTTTTGATGCTATATCAATTTCATTGATCAAATAGTATGCAATTTTATATTTCTCTTTCTATTAATATAAGTTTTATTTATATAATATGTTGTTAGGAAGTTGATTATCTGTAATAAAAATAAAAAAGAAATCAGTAAAATCCCAAAATTTATTTAAATAACGAAACAATCAAACTAAAAGGATGCAAAATGAATACAGAGAAAAAGAAAATAATATTCTAAACGAAAATTTAAAAAGAAAAAGAGAAGATAATGACTACAAAGAACATGAAAAAAGTTAAAATAAAGTAAATAAAACTGAAAAACTAAATTACATGTTTAATAATATTATATAACATTCATATATTCTAAATATTAAATATGCTGTATATAAGAAAGTCGTGTGGTGCCCACACCAGATTTTTTATATTATTTTCCATTTCAATATTTTCCAAAACAAAACAACTTATTTCATGAGTTGTTGCATTGTCAAGCAATCTGTTGCAATATGTATGCAATATCAAACAAAACTCTTGTTGAAAATCAAAACATATCAAACAATTACTCCGCAACACATTCTACAAGAACACAAGCATCTTCGATTTCCAATCCCTGTTTCCAAGTTTCCATCCCTCGTTGAGACGCTCGTCGCGAGATAACCCGTCCCGGAAGTAATATCCCGTCGGTTCTACAATACTCGCGTCTCTGCGTCTCGTCTCTCGGACGTCGGCGCCGCGGGCGTCGTCGAACCCGGCCGCGCAAGTTTTAATATTTCACTGGAAGCTTTGAGCAAACAACGGCCGAGCTACGGGGAAGGCGAAGGCGGTAGTCGGCTCTTCTGATATTAGAATATTTCAATCTAGATAGATTTCAGTGTTCCGTGGAACGATCACGGATATGGGGGCTGATGAAGGTTCCCAACTGCATGACGACGTCAAATTGAAGGGTGCGCTGGAATCTATGGGAGAGATTGCTCTCTAATATATTTTTTCGAGAGGAACATATATATTTCTTAAAAATTGTACAGCTTTCTCACTCTTACAACCAATGTACAATTTTCCTAAATTCCCGCCTACAATCACATTAACTCATATTTATGCAACTGTTAAAAAAAAATTGCAATTTCCGAACGCGATTCTGTACAATTTCATCATTGTTGAAAACATTATTTTCTCGGATGTTGTTATTGGCAACGTCTGCTAAAACTGATAAAATATCAAATAATTGTTTGAAATAAATATCAAACAAGCTTACTATTCCGTTGGTTATAGAATCATATTTACGAGTATAAGTTTTAAAAAAAAATTAAATTAAAATTTATAATAATATTTTCGTATTTCCTGGAATATATATATTTTTTCTTTTCGCGGATTGTAGTGTCACTTTGAGCCCCGGAACGATTAAATTTCAAATTTAGTCCCACCTCAAAATATCTCACTTTGTTTATGTTGTTTAATAATTTGTATAATACTGTAATTTTAAATTAAATGTTAAATTATTATAAAAATTAATTATTAATTCAAAATGTATGGCTGAAAGTGCGAAAAATTGTATGTATACTACAGGACAAAAGGGCATTTAATCCCTTAGGTGATTATTTCCCTCGAATGCCACTGTTTAGGGTCTATAATATAGCAATTTATTGAACTGTAAATCAAATTGGACTATCAAAGTAGAAAATTATTTTTTTTGCATTTAATTCAATTTATTTTACTTCTTTTGGGGTTCTCTAAGTTCTGGAACAATATGTTCCACTTTTTTGTTGAGAAATTGGACAGTTTGATTATTATAAATAACATTGTTAAGAGACTAGTACCGATTAGAAGGCTAAAAGAAAGCAAATTTTCAATTTTTATAATGTAAGTGAGTCCTTCGAGAGTACAAACTTTTTTTGACTTTTTATCCAATTTATACGTGGCGCCAAAGTTGAGTCCTTAAAAAATCCTTGTCTCATGGCGGACGGTTAATCTCAGGATTGGCAAGTCAGAAACAAAATATTCAAAAAGCATTTTAAAGAGGAAGGTGTCTCACACAATAATTCACTACCGTTAATGAAACTTTTAAATCAATATGTGCAAAATCGACTCTATTTTTATTTTATTCTTTTAGTTTTGGCCAAATTGTGTAGAATAGTTTAATAAACAAAATGCGTCAAAATTTATTAAAATCGGTTCAGTAGATCCGGAGATTAACTGTCCGCCGTTTGAAAAAATGTCATTTCGAGAAAATCGTGTAAAATTTTTTTTTCGCAATATTACACCAGCCAGCGCTTAAAGTTCTTCTATACTAATTTAACTTCCGAATTTCTCAAAAATATTTTAGGAGGTGACTTTAGAAGGTGCAAGGTGTTGAAAAATGTAAAAAACTAAAAATCGATTTTTTTAAAAATTCTAATGTACTAGTCCCTTAAACAAAAGCAACATCAAAGCACACTTTGAGATAATATATCAGCGCTCCATTCAGCTAAATCTTCGATTGTTCGACATGCAATACATAAGAATAAATTTGAAGATACAAAAATCATTTCCAGACCTAAATATACGAATGATCAATGCCAATGTCAGGAATGCTAATGAATTTACAAGAACAAGAACATGTACAACTATGATGGTAGTGAATTGAATAAAACTTGGCTACAGTTGACCACGAAATTATAATTGCATGTTTACTTGTTGCTTCTTACTTAATTACTTGTTTTGGTCACTAAGTTACTTGTTTTAGTTACGTTTTGTTTATTTAATATTTTATTTCCTAGTGATGGTACAGTGTATTAAAATGTCAAATTTTAAATAAATATTCAGAATTTAACAAAAAAATGTTGTAATTTATTTATTATTACTTTATAAATTGTGACAATTTGGGTATGATGTAATCAAAATAATTTACCTTATATATATATATATATATATATATATATATATATATATATATATATATATTATAAAAAGAATAAAATGATAGCTCATTGACAGTTTATAAAAAGTATGGTTAAAAAATAATATTTTTATACGGACAGTTTTTTATAAGAACTAAATGCATAAAAGTAAAATAGAAATAATAACAAATAATTTTAGTGGCATAATTCCGAAATAGTAGTAAAAAATAAATAAATAGATCATCACGCCTTTTACCCATTACTGGATATGGCACTCTGCCGAAGCAGATCTCTGTAAGTGATATATTTACGCGCGTTAAGTGCGGTTACAAGCCGCTAAATCACGACCCCCAAAGATGTTAGTGGTGGGAGAGCCACAGGGGTAATTTTTAATTTGGTGAAAATGTTTGTCGGCTGTGGAGATCGAACCAAGGTTCTTAGGATCCACAGGCCGACTTGATACCACTGAGCCATTACCCCATAAAATAGTAGTAATTATGAAAAATAAAGATTGTTATTATTTATCCATTTGTAACAGATAATGATCGTATTACAGAATAGATTGGGATTGTAACATACACATAGCATAAAACTTGTTGCATAAAATAAAATAGCACGAACTATTGAAAAATTTATTAAAACCATTCTGAAATTAACATTCTTGATCTGGCATACCATCCACATTCATAATTAATTTCATGCAAATGCGTCTCATTCTTCGATTACGCAATAAACCTTCAATCATACTAATGTATTTATTCCACTAGGTTGTCCACGCAATCTGTTACCCTTAATTTTATTAACACACATCTGTTTCACCAATGTTTCATTAGACAATAGATGTAACTACCAATTTTTATTGAGAGTCTTGTTAAGTATCTTATCTCTTTCTCTTACGTTAGTTTACAATCTAAGTCACATTAACAAATTGTAATCCTAATAATCATGCACATCAGTCCCTTTTAGTCTTGTGCAAGATTCTCTATAATAAGTCAGATTCTCAATACTAAGTCAGATTCTCAATTCTTATGGTCAAATTCATAGTCGTGACTCAACCTCATCTCATTCTCACCTCACACTCGAAACTGAAGTAACTAAGGCAACTGACTCAAATTCTGCAAATTTTTGAGTTTGTTGCCTTAGTTACTTCGATTTTGAGTGTGAGGTGAGGATGAGGTGAGAGTGAGTCACGACTATGAATTTGATCCTAAGAATTGAGAACCTGACTTATAATTGAAAATCTGACTTATTATAGAGAATCTTGCACAAGACTAAAAGGGACTGATGTGCATGATTATTAGGATTACAATTTGTTGCCTTAGTTACTTCGATTTTGAGTGTGAGGTGAGGATGAGGTGAGAGTGAGTCACGACTATGAATTTGGACCTGAGTCTTTGTTTATTAAAGTTGTAACATTTAATTTTCAAATTTGTTATTAATGTGACATATATATTTATCTCACTGATTGTTATCTGGAACTTTGGCAATACGGTGATGTTGCTAGCGTACCTACATTCGAATCCGAAGATCCCGAGTTTGAATCCTATTGAAGCTAAAAAAATAATATGTAATCTACCAAACTACAGTTCGATGAATCCAGACCCTGTACTGTAATTGGGATTTAGTTCTTCTTATACAGAGCAACATAAGTAAATAAATAAACAAATGAACTTTATTCGTGGATGGAAATATTGTGCAAATCTAAGATCAGAGCTGGGCAAACTTAAAAAAAGTAGCTAAGCTACAGCTACAGCTATTCTTTAAAAAAGTAGCTGAGCTACAGCTATAAGCTCCATTTTGTAAAATATATAGCTAAGGTACAGCTAAAAGTTTTCATTAGAGTAGCTGTTAAATTTTAAATCTACTTTTTTCAATTATTGTGTATGATTAAATTTGCCATTGTCATATGATCAGTTGATCAGTCTTTTGTTATAATGACTGTTAATAAATATAAAAAATCGCAAATGGACAAATGTACTGTTAGTTTGTTTAGTCAATGTTTAGGTCATCAAATATTTAATACAAAAGTAGGATAGGTTAAGAACAAGTGAAAAATAAAATATGTTAATAGATTTTACACTATATAATAACTTGTTATCCTAGAGTTATAGAAAACAATAAAGAAGGTACAATTCAAATACAAAACAAAAATAAATAGGTATTTCTTAATGAACAGTGGTAGCTTTAAGCTACAAAATTAGCTTTAAGCTACAAAAAGTAGCTTTAAATGTAGCTTCAGTTGTTATAACAATATTTTGAAGCTAATAGAAAAAACATAGCTCGCTACAAGCTGCAGCTATATTTTTTCACATTTAGCTAAGCTACAGCTACAGTTAAGGTAAACGTAGCTAAGCTAGTAGGTAAGCTACAAAAGTAGCTAGCTACTGCCCAGCTCTGTCTAAGATGCAGGAAAATATGTGCGAAATGCTAAAGTTCTTGCAGTGAATGCTTTTTGAATCCACCATTATTCTTAACAATAAAAAATGCATAATTTAACAATATTTGCAATTTGCGTAACATCTAATATACCCACAATTAATGAAAAGATTTTGTAGACTATTTTTTTAAGTTAAAAATGAAATCTATATAATGTAAATAAATAGTTTGCAGGTGTGCCCCAAAGTAATAAAACAATTAATTTATCAATATCAAATGACCGATAAGCGTATTTCAACGATTATTTTTCTTGTCTGTGTGCAATAAAAATGCATAGCTAGCTTTATCTTTAATTTTTTAACCTACGTAAACTATTACTTACACAATTGTTAGTTAATAGTTACTATAGTCTGTTTTTTAACCAGGAGGAGTAAATGCATAAGTCAGATTTACACTATAGAAAGTTACCCAAGAAAATTACAAGATTTTTGTTGGCGCGAAATACAAAAATTTCTTACACATCTACACTGATTAAGTCTCATGGAATTTATTTTAAAATACAAATGACATTATAAACTCTAATTTGTCACTCCGTATATTATTAGTTCTTAAAAGAACTGATTTATTTTAATGTCACAGAAATGCAAAAAACCAACAAGAAAACAGATAACCTCAAAACTTATGACAGCTCTAATAAAATCTATGTACAGTGTAAACTGAACGAAGCATTAGCCAATCAGAAGCGTCAGTTTTAGCGATTAAAATTTAAATTACTCCTTCTGGTTAAAAAACAGAGTATAGTAATTAATGAAAGCAATTCATTTTTCATAATTTGAAATAAATGAAAAAAGATGCTTTCTTTACGTGTTTACGTTTTTTTTTTTGCATATTGATATTATGCTTAATTTTTTTTTGAAGAAAACAGCTATTTTCTCTGATTGGTTAAAATCGCAGGCAAGTTGTCGCACGAAATTTACATGTCATATTTTTCATTTTGTTTCATTTTGTAATTATAAATTGACAGTTTGTTACTGTAAATCTACCTTGAAGTTACTAATTTCTTTAAAAAATTAAATATAGAGTGATTTTAAGAAGATAAAATTAGGAACTAAAAACGGAACAAAAATGGAAACGATGTACTTTTGGTCCACTGAATCCGTTTTGATCATTTTCTCAATGATGTCTGTGTGTGTGTGTGTGTGTGTGTGTATGTGGATGGATGGATGGATGTGTGCCCGAGTGTGCAATATCGCATGAGCGAGATAAGATTTGTTAACGAAACTTGATAATTTTAAGTTTTATGAAAATACGAAGAGCTGAGTTGATTTTGAATGAAATTGAAAAACCGGAAGAGCAAGTTTACTGGACACACAAAACAATAAATTCCATTTATTTCTAAAATGGAATCAGTTACGAAAAAAAGTTTCAAATAAAAGATGTTAGCAAACATATTTGGAACATAAAATGTTATTTGCAATTTTCCTGTATATAAAAAAATATTTATGCATTCTACTATATCGGTAAATGATGTGCGGTTACCGTCTGTAACAATGTGCACCCCAAATATATTAGAGAAAGTAAAGTTACAGGAATTTCGTATAGAAATTTCAACTGGGCCTTTCAATAGAATTGAAAACAATGTATTCAGTTTGAATAAAATTCTTACCCATAATGAAACAAAAATCTTCGGAAAATGTAAACAAAACGAAACTCCCAACTCCCAATAGAATATATCAACTCAGCCATGAACGCAGGGTAGAAAACAATACTTATTTAATACCAGCTCGGCAACATTCACACATGACGTCTGTCGGCGCTAAAACCCGTCCTAAACCTCGTCTAAACCTCCCTTAACCTCCCTAACCGAGCGTTTAATATTCCATAAGACCGGGGGCGAAGCACCGCAGCCCTACAAGGGTGGCTCAATCAGAGCTAAGCCGACAATTGTGTGTTCATTACATTGCTGAAGGCGAAAATCTGGCCAATACAAATTATATACATCAGTATTCTTTATCCGATGCTGTTTGGAGCCACCCCGCGTGAAATCGCCCCCGAGGGGAACTTGAAGGCTACGGGGGTGGAAGTGAAAGTGCATGTGTGGGTGTTTATTGCCTTGTTGTTGTGCTAAGCGGGGGTGCAGGTTTTATTGCATAGGATTTTTGACGATGAATGAATTGTCGAATATTAGGAAGAAAGGGCGGTTGGGTCAAAATAATAAATAATCAATCTTTTGTGTTGTTAAATTTGGTTAGTTTGAAACAAATTTGTAATAGGGGATGTTTACTAAGAAAATAGTTTATATGCATTTGCATATTTATTATGTTTTATAGCATATTGGTACAAATATGCGCGTTTCATATAAAAATTGAATGAATTTAAATTTAGCATATTTTGCATATATCAAACATTTTAGTATATTGATCAATTTCCTTATATATACAGGGTGGTGAACGCAACTCTCGAACATAGGGATTTAACATGTAAAATCACAATTTTCTAATTTCCTGCTTCCCTAATTATTCGAATAAAAGTTTTAGGGCATAAAATTCTGCATCTAAGCCAATAAACAAAATTAATTTAGCCTCAAAACTATCGATAGCCATGAAACAAAATTAAACAAATGTTTGACGTATAATCTGTCAAAATAATTTCTTTATTTATTATGTCATTTATTTTGACAGACAAAACGACAAACATTTGTTTAATTTTGTTTTAGTTCCATGGCTATCAAACTTTTCCGGCTAATGTCGTTATTTTCAGATCTAATTTGTGCCGTTACGAAGAATGCAAAATTAATTTTGTTTATTGTACTAGCTGCAAAATTTTATTCCCTTTTATTTGAAGCTTTTTTGTATAAAATTATTAGGGAAGCAGGAAATTACTAAATTGTGATTTTACATGTTAAATCCCTATGTTCGAGAGTTGCGTTCACCACCCTGTATATATATAATAATCATATACAAAGTGCATGGTAACTAATTTTTATTAATATATTGACACGAAAAATGGTTGCTTCAATAATAAACAATTTTGTCAATTTCGGAAAAATTAATTTTTTTCAAACATAAAAAATGACATTTCAGAAATCCATAAAATAGTTAAAGTTTGACTTTTTTGGCTACTACTTTTTCTCACCTTCGTTCAAATCAAGAAGTTCCATTGGTTCATCAGCGGAAGAAAAAGTTTTTTGTACCGCTCACGAAGCGAAAGTTACTTTTTGTACCTCATATGTAGTTGTTGGCTTTTGTTGCTCTTAGGAAATCTGCACTCGTCTTCGACTCCTGCATATTTCCATAGCAACAGAATCGTGTGCTCAAGAAAATATGGGTAATATTCAATGCAATAGTTATATTATAAGTGAAAATTATAATTAAAAAACGTACATTTAATACTTTTTTCCATAAATTTGAAAACATTCTGTTTATGAACTACCACACTACCATATACTTCTATTGATATTATTTTACATGATACTTATTATGTTGTTGCTCATTTTCATTATGTATTATCTATAGGAACAATATTTGCTATTATAGCAGGATTTATTCAATGATTTCCTTTATTTACAGGATTAAGATTAAACCTTTTAAAAATTCAATTTATTGTTATATTTGTTGGAGTAAATTTAACTTTTTTTCCTCAACATTTTTTAGGATTAAGAGGCATACCTGCGACTCAGTGAGTTCAGATCCTGTACGATAATTGGGATTGTGATTGTGATAAATCCGTTTATAGATCCGTAAATCAGTGAATAATGAACAAAATCACATTAATATATGTTGATAAATAGAAAATGTTTCATAAAGTTTTGTTTCATTGCGATTTTATACAGAATTCCACCATATGTCCTGTAATCAGAAGCGGATTTAAAATATTTCGGGCCCTAGGCAAAATATTTATTTCGGGCCCTTTAGGACATAAAATTCTGCATCTAATCCAATAAACAAAAATAATTTTACATGCTTCGTAACAGCACAAATTAGATCTGCAAATAACGAAATTATCGATAGCCATGATATTGAAACAAAATTAACAAATGTTTCACGTTTTATGTGTCAAAATAAATGACATAATAAATAAAGAAATTATTTTGACAGATTAAACGTCAAACATTTGTTTAATTTTGTTTCAATTCCAGGACTGATAGTTTTGAGGCTATTTTTGTTTTTTTCAGATCTAATTTGTGCAGTTACGAAGCATGCAAAATTAATTTTGTTTATTGAATTAAATGCAGAATTTTGTCCTAAAACTTTTATTTCAAGTTGTCTTGCTTCACATAATTAGGGAAGCAGGAAATTATAAAATTATGATTTTACATGTTAAATACACAAGTTCGAGAGTCGCGGTCACCATCCTACATATATATTTCTATTATTTAAACTAAAAGCTTGAATCCGGGTCCTAAAATTTTTGGGCCCTAGGCTATTGCCTCTTTAGCCTAGGCCAAAGTCCGCCTGTTGTCCTGTTGTATAAAGTAGCATAAAAAATATATAAAATCATCTTGTTTTTAAATTTGAAATAACCAATGTTTTCTCCGACATAAATGACAACTGGGTCAAAATTGACTTATTTTATTTTAAGCATTAAAAAATTCAATGAAGAATTATATTGATAATTTAATGTTTAAAAATATTTAATTAAATGTATTAGTAATAAATTCATTACTTGAAATAAACAAAACTGGATAAATTTAATAAGAGAATTATTATGTATAGAAATTTATATCTACAAAGAAACATATTCCACAAAAAACTATCCACGAATTTATTTGTGTTACGACAGTTATTGTAAATCACAGTTTTTTAATTACTGAGTGTCCTTGGCACACAAAATATTTACACTTGTCTCATCTTGTCAATATTTTGCAAGTTACAATATATTTTTTAATGTCAAATTTATTAACACAATCGAAATAGAAAAAAATAAGTGTTATAAAGCCTGTGAAAAAAAATATTCGAACAAAAATAATAACAATTTCCAGACTTATCCAAATAAACCCTATTAGAAAGTAAAATTGTCTTCATTCATTTAGAGAAGAAAAATGTTACTTTCTATTTAGGGATGGTAAGTAAACCCACATCCTTAGCAAATGGATATAATTTGACATTAGTGACATGCCGGTGACATCTGTTAAGAAAATAATAAATCGTATCTAAATTTTTAATTTATTTCTGAAAAATATATTTCTCATAGAGTAGTAGGGGTGCAAGTTGATTTATTTTCTTACCGGTACGCTACTTTTAAAGTGATAGGGTGGAGGGAGCGATTCTATGATAAAAAAAATGGTTTCATATGTTTTATACAGAGTGATCAAAAGGAATTGTTATAGTTGGCAATACAATTCCAGAGATCTTTTTATTCCACAGTTGGCACAACGTCAGGTAAAGGCGGAAATGCTATTTAACATTTCTAATAAATACTAATAAGTTATGTTAGGAGTCTGACAGCTAATAGGATTTTGACTTTTTAAGTAATAGAAATACTTTAGAAATAAATGTAATAATAAATGTACTCAAATTTAAATTTTAAATGTCTCTGTCAACAACAGGAAATGAATTTATGTATCAGGCTTACCAATTTCAAGTAGTTTTTTTTTTATTGCCAACTGTAACAATTCCTTTTGATCACTCTGTATGTAGAGTTGGTCAAAGTAATTTACAACCCTAAGAGGAGTCTCTTCGGAGGTCGTTACTATCGTCAGTTCGTTCAGTGTCAAAAGTTGGTTTTACAAAACACTCGGATTATTTGAATGTATATAATAATAAGACGTAATGTGTAATTTTTTCGTTTTATAAAAATAGCATGTCAAATAATAATTATGTTGGATTCATAATAAATAAATATACCATTAAAAAATTTACATAAATGCTCATATTGTACACATAAGTTGTGGCCCACAAATTATAATTATGTAATATTAAATACAGCATTATTAATTATAAGTATAATTGAAAATAAACTTATTTGTAAAATTTTCTTTCTCTAACCGGTACGGTGTACCGGACCGTACCGGCCTACTTTCACCACTGTAGAGTAGTAAAAAAATTATATGTAAACCTCGAAACGAAAATGTCCTACTTGAATTCTCCTCTCAAGTATGCCTTCGGCTCAGGAATTGAAATAAGATGCATTTTCTGGAAGAAATGTCTTACTTTCTTCTCTTCTTAAAGAAATAACTATTATCTTCAGCATTTTAAATAGATTTTCGGTAAATTTTAACAAAATGTCATTTACGAAATATATTTTTTTTCCCAAATTAAAATTTTTATTTTACGTATAAAATTTACGGAAATTACAGAAAAATCTAATTAAAATATTAATTTAAAAATTGCCTGACACACAAATTGAAAGCAATAGTTGTCAAAGAAAGTATATTTCATGTTTAAAATATGTCATAAAAACGAAATATAAAGTCTGTTTGTAAATGAAGAGAAAATAAAAACTGCATATTTAAATAAAGCACACGGTGCGATGCGTACGCAAATAAAATTTAATAATGATTGGCGTATCTGATTTAAAATCATTGAGCGTCGAGCGAAGAATATTTAATTCGTGAAAATTTAATGTGTAATTTACATTTTTATATTTTGTTTAACAGGTACATAAAATTTATTTACTTTCCGCGAAAAAAAAACATATTTACTCACACGTATTAATTACCAACTGTTTTAAATTATCAATAAACAGGAAAGTTAAATATATGTGATTACACAACTGACTGTAATGATATTTGTGTAAAAAATTTATTTGCTGTATTTTTTAATCGTGTTACATTTTTATAATTGGTATTTACAATTTAATCAACTTAATGAATTGATTGCTATATTGCTCACAATCAACACGTTTTCCGCTTTTCACTTCAGTTTACTTCTCTTTCAATTACAATAATTCATTTCTGCTATGAGATCTTTAGATAATAACTTTATTTTAAAATAATTTAACCATGAATTGCTACACATGTAGATATGTAAAGGGTTTCATTTTTAATTAAAACTGGTCACAGGCGTCTAATACGACAAATATATTTCATGTTAAGTACTTGCTTAATTTAATGGATGGTAAGAATTTTATAATTTATATTAATCTTCTCGTTTTAGTACTTATACTTAGATTTTGGGTGGAAGTCCAAATAAATAGAAGACATCTTAGGATGACAATGTTTAACGAGGATGGATTATTTAATGAATTTGATGAATGAATGTTTTATGAATGCTTCGAGGGTTCGTGCTACCCCATTTTATGGGATATGGGATGTATGTATATATGTACATATCTAAGAATAATGTTTTAACATAGGTAATCATTTTCTTTTTTTCAATTTTATTTTTCGCTTGAACACTTTTATTGCTATGATACGAAGTTTATAACAACTCCATAACGAACGGGGCATTATATGCGGGTATTATAATTTATAATGCCCGCTCACAACACACTCTTATACGAATTATTATAATCATAATTATTATAAAATATAACTAATTCTACCTATTCTACTGAAAAATAAAATACTCGTAAAATCTTGAATGTTTCAGGAACGTTACTAGATGATAATGCCCTCGGACTGGTGACCATCGTCTTCTGTGCAATATATAACAAGTGGTATGATAATTGCTGATAATAGACGTATTCCATTTGCCATATGGATCATATATAACTTACGTTTACTGAACCAGATCACTTATTTATTTCACTGGATTACTTAGCTGGTTTTATTTCCAGTACTAGAAATTACAGATTATAATTTACTTTGATGTAATTCATCCCAATAAGTGCATGTGTTTGTTGAATTCAGTTCATTTAGTAATGTGTTGAAATTATCTAAAATGATTTAAGTGAATTAAGTGCCAAATGGCGCGGTGGTCGAGCGTATTAATGCACATCTCTTAACGTACTGTGACGTCACCCGAACCAAGGTTCGTCAGTTCGAATCCGCCTGTCGACAAAGTATGATTTGTCGTTAAATAAAAAATACAGTTACTTGTATTAATCATACTCGGGCGCTATAAGCTAGTCACTTATCCATATGCCTTAAAAAGTAACATCGACTACGGAGACCGGCAGTATGGCAGCGTGAAAAATAGCGGCTCGGTGTGCCCGGTAGGCCCAGGCCCGATTCGGGCTGTAGCGCCATTGAAGAATAAGAAGTGCCAAATGGAATACAGCTAATATTTCGATATTAATTATGAGTTGTTATCGAAATGTAAATACAGTGAGTACGCAGCATCAACTGTATTTCCTATTTCCGTAACAACAAATTTAAATTCATATCAAAATATTATCTGACAATTATCAGTTATATTTTGCATGAGAATTTAACAAGCAAAAATTTCTTCTGTAGAAGCAGTTGCCCGTTGAGAATTTGCCATTTCGATATATTTTTTCAATAGGGACTTACACAATTCAAATTTTTCGATTGCCATCTAGTGAGTAAAATAGAATTTAATAATTTGTTATGTAGCGAACATAATATAGCTTTACAGTTTGACGTTTATCACGTGATCCAAACGATAACAAATGTTGAGATCTGCGGGGAGAAGTGCTGAACAACAAATTTGTTGTTTCACACAAAATTGTGTGGAGGAGGGGCGGGGGGGTATTCTTCGCGTTTGCTGCGTGTGACGTCAAAATTATAAGTCCCTATTGACGTTTATGAAAATACAGTGAAAAATTGTCACTTATTAATTTCGCTACTGAAAAATTATCAAAATTGCTTTCAATTCATTGGTTCATTTTCAAACAAATTTGTGATTCTATTGATTCCCACATAGAAGTGGTGAATTTTCCTTACTTTAAAGATTACCAGATTTGGAATATCACAAATTATAATGGTTATTTGTACAATTAGTAATGAAAGCAATACATTTTTGATTAATTGAAAGTTTGTCGCATTTGGGCATCAATCAAATGAGAGAAAAAAATATGGTTTTATTACGAGTGGTGCACGTAATTTTACTGCATACTGATATTAGATTGATTTTACGGACATTAACTTGTAGTTAAATTTTAAATAAAATAAATAAAAATAGTGGCAAATGTTAAATTAAATCAACGGAAATATACGAGTAATACTCGTATTTACACTTTTCATGCTTTTAAAAATATATTTCTACACAATTTTCTATTAAAAAGAGACGATTTATATGATAAATATAAAAACACCGCCTACTATAAGCAAAGTTATGGTGACAACTACATTATGATAATAAAACCTATTCCTGAAGTTTATAAATAATTAATCAAATTAGCAATTCAATTAAGGATAAATTCTGATTAAGGCGTTGAACTGCTAATCCAATGTGCTCTGCACGCGTGGGTTCGAATCCCATCCTCGCCGAAGCATTTTATCAGTAATAAACTAATTGAAATTCTAATAAAAACAGCATTTTTATAAATATACAAAGATGCCAGTAATAGAAGACGAGGTGGCCGAGTGGTTAAGGCGTTGGACTGCTAATCCAATGTGCTCTGCACGCGTGGGTTCGAATCCCATTCTCGTCGATGCATTTTATCAGTAATAAACTAATTTAAATTCAAATAAAAACAGCATTTTTATAAATATACAAAGATGCCAATAATAGAAGACGAGGTGGCCGAGTGGTTAAGGCGTTGTACTGCTAATCCAATGTGCTCTGCACGCGTGGGTTCGAATCCTATCCTCGCCGAAGCATTTGATCAGTAATGAACTAAATGAAATTCTAATAAAAACAGCATTTTTATAAATATACAAAGATGCCAATAATAGAAGACGGGGTGGCCGAGTGGTTAAGGCGTTATATTGCTAATCCAATGTGCTCTGCATGCGTGGGTTCGAATCCCATCCTCGCCGAAGCATTTTATCAGTAATAAACTAATTGAAATTCTAATAAAAACAGCATTTTTATAAATATACAAAGATGCCAATAATAGAAGACGAGGTGGCCGAGTGGTTAAGGCGTTAGACTGCTAATCCAATGTGCTCTGCATGCGTGGGTTCGAATCCCATCCTCGCCGAAGCATTTTATCAGTAATAAACTAATTGAAATTCTAATAAAAACAGCATTTTTATAAATATACAAAGATGCCAATAATAGAAGACGAGGTGGCCGAGTGGTTAAGGCGTTGGACTGCTAATCCAATGTGCTCTGCACGCGTGGGTTCGAATCCCATTCTCGTCGATGCATTTTATCAGTAATGAACTAAATGAAATTCTAATAAAAACAACATTTTCATAAATATCCCGGGATGCCAATAATAGAAGATGAGGTGGCCGAGTGGTTAAGGCGTTGGACTGCTAATTCAATGTGCTCTGCACGCGTGGGTTCGAATCCCATCTTCGTCGATTCATTTTATCAGTAATGAACTAATTGAAATTCTAAGAGAAACAGTATTTTTATAAATATACAAAGATATCCAGGGATGCCAATAATAGAAGACGAGGTGGCCGAGTGGTTAAGGCGTTGGACTGCTAATCCAATGTGCTCTGCACGCGTGGGTTCGAATCCCATCCTCGTCGATGCATTTTATCAGTAATGAACTAATTGAAATTCTAATAAAAACAGCATTTTTATAAATATACAAAGATGCCAATAATAGAAGACGAGGTGGCCGAGTGGTTAAGGCGTTGGACTGCTAATCCAATGTGCTCTGCACGCGTGGGTTCGAATCCCATCCTCGTCGATGCATTTTATCAGTAATGAACTAATTGAAATTCTAATAAAAACAGCATTTTTATAAATATACAAAGATGCCAATAATAGAAGACGAGGTGGCCGAGTGGTTAAGGTGTTGGACTGCTAATCCAATGTGCTCTGCACGCGTGGGTTCGAATCCCATCCTCGTCGATGCATTTTATCAGTAATGAACTAATTGAAATTCTAATAAAAACAGCATTTTTATAAATATACAAAGATGCCAATAATAGAAGACGAGGTGGCCGAGTGGTTAAGGTGTTGGACTGCTAATCCAATGTGCTCTGCACGCGTGGGTTCGAATCCCATCCTCGTCGATGCATTTTATCAGTAATGAACTAATTGAAATTCTAATAAAAACAGCATTTTTATAAATATACAAAGATGCCAATAATAGAAGACGAGGTGGCCGAGTGGTTAAGGCGTTGTACTGCTAATCCAATGTGCTCTGCACGCGTGGGTTCGAATCCTATCCTCGCCGAAGCATTTGATCAGTAATGAACTAAATGAAATTCTAATAAAAACAGCATTTTTATAAATATACAAAGATGCCAATAATAGAAGACGGGGTGGCCGAGTGGTTAAGGCGTTATATTGCTAATCCAATGTGCTCTGCATGCGTGGGTTCGAATCCCATCCTCGCCGAAGCATTTTATCAGTAATAAACTAATTGAAATTCTAATAAAAACAGCATTTTTATAAATATACAAATATGCCAATAATAGAAGACGAGGTGGCCGAGTGGTTAAGGCGTTAGACTGCTAATCCAATGTGCTCTGCATGCGTGGGTTCGAATCCCATCCTCGCCGAAGCATTTTATCAGTAATAAACTAATTGAAATTCTAATAAAAACAGCATTTTTATAAATATACAAAGATGCCAATAATAGAAGACGAGGTGGCCGAGTGGTTAAGGCGTTGGACTGCTAATCCAATGTGCTCTGCACGCGTGGGTTCGAATCCCATTCTCGTCGATGCATTTTATCAGTAATGAACTAAATGAAATTCTAATAAAAACAACATTTTCATAAATATCCCGGGATGCCAATAATAGAAGATGAGGTGGCCGAGTGGTTAAGGCGTTGGACTGCTAATTCAATGTGCTCTGCACGCGTGGGTTCGAATCCCATCCTCGTCGATGCATTTTATCAGTAATGAACTAATTGAAATTCTAATAAAAACAGCATTTTTATAAATATACAAAGATGCCAATAATAGAAGACGAGGTGGCCGAGTGGTTAAGGCGTTGGACTGCTAATCCAATGTGCTCTGCACGCGTGGGTTCGAATCCCATCCTCGTCGATGCATTTTATCAGTAATGAACTAATTGAAATTCTAATAAAAACAGCATTTTTATAAATATACAAAGATGCCAATAATAGAAGACGAGGTGGCCGAGTGGTTAAGGTCTTGGACTGCTAATCCAATGTGCTCTGCACGCGTGGGTTCGAATCCCATCCTCGTCGATGCATTTTATCAGTAATGAACTAATTGAAATTCTAATAAAAACAGCATTTTTATAAATATACAAAGATGCCAATAATAGAAGACGAGGTGGCCGAGTGGTTAAGGTGTTGGACTGCTAATCCAATGTGCTCTGCACGCGTGGGTTCGAATCCCATCCTCGTCGAAGCATTTTATCAGTAATGAACTAAATGAAATTCTAATAAAAACAGCATTTTTATAAATATACAAAGATGCCAATAATATAAGACGAGGTGGCCGAGTGGTTAAGGCGTTGGACTGCTAATCCAATGTGCTCTGCACGCGTGGGTTCGAATCCCATCCTCGTCGAAACATTTTAACAATTACAAACTAAATAAAATTGTATTTAATAAAGCAGTAGGTATCTTATTAAACAAGTTGAATACTAAGATAAAATTAGATGATCAGGAAGTTAATCTAATTACTATGGTAGGAAAATATTGGATTTAATTCTTTTCGATAAAAAAAATTCTGTGGAAATAAAAAATCGTTAAATAATTATTTACGCTACATTCTATACTTACCGGCCCAGTTGACTGTGTCATTTCAAGAAAAAATAACAAAATAAATTCTTAGTATTTTTAATAAAACCAATAGCGCAAAAATTGTGTACAATACTCGATCGTTAAGTGCTTTAAAGCAAGACTCTTGTCTTGTTTTCCTAGAATTGTTATGACGTTATGAGGCACTTACCGATCTTGTATTGTATACACAGGTAGGAGAATATAGAATGAAGAAACTGATGAATAAAAGAATAGAAGAAGAAATATAATATCATAATTTCCATTTTTTTAGTTATTGAAATTATTACTTATTTTTTTTAATGGAAAAACAACATTACATACACTTTAACGGTAATGTATATACTGGAGTAACTATTATTGCCCATGTATCTATAAAAATATCATACTACGAGGGCATCGTGAAAAGTCTCTGAAAAATAAAACAGATAGCGCTAGAATCGCAAATCTCATGTGACATTTGTGATGTACCATCTTTAACTAGAACGCATTCAAATTTTCAGACTGATATATCATTCAGTTTTGTTTTGACACCCATTGAAAACAAGCAACCTTGAATATTTTTGAAAACATGGAAAAAAGTTAATTTCGCGTCTTGATTAAACATTATTTCTTGCGTGGAAAAAACATTACGCAAACCAAAGCATCGCTTGTTAAACATTATGGGGACTCCTCACCATCGATTGGAACGATTCACAAGTGGTTTACTGATTTTCGTTGTGGTAGTATGACCACAAAGGACGCCGAACGTTCTGGACGTCCAATTGAGGTTACAACGCCAGAAATCGTCGATAAAATCCATGGCATGATATTGGACGATCGGCGAGTTAAAGTGCACGAGTGTGCTGAGGCTATGAACATCTCAACCAAACAAGCGCGACCGTGAGATAAGTTCAAAGGAGTGTTTGGCGATGTTCAAGTGCAATAAGAAGGACTTTTTGCGCCAGATTTGGTCCCCTGCGATTTTTTACTGTTTCTAAACTTGAAGAAATGACTCGACGGAAAGAGATTTGGCTCCAATGATGAGATCATCGCTGAAACAAACGCCTATTTTGAAGGATTGCCAAAATCGTATTATTTGGAAGAGATCGAAAAATTAGAAAAACGTTGGACGAAGTGTATCGATCTACAAGGTGATTATGTTGAGAAATAAAATAGTTTTGACCAAATAAATCATTTATTGTTTCATTTTTCAGGGACTTTTCACCCTGCCCTCGTAAACTGTCAAGCGTAATTTTTCTTTTCGGATTAGCATATTTCTCGGTTTATGTCGTTTAACTGGAAAATTAATTATTTAAAAATTATGTGTTTTTTTTAAACACTGCCACATGGTAAATATGCATGTTACGAATATTTTACATACAATAACAGATATTGTATAGATGTTAACAAAACATTATTGTTGAACGATAGTAATATATTTCTTATCTTTTGATTCGTTTTCTGTTCTTACTATAAAGTGTCTAACTTCTTTTGTGTAGAATTTCCTTTCAAACAAGCATAGACGATGCTCCTTTCCCTTCTTATCTTTTTCGATTTGTTGTTAAAAGTATGGCTGTAAGTGAATTAAGATGGCTTGAGCATGTGTAGAGTATGTTTAATGAAAGTTTAATAAAACAGGCGTGTAGGAGCGAATGGATTGATGTAATTGAAGGATTGTTGCGTGATGAAATATTCCGAATATGGTGAATGAGCTTCTATGGAGGGAACGTGAATATGGTTGAAGCAAAGATGGTGTGCTAGGATGAGAATGTTAGACGAAGACTGAGTCTTTGATAAATCTGATGAGTGGATGTTCCGTGGATGTTTCAGAGGTTCGTACTAGCCCATTTGATGGGATATAGCGTGTTGTTAAGTATGCATGTATATCATCAACAACATGAATGTGCTTGACGCAAGTCCTAAATGCCTTTTCCAACTTTGTCTACTCATAGTCAGCCTCTTCATTTTAACATAATTTCTTCCTTCTTTCAGGTCGTCTACCATCTTCCTCCACCTGCCTATTTTATCATCTCCTACTGACCCTTCTATTACGCCCTTCGTTAGAGAGTCTCTCCTCAACGCATGACCCAACCACATTCTCCTCCTTTCAAAATAGTCTCATACAGTGTCATTTCTACCCTACTCTTTCCAAAATTCCTTCGTTGCTTATTCTCAAGTATGTCCATTCAATCCAATATACATAAGAGAATATCTAAAAAGAAACAAAAATAAACTATATTCTAGGACATACTATATTACTTACATAATAGTTATTTATGTACCAAGGGTGAAAACAGGCGTTTCTGGCCCGTGGCATGATTATTATTATTTGTAGTAAATAAAATACTGATTCAAATAGTTATTTATGTATCAATGGTGAAAACAGGCATTTCTGACCCACTTTGCGCCTCGTACTAATAACATGCTCAGAGTCAGAAATGTTAATTTCACTCGTGGTACATACAATAACATTTAATTATTTTTTCAAAAGATTAAAAATATGTAGGTTATATGTCAAAATGACATTTGGCAGAATCAAGTATTCACAAGAAGCAAAAGTTATCATTTTATTTATGTACTAGCTATTACCCGCGACTTCGTTCGCGTGGTCTACAATTTAATGCGAGTATCCCGCATGCGTTTCATTGCAACTCAAAGAAAGTGTTTGTGTTCAGCTGTCCATGTGAGAGGCATGGATTATCCAAGTTTAGTCCACACACTTGTAGCGACTGTTCCAGTGCTTTGTTGACGGTCATTGCAAATGCGAGTCGTACCGGAAACTGCAAACGTCTGAATTCGAATGGCATAGGACTGAAGCTTTGTTATACCTATATGTTAAGATTAGTTTTCGTCTGTACCTATACCAAATTTAAATCGAATCAGTGCAGTACTTTTTAAGATAGCTAGCGGCCATTTTGTTTCAAGACGGCGGATTGAAGCTTTATTATACCTATATGTTAAGATTGGTTCCCGTCTATGCTTACACCAAATTTGAATCGAATCAGTATAGTACTTTTCAGGATAGCTAGTGGCCCATTTTGTTTTAAGATGGCGGACTGAAGTTTTATTATACCTATATATTAAGATTGGTTCCTGTCTATGTCTGTACAAAATAAGAATCGAATCAGTACAGTACTTTTCAGGATAGCTAGCAGCCATTTTGTTTTAAGATGGCGGACTGAAGGTATATTATACCTATATATTAAGATTGGTTCCCGTCTATGTCCGTACAAAATAAGAATCGAATCAGTGCAGTACTTTTCAAGATAGCTAGCGGCCATTTTATTTAAAGATGGCGAAATTAAGCTTTATTATACCAATATGTTAAGATTGGTTTCGTTCTATGTCTATACCAAATTTGAATCGAATCAGTGCAGTACTTTTCAGGATAGCTAGCGGCCATTTTGTTTCAAGATGGCGGCCTGAAGCTTTATTATACCAATATGTTAAGATTGGTTCCCGTCTATGTCTATACCAAATTTGAATTCAATCAGTGCAGTAGTTTTCAGAATAGCTAGCGGCCATTTTGTTTCAAGATGGTAGACTGAAGCTTTATTATACCAATATGTTACGATTGGTTCCCGTCTATGTTTATACCAAATTTGAATCCAATCAGTGCCGTAGTTTTCAGAATAGCTAGCTGCCATTTTGTTTCAAGATGGTAGACTGAAGCTTTATTATACCAATATGTTAAGATTGGTTCCCGTCTATGTCTATACCAAATTTGAATCCAATCAGTGCAGTAGTTTTCAGAATAGCTAGCGGCCATTTTGTTTCAAGATTGTAGACTGAAGCTTTATTATACCAATATGTTAAGATTGGTTCCCGTCTATGTCTATACCAAATTTGAATCCAATCAGTGCAGTAGTTTTCAAAATAGCTAGCGGCCATTTTGTTTCAAGATGGTAGACTGAAGTTTTATTATACCAATATGTTAAGATTGGTTCCCGTCTATGTCTATACCAAATTTGAATCCAATTAGTGCAGTAGTTTTCAGAATAGCTAGCGGCCATTTTGTTTCAAGATGGTAGAGTGAAGCTTTATTATACCTATATGTTAAGATTGGTTCCCGTCTATGTCTATACCAAATTTGAATCCAATCAGTGCAGTAGTTTTCAGAATAGCTGGCGGCCATTTTGTTTCAAGATGGCGGACTGAAGTTTTATTAGACCTATATGTTAAGATTTGTTCCCGTCTATGTCTATACCAAATTTGAATCCAATCAGTGCAGTAGTTTTCAGAATAGCTAGCGGCCATTTTGTTTCAAGATGGCGGACTGAAGTTTTATTAGACCTATATGTTAAGATTTGTTCCCGTCTATGTCTATACCAAATTTGAATCCAATCAGTGCAGTAGTTTTCAGAATAGCTAGCGGCCATTTTGTTTCAAGATGGCGGATTGAATATTTATTATGCCTATATGTTAAAGTTGATTCCCGTCTATGTCTATACCAAATTTGAATCGAATCAGTGTAGTACTTTTCAAGATAGCTAGCGGCCATTTTGTTTCAAGATGGCGGATTGGACTTGTGCTAAGTCAGAAACCTTCTCGGGGGTGCACACAACAACTTAGCAAAGTTTCATCGCAATCGGATGAATGATATAGGAACGCATAAGGGACAAACAAACAAACAGACAAACAAACATAAATTTTTATATATATAGATCCATCGGCCAAAAAGAAGTGTTTAAGTGTTTAAGGGCCAGTTTTTCTATCACCGATTAATGTTAATCATGATTAAATAATAATGGTAACTATGGTTTCCATTTTATTTATTCATGATTAACACTAAACGAGAGTAAACCGGCGATTGAAAAACTGGCCCTAAGTATTTTTTAGGCTAAAACACTTACTTTTCGGCCCGGTTGTGCATAAATATGTTTATAAATGAATGATTTTCGAATAAAACGATATTTCTGCTAAATTTCAATGCTGGGTTTTTTAAACAAAATCTTTAACAATAACTAGATTGACAAGAATACTTTGTTGAACAATTAGGAGTAGGAAGGATAAACAATTAAAATTACTCCTCTGGTTTGACTCTGGTGTCTTTTTTTTATGTTGTATTTATTACGTTTAATTAATCTTTATTTTTTTACTGTTTTTTCCATGTGGAATTATTTTTAAATTATTGTAAATTGTTATAATAATTCTTATTATTGTTGACTTGAAAATGGGACCAACCCTTAGTCCCGAAACGTCGTCTGTCTTAATAAATTTGTAAATTTAAAATTACAAAAAAAGCCAAACACAGAAGAGTAATTTTAATTGTTTATCCTTCCTACTCCTAATTGTTCAATTAAAACTCAACGGCTTAATAAAATTGAATCTCCATTGTGTGATTCTACAAATTAAGAATACTTTGTCACTGTTGATCAACTTCACATATTTATAACATTTGTCTGGTTACCAAAAAAAAGAATGGAGTAGGTTGCACAGTGGTATCGTGTCGGCCTATGGATCCTGAGAACCCTGGTTCGATTCCCACTGCCGACAAACATTTTCACCCCATTAATATACTCCAGTGATCCACTAACATCTTTGGGGGGCGTGATTTTACGGCTGGTAACCGCACTTCACGCGCATAAATATATCATTTACCGAGATCTGCTTCGGCAGAGTGCCACGCCCAGTAATGGGTAGAAGGCGTGTAGATACATTAATTTTTATTTTTCTATTTCGGTGTTCTTATATTTCTATAAACGCACTGAAAACACGTCGTTATGGTGGTTCTATCATGACAATCTCATACAAAAGTATACGTGACCTAAAAAGTTTACAAAAATAATTATTACATTTTTGTATGGTATAGGTTATTAACAGAATTAATATTTCGCTGCAAATATCGTATAATTAATAATAACATTGAATATATTAAATAAAACTATTTAACTAGTTTATGAAATTCAGTAACATAACAAAATTTTTGGAAGGGAATGTTTCATGCCAACCAATAGCAATGTAAGATTTTACACAGCAGAAGCTATGACAACAAGGTTAGAACTACAAGCGGCCAGTCGGTACGAAACGTAACTGTATTATCGATACATCCTGTTGACAGTTCATAAGAAAAATGAGAAAAATGCACCAAAGCAATTATTATCAACTGTAACAACAAATAAATAAATATAAAATGCTGTAATATTTTTTTTTGTATTAAAATTAATATATTTTACTGATCGAAATAATAACATTCATAGTTCTTGCTTTGTTATTCGTGCGGCCATCTCTGTCTAGTGTCTACCTGGATAGCTATGCAGCGTTGCCAAGCATTTCTGACAGTTCTATTGATTATCATAGAATATCCAACTTTCATCGCCAATTTCTTTGAAACTAATCCGGTAAGGCATGGATTTCTTAATTCTCATACCTTTATCTTTACATGTTGTACTGTGTGTTAGTTTTTTGTTAAAAAATAACTACAATATATGTATTTATTATGCAGTAAGCTGCCTCGCGAGGTACAGTTCCTATAACGCCAATGCATTTTTGATCGACTTTGGTTGACTTTAACTTTACATTACTCAGCACAACAACGGTAAACTTTTAAGATACTAGTGTAGAAACACATGAAAAATAACATATTTACATTTCATTATAATCCGGGTTAAAGGCTTCCATGATAGTACCACCTTAAGGAGTTCTATAAGCAAACTCTTTTTTGCGCTTTATTTCATAAAAAAAAAGAAAAAGGAAATACTAGTAAAGAGAGAAACTGATATCGCACACTTGATGTTTTGCATACGTTTGGACACACTTCATTTAAATATGATATCAGTCACTACAGTATACCAATGTCATTCTAACTCGCTGTGCTGATCAGATTTTTTCTTCATATTTATTCAAAATGAATTTATGCTCTATTTTAGCTGTACGTATTTGAGTCAGTTTAGATTAATTTCGTTTTAGTATTTGAAGAGAAACAAGCGTAATTATTAGTGTTGCATTGCGATTCGGCGGTATCAGTCATGTAATTACCAATTTATATAAACAGTATTGAATCATTGTCCATTACAGAGCAGGACAATAGCCATAAGGCAAATTCTATTAATTCAAATGTTCATTTTAATCAGTGATTAGTGTAATCAACAATCAGTCGGATTAATTTTACCAAAACAAAGTTATTTGTTGATATATTAGACACAACATTTCATACATAAACAATCCAAACCTAATTAGTTACATATTTGTTATTGCATATAAGAATAAATAGTTTCATTGCAAACTACGAGCATGAAGATGTAATTCGAATTCGAATCCTATAAGTTTCATTTGCAACTTTTCCTCTGCTTCACTCTTTGGGCCTTTGATGTTTTTTAGAAAGGACATTCCTTTATTTTAGAGCGTTGTCCTTTAGACTTATTTATTTTAAGAAAATAACCATTTTTGTTGTTGTCTTTTATTTGTTTTGCCATTTAAAGTTTTTGTCAATTTAAACGAATTATAATTAATGATGATTAAGCAAACATTGTTATTTTTATTAAAAAAATCATTTGAAAACATTCAAGAACGAATTTCATAATTATCATTTTATTTTATGACAAGGAAGTTCGAATCTCGACAATTATAATATGAGTTCTTTAGACTATTTTTCTATTTTGCGCCTTTTATTCTCTTTTTAAATAAAAAATAGTAGTTTTAAAATATCGGGAATTTTATATTAATTTGTGATACTGATGAGACGTTTGAAAATTCTAATGTTTGAATTTGACATCTTAGTTAAAGTAAAAATGAGTGTATACTGTAAACGTTATAAAGATGGACTGACGTTATCCATCCTAATAAAAGCATAAAAAAACCGATGCAATATTTAAACAATTATAAAACAATCTGGTGTGGTAACCACTGGACTTTCTTATACACAGTATATTTGATATTTAGAATATATGAATGTTATATAATATTATTAAACATGTAATTTAGTTTTTCAGTAATTCAGCATTTATCTGTTTGAAACATATAAAATATCAAATTTGTTTACGTATAATTTTTTAGTAATGTTGACTACTTTATGTCTAACTTTACTGATGAGGCATATACAGGGTGTTCGTTTTGATATAGCATCAAATACGCTGAATTGAACACTTATGACTTGCTTCTTGCGTTTGGCAATTATTATTTGACATATAAATGTAAAACATGTTTATGTTTTTTGCTTCTATTGCTACTATGATTATTGGAATATATAATTAAATATATAAATTAGTTTTTCTCAAAATTAGACGCATATACAGGCAAATATCTTTTATTTGAAACTGATTCCATTTTTGAAATAAATGGAATTTATTGTTTTGTGTGTCCAGTAAACTTCCTCTTCCGGTTTTTCAATTTAATTCAAAATCAACTCAGTTCTTCGTATTTTCATGAAACATAATGGGGGATTCAAGCTTTTTAATATATATTTATTAAAATAAATTCTTGACCGTACATCATATTTAATACAATATAAAATCATACCATAAATTATATCTTTATTGCTGATATATGAAAGTTAAAGTTGAATAATTTAAAACGTTCGCACTGCCATATTGCAATGACGTAGTTGCATTAAGCCAATCACAGAGCTTTGTCTGAAACGTTTGTCGGTGCTCAAGAAGACGAAGAAGAAATAAGCATTCAGCATTCTACGATTCTACTAATGACGTATAATACTAGACGAATTATGCCGTATTCAAGTCAATGCGAATGTGAAGCAGAGAGGAATGGAATAACTTGATGGTCCGCCGGATGCGCGGCAAGGAGCGAGTACACTTTGATGTTATGCAAGTTGCTCCTTGCCGCGCACTCGCCTCACCAACCAGTTATTCTATCCCTTTCTGACTCACAAAAAACGCCGATGTTATCCGTCTAGTTATGTTTTGTCTGAGGATTCTACTGACAACGACAAGTTACGTGTTATTTATCTCTGTCTTATCTGTCTCTCTTTAAGCTAAGATGCAACTACGTCATATTCATTTGTTTCGAAAGTTTAAATATTTTTATCATGCTTAATACAAGTTTTTTTTTTTTAAATAAAAAATTTGGGTATAATTATTTTATTACGTGGATTAATATATAAAAAATTCAAAAAAGTCTTGAAAGGCCCATTACCAAATTTCGTTAACAAATTTTAACTCGTTCATGAGATATTGCACACTCGGACACACATCCATCCATACACACACACATAGATATCATTAAGAAAATGATCAAAACGGATTCAGTAGACCTCAAAACACGTATTTCCGCGAAAATCTCGTCAACGATTTTTTTACGATTCCAATACTTCCTTATACTATGTATAAGAAAGTAAAAATGGCATTGAAACAAATCTTATATAAGATATTGAATAATAGCTTTATTTACTTCTTCTTCTTCTTAATCTAGACTCTTTTACCTTACGGTGTCGAGTATATTCTATTAATACTTTCATTCGTCATAATTTGGCCTTCCAAAGTTCTTTCCATTTTTGTCGGTCTTGAGTTAGGTTTTTTATATTCTTCCAATCTATTCCTTTCTTGGTTGCTGCTTCCTGGATACCCTCTATCCATGTCTTCCGCGGTCTTCCTTTGGGTCTCTTTCCGGTTACTCTAGTTTCACTGGCTCTTTTTGCTATTCTTCCTTCCGCCTGCCTTTGTACATGGCCGTACCAACGAAGTTGAGCTTCTTGTATGTGTTCTAGAATTGGTTTTACTTGCAGTTCATCTCGGAATGTCTCATTTCTTATTTTATCTCTTCTTGTTTTTCCTACTATCTTTCTTAGGACTCTCATCTCCATGGCTTGTAGTCTGCTTTCGTGTTTCTTTGTTAGTGTCCATGTCTCGCATGCGTAAGTTAGTATAGGTACAAATATTGTTTTATGTACTGTGACTTTCGTTTCTTGCGGTATTTCTTTCTTACTTAAAAATTTTCCTTTCAATGCATTGAAGAGTTTTCCTGTGCTGTTCAATCTTTCGTTAATTTCTGGGTCCATATCTCCTCTGCTATTAAAATGACTGCCTAAGTATTTAAAACTTTTCACCTGTTCCAGTTTGTTGTTTTCTAAATATATTTCATGTTGCTGTTCTACCTTACCGATGATCATAGTTTTTGTTTTTTCTACATTGATTTTCATGCCGATTCCTTCTAGCTCTGTGTTGAATATGTTCATGTTATATTGTAGGTTTGCTTCTGTTGATCCCATGATTATCATATCATCCGCGTATAGTAATTCTAAGAATTTTACGTCTTGTAGCTTCCATTTACCTAATGTGAACTGTCTACATTTGCTTTTGCCAGATTTGATTGCTTCGTCTATAAATATATTGAAGAGTAGTGGGCTTAGTATACATCCTTGTTTCACGCCTTTCGATGTGCTAAACTCTGTCGATTGTGTTTCTCCTGTTCTTACTACATTTGTGCATGTGTGGTATAAGCTTTTTATACTATTTATTAGACTGTTTCTTATATTTCTTTTCTTCATTATTTCCCATAGTTTCTGTCTGTCAATCCTGTCGAACGCTTTTTCAAGATCAATGAAGCAAATGTGTAGTGTTTTCTTGTATTGCGTGATTTTTTCTGCAATTTGTCTGACGGTGAAAATTAAATCCTGTGTGCTTCTATTGGCTCTAAATCCACATTGCGTATCTTCTAACTTATGTTCTACCTGAGTTCGTAATCTGGCTTCAAGGATTCTTGTGAATATCTTGCTTGGTATGCTTGTGAGAGAAATTCCTCTATAGTTCGCGCACACCTTCCCATCACCTTTTTTGAATATTGGTATTATGACTGTTTTCTTCCAGTCTTCTGGAATTGTTGCGTTTTTTAATATACAGTTTAATAAATGACGGAATGCTTCTTCTCCTTTTTCCCCCATAGCCTTGAGCATTTCTCCCGTAATTTCGTCGAAACCTGCTGCTTTCCCTAGTTTAGTCTTCTTTAGCGCTTCTTTTATTTCTTGTATTGAGATTTCTTCTTCTTCACTTTCATATTCCTCTCTTGCATCTGGATGTTCATGTAGGTTGTTGTCCCTTATTTCTCCTTCTAACAATTCCTCAAAATGTTCTTTCCATCTTTCTATGATTTCTCTGTCTTGCGTGAGGATCTTGTTGTTCTTGTCTTTTATTGATTTGAGGACTGGTGTCTGTTCTTTCCTCATGTTTTTTATCGCACTGAAGAATAATTTTCTGTTTTCTTTGTAGTTCTCTTGCATCTTTCTTCCAAAATTTTCCCAGTTCTTCTCTTTAGCTTCTTTTACTACTCGTTTAGCTAATTCTCTTTTCTCTTTGTATATTCCATAATTTGTTGTAGATTGGTTTCTGATATATTTTTTCCACGCCTTTTTCTTATTCGCAACTGCTTGTTTGACTTGTTCTGACCACCATGCTGTAGCTTTATTATTGTTATGAGCCCTCCTTGTTATTCCACAGCATGTTTTGGCTGTTCCGATGAGTAAATCTTTAAATTTGCTCCATTTCTTTTCTACTGTAGTTAGTTCGTATATTTCTTCGATTTTGTCTTCTGTTATTTCTCTGAATTTTTCTTTGACTTCTCTTTCTCGTAGTTTATGATATTTAATTTTCTCATTTGTTTTCACGTGGCCTGTTTTAGGGTTACTGTTAGTCTTGATATTTAGTTTTAGCATAACCAGATAGTGATCAGTATCAATCTCCATGTCTCTTCTTACTTTAACATCTTTTACGTATTTCCAGAAAGTCTTACTTACGAGAAAGTAATCAATTATTGATTTTTCATTTCTAGTTATCTCTTCTCTCGTTATTTTATGTATTCCTTTATGTTGAAATTTCGTATTGCTTATAATCAAGTCATTCTCAATACATAGTTCAATGATTTTTTCTCCATTTTTATTTCTTGTCTCTTCGCCATGCATACCCATACAACCATTTGTACCATTCGTATTGTTGCCAACTCTTCCATTTAGGTCTCCCATTAATATAATATGATCTTCTGCTTCATCAATTTCCTCTTGTAATTTGCTGAAGAAAGCGTTTTTATCTTCTATTTTTGAATCTTCTGTAGGGCCATATGCTATAATTAATGTTGTATATTCACCATTTTCAAGTTTTATTTTAACAGATAATATTCTCTCGTCAACATATTTGCAGTCTAAAATTGTGTTTACTGCATTGGGGTGTACTATTAGACCTACTCCTGCCTTTGCCCGTTCTTCTTTCTTTACTCCCGAGTAAATGAGTATAAATCCATTTTTTAGTCTTATCGTGCCACTTCCTTTCTTCTTCGTCTCTGTTATTCCGATGTATTGTATATTAGTGCTCTCCAGTTCCTTTATTAACTCGTCTTCTTTTCCATTGATACTCCTAGTATTCCATGTTGCAATTGTAAGTTTATATTGTATATATTTATTCTTATTCTTCATTTGCGGTTTTCCTGTTTCTCTTTCCGGTGTAGTAGCTGTGGTCGACATTATATTAGTATATTCTCTGTTGTTAATTAGTAGTTTTTTGGAGCCGTTTTCGTTATTTCAAGTTTTCTAGTTGTTGTGTTCCATTCATATTTCTTATCGTTTATTTCTAGTTTCCGGTAACCTATTTTTATGGAGTTACCTTTACGTTTTTCTTCTTTAGCTGCACGGCGTATTTCATATTGTACTTCTCTTTCTTCTCTAGTCATGTCGCTTTCTATGAATATCTGTGTGTCTATTAGTCTGTTTTTATTTTTTAGTACATTTAATTTTTCCTCGAAATTTTGTAGTTCCACTACATGGACGGCTCCCTTCTTTTTGTTGGTTAATGTATATAGCGATTTTATATTTACATTCAGTTTCATTTCATTGGTAAGGAGATTTGATATTATTTCCTTTGAGTTTTCCCCTTCTGCTGTAACACCTTTAATGACAATATTATTCTTCCGAGCTCTCTTTTCATACGTTTCTAATTTTTCTTCCATTTTTTCTACCTTGACTTCCAGCGCTTTTTTTTCTTGCATCCAGCGTTCTTCTTTTTCTTTGAATTGTTTTTGAATATTTTGTATGGCTACCTTATTTTCTGATATTTTGTTTATTATGTCTTCATTGTTTTTCTTCATTTCATCTTTTAGCTCTGAAGTCATCTTTAGTATGAGATTTTTTATATCATCCATGTTATTCTCGTTAGATGTCGCTGTTGGGTTTTTTGGTAATTCAGATTCTGTTAAAATTAGGGTGAACTTATCAGATAATTTTGGCGGCGACCTAGCTATTTGCCTGCTTTTTTTAAATATTTCTTCGTAACTTTCAGTTTCTTGATCTTCTCTGTATTTCCTTTTAGAGTTAGAATCTGTTGTTAAAGATTGGCTTCTTCCTCGTGCTTCCGGATGTTCGTTCATAACATTCCAAAGCGTCGAGCCTCGCAGGTGCAGAGTTACTTCGATGCCTTGTTCTCCTATGATAGTCGTGTGTAGATAAATTTGTATTCGCCTACTGAACTTTATTTACTACCAATTGATAATATTGAAATTTATGATTATTCATTTCTAAAATTTATTTTATATTTTGCACGTTCACATACATACATACATACATATCTTCACGCTATATCCCAACAAATGGGGTAGCACGAACCTTAAAATCACTCATAAAACATTCACTCATCATACCCATCAAACAACCAGCCATCACCAAACATTTTCATCCAACCACCCTCACTTCAACCACATTTATAGATCACTCCATATAAACTCATTCATTTATTACACTCGAAAACATTATCACACAACAAACCTTCAATCACATCATTCCTATTCTCTTACCATTCATTTTCCTTCCTCAACGTACATAACATATGCATAAAAAATCACATGATACATAATTTGTGTCTTGTACTGTAAGGTACCTATTAATAACAAAAATTAAATACAGTAAGTGGAACTTTAATTGCACAGTAACTTCCATGGTACATCAGAACTTATTATTATTTTTTATCAAAAATATGCTACAAATCTGAAGATGGTTCATAAAAATAGAAAAACAGTTTGTATTTATTGTTCTATTTTCTGAACGAAGCCTCAAAAACATAATTAAAAAAGTTTTTCTATTTTGTGTCTATAACAAAGCTATTATATTTTAATTATATTTTTGAGCGTTCCTTTAGAAAACAGAACAATAAATGGAATCTGTTTTTTATTCCTTGCTAAAGAAATAGTCACTGTATTTTTATTAAAAATGGGGTAGGTGGTTCAGTGGTGTCGAGTTGGCATGTGGACGTGAGAAGCCGAGTTCGATTCCCACAACCGATAAACAATTTTCTCCACATTAACTTCACACTCATTAATATATCACGAATGCCAATGGCACACTGGTCGAGGAGCATGAATGAACGTCGAGGAACTCATCGATGAAACAACAGAACACACCCTGACTGATAAAATAAACAAACACGAAAAAATAGCACAAAGCAAAACCAGCCCACGCTAACATGAAATGAGACACAATAATACGTGTGAAATGAGACACAATCGTTTCATCGAGGGACTCCTCGATGGAAATAGAGGCGCCTCTATTTTTCATCGATGACGGGTGCGTTCTGTTGTTTCATCGATGAGTTCATCGACGCTCATTCATGCAGGGTTCCCAACTTAGGGGTTTTCCCCCTAAATTTAGGGGATAATAAAGTGAGATGGGATTTTTTTAGGGGGGTTATATTTTTAGGGGTATTTTTAGGGTTTTTTTATTTAGAATATTTATTTATTTTTGTTTATTAAAAAAATTAGTATGATAATGGTCCGATTCACATTGCAACGAAATGGTGGATCTTGCACAACATTTAATCCATCCACAAAGATTTTAAGTTTATTTAATGTTAACATGTATGATTTTAAAAAGTCTTCTGAACCAGAAGAAAACGAAATTATATTTGAAGTATTAAATAATTTGTAAATAAAAAAAATATTAAAAAGTATTACAGATTGTTATTTATTATGTATTAAGTATTATTACTTTCATATTTATTTAATGAATGTTTTTGAGTGATTTCAGGGTTCGTGCTACCCCATTTGTTGGGATATAGCGTGAAGATATGAATGTATATTTATTTATTATTTATTTAATAATATTTATTTATATATTTTTTTAATATTTTTTTAGGGGGTTTTCTGAGTAATTGTGGGGTTTTAGGGGTTTTTGAGTTGAGCTTTAGGGAGATAAATTTTTGAGAGTTGGTAACCCTGCATTCATGCTCCTCGACCAGTGTGCCATTGGCATTAGGTACCGAGATATGCTACGGCAGAGTACCACACATAGTAATTGGTAAAAGGTGTGTTCATATACTTATTTTCAAATTTTTTTATTAAAAATACAACTCCTTTCGTGTCTTTTATAATCTGCAGATATCCTATACTGTAATTATAAATAATTTTCTCTTGTGCTGCGCAGTAAATAAATTAAGTTGAGAACGAATATTTTCATTTTCACCTAGCTGAATGCAATCAATCAGAATCAGAGTATTTGTTTTCTAAATCTCTGATAAATATAGATGCATGAGGAAAATGAGATGTGGGTGTAGGAAAGTACATATTTCACTCTTGTTTTTGCCAACATAGATCGCGGGTTCTAGGAACATTTATGACGTCACGTGCTCGTTGCGAAATGCGAACGATCCACGATTCTCACGAACACAATGCTTGTTTAACTGTGCAAACTTTACTTACACCAAATCTGCGCGCAACTTTACTTCAATACGAGTATATGAAACAGCTACATGGTACATGCATGCAATAACTAGCGAAATTACATATTAATATTGGATAATACCTATAGTTATATTGGTTTTAAAATTTTATACCAATAAATATATAAGAAAGAAAATAATTGTTGTTCTAATTGAACGTAAGGTTTTAATTATTTAATAATAGAAATAAAAATATATTAATTTAAAATATTGTACAAATTTTCGGTCACAGTTTCATCAACTATTGTTTTCATAATTTCCATATCTTAAATGTGAAATTATCGTATCAACTATAATTATAAGTGTTTAAATTTTCGTTCTGTTGGCAACATTACTGTCTAATATAATAACGCACAAGCAGAGCTGGGCAAGCTACTTAAAAAAGTAGCTAAGCTACAGCTACAGCTATACTTTAAAAAAGTAGCTAAGCTACAGCTATAGGCTACATTTTGTAAAATATAGCTAAGCTACAGCTAAAAGCTTTCGTTAAAGTAGCTGTTAAATTTTAAAGCTACTTTTTTAAATTATTGTGAAATAATTAAATTTGCCATTGTCATATGATCAGTCTTTTGTTATAATGACTGTTAATTTACTATTAAGTACATAAATATCAAAAATTGCAAATACCATCTGGCACCTACTGTGTATTTTTGCGTATTATAGCCAGTTAGAACCGGCAACAAATTATTATTTTGTGTGGGTTTATCTTGTACGCATGCGTACTTTGTTGATCTTCAGCTTAAAAAGTAGCTTTAAGCTACAAAAAGTAGCTTTAAAAGTAGCTTCAGTTGTTATTTTTAAGCTAATAGAAAAGAAGTAGCTAGCTACAAGCTACAGCTATATTTTTTCACTGTTAGCTAAGCTACAGCTACAGCTAAGGTGAATGTAGCTAAGCTAGTAGCTAAGCTACAAAAGTAGCTAGCTACTGCCCAGCTCTACGCACAAGTGTATTAGGTATAACTTTTCTGATATCTGATCGGATATTTTCAATTTTCGCACCTACATAAAAGCGTGCGGAATATGTTAGTTTCATATATGGTCGTGAGAAATAGTTATTTATACAACACTTTATTTAGTGTTGTAAACTCACGAGTGCAATAAAGACACTTTCTCTGTTTCAGCATTACAATAAGATATTCTCGCACGCATATTGATGCTAGAATGAGCTCCATTCTTGGTGACATATTGTTATCATAGATTGGTATAACTGCATTAAATACACAAAATATCTAGGCAACTGATAAAATAAAGAAACAATTTATAAAAATATCTAGGCAAAGGACAAAATCAATTGAAAATCACTGACACCAATTTAACTATTTTTATAACGGAATTATGCAAAGCAAAGCTGAATCAGAGAAAATATAAAACACTTGTTATAGAAGGGAATTCTAGCAATTCCAGCGCGCCTCGTGTGTGAATTTCGAACTCTTGCTAGTATAGGTTCCTTTTTGTAACTTGTATTTTAATATACAAGAGTTGCATGCACTATTTTTTCTACGATCGAGTTTTAATTCATTATACTAATTTTACAATTACATTTCTAACTAAAAAAAATATATTTTATAAACAACCAGTTCGAAATTCATGTGTTTTAACCATGAAAAGCGGGCTTAAATACTTGCTGTTAGTCCTAGAGCTCATACGAGTATATCCTATGGATAAATTTTTTTTTTTGTGCATATAATATTGTATGTACCGCGGGTAAAATAAACATTCTTGACTTTGAGCGTGATATTAGCCCCCGACGCAGAAACGCTTGGTTTCACCCTTGATACATAAATAACTATTATAGTTGAAAGTTTGTTTCGTAGCAACTATTTTATTATGTTTTATTGCAGGTTTCTACTGGAAACGTGCAAAAAAGAATAAATTTTTGCACTGAAAATATATGATTCACTTTTGGCACGATCGTAGAAGAGCATATTATTATGTCAAAAAGACCACGAGAAATCCAAATTTTGAAATTGAATTCAATTATCTCTTTTAATTTTTGTGATATAGTAAAACGTAACAGGTATAATTTTAATGTGGTATACCACATTTTTATAAAAATTGATCATCCGCTGTGGGAATCGAAGCCAGGTTTTCAAATCCACAGACTCGATACCACTATACCATCTACCTCATATAAAAGTATATCATCTTATTTATAATAAAGTTTGTCTAATAATCTCCAAAATATGAGTCTCGTATCATCACCACTTTCAAAAATCGTTTCCCATAAACTTTCCACTTTCAAGTACTTCAACTAATTGAACTTGTCTCAGTTCTCGTTAAACGATGTCAATTATCTGTTTTAATTGAATCGCAACAAAGGATCGTCTCTCATGTACATTGAGACAACTCTCCCATAAAAATCAAAACGCATCTCTGGGTCCCTAGCGAAGTTCCTGGATTCCTCCGGGACTCTACGCTCGGCTCCCGGACCAGACGGTATCCACGTAGCGTGAAATTCTGTGGGAGCGAGCATGTGTGGCAGTGGCGTACGGATGAAAAGTTTTAAGTATGGTTGATGGGGTTTAAATTCAAGAAATTTTTTTTTTCATGTTGAATGGAAATGAGATTTATAAAATTAAAGCAGTAAAACCATGGTTAATAGATATACGGGTTAAGTAACTTACCATCATTACCCATTATATTCCACAGACAGTATTACTCTTTATATAAAATAACCGTTTGATATCAATAGTATACTTCATTCCCTGTATGAAAACTATTACGTCACATTTTGTATCCATGTGATTAAAGATTTTTTACTTAAAACGTTACATTGGTATTGGATTGACATTTTTAAAAGAATCTAATATTTAATTGTCAGATTAAAATATTTATTACTTTATAAAATTTAATTAGTTTATAAATGAAGCCGAATTCTGCATATATTAAATAATAACCAAATATAAATTTATCTTATCCCACGAAATATATTACCTACATTATTGAAATATGTTATTTTGTAAAATAAACCTCAAACGAATATACAATTTTATATGTATTATTAGTGTATATAAATAAATAATTTATGAAAACATTGATTACCCAAAATTTTTCTAGCCATTTCTTATTTCTCAGTATGTATTTATGTTTCAAAAATATCACAAACTTTGAAACGACAGACGAGAAAATAATCAAATCATGACCATAGGTCTCTATTTTTATTTTATAAATAAGTGTGTACAAAGTAAATATAAATTTTCGTATTAGTAAGAACTAGGCTTGCCACCTGTCCGGGTTTGACCCGGAGATTCCGGGTTTCAGTGAGTTATCTCCTGGCTCCGGGTTTAATTAATATTTCTCCGGGTTGTGTAGGTAAAATTGAATATGTACAAAATTATATGCAGTCTGTCGCGTGTATCTCTTGTACTGTGTACGGAATAGCTAGCGCGGTGGTTGGTGATCGAACGTATACAACTGGTGAAGGCGCAGTGTTGACTGCGTGCAGCGTTCTATGTAGTTGTCCGGGACAAATCTGTCTCACTATCGGAATCTTCTACGCCGCTAAATTATTAATTTTTTTTTTTGAAGATCTTATATATCTTACTGTCATCTAGTTTTATTTCTGTCACTAAGTCCTCCAATTTCTTGATTTTCTCCTCATAATTATTTAAGGAAGAATTTATACAATTAATTTCGGTTCTAATATTACATATATCATCTTGTATCAGATCAAATTTTTTTAGAATTGTATCAAGTTTTCAGAAATAGACATAATTTTAGGTGAGGTTATGTCTTCTGTTGCATGTGATTGTCTTCAATTTTGTCAATATTGTTACAGTTTTATTGTATATATGACGTTGAGTACACAAATTTTATTGTTACAGTAGATTTATCACTTCCAATCTTGTTTTACTTTATTTTATATGTAATTATTTTACCATGATAACAAAAACACTTGTCTTTAACAAAACAATATAACCCCAAATATGGTAATAATAATAAAATTGCAGAATCTTCTTTAAAAAAATAGTCACCGTCTCCGGGCGAGATTTAGTTCTGAGATGGCAACCCTAGTAAGAACTGTCATACATTTTCATTAAAATAATAAAAGTGATAGAGAAAAACATGAAACGTTTGTCTTTACAGTACTACAAAGTGATCAGATGTAAGTTTTTTAGTTGGCAATACAAATCTGGGAATTTTTTTATACCACAGTTGACACAGCGCCAGGTAAAAGAGGAAATACTATTTGACATTCTAATAAATACAAATAGATTATGTCAGGAGTTTGACTTTTTGAGTAATAGAAATACTTTAAATTATTGTTATGTAACGTAATAAAAGGAAGGGTGAGGGGAATAACAATTTTATTTATGGATATTTAAGAACAAAATTAACTAAAAGCGAATAAGAACTAAATGTACGCAAATTTAATTTTAAATTTTCAAATGTCACTGTCAACAACAGGAAATGAATTTATATATCAGGCTCACCAATTTCAAGAAGTTCGAACCGACCATTTATTCATTTGAAACTTAAATCCATTTTTGAAGAACATATTTTCCTCATCTCCCTCATTTCCATGCTTCTATCTCTATCCATTTTCATTCTCTTCGGTTTCCTCGTGTCCAGCGTCGCACGTCGCGGGGGTAAACACCGCCGCCGCCGCCGCTTCTATACGCTCCGGTGTAATTTGGTTTTCGGATTAACTCGCAGCGTGTTTGATTGTCGATATGTAGTGAGCGCTATACGCTGAGTTCGTTTGCTGGTCCCAGCAGCATCGTGTGTGAATGTGGAGCTGAGATTTGCTGGAGCGGATGATCATGCGCGTGCGGTAGGGGTGGGAATAGGGGCGAATGGGGATTTTGTTTTAATTTAAGGATGGTATGAAGATGAGTGGATGGGTGATTAAGGCGTTGAATCACGGCTTTGTCTGCGATGCACTATTTTAGTAGGAAGGAAAATGTTGAATTTATTGTGTTTTATTTATTTATTTATTTGCTACTTAGTATAATAGAAAATAGGACAAGCGGAGTTTGTTTATAATGAAATCTGAACCACTCAGACACCTAAGTCGGGAATACTTTCCCGTAGAGTTATTATTTATTTATGCTAATGTGTACAAAAGAAACTTAATCCCAATTACAGTACAGGCTTCGGACACCGAGCCGCAGTGTGCTAATTCATATATATTTAGCTTAACTAGGATTCGAACTCGGGATCTTCGGATTCAAATACCGCAAAGCTATCCACACCACCATACTACCGCATTATACTATATAACTTACACAGAATGTTCAAAAACAACAAATTATTACAGTTTTTTAGAAAACGATATAAATATAAAAGACTCAGCCGTTTTTAAAAATAAATAGCCATATTTTTATATTATATGGGGTAATGACTCAGTGGTATCAAGTCGGCCTGTGGATCCTTAGAACCTTTGTTCGATCCCCACAGTTGATTGCGTGGACAACCTAGTGGAATAAATACATTGGTATGACTGAAGGTTTATTGCGTAAACGATGAATGAGATGAATTTGCATGAAATTAATTATGAATATGGATGGTGTGCCAGAACAAGAATGTTAATTTCAGAATGGTTCTAATAAATTTTTCAACATTTCGTGCTATCTTGTTTCATGCGACAAGTGTTATGCTATGTGTATGTTATAATCCCAATCTATTCGGTAATTCGATCATTATCTGTTACAAATGGATAAATTATAACAATCTTTATTTTTCATAATTACTACTAGTTTATGGGTTTAGTGGTATCAAATCGGCCTGTGGATCATGTGAACCCTTGTTCGATTCCAACAGTTGACAAACATTTTCACCAATTTAAAAATAACCCCTCTGGTTCCCCTTCCACTAACATCTTTAGGAGCCGTGATTTGTCAACTGGTAAACGCACTTCACGCACTTAAATATATCACTTACCGAGTTCTGCTATGGCAACAAGACACATTCAGTAATGGATAAAAAGCTTAATGATATATTTATTTATTTATATACACAGTAATAATATAACAAGAGAGTGAGAATAAATTAAAAATAATTTAACAGATCTTTCGAAAACTTGCCAGGCAATAGTCATGAAAGCTCTTAGGGCTTGAGTGGTTATTACCAAATGGCAACAAGTTTGAGATAGATTCTGGAGAATTATTTTCTAATTTATCGAACTCTCGAGTTATATTTAATTAGATTATTTTTTGACTTAGCTGTTAAGGTCGATTCATCTAACTTAAAAGATTCTGAACTGGGTTCATATCGATTAATTACTTATTAATGTATTCTTGGAAGTTGTTTCCAAAATTTGTTGGTGTATTTCTGTATCTGAAATGGAACTAAACTGATTTTTTTCACACATTTTACTTGACGCGTTGACAGTTTTAAATAATTATTTGACAACTATTTATCGTTTGTCTCAAACATAAAAGCACCTACAGAGATTATTTCCGGGAACAATCACAAGAACTTTATTCTCAGTATAATAATGACAGGATTGGTTAAAACTCAGACACGTGACATAATAAAAAATTGAAAAAAGGGGTTCAGGGTAAGCACGTGAAAAATGAAACAGGTAGTGAAGCTAAACGTAGCAAAAAACATGAGTCTAAATTACGATGCTTACCCTGAAGAGTCGATGGAGCGACTTATGTTATCCTGAAGATGGGTATAACCTTAGCCGAAACGTTGTCAACACATCTTCAATAAATGATTAACAACTTAAGCCTTTGTATTTTACTTATTATCCAAAATTGTTATATGTTAAATGAAGAATGACAACGTTTCTAAAAATATTTAAAAAATTACAGCTTAATAAACTAAAATTTCAATTTTCGGGATTTTATAAATAATAAATAAATATTATGTTCCGCAACTGCTACATTAGAATAATAATAATAAGTGAGTATTAATAAATATTTAAACAAAGAAAGAAATCAAAATATAAAAGGCTATTCTGATTGGTAAGACAAGTAATATATAATTGTCATTGAACAAATGAAGAAAGAAATCCCTATTGCAACATCGTCAAATATTGAATCATGAAATCATTGACCATATATGCACAAGTTCGAACTAAAAACACATCCAACGTTAGTTAAACGATCTTTACGCATGCGAGGCTTCGGGGCACAAATACAAACTCTAGTTTTGTTTCTTATCAGTTGACCTATGATTACGTTAGCCGTGCTGCGCTGTTCGCCATGTCACCTGTTAGATATCGCGCCATCAGCTGTCGTGAATCACACCGCCATTTTGTGATCACGTGACTTGGCTGCCTAGTGCCTGACAGTCATGGCATACGTGATGTAAAATCAATCTTGAACGTTGAATTTTTAATGGAAGCAGTCGGTTGACGGGTGTACGGAGACTAAGTACTAGCAACGGCTGTTGTACTTTTATTTTTACGACTATGATACAATGTTTGGAGTAATCATTGCTTGCGACTAATGAGCATATGTGACCGCATTATAAATTATCTTATATATGAATAAAATATTTTTATGGTGAATACATTTTTACTTAATTTATGTAAGCTCTTTTGGAAGACGGAGAGATCGTATACTGACATTTTTGGGGGCAGAATGTCACAATTGGTAACCGAACTTTACTAGCAATAGTTATTTTTATAACAAGTGCTGAAAAAACTTGTTACGTGCAAATGCAGAACGAGGCTTGCCAGGTTCAGAAATCTGCACGAGCATTTAACCTTTTTCGACACGTGTTATAAACAACATTTTTTCCTACAACTGTGCGATTTAGAAAATCACTAAAATATTATCTGAGTTTATAAAATTTTAATAAGATTACACGAGAACGATGTTTTACGGTGTTGCTATGGTTTGTTTGTTGATTGCTTGCACATTGTTCTACGTTATTTAAAAATATTTCAATAATTTCAATATAATTTCTTCAAAGTCGTCCAGAATGGAATATTACACTGAGTGATTCTTCTTTCTCATATACACCTCCAAAGATAAAGACTAGTTCACTGAACTAGTTCATTAGTTCACTTTCGTTCACGAAATTTGTAAGTCTATGATGAACGGAAATCGTATTGTATTGTGATTCACGAGCGAGAACAAGTGAACTTTTAGGATCTGGTTCTAGTACAATTTGACAACAGACAGCAGAAGCAGAGCGGTGATCAAAGCAACGACTACGAACGAACGATGATGAAGTAAGCTTAGTAAGCTCCTCTAGTAATTAGTCTTGTTCACTCGTTCACTTGTTCTCCGTTCTCCGCTTACCGCTTTCGATTCGACCTCATCGGTGGTGAATCAAATCCGAATAGTTCGCAGTGAACTAGTCTTTAATAAACTCACGAACTAGTTCGTATCGTTTACTATAAGGAATAGTTCATATGAACTAGTTCGTTCACAAACTACACACCTCTAAGTGTGGTTACGAGCTGTCAAATCACGGTCCCCAAAGATGTTAGTGGTGGAGGGGCCACAAGGGGTAATTTTAATTTGGTGAAAATTGTTTGTCGGCTGTGGGAACCAAACCTAGGTCCTCAGGACCCACAGGCCAATTCGAAACCACTGAGCCATTACCCAATTAAATTAATAAACATAAATAAATAATTGTAATTGAGACAAACTTTTTTTACCATTGGATGGCATATTTAAATTAGGCAGTAATAAAGGAATTTTTCGAGATAATATTTTCAACCCTACATTGACTTGACGATAAAGAAAAATATTCGAAATCATATAGTAATTCATAATTCGTAGAAATCGAATCGTAAACTTATGAAGTGAAGTAATTGTTTTTTACAACTAAAACTAAATATAAAAAATGCCGCTCCAAAATATGTGCCGCCCGGTGCGGACCGCACCTTCCGCCTCCCCCTAGGTACGCCACTTGACTAAAGATACTTTTGACGTCATAAGGTTAATACAGAACATTGAAAAAATTAAACCTCTTTTACTTAATATAAAGAATTTTAATACCGCGTTTTATTTGAAAAAAAAGCGATAAAGAGCCCATTACGGTGTTATAAAAGACGTTATTAGTATATTCAAATTTAATAACATATTGTCAAAATTTAATATGTATAATAAAAAATACATACAGGATGTAACACTTAAAGTAAATCATAAGTATTTAAATTCAAATTCTTAATTTAATTCTTTAAATAAATTTTATTTTCAATAGATACCGTATATACAAATTCACTGGTGTCATTTATCATGAGTTTATTAACAGTTGTACAGCAATTTCTATGAAAATCACCTACATGTAAGACTTTTAACAATATAATTTAAAACGGCTCCATCAATAATTCAAACAATTGAAAATTTCCAGAAGCACGTGACACTCATGAAAGCTGAAATCATAATCTAAACAGCTGTAGTTCATGGCCCCTAGCAGCAATTGGAACATAAGTTGTTGCGTGTCGTATCTATAACGTGTCCATGTCCAAGCTGCCCCTATTCACTAAGTTTAACCCCAGTCTAATATGCAACAAGCGATTAATAAATAATCAGATCGTTTCGGAAAACAGTGTTTATATCGTAACCTGATTAATGTATGGAGCGAGGATACTCACGTATTACCGTGGAAGTATAAATAATAATTTAGTTTTAACGGCAGTGTCTCAGACAAGGGCTCCCCAATAATATTAAAAATAGAAAAATTTATTATAATTTCAAGGACGGCGTGGTGATCTAGAGTATAAGAACATAAAACAACGTGCGACAAAATATGTTTTGATTGTTTCACAGAAAACTTCAACTTTACGTTGACAAATGAGAGCGTAATAGTTAACTTTTCATAGCAGCTGTAAAAAAACGAGATTTGCTGAGGCTATGAGTATCTCAACCGAACGGGTACGGAACATTTTGCATAAATTTTTGGATATGAGAAAGCTATCTGCTAGATGGGTGCCGCATTTGCTCTCTGTTGACGACAAGCGCGACCGTGTGACAAGTTCAAAATTGCATGAATTGCGCTATGAATTGGTTCGTCATCCACCATATTCTCCAGATTTGGCCCCCTGCGATTTTTATCTATTTCCAAACTTGAAGAAATGGCTCGACGGAAAGAGATTTGGCTCGAACGATGAGGCCATCGCTGAGACAAACGCCTATTTTGAAGGATTACCAAAATCGTATTATTTGGAAGGGATCGAAAAATTACAAAAACGTTGGACGAAGTGTATCGAGCTACAAGGAGATTATGTTGAGTAATAAAATATGTTTTGACCAAATAAATCATTTCTTGTTTCATTTTTCAGGATCTTTTCACCCTGCCCAAGAAAAATCTTAACATGAGTTATATTTGACTTTTCACCCTGCCCTCGTGTATATGTATATATATATATATATATATATATATATATATATATATATATATATATATATATATATATATATATATATATATATATATATATTGTATATACTTTAATTTGATCGGAATCATTTCGGTGAGTACGGCACTGACGTATAACCTCCTATGTCGAGCGCGTGAAACTTGCGTGTGTGGAGAGGGTACGCAGTCGCTGATTGAGGGATCACTTATGGGATACTAGCCACTGCACTACACTTCGAAGATGAAGTGTTATAGTCGCGAATTTTTTGCCCTTAATACAAAATCAACAAATTCTTGACGACTTTTAGAAATGACCAGCAGTTGGGCATACGCAAACTTATATATTCCAGTAGTTTCTTCACTTCGTTATTTTTTACCCAGAAATTAGTTTTTTATTTTTTTTATAATTTCTGCGGGTCCCCCAATGTGACTGGGCCCTAAGCTATATCTTAGTCAGCTTATGCTATAATCCAGCACTGCCATTAACATCATTGGAGGACGTGATTTGACGGCTGGTAACCGCACTTCACGCGCACAAATATATCACTTATCGAAATCTGCTTTAGCAGAGTGCCACTCCCAGTAATGGGTAAAAGGCGTGATGATATATTTATTCATTTATTTTATTTTAAAATTCTGGAAATTGTACTTTATTTCAGTTCGATATTTTAAAACGATCTAATATGAAAGAAATAATTAAAATTGTTCGTATTGTAGTAATAAATAAATAAATAAATATATCATCACGCCTTCTACCCATTACTGGGTGTGGCACTCTGCTGAAGCAGATCTCGTTAAGTGATATATTTTGCGCGTGAAGTGCGGGTACCAGTCGTCAAATCACGGCCCCCAAACATGTTAGTGGTGGAGGAGCCACAGGGATAGCTTTTTCCAAATTATGAAAATTTGTCGCCTGTGGGAATCGAACCAGGGACCTCAGGATCCACAGGCCGAGTTCATGCCACTGAGCTAGCCATCCCATAAAATTTCTAAAAAATAATCTTTTTTTTATTATTTATAAACAACAAACATTGCCCTGAGTATAAATTTATGTTCTATTGTTTTATTCATATCAAAATCTGTTAGCATCTACCTACTGTCTAATGTCATTTGTTATCAATAATAATTAATCAGCAAAATCGATTCACTCCATAATGGGTATTAACAAGAATTTATATCAATATTAAATATTTGTCATTGAAAAACAAAATCAAGTATCATTTTCATATTAGCAGCACTTTAACACCGTATATCAAGAATATTTGATCAACATTAACCAATGATTTTAATAAACAAAACTTAAGGAGGCTAAAGTTCCGAGAGCCAATCATCGAAAAATCAATCATTTGACTCGTTACATATTTATTAAGCGATTGGGCTATTGTGGAATGAATTATTGAAGAGCACATAAACTACGTCGTTTTTACGAGAATGACTGCTCATTATGAACGACACTGGGGAAAGAAGGCATGGGCTGCATTAGCGCTCGCTATCTGAAAACACGACAGAATCAAGCGAGCACGAAAGAAACGTAGGCTTTAAATGCGATATATTAAAGTGAACCATACGCTTGATTGAGTCTGAAATTTGAACCCAAATACTTATCTTAACAAGATATTGTTGTTATTTTAAGGATCCGTTTTTCCATCTCCGGATAAACCTCCCAATAACTATCTGCGGGATAAATAAAAAAATATCGCATCAAAATCATAGAACAAATGGTTTACTCCATTCCCTCTATGAAAACGATGACGTCATATGTGGACGAGGTTATCATAGATACGATGAAATATAGCTATCTTTTTTTAATAATATTATTCGTACCTATGCGAATGACATAACGTATGTTTTTTCACGTCCTATCACATTTATTATTTTAATGAAAACGTATGACAGTTCTTAGTAATACGAAAATTTATATTTTTTTTGTTCACATTTGTTTATAAAATAAAAATAGAGACCTATGGTCATGATTTTGTTATTTTCTCGCCTGTCATTTCTAAGTTTGTGACATTTTTGATACATAAATACAGACTGAGAAATAAGAAATGACTAGAAAAATTTTGGGTAATCAAATGCAGAAATGCGTTTGTCATCTTCATTATTATTTTGCGCTGGAGTTAGAGAATCGAGGATCTTTAATTAATTTAACTGTAGTACAAGAGGTAATGTGCATTGTATTTTGTATTGTCATATATTATTTATTTATATATAATAATAATACATATAAAAATGTATATTCTTTTGAATTTTATTTTACAAAATTACACATTTCAATAAAGTAGGTAATATTTTTCATTAGTTAAGATACATTTATATTTGGTTACTTTTATAAACTAATTAAATTTTATAAAGTAATAAATATTTTAATCTGACATTTAATTTTTAGGTTATGTTTTAAAAATGTCAATCCAATACCAATGTAAACGTTTTAAGCACAAAATCTTGAATCACATGGATTCTGAATGTGACGTAATCGTTTTCATACAGGGAATAGAGTATAATAATTATATTGTATGTCATTTTCTGATGCGATATTTCTTTTTATTATCCAGCCGATAGTTATCAGGACCTTTATCCGGCGATGGAGAAGTCGGCCCTAAATGAAACAAGACTAGTATTTTTCAATTACAGATCTGAATATTAAATATTTATGTGGTGAATAAATGGATAACTTGTTTTGAATCTAAATTTATTTTATTGTATGGACGAGGTATCGACCCTGTCTAGGGTCATTATCAAATCTCATTTAAGTTATAATTCATTATACGTGGTAAATTGTTACAATTTGTAAACAGTCGAAGAAGTTGAATTCTAATATAGAAATAGCTATTTACATAACAAGTGCACGAAGACATAGTTTTCACATGAGTGCAATTTTAAGGTTGCACTATCATGGAAGCATTTAACCCGGATTTTAATGAAATGTAAATATGTAATTTTTCATGTGTTTCTACACTAGTATGCAATTTTTTTTTAAAAGTTTACCGTTCTTGAGCTGAGTAATGTAAAGTTAAAGTCGACCAAAAATGCATTGGCGTTATAGGAACTGTACCTCGCGAGGCAGCTTACTGCGTAATAAATTCATATATTGTAGTTATTTTTTAACAAAAAACTAACACACAGTACATCATGTAAAGATAAAGGTATGAGAATTAAAAAATCCATGCCTTACCGGATTAGTTTCAAAGAAATTGGCGATGAAAGTTGGATATTCTATGAGTTTCAATGAAACTGTCAGAAATGCTTGGCAACGTTGCACGGGTAGACAGAGATGGTCGCACGCGTAAACAGAGATGGTCGCACGAATGACGAAGCAAGAACTATGAAAGTTATTGTTTCGATTAGTAAAATATATTAATTTTAATACAAAAAAAAAAAAATTACAGCATTTTATATTTATTTATTTGTTGTTACAATTGATAAAAATTGCTTTGGAGCATTTTCTCATTTTTCTTATGAACTGTCAACAGGATGTATCGCTAATACAGTCACGTTTCGTAACGACTGGTAATATCATGCTGCTTGTAGTTCTCGCCTTGTTGTCATAACTTCTGCTGTGTAAAATCTTACACTGATATTGGTTGGCATGAAACACTCACTTCTAAAAAATTTGTTATGTTACTGAATTACATAAACTACTTAGTTAAATAGTTTTATTTAATATATTCAATGTTATTGTTAATTATACGATATTTGCAGCGAAATTTTAATTCTGTTAATAACCTATACCATACAAAAATGTAATAATTATTTTTATAAACTTTTTAGGTTATCTATACTTTTTGTATGAGACTGTCATGATAGAACCATCTTAATGGACGAGCGAAGTGAGTGCTTCAATTTGCGCGAATAGTGCAAACGACGTCTTCGTGCACGAGTTTTGTACAAAGCTTTCTGTAACGAGCAAAAATTATATAACCGATAGTGACAAAGTGATTAAATATGAATTTATATTGACAGTTAAGTATGCCATGAATTGACATTTGTTATTTGAAAACAATTTTTTTTTTCTAGTAAAGCTTGTTAAAATATGTCAGATTGATGGGCATTATAAGGTAATGTTTCTATTTCTTTCATAAATTTCTTAAAATGTAAGTACAATTAGCATTTAATATTCAAAATTTACAACCATAAAAACCTTAATTAGAAGGATGCGAGTACAAAAAAAAACATTTGAAGGTAAACCTTCACCCTCAAGACTCTAATAATGAGTAATGAGTCATGTTTTTTTCAAAACTGGACGTAAGTAAATTAAAAAAAATAATAAAGTTCCTAATTAAATGTCAAAAAGATTATGTCTATTATTAAGCTTAAAAGACGAGGTGGCCGAGTGGTTAAGGCGTTGCTCTGCACGCGTGGGTTCGAATCCCATCCTCGTCGAAACTTTTTAACAATAACAAACTAATTGAAATTTTATTTAAACAACGAATTCTCGTAAACATAAATATACAAGGATTATCAATAAAAGAAGACGAGGTGACCGAGTGGTTAAGGTGTTGGACTGCTAATCCAATGTGCTCTGCACGCGTGGGTTCGAATCCCATCCTCGTCGAAACATTTTAACAATTACAAACTAAATAAAATTGTATTTAAACAACGAATTCTCGTAAACATAAATATATAAGGATTATCAATAAAAGAAGACGAGGTGACCGAGTGGTTAAGGTGTTGGACTGCTAATCCAATGTGCTCTGCACGCGTGGGTTCGAATCCCATCCTTGTCGAAACATTTTAACAATTACAAACTAAATAAAATTGTATTTAAACAACGAATTCTCGTAAACATAAATATACAAGGATTATCAATAAAAGAAGACGAGGTGACCGAGTGGTTAAGGTGTTGGACTGCTAATCCAATGTGCTCTGCACGCGTGGGTTCGAATCCCATCCTCGTCGAAATATTTTAAATTTAAAAATTATATACAATTATATTAAAAAAAGTATTTCTTAAACACAAATGAACAAGTGGATAATAGAAGACAAGATTGCGGGACAAGGGTGTTGAAAACAATTTTTAATCAATTATTCTTAACTATATGAAGGTACAAATAAAATCCGTGAAACTAATTTTAACCGCATTAAAACTACCTTCTAGGATTCTCTTCTAATAATATCTTTGAAGGTCGTGACTTGTCGGCTGGTAACGCTCTGCTACGACAAAGTGCTACACCCAGTAGTGAGTAAAAAGCGTAATAATATTTTTATTGATTTGAATAAGTTTGGCAGTAACTATACCATTTTCTATTTTAGTTCACTGTAACGTCCCCCTCATATTTCCAAACCCATTTCAATTATCGTTCATTATACAGGGATTTAATTTAACAACAATAAAATCACGTTTGGCAACAATGGCTGAGCCGTGAATCTCAATTTCGCGTCGCGTGCCCTCGAACAACATTGTCACGTGTCTGGATATTGCGACTCCGTCCCGGACTCAACGTAGGCGCAAGTCCGGTACTTGATCCCGGACAAGTGCCGGGTTCACACGAGAATGAAGTGATGACGATACGAGAACAGGGTGGAAATGTTACGAAGCGTTTTCAGAGAAGGGTAAAGAAATGAAATCTTGAGTCAATGAACGCCTAGAAATATATTATGTTGAAGAAAATTGTGTTTATTATAATAATCACAGTTCACGATCTTCTTGTCAGCTTGGTAACATAATCGACCATACATAAAAACATGTTTATTAATGTATGCTTGCTTTTATAATACAGAATGGGTAAGTGACTTCTAACGAGATGAGAAAAAGTGAGAAAAAACGAGACCGTAGCGGCGAATTTCGTAATTTTCTGGTACAGTAATAAAGCATTTAATGATCAAGTATTGAATAAATTTTCTGCACTATACTCCATTTCCTGTATGAAAACGATGACGTCATATGTGAACGAGGTTATCATAGATACGATGAAATATAGCTATCTTGTTTTTAATAATATTATTCGTATCTATGCGAATTACATAACGTATGTCTTAATAAGTAAAGACACACGTTTCATGTTTTTGCACGTTCTATCAAAATTATTATTTGAATGAAAACGTATGACAGTTCTTACAAATACGAAAATTTATATTTACTTTGTTCACATTTGTTTATAAAATAAAAATAGAGACCTATGGTCATGATTTTGTTATTTTCTCGCCTGTCGTTTCTAAGTTTGTGACATTTTTGGTACATAAATACAGACTGAGAAATTAGAAATGGCTTGAAAAATTTTGGGTAATCAAATGCAGAAATGCGTTTGTCATCTTCATGATTATTTTGCGCTGGAGTTAGAGAGAATCGAGCATCTTTAATTAATTTAACTGTAGTACAAGAGGTAATGTGCATTGTATTTTATATTTTCATATATTATTTATTTATATATAATAATAATGCATATAAAAATGTATATTCTTTTGAGTTTTATTTTGCAAAATTACATATTTTAGGTAATATTTTTCGTGAGTTAAGATAAATCTTATTTGGTTTCTTTTATAAACTAATTAAATTTTATAAAGTAATAAATATTTTAATCTGGCATTTAAATTTTAGGTTATGTTTTAAAAATGTCACTCCAATACCAATGTAAACGTTTTAAGCACAAAATCTTGAATCACATGGATACCGAATGTGACGTAATCGTTTTCATACAGGGAATAGAGTATACCAATTGAAATAGTTGTTTATAACCTTAGGCTGAAAACTGTAATTTTGCGAGTGCGAACATAAATTGCTATTACTCGCAAAACAGTTTCTAGATGCGTGATATATAAAATTTTTCGCCCCGATGAATGAAATTGTTGATTTAAAATTGCTAAAAATCTTTCTAACTTCACAACACCAAAGAACGTCGTGTGGTAACATGGGAATGTCATAATGGACATAGGCTTAAGTTGTAAATTATTTAATGAAGAAACTTTGACAACGTTTCGGCCATGGTTATGGCCATCTTCAGGTAAAACTTAATTTATATAACGTAAAATAACACTTAAAATAAGTTAAAGTTGCAAGTTGAATATTCAGGGCAAACATAAAGCAAATGAAAAAAAATATTTATAAATCTAAAAAGCAAAAAAGAAAGACTCTAAATTTATATGATTGCCCTGAAGAGTCGAATATGCAAGTTTAACTTATTTTAAGTGGTATTTGACGTTATATAAATTACGTTTGACCTGAAGATGGCCATAACCTTGGCGGAAACGTTGTCAAAGTTTCTTCATTAAATAATTTACAACTTAAGCCTATGCCCATTATTAGATGCCCATATTACAATCGGCTTATTACAACATTCTACTAGTCGTTTGGTAATCATATATAGTCAGATTCTCAAAAAAGTTTGAGATAATCCTGAATGTTCGATTAGCTGATCTTATGCTAGTCTAGACGTAAAAAAGTTACCTAATTCAATTCACTTTCTGAAAATCTAAATGGTAAGAAGATTGTATTAAAGTTTATTTAGATATTTTTGGGAATATAATTTAGCTTAATTTGACAAATCCAAAATTCGGAATTAATTAGATTTTAGCTAAAATTATTTTGAGAATTAGGCTAATAGTTTTTACCAGGCAGCAGAAAGTTATATAGGTAACCATGGGACTGTGTTTATAGTTAGACTTCCACCTAAGGAATGGCGCTAATAGTTTTTATATGAGGACAGCCATTTTAGGTAACTACAATATCGGCATTCATTGGTTACTAGATTGTTCCTGTAGTTGTCATTTGTACATATTTCAAATTTGTTAATCTGTCAAAATATTCAATTAATTTTTATTTGTGAAATAATTTCATATAAATAATGTTTTCAACTAATATCAATTGTTGTGTAAAAAACTGCATTGCTACTGGTAAGTAAGTGATCATATAATAAATAATAAATAATACTTAGATGAGGAAGTCATAATATATTTTCAAGTTCACAAGGATTAGATAAAACTGCGATTGAAACAGTTCAAATTATAAATAAATTGTATACACGAGGATATTTTAATAAATGTTTATATTGTGTATATGAATTTTTATTTGATGTAGTTTAAATAAATATATAATAATAAAAATTACAAGCTGCCTAAATATGCATATCGGGTTGCCTACATACATGACTTTAGTTAGACTTCCACTACTCAGATGGCGCAAAATACAGTCCCAGTTCGTAACATGGCAGTTTCTTATCTATAGTAGTATATTATGATCTATGGTTTTTACCAAACGGAGTACAGTAAATACATAGTTTCCAAACGGCGTTCAGTAAAAACTTGGTTTCTGAATTGCATTCGGTAAACAAACAGTTTCCAACCGATTATGAGATATGCAAAACTGTCAATATATAGGTGGTTCAGTGGTATCAAGTCGAACTGTGGATCCTGAGATTCCTAGTTCGGTTCCCACAGCCGACAAACATTTTGACCACATTTAAGTTATACCTGTGACTCTTCTACCACTAACTGGTAACCGCACTTCACGCGTATAAACAGCCGACAAACATTTTCACGAATTAAAAAATTTACCCCTGTGGCTCCTTCACCGCTAACATCTTTAGGGGCCGTGATTTGACGACTGGTAACCGCACTTCTGGCGCAAAAATATATCACTTACCGAGATCTGCTTCGGCAGAGTGCCACACTCAGTGATGGGCAAAAGGCCTTATGATATATTTATTTATTTATATAAAATCTCGTACGGAGGCACGAAAAATATTGTAATATTCAGATAACCGTTACGTCATAACGAACTTGTTTAACATTGTTTTTATCACAACATCATAACGTGCTTATTTTGCATTGTTTTTAAGATAATTACTGTCATTTCAGTAAATTTATCTGAATGTAACGATTGTCAGCCAAAGTTATCAATGATTAGCGCAAGGTTAGTGATCTAGTGGCGATTAAAGATGCTAGATAACTAATTATTGTACTAGAAAAGAATAGATATAATTTTGTTAGCTAGTTAAAAAAATGTGTTTGTTACGAAAAATTGTTATTTACGCATTGATTGTTAAAATTGCCACTTTATTGCACGAGTAGAAAGCAAACCCATAAGTGCAATAATAGTTTATTATTATACGAGTTTTATAACACGATGTATAGTGATATGAACGCAGCGAGGAGTGCTCCAAAAAAATGAGTGACAATATGTCGTACAAAAGTATAATAATTTTTTTTTAAATAAGAAATAATAATAGGAAAAATTACTGTTCACTAGTTCCTAGTTGGTCTAGCTGAATAATTGGTGGCACCATACTGAGGAGCTCCAAAAAGAGCGAAACGCGTCTACGGTTAAGAGCTGAATTGCTGAACCTGCTGATGATGACTTAATTCTGTAGATTTTATCTTGTGAAACTTAGCCAAATGTTTTACTTATTATTTTTGTCTTATTTTAAGAATTGTTCCATTTCGGAATTGACATTTTTGCCTTTGTTAATAATTTTTTTTTACTTTGCGTCATTTATTTCATCGATATTTTATAGTTTTAATTGCAAAAAATATCGAACTACAATCTAGGAATTTATATGACATGTGATAACACTGCGAAATTTTTGACGTTTCTCAACTCAAATTCAGAAGAAATTATTAAAATTTTCTATTTACTTCATTGTGCAAATTATGTAACATAAAGTCTGAAACGAAAGATATTGATACCCTCTCGTATATTTATGTTTACAAGAAATCGATGTTTTAAATACAATATCAATTAGTTTGTTATTGATAAAATGCATCGACTAGGATGGGATTCGAACCCACGTGTGCGGAGCACATTGGTTTAGCAGTCCAACACCTTAACCACTCGGTCACCTCGTCTTCTTTTGTTGATACCCCTTGTATATTTATGTTTACAAGAATTAGATGTTTTAAATAAAATTTCAATTAGTTTGTTATTATAAAACAAAAAACAAAATGTCTATTGCGATGTGGAATTGAGTCTTAATAAATAAGAAAAAATAGGAAAAACAAATTTTCCATCACTTGTCTCATAACCCCACAAAGGTTTTACAGCACGTTTGCATCAACTATCAGGTCATCAACAAACGGCTGGTCAGTTCAGCTTTAACCATAGACGCGTTTCGTCCTTACAGACTCATCAGTATGGTGCGCTCATTTATCCAACTAGACCAACTAGGGAATCCACAATCCACTATTCCCTAGTTGGTCTAGTTGGATAAATGATCGCACCATACTGATGAGTCTGTAAGGACGAAACGCGTCTATGGTTAAAGCTGAGCTGACCAGCCGTTTGTTGATGACCTGATAGTTGATGCAAACGTGCTGTAAAACCTTTGTGGAATTATGAGACAAGTGATGGAAAATTAGTTTTTCCTATTTTTTCTTATTTAGTTTGTTATTGTTAAAATGTTTCAACGAGGATGGGATTCGAACCCACGCGTGCCTAGCACATTGGATTAGCAGTCCGACACCTTAACCACTCGGCCATCTCGTCTTCTTTTGTTGATACCTTTTGTATATTTATGTGTACAAGAATTCGATGTTTTAAATAAAATTTCAATTAGTTTGTTATTGATAAAATGCATCGACGAGGATGGGATTCGAACCCACGCGCGCAGAGCACATTGGATTAGCAGTCCAACACCTTAACCACTCGGTCACCTCGTCTTCTTTTATTGATAATCCTTGTATATTTATGTTTACGAGAATCCGTTGTTTAAATAAAATTTCAATTAGTTTGTTATTGATAAAATGCATCGACGAGGATGGGATTTGAACCCAAGCGTGCAGAGTACATTGGATTAGCAGTCCAACACTGTAACCACTCGACCACTTCTTCTTCTATAATATTTTTTGCTCAAAATTTAATCGTAATTAAATTATTAATTATATTAATAATTTAATTGTTTCCTTCAAAAAACATAACTGTTTAGAAGTTCTAATTTCACTTCGATAGTAATTATTTACACAAATAACAATGAAATTATTATTTACATTATAAAATATTTCACAACATTTAAATTATAAAAAACTATACATTTACAGTTATATTTTTCCAGATATTTTCAATAGATAAAAAGCTTCTAAACAAGAAATAATCCTATACAAATTGAAGATTAGCACAATAAGTTCGAAGTGTAAATTAAATATACAGTTTATTGTAGGGGTGTTCCACTATAGCTAACTGTAACAACGCTGACATATTTCATGCCGGAGGGTAGCTTCAATTAATTCAATTGTTACAAGCTTGTATATGCCGATGTGCATTTATTTAGGGGAGAGTCCAATCCAACCCATCATTGAAACTAAGAACTGTCTACTTTCTACTTAAATGCTTTTCTTTTGTCTATTTAACATGAAAATAATGTTACTTATATTTATAGGACAATTCTTTATATATTTAAAGCCAAATTTTAAACTGTATTCAGATTTTTTTTCTAAAATAATATAAATAAATGTCTTTGTCTTTCACCAATAATTGGATGTGGCATTCTGTCATAGCAGATTTCGGTGAGTGATATATTTCTATGCTTCAAAATGCGGTAATTGTAATGTAGTGAAAATTGTTTGCCGGTTGTGGGAAGCGAAACCGGGTTTCAAATCCTCAGCCCAACTCAATATATGTTAAATAATTATATGAATGTAAATAATAAAATAAAAAAATAAATATATATCTTCACACCTTTTATCCATTCTACCGTAGCAGATCTCCGTAACTGATTTACGTGAACCACCACTGTAATCTGTCAAATTAGACAAAAGTCACTTTATTTGGACAATTTAATGATATTCTTATTTTTCCAAAAAAATGCATAGATTACTAGATATGAACAAAAATGAGAAAATAGTGAAATTTATCAAATAATTTTAATTCTTAAATAGTTTCAAGTTCCAAATAATTATTGTAAATTTTAAAATCTTCTTTACTTTTTAAACTGGCCATTAACATATTTAAATAGAACGTTTTTCTTTGTTCAATAATGCTAAGCTCATTTTGATTTTTGATGTTTTAAATTTATTATTATTCATTATGGGATAGGTGATAGCTCAGTGGTATGGATTTGCGAACCTAGATTTGATTCCTAAAGCAGACAAACAATTTTTATCACATTATAATTACCCTTGTGGCTCCCCTTACTAACATCTTTCGGAGTCGTGATTTGACGGCTGATAACTGCACTTCACGAGTATAAATTTACCGAGAGCAACTAAGGCAGAGTGCCACACCCATGGGCGTCCGCAGGGGGAGGCAAGGAGGGGCACACGCCCCCTCCCTGGATATTAACTAGGGTGGTGACTACGACTCTCGAACATAGGACTTTAACATGTAAAACTATAATTTTGTAATTTCGTGCTTCCCTAAATATTTTAAGAAAAAAAGCTTCAAATAAAAGTTTTAGGGCATAACATTCTGCATCTAAATTAATTTTGCATACTTTGTAACGACACAAATTAGATTTGAAAATGACGAAAATTGCCTCAAAACTATCGATAGGCATGAAATTGAAACAAAATTAAACATATGTTTGACGTTTTATCATGCTGTGACGTCACCCGAAACAAGGTTTGTCAGTTCGAATCCGCCTGTCGACAAAGTATGATTTGTCGTTAAATAAAAAAATACAGTTACTGGTATTAATCATACTCGGGCGCTATAAGCTAGTCACTTATACATATGCCTTAAGGTAGTACTAGTGCGACGGTGGCGCCATCGGTTGTAGGAGTGGCGTAACTGACGCTCAAAAAAATATAAAAATTGAATAAAATAAGTGTTTTATGCGTATTATGATTTGAATATCATGAATTGTTAACAGGTTGTTGGTCTAGTGAATTTTCAAATACCATACCACCATGTGGTGTTACCATTATAAATTGGGATTCTTAATTTTTTGTTGAAACAAGGCTTTGCATGGCTATATATCCATTACTAAACGATAAAAAACTTTCTCCTTCTGATACAATATACATGGATAGTTCTAAAACATCATACGAGTTTTTCAAATGAAACTGCAAAATTTTACAGGTACACAAACCAAATATATGCGATTCTGAGTGATGATCGCCATAAGCCCCGTGTATAAGAACTCAACTTTACAAGCGAAAATATTTGTTCACTGACGATGAATGTGTTTCATATTTGAACAGGATGCGTATAACTATCCATTGTTTACGTGCGCCAAATTTCATTCAGATCTGCACAATTTTGTTCACGCTACTACTACCTTAAAGTAACATCGACTACGGAAACCGGCAGTACGGCAGCGTAAAAACTGCGGCTCGGTGTGCCCGGTAGGCAAAGGCCCGATTCGGGCTGTAACGCCATTGAAGAAGAATAATTTATTAATCAAATTAGAACAGTACGTAATTCTACACTTCACTAATATTAATGTTTACAATTATTTATTAACTATTTGTATTTACCTAAAATAACGAGTATTTTAATTTGACAATATGAAATACGCAATATTTTAATGTTTAAGTGTTTACTGTATAGATTCTTGATATCGTTTGTTTATTAGAATGTATTTATTAAGAACTATTTTGCAATTAGAACTATTCATTCATTATTATTATTTGACTATTCGAAATCATTAATTATTTGTATATTCGAACTATTCGGAATGTTCGGTTATTCGAATATTTGATCAGTTCAAATAGCCGAGCTTTTCGGATAATCGAACTATCTCGATAGTCGAAGTATGCGTATAATGAAAACCGAATAGACGTTATATAAATATCCGAATATTCGAATATTCGGATAAAATCAATATCCCTAGCAAACATATTAAATGAACATAAGCCCCAAACTTGACTAGCCAAGCGCCAGAAGCGGATTTAAAATATTTCGGGCCCTAAACAAAATATTTATTTCGGGCCCTTTAAATATATATATATATATATATATATATATATATATATATATATATATATATATATATATATATATATATATATATATTTGGAAAATGTAACCTAAAATGAACTGTTCAAACTTCAATAAAAGTAACACTATTGTATATTATAGTAATTACATGGCTTTACACTATGAAGTAAACATATAAAATTGTTTTTAAACATTTATTTTCTATATATTAAATATATAAACAGTATAAAATTGTAAAAGTATGCACTCGCGACACAATCTTCAAATTACGTTTCACTTGATAAAATAAATCACACACTTTGTCATGCATAAAATGATGCATAAAATATAAACTTGACACTTTTGGAATTATATGCATATATACTTGTTAAAAATATATTCTATCTATACAGTCTAAATCGTATATTTAATACTGATGTGAGAGTCACTCGTTTGACAGTTACGGACCACATCTCAAATCGTGACGTCACACGCCCGTGGTCTATAAATAAAGAAATTATTTTGACAGATTAAACGTCAAACATTTGTTTAATATTGTTTCAATTCCATGGCTATCGATAGTTTTGAGGCTATTTTCGTTATTTTCAGATCTAATTTGTGCCGTTACGAAGCATGCAAAATTAATTTAGTTTATTGGATTAGATGCAGAATTTTATGTCCTAAAACTTTTATTTGAAGCTGATTTTACATGTTAAATACCCTTGTTCGAGAGTTGCGGTCACCACCCTGTATATATTATAAGGGAATAAAATTATATATTTCTATTATTTAAACTAAAAGTTTGAATCCGGGCCCTACAATTTTTGGGCCCTAGGCTATTGCCTCTTTAGCCTAGGCCAAAGTCCGCCTGTGGCCAAGCCTTAACACACTTGGTACAATAACGATATGATACATTTATTATTTTATTAAACATTTTATAATAAACGCGATAAAATATAAACTTAAGAAAAAAATATTCCCGCCTGAATTCCAAGAAGCACCCAGTATCATCTTTAAAAATATGCACCACACCTCATACTCAAGGTTTGATAAAAATCCTTATCAGCTGTTATCAGCCACACGGCGCTCTACCTATAGGAATATTTTTCTATTCGTGTCATTCCGAGTAAACAGGCTTGTTATCGCTGCAGAATTTGATAAGAATGATGCATCCGTCTCGCCTATAAATTATTCCAGGCTTAAGCCACATCTAAACTTACATACGAGTTCGCTGTTGTTTGCTTTAGATTGCGTTGAGGTTAATTGTTTCTAAGTTCTTCAACATTTTTGCGCGAATATGAAAAGTATGAAATAATGGAAAAAAGATTTTAAGTGCTGATATTCCGATATGATTTAGAATTACTAAATTGTTGATTGTTAAGTATTAATTCAATGATTTTATGATTAGTTTCAAGTAGTTGTTTACTTCCTTGAAAAATAATAACATTGCAATTATTATTCTAGAAAATAAATCTTCTAATAAAAGTGGAATTTTTGTAGAAAATAATTTAGATATGATTGACAACGGAAAATTTATGATACCAAATGTTCCACAAGATAACATAAAAATACTATTTTATGAAACTGCCAAAATAAGTTAATATTTACATAAAAAATTAATATCAGGAATTAGATAGATTTTAAAAACTACTAATATTAAAATTGTTACTACAAATTTTAATAATATTAATATGCTCTATAGTAAAACTAAGGATAAAATAGAAAAAACACATTTTAAAAATGTTGTTTACAAAATTCCATGGGGTTCAGTGGAAAATGTTACATTGGTGAAACTTCACAGCCATTATACATATAAGAGATTATATCAACATAATTATCATTGTAAGCTACTGGATCCAAATTATAGTGCTTTAACTCGTCACCATCAGGAGACTGGACACATTTTTAATTTCTTTGGAGCTAAAATTATTGATGTTATGGAAAATAAATTTCATAGATTAATTTTAGAAACCTTACATATAAATTTACATTTTGATGTTTCTGTTAACTATAAAACTGATGCCTATAATAATTTAAAATATGCTCAAATATTTTTAGGGAATTTAGAAATTTAATTTGTTTATTTTTTATTTTTTAGTTTATATTTTTTGTTTTTTGTTTTTTCATATATTTTCTATTTTTGTTATTAATATGTATCTATTTTGATGTTTTGACAAATTTTATTTTATTTATGATATTTTATTCATGTTATTTTTTACATTTATTGATGTTTGTTTGACATTTTGTATTATTTATTAGTTTTATATTATTATTATTGTATTATATATTTTAGATTTGCTGATGATGAACTAATTTTTTAGTTCGAAACGTCCGTTTAAAATAAATATTAAAAAAAAATAATAAATATTGGATTCCTGAAGCCTTTTAAATATTCTATTTTAATAATTGTTTGGATCCACCTTACATATTTATAAATTATTTAATATTTACATAATAAATTCTGTCTATAAAGTTAATCATTTTTTTTTCTAAAACCGGCAAGAAAGTGCCACTTTCCTGACAAATTTTTAGTATGGTAAGTTGATTTTTACAAAAACAGTCTAGGCTACAATAAAAATAACAGTCTGGTAAAGTACAAAACAGTCTGGTAAAGATTTTACCTGATTGATTTTTCTATTATAACCTTGGATACGTAGTCTGCTGTCAATACATATATCAAAAAATTTAACCATTTTGAATTATTTATGATTAATTATTGATTAAATAAAACGGTTTCAGAAAAAAATAGTATACATAATACGTCAGGAAATTTATTATGTAATATACTCTTATATAATATTACTTTATCGGATGCTGTTATTTTCAATAAACAAGGTTACCGTTGCCCTGGTTTACAAAATTATAATTATAGGTATAAAATTAATTTACTACCGAACTATTACACAACTGTACAAAAATATCAATAACATACGTTCCCCATAACAGAGTGCGCGAAATTACCTAAATGGTGAAAAAATTACCTACGTCGAACACTGATATTAGTGATGAAAAATGAACTTTTTTTAGTATTATTTCTTTTCGTCCAACAACGACTAGGTCGAAATAATGATACCCGTACTATTAATTTATTTTCCTATATTGTACGTTTAGAAAGTGAGTCTTGTACAACTGTTTTTGTCAAAGTTCAACTTTATGCAACTGTTTTTGGAGATATATTTTTGTGAATTTGTCAAACAATAATCTATCAATTTAGCTGTTATTGATCGGCTCATGTCAAATTATTGCAATTAATTTTTTTATATAAAAAATAATTACATTGAACTACAAAACGCTTCTTCATTAAAAATTAGAAGTATTTAATTTTATTAAGTAACGTAGATAATTATTAATTTGAACTCTAACCTAACTAATAAATGGCAAAAGAGATAAAATTGATTGAATGTTTTTTACTGCAATTTAAGGTTATGTTTATAAACGTCAAAATATACTACTGTATATTTACAAGCGTTGGTTCACCGTATCTTATTCTTCTATAAGCGTCTGTGTTCAAAATATGAGTTCCGCACTCGGCGCGAAATTTAAATCGCTCTCAAAACTATTTTCTTTTGACAGTTACTTAATGAAGCATTTTCCGCACTAGTGTTTCTTTGATTACAGAAATGCACTTGGTCTGCATTCATCTACTTTCCATACGTAACCAAGGCAATAATAGTTACGTAATAACAAAGAAATCGCACAGTTGTAGGAAAAATATATTGTATACACCGCTTTCGTGAAAAGAGTTTGGCATACTGAGAATGTTGTCTATCCACTGACAAATTCATTTTTTAATATGTCATTTCAAATCCTAGGTTTACAAATACATACTCGTAACTATTAAATTTTTAGTGTAATCCAAACAAATTACATTTATATTTTTAGTTATAATTTAAGGACAGCGAAAAATAAACTGACGAACACTCGCTTGTAAAGCGACAGCACTAACCATCAAGCCATGCATTTGTTTGTAAATTACATGTACATAAAATTATAGTATCGAGTCGGTCTGTGGATCCTGAGAACCCTGGTTCGATTCCCACAGCCGACAAACATATTCATCACTTTAAAAATTACCCCTGTGGTTCCCACACCACTAACATCTTTGAGGGCCGAGATTTGACGGCTGGTAATCTCACTTCACGCGCATAAATATATCATCCTCCGAGATCTGCTTCGGCAGAGTGCCACATCCAATAATGGGTAAAAGGCGTGATGATATATTTATTTTATATTTATTTATTCGCTCTACGATTTACAAAATGTACAAATGTACATGTACCTTGGTATTTACTTTTCTTTTATTAATTTAGTGTAGTATGTATAGATAATGCAGACAATGACGATATAAAAAACTGCATTTAGTCTTCAGACATGTTTTTTTACTAAATGATTTATATCACACTGAAGTGAATAACACAATAAAATGTGATATTTACTCTTGTTACCCATGCATTGTAATGTAAATTTTGATAAATTATTTAGCTGAGAATAGGTAAATTTATGCTATCACAAAAAAAATATCAATATATTTTCAGTGATTCACATCATTTATTTTACAATACTTATAGTTATTTTAGCCCTCTGCCATGGCAGATCTTAATTAGTTATATATTTTTTAAGTGTGACATGTGGTTATCGGCCATCGAATCATTTTATCTACAAATGTTAGTTGAAAAGGAGATACAGAGGTAATTTTCATGTCGCTTATTTGTAAGGAAACCAGTTTTTTTAACACAAACTAGAATATATAGTTACATAAATATAAATCTATTTGAAATATATATTTTATTTAATATTTTAGAAAACTTAAAAATAAATAACATATTTCGGACAAAAAAATGTAAACAAATATTTAAAATTTAAACAGAATATAAATTTACTTCATAATTATCAACCAAAAAATTTAATTCAGCAATTATAGCTGTTTTTATAAATTATAAGATTATAAAAAATCCTTTTTAAAATTAATTTATGTTGGTAATACGAGGGCAGGATGAAATGTCCCTGAAAAATTAAACAAGAAGTGATTTATTTGGTCAAAACATATTTTATTTTCTTATTTTCTTAACTCAAGGAAATAATAATTTGTTTTCTGTCATTTAAATAATAATTGTCAAGCCATTTGGCATGTTCTTTATCAAGCTGTTCATAATTAAATTGAAGTAAAGAATTTTTGTAATATTTGCTTCATGCAAACATTTTTTTTTTAAATTTAGTATGTAATAACAAATATTAATATTTTTATTATAACATTTATGCACAATTTTAAGATTGATTTCAGTTAGAAAGTAAACTTAAAAGATGGATAACTTTCTTTTTAAGCATAATTCTTAAAATTAGAAAAAATTATAAACGACTACAGCATGTTTTGTATATATCAAACCTAACCTAAAAACAATATTATTTTGCGGCCAAAAACTTGTTAAAAACTTTTAAAAAGTTGAACTGATATTACAAAATCTTTAAATTTAAATAAAGAATAAAAAATTATCCAGGAATACTGGATAAAAAGGCTTTATTAATGATGTTAAAATATTTTTTTCATAATAATGACGACGTTTTGAACACAAGATCTGTGTTTATTATCAAGTTTTTTAACATGTAACTTAACGTAATCAAACTTTTGACTTCTAGTTGTAAATAACCATTTGTGGTTACGATAACTTGATAATAAACACAGATCTTGTGTTCAAAACGTCGTCATTATTATTAAAAGAATATTTTAACATTATTAATAAAGCCTTTTTGCCAATATTCATGGATCATTTTTGATTCTTTATTTAAAAAATAATTTCTATTTAATAACATAAAATTCAATTAAAATCTTAAAATGTTATAAGCAGTGTTCAAAATTATTTACCAGTATAAACATAGCTAAAAAAGGTCCTTAGTTTCTTAATACGAGGGCAGGGTGAAAAGTCCCTGAAAAATTAAACAAGAAATGATTTATTTGGTCAAAACATTTTTTATTCCTCAACATAATAATCTCCTAGTAGCTTGATACAGTTCGTCCAACGTTTTTCTAATTTTTCGATCCCTTCCAAATAATACGATTTTGGCAATCCTTCAAAATAGGCGTTTATCTCAGCGATGACCTCATCGTTGGAGCCAAATCTCTTTCCGCCGAGCTATTTCTTCAAATTTGGATATAGATAAAAATCGTAGGGGGTCAAATCTGGAGAACAAAGTCCTTCTTATTGCGCTTGTACATCGCCAAACACTGCTTTAAACTTGTCACACGGTCCCGCTTGTTGTCAACAGAGAGCAAATGCGGCACCCATCTGGCAGATAGCTTTCTCATATCCAAAAATTTATGCAAAATGTTCCATATCCGTTCGATTAAGATGCTCATAGCCTCAGCATCCTCGTGCACTTTAACTCGCCGATCGTCCAATATCATACCACGGATTTTATCGACAATTTCTGGCGTTGTAACCTCAATTGGACGACCAGAAGGTTCGACGTCCTTTGTGGTCGTACTACCACAACTAAAATCAGTAAGCCACTTGTGAATCGTTCCAATCGATGGTGATGAGTCCCCAAAATGTTTAACAAGCGATGCTTTGGTTTGCGTAATGTTTTTTCCACGCAAGAAATAATGTTTAATCAAGACGCGAAATTCACTTTTTTCCATGTTTTCAAAAATCTTCAAGGTTGCTTGCTTTCGATGGGTGTCAAAACAGACCTGAACGACATATCAGTCTGAAAATTTTAATGCGTTCTAGTTAAAGATGGTACATCACAAATGTCACATGAGATTTGCGATTGTGGCGCCATCTGTTTTATTTTTCAGGGACTTTTCACCCTGCCCTCGTAAGTGCTTTTAAAGTGTCAACATTTGTATTTTTCTGGGATTTATATTCAACTAATGAGTGAAAATATTCTTTGTCCTGGCAAACATAAAATATAATCTACTATATAAATTAAGTTTTTGAGAATTTCATTGCAACATTGAAATAAGTTCTTAGGGGAAATCCACACACAATTTGTAATTACCATAGTCCACAGTATTTCATTATACAGATCATAGATGACCGCTCATTCATAAGATTGAGAATACTTTTATTAATTAATTTAAAAATCGATGAAGTGTACTATCAATAAAATCTTTGAAGTAAAAACGGTACCATCTCGTTGAAAATGGGACGGTTGGTTACCTTACTCATTTGTGACAAGAGTGTCATAAGTATTGAAGGATACGCAGAATAAGGTTCCACCCACACCAACTGACATAATTACAAAATTGTATATGTGATTATAGCAGAGATCACACTCAAACACAATTATTTTTGTACAAATAGGGGCACAACTCAAAAATATAAATTTAAAAGTTATGACACATTAGTCGTAAATGAGTGATATGTTTAAAATTAATTTACCGATTGCGGCAATCAAACTAAAATCTCCAGTCCAACATATAACTCATCATTAATAATTAGTTATTTTAATTAAGGTTAAATTAAACAGTTGATACAAAATTCAAAATTTAATCTATATACAGGTTGTTTACTGTACTATGACCACCAATGGAATCTAGAGAACTGTGAGAGCTATAATTTTAATTATATTAACCAAAAGTTGTCGCTTCAGTTCGTCCATTTAACATTACTGTTATTATTTTTAAAATTAAAATAAATAGATAATACACAAGTTACTAGATATGAGCAAAAAAATAATTTTGTTCGATTTGTACGTTTCCTAATAATATCAAAATAATTAAATATTTAAGAAGGGTTTTAATATATATCCAGTGGCTTAGAAATATATTGATGGTTTTTGTCGAGATAAGAAATTTTATTTTTTTTAAGAGAATTAATAACTAATAATTTATCTAAGATATATATATATATATATATATATATATATATATATATATATATATATATATATATATATATATATATATATATATATATATATCTTAGATAAATATATATATATATATATATATATTTTAACTATACAAAAACTGTTTTGTTTATAATGTGTTTATTTTAATACTAATAAATAAAATAGTTTGTTGACCATCTTCAATGGCGCTACAGCCCGATTCGGGCCTGGGCCTACCGGGCACACCGAGCCGCAGTTTTTACGCTGCCGTACTGCCGGTTTTCGTAGTCGATGTTACGTTTTTTAAGGCATGTGTATAAGTGACTAGTTTATAGCAACCGAGTATGATTAATACAAGTAACTGTATGTTTTTATTTAACGACAAATCATACTTTGTCGACAGGCAGATTCGAACTGACGAACCTTGGTTCGGGTGACGTTACAGCATGTTAAGAGATGTGTATTAACACGCTCGACCACCGCGCCTGTACTTTGTTGATAGTCTATTATTTTAAAATTAATTATTTTACATGCAGGTTAAATACTTTTTAATTAGTAAATACTCAACAATTGATGATATCAAATTAAATTATAAAGGAATTTAATGTAATACCGCCAGGATTTGAACCTGGGACCTAGGAAGTCCGATCATATGCTTCTAAATCAACTGAACTACGGTCGCCACGTGATTCAAGTCTGATGTTATTCTAATTCTCTTCTCTATTTTGTTATATGCTGAAAGACAACAAGGAAATACTTAATAGCTGATGACAAAATTTAATTAAAATATGGTACATATATTATTTAACTAGTATATAATGTATATTAAATTACACTAAATGAAGTTTACAACACGAACCGAGTCAAATACTATACTTTACCTACAACTATTTAAGTACACAAAACTAAACTAAAAAATAATGGAATCATAACCTTTCTTATATCTATTATAAATGAACAAACCACAAATCCAATGGCAACATATGAAAATAATTGATTGCTATTGGTTGAAAATAGGCCGTGAAATATGAACTTTAATATTACAGTAGTGATATGAACTTCCATAGTATACTAGTATAATATGAACAGCTTTTTGTGTTTAGATTTATATATGTAATGTAGTTATTATTTAATAGTTAGATAAAAGGCTTTTAGTACATCAAGGAGTTATAGGATCGAGGAGACAGAAAAACTGAAATAATATAACAAGTCAAGTTCAAGTCTGGCGGAATCTCAATTTGACTGAATATAATTCAGTTTGACTAAATAATATAACAACAGAAGTATTCGTGAATATATACAAGTGATACTATTATTTTATTCGTATTAAATAAAACGTTCATAGTTAAAATGTGCTATGAGGTTTAATTCTACAAATTATAGCAAGCTTGGCATCAGTAAAATCAGAATAATATTGTTAACTAATCCTGTTTATGAATCTGCATTTTAATCAAATTGTGTCCCTGAAAGACATTATTGAAGGAGTAATTTTAAGGAACATTTTAATAAACAATGTAATACTGGTTTATAGTTATATAACTAACTAGTGTGTTAATGAGGGCGATTAATAATCGAGACATTTTAACACGAAAGTATCGCGAGCGCGTTGAGATTATTAATTGCCGATTAACACATGAATTAGTCACAATATTTTTTCGTTGATCGTACCTTTTTAATTTGAGAAAATCTAATTTTATTCCATGAAAATTTGTTAGGTTAATAAAAAATAATATATCATCACGCCTTCTACCCATTACTGGGTGTGACACTCTGCCAAAGCAGATTTCGGTAAGTGATATATTTTGCAAGTGAAGTGCGGTTACCAGTTGTCAAATCACGGCCTCCAAACATGTTAGTGGTGGAGGAGCCACAGGGGTAGTTTTTGAAATTACGAAAATTGTTTGTCGCCTGTGGGAATCGAACCAGGGTTCTCAGGATCCACAGGCCGACTTCATACCACTGTGCTAGGTTAATAACGTTTGTAATATGTTAGGTTAGGAAATTACCTGTCACATATGTTTTGACAACAATGGATGCGTTCAATTCACTTAACGTTAGCTAGATAAGCCGTTTTTTCGTTTTTAGAATAAAGTTTTGATTTTTATATAAATTTTAAAGGAAAGCTATGTGAATATTATTTAGCTAGAAGAGTTAAAATCAGTTCATTTAAGTCTGTTTAGCATTTTGCTACAACTTGGTGCTAACCAATTTATGCTAAATTACGTGTATTATACGGATCTAAAAAAACCGTTCATTATTAAAAACTTATGCATTAATAGGGATCATTAATTAAACTCATGAATGAACGATCAACAGAAAAAGTTATTTAATGTGATAGATGACTCAGTAATATTGAGTCGCCCTGTGGATTTAAAAACCCAAGTTCGATTCCCACAGCCGGCAAACAATTTTCACCACATTAAAACTACCCCTGTGGCTTCTCTTCCCCTAACATCTTTGGCAGTCGTGATTTGACGGTTGGTAACCGCGCTTTACACACTATCGGCTGTATCATGTATCACATCGCTAATAATAAGCGACGTCGATAATTTTTTTTAGCTTTGACAACACCGGTTTATTTCGACGTTTGTCAAATTTTTATTCATATAAATACAAATTTGACAAGCGTCAAGACAAAACCGGTGTTGCCAAAGCTAGTATAATTTATCGACGTCGCTTATTATTAAAGATATGTTACATGATACAGCCGATTATGTATCACTTACCGAGATAGGGCAGAGTTTTATACCCAGTAATGGGTAGAAGGCGTGCTGATATATTTATTTTATTGAAATGTTTCCTATTTAACTACATTTAATAAACCCCTGTAGTTATCCAATAAACCTCCACAATTGTCAATCACTCCCCTCCGAAAACCTCCCAGTCATTCTCCCACTTTTAATCTATCAAATTAAAGTGCGGTTTATTACTTCACCCCCAGGGCATCGCTAGCGCTAGCGAGGGTGGCTGGTGCCCGGTGGGCCCTCGAGGGCGCGCGTGCGGCCTGGGCACGTGCAGGACTCGCCACCCAGCTGACAACACGTGGCCGCGAAGATATTAGTCGCTTGGGGACTTGGGGAACGGTTACGGAGGTTGCTTTATTAGGAGATGGTGAATGTTTGAGGAGTGACGAAGAGTTGAAATTTATAGTTGAAGTGATTATTTTGTAGACTAAATATTAATTAATTTAGATAAAAAGAAATATGTTCAAAGGAAGATACATGAGATGATGTGGATGAGTGGTTAAGGCATTGGATTGCTAATTGAATTTTTAAATCTGTTCCCGATCATTTTCTCGAATGCATTTTTCCTGATTTTTTTTTAGGAATGGCCTTATTCCCGAATTATAATTTTCCCGCATGATTATTTTCTGCATGACTATTTCTAGGATATTCCTTTTCCTGACTACCTTTCTCCCGTATGCTAGTTTATTGTAGGTTATGTTCCTATTAATAAATTTGCATCTATATAATTTCCAGAAAAATGATTTCCTCGAACATAGATTTCCCGAATGCATTACAGTACATTCTCTTGTTTAAAATTTCTCGAATGACATTTTTACGAGATGCAACGATACAATTGTTATTTTGTTAAATGGTTATTTACGAAATTCGGGAAATAGGTAATTTTGGAAATTTGCATTCGGGAAATTATATACTGGAAATTAGCATGCTGAAAAATGATCATTTCGGAAAATGGTTAATCCGGAAATCTGCGGTCGTGAAATTATCATTTGGGAAATAGTTATTCTGTAATACTTTCTTTCCGTGAAAATATCACCCGGGAAATTGTTTTTCTTTAAAATTATTATTCGTTGATATCATTCTGGAAATTGTATTTGGGTAAATGGACGGTAACCAAATAACAAATAATTATTACGATTACTTTTTTATGGAGTAATGGCTCAGTGGTATCAAGTCGGTCTGTGGATCCAAAGAACAAACATCTTTGGGGCCGTGATTTGACGGTTGGTAACCGCACTTCACGCGCATTATATCACTGCCTCGGCAGAGTACCACACCCAGTAATGGGTAAAAGGCGTGATGATATATTTATTTATTTATTTTTTGACGTTTCTCAAAACCAATATAATGCTTCATTGTATGTCACGTATCTGCGTCTTAACCAATCCTGTCATTATTATACTGAGAATAAAGCTCTTGTGATTATTCCCGGGAATAATCTCTGTAGCTTTTGTTTTTGTTGACAGATGATATGTAGTTATTAAATAATTATTTAAAACTGTCAACTCGTCAAGTAAAAGTGTGAAAAAATCGATTTAGTTCCATTTCAGATACAGAAATACACCAACAAATTTGAGAAATTTTCGTTCGATAAATAAGAAAATAATTCTCCAGTATCTTTCTCAAACTTGTTGGCATTTGGTAAATATTATTATTAGACATCTGTTAATTATTATTATACTTCAAATTAATTTTAAAAATATATTGTTTAGCAATGATTGTTTTGGAAACATCATAAACGATTTCTTGTCGCATTGAGGCAGGCAAGAAATCATGCTGCACGGAGTGATGCAAAAAAATACTTTCCACACTCATTTTGAATATTAATATGTTGACTTTTTAACACATAAAAAAATAATTTCTGTACTCGCATCATTCAAAATTTTGCGTTCGCACTTGTTATGTAAATAGCTATTTTCTTCTCCCATCATTCAAAATAAGGTTTACATTACCCAGGAAATTGAAGTAATGTTTGATATTGCGCACTAGTGCTTCAAAGTAATTGAATTGAATTGTCAATATAAATTCACGCTTCAAATTTAATAACTTTTCTCATTATTGGTTATATAATTTTTGCTCGTTCCAAAAAGCATTGCACAAAAGTAATGTCTTCGCGCACTTGTTATGTAAGGTAGCTATTTTATTATTATTTCCACACTAGTATAATAAAAATTCTGCTATTGAATTTCCTATATAACACAAATAAAGTAGACATCCTATAACATACTTTCGTATCCACTCTCATAGAATTGTCATTCGCAAAGAAATATCTTAAAAGAGCAGTTCCTTCAAAGTTTAAACGTTTAAACTGTCACAAACACAAATGTCCATATATGTATCAATATCAACACACATTTTAAAATAATCCAAAGCTTCAAGATCAGATCCCTCTTGAAAATCTCAAACCTCAAACCTCTCCAATCACCATAAAACACATTTTACAAAACCTTACAAAATACAAAACACAAATCCACAACACAATGACGTCACTGGCGTCCGCAGTCCAAGTGACAGAGTGCCCTCGTGGTGACAGCCAGACAACAATGCATCCTCTTAATCCAACCGCTGGAGTGTCGCGTCGCTACCGTCGCCGCTATTCGCTTGTCACCGCAGCGAGAATAGTTGAATATCGAGCAAGAATGCAAGTGTTGCAACGGACATGCAAAGCTTTGACAATGAGTAGATGGAGCTGGTGTGTATGAACTCTTAGGATGAAATGATGGAAGATTGTGTATGGTGATGTGTTCTCGACAGGCGTTGTTATAGTTTCGATCTTGTAATGTTTTTGTAATCATACAGGGTGTCACAAACAAAATAAACGCGATAGATGAGAGGTTGAGTGATTACAGATGGATTGTGCTGATTTAAGCTTGATTCTCAACTGAAACAAATGAACAAAACATAATATCTTGAATTGTTTGATTCAATATTAAATGTCAATACAACTATTTTATATTATATATTATATATTAATAAATTTTATTAGTCATTTGTTTCTGTCATAGCACGCTGATACCTATGCGATTTGAATTAAATTTATGTTAATTTAATATGATTTTTGTCAGATATTTTGTAATGTGACGGTATTGAATTTTATAGTAATTGAATTCAGAATAAAATACTAATGCCCGTACTTATAGTCGAATCTCAACCTTGTACTTGAGAATTACTCGACTGAGCTGAAATGAAGTCGCTATGGGTACTTCGTTGGTAATGTGTTCTATAGGACGAGAATACAGAGATGATTTAAGGGAATTTTAGATTTTACTATTGTCGTCCCGTTTTTTTGACAGAACAAATGACAGATTTATTGCGGTACTTTCTATAAAGTGTCAAGTAATATTGAAGGTGCACAACAATTTGAAATTTAAGTAAGTATATTTGTATAATTTATTACCTATGTATCTAATATGGTTTTTCATTATTTACTAATCATTGCGGAATGGAAAATAAAATAGTTCCATATTATGTTTATGCTTCTCTTTAATTTCAATAAACAATAAAAAAAAACCTTGCATATTTAGTTTATTTAAAAATGCTGATATATGAACTGTGTTCGGAACATTAAACCAAGTCGATTATTTTCTACATTTATTAAAGGAATATTCTCTTCGGGAAAATTATCCTCTGCCATAAATTCTCTTTGGCTAATACTTATATTGTAAAGAACGGCAGTAGCACAAATAATTGCTATTGATGTTTCTAATTTTGTTGTTAGACCCCGGCTTAAACAGGAAAACCACAGTTATTAATTTTTATTAAATTATGTATTATGTAAAATAGTTTGTAAAACTATGTTCTTTGTAAATCTATATCTATTGCGAAATTCATTTTCGCCATAAAATTCTAATGGATTTTCCATATCACGAATGTAGCGTTTTGGTCTTCTTTCTTGATCAACACCTTCCACAATGTCCATAAATTCGAAAAACTCTAAATTATCTTCCCTGTCAGGATCCATTATTTCTTTAAAAATTCAAACTGTCAAAAATTGGCAGAATTAAATACTTAAGCACATCTCAAGGTTGCTCTGATGCTGTCTCGAGTAAAATCGTTGTCAAGTCTGCGCGAATTCTAACTTCATAACCGAGTAGGGACTATAATAGTTGATTCAATACTTGAGTACTACTCAAATTTGAGATTAAGCGAAGTTTTGACTATAAGTACGGGCATAAATCGAATAAGTAAATAAAAAAAAATAAGCTCCTATTTCAAATAAGAAAATTGCATACCATATTTTGAGAACCATGGATTGAAAAAATTTACGAGGTCTGGCTATTAAATAACGAGACTGCTTATAAAAAGAGTTTTATTTTAAAACTTATTCTATACTCGAATGCTCCCCTTCGATGTACTCCCCTCCCCTCGCCACACACCTGTCCATTCGTTTTTTCCATTGGTCAAAGCAATGCTGGAAGTCTTTTTTTGTAAGAGCATTTAGGAGTTCCGCCGATTTTCGCTTCACCTCTTCCATCGACTCATCAGGTGAGTACGGCGCGTGTCCGAGCACTGGAGTGCCTCTAGCGGCTAAATAACGCTTCACAGACAACGTGTTATGGGCAGGTGCGTTGTCCTGGTGCAAAATCCACGACTAGTTTTTCCACAACTCCGGCCGTTTCTTACGAACTCGTTCTCGCAGTGTTGCCAAAACTTTTAAATAGTAAGTTTGGTTTACAGTTTGATCCTCTGGAACCCATTCAGTCATCACGATACCGTTGATGTCGAAAAAAACTATTAGCATGGCTTTAAATTTTGAAATGGCTAGCTCAGTGGTATGAAGTCGGCCTGTGGATCCTGAGGTCCTTGGTTCGATTCCTACAGGCGACAAATTTTCATAAGTTGAAAAAGCTATCCCTGTGGCTCCTCCACCACTAACATGTTTGGGGGCCGTGATTTGACGACTGGTAACCGCAATTCACGCGCAAAATATATCACTTACCGAGACCTGCTTCAGCAGAGTGTCGCACCCAGTAATGGGTAGAAGGCGTGATGATATATTTATTTATTTTATTTATAAATTTTGATTTCGACATCCTTGCTTTTTTCATTCTTGGCGATGCAGGAGTTTTTCAGTGCATGGATTATCGCTCAATTTCATCATCGTATTGGTATATCCAGATTTCATCGCAAGTGATGATGTTTACCATCAATTCAGGCTATTCATCTAACCTCTCAAGAAAATCTGAGCAGATCTATTGACGGACGAGCTTTTGGTCAGGGGTTAAATTTTTTGGGACCAACTTCACACAGACTTTCTTCATGTTCAATTAGTCATGTAAAATTTTTTAGTTTCTTTATATGCGTTTACAGTCTCAACAATCATCCGAATGATCATACGACATACCGCGCACAATTTCATTGATTTTGGTCACTGTTTGCGGAGATGAAACAGAGACAGGTCGACCTGGACGTTGGTCATCTTCGATGCTCTCTCAGCCTTCAGAAAACCGTTTATACCATTGGAAAACACGCGCACGAGATAGAGAATTCTCACCATAGACCTCTTTCAACAACTTATAACACTCAATCGGAGATTTGTTTAATTTAACGAGAAATTTCACATTGATCCGTTGTTCGTGTTTTTCGTCACAAATTGTTATAGAAAAAATACTATTTCGTACCAGAAAAGTAGACACTTCCAGCTATCCAACGCTGCATTCGTTTCCATCCCTGCCCCTCTAGGATGCCTTCTGCGCGCGCAGTCTCGTTATTTAATAGCCAGACCTCGTATGTTAATAGTTTTGTAATAGACTTTTAAAATGGTATTTCGTTGCTATTTAAACAACCTTTCAGCTCTTATAGTTCTCTAGATAGCAGTGGTAGCACAACTAAATCGAATACCCTATATATTAATAAAATTAACTCCACATAATGCTTGCGGTTGTAATTAAATTAATTAAATTAAATCGTAAATGTCAAATATGTTGTTTTTCAATAGCAATACTTTTATAGCCTAGGCTGCAAAATAGCACTTCACAGCTTATCAATTGTCCACTATTAAAGTCAATCGACAAAAAATATTTCAAATGAATTAGATTTTTATTTAAAGTTTATTTTTTAGTTTCAGAGAAGGTGATACACTTTCTCACTCTTCAGAATCACTGCTTTTCCTTTGATATATCAGCAAAATAATAAGCGATTGCATTTTTTCGTTTCACTTAACTGTGAATACCAGGCGACCTATTCTAAATCGTTGGCAAGTAGATTTAGCGACCGTTTGACGTCATAGTTGGCGACTTTGATACTGGCGCCATCTGTTGGTATAGTTAAAAACTCAGACAAAACATAAGTAGATAAATTCTACCGTATTCAAGTCAATGCAGTGTTGTGAAGTAGAAAGAGTTAGAGTAACTGGTGGGTGAGGCGGGTGCGCGGCAAGGAGCGAGTACCCTTTGATGTTATGCGAGTTGCAAACATATGTGTAGTTATTTTTATATTCAATTACTTACTTTTCTTACATCAAAGTAAAGGTTAGTTTTTGACATATTAAGTGTTTTGTATACGCACGTTTGTATTTAAATAAATAAAATGCTCGCGTCTGATAACTGTCATCAACAAAAATGCAACGCACATAACACCAAGGGGTACTAGCTCTTTGCCGCGCACCCGTCTCATCACCCAGTTATTCTAACCCTTTCTACTTCACAACAAACGCCGTTGTTCTCCGTCTACTAATGTTTTGTCTGAGGTTAAAAAGTACAGCCCTGACGTCATTGTGGGCGACTGGTCGCTTACGGAGTCGCGTATGCAGGCGACTAGTACAAGTCTGTTGCAAAGTGTCATGGCGTTAGTCGCTTACCATTTTTTGGTTGATTAGTTTCGAAGTTAGAAAAGTTTTATATTTTATGTGCACTGTATATTAGTATTATAAAATGTAAATACGAGTAGGATCTGCCAATTATTGAACAAAATCCAGCTGCAGACGTATATTACCAATAATTAGGACAACAATATCGTCGTTTGCACATTAATAATATTTTTTAATGTAACAATGTTTATTTAAAATTTTGTTAAAATTTATATTATTTATTTTTAAAATATTACCAATTACTTGGAAATTACTAAAAATTACGTCAATTTGTGATATGTCAAGTTTAAGCAATAACATATAAATATTTGAGTTTAACAAAGAAAAACAAATATCAGCAAGTGGTTGTCAGAAATTATAAGTACCAACACAAAATATTCCGTGGTTCCGATTAATACCAACGTAAGAAATTAAAATCCCGATGTTATTGATTGCACCGTGACATCATTGACTTAGCGACTAAAACTAGTCGCCAAGCAGTCGCTAAGAATTAGGATAGATCTCCAGTATAATGCTATCAATCATCTAATATTAAACTGCTTCCATCTTCTAAATTACAATAACGAACGTAATGCAATAATTGACCATACAAAATCTTAAATAATAAAATAAATAAACATAGATAAATAAATATATCATCACGCCTTCTACCCATTACTAGATGTGGCACTCTGCCGTAGCTGATCTCGGTAAATAATGATAAGATTAATGCTTTGGATCTATAAATCAATATCGTATAATGACGTACTATTAAATATATGATTTACATTGTACTCTATAAATGCCATTAAATTATGCATTTATAAACTGACTTATATTATATTAAATAATGTATATTTTTCTACATTAAAATATGCTTACATATTTTTGTAATTTCATGATCTTAAATATACATAGATACTCGTACCAATAATAGATGACGAGGTGGCCGAGTGGTTAAGGCGTTGGACTGCTAATCCAATGTGCTCTGCACGCGTGGGTTCGAATCCCATCCTCGTCGGTGCTTTTTATCAATAACAAACTATATGAAATTCTAATAAAAACAATATATTTTCATAAATATACAGGAGTGCCAATAATAAAAGACGAGGTGGCCGAGTGGTTAAGGCGTTGGACTGCTAATCCAATGTGCTCTGCACGCGTGGGTTCGAATCCCATCCTCGTCGATGCATTTTATCAGTAATAAACTAATTGAAATTCTAATAAAAATAGCATTTTTATAAATATACAAAGATGCCAATAATAAAAGACGAGGTGGCCGAGTGGTTAAGGCGTTGGACTGCTAATCCAATGTTCTCTGCACGCGTGGGTTCGAATCTCATCCCCGGTTAACATTTTATTGAGTGTAATACCACAATAACTTTATCGATCAAATAATTATTTATGAGAACGTAGTTGTTTGTAGTAGCTCGATTAATATCTCGGAAACCTCTGAAGGACATCGTATACCTACTGTTCAGTATACTGGGTGTTCACAGAAACCGAGGCCCCCCTATTAACGTCTTTATATATAAATAAAAATTTATATATGTAAACTTAATTTATGTAATGTCATTTCTATGTATAAATTATAAACATATCATTTCCAGGTTAAACGAAAGAGGCATCAACTTTCTTATTTTAAATAGAACAGCCTATATAGTTTAACATTTTTAAATTCTACTTCAATTTTTGAATAAATGCCAAAAATCAAAATTTGCAGTAAATAACTTAAGAACAATATATTTTTATTTTTATGGAATGTAACATATGAAAATGCTAACCTCATTAAAAAATATTTAATGGCATTAAACAGTTTCATTAAATTATCAAAATTATCAAGAACTTGGATAAATAAGCAATTTTAACAAAAACTGAAGCTGTCAGTTTCAAGCCAACTTTTGGTATTTTGGTTTGAATTTTTTTGTATTATGTTTACAGCAAAATTTGACTTGTGGCTCTTCATTGTAGTATTCAGAATTTAACATAGAATTCAAAAATGTTAAAATATACAGGATGCTCTACTTAAAATAAGGACGTTGAGGTCACTTCCGGTTTACCTGGAAGTGATATAAATCATCTATACATAAAAATGATGCCACATATGTTATAAGTTTACGGATATACTCCATTCCCTGTATGAAAACTATTACGTCACATTCGGTATCCATGTGATTGAATATTTTGTACTTAAAACGTTTACATTGGTATTGGATTGACATTTTTAAAACATAACCTAAAATTTAAATGTCAGTTTAAAATATTTATTACTTTATAAAATTTTATTAATTTATAAATGAAACCACATTCTGCATATATTACATAAAAACAAATATAAATTTATCATAACGCACGAAAAATATGACCTACCTTATTGAAATATGTTTTGTAAAATAAAACTCAAAGGAATATACATTTTTATATGTATTATGTTATTGGGATGGCTAGCACAGTGGTATGAAGTCGGCCTGTGGATCCTGAGGTCCCTGGTTCGATTCCCACAGGCGACAAATTTTCATAATTTGAAAAAGCCATCCCTGTGGCTCCTCCACCACTAACATGTTTGCGGGCCATGATTTGACGACTGGTAACCGCACTTCACGCGCAAAATATATCACTTACCGAGATCTGCTTCGGCAGAGTGCCACACACAGTAATGGGTAGAAGGCGTGATGATATATTTATTTTATATTTATTTCTTTTTATATATAAATAAATACTATTCGTATATGAAAATACAAAATACAATACACATTACCTCTTGTACTACAGTTAAAATAATTAAAGATCCTCGAAATAATCATAAATATGACAAACGCATTTCTGCATTTGAATACTCAAAATTTTTCTAGACATTTCTCATTTCTCAGTCTGTATTTATGTATCAAAATGTCACAAACTTAGAAATGACAGGCGAGAAAATAATAAAATCATGACCATAGGTCTCTATTTTTATTGTATAAACAAATGTGAACAAAGTAAACATAACTTTTCGTATTAGTAAGAATTGTCATATGTTTTCATTAAAATAATAAATGTAATAGAATGTGAAAAAACATGAAACGTGTGTCTTTACTTGTTAAGACATAAGTTAATGCCATTCGCAAAGGTATACTCCATTCCCTGTATGAAAACGATGACGTCATATGTGGACGATGTTATCATAGATACGTTGAAATATAGCTATCTTTTTTTAATAATATTATTCGTACCTATGCGAATGAGACAACGTATATCTTAATAAGTTAAGACACACGTTTCATGTTTTTTCACGTTCTATCACATTTATTATTTTAATGAAAACGTATGACAGTTCTTACTAATACGATAATTTACATTTACTTTGTTCACATTTGTTTATAAAATAAAAATAGAGATCTATGGTCAAGATTTTGTTATTTTCTCACCTGTCGTTTCTTAGTTTGTGACATTTTTGATACATAAATACAGACTGAGAAATAAGAAATGGCTACAAAAATTTTGGGTAATCAAATGCAGAAATGCGTTTGTCATCTTCATGATTATTTTGCGTTGGAGTTAGAGAATCTAGAACCTTTAATTAATTTAACTATAGTACAAGAGGTAATGTGTATTCCCACAGGCGACAAATTTTCATAATTTGAAAAAGCTATTCCACCACTAACATGTTTGGGGGCCGTGATTTGACGACTGGTAACCGCACTTCACGTGCAATATATATCACTTACCGAGATCTGCTTCAGCAGAGTGCCACACCCAGTAATGGGTAGAAGGCGTGATGATATATTTATACATTTAATTTAATATATGCAGAATGCAGGGAATGGAGTATACGAATAATATTATTTAAAAAATATAGCTATATTTCATCGTATCTATGATAACCTCGTCCACATATGATGTAATCGTTTCCGTACAGGGAATGGAGTTTATAAATAAAGAAGTTAATAGAGGTGCCTCGGTTTCTATGGATACCCGATAAACAATATAACGAGTTAAAATAAGACGACTGTACTATTTTGGAACCGACATGCATCTATCGGCTTGACCACAAGATATTAACCAAGATTTAACAATTACTGATAGTAATTGACCTGAAAAAACGCGACACGGAAGATAGAAAGATTTTGTTTATCAAATTACGCTATTGAATTTATCAGAAAGTAACTAAGTTCGAGTGAAGAAAATACAAATTTGATCTCAGGGAAACTAAATCAAGAAAAACATTTATTGAGATAATTTACCGAATTGAGTATTTTATTAAAATTATGACGCTAATATTCGCCATTTCCAAAGTAATGAAGGTAGATAAAAATTTATCTAGTTGCAAACAATCCTCTTCTCTGTTTTTTTGAAGCCGAACTGACAACAGCGACGTTTCTATAAAGACTTTTTATACATGAGGTGAATTATCAATAACAGATTAACTAAAAATGTTTCATAATTTAAAATATCTTCGTAAATATCTAATACAGGAGTTTTGAATAAAAGGAGACTAGGAAGACGAGTGGGACAATGTTTAGGACTACTAATCTAATGTTATCCTACTAAAGGGATTTCACAATAGTAATAGCATGTTATCAGTAAAAAAAAACTGTGCTTATTGGTACTTGTACTGGTTGAAAATAGGTCATGGGGAATTATCAATAACAAACAGACCGGAACTTTAATAAAAACAGCGAATAACATAAATATACAAAGGTGCTAATAATAGAAGACGAGGTGGCCGAGTGGTTAAGGCGTTGGACTGCTAATCCAATGTGCTTTGCACGCGTGGGTTCGAATCCCATCCTCGTCGATGCATTTTATCAATAATGAGCTAATTGAAATTCTAATAAAAACAGCATTTTCATAAATATATAGAGGTGTCAACAATAGACGACGAGGTGGCCGAGTGGTTAAGGCGTTGGACTGCTAATCCAATGTGCTCTGCACGCGTGGGTTCGAATCCCATCCTCGTCGATGCATTTTATCAATAATGAGCTAATTGAAATTCTAATAAAAACAACATTTTCATAAATATCCAGGGTTGCCAATAATAGAAGACGAGGTGGCCGAGTGGTTAAGGCGTTGGACTGCTAATCCAATGTGCTCTGCACGCGTGGGTTCGAATCCCATCCTCGTCGGTGCATTTTATCAATAACAAACTAAATGAAATTCTAATAAAAACAATATATTTTCATAAATATACAGGAGTGCCAATAATAACAGACGAGGTGGCCGAGTGGTTAAGGCGTTGGACTGCTAATTCAATGTACTCTGCACGCGTGGGTTCGAATCCCATCCTCGTCGATGCTTTTTATCAATAATGAACTAATTGAAATTCTAATAAAAACAGCATTTTCATAAATATCCAGAGGTGACAATAATAGAAGACGAGGTGGCCGAGTGGTTAAGGCGTTGGACTGCTAATCCAATGTGCTCTGCACGCGTGGGTTCGAATCCCATCCTCGTCGATGCATTTTATCAATAATGAGCTAATTGAAATTCTAATAAAAACAGCATTTTCATAAATATATAGAGGTGTCAACAATAGACGACGAGGTGGCCGAGTGGTTAAGGCGTTGGACTGCTAATCCAATGTGCTCTGCACGCGTGGGTTCGAATCCCATCCTCGTCGATGCATTTTATCAATAATGAGCTAATTGAAATTCTAATAAAAACAACATTTTCATAAATATCCAGGGTTGCCAATAATAGAAGACGAGGTGGCCGAGTGGTTAAGGCGTTGGACTGCTAATCCAATGTGCTCTGCACGCGTGGGTTCGAATCCCATCCTCGTCGGTGCATTTTATCAATAACAAACTAAATGAAATTCTAATAAAAACAATATATTTTCATAAATATACAGGAGTGCCAATAATAACAGACGAGGTGGCCTAGTGGTTAAGGCGTTGGACTGCTAATTCAATGTACTCTGCACGCGTGGGTTCGAATCCCATCCTCGTCGATGCTTTTTATCAATAATGAACTAATTGAAATTCTAATAAAAACAGCATTTTCATAAATATCCAGAGGTGACAATAATAGACGACGAGGTGGCCGAGTGGTTAAGGCGTTGGACTGCTAATCCAATGTGCTCTGCACGCGTGGGTTCGAATCCCATCCTCGTCGATGCATTTTGTCAATAATGAGCTAATTGAAATTCTAATAAAAACAGCATTTTCATAAATATATAGCGGTGTCAACAATAGACGACGAGGTGGCCGAGTGGTTAAGGCGTTGGACTGCTAATCCAATGTGCTCTGCACGCGTGGGTTCGAATCCCATCCTCGTCGATGCATTTTATCAGTAATGAGCTAATTGAAATTCTAATAAAAACAGCATTTTCTTAAATATATAGAGGTGTCAACAATAGACGACGAGGTGGCCGAGTGGTTAAGGCGTTGGACTGCTAATCCAATGTGCTCTGCACGCGTGGGTTCGAATCCCATCCTCGTCGATGCATTTTTAATAACTATAAATTATCCTCATAAATTTGTTTAAACAAATAAATAGCTGAGCGATTAACGAGTTAGAGCACTAATCCACGCGTCAACTAAATGCTAGCCTTGTTGAAATAAAAAATATAATAATTAGAAATCGAAGTTTTTTAGAAATTATAAGAATATTAAATATATTGCTATGTTGCATCTTTTTCTTATTAATTTACCAATGTATATATTTTTCTCTATTTTATTGTACCTATTCGAAAAAGCTTCTTTAGTTATAGCACAGTATTAAATTTAGAATTTCCGGTTTCAACACAAAGTAGAAATTATTTCAGATAATTAAATATTAAAGCTTCTTCATATATTCATTGCAATTAGTAATGCATACTGCATACCGAATTGCGTAAAACACGGTACCCTAATTATTGCTAATACATTTATAATTATCTGTTTATATTTTTTATTTAATAACGTTTTAAAAATTTCCACCGGTTCATATTAAAAATGTATTTGAAAAACACCCCAGTTTACACAGCGACTGATCAAACACGCACAAAATTATAGTTGCAAAAGAAGTAAAAATAATGAAACATCCAAAAAAATAATGCAAATAAGACAACATTTACACTCCTCGTTTAAAAATTAATTTGTGAAATTATGTCATTTTTAATCTGAAAAAATAAACCAACAAAATCAGTAAAAGATATCCAAACACTAGCGTCAAACAGAGCGAAAATGAAAAAATGACATACTGCAGCCCGAGGGTAGTTATTATATAAACGAGCAGCTTCAAATTGCAATGCAGTCCGGTTACACAGCCCTCGGCAGCGCGTTTCAAAAAATCCGAATACACATACGCGGGCAAACAGCCACTGTGTACTAAACTGTTTGTATTGATTGCCTTTGGTTGTTTTTGCCCTGCAATATTGCACCGAACAATTGCGGCTAGCGAAGCCAACGTAACAATATTCCAATGAATTATTTATGATTTTTTAATTAATGTTTATATAGTTAGTTTTAATGAAATAATATTTGTAATTAAATCGCCGCAACAAACCAACATATCTCATTTTAATTTTTTTGGTTTTGTGTGCGTTGTATGTGTATATTTGTTAAAAGGGGTATGTTTGTAAACGTACGAATCAAATTATAAAAGCTGAAATAAAAATGTTTATTTATTTGTACACCAGAGGTCGTGTGTGTTTCAGTTTAATATGAAATATAAAAGTAGATGTGTAAAATAAACACGTGCAAATGCGGAGAGCAAATTTTATAAAAATCTTTTTAATATTATTTATATATTTTATAAACACAAATATTAATTTTATAAAAAGTCATACAAAAATTATCATATTTATATCCGACACTGTTTTTAAATGTAGCTAATTTAATTTCTTTTGCAATTTCTAAAATACTTTTTTCTACAACCATTAAGTAATACATTAATTATTCGTATGATTCTTGACAGATAATGCGGTTCATAACTCATGGGTTATAGACAATCACATCAAGGTTGCTACATTTATACAGGGCTGGCCGTGAGTAATTAACATTTACGTTATTCAACCTCTAATAATTATTAGTTTCAGAAAACTTTTATAAACCTGTAAGCAAAGAAAGTGCGGAAAATCCTTCGTTACGTAACTGTCAAAAGAAAGTTGTTTTGAGAGCGATTTAAATTTCGCGCCGAGCGCGGAATCATATTTTGGCCACAGACGCTTATGGAAGAAGTAACTTTAAGGTAGTACTAGTGTGCCGGTGGCGCCATCGGTTATCGAGTGGCAAAACTGTCGCTCAAAAAATATAAAAATTGAATAAAATAAGTGTTTTATACCTATTATGATTTAAATATCATGAATTGTTAACAGGTTGTTGGTCTATTGAATTTTCAAATACCATAAGCCCCGTGTATAAGAACTCATTATAAATTGGATTTCGTAATTTTTCGTTAAAAATAAGGCTTTTCATGGCTATATATCCATTACTAAACGGTAAAAAACTTTCTCCTTCTGATACAATATACATGGATAGTTCTAGAACATCATACTAGTTTTTCAAATGAAACTGCAAAATTTTGGAGGTACACAAACCAAATGTGTGCGATTCTGAGTGATGATCGCCATAAGCGCCGTGTATAAGAACTCAACTTTACAAGCGAATATATTTGTTCACAGACGGTGAATATGTTTCATATTTGAACAGGATGCGTATGACTATCCAATGTTTACGTGCGCCAAATTTCATTCAGATCTGCAAAAAAAAATTTCACGCTAGTACTACCTTTAATTGCAGTATATCTAATATGTAGACAACTAATAAAAAAGACCCGAACAAAGTAAAATATATGGATAAATGGTTTTATTTAAAGAGTAAGTGAAAGTGAAAGAAGAATCACTAACTGTACTATTCCAATCTAGACGATTTTGATCGTCCTCGTGTAATATAATTAGAATTATATAAATTTTGATAATATTTTAATGATTTTCGAAAAATCTTGTTTATAACACATGCCGAAAAAGTTTAAGTGCTCGTGCAGATTTCTGCACTTGCACGTAACAAACCTTTTTCGGCACTTGTTATAAAAATAACTATTATAACGTTATTACACTGTAAAGATATTCGTTATTTTTCTATTCTGTAACATCGTTCGTTATTAGATAATCGACATAATTATTCCTAACGAATTCGTTATTATTTCTCACATATGAATTTATATTGGCAATTATATCTATTGTAATTGATAATATCATTTTTGAAAAAAGCATTCTAATAATTACCAACAGACAATTGTGTCAATAAACAAATTCTTATAATAATTTCAGCCAGGGAATATCACTCAATTGCATACTAGGTTGTTGACTTGTAACGAATTGACGCAACCCATGTCACTTTACATTTCTTCAACTAAAGATTGCACGAAAAAGCATGAGTATTCGCCGAGTGTTTGTAGCTCAATTGATTAGAGCAGTCACCATGCGAGTGAAAGGGTCCGGGTTCAAATCCCGGCGAACGCTCATTGCTTTTTCAAAAATTATTTCTAATATCTTCCAACAGACAATGGGCCTTTCAAGACTTTTTTGAATTTTTTATATATTAATCTACGTAATAAAATTATTATACCCAAAAAAAATATTTTTTTTAAACTTGTATTAAGCATGATAAAAATATTTAAACTTTCGAAACAAACGAATGTGACGTAGTTGCATCTTAGCTTAAAGAGAGACAGATAAGACAGAGATAAATAACACGTAACTTCACGTAACGTGTGTCGTTGTCAGTAGAATCCTCAGACAAAACATAACTAGACGGATAACAACGGCGCTTGCATTCACTTGAATACGGTATAATTCGTCTAGTATTATACGTCATTGGTAGAATCATAGAATGCTGAATGCTTATTTCTTCTTCGTCTTCTTCTCAGTAAAATTGAGCACCGACAAACGTTTCAGACAAAGCTCTGTGATTGGCTTAATGCAACTACGTAATTGCAATGAGCGTCTTAAATTATTCAACTTGAACTTTCATATTTCAGCAATAAAGATATCATTTATGGTATGATTTTATATTGTATTAAATATGATGTACGGTCAAGAACTTACTTTAATAAATATATATTAAAAACCTCTACCACTTGAATCCACCATTGTGTCAAGAAACAAATTCTTATTAAAATTCAGAATTTGGTTTTGTTTATAATTATGTTATTTCACTATCAACTAGCTTCGAGAGATACAGACTAATTAAGTGTTATCTTAAATATCTTTCTAAAGTTGACTTGACAGAGTTTATTATGTTTCTCAAATTTATTAGCGCATATGTTAGAATAACCTTTGTAACTCACCCCGTCTGAGTTTTTTATGGAAATTCGTGCTTGCTAACGGTTATCTGTAACCTCTTACCCCTTGTCCGCACATTCCATGGAAAACAACAAGAATTAGAGAGTGCTAGTTTGGTTTTGGTCGACACATGTTGTCTCTCGTCTGCATGTGCAAGATGTAGTCTTGCCGTGTAATTTAGCAATTTAATTTTAGAAATAATAGTTTGTTCATACGATTCTTTTGTTTAATTTCAATATTAATTTATAACTTCTCTAAATATTGATATTTCACTTTTATGTTTTATATATATATATATATACACAAAGTTTGTCTATTTATTTCATCTTGTATTTACATCGCTCTATTTAAGTTTTACCTTGGCTTATCGGTAGAATTGTAATAGCATGATCACGACTCAGGAGATCGATTCTAATTCGTAGCAACCAAATATTTAGTTGAATGACGTATTTTTGATGACGTCAGGCGATTTAGTTAAATTTCTAGGGAATTTATTTTGTACTGTTGGTAACAAAGATCAGACTATATATTTTGATGTGGTATTTCTGAAAAATTTGTTGCCGGTATTTGTGATTGTTTATTGTTAACAAGTCCACTTTGTTGGTTGAAATTGTAACTATGTTTCTATATTTAGTATTATTTATTAAAATAACCAAACTTTTCAAAACACGGCACTGCAAAACATACGAATAGGACGTAGCGACTGAGTTAGCGATTGGTTTAAAGAAGTCACTAGAAAATGTCTAGTCGCTAATAATGATGTCAAACCTAAGTTACACTTTATCCCGTTACACTATCAGTATCGACAAAAGATGACGTCAAGCCAGTGGCTACAGCTGGCTGCTACGAATCTCCTGAGGCGTTACACTACTTTATATTGTTTTAATACGTATCCTTAAGTGTAAATTGTATTGCTAATTTAAATTTTGTTTAATTTCGGAGTTATGAATGACTCATTTCATTGATTTTGAAGAAACATAAAAAAATAATCAGTAATAATATAACAAGAGAGTGAGAATAAATTGAAAATGATTTGGCAGATCTTTCGAAAACTTATTGCCAGGCAATAGTCACGAAAGCCCGCCAAATGGCAACAAGTTTGAGAAAGATACTGGAGAATTATTTTCTAATTTATTGAACTCTCGAGTTATATTTAGTTAGATTATTTTTTGACTTAGCTGTTGAGATCGATTCATTCAACTTAAAAGATTTTGAACTGGGTCCATTTCAATTGATTACTTATTAATGTATTGTTGTTTCCAAAATTTTTTGGTGTGTTTCTGTATCTAAAATACAACTAAATCGATTTTTTTCATACATTTTACTTGACGCGTTGACAGTTTTAAATAATTATTTAACAACTACCTATCATTTGTCACAAACAAAAAAGCATCTACAGAGATAAATCCCGGGAATAATCACAAGAGCTTTATTCTCAGTATAATAATGACAGGATTGGTTAAAACGCAGATACGTGACATACAATGAAACATTTAATTGGTTTTGAGAAACGTCAAAAAATAATCTGTAATATATTTTTAATTTATCCTGGCAATAGTAAAATTATCAAAAACTGTATCCTTATCTCCAGGTTAGCAAAACTACTATTCAGTTCAATAATTCTGAATTCACAAGTCATAGACGCTTCCCCCTTCCTAATACTAATCAGCACTGTTGCCATATTGTTCAATACACACACGTGCACAAATTATCAGCGCCTACTGTGGTCCGTGGACCGCGTATTTACTGTAGGCGGTGGCGGCGGCGACGGCGGAGGTAACGGGTAACGTGCGTAAATTACCGGGACCTCATTACTGACTACGTGCGCTCATGGAATCGTGAATTCGTGTATACGGCATGAAGGATTTTGTACTGTTACGATACGGTTACTGTGAGAGTAATTCAACTGTAATACTAAATACTAGAGTAATCATTAATTTTATATACAACCAGTACATAATGTTAACTTCATTCTTATAAAAATCATTCCTTAATGTGTAAATAAAAATGACAAGTACTTCCTTGGGAAATAAAGTGATTCAAGGCCACCTATAATTTTTATTTTATTTTATTAGTATTTAATAGACCTTCTTCATTGGTTTGTGCGCATTTTAAATAAAGACCTCTGAACTTCTTTGTGAAATTATTTTTATGAATATAAAATAAATATATCATCACGCCTTCTACCAATTACTGGGTGATATATTTTGCGCGTAAAGTGCGGTTACCAGTCGTCAAATCACGGCCTACAAAGATGTTAATGATTGAGGAGCCACAGGGGTAGTTTTTTGAAATTATGAAAATTGTTTGTCGCCTGTGGGAATCGAATCAGGGTTCTCAGGATCCACAGGCCGACTTCATACCACTGATCTAGCCACCCCATTTTTTCATGAAAATATTAGTAATATTTGTGAATAATAGTTATTTATTATACAAGTGTTTTATGTACCAATAAAACACAAGTGTAATACAAAATTTGATCCACAACTCATAATTATAGGTGCCGGAGAAGGGTCGCAACGTTTAACGTTGATTCAGTTATACATATTTTCTCAAAATATGGTAGATCATGAAGTGGTTGCTAAGTAACATGTTGTTTACAGTGTTTTATGGCATATAAAACACTAGTGTTTTATGAGCCATATAATACATCTGAAATCAGTGTAATTACGTCTTTATAATATATGAGTTGTGGATAAAAACATTAAAAAATAAATACTGTTTCGTTTAAACGAATGTGGTTCATCTTATTTTACATGCTATTAACAATCTCTTTTGTTAAATAACAATTTTTTCCGTTTGTGTATCAAATATCGTATAAAACAATTGAGTAAATTACCATTATTTGACGAACTTTACTTCCTTGTTATTTAAACTACTATTATTACCAAATTATTCATTTTTACATTTACATTTTTCGATAAAACTGTATTGTAATTGTCAATCTTTCATCAAATTTTAAAACAAACATATGCTAGTTTAATATGATCCACTCCGCAATTATCTTAACTTACTTAAAACTAACTTTCAAATCAAGGATACACATTACTATTTGATATCAAACATTTAATTTGATAAATTTTTATTTACGTAAGAAAATCTTAAAATTCAAGTACTTGCCGTGTAAATAGCCATAATAATATCTATTTTTTTAATTTAGTCTAAAATAAAAAATAAATATATCATCACGCCTTCTACCCATTACTGGGTGTGGCATTCTACCGAAGCAGATCACGGTAAGTGATATATTTTGCGCGAGAAGTGCGGTTACCAGTCTTCACGGCCCCCAAAGATGTTAGTGGTGAAGGAGCCACAGGGGTAGTTTTTGAAATTATGAAAATTGTTTGTCGCCTGTGGGAATCGAACCAGGGTTCTCAGGATCCACAGGCCGATTTCATACCACTGAGCTAGCCACCTCATATATATATATATATATATATATATATATATATATATATATATATATATATATATATATATATATATATATATATATATATATATATATATATATATATATATATATATATATATATATATATATATATACATATAAAAATGAATGTTCATCCGATTGCGATGTGGTATGTTGTTGTGCGCACGCCCGCAAAGGTTTCTGACTTAGCACAAGTCCAGTCCGCCATCTTGAAACAAAATAGCAGCTAAATAAATCAAAATAAATTAGTAACATGCAGATGACATCTGTTAAGACAATAATAAAACTTATCTAAATTTCTAAATAAGGTATTTCTCAAAATTTTACTTTCTGTTACAATAGCGAAACAAATTATATGTATATCTTGTGAAGAAAGTGTCATTGTTCCTTCAGCGAGCCCTGCCTCACATCAGTTGACCCGAATCATATTTTTTCGTTTGATGTTTTATTTTGCAGTTTTATTTCTTGTGCAGTATACAAGAGAATTAAATGAATTTTAATGAGACATATACTAGTGTGTTGTTAATACACAGATAAAATTTAAAGTAAATCGATATATACATCTTGGAATGACAGGCATTGGAACAGGAAGTAAACATTTCTATATTAACAAACACTTTTTCTTTTTATTCAACAACTCTATAATAACAAAGTTTATTTTAATTAATAAGTAACAACAATTAGTACTCGTAAGTACAAGATAAAAATCATGATAGTTCATTAGCATGTAGAATTAGTTTTTTGTAAAAAAAATAATTGCTAGTTATACTGCTATACATTTTATGTCTAAGGTATATTTAATGTCAAATTTAGTTAAAAATGTTGAAAATTAATTGTAGAATTTAGTAAATGTCAGATACCTGAGTTTTTAGTATTATTTAAATTTTAAACAAAAAATAAGATTCGGGTCAACTGAAGTGAGATAGGGCTCGTATAACCCTAGTTTCCGAGTCTGAAAATGAAACGGCGCTTTCAGGAAGAAATATCTCACTTTCTTCCTCTGATCTATTTTGTAGTTGCCAAAAAATAATTTCAATTAGAGTATAGAGAACATACAGCCTCCAGTCAGTTATATTTAATCTTAGACATTCTCGATTATGAATGAGACAAGTGTTCTACTGTCTGAACTTTTGTGAATATCATAAAATGATTGTAAAATGAAAAAGGCGTTGATGGTTACGAGAACATAGAAGGGCATTGTAACATTATAAGGTGTAACATATCTCGTTGGAGTTCCTGGATCGAAGCAGAACTCAGCAGAATACAACCGCCCTGGTATCCTTAACGCTGTGTGCAATGTAAATACATGATCTTAGTGTACCCTATAATTTAGCTCGAAGGAGCGCGTCTAACCTTATCTGTGACAATTCAAACGCAAACAGCGTGCCTGAGATAAGACGCCGCGACCGCCATCTTAAGCAAACATGGCGACTGGTTTATAGTCTTGTGGATATACGTTTTATGGCGTCATAATGGGATATGCTGTTTGTGTACTGTGAGCAAGTAGAACCGCACTACACTAAGCTCGCCTATATCTCGAGCGTTATGCTCCGGAATAGTTCGTGCATACGGACCATATGTTGCAAACTATAAAGAACTTGTGTTCTATGTACTTGTTATACTTTTAGCGACAAGTACTACGTACTTATCTACTACATGGTTTTATACTTTAGCTTGGTTTATGCCACAGACATTCGTTATTAACTCTTATATAAAAAAATAACATATTTAATATTTAGAATATATGAATGTTATATAATATTATTAAACATGTAATTTAGTTTTTCAGTAATTCAGCATTTACCTGTTTGAAACATATAAAATATCAAATTTGTTTACATATAATTTTTTAGTAATGTTGATTACTTTATGTCTAACTTTACTGATGAGGCATATGTCCGTTTTTCGAGCCTAACCATTGGATCCCATCCCATCCCATGGGATGGCTAGCTCAGTGGTATGAAGTCGGCCTGTGGATCCTGAGGTCCCTGGTTCGATTCCCACAGGCGACAAATTTTCATAATTTGAAAAAGCTATCCCTGTGGCTCCTCCACCACTAACATGTTTGGGGGCCGTGATTTGACGACTGGTAACCGCACTTCACGCGCAAAATATATCACTTACCGAGATCTGCTTCAGCAGAGTGCCACACCCAGTAACGGGTAGAAGGCGTGATGATATATTTATTTTATTTTATTTACCATTGGATCTCAAGAATCGTAAGATACGAAGTCGATTAAATTGAGGAAAAGTTGCCAAATTAGTTTACCATATTAATTATGTATTTGTTATTCTAAAAAAAGACAGAGATAACTAAATAAAGCGAAAATTAAAATTTTATTCGACTTAAAATTACTTACTATATGATCAATGAAATTGATATAGCATCAAAAACGCTGAATTGAACACTTATGACTTGCTCCTTGCGTTTGACAATTATTATTTGACATATAAATATTAAACATGTTTATATTAGTTTTTCTCAAAATCAGACGCATTTCCAAGAAAATTTAAAATAACTTTTTATGTTCAGAATATTTTTGCTAACATCTTTTATTTGAAACTTTTTTTCGTAACTGATTCCATTTTTTAAATAAATGCAATTTATTGTTTTATGTGTCCAGCAAACTTCTTCTTCCGGTTTTTTAGTTTCATTCAAAATCAACTCAGCTCTTCGTATTTTCATGAAACTTATAATTACCAACTTTCTTTAACAAATCTTATCTCGAACATGAGATATTGCACACTCGGACACACATCCATCCATCCATCCACACATCCATCCACACACACACGCACACAGACATCATTGAGAAAATGATCAAAACGGATTCAGTTGACCTCAAAACACGTATTTCCGCGAAAATCTCGTCAACAATGTTTTTCACGATTCCAATACTTCCTTATACTGTGTATAACAAAGTAAAAAACAAAGCTACAAATTTTATTTAGTAGTGCTCAAAACTTGACCTAAAACATTTCAGTTTTTGAAATGTCAACTCAGCTTTTTAAAAGTTTTTACCTGCGAAATAATAAAATACTGGGTATAAGATTAAACTTTACATATAAAGAAATATGTTGCGTCATTTGTTACTTTTCTAATTTTAAGAACGAAACTAAAAGATGATAGTTGCCTATGTTTTAGTTTCGTTCTTAAATATCTTCAGCTCAGCATGTAGCAATATTACGAATAATATTAAGAAGCTAAGATAAGAAATTCTAAACTTTTTTAGTTATGTTTATTCTGGAAAATCATTTTAAACATTGCTTATAAGATTTTAAGGTTTTTAAATATCAATTCAGCTTTTTAAAAGTTTTTAACATGTTTTTGGCCGCAATATAATATTGTTTTTAGGTTAGGTTTGACGTATACAAAACATGCTGTAGTCGTTTAACCTTTTTTTCTAATTTTAAGAACTATGCTTAAAAAGAAAGTTACCCATCTTTTAAGTATACTTTCTAACTGCAATCAATCATAAAATTGTGCATAAATGTTATAATAAAAATGTTAATATAACATAAAACAAATATTACAAAATTTCTTTACTTCAATTTAATTATGAGCAGCTTGATAAAGAACATGCTAAATGGCTTGACAATTAAGTTATTTTTAAAACTAAAATATGACAGAAAACATATTGTTATTTCCTTGAGATAAACTGAAAATATCAATGTCTGAAACAAAAGAAATAGCGTACATTTTATACTACAAACAAAATAAATGATGTGTCTTTAAACAATTTTCAGTTGCATGCATGATTCTAAATTGATCTAAATTTAATAGGAGACAATTTTGAAACAATTTAAAAGAATAACTTTTCTATATTGTTACACCCAGAATTGAGTGAAACATATTTGCTTATGAGTATTATATTTATAACAAATGTTGTGTTTCTAATACATATATTACTTACTTGTAATTTTTAAAATATGTCGACGAGGATGGGATTCGAACCCACGCGTGCAGAGCACATTGGATTAGCAGTCCAACGCCTTAACCACTCGGCCACCTCGTCTGCTCTTTATCTATTAATTCAATCATATCTTTAGCTTTATTAGTTTATTTATAACCAAATGACACCGAGATTTAAACCCAAAACATTTTAAGACTCTCTTCAAACGTTTTACAAATGTCCGAAGATCAATACCAAAACATACAGAATATCATCCAAAGTATATAAAGTCCAATTATGTACAAATTGGATACAAAGCTTTATGTTCAAACATTGGAGGCGATTTATTTTCTTATGGGGTAGCTAGTTCAGTGGTATCAAGTCGACCTGTGGATCCTGAGAACCTTGGTTCGATTCCCACAGGCGACAAACCTTTTTCACCATTTTAAAATTACCTCTGTGGCTCCCTCACCACTAACATCTTTGGGGGCCGTGATTAGACGGCTGGTAACCGCACTTCACGCGCAAAATATATCACTTACCGAGATCTGCTTTGGCAGAGTGCCACACCCAGTAATGGGTAGAAGGCGTGATGTTATGTTTATTTATTTATTTATTAAAATATGGTACTGTCAATAAAAAACTTAAGTGTATCTCAAAGTGTTCCTTGTTGTTGTTTTTCGTTTAACAATGTTATTTAAAATTAACAACCTGTTAAATCTGTCAAAAAATGTGGAATAGAGTATTCATTAGGTCTTAAAGCTTAAAAGAAATTGCATTAAATACAAAGGAATTAGTTAATTTATTTATTTTGACATTGCAGGAGTTTTTACTTAAATTTAAGTATATTTACGTTGTTGGTTTTAAATTTACAATACAGAATCGAATGTTTGACAATTATATAAATTATTCCATATAACGTACTATTATTTATTTTCCAACGATCGTGCGAAAAGGGAGGCATTATGTTCAATGCAAAAAGTGATTGATTATTTCACAGCGTGTGATAAAATGTTTTTCCACGATCCTGCAAAAATTGTCTCTTACCATATCTGTTTTAATGTGAAAACCGACACTTTAGCAAACTAGTTTAAAAATAGTATATTAAAGAACTAGTTTCGTAAGGCAATCTGTTAACGCACGAGTCTAAATTTTGAAAAACTCGCCGCAGAGCGTTAACAGGCCTTATGAAACGTATTCTTTATACTATTTTTTCTATTGAGGTAATTTTATAATTCTGTTAGATTTTTAAAAACTGCGACTTGTCAAAAATATAAGTTGATGCTTTTTATCATTCATATTGGTAGCGCTTCTCGTAATACAGACAATTGAAATATCATATTTTTTGACAATTAATCAATATTTTTTCTGTATTGTGAATGTTTTGAATTTTGCCTGATTCTAGCATATTATGTTAGTAATATTTCAACACTGCAATTTACAATTTTAAGGTTATATATCATTTATCTGTCAGATTTAAAAGCATTCATACCACTCCTACAAAATAAAAAGCGCCAAAAACAGTGCGCTTATAGATCTCCTTATGCCAATGGCACACTGGTCGAGGAAAATCAATGAGCGTCGAAGAGCTCATCAATGAAACAACAGAACGCACGCGTCATCGATGTAAAATAGAGGCTCTTCTATTTCCATCGAGGAGTTCCTCGATGAAACGATTGTGTATCATTTCACACGTATTATTGTGTCTCATTTCATGTTAGCGTGGGCTGTCATTTTGGTTTTGCTTTGTGCTAATCTTTCGTGTTTGTTTATTTTATCAGTCAGAGTGCGTTCTGTTGTTTCATCGATGAGCTCCTCGACGCTCATTGATGCTCCTCGACAAGTGTGCCATTGGCATTAGCAACGTGTTTACAGTGCGTTTATAGAGCTACAGAGTAATCAAAAGGAATTGTTACAGTTAGCAATAAAAAAAAACTACTTGAAATTGGTAAGCCTGATACATAAATTCATTTCCTGTTGTTGACAGTGACATTTAAAATTTTAATTTGAGTACATTTATTATTACATTTATTTCTAAAGTAATTCTATTAATTAAAAAGTCAAAATTCTATTAGCTGTCAGACTCCTGTCATAACCTATTTGTATTTATTAGAAATGTCAAATAGCATTTCCGCCTTTATCTGACGTTGTGCCAACTGTGGAATAAAAAGATCTGTGGAATTGTATTGCCAACTATAACAATTCCTTTTGATCACCCTGTATAAGAAAACCGAAATAGAAAATAGTATATTAAAAAAACTAGTTTCATAGGGCAATATGTTAATGCATGAGCGCATTTTACACGAGTGCGATAACAGGCCTCATGAAACGAGTTCTTTATACAATTTCTTCTATTGAGATCATTTTATAAATCTGTTAGATTTAAAAACACGGCGACTTGTAAAAATATAAGTTAGTGTTTTTTATTAGTTGTGTTGGTGACGCTTCTCATAACACAAACAATTAAAATTTCAATTTTTTTGACAATTAATCAATATTCTTTCTAGTTTGTGAATGTTATGAATTTTATTTGACTATAGGATAATATTTTAGTAATATTTTGACACCGACAATTTACAATTTTGGGATTATATTGAAGTTATCTGTCAGATTTAAAATAATTCATACCACTCCTACAAAATAAAAAAGCGCCAAAATCAGTGCATTTATAGATCTCGTTTACAACGAGTTTACAGTACGTTTATAGACTTATGCTAGGGTGCAAAATGATGTCTCATTTATTCCAGTGACAGAAATGGATTTGTTAATAGATTATGTCATGATAAACATGAAAAAAAGAAAATTAGATTTGGGAACGGTTGGTAACTATAGATGGCGCCGATGTGAATGCGCAAATTTTAAGGGTGATTGTTGATTCTTACACCAGTCCACTTTCAGAGCTTCTGCCACCAACGAGCAACCAGCAATAATTTCTGTCAATAATTTTTTTGTCATGTATTCGTCGTGTACATGTAGTAATACGTCACACGACACCATAAAAATTGCTTACTTTGACCGGTTTTGTCGCGCATGCGTCATGAGCCAAAACTTCTGTCTACCGTTATTATTACTTAATTATATCAAAGTCTATAATTTAAACTGAAAATTAGCCTATAAAAAATATGTCAACAACCACCCTTAAAATCGGCGCATTCATATCGGCGCCATCTATAGTTGCCACCCGTTCCCAAATCTAATTTTATTTTTTTCATGTTTATCATGACATAATTTATTAAAAAATCTATTTCTGTCACTGGAATAAATGAGACATCATTTTGCACCCTAGCTCTAACTATTATAAAAACTCCGAAATAGAAAAATATCTATTAAAATTAGTTTGTAATTGACCATAAAACATTCATGCAGACTTCTCGATTTCGTGCCCTAATCACAAACACATCTTTGCACATGCATCTTACACTCCATAATAAAGAGCCTCGCAGTGTCTTCTTGCATCTGCACTCCAGTGAGTCGTCCAGTATTCCACCCTCACTCAAGTTCCGGCAGTCACAGCAGCACTCAATGTCTGATCTGGTGCAAGAAGCGGCACAAAGAGTCTTGGGATGGAATCCATTCAGCAAACACGATTCTTGTTAGTTGCGTTTTGCGATTCTTTATCTCACTCACAGCTTTGCCGTTCTCGTAGTCGTAGCGTGTTCAATCTTCTTGCTTTACGCGGCGTTCCGCGACAGTGGCGGAGAAACAAGGTTGGAAAATGGAGCACTGGGTCTAAATATTATTTTTATAATAAGTGCCGAAAAAGGCTTGTTAGGTACAAGTGCAGAATCTGCACGAGCACTTAACATTTTCGGTACCTGTTATAAACAACATTTTTCCTATAACTGTGCGATTTAGAAAATCATTAAAATATTATCAAAATTTATATAATTCTAATGATATTACACGAGGATGATCAAAATCGTCTAGATTGGACTAGTACAGTTAGTGAATTTAAGTATATTTACGTTGTTGGTTTTAAATTTACAATACAGAATCGAATGTTTGACAATTATATAAATTATTCCATATAACGTACTATTATTTATTTTCCAACGATCGTGCGAAAAGGGAGGCATTATGTTCAATGCAAAAAGTGATTGATTATTTCACAGCGTGTGATAAAATGTTTTTCCACGATCCTGCAAAAATTGTCTCTTACCATATCTGTTTTAATGTGAAAACCGACACTTTAGCAAACTAGTTTAAAAATAGTATATTAAAGAACTAGTTTCGTAAGGCAATCTGTTAACGCACGAGTCTAAATTTTGAAAAACTCGCCGCAGAGCGTTAACAGGCCTTATGAAACGTATTCTTTATACTATTTTTTCTATTGAGGTAATTTTATAATTCTGTTAGATTTTTAAAAACTGCGACTTGTCAAAAATATAAGTTGATGCTTTTTATCATTCATATTGGTAGCGCTTCTCGTAATACAGACAATTGAAATATCATATTTTTTGACAATTAATCAATATTTTTTCTGTATTGTGAATGTTTTGAATTTTGCCTGATTCTAGCATATTATGTTAGTAATATTTCAACACTGCAATTTACAATTTTAAGGTTATATATCATTTATCTGTCAGATTTAAAAGCATTCATACCACTCCTACAAAATAAAAAGCGCCAAAAACAGTGCGCTTATAGATCTCCTTATGCCAATGGCACACTGGTCGAGGAAAATCAATGAGCGTCGAAGAGCTCATCAATGAAACAACAGAACGCACGCGTCATCGATGTAAAATAGAGGCTCTTCTATTTCCATCGAGGAGTTCCTCGATGAAACGATTGTGTATCATTTCACACGTATTATTGTGTCTCATTTCATGTTAGCGTGGGCTGTCATTTTGGTTTTGCTTTGTGCTAATCTTTCGTGTTTGTTTATTTTATCAGTCAGAGTGCGTTCTGTTGTTTCATCGATGAGCTCCTCGACGCTCATTGATGCTCCTCGACAAGTGTGCCATTGGCATTAGCAACGTGTTTACAGTGCGTTTATAGAGCTACAGAGTAATCAAAAGGAATTGTTACAGTTAGCAATAAAAAAAAACTACTTGAAATTGGTAAGCCTGATACATAAATTCATTTCCTGTTGTTGACAGTGACATTTAAAATTTTAATTTGAGTACATTTATTATTACATTTATTTCTAAAGTAATTCTATTAATTAAAAAGTCAAAATTCTATTAGCTGTCAGACTCCTGTCATAACCTATTTGTATTTATTAGAAATGTCAAATAGCATTTCCGCCTTTATCTGACGTTGTGCCAACTGTGGAATAAAAAGATCTGTGGAATTGTATTGCCAACTATAACAATTCCTTTTGATCACCCTGTATAAGAAAACCGAAATAGAAAATAGTATATTAAAAAAACTAGTTTCATAGGGCAATATGTTAATGCATGAGCGCATTTTACACGAGTGCGATAACAGGCCTCATGAAACGAGTTCTTTATACAATTTCTTCTATTGAGATCATTTTATAAATCTGTTAGATTTAAAAACACGGCGACTTGTAAAAATATAAGTTAGTGTTTTTTATTAGTTGTGTTGGTGACGCTTCTCATAACACAAACAATTAAAATTTCAATTTTTTTGACAATTAATCAATATTCTTTCTAGTTTGTGAATGTTATGAATTTTATTTGACTATAGGATAATATTTTAGTAATATTTTGACACCGACAATTTACAATTTTGGGATTATATTGAAGTTATCTGTCAGATTTAAAATAATTCATACCACTCCTACAAAATAAAAAAGCGCCAAAATCAGTGCATTTATAGATCTCGTTTACAACGAGTTTACAGTACGTTTATAGACTTATGCTAGGGTGCAAAATGATGTCTCATTTATTCCAGTGACAGAAATGGATTTGTTAATAGATTATGTCATGATAAACATGAAAAAAAGAAAATTAGATTTGGGAACGGTTGGTAACTATAGATGGCGCCGATGTGAATGCGCAAATTTTAAGGGTGATTGTTGATTCTTACACCAGTCCACTTTCAGAGCTTCTGCCACCAACGAGCAACCAGCAATAATTTCTGTCAATAATTTTTTTGTCATGTATTCGTCGTGTACATGTAGTAATACGTCACACGACACCATAAAAATTGCTTACTTTGACCGGTTTTGTCGCGCATGCGTCATGAGCCAAAACTTCTGTCTACCGTTATTATTACTTAATTATATCAAAGTCTATAATTTAAACTGAAAATTAGCCTATAAAAAATATGTCAACAACCACCCTTAAAATCGGCGCATTCATATCGGCGCCATCTATAGTTGCCACCCGTTCCCAAATCTAATTTTATTTTTTTCATGTTTATCATGACATAATTTATTAAAAAATCTATTTCTGTCACTGGAATAAATGAGACATCATTTTGCACCCTAGCTCTAACTATTATAAAAACTCCGAAATAGAAAAATATCTATTAAAATTAGTTTGTAATTGACCATAAAACATTCATGCAGACTTCTCGATTTCGTGCCCTAATCACAAACACATCTTTGCACATGCATCTTACACTCCATAATAAAGAGCCTCGCAGTGTCTTCTTGCATCTGCACTCCAGTGAGTCGTCCAGTATTCCACCCTCACTCAAGTTCCGGCAGTCACAGCAGCACTCAATGTCTGATCTGGTGCAAGAAGCGGCACAAAGAGTCTTGGGATGGAATCCATTCAGCAAACACGATTCTTGTTAGTTGCGTTTTGCGATTCTTTATCTCACTCACAGCTTTGCCGTTCTCGTAGTCGTAGCGTGTTCAATCTTCTTGCTTTACGCGGCGTTCCGCGACAGTGGCGGAGAAACAAGGTTGGAAAATGGAGCACTGGGTCTAAATATTATTTTTATAATAAGTGCCGAAAAAGGCTTGTTAGGTACAAGTGCAGAATCTGCACGAGCACTTAACATTTTCGGTACCTGTTATAAACAACATTTTTCCTATAACTGTGCGATTTAGAAAATCATTAAAATATTATCAAAATTTATATAATTCTAATGATATTACACGAGGATGATCAAAATCGTCTAGATTGGACTAGTACAGTTAGTGAATTTAAGTATATTTACGTTGTTGGTTTTAAATTTACAATACAGAATCGAATGTTTGACAATTATATAAATTATTCCATATAACGTACTATTATTTATTTTCCAACGATCGTGCGAAAAGGGAGGCATTATGTTCAATGCAAAAAGTGATTGATTATTTCACAGCGTGTGATAAAATGTTTTTCCACGATCCTGCAAAAATTGTCTCTTACCATATCTGTTTTAATGTGAAAACCGACACTTTAGCAAACTAGTTTAAAAATAGTATATTAAAGAACTAGTTTCGTAAGGCAATCTGTTAACGCACGAGTCTAAATTTTGAAAAACTCGCCGCAGAGCGTTAACAGGCCTTATGAAACGTATTCTTTATACTATTTTTTCTATTGAGGTAATTTTATAATTCTGTTAGATTTTTAAAAACTGCGACTTGTCAAAAATATAAGTTGATGCTTTTTATCATTCATATTGGTAGCGCTTCTCGTAATACAGACAATTGAAATATCATATTTTTTGACAATTAATCAATATTTTTTCTGTATTGTGAATGTTTTGAATTTTGCCTGATTCTAGCATATTATGTTAGTAATATTTCAACACTGCAATTTACAATTTTAAGGTTATATATCATTTATCTGTCAGATTTAAAAGCATTCATACCACTCCTACAAAATAAAAAGCGCCAAAAACAGTGCGCTTATAGATCTCCTTATGCCAATGGCACACTGGTCGAGGAAAATCAATGAGCGTCGAAGAGCTCATCAATGAAACAACAGAACGCACGCGTCATCGATGTAAAATAGAGGCTCTTCTATTTCCATCGAGGAGTTCCTCGATGAAACGATTGTGTATCATTTCACACGTATTATTGTGTCTCATTTCATGTTAGCGTGGGCTGTCATTTTGGTTTTGCTTTGTGCTAATCTTTCGTGTTTGTTTATTTTATCAGTCAGAGTGCGTTCTGTTGTTTCATCGATGAGCTCCTCGACGCTCATTGATGCTCCTCGACAAGTGTGCCATTGGCATTAGCAACGTGTTTACAGTGCGTTTATAGAGCTACAGAGTAATCAAAAGGAATTGTTACAGTTAGCAATAAAAAAAAACTACTTGAAATTGGTAAGCCTGATACATAAATTCATTTCCTGTTGTTGACAGTGACATTTAAAATTTTAATTTGAGTACATTTATTATTACATTTATTTCTAAAGTAATTCTATTAATTAAAAAGTCAAAATTCTATTAGCTGTCAGACTCCTGTCATAACCTATTTGTATTTATTAGAAATGTCAAATAGCATTTCCGCCTTTATCTGACGTTGTGCCAACTGTGGAATAAAAAGATCTGTGGAATTGTATTGCCAACTATAACAATTCCTTTTGATCACCCTGTATAAGAAAACCGAAATAGAAAATAGTATATTAAAAAAACTAGTTTCATAGGGCAATATGTTAATGCATGAGCGCATTTTACACGAGTGCGATAACAGGCCTCATGAAACGAGTTCTTTATACAATTTCTTCTATTGAGATCATTTTATAAATCTGTTAGATTTAAAAACACGGCGACTTGTAAAAATATAAGTTAGTGTTTTTTATTAGTTGTGTTGGTGACGCTTCTCATAACACAAACAATTAAAATTTCAATTTTTTTGACAATTAATCAATATTCTTTCTAGTTTGTGAATGTTATGAATTTTATTTGACTATAGGATAATATTTTAGTAATATTTTGACACCGACAATTTACAATTTTGGGATTATATTGAAGTTATCTGTCAGATTTAAAATAATTCATACCACTCCTACAAAATAAAAAAGCGCCAAAATCAGTGCATTTATAGATCTCGTTTACAACGAGTTTACAGTACGTTTATAGACTTATGCTAGGGTGCAAAATGATGTCTCATTTATTCCAGTGACAGAAATGGATTTGTTAATAGATTATGTCATGATAAACATGAAAAAAAGAAAATTAGATTTGGGAACGGTTGGTAACTATAGATGGCGCCGATGTGAATGCGCAAATTTTAAGGGTGATTGTTGATTCTTACACCAGTCCACTTTCAGAGCTTCTGCCACCAACGAGCAACCAGCAATAATTTCTGTCAATAATTTTTTTGTCATGTATTCGTCGTGTACATGTAGTAATACGTCACACGACACCATAAAAATTGCTTACTTTGACCGGTTTTGTCGCGCATGCGTCATGAGCCAAAACTTCTGTCTACCGTTATTATTACTTAATTATATCAAAGTCTATAATTTAAACTGAAAATTAGCCTATAAAAAATATGTCAACAACCACCCTTAAAATCGGCGCATTCATATCGGCGCCATCTATAGTTGCCACCCGTTCCCAAATCTAATTTTATTTTTTTCATGTTTATCATGACATAATTTATTAAAAAATCTATTTCTGTCACTGGAATAAATGAGACATCATTTTGCACCCTAGCTCTAACTATTATAAAAACTCCGAAATAGAAAAATATCTATTAAAATTAGTTTGTAATTGACCATAAAACATTCATGCAGACTTCTCGATTTCGTGCCCTAATCACAAACACATCTTTGCACATGCATCTTACACTCCATAATAAAGAGCCTCGCAGTGTCTTCTTGCATCTGCACTCCAGTGAGTCGTCCAGTATTCCACCCTCACTCAAGTTCCGGCAGTCACAGCAGCACTCAATGTCTGATCTGGTGCAAGAAGCGGCACAAAGAGTCTTGGGATGGAATCCATTCAGCAAACACGATTCTTGTTAGTTGCGTTTTGCGATTCTTTATCTCACTCACAGCTTTGCCGTTCTCGTAGTCGTAGCGTGTTCAATCTTCTTGCTTTACGCGGCGTTCCGCGACAGTGGCGGAGAAACAAGGTTGGAAAATGGAGCACTGGGTCTAAATATTATTTTTATAATAAGTGCCGAAAAAGGCTTGTTAGGTACAAGTGCAGAATCTGCACGAGCACTTAACATTTTCGGTACCTGTTATAAACAACATTTTTCCTACAACTGTGCGATTTAGAAAATCATTAAAATATTATCAGAATTTCTAAAATTTTAAAAATATTACACGAGAACGATGTTTTACGGCATTGCTATGATTTGTTTGTTGATTGTTTGCACATTGTTCTACGTTATTTAAAAATATTTCACTAATTTCAAGATAATTTCTTCAAAAATCGTCTAGATTGGAATACCACTGAGTGATTCTTCTTTATCATAAACACCTCCAAAGGTAATTGTTGGATCTATTCTTGACAATGACAATTAACCTGCTGCTGGTACTTTTAAAACCTCCGAAATTAATATCAATAATATTACTGTTAATAATATGAACAGGTGCGGAAGAAATCAATGTTTCTTAAGATAGTATAACAGTTTCCACTTCAAATTATGTCAATATAAGCAACTATAACAACGTGTTATTAATATACATAAACAATCAATATTATGTATTTCATTTACTCTTTAAATAAAACCATTTATCGACACATTTTGTTCGGTAATTTTTATGAATTATCATATTTAATAATGATATACTTGAGTTCTTGTCTGCTCAATGTGATGTGTACGGATTATATATATTGCACTTTAAGGTTATGTTTATAAACGTCAAAGTATATTTCTTCTTCTTCCATAAGGGTATGTGCCTAAAATATGAAATTCGTTCTCACTTATATTTTCTTTTGAAAATTGCGTAAAGTACAAATTACTTTCGGCACTAGTGTTTCTTTGCTTACAGAAACGCACTTGGTGTACATTTTTCTACTTTCCAAATGTAACCAAGACAATTATAGTTACGTAATAACAAAGAAATCGTACAGTTGTAGGAAAAATATTTTTATTGTTAAATCAATTGCAGAAGATAAAATCAATTTATCGTCATATACTTTTATCCATTTTTAAACGAGGCGCAGTGCTATAAAAGTATTAGTAGGTATGTAAGTAACAGCTATAGAAATCGAATTCGAATAGATAGCTTCGTGACAGTGCGTTGAATTGTGGATTTGAGAAGCCGAGTTCGAGACTCATTGCTGACAAACTAATTTTTATCACATTAAAATTATCTTTCTGGCTAGTTTTTTTGCTTAAGTAATTATTCACTACGTTTATTTAAAAAATAGTAATTATTCAAGAAGCATATAATGATAGCTAATATTCATGAGGATGAAGTTTGCGACACGAGCCATAGATGAGGGTCGTCATTTATTCGGTTAATATACATTATTTTTTTATAAATAAATAAATATAAATATACGCCTTCTACTCATTACTGGGTGTGGCACTCTGCCGTAGCAGATCGCGGTAAGTGATATACTTTTGCACGTGTAGTGCGGTTACCAGCCATCAAATCACGACCCCCAAATATGTTAGTGGAGGGGGAGCCACAGGAGTAGTATTAATGTTGTGAAAATATTTTGTCGGCAGTGGAAATAGAACCAGGGTTCTCAGGATCTACAGACCGACACGATACCACTGTGCCACTTATGTACTCCATCAGAGCTGGGCAGTAGCTAGCTACTTTTATAGCTTAGCTACTAGCTTAGCTACGTTTACCTTAGCTGTAGCTGTAGCTTAGCTAAATGTGAAAAAATATAGCTGTAGCTTGTAGCGAGCTATGTTTTTTTTCTCTATTAGCTTAAAAATATTGTTATAACAATTGAAGCTACTTTTTGTAGCTTAAAGCTACTTTTCGTAGCCCAAAGATACTTTTTGTAGCTTGAAGCCACCACTGTTCATTAAGAAATACCTATTAATTTTTGTTTTGTAAAATTGCAAATTGAAGAGTCTCGATCAGAGTTGGGCAGTAGCTAGCTACTTTTGTAGCTTAGCTACTAGCTTAGCTACGTTTACCTTAGCTGTAGCTGTGGCTTAGCTAAATGTGAAAAAATATAGCTGTAGCTCGTAGCGAGCTATGTTTTTTTTTCTATTAGCTTAAAAATATTGTTATAACAACTGAAGCTACTTTTAAAGCTACTTTTTGTAGCTTAAAGCTACTTTTTATAGCCCAAAGCTACTTTTTGTAGCTTAAAGCTACCACTGTTCATTAAGAAATACCTATTAATTTTTGTTTTGTATTTGAATTGTACCTTCTTTATTGTTTTCTATAACTGTACGATAACAAGTTGTTATATAGTGTAAAATCTATTAATATATTTTATTTTTCACTTGTTCTTAACCTATCCTACTTTTGTATTAAATATTAGATGAACTATAAACATTGACTGTTTAGGAGTCTTCTGTTAATGTGACTGTTAATTTATTCCGATATAAATAAGAATTATAGCAAAACAAATTAACAGTACATTTGTCTATTTGCGATTTTTTATATTTATTAACAGTCATTATAACAAAAGACTGATCAACTGATCATATGACAATGGCAAATTTAATAATTCACAATAATTCAAAAAAGTAGCTTTAAAATTTAACAGCTACTTTAATGAAAGCTTTTTGCTGTAGCTTAGCTATATTTTACAAAATGTAGCTTATAGCTGTAGCTCAGCTACTTTTTTAAAGAATAGCTGTAGCTGTTGCTTAGCTACTTTTTTTAAGTAGCTTGCAGTACAGAGCTACTCCATACTACTCAAATAGAAATTATATTTTTAGGTCCAGATAAATTTGACGAAATGAATTAGGAGTATGTGTTATTTGCCATTAATGTCAGATTTTATTTGTGTTACTATAGAAACCTATTGTTTTTGTGAATAATAAATTTTTATTCACGGCCATAACTGCGTTCTCATAGCAACTTCGATATGATTGGCTACAACCCGTGAGTAATAAAATATTGATTGCAATCATGAGTAATGAACTACCTTTTTTATCGAGAAATGCACATTATATTTACACCCGTAAGTTGATACAATAATGGCCGTATTTATTTGGGATTTTTAAAGTAACCTGTAGGTTACTTGGCACACTTTAAGTAACCTGGAACTAACCTTAAACTGACCCTACTGCCCCAGCTATTTTAGCGGGTTGGTAGATTCAACCCGTTTACTATCTTTTTCTAATCAACTTGTGTTCCTTGTTATTCGTGGCGGCATCGCGATTTGTAATAGTATAGAGAGGTTAGGAGTTAGTATTATGAAAAACGTAAGTAATTTTATAATAATATTTTGAAAAAATATACTAAACTATTATTTATGCAGATGATGGAAGAGCAATATGTGTTATGTGCTTCTTGCAATATAAGTCACAGAGGATAATATTACAACACTTAATTGCGACTCCGAAATTCATTATTTTCATATACTGATGAGGATGACAAAATTATAAAAAAAAAACAGACCCTGACGTTATTTGCTTTTTGCCTACATATAAAAAATATAAAGATAACTCAAAACATCCAATTAAAAGCGCAATTTAACACACAAACCAAACTAAGCAGATATCGCTTCGAACATGCATTCAGATTTTAAATTTACCGCCAGTGTTTACAACTGACACTAGATGCATCATTTATTTGGAAGTAACACGAGTTAGTTCTAGGTCAGTTCAGGGTTGGATCAAAATTTCCCAAACAAATACGGCCTGATCCTATTATAGATTTTTTCGGAATTCACAAAAATAAGTGCAGTTTATTTGAAGTTATACATAAAAATATTCCCTTCAAATAAACTTACTTATTTATGAAAAATTCGAAAACAATCTTCTTGTGATAGAATCAGTATACCATATTATGTTACTTGTTAACTTTAGTGCATAAGTTGTAAAATATAATGTATGTATTATTTAAGGGTCATAAAAACATATTTATTTTTCTCAATTTATCGTTTATATTAATTACTAACTAATTATTTTCAGCACACCAACAATCCGTGGTAAAGATTAAGTACTCATCTTTACAATCATGTTTTGTAGCAACTCCTCAAACTAAATAAAAAATCTGTCTCTTCTCCGTCACTGGTTCTTCTGTGTCGTCGTAGCGACAGCACTCACGCAGGCTGTTTATGTCGCCGCCGTCAGCCGAAATTCAATATACAAGTTCGCAATGCTCGATGCGTCTCGCACTGTTCGCGATTTTAAATTTGTCTCGAGTCGAGAAATCGCTCCAGAATACTGAAATATCGACGCCCATGTTCTAGACTGTACAATAGCAGAGGTGTTGATATGATTTCTTAAAGCTGTAGGCTGAAATTGTTTCTCTGAATTGAGATACGTACGCTGAATTTTGGATGATGTAAGTTGATAAATTTATTTAAATCCGTTCTGTATTCAACAGTATTATATTAACATATTTGAGCCCAAAATCATTTCAATTGATTCTTAACTATTTTTTTCTATTTATTATAGCTCTATAAATGCACTGTAAACACGTTGCTAAGGAGATCTATTGACAATTCAAATCAACTATAGAGGCGCTACGTTCGCCTAAATTTGGTAGTATACTCCACTCTCTGTATGAAAACGATGACGTCATATTTGGACGATGTTATCATAGATACGATGAAATATAGCTATCTTTTTTTTAATAATATTATTCGTACCTATGCGAATGACATAACGTATGTCTTAATAAGTTAAGACACACGTTTAATGTTTTTTCACGTTCTATCACATTTATTATTTTAATGAAAACGTATGACAGTTCTTACTAATACGAAAATTTACATTTACTTTGTTCACATTTGTTTATAAGATAAAAATAGAGACCTCTGGTCAAGATTTTGTTATTTCCTCACCTGTCATTTCTAAGTTTGTGACATTTTTGATACATAAATACAGACTGAGAAATGAGAAATGGCTAGAAAAATTTTAGGTAATCAAGTGCAGAAATGCGTTTGTCATCTTCATGATTATTTTGCGCTGGAGTTAGAGAATCGAGGATCTTTAATTAATTTAACTGTAGTACAAGAGGTAATGTGCATTGTATTTTCAAATATTATTTGTTTATATATAATAATAATACATATAAAAATGTATATTCCTTTGAGTTTTATTTTACAAAATTACATATTATAATAAGGTAGGTAGTATTTTTCGTGCGTTAAGATAAATTTATATTTGATTTTTATTTAATATATGCAGAATTTGGTTTCATTATAAACAAATTAAATTTTATAAAATAATAAATGATTTAATTTGACATTTAATTTTTAGGTTGTTTTAAAAATGTCAATCCAGGGAATGGAGTATATAAATGGTTTGTTTACATTAGAATACATATGTCAATGTAGAGCTCGTTTCGCCAATTTTAATGATGAAATGAAATATTGTGCAATTGTTCGAATTCTTGGATGTCTTCACATTCGGAGGAAAATTGAATATATTTTTGAAATTCTGAATAACTCGCGTAATATTAGAAGATAAAAGTAGATTTTTTTTCTCATGATCATTTATTCTTTGCATGAATAATATTATTTTCACATAGATATATGATTTGTGGTTACAAAATACATATTAAATATGGGGGTACGTATTGAACTTTAAAATATTTAAACTTAAAAAAAATTGTAGTCATTTTCAGATCTAATTTGTGCCGTTACAAAGAATGCAAAATTAATTTCGTATTTTATGGCCTAAAACTTTTATTTGAAGCTTTTTTGTTTTAAATAATTAGGGAAGCAGGAAATTAAAACAATATGATTTTACATGTTAAAGTCCTACGTTCGAGAGTCGCGATCACCACCCTGTATATATATATATATAAATAAAAATTAAATTATAAGTTTAAAGATAATAAATTCAAGCTGAAACTAAATTTTCAGCAGTATTCTTATGGCCAGCTAGCGACATGTTCCTTATCTTAACGATTGAGTAATCTAAGTTTAAAATAAAAACGGTAAAGTTGCTAATTCGGAATTTATTGAAGAAGTGGTGTCAATTTATGGTAGTTATTCAAGGATCATCCTTCCTCTTCAATTAAATCCAGACGACAAGACTAGTAATTTATTTCTCAAATTAAAATATTTTTTTGTCTATTTGTAATATATTTTTATGGGATGGCTAGCACAGTGGTATGAAGTCGGCCTGTGGATCCTGAGGTCCCTGGTTCGATTCCCACAGGCGACAAATTTTCATAATTTGAAAAAGCTATCCCTGTGGCTCCTCCACCACTAACATGTTTGGGGGCCGTGATTTGACGACTGGTAACCGCACTCCACGCGCAAAATATATCACTTACCGAGATCTGCTGTAGCAGAGTGCCACACCCAGTAATGGGTAGAAGGCGTGATGATATATTTATTTATTTTATTTTGTAATATATTTGCAATTGTTATGGAAAAAAAAAAATTACGTATATCTGAGAGCTTTTTGCGACTCGCCCCCTCCTGGAAAAATGTCTGTGGACACCCATATTGCTATTGCTTATAAGAGTATTTATCTCAGACAAAACATTACTAGACGGAGAACAACGGCGTTTGTTGTGAAGTAGAATGGGTTAGAATAACTTGGTGATGAGACGGGTGCGCGGCAAAGAGCTAGTACCACTTGGTATTATGCAGGTTGCATTTTTGTTGATGACAGTTATCAGACGCGAGCATTTTATTTATTTAAATACAAAAGTGCGTATACAAAACACTTAATATGTCAAAAACTAACCTTTACTTTGATGTATGAAAAGTAAGTAATTGAATATAAAAATAATTACACAAATGTTTGCAATTTGCATAACATCAAAGTGTACTCGCTCCTTGCTGCGCACCCGCCTCACCAACAAGTTACTCCAACTCTTTCTCCTTCACAACACTGCATTGACTTGAATACGGCAGACTTTGTCTAAGGTATGTTTTGTCTGAGATTTATCTACTGTGGCGATGTGTGATATGAATCATAATGCCCGGGTCGTTATGAAGTTGTTTATATAGTTCGTATTATAGCAATAAACAACAAATATTATTTATGTGGAAAATAAACAAATTCGACACACAAATGGATCTTGTAGGTAGTTTAGTAGATGAAATGAAAGTTTCTTGTTATACAGTTTTTGAATAAAACGAATAGTTTTTAATCAACACAGAAATGTTTATTTCTTTTTCAATGGCTGTCATTTCCAGATGTCTGAACGAATTTGTTTCAAATTTTAAATTCGCATTAACAAACTATTAATTTGTTTTCCATAAAACACGAGAAATAAAACTGTCCAATGAAACATCAAACGAAAATATAAAATTTGGTGAAACTGTTACAATAAATAGCTAAAAAATTATCAAAATTTCTAGAAATTGTGTACACCCCGGTCGTGATATACGAGGGCAGGGTGAAAAGTTCCTGAAAAAAAAAACAGATGGCGCCAAAATCGCAAATCTCATGTGACATTTGTGATGTACCATCTTTAACTAGAACGCATTAAAATTTTCAGACTGATATGTCATTCAGTTCTGTTTTGACACCCATCATCGAAAGCAAGCAACCTTGAAGATTTTTGAAAACATGGAAAAAAGTGAATTTCGCGTCTTGATTAAACATTATTTCTTGCGTGGAAAAAACATTACGCAATCCAAAGCATCGCTTGTTAAACATTATGGGGGCTCCTCACATTGATTGGAACGATTCACAAGTGGTTTATTGATTTTCGTTGTGGTAGTATGACCACAAAGGATGCCGAACGTTCTGGTCGTCCAATTGAGGTTACAACGCCAGAAATCGTCGATAAAATCCATGGTAAGATATTGGACGATCGGTGAGTTACAGTGCACGAGGTTGCTGAGGCTATGAGCATCTCAACCGAACGGGTACGGAACATTTTGCATAAATTTTTGGAAATGAGAAACCTATTTGCCAGATGGGTGCCGCATTTGCTCTCTGTTGACAACAAGCGCGACCGTGTGACAAGTTCAAAGGAGTGTTTGGCGATGTTCAAACACTATAAGAAGGACATTTTTCTCCAGATTTGGCCCCCTGCGATTTTTATCTATTTCCAAACTTGAAGAAATGGCTCGGCGGAAAGAGATTTGGCTCCAACGATGAGGTCATCGCTGAGACAAACGCCTATTTTGAAGGATTGCCAAAATCGTATTATTTGGAAGGGATCGAAAAATTATAAAAACGTTGGACGAAGTGTATCCAGCTACAAGGAGATTATGTTGAGAAATAAAATATGTTTTGACCAAATAAATTATTTCTTGTTTCATTTTTCAGGGACTTTTCACTCTGCCCTCGTATGTTTGGTGTCCTCAGAATGTCGTCTGCCACCACTTGCAAGTTCATAGTTCGACACGGTTTAAGTTTGCAAACAAATAATTACCTTTTATACACAATTTGTTTTTAAAAAATGCATACAAATTAAAATTTGAGCTGTGGAAATATGTGATATTTTGTAACGTTAGGTAAACATATTTTTTATTATACGAGTTGGTGATATTTACATATGCGGTATTTAATTTTCATTAAATTAGTGTAATTTTTACACAAGTTAATATATAATTTTATATCAATATGATTTTTATAATTAATTCATTTACATGTAAAAAATAATTTAATAATCAAACAAACATAACTGGGTTAATTTTTTAACAAAAAATTTAAATATCATTTTATGCGCAATGCAATTTTAATTAAACAAATATTGTAAATAAAAAATTTGTTTCAATACTATGTTAATTACTAATAAATCAACCAGAATTATGTCAACATATAAAAAATTGATAATATCGCAATTAAAAACATTTATTAAAACTGCCCGTCATTTTAAAATCAAATACATTTTTTTTTAATTGAACTAAAATTCATGTATAACTTGTAAATATGTAATCACGTTTCAATTTTACCCATTTGTGAGTGTAACAAGATTCATATAAATATAAATATATATCATCACGCCTTCTACCCATTACTGGGTGTGGCACTCTGCTGAAGCAGATCTCGGTAAGTGATATATTTTGCGCGTGAAGTCGTCAAATCACGGCCCCCAAACATGTTAGTGGTGGAGGAGCCACAGAGATAGCTTTTTCAAATGATGAAAATTTGTCGCTTGTGGTAATCGAACCAGGGACCTCAGGATCCACAGGCTGACTTCATACTACTGAGCTAGCCATCCCAGATTCATCATATCATAAAATTATAAGAATTAGTTGATTGACAACATTGTCTGGTGAACAAACCAGAATATTTCAAATACAGTAATTTAAATTTAAAAAATTGAATTTTATATTATTAAAATATTATTAAATTGCCATTATATTTATAAAATCAAAGAAAAGAAAGAAATTTTAAAATGACAGCGACTAAATAATTTCTTTTTGAGTTGTTAGTTTTGTTGTTGCTATTAATCCAGTAATTTGTATTTTTTCTCAGTTGAAATTATTACTATTTTTATTCTATTGTCTATATTTATTGTATTCCCAACACAAACCTAATGACATATGATAAATACGGCATAGAATTGACTGTAAACAAGAGATAGCATTGTTTCCACATCTTAACATAGTCTTAGTTTTAGTTTTTAGACATAACCTTGAGAGTTTGTCATATGTGAATTCAGCTGAGCGTTTCCAGCTACTGTTTTAGTCTCAGTCGCTGCACATAAACACAAAGTTTGCAGACTTCATACTTTCGACATAGTCTTTCGTCGCTGTTCTGTTAGAGAGAGTTAGTTACGGTAATGCTACATATCTTGTTATGTCATTAGGTTTATGTGCAGAATACGATAAATATAGACAATAGAATAAAAGTAGTAATAATTTCAACTGTGAAACAAATAAAAATTACTGGGTTAATAGCAACAACAAAACTAACAAGTCAAAAATAAATTATTTTCTATGATTTTATAAGTATAATTGCAATTCAATCATATTTTAATAATATAAAAATCAATTTTGAAATTTAAATTACTATATATGAAATATTCTGGTTTGTTCACTACAAAAATGTCTCAATTTTTTTAAAATTATTTTGGAATTGTATAAATTAATTAAACTAATGCTTAATTTTAATATTAATTACTATTCCTCATTAATAATTTTATATAATTTTTAAAGTATTTGAAATAGTTTTATACAATTATTTTCTCATTTAAGTGAACAAACCTTTACTGGAATATTGAATTAAGGTTATGTTTATGTTAAGAGCTGGAAATGACTGGAATTTTTCCGACATAAACACAAACAAAATGTAACAGACAGGATGTGTAAGAAAAACCGTTTGCAAAATTATTGATTAGATTGCGTCTTTAAGACACATGTCATGTTATTCACCTTTTGGAACAAGCGCGAACGTTTGAGGCATTTGTCACATTCAGCGAAATTATTGCGACCTAGCATTTATTTACTATAAATGCCATAGTTAAGGATAGTTAAAAGAGATAGTATACAATGTAGCACACAGTTCGTAGATAGTAGATAGTACGTAAGTAGTCAATAGTTATGATTTGAGAGTAGAAGAATATTCGAGGGTGTCTATCCCGAGAATATGATGTTATTAATTTGTTATTTGTTGTTTAATTAATTCATAGTCTTTGTTTTATCTTAGTTCTTATTATGTTGTTTTAATAACATATTTTCCACTCGCACTTGCATCTTACATTACTTATTATCAAACTTCAGCAAAACCGAAAACAAAGACTGAAACAGAGACTATGTTAAGATGTGGAAACGTAGCTCTACAGAACAGCGACGAAAGACTATGTCGAAAGTATGAAGTCTGCAAACTTTGTGTTTATGCGCAGCGACAAAGACAAAGACTGAGACAGTAGCTGGAAACGCTCAGCTGTATTCACATGACAAACTCTCAAGGTTATGTCGAAAAACTAAAACTAAGACTATGTTAAGAGGAGAAAACAAGGCTTAAGAAATTGTACAAAAAATAAAACAATTGTACAAGTGTCAAGGATTTCTTGATAAATCCTCGGAGACACCAAAAGTCTGCGAACCACAGCTTGGAAAATATTACTACAGTAGAATCTATTTTGAATTAAAATCTCTTCGAAATAATTTCGCATCACATAAATCACATTGCTCTACAAATCGTCCCTCCAACTTTCCATCACACGGTACTTTCCACCGCAGTCGTACAGAACCAAAAACCACGCTATCATCCAACAACGATTCATACGATTCACGATCCAGATGATAGAGAATAAAAAGGTAATGGCGTAGCCGGGTCGGCGCGAGCAGATGTTTGTTGTAAATATGATATCTGGAGCGGGACACAAAGAGGCGTGTGTACATAGGACGCGAAAGCAAACATTGGGCCGGTAGTTCAGCATTAACCATCCCATATATGCACTGCGACGCCAGGGGATGCGATGCAAGTCTGGCGGTGTCGTCGCCGCTGGCAGATCTGGTACTGCGTTGGACTGTACTCGACTGGTTTTAATGTAGCTGAGGTACACTCACTGCACTGGAACGGAGAAATTAAAGACTGTTGCAGTGTAATAGTGCAGTATTTGTTTGTTTGACACGCGCTTAATGTTGATTTTGTTTTAAATACATGAGGTAGGGTTTGTATTATCTTGAGAGATGACATGGAACTTATTTATTAGCTGCTGAAGTAAATAATGGAACTGATGTAGAAGGACAATGGTGCTGCTAGTTCTAACTTTGTTTTAGCTAAATCAGAGTCAGTAATATTGGTGTTATTGTATATAATCCCTATTATTGTATATAATCCCTGTGGCTCCTCCACCACTAACATGTTTGGGGGCCGTGATTTGACGACTGGTAACCGCACTTCACGCGCAAAATATATCACTTACCGAGATCTGCTTTAGCAGAGTGCCATACCCAGTAATGGGTAGAAGGCGTGATGATATATTTATTTATTATTTATTGTACATAATGACACAAATACGAATATGTTGATATTAATTCCATAAAGCCTTGTTTCCACCTCTTAACATAGCCTTAGTTTGAGTTTTTCGACATAACCTTGAGAGTTTGTCATATGTGAACACAGCTGAGCGTTTCCAGCTACTGTTTTAGTCTTAGTTTGTGTCTTTGTCGCTGCGCATAAACACAAAGTTTGCAGACTTCATACTTTCGACAGTTTTTTGTCGCTGTTCTGTAAGAGAGAGTTAGCTGCGGTAATGCTATCTCTTGTTATGCTGTCAATTCTACGCCGTATTTATCAAATGTCATTAGGTTTGTGTTGAAAATACGATAAATATAGACAATAGAATAAAAATAGTAACAATTTCAACAGTAAAAAACATAAAAATTACTAGATTAATAGCAACAACAAAACTAACACGTTTAAAAGATATTAGGTATTTGGTCGCTGCCATTTTAAAATTTATTTCTTTTCTTTGATTTTATAAGTATAATTGCAATTTAATCATATTTTAATAATATAAAAATCAATTTTGGAATTTATATTACAATATTTCAAATATTATGGTTTGTTCACAACAAAAATATCTCCATTTTTTCAAATTATTTTGGAATTGTATAATTTAATTAAACTAATGCTTAATTTTAATAGTAATTACTATTCCTTATTAATAATTTTATATAATTTTTAAAGTATTCCAAATAGTTTTATACAATTATTTTCTCATTTAAGTGAACAAACCTTTACAGGAATTTTGAATTAAGGTTATGTTTATGTTTAGAGCTGGAAATGGCTCGAATGTTTCCGACATAAACAGAAACAAAAATCCAAAAACAAAGACTAAAACAGAGACTATGTTAAGATGTCGAAACGCAGCTTTAACTTATCTTGTACAAAATTTACAAAACAGTATATTTGAGTGAGGTTAGAATACAGGATCTTCGAATTCGAATGCCATAATGCTACCCACACCACCGTACTACTGGACTGTAACTGAATCGTTACCTGTTATAGATCGATGAGTTATTGACAACCCATTTTTTTCATGACTGCACTATAGACTTTCTGTGACTAAAATTATTTATTCTGTTCTTTCTATTTTATTTTTATAAATTTTGATCTCGTATGAAACTGTCAATATAAAAAATATTACTTGTTAACCACACATTTTATCAAATTATCATTGAGCTGTCATTTCATTCATTTTTATAATAACAGCTAAGTATACATGTAAGAAAAACAACATTTAAATGTCAACGTAAATTATTCTGGTCACAGAATACCAACATTGTGATAATCTGTAAAGTAATCATGAAAAATTAAAGTTGTCATTAACTTATCGACCATTAGCAGATAATGATCCAGTTACAGAATAGGGGGAAATATATGTTTATATTATTTGTCAAAAAAAATCAGTATCCTTTTTACAAAAATCTCTAACATTCATGAGCACAACACTAGGAATAAGAATAATTTATACGCATCCAAACATACTTCAATTCTTTCTCAAAACGACATTAAAACTAAAGCGGTTTCGAATATGTGAATGTGTAAGAGTATAAAACACATTCATAATTTCAAAACAAAACACTCAAGAACTATTATGTCAATAAGTGTCATTCTATACATGATTATCTTAATGAAAAATAAAAATTCTAATTTACTACTTCATATTATGTTGTGTATAGAATTGGATTTTATTTGTAAAATTTGTTTTATTGTGACTTTTTCCAGAACCACTTGTTACTGTGGAAATATGCAAATTATTATTATTCTTATGCTGGGTTGCAAGAAAAAAATAAAGAGCTCTTTAATTAAAGAATTGTTTATCTAGCAACAGAATCAATAGGGATTTTCTAAAATTTATTGAACCGTTAGTTACTAATGAACCGATAAAACTTTCATGCAACCCAGCATTATTATTATAAATTAATGAGTAGAAAGAGTTGTACAAAATGAATGTTTTCCTTCCATCAAATAAATTACTTTTTGATTATAGTAAATGTGGAAATGTATCATATCTACATTTGATTTAAGTACTACTAAAATTATTTGACTATAACTTTTATCAAGTCATTTCTTATTACCAAATTCTAATTTAAAAGAATTATTTATTTACTATAACGCATATTATATTATAGTTAAAGAAACGTTTTTCTCTGTGTACTTACTATTTTACACAAAAAATTCTACATCGAAATCGTTAAACTAAATTTATTTTCTGTTTTGTAACGGTAGAAATTAAATTTGAAAATTTACAAAATTACAATTTAATTAGTGTTAACCACGGAATTAAAATATAATAACAAACAAATGCATTAAGTTTTCCTGTCAAACTTTGGCCTGAATAATGCCATTTAATTATTTGCAATTTTTATTCACGTGAATAACTTTCTATTTTTCATAAATTTGTAAAAATTGACTAAAAACTTACTTTTAAACAAAGTAAAACTTCAATTTATTAGCGCATTTGTTTGTTATTTTGTTTAACAGCATTAAATTGTAATTTTGTAAATTTCCTACTTAATTTTTGTAGTTACAAAACACAGAAAATAAATTTAGTTTATTAATTTACATGCAGAATTTTAAGCTCTACAACTTTTATATGAAGCATTTTTGTCTAAAATAATTTGGGAAGCAATGCACAGGGAAAAACTAGTTTTCCATATTAAACGACTATGTCCCGCTCTTCGTGATACATCTAATATAAAGAAATGTATTCCAAATACAACAAATTTTACAGTGAAATTCGAACCAATCGTATGCATTTGTATTTATTATTGCATTAAATTAAATTCAGCGTTTTTAGAAATTGCGATTTCTAGCCTGTGAAGAGACAACAATACTTTTGTGTTACAACTATGTACCACACTAGCTATAGCTTATAGTTAAATGTCTGTATTCATAATAATTCGTTAATGTTATTGCTTTGTTACTAAGACAAATAATTACAGATCGCTTTATACGATACAATCACAGAGGGAACTGTTAAAATTTATTAAATCATTATCGAAACCATTCTTTTATTTGTTTTATAAATAGAGGCAAAATTATGCATATCGGGTAGTAAAAGTGTACATAGGAGATTAACATGGGAAATCCGTGTTTTGCTTGCTGTTGCTTGGTGTTCTACCGGATAACAAAGATTGTGATATCAATCGAAAGATATTATTTTCCTGAATTCAACAATGTAAAATACATTTCAATTTAGTAGTAATTTGGCCCCATAAATTAATTCTTAAGTTATCATAATTCACCGATTTATTCAATTTGTATCGAATTTAAATATCGTTACCTATGACTGTTTTGTTTCGGTTTCTTTCAAACGTCAAATAAATCGTTTGAATCAAAACAAAACAGTCATAGGTAATATTTATTTTCGATAAAAATTTAATAAATCGGTTAGTTTTTAAAATTTAAAAATTATATTACGGGTCAAATTACTACTAAATAGAAATGTATTTTACTTCGTTGGATTCATAAAAATGATATCTTTCGATTGATACCACAATCTTTGTTGTTGGGTAACAGCAAGCAGAAAACTGATTTTCCGTGTTAATATTCTATGTACACTTTTAAGACACACACTAATAGAGTATTTTCAGAGGAATTTTGCAAAGACATAATAAAAATTATGCATCTTTCTCATTTACAAACATGTCAACATTATTTTCGAGAAAATCTGGTAGAAAATTAAGTTCGATGAACTTTTTATTTCAAGAATATTTGTTATAAAATAATTTATTTAATACCGCCTGATAACAGGTAAAGAAAAGACACGGATATTTTTTATGACATCTCTATCTAATTTTTCTGACAATAGTTTACCGTGTGTCCCAAGTAAATAAAGACATAGGCGTTTACAGGTATTTATTTATTTGCACAGCACAACATGAAATTAATCCAAATTACAGTACCTACTGGAGACCTATTCTAATTTTTGGCGACTGCTTGGCGACTAGTTTCTGTCGCTAAATCAATGACGTCACGGTGCAGTTAATATCATAGGGATTTTAATTTCTTACGTTGGTATTAATCGGAACCACGGAGTATTTTGTGTTGGTACTTATAGTTTCTGACAGCCACCAGATATTTGTTTTCTTTGTTAAACTCAAATATTTGTATGTTATTGCTTAAATTGACATCTTGTAACCGTACGGACTTGATGATGTATAAATTACTCTTAAATAATGGCACGTAATTCTATAATTTGTGATCGTCTAGTATAATCGATTATTATTTATGGACCTACGTTGTGTTTACCTACGTTGTGTTTATATATCGACGAATGTAACCCTCAAAATGTTCGTAATACGAAGTAGCTGTCAATGGTGGGGGAATTCGGGAAAGGTTGACTTGAGTAAAAGATTTAGATTCCTTCCAAAAGACATGACTGTGACGTCATACCTTGTGCATTTATTGAAAATCAAGTAATTAAAGAAATATCATTTATTATGTCAATTTAGAACGAACAGAGTGATTTGAACACAAAGTTCTGTCGTGAAATAATCATATTATAGCTCTCTGGTATTCTACCTTGTGCAAGAGGGAAAACACGACAAAAAACCCCAAGCAGAGAGACAAACCAATAATCAAATATTATCAAAATCAATTAGAATGTTTCTTGTACAATTATATTACATATTTTTATAAGTCATTTTAAATAGACAGAATCTTTACTTCAGACTCGTCACAATAATTTGTTAATGCATCAATATCTTTGAATGATTGTTAAATCGGTGGATCAGTCTTTGTTACTAATCTTATCAGTTGTGAATATGATTAAATATAAGTAAATTATTATAAACAATATGGAGGGTTTCCTCAATAGGTAACCAATGTCCATTGGGGAGTTTCCTTTCTAGGTAACCAATGCCCAGTCATAATTTATTGTGATGGTAATTTTACGTTAAGAATTAATAACAAATACTTGATCAGTGCATCTTTGTGATAATCCAGATTTATATCATTGTGACTGTCTTTCAGTATTCCAATTTATATGAAATATTTACATTGAATAGTTTATAATCAGAGAATGATAATTAATTGAATTTAGTATCGTAGTGTCGATTTGGTTGCTACTCTGGTGAGAAAGTAACAATCCCTTAAAACTGACGTATGACATTAAACCAGAGATTCAATTAAAGGTATTTGGTGACAGAAAGTAAAACCAGCAGCCATGGCAGAGCCAGAGCGCTTGGTGAAGAGGAAGGTGTCCAGCAGCCATGGCAGAGCCAGAGCGCTTGGTGAAAAGGAAGGTGTCCAGCAGCCATGGCAGAGCCAGAGCGCTTGGTGAAAAGGAAGGTGTCCAGCAGCCATGGCAGAGCCAGAGCGTTTGGTTATGAGGAAGGTGTCCAGCAGCCATGGCAGAGCCAGAGCGCTTGGTTATGAGGAAGGTGTCCAGCAGCCATGGCAGAGCCAGAGCGCTTGGTTATGAGGGAGGTGTCCAGCAGCCATGGCAGAGCCAGAGCGCTTGGTGGTGAGGGAGGTGGAGGATACAGATAATTTAACCTCTCGTTCAATAGGCATAGAGCCAGAGTAGAGTCTCGTTAGAGTCTCCTGGAGTCTCGTGAGAGCCTCCCCGATTACGACAAATCATGCAGTTTATATACAGTGGTTGTCCTCTCGTTCCTCCACCCCGAGGGCCTACGATGAGTGCGTTCTCTTCACCTCTTCTTCGATGATGGCGTGGGTTCTCTTCTGTACCCCGTCTCCGAAGATAGCGTGGGTCCTCTTCTCACCCCGTCTCCGAGATGTCATAATGTAGCGTCATGTACCCTTCTGAAACAAAGAAGAACCACACATCTCCATATCGCACAGATTTCCAAATACCACAACCCTAGATTCCAATGACTGTGATTCCGTACTAGTGGCGTACCTAATATTCTTATTCAAACCTTTGTTAGAACTAAAATATAATCTAATTGTGAATATTCTCATTGGCGCATTTCCAATAACCTCCATGGTTAGATTACTTAGTTTTATAATAGTCATACTTAATTACCAACGCAAGAATACGATAACGTCTTCATTGTAACTTCACCTACGCCACTGCAAAGGCAGCCTTGAGATTTGTGAACATCCCTTAAAAACAATAAACAGAGCACGCGCCCCGAAGTGTCGGCTGGCCGGCCCGCCAGATGTTGTAAACTCAAGTACCTAGGAATTATCTGCAGACGTACAAAAAATGTAAAGAGATAATATTTATACATACATACATATTATGTTATAACGATTTCAAATCAACAATATAGTTCTGGCCAGAACGTTGTATAACAATAAGTAAATAAAATAAATTTGATATAGATGCGTGCCGTTACAATATCATAAATTGACGGAATTTTTAGTAATTTTCAAGCAACTAATCAACCGAAAAATGCTAAGCGACTGACGCCATGACACTTTGCAACAGCCTTGTACTAGTCGCCTGCATACGCGACTTCGTAAGCGACCAGTCGCCAATAATGACGTCAAGACTGTACTTTTGAACTATCCCAACAGATGGCGCCAGTATCAAAGTCGCCAAATATGACGTCAAACAGTCGCTAAACCCAGTCGCCAACTAATTAGAATAGGTCTCCAGGGCACCTGCAGCTTTTAGTACAAAATTCGATTCAGTGACATTCTATTTTACTGTACTTTTTAGCCATTTTATCTTCTTAAATGCGTTTTAATATGACACAAACACTTTTATATTCAACTGCGAAGAAAATTATTGACAACCGATAACAAAATCTGACAAGACCTGCTGACGTATACAACGATGTTCTTTTAGTTTGTGATGTATTTATTTTTCATGCTTACTTTGATTATACAGGGTAATCAAAAGGAATTGTTATAGTTGGCAATACAATACCAGAGATCTTTTTATTCCACAGTTGGCACAACGTCAGATAAAGGCGGAAATGCTATTTGATATTTCTAATAAATACATATAGGTTATGTCAGGAATTTGACAGCTAATAGAATTTTGACTTTTTGAGTATTAGAAAGTTTGTGACATTTTTGATACATAAATAAAGACTGAGAAATAAGAAATGGCTTATAAAATTTTGGGTAATCAAATGCAGAAATGCGTTTGTCATCTTAACGATTATTTTGCGCTGGAGTTAGAGAATCGAGGACCTTTAATTAATTTAACTGTAGTACAAGAGGTAATGTGCACTGTATTTTGTATTTTCATATATTATTTATTTATATATAAAAATAATACATATAAAATGTACATTTCTTTGAGTTTCATTTTACAAAATTACATATTTCAATAAGGTAGATAATATATTTTGAGGGATAATATAAATTTATATTTGGTTATTATTTAATATATGCAGTATGTATTTGGTTTCATTTATAAACTAATTGAATTTTATAAAGTAATAAATATTTTAATCTGATATTTAAATTTTAGGTTATGTTTTAAAAATGTCAATCCAACACCAATGTAAACGTTTTAAGTACAAAATCTTGTATCACATCGATACCGAATGTGACGTAATCGTTTTCATACAGGGAATGGAGTATAGTACGAGTTATGTTAACAATAAATAAAAATTATCATCCGAAAGTAACATTAAAATATATTTTTCTAAAAATCATCCTATAAATTTGAGGTGCGTCTTATAGTCCGAAAAATACGGTATTTATTTATTCAAAATATTAAATGACGACGTTTTGAACCTTTCGACTTGAAAATGAACGAAACCAAGGTTCAAAATGTCGTCATTTATTATTTTGAATAAATAAAAGCCAGGAAATTCAAACAACGTGGAAAAAAATTGTTATGTCTCAATATTCTTCACGACTTAACTAATCCTCTCCAAATAAATTAATAATAATTAAAAAAAAAACCTAACTAGCAATTACAAAATAAAAAAAATACACGTAACATCAATTGTAAGCTTATGGAGATCAACGGAAAGTGTACCTTTGTCTCAAGTTTGACGTAACGTGATTAACGCCATCTCTTAATAGCTAATATTCCAATAGAGTAAAATAATAATAATTACCGAAACGTAAGGGTACATGTAATTTACACAGAGGGAATTTTAGAGTGTAAGATCTTTTGTTTAATTTGTAAATAACCACAAACAAACGATTAATAATAATTTGTAAATAAGTACAACGACATAATAAGAGAAACAAACATAACATTAACCGCAAAATAAATCAGAACCACTTTCAGAAAATCGTTTCGTCATTTCATCTCCCCCCTCCCCTGGAGAGGAGAAGAAACAATCTTCCAGCATCCATAGTCAGTCACACGGTTGACGGGATATTTTATCTGACCGAAACACAGGGGGAGGGGCCTGAGCAAACAGCCAATCAGGGCCGCGCACGATAAAATCATGGTACCATACAGCCATGAATGCATGTATGCCTTTGTACATATAAACACGGTACAACGCTACAATTGCGTGCGTGTGTATGTGTCAGAGAGAGACGGGGCGAATGTGTTTGTCCGAGAATACGAATGTGTACACTAATTACAGGTATTATGCCAGTGCTAATAATCATTAATCACAGATTACCTGTATTACAAATATGTGCTCCAGGCGAATATGAAATATTACGTTGTACGAGGGATTAAAACTACCTGCAGACTAAATTTTTTAGCAGCAAGTCGATATTTCTTTTATTTTTCGAGAGAACAGAACGTAAAGTTGCTGCAAATTAGTAAAACTATTAAACAAGCTGAAATGTGGTATGCTTCGTTGAGCGGTGTAATTAATTAGAGTAGGTATATATTAAGTAAGTTCGTATAGCAAACAGAATCGCTGTTTTATCGTGTTTTCTGTGGGGTTTCGTTAGGAAATGTTATATATTTTTTAGAGCGAATATTTTAATTTGAAATTAACGCTTGCATAATAAGACAATGAAATAAAACAGAAAATAAAATAATATAACAGCATTTGATACCATATTATGGCCTCAGGCTAGAGATGGGAATTCTAGTTCATTTGAGTGAACTAGTTCATTCACCAAAAAGATTAGTTCACTGAACTAGTTCATTATTTTCTTTCATTCACGAAATTTTTAAGACTATGATGAACGGAAATCGTATTGTATTGTGATTCACGAGCGAGAAAAAGTGAACTTTTAGGATCTGGTTCAGAGCTGGGCAGTAGCTAGCTACTTTTGTAGCTTAGCTACTAGCTTAGCTACATTTACCTTAGCTGTAGCTGTAGCTTAGCTAACTGTGAAGAAATATAGCTGTAGCTTGTAGCTAGCTACTTTTTTTTTCTATTAGCTTAAAAATAACAACTGTAGCTACTTTTAAAGCTACCTTTTGTAGCTTAAAGCTATTTTTTGTAGCTTCAAGCTACTTTTTGTAGCTTAAAGCTACTTTTTAAGCAGAAGATCAACAAAGTACGCATGCGTACAAGCTAAACCCACACAAAATAATTATTTGTTGCCGGTTCTAACTGGCTCTAATACGCAAAAATATACAGTAGGTGCCAGATGGTATTTGCTATTTTTGTTATTTATGTACGTAATAGTAAATTAACAGTCATTATAACAATAGACTGATCATATGACAATGGCAAATTTAATTATTTCACAATAATTAAAAAAAGTAGTTTTAAAATTTAACAGCTACTTTAAGGAAAGCTTTTAGCTGTAGCATAGCTATATTTTACAAAATATAGCTTATAGCTGTAGCTTAGCTACTTTTTTAAAGATTAGCTATAGCTGTAGTTTAGCTACTTTTTTTAAGTAGCTTGCCCAGCTCTGCTCTGGTTCTAGTATAATTTGACAGCAGACAGCAGAAGCAGAGCGGTGATCAAAGCAACGACCACGAACGAATGTTGAAGTTAGCTTAGTAAGCTCCTCTAGCAATTAGTCTCGTTCACTCGTTCACTTGTTCTCCGTTCTCCGCTTTCGATTCGACTTCATCGGCCATGCCGCCGTGTTGGTGCATCATATCCGAATAGTTCGCAGTGAACTAGTCTTTAAAACTCGCGAACTAGTTCGTGTCGTTCATTAAGAAACAGAATCTAATAAAGTTAGAATAAAAACACTTGGCAACAGATATAATATTTCTTAAATATATAACGATCGTTTCGACTTTGCAGTCATCATCAGATCTGATGATGACTGCAAAATCGAAACGATTGGTCTATATTTAATAAATATTATATCTGTGGACAAATCAAGTGTTTTTATTTTAACTTTATTATTATAAAATGTTCCACCCAGAACCGACTACATAATCTCTTTCTTTTATAAACAGAATCTAGGCTTATGTCTATATTTCTAAAACTATATAGAGAATCGATTAGGTTTTGTTTCGTGTTGAGTTCCATATGTAATTATATAGAGCGATGTGTATTTGTTAGTCTGGATAACAAAACGTTAACGGTAATAAATTGTTATGAATATGGGTATCACTATTTTATTTTAGTGATATATCAAATCGAGATTATACATATTTTGTTTCGAAACTCTCGCATACCAACTTGTATAGTTTCTATTTGTCATAAGTATCCGGAAGACTGAGCTTCGCTCGGAAAATAACGGAAGAATCTAATTTTAAATAAAAAAAAAATAACTAAATAAATAAATTATTACGTCTTTTACCCATTACTGGATGTGGCACTCTACCATAGCAGATCTCGGTAAGTGTTAATTTTATGTATGTAAAGTGAGGTTACCAGGCATCAAATCACTCCCCCAAAAGTTGGTAGTTGAGGAGGAGCCACAGGGGTAATTTTAATTTGGTGAAAATTGATGTCTTGACTGTGCGAATTCATAATCCGACTCGATACCCCATATAAAATAGAATAAATATAGGAAACAAATTTTCTCTCCAATATTCACTTATAATATAACTAGTGCATTCATTATGGGATGGCTAGCACAGTGGTATGAAGTCGGCCTGTGGATCCTGAGGTCCCTGGTTCGATTCCCACAGGCGACAAATTTTCATAATTTGAAAAAGCTATCCCTGTGACTCCTCCACCACTAACATGTTTGGGGGCCGTGATTTGACGACTGGTAACCGCACTTCACGCGCAAAATATATCACTTACCGAGATCTGCTTCAGCAGAGTGCCACACCCAGTAATGGGTAGAAGGCGTGATGATATATTTATTTATTTATTTTATTTTAGTGCATTCAATATTACCGATATTTTTTTTGAGCTCATGAGTGCTTTTGTTGCTATGGAAATATTTCCTATGATTAACAAAAGCTCGAGTGAACAGCGAGAAGAAAATATTCTGGGAATATTCATTACACATGTTATATTCGGTAAGAATATTATTGTATTCGTATTTATATGTTAAAAGAATAAAAGAAGTAAATGTAATTTAAATATTGAAATAATAATTATAATATAAAAATGTTAAAAGCATGTAGCAAAAAGCAAATATTTGTTAAAAATAATGTTTTTTATCTTTTGTTTTTAACTGGCGATAAATAATTTTCATTAATTAAATCAAATATTTGCTGAATAAAATTTATAAATTTGTTTACAACAAACATAAAAATATATAATTAAAAACATTTATCGCTACATGCCACATATTATTAATAATGAAACTGTAACTATCAAAATACAGGTTAATTTTTAATTAGTTATTTTTAACGTTGTTATTATTAACTTTTTAAATCGTTTTAATTTTCAATCAAACATTCATCTGAAAAATTCAATATTTATATTGTTATGCACAATATTACATATACATACAATACATATTTTATGTAAATTATTTTAAATACAAAACATACTAAATAGAACTTTCTTGTTTATTGGCAGACTTATGAAAAGGATTAACTACATTTTTTTATCAGGATTAATTTTTCATAAATTTCACGAATCGGAACGCCACTTCAAAAATATTGTACGACTAAAAAAACTTACAACTTACTAAATATATATATATATATATATATATATATATATATATATATATATATATATATATTTCACCATTTAAAAAAAAATTATCCCTGTGGCTCCTTCACCACTAACATCTGTGGGGGCCGTAATTTGACGGCTGGTAACCGCACTTCACGCGCATAAATATATCACTTACCGAGATCTGCTTCGGCAGAGTGCCACACCCAGTAATGGGTAGAAGGATATATTTATATTTATTTAATTTATTTATATTTATATTTCTTTCTTATATAACAATTTCTTACATCAAGCAAACAGTAAAACAAACTAAATAAATGTCAGGTTCCTAAAGAAAACAAAGAAGATTCTGAAAAATAAAAACAGAAGAAACAAGAAAAACAATAATTTTAATAATTTCATAAATCGAAACAATATTTGTCACAATTTTACAAACCAAAAGATTATTCCGGTTTGCTTCGGTACATTTCCTTTCAGAAATGATAAATTTGCACGGTTTTGTTAATCTACATATGAGAACAAAAACAAAAAAATCTGTTGTGGTCACCACACGACTTTCTTATACACAGCATATTTAATATTTAGAATATAGATATTATTAAACATGTAATTTTAGATTTTCATTAATTCAGCATTTATCTGTTTGACACATATAAAATATAAAATTTGTTTACGTATAACTTTTTAGTAATGTTGACTACTTTATGTCTAACTTAACTGATGAGGTATATACGTTTTTCGAGCCTAACCCTTGGTATTTCAAGAACCCTGAGATACGAAGTTGATTAAATTGAGGCAAAGTTGCCGAATTAGTTGACCATTTGAATGATATATTTGTTTTTCTCGAAAAAAGACATAGATAACTAGTTAAAGCGAAATTTAGAATCTATGTTTTTTGTTTCTATTGCTACTATGATTATTGAAATATGTTATTAAATATAAAAATTAGTTTTTCTCAAAATTAGACGCATATACAGAAAAGTTGCAAATAACATTTTATGTTCCAAATATTTTTACAAACATCTTTTATTTGAAACTTTTTTTCGTAACTGATTCCAGTTTTGAAATAAATGGAATTTATTGTTTTGTGTGTCCAGTAAACTTCCTCTTCCGGTTTTTCAATTTCATTCAAAATCAACTCAGCTCTTCGTATTTTCATGAAACTTATAATTACCAAGTTTCGTTAACAAATCTTATCTCGTTCATGAGATATTGCATGACCGGACACACATCCACACACACACACACACACAGACATCATTGAGAAAATGATCAAAACGGATTCAGTGGACCTCAAAACACGTATTTCCGCGAAACCAATACTTCCTTATACTGCGTATAAGAAAGTAAAAATAAAACTTGAAAATAAATAAATATATATATATATATATATATATATATGGACCGTTTATTTTGAAAGTGGTGTAAGTCTATCTTTTCTTGTTTCGAGAAAATTAAGGGTTAACATATTAATGGTTATGCAATGTCTCTTACCGGCCAATTTTAAATTGGACAAAGCATGGACATTTTTAAAGAAATTAAATACTAACTAGTTATAAATAAAAAGTTTACACTAAATTAAGCATAAATTACGTGATATCTCATTTTTTGTTAAAAATGGACTTACACCACTTTCAAAATAAACGGTCCATATCATCACGCCTTCTACCCATTACTGGGTGTGACACTCTGCCGTAGAAAATCTCTGTAAGTGATATATTTTGCGCGTAAAATGCGGCTACCAGTCTTCAAATTACAACTCCCAAAGATGTTAGTAAAGGGAGAGCCGCAGGGGTAGTTTTAAAATATTGAAAATAGTCTGTCGCCTGTGGGAATCGAACCCGGGTTCTCAAATTCACAGACCAACTTCATACCACTGAGCTATCTACCCCATTTAAAAAAATAAAACATACGTTTATTAATTAACAAGCAAGAGGTCGAGCGTTCAAATCTCACTAACTTCAACTTATATAAAAAAATATGATTGAGTGATTCGAATTCCATTATAATTAGTAGGCTCCTTGTACCGTAATTGGAGTGAAATTCCTGTTGTGCAGAGTAAAAAAAATATTACAATAGTGTCGTATGAGAATTAATTAGAATGATTTTTATGATAAACTGCTTTATTCAACTGTTTATTTAATTTAATTAAATATAACTACCACATTGCGGCTCCGTGAGTCCGAACCCTGTAATTGAATCGGTCATTTCAGAAACATACATAAGTCAGAAAAAGTACATTTTAAATAAATCAGTTTTAACTGTTTAATTTTATAAACTGCAATTTCATATCAAATTACTATACTGATTATTATTCTTGGGGTTTACAGCTATTATGTTGACTAATCGATAAGGTTCTACATCTCAGTAAATTTTGAAAAAATGCAGTAGAATTTGAATTACTTATGTTGTTTTTGCAGAGAATGAAATGAATTTCACAGCAATCAATTAAAAACTATTTGATTAATGTTAGTAATATATTTTTCCTACAACTGTGCGATTTCTTTGTTATTACGTAACTATTATTGCCTTGGTTACGTATGGAAAGTAGATGAATGCAGACCAAGTGTGTTTCTGAAAGCAAAGAAACACTAGTGCGGAAAGTGCTTCATTACACAACTGTAAAAAGAGTTTTTTGAGAGAGATTTAAATTTCGCGCCAAACGCTTAATTCATATTTTGGCCACAGATGCTTATGGAAGAAGATGATGCAGTGAGCCAGCGCTAGTAAATATGCAGTAGTATATTTTGACGTTTATAAACATAACCTTAAATTGCAGTATATCTAATCTGTACACAATTAATAAAAAGAACCGAACAAAGTTATATATATATATATATATATATATATATATATATATATATATATATATATATATATATATATATATCGATAAATGGTTTTAAGTAAGTGAAATACATAATATTTATTGTGTGTGTATATTGTTAACACAGTTGTTACAGTTGCTTATATTGACATAATGTAAAGTGGAACCTTTTGTATTGTCTAAAGAAACATTGATTTCTTCCGTACCTGTTCAAATTATTAACAGTAATATGATTGACCACAATTTCGGAGGCTTTAGAAGTATCAGCAGCAGGTTGATTGTCATTGTCGAAAATAGATGCAACATAGCATGATCCGAAGCTTCAATTATCTTTGGAGGTATTTATGATAAAGAAGAATCACTCACTGTACTAGTCCAATCTAGACGATTTTGAAGAAATTATCTTGACGTTGGTAAAATATTTTTAAATAATGTAAAACAATGTGCAAGCAATCAACAAAAAAACCATAGCAACGCCGTAAAACATCGTTCTCGTGTAATATCATCAAAATTTTATAAATTTCGATAATATTTTAGTGATTTACTAAATCGCACAGTTGTAGGAAAAATGATGTTTATAACACGTGCCGAAAAAGGTTACATGCTCGTGCAGATTTCCGCACTCGGCTTCTGCACTTGCACGTAACAAGCCTTTTTCGGCACTTGTTATAAAAATAACTATTTCCTACAACAGTGCGATTTCTTTGATATTACGTAACTATTATTGCCTAGGTTACGTATGGAAAGGAGACAAATGCAGACCAAGTGCGTTTCTGTAAGTAAAGCATTGTGCGGAAAGTACTTTGTTACGCAACTGTCAAAAGAAAGTTGTATTGAAAGCGATTTAAATTCGTTGCTCTAATGTTGCACTTAAGATTTTTTGAGTGAAACAAAAAAACAACTCTAATTATAACGAATGCTACGACTATACTGATTTGTTTACAGAAGCGAGAGGTACTGCATTCGAAAGAGAAAGCTTCACGCTAAAAAGCTGACGGTCGCTTGGTGTTTGGCGTATGCGTACTTCGTCTGTAGCAGCGTCAGTCTCGTTATTTAATAGCCGCACCTCGTACATTCATTGCTAATGTAAATGCTACTAACTGAATTAAAATAGTCTAGTTGCAATGTAAATAATTCTTGAATTATTACAAAATATACAAACATTAATATAATTCTGCTTTTTTAATATGAAACTAGTACACTCATCGCTAACGTAATTGCTTCTAATTGAATTAAAATAGTCTAGCTTTAATAGTAATGTAAATAATTCTTGAATTGTTGTAAAATATGCGATTATTAGAATATTTCTGTTTGTAGCTTGATGATGTTTATGTTCCATTAGAGTAAATGATAATAGAAGCTCTAAATATAGTTATTAAGCTTCTCATGATTTAAAGATAAAATGTCATACTAAATATTCGAATTGGTAATCATACATCCGTAGCTAATAAAGTGTAAAGAGTAGGTATATTAACATTCGCGTGTTGCATATGGAGAAATGTTTGTCGCGCATTTTCCAATAACGCGCTGGTTTTTACTGCAAACAAACACGTAATTGTTTTGTGTACAAAACAGAGCCCGAAATGGACTGTAAATACAGCTTTAAATATTGAATCACCGAATCAATAATGATAATAATAAAAGTAACGGTGGCACTCCGATGAGAATATGGACTTTTGGACTTGGTAAATGTTTATTGTTTACAGAAATGAAACGAATATTTGTATACACTTCTATGAGTGCGTTCTGTTTGTACGCTGTTGTGGATTGCTTAGATTTCTTATTTCTCTCTCTACTTAGGTACTTACTCTCGAATCTTACTTACCTAACTACTTCTACTCTTTCCTTCAAATTAAATTTACAAAAATTGAAAATATATTTCAAGAAAAATTAAATGCACCGCCAAAAGTTCAATTGGAAACATGGTTTAAATGAATACAAATAAAACGAAATTAAATGTCACATGGTATAAAATACATTGCTGTCAAAATCCTATTTGATTCATTTATTTAAAGGAAGTATAAAATTTACATTTTTGTGATGCAAGTTGAATAATAATCTTTAGTATTATTAAATAAAATAAATATATCATCACGCCTTCTACCCATTACTGGATGTGGCACTCTGCTGAAGCAGATCTCGGTAAGTGATATATTTTGCGCGTGAAGTGCGGTTACCAGTCCTCAAATCACGGCCCCCAAACATGTTAGTGGTAGAGGAGCCACAGGGATAGCTTTTTCAAATTATGAAAATTTGTCGCCTGTGGGAATCGAACCAGGGACCTCAGGATCCACAGGCCGACTTCATACCACTGAGCTGGATGGCTAGCTCAGTGGTATGAAGTCGGCCTGTGGATCCTGAGGTCCCTGGTTCGATTCCCACAGGCAACAAATTTTCATAATTTGAAAAAGCTATCCCTGTGGTTCCTCCACCAATAACATGTTTGGGGGCCGTGATTTGACGACTGGTAACCGCACTTCACGCGCAAAATATATCACTTACCGAGATCTGCTTCAGCATATAATTATTATTATACAAATTTAGAAAATAAACATTTTTGTACATTTTTTAGGTTAAAAATGGAAGAATTTGATGTACTAGGTTACTGTGCAATAAAGGCGCGGTGGTCGAGCGTGTTAATGCACATCTCTTAACATACTGTGATGTCATCCGAACCAAGGTTTGTCAGTTCGAATCCGCCTGTCGACAAAGTATGATTTGTCGTTAAAATAAAAAATACAGTTACTTGTATTAATCATACTCGGGCGCTATAGGCTAGTCACTTATACATATGCCTTAAAAAGTAACATCGACTACGGAGACCGGCAGTACGGCAGCGTAAAAACTGCGGCTCGGTGTGCCCGGTAGGCCCAGGCCCGATTCGGGCTGTATTGGCATTAAAGAAGAAGGTTACTGTGCTATTCTAACATTTATTGTTTTATTTATTGCTGTAATTAAATATTATTTTGTTCCGAATTGCAATCTCGGTGCACATGCGCATTGCTACACAATGTAAAGTAAATAAATAAATAAATATATCATCACGCCTTTTACCCATTACTGGGTGTGGCACTCTGCTGAAGCAGATCTCGGTAAGTGATATATTTTGCGCGTGAAGTGCGGTTACCAGTCGTCAAATCACGGCCCCCAAACATGTTAGTGGTGGAGGAGCCACAGGGATAGCTTTTTCAAATTATGAAAATTTGTCGCCTGTGGGAATCGAACCAGGGACTTCAGGATCCATAGGCCGACTTCATACCACTGAGCTAGCCATCCCATAACAATGTAAAGTTGCAGTTTAATTACGCTACCTATGTCACAAAGACATCAATGGCGATCGTTTTCAATAATTCACTTTTTGATTAAATATTTTAGATATTAATAAGTTAGTTTGGATCATTTTTGTAGCACTATTGTAACACTTTTACAACTAAAATTGATATGCATTAAATATTTCTTTACACGCCGTATTGTTGGAATGGCTCCTTCTATTCTTTCGTTTTAACTAAATTCATAATTCTTTTTATACAAGCTCGTTTATTCTTTCACTCGGACTCTTCAGTTCGTTAACAAATATTAAATATTAAATAATATCCATTCATTTATTTAGTTCTTCCAAGCTTTTATTTAAACTTTAAAGCATCCAGATTTATATCGGTCAGTGGAAACGCATCGGATTGTGAAGCTGAGAACCCGAAATCGATTCCCACATTCGATAATCTGATTTTCTCCACATTAATAATTACTCGTACTTCACGCGTATAAATATATCACTGCCCGATATCTGTTAAGACAGAGTACCACATCCATTAATGGATACAAAGCATTATGATATAAAATAAAGACAAAAACTCAATTGCGATGTGGAACTGTGTCTTAATAAATAAGAAAAATAGGAAAAAACTTTCCATCACTTGTCACAAATCCCACAAAATTTACAGCACGGGTTGCTCCGTAGCTCTCATGTCATGCATACCGGCTTACATACTTTTTAACATCAATCAGTTCAGCTTGAAAAAGTATCACAGTTCACTAGTCCCTAGTTGGTATAGTTGGATAGTTGATCACACCATACTGATGATTCCCTAAAGGACGAAATTCGTCTATGGTTAAAGCTGAACTGACCAGCCGTTTGATGATGACCTGATAAGTTGATTCAAACGTGCTGTAAATTTTGTGGGATTTGTGACAAGTGATGGAAAGTTTTTGCTATTTTTCTTATGCATTATGATATATTTATTTAATATATTTTTATAAATTACTCCTGTGGTTACCCCTTTACTATATTTGGTGGTCGTGATTTGACGGCTGGTAAGTGCACTTCAAGCGCTAAATATATCACTTACCAAGATCTGCAACAGCAGAGCGCCACAATAATCATTAAAAGGCATGGTATAATAATTACTTTTATTTATTTTTATGAACGTTTAAAACAGCTGGAAAGGTATTTAAGCACATTTTTATCGACGTCATTAGTAAGTTCTTCAGAAAATACTTCATGTACTTCATATGTCTGGTAGTACGGTGGTGTGTGTAGCGTTATGACATTCGAATCCGGAGGTCGCGAGTTCGAATCCCACTCTAACTAAATATATATTTGGATTACCACACTAGGCTCGGATTCAGTTCCTGTTGTGCTGAGTAACATAAATAAATAAATAAGTAAATAAATTTATATATACAGGATGTATGCATTTCGATTTCGATGCAGAAATTATTCATCTTTCTATTGTGTACGTAGCTATTATTATAAAAATAAATATAATGACAGCTCAACAGTGGCGGACTAACTCCTTCGAAGGCCCGGGGCGGACTCTAATACCGGGCCCCTTATATTGAATAGGAACAGAAAACAATGGAATAAAAAATACAAAGTGCAATGGGATCTATATTAATGTATAATAGTTTTATAAAACATGTTTTCTAACCTTAACTTTACTAAACTTATCTATAATATCATCAAAATCTAATGTCTTCGCTGCTTTCCGCTGTATAGATAGAATTGCCAAATTTATTAGCCTATCCTCGGTCATAGTGGATCTCAGGTAATTTTTTATTAATTTAAGTTTCGAGAAACTCCTTTCACATGACGTCACGGAAACACAAATTGTTAAAAAGTATTGAATAATCAGAGGTATGTTGGGAAGGGATTCACTGAAGTCTCATTTAATAATAAATTGAAGAATTTCTAGTGCTGTCCAGGTGAGAAATGTTTCTGCATTTGTATTGGTGGCGGATAAATGGTGTCGAAATCTCTTTACTTCTTGCACCACTTGCCACTTGCACATGAGCGGTATATTTATTGCGCTACCACTCAGTGTTGCCAACTATGTTGAAAGAAAAATTCGTAATTGTGAATACAAAAATCACCTAACAAATCATAATTGCATGTTCATTCAGTTAAAAAAAAATTAATCTGGAAACGGGGGCCCCTCTGTTTGGTAGGGCCCGGGGCGGACCCCCCTGTCGTCCCCCCCCCCTTAGTGCAGCTCAATAACAGTTTCATAAAAAGTAAGATTAAAAAGCAAAATTTTTATATTAGCAGTTTCACAATTAATTAAAAATAAAATAGAAAGAACGGAATAAATTAGTTTAGGCACAAGAAGTCGAAGTGGTGTTAATTTAATAAAATAATTATGTAAAGTAGTGGTTGTCATTAACTTATCGATCAGAATAGGAGGGGGAAGGAGTTAATTTGTAATTTGAATCTTTTTCTCTAAAGTAATCAGGAAAGCTACCTTATTAAGCAACTTACTTGCTATGTTTTCGTGAAACATTCTGTATATTTAAACATTAAACTTACAAAAGATCGTTTTATCTTACTTTTGAAAGACTGTTGAACCATTTTGTTCTAATTATAAATATAACAACTCTGTACAAATACACCAAATGTTTATCTAATCTTTAGTGCAGGAAAATCCAAGAAATTATAAATATTCTGAGCAGTATTTCTTAATAATTTTACTCACGTTTATTTTAAATCTTATAGGTAATATTGCACAAGAAACAATTTGCATAAAACATCTATTTTTAGTAATTTTTTTCTGCAATATTGTATAGACATTGATATTATAATATATTAATTTGTTTGAGGAAACCTTGTAAAGCAAGCTTTATACGTCGCACCGTGTCGAATGTTCAACCATCGAACCATTCATCCACTAGAATGGTTCTTCGATAACGTGTTTTGTGTACCTATACGAGAACACTTATTTGTGTTTGTATATTTATACACCGCTAGAAAAATTTACTTAATTCTAATCGTTTCGCAAATTTACACGGTAAATGTTGATCTTTATATATAATTACGGATATAGATCATAGAAAAAACTACTGAAGTGTCTATGTATCTTTGTTTTATTAATAAATACACATAAATATTTGAAATTTCACTTATAATACATTTTCTACTGGTGTCGTCTTCAAATATAAACAAATTTATATATTTGTTCAGTGATTTCATGCGGGAATTACTATAAACCTCTTGAAAATAATATTATTATTCTACTACGATGCTGTATATATTTACACCACATATGATTAAACTTCTGAATTCAAATAGGCCTAAGAGGACACTATTTATCTGTGAATATATGTTATATATTGAATGTATGTATTATTTATATGATCACAATTATTTTGCAAAACAAAAGAACTATCCATAGCATAAGCTCGTCGAATAATTGAATAGTACAAAATTTTGGATATTGCGGAATTATTTATTATGTAGAAAGTAGGGTTGTTAATTTTTCGAGACTTCGAATGTTCGGATTTATTGAACCTTCGAATTTAGATTCGAACTTTCGAATTTTCGAATTATTCGAATAGTGAATCTGGATCCTAACGTTGGTATGAATTATTTTTAGAATAAACTCATTTGCAGAGTTTTGTATTAATTCATAAGTAATTATTATTAATTATTAATATTTGCCAAATTAATTTAATTTAGACTTAAAATTTCGCTACACTGTCAAAATCGTTTTAATTAAGACGTTTTTGTATCCTTTTTATTGTTATTTTAAAACGTTTTACTAAAAGTCCGTTGTATTTAGATGGGCGGTAAGAGAATAGATGTCTTAATTAAGACGCCTAAACTTGCTGAGTTTTTGCAGGATACTTCGCCAAGTTTATTATTTAATTCGTGGCCGATTTTCCACGAATTATGCGTGAGTATATTTGGAGATGACAGATGGCGTTAATTCAGTGGCAAAAAATTCGAGAATTCGAAGCTTCGAAAAATTCGAAAATTCTTAAATTCGAAGCTTCAAAAAATTCGAAAATTCGAAGCTTCGAAGTTTTTTTGACGAAGTTCAAAACATTCGAATGTTCGAACGTGCAGAAATTCAAACTTCGGTGGAAATCAACGACCCTAGTAGAAAGAGATTGAAAAAATATATGGGAAAAAAGTGTATTATTGATCTGACAAAATATGTTATATAAATAAATAAATATATCATCACGCCTTCTACCCATTAGTGGGTGTGGCACTCTGCCGAAGCAGATCTCGGTAAGTGATATATTTTGCGCGTGAAGTGCGGTTACCAGTCGTCAAATCACGGCCCCAAAGATGTTATTGGTGATCAGAATATAATAAATATAAATAAATATATCATCACGCCTTTTAACCATTACTGGGTGCGGCACTCTGCCGAAGCAGATTTCGGTAAGTGATATATTTATGCGCGTGAAGTGCGATTACCAGCCGTCAAATTACGGCCCCCAAAGATTTTTATGGTGGGGGAGCCACAGGGGTAATTTTAAATTGGTGAAAATGTTTTGTCGGCTGTGGGGATTGAACCAGGGTTCTTAAGATCCACAGGCCGACTTGATACCACTGAGCCATTACCTCATATGATCAGAATAATGTATTATAATACAAGGGTTGAAAGGGTATCATTGGAAAGGATGTGTGTAAGATTCACTGAAATTTTCCAATGGCCTTTCAATACGTGTATTATATACCATTTTAGCTACAACAATTTAGTATTTTACACTATAAGAAATTATTATTTTTTCTCAAATAATATCAAAAGTTTATTAAGCTGGCTTTATTAAAGCTTGTTTAATTTGACGACATTTCGTTCACAAATTCGAGGCCATTTTCAAGTCAATATAAATAAAAACCACAAGATGCTTAAAATATAAAACATTATATTTTCACACATGAAATAATTCAAAAAACTAATGGGAATGTAATATTACAGTTCCAGGAGCCAACCAAATATTATAACTGCTAATGCAAATAGAGGTTCGACGATGTTGGAATATTTTTACAAATTATTTCCAAAAAGTCTAATAGTGCAGATTGACTTGAAATTCTGGAAAAGACCAAAAATAATAAAATATATATTTTTTTAAATAAATACAGATATTATGTTTCATTACTGCAGGGACATTTGAATCCCAATTTACTTTGAGTTTTTATTACTGCAGGGACAAAATTGTCCCAGGCCTTTTTTCCAAAAAGTATCAAAAATAAAAATTTCATTCTATGTATATAAGTTATTAAAATAGGTAAAATTTGATTTACGTTAAAATTGTAAATATATGTTCTCAATTGACCAAAAGTCGTATTGAAAGGGTTAGAACCACAGGGGTAGCTTTTGAAATTATGAAAATTTTTTGTCGCCTGTGGGAATCGAACCAGGGTTTTCAGGATCCACAGGCCGACTTGATACCACATTATATTCATAGTAGGTACGTTATATTATAACTGTATGAAATAAGTCATTATACGTGAGTGAAATGATTGACATAAAAGCGAGCAAGCATTCTTTGGTGGGTTAGAGTATACGTTACATATTTTATTTTTTTAAATATATTTTAAACAAACTAATAACCTAAATATAATTCAAAACGAATTTGTGTCAAACGTGATTGACCTTCGACTGCGCCATTTTTCTATCAATATCCCTTTATACCGTTCTATCAATTAAACTCTCATTTATTTATCTTCTCTCCTCCACACATTCGGCAACAAACGCTAACGTATTTGCCACGCGTTTGGAAACTCACATCGTCGCGCGAACGCGACGGAACCGAAAACGCAAACATTAAAATGCACATCCGGTTGTCATTGTGCGCCACGTGGCTGCTGCAGTTAGTGTCGCCCCCTACACGAGCAAACACACGGACCTACTGCTAGATGCGTTGGTGAAAATGTAAGGGTGCGTAATTAGGGTTGTTAAATATTCATGTTCTAATTTATTGCTAGTGAGGAGTTCGCTCTTATGCACCAATCGAATTTTTGGTAGGTGTGCGTATCCTTTAAGTTTATTTAATTTATTAATTAATTAATATATGTATGTAGTTAGTTAGTTAGAGGTGGCAACTAATTTGACGAGATTAAGTTACGGGGTAGGTGGGAAGACTGTGGATTTGAGAACCCGGATTCGATTTTCACGGCCAACAAACAATTATCACTACATTAAAATTGCCTCAGTGGCTCCCCAACCACTAACATCTTTGGGGCCGTGACTTGACGGCTGATAACGGCATTTCACGCACATAAATATATCAGTTACCGAGATATGCTTTGGCAGAGTACCACACTTAGTAATGGGTAAAAGCGTGATGATATATTTAATTTGAAACTGACAGCTTCAGTTTTTGTTAAAATTGGTTTTGTATCCAACAATTTCATAAAAATGGTTAATACCATTAAATATTTTTTAATTAGGTTATAGTAATTTCATATGTTACATTCCATAAAATTCAAAAATGGGATGGCTAGCACAGTGGTATGAAGTCGGCCTGTGGATCCTGAGGTCCCTGGTTCGATTCCCTCAGGCGACAAATTTTCATAATTTGAAAAAACTATCCCTGTGGCTCCTCCACCACTAATATCTTTGGGGGCCGTGATTTGACGACTGGTAACCGCACTTCACGCGCAAAATATATCACTTACCGAGATCTGCTTTAGCAGAGTGCCACACCCAGTAATGGGTAGAAGGCGTGATGATATATTTATTTATTTATTTTACATTCCATAAAAATAAAAATATATTGTTCTAAAGTTTTTTTACTGCAAATTTTGATTTTTGGCACATCATTTATTCAAAAATTAAAGTAGAATTAAAAAATGTAAAAGTATATAGACTGTTCTATTATTTATTTTATTTTTTATTTTATTTTAAATCAAACGTCAAGGATATAATACAAAGTACATAAAAAAAAAATAAATATATCATCACGCCTTTTACCCATTATTGGGTGTGGCACTCTGCCGAAGCAGATCTCGGTAAGTGATATTTTTATGCGCGTGAAGTGCGGTTACCAGCCGTCAAATCACGGCCCCTAAAGATGTTAGTGGTGGAGGAGCCACAGGGGTAATTTTAAATTGTTTTGTCAGCTGTGGGGATCGAACCAGGGTTCTTAAGATCCACAGGCCGACTCGGATACCACTGAGCCATTACCCCATTACAAAATACAAACTTATAAATATAACTTATTATTTTCTAATTTGTTTGTGCATATTTTAGTTCAGAAAAAGTAATATTGATTACGGCCCTTTGCTGCATTTAAGTTCACGATTCCTGTTTAAAACATACGATCGAAATTCTTAGATCCCAGGCTCAAATCCTAACAGTATTCCAATTTTTCTCTTTATAATTCAATTTGAATTCATCAGTTGTTATGTATTTAATTAATATATTAATTAAATTAATTAACATGTTTATTATTCATTTTAATTTTAGTTAGTAATAATAATCTTTCTTATTTAGCTTGAAAATATGTAGTTTTCACATTAAAGTATTTTATTTAAAAAATATTACTTTTCTACGATTAGTAATTAATCCCATAAGTGCATCAGTTTTCTTAATTCAGTTTATTTAGCCATGTTGGCTAATTTATTTGAACTGATTTAAGTGACCCAAGTGGCAAATGGAATACATCTTTTGTTTCAATGCTCTTTGCAGATCGTTGCTATTAGCTACTGGGTACTTTACAGGTCACAATTGTTATCTATTTACATTTTTATTTTGTTTGTATTGTTTATCTAGTTACCTACATTCAGTATATTTTTTATTTCAATTCCAAATCGATTAATTTTAGTTTACGATTGTAAAAAAATGTGTACATCCTTTAATTGAAAATAATTTTATAGACCTCGAATAGTTGCTACCGTCGCTACACTCGTGCTACAATCTCTAGCCTCGATCCGCAAACAACTACTTTCTACCCTTGACATGTAAATAATGATTTTGTTTAAAACTCGCAAAGTCGCGTTTGTCACATATAAAGTGCATATTTCTGGTAATTTAAACTACTAAAATTACCCATTTTATTTTATTTCTGGCCCTGTAGAATTCTATTGGCGACAATAGAATTTACTATCATCTATCAAGTGAAAATTATGAGTTTTTATAATACAGCATAAAATAACATGTGTTTCTTTTATTAGATACACAAAAAATATCAACTTCATTTATATTGCGAAATTATTTAGAACGTGCTATTAATTTGGCGATTTGGAAATTGTCGCCTATTAGTTAGAGAGCTAGGGTGCAAAATGATGTCTCATTTATTCCAGTGACAGAAATGGATTTTTTAATAGATTAAATCATGATAAACATAAAAAAGAAAATTAGATTTGGGAACGGGTGGAAACTATAGATGGTGCCGATGTGAATGCGCCGATTTTAAGGGTGGTTGTTGATCCCTATACCAGTCCACTTTCAGATCTTCTGTCATCAATGAGCAACCAGCAATCATTTCTGTCAATAATTTTTCTGTCATGTTTTCGTCGTGAACAAGTAGTAATATGTTACACGACACCATAAAAATTTCTTACTTTGACCAGTTTTGTCACGCATGCGTCACCGGCCAAAACTTCTGTCTACCATTTTTATTACTTAATTATACCAAAGTCTATAATTTAAACTGAAAATTAGCCTGTAAAAAATATGTCAACAACTACCCTTAAAATCGGCATATTAACATCGTCGCCATCTATAGTTCCACCCGTTCCCAAATCTATTTTTCTTGTTTTCATGTTTATCATGACATAATCTATTTAAAAATCCATTTCTGTCACTGGAATAAATGAGACATCATTTTGCACCCTAGCTCTCTAACTATATATACCAGAATATTCTACAATATTTTAAAGGGCGTGCTCTAATCACTGTTCTAATTATATACAAAGAATAGAAAATTAAACTTAGTTTCATTTACAGCCAAAATGAAAATTATACACTTCTGAAAACCATTGAAATTCTACTGAGCTACTCGTATAACATCTCGTTAATAATAAATTTGCAAATATATCGCAGAAAAATAACATTTCTTATCATTATACAAGTACTGCGCATTGCAATTTGTGATTACTGTATGAATTATAATTTTTTTATAAATATTTTTTGCAAGGTACAAACAGAGGTGAGATAAACAGTTGATAAATATTCGATGTCTGTGCAGATGACATTATCATGTTTATTCATTTTTTTATTACAAAGTTAAACACTTTACATTACAACTTGTATTTACAAAAATGTTCATTTCTAAAAAGACACGTTGACAAAAAATATTACAAGACTTTTAATTTTATATTAAAATCATCCCTTAGGATTTAGGTGAAAGGAAGACGCAATTTTTATTTTGTCTTGGACGAAACAATCCTATGTTATGATATATCCATACACTAGGATTTGATCAAAAAAAAAATTAATTGGTTAGAGGGGAATGTCAAAAAAATCCTTTGCTATCTATTCTTTTCGCCTTATAATTGAAACTTGGCTTCTTCTTATTATATTTATTTATTTCTTTATGCTACTCTGCGCAACAGGAACTTAATCCCAATTACAGTACAGGGTTAAATAATCATGACTTATAATGTTTCATCCCCCTGGATCCGTCACTATCATTTACAGGCAATCGTAGTCCAATGAATAAAATTGGGATAAACTTATGTTTCTTAATTAATAAACAAGAGGTTGTACGTTCAATTCTCGCTAACTTCAACTTATATCCAGAAAACACGATTGTGTCTAAATAGTTCGGAATTCACTATAACCTATAGTCCCTCTTTACTATAATTGGGATTGAGTTACAGTTGTACAGAGTAACGAAATAAAATAAATAAATAATATATTTTTGTAGCAGCGTACACTGATACTTTTTGTTTTCTCATCATTACTAAATTTCCAAAATTCCCAAGACAAACAACTCTCACATTAACTCACCAGTTATTATCATTATCCACACCCTTTATCCACTATCCCTAACCTAAACGATATTTTGATAACCTGCACCTCCCCATTGCGTGGATGGTGACCTCGCACTCTCGCAGGTCACGTGTCAAACGTCTAATAACCAACGTATCGCGTGCTGAAGCTTCCATTATGTCATGTTGTTGCGTTACGTCGTTGCGTTACCCAGGGACAGTGCGTGCGACCTGGCCTGTTACACACTTAAAACATCGGAGGATGATTAATTTGTGAGACATGATGGGAATTGGTTCACATAATTAATTTTGTGGGTGAAATCGAAAAGGGTGAAAGTTTCAATATCGATGTTTGAATCTTATTATAGATTTCAATTTTATCCTAAATTATTGATAATGATTGCTTAATTTAGATTATAGAAAATTTTAGTTTTTTTTTTATTGGAGACCAATTTTATTATGGAAAATAGATTTTTACCAAAACAGTCAGATAAAGTACGTATCCAAGGTTGCAACAAAAAGAAACATTCAGGTAAAGTACAAAAATACCCCTATATTCTGTAACTGTGTCTTTATCTGTTAATGATCGATAAGTTAATGACAATTTTTATTTGAAGCTTTTTACTTTTAAATAATTACGAAACAAGAAATTAAAACAATATGATTTTACATGTTAAAGTCCTATGTTCGAGAGTCTCGGTCACCATCCTGTATATGTATATATATATATATATATATATATATATATATATATATATATATATATAATATATATATATATATATATATATATAATATATATATATAATATAAATATATAAATAAATAAAATAAATATATCATCACGCCTTCTACCCATTGCTGGGTGTGGCACTCTGCTAAAGCAGATCTCGGTAAGTGATATATTTTGCGCGTGAAGTGCGGTTACCAGTCGTCAAATCACGGCCCCCAAACATGTTAGTGGTGGAGGAGCTACAGGGATAGCTTTTTCAAATTATGAAAATTTGTCGCCTGTGGGAATCGAACCAGGGACCTCAGGATCCACAGGCCGACTTCATACCACTGTGCTAGCCATCCCATATATATATATATATAAATAATAGTTCGATCTACGCAAGTTGATTTTTTAAAAAGATATTTATTCGAACACTAGCAACGATGTTGCTTGGTACAAGCTTGATTCTAGACTAACTTACAACTATGTTACATCTTACAAGGAATAAAGCAACTAATCAGCATAATATGATACCTTAAGATAAATAATATACTACTAAGCATTATTATAGGGGAGCTACGGCAAGATAACTCCTCCCTTCTTAAAATTGAGCCCCTTCTGGTAGGCGAATATCTTTGTTTGGGGATGAGACGTTGGTTCTGCGCTGGATATTCTTCGGTCTAAAATGTTGGAGTACATAGTAATGCTATTATAAATAAAAGTCCAGCATAAAGTATAATTGTCCAAATACTAGGCCTATGCCGAGTGAGAGATTGATTATTAATTTTTGAACAACACTTCACAATTATTTTCTTTAATGAGGTACACACCACTTAGAACTTTCACTTCTGCACTTTGTGGGTAGTTAAACTGAAATTTTTCTTTTTGGGGAAATGCTGCGAGGTGCTGGTTGGTTTCTGGAACGATCTCGATGTGGTTTCTTTTGGTATTCAGCTTTGTGTGCTGACATTGACTAGAGTTGTCTTCTAGGAGAATTTGGCTTTCGCATACTGGATTATAGTGGGTTTAAAATTTATTGGAACACTGATATGTTGTTCCTTTAGTACAAATGTCGTCTAGAGGTTTATTTTAATTATTCTCAGATTTTAGCAAGTGTTTTATTTCTAGGATGATTATTACAAATTCTGATTCCAGTTTTATAAGTATTGAATGCGAATAATAAAGTTCAAATCGCTTTTCGAAATTTATTAATAATGATATAAAGTAATTTATTTGAGATTGTGATATTTTACAATTAATTATTATTACTAATTCGTTATATTAAATACTTTAAATTATACTATTAATATGGATTATCTGAAAGGGTTTTATTGCGGTTGGAGTGATATTAAATTTTAATTTCAGGGGATTTCTTTCATACTTTGTTATTTGACAGATCTGGCATTGATTAATATAAGTCTGTACTGATTTTCTTTGTTTAGGCCAATAATACCGTTGTTTTATCCTAGTTTCGGTTTCATCAATTCCTCTGTGGTTAGTTTTACTTTCATGAAAAGATTGAATAATTTGGATGATTTCATCTTCATCTATTACATCTAAAAGTTTTTTGGTACACTTAATCATTTTTATTTCCGAATTTTTAAAATATTTTTGTAGGGTAGTGCTAAATTTTTCATAAAGGGGGTTTTCAAAATAAAGATAGTATTTAACGCGAGGGACTACATACTCTTTAATAAATTTTATCATGTCTTTTTCAAAATCATTTTTTGAAAATTGTACTAGAATTCTTTGTTTATTTTTATGAAGTTTTAATATAGTGGGATTCGGAGGATTGTATTCGATTTCGGATATTATGATTTGATTTTTACCGTAGTTTACGGGGCATTCAACTATCGGGATACCGATTACAGGATTTTCTACGTTGGAGTGTATTGTTTCATCACTATCGTCAGATGCGTTGTCATTAAAATTTTGTTTATCGTTGCCTACTTCAACTATTAAAGATTCAGAGTCGTGGGGATTATTATTATCGTTAGGATCTAATAATTTTTCGTTAAAGTCGTCTATGTATTTTTGAAATGCAGTTATGTCTGTTTCATTGATGTTAAGTTCTACTCGTGGTAATAATTCTAAGTCCGGTCCAGTATACGCGGATATTGTTACGTCTGTATCTTGAAAAATGTACTGAATCATCGTTTTTATATCTCTCCAGTCTTTCTTGTCTTTACCATATGCTAGTCTGGGAATTTTTAAATTTTTGATATTATGTTTTAGGCAAAGGTCTTTGAAACTTAACAGGGTGTAAAATGTATCTTGAAGAGATCGTTTATTAAAGTAATAATTTTTTATTATAAGGTTTAAATAATTTTGATGTTCAAATGTATTATTATCTTTTAATTTAAATTGACTTGAATTTTGAAGGTCGTGTGAAATTTTACTAAGTGCGTCTGCGTTTGTGATTAGTTTTTCTTTTTTATAAACAATTTCATGATTGGATTCTTCATTATTCATGTAATTTGTGCGAGATTTAGATATGTCGTGTTTATTTTTTTCTATTTCTAATAGATTTAATTTAGGGGTATGTCTAGAATGTGATACATAATTGTCGAATAACTTGACGTTCAGTGGTTTTAGTATGTTTAGTGTGATTTTTAAGCCTGTTGGGTTCATTACTGTACATAGTGCTTCATGATTTTCAGCCTTCGTGACACATTCTGGAATTTTTAAATTGTTTGTTTTAATTTCTGGAATAACAACGTTTCCTGATTTTATGTTTACTTTTACTTTAATAATTTTTTCAGATTGGGGTTCTAGAACTATTTTATTCATGGCAGAAATGTTATTTGAATTTACTTTGTTGTTGTTTGGTTGAAGGTAATAAATTTTGATTTTTGAATTTGGAGTTAGTAATAAATCGTTATTTACGTCAATAATAATTTTTAATAATTTTAGGTTATCTATTCCTAATAGTAAGTCAAACTTATCATGGAAATTAAATAAGTGGTACTTTAAGCAAGAATTATTAATGTGTTTCATATTAAAAATTTTGGAAGTGGGTATCAGAGTGCTAAATTGTTCTAAAGAAGTGCCATGTGCTGTAGAGATTTGGAATGGGTCTTTAAAGATAGAGTTTTTGAAATATTTATTTGCTATATCAGGTTTCACGAATGATTTTGTACTGCCTGTATCTATTAGAACTTTAAGATTATTTTCTTTCAATATTATGTAAGGTAATGCGTTTTGATTATTCGTTAGATTTAGTAATTCTATTGTTGAAATGTTTCCGAGGCGGTTTCGCATAAAAAATCGTCCGGTTCAGTGTTTGTGTCTGTGGGGAATTCGATGAAATGTTGAGCTTGTTCGTATGTGTTATCTGTGTGCGTGTCATATTCATACTCGATTGTCTCACTGTCTATGTTATATAATTGTTCAGAATTTACATTTTCTTTTGGTCTAAAATTTTGGTAACCGTGAGATGGTCCTGGTCGTGGTTGATGTGTGTTATTTGTAGATATACTCATGGGTGTTGGATTTGGGAATCGTTGTCTGAAGTTTTGATTTTGTGTGATTTTACTTCTATTAGGTTGAAAGTTTTGATTAAAATTTCTATTAAATGGTTTATTTACGTGTGGTACGTAATTTGTCTGGTATAATGGTTTAGTCTGGTTAAACTGTTGTGGTTGATTAAATTTTGGTGTGATTTTCTGTGTATTATGTGGATTGGGATTTTTAGTAGTTGGGATGTCGAACTGAAAATCGTTCGTTAACATGCTTAATGCGGAATTTAAATCTGCGGGGTTTTTAGCTCTCATTAGTTGTCCTATTGGTTCTCTAAGACCTCGTAATAATATGCGTAACGCATAATTTTGAAAATAGCGCGATAAAAGAGCGGCTTCGTTGGATTCACTAGGATCCGAATGAGTTTTAATATAAGAGATCTGAAGATTTAACAAATGTTGTAACTTGTTATAAAAGTCAAAAGGTGTTTCATTATATGACTGTTTTAATTCAGTCATTTCTATGGCAAGTGTATATGTATCGCGTTTGTCAGCGTACGTGTTAGTTAGAGCAGTTTTTAACTCTTTAAAATTTGAAATGGTACAGCTCGCAATATTAACTGCGGCGTCACCTTTTATTTTTGACAATATTGTGGACATTAGATATTCGTTTTGAAAATCTGTTATATCCGTTGTGTTATAAAATTTAGTTACCAATTTCTGACATATTTCAAGAAATCGGGTAAAAGTTCGCGTTCCCCATGGAAATCGGGAATCATATCGAGATATTCTCGTTTTAAAGCTGGCATTGCCATTTTTACTTGATTAAAATTAAATATTGAATTTTTAATTAATGATTTTGAGACTATTTTATTAGTCAAAATATTTGGAGACAGTTCACTTTCGGAACTGGAGTCAGAATCAGAACTTGAGTCAGTATTAATTATTATTTTAGAACCTCTAAAAGACATAAAGTACTTACAGCAGAATCAGCGTCTTCATGTGCGTTGAAGATTTTGACCCGTGCGAAGTTGAGACGTTCCGATGTTCCCTCGGACTGCTCGAGATGCCTTCGAAGTTGACGTGGGTGTCGTGTGTCCGATGTTCTCTCGGCCACGGTAGACGGTGCTGCGATGCTTGATGTGTGTTCGACGACAGGAGTCACTTTTACTTATCACTTGTTGATCGATTTAAATTCGTAATTTGCCTCAAATCGTTAAAAACGAACCAGTACTACTTATCGATAGTGCTGTATGGCAAATCCTACCAAGACTGCGCCAATAATAGTTCGATCTACGCAAGTTGATTTTTTAAAAAGATATTTATTCGAACACTAGCAACGATGTTGCTTGGTACAAGCTTGATTCTAGACTAACTTACAACTATGTTACATCTTACAAGGAATAAAGCAACTAATCAGCATAATATAATACCTTAAGATAAATAATATACTACTAAGCATTATTATAGGGGAGCTACGGCAAGATAACTTATATATATATATATATATATATATATATATAATATAATAAAAATTAAATTGTAAGGTTAAAGATAATAAATTCAAGCTGAAACTGAATTTTCTGCTGTATTCTTATGGCCAGCTAGCGACATGTTCCCTATCGTAATCTAAGTTTATTAAGTATACACAGACATAAAATATTAGAAAATAAAAACTGTAAAACTGCTAAATCAGAATTTATTGAAAAAATGGTGTCAATTTATGGAAGATTTATTCGAAGATTGTACTTCCTCTTCAATTCAAACCCAGATGACAAAGACTAGTAATTTATTTCAGAAATTTAAATACTTTTTTATCTATTTATGATGTGTATTTGTATTTATGTTATGTAAAAAAAATATTTAAAAAATTTATGTATATCTGAGAGTTTTTTGCGACCCGCCCCCCTCTGGAAAAATGTCTGTGGACGGCCATGTTGCTTGTAGGTCGTAAATAAAAGAAATAAACAAAATGTTACTGGATGTGTATTCACATTGTCATACGTTTCGGCCATGAAAAACTGGTCTTCATCAGTGACTGGAGCACAAATAATGAGTGAACATAATACAAAATAACAAAAAAAATAGCTAACAAAACAGCTAAAGTCAAAATTAAAAGATAGGAACCGTCAGTCAAAATATTTTGTATAACAATAAAAATCTGTTATTGTTATAAAAAATATTTTATGTTTAAAATGTATTAACTCTGTACCGTGAACCTGAAGATGGTCATAACCTTGGCTGAAACATTATCCATTCTTCAATCAAAGAATTTTTTGCCTTTGTCCATTTAATTAATTAAACTTCTATCTACTAAATAAATTTTGTAACTTTATTAATCCTGAAAGTAGTCACAGTTATATTCTAAAACATACTGCAGTAAAGTCATGTGAGTAGCGTTACGACATTCGAATCCGGTGATCCCGAATTCGAATCCCAATCGAGCTAAAAAATATACTGCGACTTTCTGTATGTTCTATTTCTCTTCGATTCCTGGACTGTTTTAAATTAACTTAATCAAATATATGTTCAATTATTTATGACAACACTACGGCTTAAATTAAAATTTAATCCCAAACTTCAAAAACAAACCTATTTATTTGACGGTCCATCTTTACTTAAACCTACGTACACCAACTTTACAAAATCACCTAAAAAATAAATGAAAGCGAAAATACAAGCACAGAATGGCTCTATGTACCTAACATACCTGAATTTCGTTATTCGCCAACAACAGAGTCCGGCGGAAAGACTTATTTAATCACGCTTCGCTCGACTTACAATGCCCTGTGGTCGAATTTGTACGCAAACATTGTTATTATTGCTTTCTGTTCGACAATAAAATGGTCGATTTGCTTTTTGTTCAATAGTTCTTGTAGCTTCGCAATGAACGAACAGTCAAGTGGAAATTGCTATTGTGTTTGATGAATATGTTTAGTGAGAGCTGAATTGTTGTGACAGCAGCAGTTGAGGTGCATTTTGAATTATTTTCACGAGTTTACAAAACAAACACACACACACAGATAGTTAATAAATATAACTAAGCAATTTTACAAGAAGTTACCATAATACTGAATAATGCCACAAAAAAGCTGGGTTAATGATTAACCATGATAAATCCAAAGTTGTATCATTAACACGGGCAGAGCAAAGACATAGTATACTGAAGGCTGATAACTATACCTTCCAGGTTGTTCAGGACTTTGTGTATCTTGGTAGCATGATTACATCAGATAACAATATATCAGGAATTATGAATGTGGATGAAGCAAAAGTGGTGTGTCAGGATAGGAACGTTTGGCGAAGATTAATTGCGGAATGAATCTGATGATTTCAGAAAAGCGCAGGGTTTTAGATTTTAGTTTCGTTGTTTAGTAATTTCATTAGAGTGTTTACCTGTAATTGTGTGAAATTCACTTTCTAAAACAAGCTCAGGGACGACACTCCCTTCGTTTCTTATCTTTTTTATTCGTTTTCTGATCTTACATTGAGTGTTTAATTGCAATTGTGTGGAATTCACTTTCAAAAACAAGCGTAGAGCGACACTCCCTTCCTTTCTTATCTTTTAATTCGTTTTCAGTTATTACGTAGAGTGTTTAACTGCAATTGTGTGAAATTCACTTTCAAAAACATGCGCAGGGCGACGCTCCCTCCCTTTCTTATCTTTTTGTTTCATTTTCTGTGACTGCATTGTGTGGTCTTTTCTTTCATATACAAGTGTAGACTATCGCTTTCATCTTTTCTAATCTTTGTAGATTCGTTATTAGATTCGTTGTTAGGAGTAAATGTGAGTAATTTGAGATTTTTTTATGCATATGTTATGTACGTTGAGGAAGGAAAATGAATGGTAAGAGAATAGGAATGATGTGATTGAAGGTTTGTTGTGTGATAATGTTTTCGAGTGTAATAAATGAATGAGTTTATATGGAGTGATCTATAAATGTGGTAGAAGTGAGGGTGGTGTGTTTGGATGAAAATGTTTGGTGATGGCTGGTTGTTTGATGGGTGTGATGAGTGAATGTTTTATGAGTGATTTTAGGGTTCGTGCTACCCCATTTGTTGGGATATAGCGTGAAGATATGTATGTATGTATGTACAATATATCAGCTGAAATAAATAGAAGAATATCCCTAGCTAACAAATGCTACTACGCGTACTCGAATATAATAAGGAGTCGACAAATCAGTGAAAACACTAAAGTAAAAATATATAAAACTATCATCAAACACGTGCTAACGTACTCGTCAGAAACATGGACTGTTAGCGCAAATGAAGAAAACAAACTAAGAGTATTTGAGCGAAGAATATTGAGAAAGGTTTTTGGAGCGGTACGTGAAAGTGATAATAACTACAGGACTAGAATGAACTTTGAACTTGAAGAACTCTACCAAGAAATCGGCATCATATGTAGTGTTAAAATTAATAGACTCCGCTGGCTGGGCCATGTGTGGAGGATGGACGAGGAAAGAGCACCAAAGAAAATTTTTAAACAAAAATTACACACTAAGAGACCAAGAGGGAGACCAAGATTGAGATGGGAGGATAATATTAATAATGATCTTCGGAAGGCGGCAATTGAAAATTGAAAGGAAAAGACCATGGACAGAGACGAATGGAGGAGAAAACTTGAGGAGGCAAAAACTCATCTAGGGTTATAATGCCGGCTATATAAGTAATTTTGATAAATTTCAAGTTTTTTACTTTCTTATACGTAGTATAAGGAAGTATTGGAATCGTGAAAAAAATCGTTGACGAGATTTTCGCGGAAATACATGTTTTGAGGTCCACTGAATCTGTTTTGATCATTTTCTCAATGATGTCTGTGTTTGTGGATGGATGGATGGATGGATGTGTGTCCGGTCGTGCAATATCTCATGAACGAGATAAGATTTGTTAACGAAACTTGGTAATTATAAGTTTCATGAAAATACGAAGAGCTGAGTTGATTTTGAATGAAATTGAAAAACCGGAAGAGGAAGTTTACTGGACACACAAAACAATAAATTCCATTTATGGAAAATGGAATCAGTTACGATAAAAAGTTTCAAATAGAAGATGTTGGCAAAAATATTTGGAACATAAAATGTTATTTGCAATTTTCCTGTATATGCATCTAATTTTGAGAAAAACTAATTTATATATTTTATAATATATTTCAATAATCATAGTAGCAATAGAAACAAAAAACAAAAACATGTTTAACATTTATATGTCAAATAATAATTGTCAAACGCAAGGAGCAAGTCATAAGTGTTCAATTGAGTGTTTTTAATATGAAATATGCTGTGTATAAGAAAGTCGTGTGGTGACCACACCATATTTTTTCAGGTAGAGTTGTAGTAGTTTAATATTTTATATATAATATATTATATTTCTATATTTAAAATCATTTAATAAAGTGGTACTTTATTTTATAGCAACCATTATTGCATAGCAACTATAATAACATATTTGATGCGATATTTTTCGTAATGTCGTTTATGTAAATATTTTATTTATTTAGATTCTCGGCCTAAAACAATAAGTAAGGTTTGAATTTCAATAAACAACAATTTTATTATTTATTTAACTTACCTTCTCATAAACATAGGCTAACATTAGGTTTTCATCCTTCAACATTTTCATTCTTCTGCAATAACAGAATACATTTCAACATGTATACTCTATTCCGGTTAAGAATGGAGAAGTTGACACTATGTACGCGACCGGTTTTATATGCTCAGGTTTATCATCTATAATGAAGTAAACGGTAAAAAAAATATATATATATATATCATTACGCCTTTTACCCATTACTGGGTGCGGCACTCTGCCGAAGCAGATCTCGGTAAGTGATATATATATATATATATATATATATATATATATATATATATATATATATATATATATATATATATATATATATATATATATTGCGCGTGAAGTGCGGTTACCAGTCGTCAAATCACGGCCCCCAATGGTGGAGGAGCCTGTAATTATATGATCCATTTTTAACTGGAATGGATAAATATTTTTGAACTTTGCTGGAAGCAAACTAGAGGTGACTTTCATAGCAGCACTCAAAATGTTATCTTTAGCAGAAAAATACCTCTCTTTCGTATTCATATTGTTCATGTCGGAAGATTCTAACGTCGAAAGCGCATTTTGAAAATTTCTGATTGTTTATTTACTAGATTTTGCTATATTTCAAGATGTCATGTTACGCGTTTCCTTGGTTATAAATGTTGAAATTGCAAAATGAATTTTTTTATGAAGTTGTGTAGTTGTAAACATGTCAAACATAAATCACTTTAGCTGTTATTGTTCCACTCGTCAGCTCATATAATATTATTGTAATTATTATTTTTTATATAATAAAATAATTACATTCAACTGCAAAATACTTAATTAAAATTTATAAAATAAAATAAATAAATATATCATCACGCCTTCTACCCATTGCTGGGTGTGGCACTCTGCTAAAGCAGATCTCGGTAAGTGATATATTTTTGCGCGTGAAGTGCGGTTACCAGTCGTCAAATCACGGCCCCCAAACATGTTAGTGGTGGAGGAGCCACAGGGATAGCTTTTTCAAATTATGAAAATTTGTCGCCTGTGGGAATCGAACCAGGGACCTCAGGATCCACAGGCCGACTTCATACCACTATGCTAGCCATGGGAATTAAAATTTAAAGGTATTTTATTTTATAACGTAACCTAGATAATTATGAATTTTAACTCTAACGTAACTAATAAAGGTCAAAATAGATTAAATTTCAAAATATCTCTATTACCACCTTCAAATTTTATTATTATTATTTTAATAAAATAATTGAAATTAAAGGAAATGAATGCGATACAGGAAGAATAGTTTCAAAAACACATGTAACAATGAGCATTTGCATGGGCGTCCACAGACATTTTTCCAAGGGGAGGGGCGAGTCTCAAAAAACTCTCAGATATACATAAATTTCTAAAATATTTTTACACATAACAAATGGATAAAAAAATATTTAAATTTGTGAAATAAATTAGTAGTCTTTGTCGTCTGGGTTTGAATTGAAGAGGTAGAACAATTTTTGAATAACTCTTCCATAAATTGACACCGTTTCTTCAATAAATTCCGATTTAGCAGTTTTACAGTTTTTATTGGCTATTATTTTGTATCTGTGTATACTTAAACTTAGATTATTCAATCGTTACGATAGGGAACATGTCGCTAGCTGGCCTTAAGAATACTGCTGGAAATTCAGTTTCAGCTTGAATTTATTATCTTTAAACTTATAATTTAATTTTTATTTAATTTATATATACATATATAGTGTGGTGGCCACGATTCTCGAACATAGGACTTTAACATGTAAAATCACATTGTTTTAAATTTCCTGCTTCCTAATTATTTAAAAGAAAAAAACTTCAAATAAAATTTTTAGGGCATAAAATTATCGGCACAAATTAGATTTGAAAATGACTAAAATTGTCTCAAAACTATCGATAGCTATGAAATTGACACAAAATTAAACAAATGTTTGTCGTTAAATCTGTCAAAACGTCAAACATATGTTTAATTTTGTGTCAATTTCATGCCTATCGATAGTTTTGAGGCAATTTTCCTCATTTTCAAATCTAATTTGTGTCGTTACAAAGTATGCAAAATTAATTTTGTTTATTGGTTCAGATGCACTTTTATTTCAAGCTTTTTTGCTTCAAATATTTAAGGAAGCAGGAAATTAAAAAATTATAGTTTTACATGTTAAAGTCCTATTTTCGAGAGTCGTGGTCACCACACTAGTTAATATCCAAGGAAGGGGAGCGCCCCCCCTTGCCTCCCCCTGCGGACGCCCATGAGCATTTGTAATATTCGTACTTGTAATAAGGGTCATTGTAAAGCTTGTTTTTCAATAAACTGTTTTGTAAATTTTACCTACTGAAAGGGTAGAGAAAAAAATTATTTGTGTACTTTGTACTTCGTAAGAAAAGTATCATTCTATCTTCAGGTGTTTTATATTCCACGTCCAGCGAGAGGGCGGGAAGTTCATGGGGCAATTGCCTCTCCCGAGAATTTATGTTATTAAATATAATTTTATTGTTTGTATTTTTGAATTCGCGCAATAGTTATTTTCTAACCCGCTCTTTGCAATTAGAATGAAATATAAAATAATAAATAAAATAGAAATTTGTTTTAAATTATTTGCATAAATACCCACCTTCGTAATAAGTGGACAAACCCATCAAGTAGGATGTTTCTTTTAAACTTGTAGATCACGATGAATATATGTTATATTACGTATATATTTTTTAAATAAAGCAGAATGCTTTGATTAGAATTACATTTAATCTGTGGAATGTCTCACACTCTCGGGAACAAGCATGGAGTTGAATTCGCCTGAGAACATGGGCGTCCCCAGGGGGAGGCAAGCCCTCCCCCCCCTTGGATATTAACTAGGGTGGTGACCAAGACTCTCGAAAATAGGACTTTAACATGTAAAACTATAATTTTTTAATTTCCTGCTTTCTTAAATATTTGAAGCAAAAAAGCTTGAAATAAAAGTTTTAATAAACAAAATTAATTTTGCTTACTTTGTAACGACACAAATTAGATTTGAAAATGACGAAAATTGTCTCAAAACTATCGATAGGCATGAAATTGAAACAAAATTAAACAAATGTTTGACGTTTTATTTGTCAAAATAAATGAAATAATAAATAAAGAATTTATTCTGACAGTTTTGACAGATTGCACGACAAACATTTGTTTAATTTTGTGTCAATTTCATAGCTATCGATAGTTTTGAGACAATTTTAGTCATTTTCAAATCTAATATGTGCCGATACAAAGCATCCAAAATTAATTTAATATTTTATAGCCTAAAAATTTTATTTGAAGCTTTTTGCTTTTAAATAATTAGGAAGCAGGAAATTTAAAACAATGTGATTTTACATATTAAAGTCCGATGTTCGAGAGTCCACCACACTGTATATGTATATATAAATTAAATAAAAATTAAATTATAAGTTTAAAGATAATAAATTCAAGCTGAAACTGAATTTCCCGCAGTATTCTTATGGCCAGCTAGCGACATGTTCCCTATCGTAACGATTGAGGAATCTAAGTTTAAGTATACACAGACACAAAATATTAGAAAATAAAAACTGTAAAACTGCTAAATCGGAATTTATTAAAGAAATGGTGTCAATTTATGGAAGAGTTATTCGAAAATTGTCCTACCTCTTCAATTCAAACCCAGACGACAAAGACTAGTAATTTATTTCACAAATTTAAATATTTCTTTTATCCATTTGTTATGTGTATTTGTATTTATGTTATGTAAAAAAAAATATTTTAGAAATTTGTGTATATCTGAGAGTTTTTTGCGACTCCCCCCCCCCCCTGGACAAATGTCTGTGGACGCCCATGCCTGAGAAGAACAATAAAATAATTGTCTTCTATTTTAACATAGCATATTTTCTCTCAGATATTTTCCCCTATTTTTATGTGTTATACAAAAATTGCACGATTTGTTCCATGCAATAAATTACAAATAAAAAACGGAAATGATAGAAAGCAGAAACAAGATTACTAGTTCTTCTATAACTACCCATTCAATCTATAAAAACCTTACATATCTAATAATCCAGCATGACTAAATTTCTGCTCATACCGAATCTGTTCAGGAAGAGATACATCCTCGCTAAACCTAAACCCCTTGTCGAATCAACTTACAACTTAAAGTTTTGCCGCTGGCTGCAGATCTCGATCCTTACCTCCAGTTATCGATGGATAATCCTAGATATCCGGTACATGTTGCAGATAAATAAATTATTGGGGATTCCGCGGACAATGATGTATATGGTAGCCCAAAGCGCCGGTATAGTAGGTAGAGAGGTTTTCTTTGTGGTAGCAAGCATGGCCAAGTGGATTAAAAAACAGTGGTAAGTTTCCTGTCCAAGTTTTTTATTGTGGCTATTTTTTTATTTATTCTATTGGTTCGGTTAGTTATTGAAGTTTGAAAGGACTGTACTTCATTCATTAATTCAAGGATTATTCCATGAAAATTGTCATGTTACCTCAGTAAGACTTGAATTAGAATTAGGTGTTATTTCATTGTTTCAACCACAAATAAAAGGAAAATTTTAGAACAGGGATGTCAAACAGGCGGCCCTCAAAACAATTTCTTGCGGCCCGTGACGCTTCGAGAAAAATATAGAAACATTAACAACCTAATAAAAATAAATAATAATAAAAAATATTTGTTATTTCTTTAGTTATCAATCATTATTAGGCAGATTCATATAAAGGATTAAAATTGAATAGTTAGTACGTCACATTCAATTGTATTTTGTTATATTGTTGTATTTTGTTAACGTAATATTTGATTTTAGTTTAAATTGGAAATGAAAATGATTTTAATGATGAATCTGTTTTATGAATCTGCCTGTCTATTAATATTTTTTCTTGAAATGACAGAATAAAAGATATTTCTATGATTAATTTTCACTTTATCTATATTCATTCCTTCACTTTCCTTCGTTTCTAATAAAAATTAATGCATTTTTTAATCTAAATATTTTTTGCCGCCCGCTTGAGATAAATAAATAAGTTTCACACCTCTGTTTTAGAATATTAGTTTCTCTTTTCCGAAATATGATTCGTCGTAGTAGCTGGTAATTTTTAGGCAAAAAGTTTAGTATTTAATGTACCTAGTTAAATCAAAATATATATACAAATAAATTTATTTTAAAATTGGTATTTACCACGATACTTTCTGTTCAAATTTTGAAGTTATTAAGCCGAAAATATTGTTTAAACAAGGAATCAAATAAATGATCCAGGAGTATTGAATAAAATGGCTTTATTGAAGTAGTTAAATTATTAATTAAATAATAATGACGACGTTTCGAACACTAGTCTATGTTCATTATCAAGTCCACTAATAACCACATGTGGTTATTTACAAGAAGAAATAAAAAAATAAATTTACGTTGAGTTACATGTTGATAGAATTTATAAATATTACAAAGAGTATGCAGTGAGCAAAACAGTAACTCTAATTTCAGTTACTGTTTTGACTCTGAGTAATGCTCACTGCATACTCTTTGTAATATTTATAAATTCTATCAACATGTAACTCAACTTAAATTTATTGTTAATTCTTTATTTCTTCTTGTAAATAACCACATGTGGTTATTAGTGGACTTGATAATGAACATAGACTAGTGTTCGAAACGTCGTCATTATTATTTAATTAATAATTTAACTACTTCAATAAAGCCATTTTATCCAATACTCCTGAATCATTTATTTGATTCCTTGTTTAAACACGATACTTTCTATTCCGGTTAAGAATGAATCATAGACTTAGATAAGGCCAATCATTTTTGTCCTCCGATAGGTCTAAATCCAAACGAAGTACACAAAAAAATATTAGGCCATGTATAATAGTGAAAGATGTCTCACATTAGCCTCCAATTAATTAAGTATTTCAATTCAGGTGTAATACATATAATATCTAACTTGTTCATTTGTTATGTAAAGTAATTATTTTACTTCATTTTTTAACAAATTACTTTATTTCGAATGATAAATCGGTCGCGTACACTATGCCATCTACTTCATTCTTATCTGGAATAGAATGTAGAATTCGAATTTGGTACTTCTGAACTCTGATCAAATGCTCTTACCAACGAAACTATAATATCCATCTATCCATGTAATTCAAATTTGATCTATTTTTAATACAACAAAAACGGAGAGAAAAATAACATTAGTTTTGATTTTTATGGAATATCGTAACCCAATATTTGGGCGAAATTCAAAAACCCCAGATTCAAATCTTAGTGATATCCCAATTTGTTTCTTTATAATAGTAAAATTAAGTTCTTTGTTAAAATTTGAGTACGTAAATTTTTAACAAAATTCGATTTCGAAGTTCAGCGATCTGGTCTTTCAAGACACCGTCATACAAAATATAAATCGTCCGTGTCATAACTAAAAATTACTGCTGCGGCTCCTCCACCACTAAAATATTTGGGGTGTGTGATTTCACAGCTGGTAACCTCATTTTATACGTAAAAATATATCTTTTATCGAGATCTATCCAATAATGGGTAATGGAGTGATAATATATTTACCATTATCAATTATATCCAAATTCAGTTACGGTAAAAGTGAAAGTATTTGCCTAAACTGTAACAAGAGCAAAGGAATATCAGATGTTCAGATAGCCAAAGCCACCTATTGTGTTATTCTCTGACATCCAGTGGGGATCGGTTAGTTTCGCTGCAGGGGTGCTCAGCATGATGTCGTGTTGGACACCCCTCAAAACAAGCATCAAGCCAGCGGGAGATTGCACACCCTTGTTCCTTTTAACACCGGATTTGGCGATACTATGAAAATTTACAAGCTGCATTTATATACATGACTGCTACAGAAAATAATATGTACACTTTTGATGAACATAATATAATGTCTTACCTTTCTTTTTAAATATTTGTCAGATAAGAAACTTATTTAGATTATCAAAAATACTGTATTATGAAAGTATTATGAAAGAGGAAATTTACAATGACTGCCAGAATTATACTTTTCTTAGAATTTGAATTATCTTTTTTGTTATACCTGCACAATAATCCTTATTTAACAAACTCAAAAGCGTGCGAAAACGCTACATTAAAACACGCCGTGTTTTAAAGTTATAACAACAATAGTTATTTACGGTTACGTGCTCGTGCAGATTTCTGCACTTGCACGTAACAAGCCTTTTTCGTCACGTGTTATAAACAACATTTTTCCTACAACTATGCGATTTAGAAAATCACTAAAATATTGTCAAAATTTATAAAATCTTAATGATATTACACGAGAACGATGTTTTACGGCGTTGCTATAGTGTGTTTGTTAATTGCTTGCACATTGTTCTACGTTATTTAAAAATATTTCACTAATTTCAAGAAAATTTCTTGAAAACTCGTCTAGATTGGAATACTACAGTGAGTGATTCTTCTTTATCATAAATACCTCCAAAGGTAATTGAAGCCACAGATCATGCTATGTTGGATCTATATATCAACCTGCTGCAGTTACTTCTAAAGTTACCGAAATTATTGTCAATAATATTACTGTTAATAATATGAATAGGTACGGAAGAAATCAATGTTTCTTTAAATAGTACAAAAGTTTCCACTTCACATTATGTCAATATAAGCAACTGTAACAACTGTGTTAATAATATACACAAACAATAAATATTATGTATTTCATTTACTCTTAAAATAAAACCATTTATTGATATATTTTACTTTGTTCGGTTCTTTTTATTAATTGTTTACAGATTAGATATACTGCAATTTAAAGTTATGTTTTTAAACGCAATATATACTACTGTGTATTTACTAGCGCTGGCTCACTGCAATTTCTTCTTCCATAAGCGTCTGCGACCAAAATATGAATTCCGCGCTCGGCGTGAAATACAATTCGCTCTCAATACAACTATCTTTTGACAGTTGCGTAACAAATTACTTTCCGCACTAATGTTTCTTTGCTTACATAAACGCACTTTGTCTGCATTTGTCTCCTTTTCACCCGTAACCAAGGCTATAATAGTTACGTAATAACAAAGAAATCGCACAGTTGTAGGAAAAATAATTTTTCTCTTTAATTCGATCCATATTTATCACAACAAATTAAAACACATCGAAGTAAGTTTTCCATTTGAATCAGATCTAATTTACATTTACTGAACCAGATTACTTATTTATTTCGCTGAATTACTTTGCTGACTTTATTTCTAGTACTAGAATTACTGATTGTAATTTACTTTGAAGTAATTCACCCCAATAAGTGCATCAATGTTCTTAATTCAGTTCATTTAGTCATGTTGCCTAATTTATCTGAACTGATTTAGATGAACGAAGTGGCAAATGAAATACAACTATAGTAACATAAATAACAAATGCTAACACATCTCCATTTGAATGATATTAAGTTAAATCACACACAAAATTATGAAAATGCTGCTCTCCAGCTCTGTTTCCAGATTATGATGCAGGTATAATAAGAAATAGGGTATGATACACGTTTTTAAAGCACTAGTGCCGTTAAAAGCACTTCGCTTCGCGTCGTGCTGTGAAACACGCTCACATATTTTAAAGACTACACTAGTATATATCATAATATACTATTTTTTACAGTATTACATATTAATGATTAATTTTGTAAACTAGAATAGCATATTGTTTTCTAATTTCCACTACTTATAATTTATATTTGTATTAGAATTTACCGCAACTTTTAGGAAATAAAGATTATTTTCCGTTACCAAACCTTTATAAATTATTTAAGCAAACATCAAATTAGTAGAATCGTAACTTTTATTTGACCATTTTTCTCCAGAATAGTTTTATAGTGTTTAGAACAAAAACCGATGTTGAATGTTCAAAATGTTTAGATATTCCTATTGTTGATGTTTTACAAAAAAATTGATATATAATTGTTTGAAATATACTTTAGGTTTCACTTACACTGGATTGGCAATTATTGGCAATTATTGTGTTAATTTTAAAATTTATTGTTTTTTAGTAACGGAATAAAAATGTTAATAACAGATACAAAATGGTGAACGTATGTCTTGTTCCACAAACAAATTTATTATCCAATACTATTGGTCTACAATGGCCGTATTTATTTGGGATTATTAAAGTTATCCGGTAGGTTACTTTTGCTTAATTGGCACGCTTGAAGTAACCCAGAACTGATCTTGAAGTGACCCGACTGCCCCAGCTGTTTTAGCGGGTTGGCAGGTTGAACCCGTTTGCTATCCCTTTCTAATCAACTTGTAATCCTCTTGATATCCGTGGCAGCATCGCGATTTGTAATAGTATAGCGAGGTTAGAAGCTATTTTTACGAAAAATGTAAGTAATTTTATAATAATTTTCTGAAAAAAAATACAAAACTATTATTTATGCAGCTGATGGAAGAGCAATATGCAGTATGTGTTTCTTGCAATAGTCACAGAGAATAATATTATGACAGATAATTGCCGGTAATACATTATTTTGATACTGCAGATGACAAAATTATAAATCTGGTGTGGGCACCACAAGACTTTCTTATATACAGCATATTTAATATTTAGAATATATGAATGTTATATAATATTATTAAACATGTAATTTAGTTTTTCAGTAATTCAGCATTTATCTGTTTGAAACATATCAAATATCAAATTTGTTAACGTATAATTTTTTACTAATGTTGACTATGTTTAACTTTACTGATGAGCCATATACAGGATTTCCGTTTTTCGAGCCTAACCCTTGGTATCTCAAGAACCGTGAGATATGAAGTCGATTAAATTGAGGCAAAATTGCCAAATTAGTTGTCCATTTTAATGATGTATTTGTTTTTCCGAAAAAAGACATAGATAACTAGATAAAGCGAAAATTAAAACATTTTGTCGATTTAAAATTACTTACTATTTGATCAGTGAAATTGATATAGCATCAAAAACGCTGAATTGAACACTTATGACTTGATCCTTGCGTTTTACAATTATTATTTGACATATAAATGTTAAACATATATTATTAAATATATAAATTAGTTTTTCTCAAAAATAGACGCATATACAGGAAAATTGCAAATAATATTTTATGTTCTAAATATTTTTGCTAACATCTTTTATTTGAAACCTTGTTTCGTAACTGATTCCATTTTTGAAATAAATGGAATTATTTTTTTGGTGTGTCCAGTAAACTTCCTATTCCGGTTTTTCAATTTCATTCAAAATCAACTCAGCTCTTCGTATTTTCATGAAACTTATAATTACCAAGTTTCGATAACAAATCTTATCCCGTTCATGAGATATTGCACGACCGGACACACATCCATCCATCCATCCATCCACAAACACAGACATCATTGAGAAAATGATCAAAACTTATACTACGTATAAGAAAGTAAAAGCATAAAAACTGGTAGATAACTATACTCGTTCATGAGATATTGCACCCTCGGACACACATCCATCCATCCACACACACACACTCACACAGACATCATTGAGAAAATGATCAAAACGGATTCAGTGGACAACAAAACACGTATTTTCGCGAAAATCTCGTCAACGATTTAGTAAAAAACTGTAAAAACGCAGATTCCAAGAAATCGTGCATCGCAATTCAAATACATGACGTCAAACGGAAATCCTTCACAATAGCAAGTTTTTTTCAAGAACTAGAACTATCCATTATCACAATCCTCCGTCTTAGATGCCAGCAGTGACCAAGGCCAGACATGCACAAGAACATATTAATCGCAAAGTTAAATATGAAACTGCAAAGGGTTTCGTTATTAAACAGCACATTCTCTTAGAATATATTGAGAGCGTAAGCCGCTTAGAGAAGTGCTACCCTCCGTCTTTCTCTTGCACTCGCGCCCTCTTGTTCTTGTCGAGAGGAGGGTGAGTCCTCTAATAAGTCCTCCGGAACTAAGGCCACCCCCGCTGTGAATAATAGCGGGAGGAAAGGGAAAGGATGCGTCTTGGAAGTTCTTCGCGATGAGATCTCGAATGCTTGAATCTCGGACGAAGGAATTTACTCGGGTGTTTATTTGCACAAGTGTAGTTTTGTTCTTGAGATCATTCCGTGAATTTATTACGGATTGTGCATCTGCTCCCGTTTTCATGATAGTTATGGGTAGATATTTTTAGATTTCGTAAACGTGTTAAGTATATGTGAAGATCAATACAATCTCATACGTTTTATGTATAAATATAGCCAAATATTGCGTATTTTTATTTATGGAATATTCTTTTTTAAAAATTTTATTTGCTATCCTACACAACAAGAACATAATATAATTTATCTACGACTAATGCAACAAATGTAATAGTTTGCAGACTGGTGCAGAAGAGAGAATAATGATTATTATACCCTCGTTATTATTCCGTGCGAGATTTATACATGGGTACAACAGAATTCAACACCTAGTTATGATTTCGACATATTATGATTAATATACAAAAATTATCATAATAAGCTCAGTTTTATACTAATAATATCCCTTGACCTGTATTCAAGCAATCATAATATAAAACATTTTTCCTACAACTGTGCGATTTCTTTGTTATTACGTAACTATTATTGCCTTGGTTACGAGTGGAAAGGAGACAAATGCAGACCAAGTGCGTTTCCGAAAGCAAAGAAACACTAGTGCGAAAAGTGCTTCATTACGTAACTGTCAAAAGAATATTGTTTTGACAGCGATTTAAATTTCGCGCCGAGTGCGAAATTCATATTTTGGCCACAGACGCTTATGGAAGAAGAAGATGCAGTGAGCCAGCGCTAGTAAATATGCAGTAGTATATTTTGACGTTTATAAACATAACCTTAAATTGGAATATATTTAATCTGTACACAATTAATAAAAAGAACCGAACAAAGTAAAATATACCGATAAATGGTTTTAAGAGTAAGTGAAATACATAATATTTATTGTTTGTGTATATTATTAACACAGTTGTTACAGTTGCTTATATTGACAAAATGTGAAGTGGAAACTTTTGTGCTGTCTAAAGAAACATTGATTTCTTCCGTACCTGTTATATTATTAACAATAATATTATTGACAACAATTTCGGAGGCTTTAGAAGTACCAGCAGCAGGTTGATTGTCATTTTCGAAAATAGATCGAACATAGCATGATCTGGGGCTTCAATTATCTTTGGAGATGTTTATGATAAAGAAGAATCACTCGCTGTAGTATTCCAATCTAGATGATTTTGAAGAAATTATCATGAAATTAGTGAAATATTTTTAAATAACGTAGAACAATATGCAAGCAATCAACAAACAAACCATAGCAACATTGTTCTAGTGTAATATTAAATTCTGCACTTGCACGTAATAAGCCTTTTTCGGCACTTGTTATAAAAATAACTATTAAAATTCAACCGATAAGCACAGTTTCGTACTAATAAAAATCCCGTTACTAGGATCAAATCACACCAAAAAAATGTTTATATGTTGTCAATTATTACAATTAAATATATTAATTAGAGTATGCACTTAGTGACGATACAGAGATATGATTCTGTAAATAGGAGATTTCATATAAGCAAGATTACAATTTAGAAATAAATTATTCAAATATCTTAATCCCAGTTTCGGAACACAAATATCGATTATTTGTAAAATATATGGCAAATAAATCACACAGTTCAGTATTTTATAAAGGAAGAGTATATCAAGATATAATCTTTGTTGTTGTAAATTACAAACATTGAAATGCGCATTCAGAATACCATATGACATGAAATTGGGATAAAACCGAAACATTTATAACGTAAAAATTTTATGAATTTCTTTTGTAATTGTTCAATCATATCACAATACATTTTGGTGTCACAAGACCAAATCACTGAGCAATTTTCTAGCTTAGAACGAACGAATGTGTTGAATACGAGGGCAGGGTGAAAAGTCCCTGAAAAATGAAACAAGAAATGATTTATTTGGTCAAAACATGATTTTTTTCTCAACATAATATCCTTGTAGCTCGATACACTTCGTTCAATGTTTTTCTAATTTTTCGATCCCTTCAAAATAATACGATTTTGGTAATCCTTCAAAATAGGCGTTTGTCTCAGCAATGACCTCATCGTTGAAGCCAAATCTCTTTCCGCCGAGCCATTTCTTCAAGTTTAGAAATAGATAAAAATCGCAGGAGGCCAAAAAGTCCTTCTTATTGCGCTTGAACATCGCCAAACACTCCTTTGAACTTGTCACGCTTGTTGTCAACAGAAAGCAAATGCGGCAACCATCTGGCAGATAGTTTTCTCATATCCAAAAATTTATACAAAATGTTCCGTACCCATTCGGTTGAGATGCTCATAGCCCTAGCAGCCTCGTGCACTTTAACTCGCCTATCGCCCAATATCATATCATGGATTTTATCGATGATTTCTGGCGTTGTAACCGCAATTGGACGACCAGAACGTTCGGCGTCCTTTGTGGTCATACTACCACAACGAAAATCAGCAAACTACTTGTGAATCGTTCCAATCGATGGTGAGGAGTCCCTATAATGTTTAACAAGCGATGCTTTGGTTTGCGTAATGTTTTTCCACGCAAGAAATAATGTTTAATCAAGATGCGAAATTCACTTTTTTCCATGTTTTCAAATTCTTCAAGGTTGCTTGCTTTCGATGGGTGTCAAAACAGAACTGAATGGCATATCAGTCTGAAAATTTTAATGCGTTCTAGTTAAAGATGGTACATCATGATGTTTAACAAGCGATGCGTTGGTTTGCGTAATGTTTTTTCCACGCAAGAAATAATATTTAATCAAGACGCGAAATTCACTTGTTTCCATGTTTTCAAAAATCTTCAAGGTTGGTTGCTTTCGATGAGTGTCAAAACAGATTTGAATGACATATCAGTCTGAAATTTTAATGCGTTCTAGTTAAAGATGGTACATCACAAATGTCACTTGAGATTTGCGATTGTGTCACCATCTGTTTTATTTTTCAGGGACATTTCACCCTGCCCTGGTAACTTAATTAATGTATTGTGATAATATATATTATTATTATTATTATTATTATTTACAATAAGAACTTATGTCCAATTATGGTACAAGGAACATACATCTTCTGTATCTGAATTAGGACACCGTCTTTTCTTTAAATATAAATTGAAGTCAGCGAGGTTTGAACTCGCGAACTCTCTCTTATAAAATTAAACTAGTATCCATCCAGTAATTGCCTGTCAGTTAATTAATTCTTTCATCTTCCTGTTTACCTGTGCTCCTTTTTAAAAAACTAGCACGTAAGTAAAAAATTAGCTGTAGACCAATTTGTAAGTAAAATCAGAAAGTACTAAGTATAATAACAAAAGCTAAAAACTGAAACGATTCTATTTAAACGTACTAACTCATCTTCAAATAAATTACAACAACATAATCTAAACCTAAGTTGTCGAGGTACTAATTCCATGACGCCATTCCACAGCCAATCACTGATTTTTCTCGTACACGTGTATCCAAGTACCGTAACCAACGAACATCACTCCGAATATAGCCACAGAGTCCTATCCTAACCTAACCTGAGCCTGAGCCTGTGCTTGTGCCTGTGCCTGCGCCTGTCCGTATGTGATTCGAACGTTGCGATATTTGCAGAGTAGAGTTTACGTTTTCACTTAGACACTGATTTGTGTGACTATGTCACCATGGAGATTGTTTAAATAAACATTCGAGAATAATTACATAGTGCGCGAAGCCATAATTAGAAGTGGAACGCAAAGTAAAAAATTATGTGGATAGGATTGGTCACTAGAAGAACTTGACGCCATTTTGGACGTGTTATCAGGCTCTCTCTAACAATTATTAGAATAGAATAGAATAGAATGGCATATGTTTATTAAATCTTTTTGGTACATACAAAATCAAATATGTGACATACAGTGGCTACATAAAGAAAAGAAAAAATTATTTATATATCTAGGACGCATTTTCATTATGAATATGCAGCAAATAATCACGAAGGTAATAAAAAATACCTTTTCCTACAACTGTGCGATTTCTTTGTTATTACGTAACTATAATTGCCTTGGTTACGTATGGAAAGTAGATGAATGCAGACCAAGTGCGTTTACGAAAGCAAAGAAACACTAGTGCGGAAAGTGCTTCATTACGTAACTGTCAAAAGAATATTGTTTTGACAGCGATTTAAATGTCGCGCCGAGCGCGGAATTCATATTTTGACCACAGACGATTACGGAAGAAGAAGATACGGTGAACCAGCGCTAGTAAATATGCAGTATTATATTTTGACGTTTATAAACGTAACCTTAATTTGCAGTATATCTAATCTGTAGACAATTAATAAAAAGAACCGAACAAAGTAAAAAATATCGATAAATGGTTTTATATAAAAATAACTATTTTCTACAACTGTCAAAAAAACATGACATTTTTACATCGCTATAGATACGCGAAATATATATTTATTTCACGTGAAAAAATATTTTTTTATTTTCACACGTAAAAAAATAATTTATTTTTTTCACACTTGCAAAAACGACTATTTTTCATAGAAATTTCATAATGTTTGATACTTAAAAAAAATATATTTATCAAACATTGTAATTTTGTAAATATTCATGTTTAATTTTTGCCGTTACAAACCACAGATTATAAATTTAGTTTTCCTACAAATGTGCGATTTCTTTGTTATTAAGTAACTATTATTGCCTTGGTTACGGGTAGAAAGGAGACAAGTGTAGACCAAGTGTGTTTCTGTAAGCAAAGAAACACTAGTGCGGAAAGTAATTTGTGTTTTACGCAGCTGTCAAAAGAAAGTTTAATTGAGAGTGATTTAAATTTCGCGCCGAGCGCGGAATTTCATATGTTAACCACAGAAGCTTATGGAAGGAGAAGATGCGGTGAGCCAGCGTTAGAAAATATGCAATAGAGTATTTCGACGTTTATAAACATTACCTTATATTGCAGTAATCTGTACACAATTAATAAAAAGAACCGAACAAAGTAAAATATATCGATAAATGGTTTGATTTAAAGAGTTAGTGGAATACATAATATTTATTGTTTGTGTTGTGTATATTAATAACACGTTACAGTTGCTTATATTGACATAATGTGAAGTGGAAACATTTGTACTGTCTAAAGAAACAGTGATTTCTTCCGTACCTGTTCATATTATTAACAGTAATATTATTGACAACAATTTCGGAGGTTTTAGAAGTACCTGTAACAGGTTGATTGTCATTGTCGAAAATAGATGCAACATAGCATGATCCGGAGCTTCAATTATCTTTGGAGGTGTTTATGATAAAGAAGGATCACTCATTGTAGTATTCCAATCTAAACGATTTTAAAGAGATTATCTTGAAATTAGTTAATTATTTTTAAATAACGTAGAACAACGTGCAAGCAGTCAACAAACAAACCATAGCAACGCCGTAAAATATCGTTCTCGTATAATACCATTAAAATTTTATAAATTCTAACAATATTTTAGTGAATTTCTAAATCGCACAATTGTAGGAAAAATGTTGTTTATAACACGTGCCGAAAAAGGTTACGTGCTCGTGCAGAATTCCGCAATCGGCAAGCCTCGTGCTTTAAATTCTGAACTTGCACGTAACAAGCCTTTTTCTGCATTTTTTTATAAAATAACTATTATTAATTTAGATACAGAATTTTAAGCTCTACAACTTTTATTTGAAGCATTTTTGTCTAAAATAGTTTGGAAATCAAGGCACATGGAAAATCTGTTTTCCCAAGTTAAACGCATATGTCCCGCTTTTCGTGATTCACCCGGTATTTACATAGTATACAGATCAGTAAGAATAAAAATTATTATTTAGAAATGTTTATTATTTACATTTTGTTTTCATACAGTCTCTATGTAAATATTGTCTCAAATCTTAAATTTCCTTTTATTTCTAAAAGCTTTTGAATCTTTCAAACTTTATCTGCTTCTGATAGATGATAAACTTCTACTCCATAGATTTCCAGATTTCCTTCATCCTCATCCTGTGAGATTCATATTTTAACATTAGATATCTATTGAACAACACTATACACCATGGGACTCAAGCTTACATGTAGCACATCCCCAAATTGTTAAGTTGTGTGAAGCTTAATGTCAAATGAGGGTTTGTTGCATACCTATAAATAAATGAATGGATATAATTGAAAGTTTGATGCGAGGATGAAAGATTCGGAGTAGGAGAAGCAATCGAGCTTATATGAAAGAATTATGAAAGGGGACGAAGCGAAAGTGATACCTATGTCACGGTAGCAATGTTTGAGGCAGATTAACTAAAGCCAGTGTTACACGGTCAATTATTCTTTGTCAAATGTATAATGACGTCACATTCTTGAATTTCTTATAAATGGGTGTGTCAGACGGTCATTATTTTTACTTGAGTAAAGACAATCAAACATGAGTTATGTCATACTTAATCTGCACTTAATTATTCTAACAATCTCCTATATTCTTTAACTGAAGAAATTGGCATGCTTCTACCAGGTATTGTTTTCAAAGTTCTTCATTGCGTTTGCCAAGTGTTGAGAATATTTTCTTTTTATTTTACATAAAATGCTTAACGAACTGGTTTTTGAAACAAAGTTAGGAAAGATAAGCATTGTCACTGTCATCCGTTATTTTCAATTTATGAAACAACTGCACATGCGTCATATAATTTAACTGGACCAATTTGCCGCGTGAACTTAACGGGGCAGTTAAATACCAATATGATGTTTCAGAAACCCATTTGACAGTTTATCGAAGAGTTAAATTAACTGACGAATTAAATTTGTTTTCAGAAATCGGCCCTAAGTGACTTAAATTTATTATAATACTAGCTATTACCCGCGACATCGTTCGCGTGGTCTACAATTTAATGCGAGTACCCGGCATGCGTTGCATTGCAACTCAAAGAAAGTGTTTGTGTACAGCTGTCCATGTGAGAAGCATTTAGTCCACACACTTGTAGCGATTGTCCCTGTGCTTTGTTAATGGTCATTGCAAATGCGAGTCGTACCGGCAATTGTAAACGTCTGAATTAGAATCGCATAGGAATGAAGTTTTATTATACCTATATGTTAAGATTGGTTCTCGTCTGTACCTATACCAAATTTGAATCGAATCAGTGCAGTACTTTTCAGGATAGCTAGCGGCCATTTTGTTTCAAGATGGCGGACTGAAGCTTTGTTATACCTATATATTAATATTGGTTCTTGTCTATACCTATACCAAATTCGAATCGAATCAGTGCAGTACTTTTCAGGATAGATAGCGGCCATTTTGTTTCAAGATGGCGGACTGAAGCTTTATTATATCTATATGTTAAGATTGGTTCCCGTTTATGTCTGTACCAAATTTGAATCGAATCAGTGCAGTACTTTTCAAGATAGCTAACGGCCATTTTGTTTAACGATGGCAGACTGAAGCTTTAATATATCTATATGTTAAGATTAGTTCTCGTCTATGCCTATATTAAATTTGAATCGTATCAGTGCAGTACTTTTCAAGATAGCTAGCGACCATTTTATTTCAAGATGGCGGACTGAAGCTTTATTATACCTATATGTTAAGATTGGTTCCCGTCTATGTCTATACCAAATTTGAATCGAATTAGTGTATTACTTTTCAAGATAGCTAGCGGCCATTTTGTTTCAAGATGGCGGATTGGACTTTTGCTAAGTCAGAGACCTTCGCGGGCGTGCGCACAACAACTTAGCAAAGTTACATCGCAATCGGATGAATGATATAGGAACGCATAAGGGACAAACAAACAAACATTAATTTTTATATATATAGATAGATAGATAGATAATATATTGTTTTCAACAATGAGTAATACTCGTATGTATTGTGTGTTCCAGGGTGGGCTAAAAAGAAGCCAGAAATTAGTTTTCTACTCCCATGCGTGAAGTAGTATCTGCACATATTGATCACAGTAGTTAAAGTTTGATTTTTAATAACTGTACGTAAAGTGCAATGCATTTCTTATGGAGTTTATTTTATGCACCATGTCCATAATAGCTCTTATACTTTTTCACACGAATACAAATTATTAACAGATTCCTGTGTTTAGTTTTTGTTTGATTTTTCATAACAACGAATTGTTTGTTTTAAGATAATTGTCAAATGAAAATATTTCAGACGGTTTTAATTTACGTACTTTGGGCATTCATTTGAAGAATATTAATTATTATAGATTGTGATACGTCATTATTGTGAAGATATCGTTAGGCGAAAAAGCTAGTGTGAAGTTTGAGTGTCAGACAAATTGTAATGTTACCATTAATAATTATAATTAATTGAAATTTGAGATGTTTTATGCATATGTTATGTACGTTGAAGAAAGAAAATTAATGATAAGTGAATAGGAATGATGCGATTGAAAGTTTTTTGTGTGATCATTATCATTATTTCGAGTGTAATAAATGAATGAGTTTATATGGAGTGAACTATGAATGTGGTTGCAGTGAGGGTGGTTTGTTTGGATGAAAATGTTTGACGAGGGCTGATTGTTTGATGAGTGTGATGAGTGAATGTTTTATGAGTGATTTTAGGCTTCGTGCTACCCCATTTGTTGGGATATAGCGTGAAGATATGTATGTATGTATGTACAATAAAGAAAAACCACTTTTCTTAATTCATTTTTTAAATATAAGGTTACAGAAAAAATATAGTGTGCAACACATGTGTGAAGTCTTTTGTACGTGTGGTTGCGCTCCTCGCCTACGGATCGTGTCACAAACTTCACATTTATGTAAAAAAAGGCAGCTTCACATACTTGTTATACAATATACTATTTTATAAGTTTCAGAAACTGGGTAAATGAAAACTGTCATTTGTTAATCTATTGGGATTAAGTGAAACAAATTAGCATGTAATGAAACCTAGTTTTATTGTTTAGTTTTATTTTCGAAAACAATTTGTGATTTATTGTGTACACACAACTGTATGAAACATAATTCTTTGTCTTTATTATTAAAATAAAAAACTTCGAAGATTCAAGCTTTCGAATTTTTTGAAGCTTCGAATTTACGAATTTTCTAAGCTTAGAATTCTTGGATTTTTTTTGCCACTGAATTAACGCCATCTGTCATCTCCAAAAACGCTCACGCATAATTCGCGAAAAGTCGGCCACGAATTAAATAATAAACTCAGCGAAGTATCCTACAAAAACTCTGCAAGGTTAGGCGTGTTAATTAAGACATCTATTCTCTTACCGCCCATCTAAATGCTATGGACTTTTAATAAAACGTTTTAAAATGACAATAAAAAGGATACAAAAACATCTTAATTAAAACGTTTTTGATAGTGTAGTGAAATTTTAAGCCTAAATTGAATTAATTTGGCAAATAATAATATTTACCTACTTATTAATATAAAACTCTGCATATGAGTTTATTCTGAAAATAATTCATCGCAACATGCCGTGTTCACGTTAGGATCCAGATTCACAATTCGAATAATTCGAAAATTCGTAAATTCGGAATATTCGAAAATTTGGAATATTCAAAAATTCGAAAGTTCGAATCTAAATTCGAAGGTTCAATAAATCCGAACAATCGAAGTCTCGAATATTCGTAAAATCAACAAAATAAATAAGTAAAAAATATTGAAACATTGATAGAACGTTATATGAAACCGGTTCAATAAATATTTCAAGAATTCATGCCACCCATTTACGAAAAATAATGTACCTATTGATATTATTATTTTTACCTATCGTCTATTAGTAAATGTAAGATTTGCTTTACGTGGAGAGAATAAAAATAATTATTGCCTGATTCCATCTTGTATGTGGATTACTAATTTCTGGAAAAATTTTCTTACTAATTTCGTAAATTTGTCGTATCGTGGCGAAAACAGTCAAATTAATCCGAGCTTACCGTGCATCGAACATGTATATATGATCTCGAAATCAAATATTGATGTTTGACAAAGTCGTAATGTAGTGTTTCTCGAGAAAGGAACATATTATTGATATGTAAACGTCATATAACTGTACATTATGCGAAAAAATCAACTCGTGCCTCGAAATTGAGCTTATTTACATAATAATTTTTTTAGTTTTTTATTTTGTGAAATTTGTTTACTTTGTGAGCTCTTGGTCACAGGGAATTATTTTGTCCTTTTCTTTTCTTAGCTTATATTAAACAAAAGATTATTAGTTCACAGAATCCGGTTTCGAATTTAGTTCGAGATGAGTGTAGTGTCTTTTTAAAGTATTACGCATTCATATGATATTTTTACTTATACCTAATAATCTTACCTATTCTGTAACTCTATAATTATTTGTTACCGATCGATAAATGAATAACAATCCTGATTTTTTATGGGGTAATGGCTCAGTGGTATCAAGTCGGTCTACGAATCCTAAGAACCTTGGTTCGATCCCCACAGCCGACAAACATTTTCACCCATTTAAAAATTACCCCTGTGGCTCCCCCACCACTAACATCTTTGGAGGCCGCGATTTGACGGCTAGTAACCATATTTCACGCGCATAAATATATCACTTACCAAGATCTGCTTCGGCAGAGTGCCACTGTCATGGGGAAAAGGCGTGATGATATATTTATTTTTTCTTGATTGCTCTATAGATTACCATAAATTCGACATTTGACTTGAAGTCATTCCTTTAGTTATTTCTATTCTAATTTTATGCTACAAAAAAAAATATATTTTTTAATCAGATTTTACAACTTTATCAGTGAACTGTTATTATATTAATAACAGATACACATAAACGCTGTTTTTATGCTTCTGTAAAAAAATAATGGGTATATATTTTATTTACAAAGACAAAATTTCAATTGCGAAGTAGAACTGATTCTTAAAATAATAAAAATAAAGGAAAAAATTATTTCCTAACACTAGTTCAAGTTACACAAAATTTACAGGCTCTGAATCAACTTATTAGGTTATCATCAGCGGCTGGTCAGTTTAGCTCTTTTGGAGCTCATCAGTATGGTGCTACTAACTATTCAGCGAGACTAACTAAGGACTAGTGGACAGGGGAACTTGAACTAGTGTTAGGAAATAACTTTTTCTTCTATTTTTCTAATTTTCTATATTTTATGACGTACTGATCATAAAAAATATATATTTTTTAAACGGTCATGTCATAATTTGACAATTATACACGAATTTCTGTAATATAAACTTCCTTAGTTCTTATTCAGAATTTTTTTTTTACTAATTTCTGAAGTCTTGGTTCTATATTTGTAATGTACATTATTAAATCAGCCTTTTACAAACTACATTTTGATCACATAAAAAGTAAGGGGGTTGCCAAATAATTTATTTATGATTTTTGCCTGCTCCGAAAAGTTTTGAAAACCACCAGTTTAAAATAGTTGACAGCAATGCCAATTATTCAGTTCTTCTTCTTTTTTCGCTTTTATTTTTTTAAACCTAGATTAAAATTTATTTTTGACGATGTAACCATGGGCGTTCACAGACATTTTTTCAGGGGGAACGGGTCATAAAATAATCTCAGATATACATTAACTTTAAAAATATTTTTTTATTTACATAGCATAAGTACAAATACACCTAACAAATAGACAAACAAAATATTTAAAGTTGTGAAATAAATTATAATTCTTTGTCGCCAAGGATTTGAATTGAAGAGGAATCTTCGAATATCTCTTCTATAAATTAACACCACTTCTTCAATAAATTTCGACTTTGCAGTTTTACCGTTCTTATCTTCCAATATTTTGTCTTTGTGAATACTTAATCAATTTAGATTACTCAATCGTTAGGATAAGGCAAATGTCGTTAGCTGGCCATAAGAATACTGCTGAAAATTTAGTGTCAGCTTGGATTTATTATCTTTAAACTTATAATTTAACTTTTTATTTTATTTATACAGGGTCTTCATTTTTATATTACACATAGGAGGAACAATGTTACCTTTTTACAAGTTAATTTGCCTAAAGAAGACTTATGATGACGAAGAAAAAAAGTGAATCAAAATAACTTAATTTTTCGTCAATACGTGAGTTTGACATAAAAATGGATTCATTTTTTTCCTTCACTACTTCGATCATATGTCCTCTTATGACAAATTTACATGTAAAAATTGAACATAGTTTCTCCTATGTGTAATATAGAAAAAAAGACCCGGTACATATATATATATATATATATATATATATACTTTGCTTTCGTCGTCAGCAAACTCGAATATGCCAATTTAGTATGGTATCCTTACTATAATTATCAATGTCTTGCTTTAGAGAGGATACATCGTAGATTCTTAAAATATCTGTCTTTGAAAATTGATCAAAATTATCCAGAAAGAGGAACTGACGAAAATTTACTTCTTTTGCGTCATGCAATGCCTTCATTAACATCTAGAAGGGAAACGTTCAGTGCTAGGTTTCTTTGGATGTTGTTACATAACCATATTGATGCACCTTATTTACTCTCATGCATAAATTTTCATGTTCCACGTTTGGCATCCAGGTTTACCATGACTTTCCATCCACCTGCTGGTCATTTCGACATTATACGGCGCTCACCCATCCATACGATGTGTCGTAATGCTGATAATCGTTATGAAGATATCTGTATTTAATATATTTATATTAATTTTTTCTATAATCTCATGTATTTATTTGTTATTGTTTGTATTTTCTGAACATTTAAATTTAAAGTTGTTTTGCATTTTGTCCCGTAATTAGATTTATCTGTTGGGCAATAAATATATATTATTATTATTATTATATTATTATTATTTATATTGTTAGTTAATATCTAAGGAGGGCGAGCGCCACACCTTCTCCCCTCCCTCTACGGACGCCCATGGATGTAACGTGCCATAAGTTTAGCAAATGTTTGTTCATATTACATATAATGTACGAACGAAAAGTAATGTTCATTCTATCAAAACTTCTTGTCGGTTTTTCTGTATATGTACCAACATATTTTCAATTTAAAAAGCAATGAAGAGTAAATGTCTAAAGCACATTTTGATTAGAATGTATCATTGTCAACACAAACAAAAGAAGGAGTAAAGAAAAAAGTAAAATATTTGCGTTCCAAATAATTGATCAAACACGCTAATCAAATCAAACGACAGTGATCGTCCGATGTCTCAACAATGGACACTTTAACAAGCGAAACAACAGCGTAAACATAACAATATTTGAGTTTAGACGAACGAGCGAGCAGGCGGGTTATTTGTGTCAAACAGAAAGACGAACTGTTCGCAGCGCAGCGCTCTCGATCCACAGTAGCCATGAATTTACTCACTCACACGCGTGCAATCAAAACGTGTGTCGTTTTCATATTCGTATATTGTGAGAATAACCATAACGTAATCTTAAATTTAAATTTGAACAGATCAAACGAATAAACAGTACACGATGGCCCAATATTTAGTTATTTACCCGAGCAACACAGTGTGTTGACTACGTAAACACAGGTTCGTACTGTGCGGAAATTCGAAGGGGAACACTATTCAAATATTTTAATGTGAAAACAACAATTGTGGCACAGGTACACAGGTAGCAAGATAAATAGTACTCACACTGGCTTAGAAGAATTACATTTATATTACTGGATGATGGTTTCATTACCAACCCAAATTTAAAAAAAAATTAAAAAATAGGACAGGTTTATTTATCATTTTAAATACGTAAATTAAAACCAACTGAACTATTTTCGTTTGTACAGTTATATCAGAACAAACAATTCGTTGTTATGAAAAATCAAACAAAAACTTAGAACAGCAATCTATTAAAAATTTGTATCCGTATAAAAAAATGTAAGAGCTTTTATGGGCGTAGTGCGTACAATAAACTCCATAAGAAATGCATTGTATTTTACACATCGCTATTAAAAATCAAACTTTAGCTACTGCGATCAATACGTAAAGCTACTACTTCACGCATGGAAGCACAAAAAAATGTTATCAAATGGGTTTCTAGAAAAATATTGAAAATTAATGATACATAGAACTATATTTTCACTCACATTTATTTAAAATATCTTATCTAAAATGTTGAATAGTCGAAAATTGTTTTGGTTACGGGTGGAAAGGAGACAAATGCAGACAAAGTGCGTTTCTGTAAGCAAAGAAACACTAGTGCGGAAAATACTTTATTACGCAACTGTCAAAAGAAAGTTGTATTGAGAGCGATTTAAATTTCACGCCGAGCGCAGTAGTATATTTTGACGTTTATAAACATAACCTTAAATTGCAATATATTTAATCTGTACACAATTAATAAAAAGAACCGAACAAAGTAAAATATACCGATAAATGGTTTTAAGAGTAAGTGAAATACATAATATTTATTGTTTGTGTATATTATTAACACAGTTGTTACAGTTGCTGATATTGACATAATGTGAAGTGGAAACTTTTGTACTATTTAAAGAAACATTGATTTCTTCCATACCTGTTCGTATTATTAACAGTAATATTATTGACAACAATTTCGGAGGCTTTAGAAGTACCAGCAGCAGGTTGATTGTCATTGTCGAAAATAGATCCAACATAGCATGATCTGGGGTTTCAATTATCTTTGGAGGTGTTTATGATAACGAAGAATCGCTTACTGTAGTATTCTAATCTAGACAATTTTGAAGAAATTGTCTTGAAATTAGTGAAACATTTTTAAATAACGTAGAACAATGTGCAAGCAATCAACAAACAAACCATAGCAACGCCGTAAAACATCGTTCTCGTGTAATATCATTAAAATTTTATAAATTTTGACAATATTTTAATGATTTTCTAAATCGGACAGTTGTAGGAAAAATGTTGTTTATAACACGTGCCGAAAAAAGTTACTCGGCAAGCCTAGTGCGTTAAATTCTGCACTTGCACGTAACAAGCCTTTCCGGCACTTGTTATAAAAATAACTATGAAACATTTGTTACAATATTTGTACTGTAAGTTACCTATTAATGACAAAATTTAAATACAGTAAGTGGAACTTTTATTGCACAGTGGTTTCCATGGTTATATCAGGACTATAATATTTACTTACTGTCCACCGTGAACAGTAAGTAAATATTACATATCAAGATCCTGCTTATTTTGACAATTTGACAGTTGTCAATTTTGAAACCTATTTTTCTTTTCCTTCTATTTGTGCAAGTATTGTAAAAATTAGTTTACTAACCTCGAACTGTAAATATTTTTTTTAGGTCTTGAATGTTTAGGAACCTCGACTCTTCGGGCCTTGATTTCCCAAACTACATTCTTGACCTAAAAACTGCCACTTACAGTTCATGATACATAATAAACTAATTGATAACTTTAGTATTAAACTGTGGCGTACCTATAACTTTTGTCGTCCAGGGTGGTCTCCAATTTGCCGCCCTTTCTAAGTCAATCAAATGGTGGTTTTTATAAATTAAAAAAAATGTATATATAAAATAAATATATTATCACGACTTTTACCCATTACTGGGTTTGGCACTCTGCCGAAGCAGATCTCGGTAAGTGATATATTTCTGTAAGTGAAGTGTGATTACCAGCCGTCAAAACACGGCTCCCAAAGATGTTAGTGGTTAGCCACAGGGGTAACTTTAATTTGGTGAAAATTGTTTGTCATATAGTAATTCATAATTCGTAGAAATCGAATAGTAAACTTATGAAGTGAACAAATTATTTTTTACAACTAAAACTAAATATAAAAAATGCCGCCCCAAAATATGTGTCGCCCGGTGAGGACCTCACCCACCCCTAGGTACTACACTGGTATCAAAATCTTTTTAAATTACCATATGAATAAACCAAGTATCATTTGAACTTTGTATGGTTTAGATTTGTACCTATGGTAGATGTTTTTATTTAAGATTGCTTAACTACTAAAAGCTAATTTGGCCAATACACTTTCATTAGATTAATAATTATTATATAACTGTTATGCAAATAAATATTCTTTTCTTATTTATTATTATTCAGTTTTTGTGGAGGAGTCATCGAATGAGTTTCGTGCACTTTGCGTGAGCTGCAGTAATGGATTTTAATATGATTTACGAGGTATATTAATTTAATTCAGTGTTGAGCAAGCGTGAATGAAGTTAACAGCTTTCATGCATTGACAAATTATTTATAACATGTGCATTCATGGACGAATAATAATAATAAATGCAAAAGCAAATCGAAAATATAATAGTTCATGGCCAAACCTTTCTTGAATCTAGCTAAGTAGTTTCTAAGTACGTCGTTTTGTGAATTGTAAAATAAACAAAATAATTATGACCGTTATTCTAAACATGTAGAATAATTACCAAGCCAACAATATGTTTTGCACAATTAGATCCAACTGATGATTTACCAAAACTCAGAGTCATACCACATTTGACACAAAATAAAAAAACTGGAACTTAATTAATTATACTTATATTTTTTTAAATAAGTTGAATAGAATAATATTTTAAATATTGGTATTAAATTGATTACAGGCTTAACGTGGTAATAAAATTGCAAAAGATTGAACCAATTTTTAGTTAAATTTTAATAAATCGGCGACGCTACAAAAGTAAATACAATCTCAAATATTACAGTTTGATAATGGCCAAAATTTTGCGCCGAAACGTTGCTGATTTAATAAAATTTAACTAAAAATTGGTTAAATTTTTTGCAATTTTATTACCACGTAAATCAGTAATCCATTTAATACCAATATTTAAAATATTAATTAATTATAAACAATTCCTTTTAGCTTATAAAAATTCACCTTTTTTGTTTCAGTTTATTTGAGTCAATTTTTTTATACTTTTTCTTTACATTTTCAGATATCATTTGTAGCAGAGCTGGACAAGCTACTTAGAAAAAAAAGTAGCGAAGCTACAGCTATAAGCTACATTTTGTAAAATATAGCTAAGCTACAGCTATAAGCTACATTTTGTAAAATATAGCTAAGCTACAGCTAAAAGTTTTCGTAGCTGTTAAATTTTAAAGCTAGTTTTTTCAATTATTATGAATTAATTAAATATGCCATTGTCATATGATCAGTTGATCAGTCTTTTGTTATAATGACTGTTAATTTACTATTATGTACATAAATATAAAAAATCGCAAATAGACAAATGTACTGTTAATTTATTATGTTATAATTTTTATTTATATCGGAATAAATTAACAGTCACATTAACAAAAGACTCCTAAACAGTCAATGTTTAGTTCATCTAATATTTAATACAAAAGTAGGATAGGTTAAGAACAAGTGAAAAATTAAATATGTTAATAGATTTTAAACTATATAATAACTTGTTATCCTACAGTTATAGAAAACAATAAAGATGGTACAATTCAAATACAATACAAAAATAAATAGGTATTTCTTAATGAACAGTGGTAGCTTTAAGCTATAAAAAGTAGCTACAAAGAGTAGCTTCAAGCTACAAAAAGTAGCTTTAAAAGTAGGTTCAGTTGTTATAACAATATTTTTAAGCTAATAGAAAAAAAAATTCGCTGCAAGCTACAGCTATATTTTTTCACATTTAGTTAAGCTACAGCTACAGCTAAGATAAACGTAGCTAAGCTAGTAACTAAACTACAAAAGTAGCTAGCTACTGCCCAGCTCTGATTTGGAGTTAGCAGCATACATATAATTTGCTGCTTAAAGGTAAAATAACTTTTTACTAATTACATTTTTTTATAGATATTTTATTTTAGAGTAATTAGCTAGCAGTTAACTAACTTTATTTTTTAAACATTTCTAATTATTTTAAACAAGGAGTAGATAGCTTAATTGGTATCGCGTCGGACTGAAAACCTGGGTTCGATTCTAACAACCAACAAACAATTTATCCACATTACAATTATTCCTGTAGCTTCCCCTTCACTAACATCTTTGGGGCCATAATTTGATGGCAGGTAACTGGACTTCACATCCAGAATGGGTAAAAGGCGTGATGATATATTTTATTTATTATTTGAAACAAAAATGTTCTAGTTAAAATATAATATATGGTCTAGTAGATATTTTTTCCTGAATTCAATTAAATAAATTGTATTTCTAGATAGGCTTTCTTAATTCACACTTTTGTAACTAAATCCTAAGCCCACGAAACTCATGTTCCACAAATTCAACCGTTATAGTCGATTTTAGTGAAACTTATTTTTTGGTAGGCTAGCTTCACTCGGACTTTTAATTTACAAATTCTAAGCATACTGAACTTACACTCCACAACTCAAGCCAGTATATTTATTTTAATTAAACTTAATTTTATGTAAATATTCATAACATTTGAAACACGACAACCCACTACCTTTAAAGCCATTGATCTGAATTCAGCACTCGTCTTTAGCATAGAGATTATCTCTGACCATGGAAACATCATGCATCTTTTCCTTATTAATTGATCTGTTTTTATTATGATTATTTTTAAAGAAGCTTCTTTAGTGAGAGACTAATAAAAAAGATATCATTACGCCTTCTACCCATTATTGGGTGTGGTACTCTGCTGGAGCAGATATCGGTACGTGATATATTTTGCGCGTGAAGTACGATTTTCAACTGTCAAATTATGCCCTCCAAAGTTATTAGAGAAGAGGAAGCCACAGGGTTAGTTTGAATGTGGTGAAAATTGTTTGTCGGCTGTGGGAATCGAACGACGTGATTAAATATTCTGGTACTGTAAGTTACGTATTAATGACAAAATTTAAACACAGTAAGTGAAACTTTTATTGCACAGTGGTTTCAATGATTATATCAGGATTTATTTACCATCCATGGTGGACAGTAAGTAAATATTATAGATCAAGATCCTGTTTATTTTGACAACAATTTGATACCTGTTAATTTTAAAACCTATTTTTATTTTCCTTCTATTTGTGCAGGTATTGTAAAAAATAGAGTACTAACCTCGAACCGTAAGTGATTTTTTAGGTCATGAAAGTTTAGAATATCTCTACTCTATGGGCCTCGATGTCATAAACTACATTCCTGACCTCAAAACTGTCACTTAGAGTTCATAGTACGTAATATACTATTTATCGTCCGGCAGTACGGTGGTGTGGTTAACATTACAGCATTCGAATCCGAAGATCCCGAATTCGAATCCCACTCAAGCAAAACAAAAATATATATACGAGGGCAGGGTGAAAAGTCCCTGAAAAATGAAACAAGAAACGATTTATTTGGTCAAAACATATTTTAATTCTCAACATAATCTCCTTGTAGCTTGATACACTTCGTCCAACGTTTTTCTAATTTTTCGATCCCTTCCAAATAATACGATTTTGGCAATCCTTCAAAATAGGCGTTTGTCTCGGCGATGACCTCATCGTTGGAGCCAAATCTCTTTCCGCCGAGCCATTTCTTCAAGTTTGGAAATAGATCAAAATCGCAGGGGGCCAAATCTGGAGAATAGGGTGGATAACGAACCAATTCGTAGCGCAATTCATGCAATTTTACCATTGCGACTGCGGACCTGTGCGCCGGTGCGTTGTCCTGATGGAAGAGCACTTTTTTCATTACCAAATGCGGCCGCTTTCGCTTCAAATCGGCGTCGAATCGATCCAACAGCTCTGCATAATATACGCCGGTGATCGTTTTGCCCTTTTCAAGGTAATCGATATGGACGATACCGTGTGCAACCCAAAAAACTGTCGCCATGACTTTGTTGGCCGATAAACTTACTTTGGTCTGTTTCGGCTTCGATTCGCGAGGACAAGTTCACTGTTTAGACTTTTTTTTGGTGTTTGGTGTTTTGTGCTAGATCCATGTTCGTCCAGGGTTACGAAACGGCACAAAAAGTCCTTCTTATTGCGCTTGAACATCGCCAAACACTCCTTTGAACTTGTCACACGGTCGCGCTTGTTGTCAACAGAGAGCAAATGCGGCACCCATCTGGCAGATAGCTTTCTCATATCCAAAAATGTATGCAACATGTTCCGTTGAGTTCGGTTGAGATGCTCATAGCCTCAGAATCTCGTGCACTTTAACTCGCCGATCGTCCAATATCATACCATGGATTTTATCGACGATTTCTGGCGTTGTAACCTCAATTGGACGACCAGAACGTTCGGCGTCCTTTGTGGTCATACTACCACAACGAAAATCTGTAAACCACTTGTGAATCGTTCCAATCGATGGTGAGGAGTCCCCATAATGTTTAACAAGCGATGCTTTGGTTTTCGTAATGTTTTTTCCACGCAAGAAATAATGTTTAATCAAGACGCGAAATTCACTTTTTTCCATGTTTTCAAAAATCTTCAAGGTTGCTTAGTTTCGATGGGTGTTAAAACAGAACTGAATGACATATCAGTCTGAAAATTTTAATGCGTTCTAGTTAAAGATGGATATCACAAATGTCACATGAGATTTGCGATTGTGGCGCCATCTGTTTTATTTTTCAGCGGCTTTTCACCCTGCCCTCGTATATATATGTAAACTACCACACTGCGGCTCGATGATTTCGGACTCGGTAGGTACTGTAATTGGAATTAAGTTCCTGTTGTACAGAGTAGCATAAACAAATAAATAAATAAATAATGTAAGAACATTTTACTCACTGTTAGCTAGTGGCCATTAATTAGCATTGATACTAGCACTTAATAAATATAATGTTCTTTGCTTGAACAGAATGTATTTATTTTAAAGAGGAAAATATAGAGCACCCAATAAAATAATATGAAACAACTTCGTGTCTAATGAATCGATAAAATGCTCCAGATTTCCGTTGAAGTATTGCTTGACATTTAACACTGAACCATCGGTAAATATTTGTAAGAAGTAATTGTTGATACTATAATAAGTAATAGAGAAAGAGCATGCAATACACGAGACCTACGCACATATTTGTTTTATAAATAAAATACTTGAATGCGGCAACTAAACAGTGAGGCTTTGAGTGGCAAATTTACATTATAACGTTTAAACTTTATATCAAATTAAAGATATCATTTTGTTTACTGTCAACACTTGTCGAGCACGATGCTTTAAATATTTTCATTTTTTCACACATTTCACGACACAATGGGCCTTTCAAGACTTTTTTGAATTTTTTATATATTAATCTACGTAATAAAATAATTATACCAAAATATTTTATTTTTTTTAAAAACTTGTATTAAGCATGATAAAAATATTTAAACTTTCGAAACAAATTAATATGACGTAGTTGCATCTTAGCTTAAAGAGAGACAGATAAGACAGAGATAAATAACACGTAACTTGTCGTTGTCAGTAGAATCCTCAGACAAAACATAACTAGACGGATAACATCGGCGTTTGTTGTGAGTCAGAAAGGGATAGAATAACTGGTTGGTGAGGCGGGTGCGCGTCAAGGAGCAACTTGCATAACATCAAAGTGTACTCGCTCCTTGCCGCGCATCCGGCGGACCCACAAGTTATTCCATTCCTCTCTGCTTCACAACACTGCATTTACTTGAATACGGCATAATTCGTCTAGTATTATACGTCATTGGTAGAATCGTAGAATGCTGAATGCTTATTTCTTCTTCGTCTTCTTGAGCACCGACAAACGTTTTAGACAAAGCTCTGTGATTGGCTTAATGCAACTACGTCATTGCAATATGGCAGTGCGAATGTTTTAAATTATTCAACTTACACTTTCATATTTCAGCAATAAAGATATCATTTATGATATGATTTTATATTGTATTAAATATGATGTACGGTCAAGAATTTATTTTAATAAATATATATTAAAAAGCTCTATCACTTGAATCCCCCATTATGAATACTTACATAGCGAAACAAGGTACTTTATCTGAGAAGTGAAAATATATCCTTGCATTAAATAACAATTAACAATAGTATTAATAAAGAGTTTCATTTAGAACAAATCATTGATGATAATACACTTTTCACTCAATGGCCATTTACAACAATTTGACTAACATAAAACGATAGTGCCTAATTAAGTTAATATCTCTTTGGTTAAGCCGTATATTAATTAGGATCTTATGTCGCTGGTTTCAACTTATATAAAAAAAAATTGACTGTATCTAAATGGTTCGGATTCCACTATACTTTGTAGATTCCCAGTACTGTAATTGCGATTAAGTTCCTGTTATGCAGAGTAAAACAAATAAATAAATGTAAATAAATAAGTACCACAGCTAATAGAAATGTCGCTATTGACAATACATTCGGATTAGAGTCGTTGATTTCCACCGAAGTTTGAATTTCTGAACATTCGAACATTCGAATGTTTTAAACTTCGTCAAAAAACTGAAGTTTCGAATTTACGAATTTTCGAATTTTTTGAAGCTTCGAATTCTCGAATTTTTTGCCACTGAATTAACGCCAGCTGTCTTCTCCAAACATTCTCACGCATAATTCGCGAAAAATCAGCCACCAATTAAATAATAAATTCTCTTACCGCCATCTAAATGCTACGGACTTTTAGTAAAACGTTTTATAATGACAATAAAAAGGATAGAAAAACGTCTTAATTAAAACGTTTTTGGCAGTGTAGCGAAATTTTAAGTCTAAATTGAATTAATTTGGCAAATAATAATAATTAATAATAATTATATGGGATGGCCAGCTCAGTGGTATGAAGTCGGCCTGTGGATCCTGAGGTCCCTGGTTCGATTCCCACAGGCGACAAATTTTCATAATTTGAAAAAGCTATCTCTGTGGCTCTTCCACTAACATGTTTGGAGGCCGTTATTTGACGACTGGTAACCGCACTTCACGCGCAAAATATATCACTTACCGAGATCTGCTTCAGCAGAGTGCCACACCCAGTAATGGATAGAAGGCGTGATGATATATTTATTTATTTTTTATTTAATAATAATTACTTATGAATTAATACAAAACTCTGCAAATGAGTTTATTCTGAAATTAATTCATATCAACATGCCGTGTTCACGTTAGGATCCAGATTTGCAATTCGAATAATTCGAAAATTCGAAAATTCGGCGTATTAAAAAATTCGAAAATTCGGAATACTTACCTATTCAAAAATTCGAAAATTCGGAATATTCAAAAATTCGAAAGTTCGAATTCAAATTCGAAGGTTCAATAAATCCGAACATTCGAAGTCTCGAATATTCGAAAAATCAACAACTCTAATTCGGATGTCATGTAACGAAGCAACTGCTTTTATTTGTCGGTATGGTATCGTGCATTCATTAAATCGAAATACTTTTTTCTACGAGTACTACATTTATGTTTTCAGTTGTCAACGCAAAGTTGATGGTTACTAAGGAACAAGCCAATACTCATTTTACCGTGCGTCTTCCAAGACAACGCTCGATAATAGTTATTTACGATAGAAGTGGGAAAAGAGCATCATTACTCGTATGAAGTTTGAACAACGAAGCGCCGGCCGGCCGAGTTGTTTAATCACACAAGTATCTTAATGATTCATTATCACACGTATATCGTACAAGATTTTATCTACGACCACGAAATAAATTAAAAATTAAAACAAAAATAATTTTCAATTGACAGTTCTCATAATTATTTGACATTTAAAAAAATTAAGTAACTATCATTTAGATTGCGATAAGTTTCTTTTTTATTAAAGTACTAGTGTGGTAATATACTTATCTCACTCAAAATGAATGCGATAAGTGTCATTTATCGCACGGTCGTAGATAATTGTTATTTGTGTATCAAGAGCGTAAAGTGAATCTTTATTGCTCGTGCTCGGTAATTGAAGCGCGAGCGAAGCGAGCGCTGCAATAGAGCCAGAGCAATAAAGATACTTTACGCTTGAGGCACACACATAATTTTTTCTACGACTTTACTTACTAAAAAATTTTAAAAAATAATTTGGGGCTAGTTCAATTCCCTTTCCACCAATTTCTGTATTCTATATAACTATGACGATATCAGTATCCAAGTAAATAATTTAAAAATTCTGTTATCAACAATCATTGTTTGTAATAAATTTTCACACATAATTAAAAAATATGCTCAAAAATCTCAGAAAATAGTGATTGGCGTACTAACTGAAAATTCTAATGAGAATATCACAGAATCTAATTTATCGTCAAATTTATCAAACACCATTTCAAGTTCCGGAATAAAAATACAAAAATGTCAAAAGTGCACTTTCAATTTGAACATCCCTCATCCTCATGAAGTTGGCACTGCTGCCCAGCTGCGTTCAGGTTCAACTTCAAATCATAGCGCAGCAAACTTCATGTATAATATGTGTAAAAGTATAAAAGTGAATCTAACCTAAATTTTAGATTTCGTAAGTATTGTTTCAATAAATTAAGATTTCAGCAACAATTTATATTTTTCTAAGCGAGCGGTAAAGTATTTTACCGCTTGTTGCTATAGGAGACGCGCGGTAAAGTATTTTATTATTCGTTACTCAGTAACCATCAACTTTACGATGACAACTGAAAGCATAAATATCAACTGTTCATTGCAGTCATAGAAAAAATAATTTATCGCGAGCTAAAAAAGTTAAATTGAAGATATTTACATTAATTTTTGTCTAATTTATGGTAATTTTTGATGAAATGACTAAAACAGAAATTTTTGTTTATTTACTTTGTTTGTCTATATTGTCATGATTACAAGTAAAACATGAATTGGTTAAACGTAAATTGAAGTAACCGAATATAGTTATTTTCAATTTTAAAATACCTATTTTGATAATTTCTTTGTCGTAGGAAAAATTATGTATGTATCACTAGCGTAAATGTTTTTTTTGCAGTTTGGCTCTCACCGTAATTACCGTGCGCGAGTAATAAAGGATCACTTTACGCTCTTAAAGTAAAAATATTACTGATCAAATATTGTATTTCGGTTAAATGGAAGCTATTTTAAATGTAAAGAAATTACACAGTATGTTCCAAAAATAACGAAACTTTTAATTGAAATCATAGAACACGTAGCGCAATCTATTGAACATACACTTTGTTAGAAAGATACATGAATCCTCTTTCGAACGCACACAACTTCATGCAATCAGGTGACAGTTTAAAAATTCACGTGCATTTTAATGACAGTAGTTTTTGTGTTTATGTTGTAAAAATACAATGGAACAACGAGCAAATATTAAATTTTTATGTTAAACTTGGAAAAAAATTTGCTGAGACATACGAATTGACGAAAAAAGTTTATGGTGATGATTGTTTATCTCGTTCACAAGTTTATAAGTGGTTTGCAAAATTTAAAAATGGTCGTGAAGATTTAAATGATGATGAAAGATCTGGCCGTCCAAAAGCCTGAAATTGTGCTGAATTAGTCGAAAAAGTGCGTGAAATCATTGCTGTCGATGCGAATTTTACTGTTACAATGTTGGGTGAAGAATTAAATACTAGTAAAAATACTATTTGGAGAATTCTAACTGAAGATTTGAGTAAAAGAAAGGTTTATTCACGTTTTGTTCCACATGAATTAAATGAAGACCAAAAAATCGCTCGTGTAAGTCAACGAATTTTTGATGAAAAAACATATTTGTGTCATCGACCACCCTCCGTATTCGCCTGATCTATCACCATGTGACTATTATCTTTTCCCAAAACTGAAAATAGCCATGAAAGGAGCGTTTTATGATGATATTCCAGGCATTCAAGCAGCCGTGACACAGGTGTTAAAGAACGTTCCTTTAGATGACATAAAAAAATCTATGCATGCTCTAGTTGATCGTTCTAAAAAGTGTATTGATTCAAATGGAACCTATTTTGAATAAATATTATGTTTCAAACATAATACAATGCGTGTTTTATTCTATATCTAAAGAGTTTCGCTATTTTTGGGACATACTGTGTATGTTTGTCGGTTGATCAAAGCAGAACAATATTCTATTCTACTCTCAAAACAATGTATCTTCAGTTGACGTTAGATGTGATTATGAAATTAAAAGCAGGAGAAGGGACGAAGCTTCTTCTGCCCTCTCTAAAAAGGTATAGCTACGCCGCTACCTGTAATCAAAGAATATCAATAGATTTACAATTATACAAAATTGCAAAATTGAGTAAAGTCGAACCTAATACAAATACGTTCCGAACGCTTCATTTTATCATAAGCACCTGTGATCTATGTTCACTAAATTTGCACCGTGAAATTACAATTTAATCCATTCAAAATTAACTACGTCACTCGAACATATTGGAATATCGTTAGAACAGGTGTCATATTAAAAGTCACCTCTGCAGTCATGTAACGACATAACGAAAATATTAACAGGTTTCACACAAAGTGCGTCTTTCAATCTCTGAGGGAGGCGAAGTCGTGTTCACACGATCAATCAGGGCAAAGTCAGGTGAATTTTCAATGCTTTTCACGGATGTATTGATGTATTCGTCTCGTGTAAAATGGCCTTTGTGGGTATGTCCGCCCCTTGGGCTTTGAATATCTGATGAGAATTTTGCGCAACGAAAATGGATTTCCTGAATTTGAATTATGTGGGAGGGTAAAAAGTCAATTTGTAAGGTTGTAGGAAATATAATAGATTTCTATATTTCACAGTTTATCATGTACATTCTATTGTTTATTTTATTCTATTGCAAAATAGGTTTGAATGTACAGGATGTTTCTATACGTATGCACTAAACTTTAATACGTTATGTAATTTTGCAAAAATAAGTGCGCTTTATTTGAAGTGTACATTTTTAGTATCATTGGTTTGATAACAAATTTAAATATTACATTTCGTAATATTAGACACCTACATAATAAGTGTTTATTTGTTGGTACGGTTTATTATTCTATTTCATTATTAACACAATTAATACATTATTAAATTTGCTATCAAACCAGTAGTGCTAAAACTGTACACTTCAAATAAAGGGCACTTATATTTGCGGGATTCAAAATATTTTTTTTGTTCTGTAATCAGTATATCAAATTTGCTGAACCAGATCACATATTTATTTAGCTGTATGACTTCGCTGACTTTATTTATAGTACTAGAATTACAGATTCTAACTTACTTTGAAGTAATTCGCCCCAATAAGTGTATCAGTTTGATTAATTCAATTCATTTAGTCATGTTTAATAAATCTGAACTGCTTTAAGTGAACTAAGTGACAAATGGAATACAGCTATAATAAACTCTAGGTACATGAGCAATAAACATATGCAACAAATTGATAAATATGCTAAAAGTTTTGAAATATGCATAATAATATAAAATTTAAATTCATTATTTCACTTCATTATTGTACGAAACGTATAAATATTCGTAAAGAAATTATCAATATGCACAAAACCTAATAAATATTAAATTAAATTAAAAAGAGAAAATTTGGCATACCGCCTGAATTTGAACCTAGGATCCATAAACTCCGGTCATATGATTTAAATCAACTAAGTTACGATCAGCATGTGATATAAATCTGATTTTATTCTATATTTTTTTCTCTTTGTTGATATGTATTAGGCAGCGAGATTATATATGACACATAACAAAATGGAGAGAAAATTGGAATCAGATTTGAATATTGTGACTATTTGTGCAGAATTAGGCTAGATAGTCCGGTATTGATAAATGTCTGTCATTTTATCCCGCTTTGACAAGTGCCCGTCATATTTTTCGGATTTCTAAGGGAGAAATTAATGTTTTAGTTAATTAGTTTGCATAATTGTCTAGTACTAACTATTTCATTCTGTTTATTTTTTTTTAGTAATATATGAAAGTTGGCATCACTAGTTATACTTAGTTACAATTAAAAAAATTATTTTTTGCCAGCGATTGAAAGTGATTATAAATAACGAGATTGATTACACAATTTAAATATTAACTACGTGATTGTAAATGTTAGAAAACAAATTATAAACATAAAACTTTTTTTGAGTGACTTGCATTGACGTCAGTGAGATCAAATCACTTTATATTTGAATCACATGGCTATTTGTTGATATAAAGCATATAACGGGAGTTAGTAGGTTTCAGGTTTATATCCTGGCGGTATCCAATTTTTCTATTTATAATTCAATTTGATATTATCAATTATTAAGTATTTACTTCAAATACTTTTAAATATGCTTCCGCACTTCGCTCAACATAAGCAACAATTTTCTAATTACGAATTAAAAAATGATCTTGCTTAAACTTTCTGCCCAACCTGTACTAAAAAACCCCATCTCCATCAACCCATTAGATTACCGCGAACCAGACACGTGTATCCGATACTATCACCGTATCAGCACACAATCGCGGGCGCGCTGAGCGTCCATCAGCCAACGTAGCTGCTCGACCAATCAGGGCGCAGAAAGCGCTAAAGATTGGCGTACTCACCGCCGCCGCCGCCGCCGCAAGTGAGGCCTTGGCATAAGAATGTAAATATGTACAGTGTACATTTAGATTCTTGCTTTGTGGGTACGTGCGGAATGAAATTCCGTACACCGCTAGCGAAAGAGAGGGCTGTGTTTGAAGAGCATACGAAAGTATTCTCTGATGTTTTGTCGGCGCTAATATTTACCGACAGTTATACATTTTCCTCTCCTAAATAAATTATTTTAGTAAATTCTGACATTATACCTCCAAAATGTTAAGTCAAATGTTTGGTTTTTAAAAGAGAGATGACGGAAAGCTAACGAGTTGTTATGGTGAGAATGGGCAAAGAGGAACAGCGTGAAAATTGATCGTCGAGAGAAAAGGATTTTTTGTTTTCTTTTTCATTTACTTTTCACCTTCATAATATCACGTAGGCTGCAGCTTTTTCTCAATTTCCAACATATTGGATTCTGAAATTGAAAAGAGTTTTATTAAAGTAATCATCTTTATACGTAAAATTAATTTTTGTACTCGCATCATTCAAAATAAGGTTTACATTACTTTGGAAACTGAAGTAAAGATGGATTTTGCACACTAGTGCTTCAAGGTAATAGAAAAAACACCCATTTTTATGGTTGTAAATTTTGATGAGTTTATAAAAGAAATAGCGACATTAGCTTACAACGCCATCAATCAGACATATTTTAACAAGCTTTACGAGAAAAAATAAACAATTTGTTTTCAAATAACAAATGTTAATTAATAGCGTACTAAACTATCAAAATAAATTCACTCTTCAAATTTAATAAATTTTCCCATTCTCGATTATATAATTTTTGCTCGTAACTAGCATTGTACAAACCTCGTGCATGAAAACGTTATTTGTACCATTCGCGTAAATTAAAGTACTCGCCTCGCTCGTGCATTTAAAATTGCGCTCATGTGAGAAGTATGTCTTCGCAAAATTGTTATGTAAATAGCTCTTATGTCTTCGGTAAGTTTTGTAGGCTAGGCGTCGATATGTATTTATTTATTTATAGAATTAAGAGAACCAACAGTATAAATACCAATAATAGGTTCTTCCGGATTAGCCATGGAATACAAAATATAATTTACAGAAGACATACAAAAGTTCAAAAGGTATTTAGAAAAGTACATTAAATTTAGAGTAATACATAAATAGTGTATTCTGAAAATGAACCACACTAACCATAGTTAGTTTTTTCAGTAACCGGTTTCATTACGGAACACGGTTTTTGAAAATTGTGGTTAGTTTTTAATAACCAAACTAACCGTGCTCGAGCGGCGGTTAGTTTGGTAACTTCACAGCTGTTGTTGATAAGTTTGAAATGTGTTTGGCGGCTTTTGTGGTTTTTTGTCTTATAAAACTATATTTTTATGATGACTGATAAATAAACATGTGATACAAATTGTATTTTTATTATTTAACAGTATATATTCATATTAGATGAATTTATTACTTGTTCTGAAGCTCATATTTACTTTTGTCTTTGTGTTATTTTTTTATCCCTATATTTAAGTTAAAGCAGGTGTGATGCAGAATACAATATTTTTATAATATAAACATTTTTCCATATTAAATAAATTTCACATTTCGAAACTCCTTTTGTCAAGTGACAACTGTCATCGTGAAAGTGTTCCGTTATGACGTCATTCTAACCGTAACCGTGGTAAAATTGAACCGCACCGTGGTTCATTTTCGGAATATAAAATAAGGTAGTTCTAGCGTAAAAAAAAATTTTACTGATCTGAATTAAACTTGGCGTACTTATTAAACATAGGATAGTCATACGCATCCTGTTAAAATATGAAATACATTCATCGTCTGTGAACAAATATATTCGTTTGTAAAGTTGAGTTCTTATACACGGGGCATATGGCGATCTCAGTCAGAATATTTGGTTTGTGTACCTCTAAAAATTTTATTTGTTTGTTTTATTTGAAAAATAATATGATGTTCTAGAACTATCCATTTATATTGTATAAAAAGGAAAAAGTTTTTTATCGTTTAGTAGTGAATATAAAGCCATGCAAAACCTTGTTTTAATAATTTAATGTTTCACCGATCCCCTAACTGTAGTTGATGAAACATATTATGTATGTGTATATATAATAAGAATTTTATATAAATACTGGATAGCAGAATTACACGTACAATTTAGGCAAATGGTGAGGGTATGCCGCCATTTTCAGGAAAGGCAAAACATTACTCGATTCTACTATATAGCAGTTTTCTTGTGTATTGAAAACATATTATCAAGTGTGAAATTATACAAACATTAAAAAAATTCATCTTTTTGTTGCTGATAGGTGCATTTTGGTGATAAAATATTTGCAATTACATGAACAATTTTAGAGAACTCAATAAAGTTGATCAAAACTAATAAATTGAAATAAACCAATAATTATAAGAAATGGAGTAGGTGGCACAGAGATATTGTGTCGGCCTATGAATCCTAAAAACCTTGGTTCGATTCCCACAGCCGACAAACACATTAATATTACTCATCCCCCACCACTAACGTCTTTGTGGGCCGTGATTTGACGGCTGGTAACCGCACTTCACGCGCATAAATATATCACTTACCGAGATCTGCTTCGGCAGAGTGCCACACCCAGTAATGGTAAAAGTCGTGATGATATATATTTATTTTAAAATATGTATTTTTTTTCTGTAATTTTAGATATGTTTTTGAAACATGAATGCTTATGATATATTTAAATATAGCGTTATGTTTGCCTGCTCTACAAATGGCCGGCGTCAACATGCTTGCCTCACAGATGCCAATGAATATTACAAACAAGTTATCAATCCAGTGTTTGTATAAAATCCTTGGTATGTACATATTTATGTTAAAATTACATTTTGTTGTTCGTATAAATCAAGCATTTACAAATAAGTAGTATACGCGTGTCACATGTGAAACGCCAAATAGATTTTATTTAACTCAAATCATTTGCAGGAATTTATCAAATATTTAAAAATGTTACTGTAATGGGATCTGCGATCTCATGGTCGAATTTAAAGATAGAAATTATAAAATAAGTAAATTAAACATTATGTTTATTTATTTGTTCTGTTACTCTGCACAACAGGAACTAATGACTTCTAATTAAGAAACGCAAGTTTTATCTGACTTTTATCCACTGGACTATGATTACTAAATAATAATAGTAAAAACTACTTTTAATATTATAATTATATTGTATTTTGAATTTGACATACAATTATACATTTCACGTGACGGGAATGGCTAAGCATAAATTGAGATGGTCAAATCACAGTATAAAACTTTTTGTAATACGAGGGTAGGGTGAAAAGTCCCTAAAAAATGAAACAAAAAATGATTTATTTGGTCAAAACATATTTTATTTCTCAACAGAGAGCAAATGCGGCATCCATCTGGCAGGTAGCTTTCTCATATCCAAAAATTTATGTAAAATGTTCTGTACCCGTTCGGTTGAGATGCTCATAGCCTCAGCCAGCTCGTGCACTTTAACTCGCCGATCGTCCAATATCATACCATGGATTTTATCGATGATTTCTTGCGTTGTAACCTCAATTGGACGACCAGAACGTTCGGCGTCCTTTGTGGTCATACTACCACAACGAAAATCAGTAAACCACTTGTGAATCGTTCCAATCGATGGTGAGGAGTCCCCATAATGTTTAACAAGCGATGCTTTAGTTTGCGTAATGTTTTTTCCACGCAAGAAATAATGTTTAATCAAGACGCGAAATTCACTTTTTTCATGTTTTCAAAAATCTTCAAGGTTGCTTGGTTTCGATGGGTGTCAAAACAGAACTGAATAACATATCAGTCTGAAAATTTTAATGCGTTCAAGTTAAAGATGGTACATTACGAATGTCACATGAGATTTGCGATTGTGGCGCCATCTGTTTTATTTTTCAGGGACTTTTCACGCTGCCCTCGAATATCGTTATTAAATTTTTTTAAAACTACGAGTATTTTAATTTCTTCTCTACAATCATATATAAAAAAATCTAAATTCTGCATCTGCAAAGTCATATGTTTCAAATAAAAATAGTACCTACTTTTGAATATTTGAAATATTTCTTTTCAAATAATTTAGATATCGACAAATCGCAACTCTAAATGCACAGATAATTTGAAAATATTATCCATCATAGTTGACAATATCTACAACAGTTCGGCACCGATATGTGAGATATCTATATTTACACTTTTTCTGAGAATACTCATAACATTAAAAAATTATTAAAAACAAACAGCATTTAACAACTTTTCCATAAATCAGAAATAATAATACATGACTAACAACAAATAATCATTTTTAAACATTTTATCCAAATATAGGAAGTTCTTTTACCATTTCTTGGGAATCCCCGGATGATCCTAAATCACAAGAAAATCTTGTTGACGCAATTGGGTTTTGTGAAGAGTCATTCAGCTTAGCATATTCCAAAAATATCACATATTCATGTTATTTACATGGCTTGAACGCATGTACAATTTTTCCACCTTCTTTGCCTGATAATTTATCTCGAAGATAAGCTCTGCAAATAAGAAATCACATTCCTTAAGACGAATTGGAAAAAATAGAATGTTACTTTCCTGTTTCTCATAACGATTTCTGAAAGTGCAACTTAGAAATCGATGAATAAATGTTTGAACAGCGATAAGGATTAATTTTTATGATCTTTTTAACTGAAATTTTAATAGTAATCTTTGGAACTTGATGAATTTGTTTGAATAAAGTCAAGATAAAATTAGAAACATAACATCATGTGTTATAATAATCTATGTTATTGGTAGCTATATCTATTCAGGAAATTTTAAAATACATAAAAATTATTTATAAGTGTTTACTTATATAACTGTTTAATAAAATCAAAATAAGTCAACTATAACTTTAATGTTTTTTTTTACTGTGTCAGCTCGTCGATTCTATTTTTTTTTTTGATAAATGACAAAAATAATTACTTTGTAATAGTTATAAGTAATAGTAACATAATTTTTGTTTTCATTCACTGGAATATAACAGTATTATTTCAATTTTTTGTACAGTAAAGCCTGATTTATAGATTTCATAGAAGAGAATAGGATGCGGGCACCCACGTGATAATGAACAGCTGTTTCGGGAAAATTCACTGCGCCACCTACAAAATGAACTATTTTTTGGGACGAAATTTGAAAAGAACCAATTGGATGCGAGCACTCACGTGACACTGTGACAGCTGAACCTAGGTTCTCAAATTCACAACCCAACTCGATAGCTTTAAAATATAAAATGTAGTTTTAAACTACAATAAATAGTCTTATGCTAGGTTGCAAGAAAAAAATAAAGAGCTCTTTAGTTACAGAATTGTTTATATATAGCAACAGTATCAATGGCGGTTTTCTGAAATTTATTGAACCGTTAGTTGCTAATGAACCGATAAAACTTTCATGCAACCCAGCATAAAGCTATAAAGATTAGTTTTAATTGTTATAACATTATTTTTAAAATACACGAATAAAAATTAATCACATTTAGTGAAGTTACAGCTGTAGTTAAAGTAATTGTAGCTGAATTAATAGATAAGCCCAGCTCTGCTATTTGTAATTAATAGGACATTTTTTCTTTATGGAAGAATAATACGAGAGCGTTATCACGAGTAATTCGATGTCTACTTTAAACTATAAATAAATAAAATAAAATAGCCGACCTCTGTGGCTCAGTGGTTTAGACTACTAGGATACTGACCCAGAGGTCCCGAGTTCGATTCCCGGTCAGGGCTGGCATCAATCAGCGTCTATAGCTGACTACAGCGCAGACGCTTCCATCTTCATAATCAGCGTCTGTAGCTGACTACAGCGCAGACGCTCCCATCTTCATAATCAGCGTCTGTAGCTGACTACAGCGCAGACGCTTCCATCTTCATAATCAGCGTCTGTAGCTGACTACAGCGCAGACGCTCCCATCTTCATAGTCAGCGTCTGTAGCTGACTACAGCGCAGACGCTTCCATCTTCATAATCAGCGTCTGTAGCTGACTACAGCGCAGACGCTTCCATCTTCATAATCAGCGTCTGTAGCTGACTACAGCGCAGACGCTCCCATCTTCATAGTCAGCGTCTGTAGCTGACTACAGCGCAGACGCTTCCATCATCATACCGGCTAGTAACCAAAGCAGTTGAAGCCGTATCACAAAAACAAAAAAAAATCAAATAAATATATCATCACACCGTCTACCCATTACTAGATGTGGCACTCTGCCGAAGCAGATCTCGGTAAGTGATATATTTTGCGCGTGAAGTGCGGTTACCAGTCGTCAAATCACGGGCCCCAAAGATGTTAGTGGAGGAGGAGCCACAGGGGTAGTTTTTGAAATTATGAAAATTGTTTATCGCCTGTGGGAATCGAACCAGGATTCTCAGGATCAACAAGCCGACTTCATACCACTGAGCTAGCCATCCCATAGAATTTTATGAATTACGTATAATCACAAACAATTTGTTTGAAAACGTAAATTTGAAATAAATCGTAGTTAGTCGTCCTTGACATTTCTCCTTCAACTCTTTTATGGAATTGTACACATTCACGTTGGTTTGCAAAAACAACAGTGAGCGCACTCCTCGACAAAATTCATCAAAACCGGGTGTAATAACTCGCGCAATTTACAGCGCTCGCTGGCGAGAGAAAGAACCTCCTCTCTTCATGAATTTATAAAAGAGTTTCGTGTTCCTTGGGCCGCGAACAAACAAAAGATACTGAAGGTACATAAATCTCAGTGATTCATTTGCATTGTTTCTAGAGCGCGAGGTATTTGTTTTTCAGAGCCAACTATAACCATATATACTTCATATTCTGCCCGGCGCGCGGTGCTTTCGTAAATATTACGCAGAGTACAGATAATTTTCTACTCATTCACGTTTCCAACTGCGAAGGTATAATAACCCTTTTCATTTTCGACTGTGTTTATTTTAAATGAAAGATTTAAGCACTCAACCACTTTTACGCAGAAATGAGAATTGCTGTTGTTTTACACGAAATTTATGAAATGGAATAGAAGTGCGTAAAACCGAATTGAACACGTACATGTGACAGTCTTTCAACTTTACAATATAACCTTCTCTGCTTTTTATGATACACATAAAAATTAATTCATCATAAATTTAATACTTTACAGGCATATTCATAAAACGAATTAGCGTTAACACCGTTTTAAATATTATCTATAACTCTGTTTCAAATTAAAATAGATTCAAGAAATGAAATAAATTTGATACTAATTAACACTTTTTTAACCCAACTTAAAATAAACTTGTTTCATGCATTCAAAAAAACAGTTAAAAACGAAATAAAAAATGATATTAGCGCTAATCAGCTTTATGAATCAGCCTGATAGTAAACTTCCTTCGTTTTTGATCTTTTTTATTCGTTTTCTAATCTTACATTGAGTGTTTAAATGCAATTGTGTGGAATTCACTTTTAAAAACAAGCATAGAACGACACTCCCTTGCTTTCTTATCTTTTAATTCGTTTTCAGTTCTTACATAGAGTGTTTAACTGCAATTGTGTGGAATTCACTTTCAAAAACAAGCGCAGAACGACACTCCCTTCATTTCTTATCTTTTTGTTTCATTTTCAGTTACTGCATTGTGTGAACTTTTCGCTTTCATCTTTTCTAATCTTTATAGATTCGTTGTTAGATTCTTTATTAGACTCGTTGTTAGGAGTAAGCGTGAGTAATTTGAGATGTTTTATGCATATGTTATGTACGTTGAAGAAAGAACATGAATGATGTGATTGAAGGTTTGTTGTGTGATAAATGATTTCGAGTGTAATAAATGAATGAGTTTATATGGAGTGATCTATGAATGAACTGAGGGTGGTGTGTTTGGATGATAATGTTTGATGAGGGCTGATTGTTTGATGAATGTGATGAGTGAATGTTTTGTGAGTGATTTGACGGTTCGTGCTACCCCATTTGTTGGGATATAGCGTGAAGATATGTATATATATATATATATATATGTACTTTTTTTTTTTCAATAACAATACTTTTTAGCCACCAAAAATTAAAACAGAGGTCGAAATAGAAAATTTAACAAATCGAAATGTCAAATTAAAATTGTTGACAATCTAATCAAGGAAAATATGTTTTTTACGATTAGTAAAAAAATAGGCTTTTCAGCCTCATTTGGTGACAGAAAGTGAACAGTTGCATACTATCATGTTTATTCTATAACAAAAATTTCCAAGTATAGCAATTGCTAATAATAACTTTTCTAGCAACCATATTGTTGATTAGGGACCCTAACAATTGTTATACTTTATTCCACGGGCTTTTGGAGGCCGTTGTTTTTGGCAACAAGGCTCTTTGGAGTTCACAAATGTAGTTTTTAAGAGCTTTGCTACAAGCGAAGTGCTTTTAACGGCACTAGTGCTTTTAACTGCACTAGTGCTTTTAACTGCACTAGTGCTTTAAAGGCACTTTACACACGTATATCACACGCTATATATTTTTTATGATACCTACATATGTCATAAGTTGGAAACTAGAGCTGGAGAGTAGCATTTTGATTTTGATTCATTTTATAATCTTGTTTGTGTAATTTGACATAATATCGTTTACATGGCGATAGGTTAGCATTAGTTGTTTAAGTTACTATGCGGATTCGATGTTTTGCAATTTGGTTTGATAAATATATATTTTCTTATTACATTATGCAACTGGCAAATTCATGCCAACCAGCAAATGGGATATATTACATAGTCATGTTTAATAATTAAATGCGATACAGTATAAAATAAAAAATAATAATATTAATGGATTTACAGAGCAAACTGATTTTATAAATTCAATAGATTTCACTGTTTCACAATTATTACATTATTAAAAAATCAACACTAGGTAAGTTTTAAAAAATATAAAGTTTATTAGCTACACGTATTTCGGTCGACCAGACCATTATCAGGTAAAGGTAACTATTACCTGATGATGGTCTAGTCGATCGAAATACGTATAGTTAATAAACTTTATATTTTTTAAAACTTACCTAGTGTTGATTTTTTAATAATTTTATTATCAAAATGATTTTGTTGTTTGTTAGCAACTTTAAAACACGGTGTGTTATAATGTTAGTCAATCCAACAAAATTAATATTAATAATAAAACAAAATTATACATTCAACTATAATATCAAAATATTTTCAACGGAGAAATCATAATGTTTTTCGAGAAACGCAACAATTATTTTAATAATATCACGAACTGTAACAATATTTACCACCATTTCATGAACACCTTGCTGAATTGTTCCGGTACATTTTCAGTACAGATTTAAATGTTCTATAGTTACTAATCTCGATGTATTAGTGAAGAAACTAATAGAACAATAATATATATTTTACGTGCAGTTATTATAATAGTGCGTGTGTATTAGCTGATTTAATTTAGGCATGTGAATTGTATGTCTAGTGAAATATGAAAGTGTAACAAAGTGAAATAAGTTCGGCGTTTTCATATCAACTCAGCTTGGTGAGATAAAGACTAATTAAATGTGTTATCTTAAGTATCATCTCAAAAGCAGACTACAGAGATTTGCTTTATCAAAATTATTCATGCATTTTCTTCTAATGAATGCATTCCTCGAATTATTATTTATCGCGTTTTTTTTTCTGAATTTTCGTTAAATTAAGAATTATAAAGATCTCTTGGATTTATATTTAAACTGATTCAGACAACCGCGTACCATATACACATCTTCTGATTTGAAACAATTTAATATGTATAAAAGTATTTTTCTGCGACTTGCTATGAAAAGTTGATATTTATGCTTTCAATTGTCATCGTAAAGTTGATGGTTATTGAGTAACGAACAATAAAATACTTTACCGCGCGTCTCCTATAGCAACAAGCGGTAAAATACTTTACCGCTCGCTTAGAAAAATATAAATTGTTGCTGAAATCTAAATTTATTGAAACAATACTTACAAAATCTAAAATATAGATTAGATTCATTTTTACACTTTTACACATATTATACATGAAGTTTGTCGCGCTATGATTTGAAGTTGAACCTGAACGCAGCTGGACAGCAATGCCAACTTGATAAGGATGAGGGATGTTAAAATTGAAAGTGCAGTTTTGACAGTTTTGTATATTTATTCCGGCACTTGAAAAAGTGTTTGATAAATTTGAGGATAAATTAGATTCTGTGATATTCTCATTAGAATTTTCAGTTAGTACGCCAATTACTATTTTTTGAGATTTTTGAGCACATTTTTTAATTATGTGTGAAAATTTATTACAATGATTGTTGATAACAGAATTTTTTAATTATTTACTTGGATACTGATATCGTCATGGTTACATAGAATACAGCCCCCGGATCATGTAAATGTGAAAACGATATTGCGTTTTCACTTACGTGAAAACGATATTCGTTATTCAATTAATCACGTAAAATTAGTCACTCACTACGTTTTCAACTTCGGACATTTCCGTGAACTCACTACGTTTTTCTCTAAACGATATCGTATTCTTAGTACCTTTTTATTTTGATGTCAAAAAACTTTGACAAGTAAAAATCAACATTATTTAATAAACATTAAATAGTAAAATTAATTATTATTTAAGTACGTATATTAATATTATGTAGATAACATTTATTTATATAAAACAATTCTTAGCTCTTTCTACATAATGCTCCCTATTTTTTCTCCGCCAGTTTTTGATAGTTCTTTTTTTTAAAGCGCTGCTTTGCTTTTAGCCCTCTGCTTATTATCTGACCAAGCCTACAAAGTCACATGAATACATTTTTTTTTATATAATAATTGTCAAATTGCAATTATACTTTCTGCCACAATTGAACAGCTTTTATTCCACTGCCCAGCGCATTTAAGCGTATGGTCAAGTCGCTCCACAGTTCATTAATTTTGGCCCGTCCTTAAACTGCTTAATATGTCCTTGTATCATTTCCTTATTTATTTCAAAATATGATATAAAGGTTTCCCATATATCAGCTTTTCGTGCCATTCTTGAAATTTTATTGTCCTGTAATATTAATTACTATAAATTTTATGAAAACATGAATCGTCAAATATTTTCATATAAAAAATTAAAAATATTTCATTATTTATAATTGATTTACCTTGATTTTTTTACCTGTGTCGAGTGCAAACGTCAAACTTAATTAAATTGTGACATAGTAAGCACTGAGCAAAAATTGAAAAAAAAAATAAAAGAATTTTGAAATAAAGAACGACTTATAGAAATATAAATGAATTAAACAAAGATGTTAATAGTGAGTAACGTTGTCACCCACAATGAACATTGCGTTTAGAAATGACAATTTAACTAATGCAAAACAATATCGTTTTCGCTCTTCATTTTTACATAATCGCAATTGACACGAGTCACTACTATTCACTTCTAGTCATTTTTACATTATCCCACCCCAGAAATTGGTGGAACGTGCAATGAACTAGCCCCATATTATTTTTAAAATTTTTTTAGTAAGTAAAGTCGTAGAAAAAATTATGTGTGTGCCTCAAGCGTAAAGTATCTTTATTGGTCTCGCTCTATTGCAGCACTCGCTTCGCTTGCGCTTCAATTACCGAACACGAGCAATAAAGATTCACTTTACGCTCTTGATACACAAATAACTATTCTACAACTAAGCAGAAAGTAAATATTTCGAACTGTTAGTTGAGTACAGAAAGTTGACGTTTACCGCTCACCGAGCGACAATAAGATTTTATCGCTCGCCGTGGATACATGAAAACTATTGTCTGAATTACCAAACAGAAAATGATTTTAATTATTTTTCAATCGTTTTTAAATGATCGTAGAAAAAATATTGTATTCACCTCGAGCAGAAAGTGTCTTCGCCGCTCTTTCATGGCTACGCCTCGATCAACAATTTCCATGGTCGAACAGCAAAAGACTACTTTTTGCTCTAGGTACACAAATAACTATTCGTTTTATTTAAGTTTAATAGTGCTAATTTAATTAAATAATAGTAAAAATAAGTAAATAAGTAGTTTTATTTTTGCACAACAAATTTTGTTGATTAACAGAATTAAATTGGGTGTGTAAACTAATATGAGATAGGGCTCGTAAATATATAGAGAATGTTTCAAGGGTTCTTGCTACACCAGTTTATAGGACAGCATGATATTCGGTATGTTTTGTATTGAATGAAAGAAAATAAACTAGCATACGTAACCAAAATCAGTGTTTGTACCCATAGCAACTCAAAAACCAAACCTCCCCGCATACAACACAATCAATTCCATCCTACAGGCAAAAGTCATAAAAGCTTGCATAACAGTGCGTAAGCACCTCGGCATCTCGTAAGGGCAACAACATGGGCCGTCCAGGTGTCAGCGCACAATACTGCGTCAAATCATCCCCGCCCAACCCTGCTAACTACTACTAAACGACGTACAATATCGTTACGAATAAAGGCCGAGCGTATACAGGAAGCATCGGCAAATCCGGTTTAGCGAGGCAATTTGTCAAAGCTTATTGTCATGCATTGTGTTACGCCAAGCGGTGTGCCATTCGTTCTATATTTAGAACAACTAATGGAGCGTTGTTATGTATGATATAATTAAATGCGCTTGCTAGTGGTAGGTGCAATTTTACCAGACTTTCAATTTATTACCTAATATTTCTCTACATTTTACAATGGATTTTTTTTTAGAGAAGATAATTAATTTTCCTGGCCGATTATAATTTTTCATGACGAAAATGTCAATAATTTATTAATTGATATCAAAGTAGTGTTCTCGCTTTAGAAGTGAGATTTTGTAAATTCAAGTAATCTTTAATTAATATGGCTTAAGTAGCTCAGTGGTATCGAGTCGGCCTGGGGATGCTGAGAACCCTGGTTCAATTTTTATTGTCGATAAACATTTTCACCACAATCAAAATTACTCCTGTGGTTCCCCCATTACTAACATCTTTGGGGAAAGTGATTTGACAATTGGTAACCGTACTTCACGCTCATAAATATATCACACCCAGTAATGGGTAAAAGGCGTGATGATTTGTTTTTATATTTTATTTTAATTTATAATCAAAACTACAACTGCGTTCGCGAGTTTCGTTTATTAAATAAATAAAAAATAAATGTATCATCTTCATCATGCCATTTTAGACTCTGGGTATAATATATATATATATATATATATATATATATATATATATATATATATATATATATATATATATATATATATATATATATATATATATATATAACTCAAGTTCTCAGTTCCACTGACTGATAGCTACCAGTGCTGTTAATTCATGAAAAAATTAAATTCAAAATTTGCCTTCAATTTAATTGACTTCGTATCTCACGGATCTTGAGATACCAATGGTTAGGCTCGAAAAACGGACATTCTGTATATGCCTCATCAGTAAAGTTAGACATAAAGTATTCAACATTACTAAAAAAATATACGTAAACAAATTTGATATTTTATATGTTTCAGAAAGATAAATACCGAATTACTGAAAAATGTAATTACATGTTTTATAATATTATATAACATTCATATATTCTAAATATTAAATATGTTGTGTATAAGAAAGTCGTGTGGTGCCCACACCAGATTTTTCTATTTTGGTTCTATAACAAAGCTATTACACCATTTAAACGAGTTTGTCAATAGCTCATTGCTATACTAGTGTAGTACATTTTATATTTTTCAGATAGGTGACTCTAAAAAAAAGATGGGAGTTGCTAGTAAGTTTAGTTTAGGTGGATACACGAAAAATCGTCTACACTCATTTTTACTTTCTTATACACAGTATAAAGAAGTATTGGAATCGTGAAAAAAATCGTTGACGAGATTTTCGCGGAAATAAGTGTTTTGAGGTCCACTGAATACGTTTTGATCATTTTCTCAATGATGTCTGTGTGTGTGTGTGTGTGGATGGATGGAAGGATGGATGTGTGGCCGAGTAGATTTGTTAACGAAACTTGGTAATTATAAGTTTCATGAACATATGAAGAGCTGAGTTGATTTTGAATGAAAATTAAAAACCGGAAGAGGAAGTTTACTGGACACACAAAACAATAAATTCCATTTATTTCAAAAATGGAATCAGTTACGAAAAAAAGTTTCAAATAAAAGATGTTAGCAAAAATATTTAGAACATAAAATGTTATTTGCAATTTTCTTGTATATGCGTCTAATTTTGAGAAAAACTAATTTATATATTTAATAATATATTCCAATCATCATAATAACAATAGAAACAAAAAACATAAACATGTTTAATATTTATATGTCAAATAATAATTGTCAAACGCAAGTAGCAAGTCATAAGTGTTCAATTCAGCGTTTTTAATATTAAATATGCTGTGAATAAGAAAGTCGTGTGGTGACTACACCAGATTTTTACTTTAAGTAATTAGACAATTTTAAATTCAAACAATTGAATTTTCAATCGTCTCATCAGTATCACAGACTAACACATAATTCCATAAATCTCTTTAAAAAGAACATAAAAGACGCAAAACATAAAAATAGTATAAAGAACTCATTCCATAATTGCGCGTCGTGACAATTATGAAACTTGTTCTTTAATTTATTATTATTTTTATTTTTCATGTACATTCATATTATTCTTTTCATTTATTTATTATTGACATTTTTGTTGTTCATTGACCAAATGCCAAAAGATGTGTCAAGAGCTGGTAGTTAATTTATGAGACACTGAATTGTATTAATGAAATAATATTTTATTATATTTATAATAATAGTAATAATTTGAAAAGTAACTGATTTGTAAAGTGTATTACAAAAGGTCGTGTAAACTTATTAGCACGTCATTGTTTTTAGTGACATTGTATTTATGACATGAATTTTCTGATGTCTAATTCGATGGGTACCCTATACATATCAATAAAAGACAATTCATGTAATTTAAATAATTAATACACCTGATTTTTAATGGGGTTTTTTTTTTATTTGAAAGCTCGGGTTCGATTCCTACAGCCGTCAAACAATTTTCACCACATTAAAACTACCCCTGTGGTGCCCCCTTCTCTAACAGCTTTGGAGGCTGTGATTTGACGACTGGTAATTGCATTTGCCGCGCAAAATATCACTTACCGAGATCTGCTACGGTAGAGTGCCACGCCTAGTAATGGTTAGAAGGCGTGATGATATATTTATTTATTTTATTTTTATTTTTTTCATTTATCAACTCTTTACATTTGAAATTATGTAAATGTAATGGGGTGGCTAGCTCAGTGGTATGAAGTCGGTCTGTAGATCCTGAGAACCGTAGTTCGATTCCAACAGACGACAAACAATTTTCATAATTTCAAAAAACTACTCCTGTGGCTCCTCCACCACTAATATCTTTGGAGGCTGTGATTTAACGACTGGTAACCGCACTTCACGCGCAAAATATATCACTTACCGAGATCTGTTTTGGCAGAGTGCCACACCCAGTAATGGGTAGAAGGCGTGATGATATATTTATTTAATTATAATGCACAGTAATATACAAAAATATTAAAAAATTACACACGCTCATAAAATAATTATTTTTCTCACGCCCGATCACACTTATAATGTTACGACCGTGACCTGATTTTATTATAAGTAATATTTTTTTCATTTGGTATCTCGTATTTTTTACAATATTTATTTAATCACACTCGAAGCTGTTATTTTTTTTAAAATGCTTCTAATTTATTTTATTTATTTATTTTTATTTAATGGGGTGGCTAGCTCAGTGATATGAAGTCGGCCTGTGGATCCTGAGAACCCTGGTTCGATTCCCACAGGCGACAAACAATTTTAATAATTTCAAAAGCTACCCCTGTGACTCCCCCACCACTAACATATTTTTTATTTATTTTTAAAATATCGGTGAATTATGTAATTTTTAACATTAATTATACATTCTTATATTTTATTCGACATAAATTTTGTATCATGCCAAATTATGTATACTAGTTTTTTGGTTAATCACGTTTACAAATAGTTCTCGTTACATTAAAAAATTAATCACTAACACTTTGGAGGCGTAATTTGACTGCTGCTAACCGCACTATAGTTGCTACAGCAGAATGCCATACCCAGTAATAGGTAAAAGGCCTGATGATTTATTATTATTAAGTTCATGAAGTCGGCCTGCGGATCTTTAGAACCCTGGTTCGATTCTCACAATTTTCATAATTTCAGAAGCTACCCCTGTAGCTCCTCCACCACTAACATCTTTGGGGACCATGATTTGACGACTGGTAACCGCACTTCACGCGCATAATATATCACTTACCAAGATCTGCTTCGGCAGAGTGCCACATCCAGTAATGAGTAGAAGGCGTGATGATATATTTATATTTTTTTAGTTCATGATTGGTGACCTATCGTTTTTCAACAAATTTACCGCTTACGCCCATCTCTGAGATGAATTATCTGTCACTAAAGAAAATAATAACTGGTAACCCCATCTACCAACCATTTCCATAAATACCACCATAACAAATTAAACATCCCGATTACCTCTGTCACTCACCGATAACATCATCACTGCATTAGATTTTTCAATATCTAAACCCCCGTTCGGGTGCACCACCAGCGGTGGGTGGTTGTATCAGGGTGTGCACCCCTGTCGATGCACCGCCGCAGGGGTGTCCAAGGGTAGCGGTGGTGTTTGATTGATGAGTACATTGTTTGTACAAGTTCCATGGGGCATTACTGGGCCGGCTGGTGTAGTGTTTGCATAGCCCGGTAGAGGGACGCGAGCCACGTCTGTCGGCGTGGAGATATAGAGGGTATGAAGGTTTGAGCGGGTAGCTGGAGAAAGGTTTGAGCGTTAGGGCGGAACTATTTTTTAGAGTGGTGATAACTGGGGTATAAATTAATTTAGATTACTGCAGGAAGAGGACCCTTTTAGAATTAGTGTTGATTATTGTAATAAAATGTTCACTTTAAATTTAGAAATAATATTTTACATACATACATACATACATATCTTCACGCTATATCCCAACAAATGGGGTAGCACGAACCCTAAAATAACTCATAAAACATTCACTCATCACACTCATCAAACAATCAGTCATCGTCAAACATTTTCATCCAAACATACCACCCTCACTTCAACCACATTCATAGATCACTCCATATAAACACATTTATTTATTACACTCGAAATTATTATCACACAACAAACCTTCAATCACATCATTCCTTTTCACTTACCATTCATTTTCTTTCTTCAACGTACATAACGTATGCATAAAAAATCTCAAATTACTCACATTTACTCCTAACAACGAATCTAATAACGAAACTAACAACGAATCTAATAACGAAACTAACAACGAATCTACAAGATTAGAAAAGATGAAAGCGATAGTCTGCACTTATAAAGAAAAGACCACACAATGCAGTAACTGAAAATGAAACAAAAAGATACGAAAGGGAGGGAGCGTCGCCCTGCGCTTGTTATATTTTACTGTTATCGCTAATTAAGTTCCTATTATATTATTATTAATTCAAAGATAGAGCTAAGTCAACATTTAAGCTTCTTAAGTAGAGTTTATGATTATCAAAAGAATTTTAGCTAATACTGAATTTTGCATCAGTTAATCGCAAGCTAGTCCGATTTTAAAAAGTTATTCCAAATCACATGATAACAATATTATACTAGAGTTTATTTAAACTTTTTAGGGAATATGATTTAGGTTAATTTCACTAATCCAAAATTCAGGATTAGCTAAAACTTTTTTGAGAGTCCGGCTGTTGTAGATTTTGAATGTTTTGTATATTTTTATGTTACCTAGCCATAAAACAAAAAAGCAATGATATCAAACAAATTATTATAAAATAACTGTGACATCATAAATTGTATTTAATTTGTGAGATTTTTAAAGGTTTGCAAAGGTTTATTTGTTGATAAAATGAGTCATGATTATTTTCGGGTTCATAAAGCAAATTAAGTTCAGCAACTAATCAATGACTTTGGATTTATAGAGTAAACCGTATAAACGTGATTTAGCGCCATGAGACTTCTTTTTATTTAAAAAGTTTAAAAAATTTCTCAGTGCAAAGCGATTTCCTTTTGATGAAGCACTCGAAGAAGTTGTTGAACAATTTTTGCAGTGTTAGCCAGGACATTTTTTATGGCGGTATTATAAAAGAGATGGCATAAGTGTTGACGAAATTTGCTTCGAAATATATATATATATATATATATATATATATATATATATATATATATATATATATATATATATATATATATATATATATATATATATATATATATTACTAGGTGTGGCACTCTGCCGAGGCAGATCTCGGGAAGTGATATATTTATGCACGTGAAGTGCGGTTACCAGCCGTCAAATCACGGCCCCCAAAGATGTTAGTGGTGGAGGAGCCACAGGGGTAATTTTAAATTGGTGAAAGTGTTTTGTCGACTGTGGGGATCTACCCAGGGTTCTTAGGAGTCACAGGCCGGCTTGATACCACTGAGCCATTACACCATATATTTTATTTTATATATAATAAAAATGTTATTACATTTTTACTAATAATTAATTTATTGTCAAACATTGGATATACTTTTATTTATTTAAACTAAGTTTAAAATTACAGTTTTATTGATGCAACTGGCCATAAATGTGATAGGCAAGTATAAAACGATTCTGTCTCATATAAATTAGTTAAATACATGCAATACATCATTATATTAGTAAATTTTCACTGATGGCGTGAATTCGCTGGTATCGTGGAAGAACAATAAATTTGAATTATCGCATTTATTTATTAGTAAAATAAGCCAATTAATAAAGAATTCATAGATTATACAGTATTTCTTTAATTTTTTTTTCAAACTGATTGTGATCTAATACAATAAAAATATGACAAAAAAAACTGACACCAGCACGTGAGGTACAAGCCACTTGGTGCAGTATATTTTATTTTGAAATAATTTTCCATTATTTTTTATTATTTGACGGCTGGTAACCGCACTTCACGATTCTAAATATATCACTTACCGAGATCTGCTTCGGCAGAGTGCCACACCCAGTAATGGGTAAAAGGCGTGATGATATATTTATTTATTTATTTAATTTATTATTTTTTGCACATAAATTTAATTTTTCTAAATTTATTATAATACTTCATACAATATGTTTTATTTATTTATTTATTATAAAAATAATATCAAATTTCAAAAATATCACTATTGAGGTGCCAACTTCAGATCTAATTAGGCACAGGATTTCTCACAATTTACAGTACAAGGGCACTACAGCTTGTAATGAAATTCGGACGCAATTGTAGTTTTTATGTCAAATCAACAATGTTTAAAATCATGAACATTATACAATAATAAAAATTTATTGCAAATAATATCATCAAAAATATGGGGCTTTTTCCTATTGTTAAGCGTAATTCTTCGAATAAAAATATTTTAAAATATAATATTCTCTCCAAATAATTTAGAAACATAACAAATTTATAATGTTAAAAATAATTTTCTAATGCTATTTTGTTATAGGACTTTTATTATTACACAATAATAATAAAAACTATATTAAAATTACCCCTGTGGTTCTCTCTCCATTAATATCCCTGGAGGCCGTAATTTGACGGCTGATAGGCGTACTTAACGCGCATAAATATATTACTTACCGAGATCAACTTCGGCAGAGTCCTACACCCAGTAATGATGATAAATTTATTTTCTATTTATTTATACTAAAAAAAGAAAACCATTTTACAGTTATTTTATTTACCCAAAAAGTAAAATCAGACTTCAAATGATTTAACAATAACAAAAACCAACATAATTCTCCATAACAGCCATGTCATGCTACAATAAAAAATGTTTACCAACATGAACACAAAATTATTTGCAAACTCAGTCACAGTATTTAACCGACAACATAAAAACAGGATATTTAAAAAGAAATAAACCATCCTGTTTCTTCTGTGAATCTGTCCAAGTTTCCGGTTTTAAGAAATCGGATGACATCAACTCGTGTGTCAAACGAACGCAGCGCATTCAAAGAGCGTAGAAATTGAAAAGTCAACAATTCCCAATTCTCTAAATACAACACCTCCCGCTGTCGGGGATGCAAACATGCTCCCTCCTCCCAAAAGAGGGGTAACAATAGCCCGTGTCGGAATTCGGATAATGGAGCATGTTCCGCTATATTGTTGTAGTTTGTAAGCTTTGTTAATGTTGTTTTCTTTAGACTAATATGTTTTATATTGGCCAGTGGGTTAGTTTTCTTATGGTAGGAATATGTTTGACCAGCGTGCCCAAAATTCATTCACAGATTTTTAACAATAAATGACACGAGAATGTAAATATAAATAATGCTCTGGACTAAATTTTTAACCTATACAGAGATATGGTCACTGAAGTTAAAAATAAAAATAAAAATAAATAAATAAATATATCATCACGCCTTCTACCCATTGCTGGGTGTGGCACTCTGCTAAAGCAGATCTCGGTAAGAGATATATTTTTGCGCGTGAAGTGCGGTTACCAGTCGTCAAATCACGGCCCCCAAACATGTTAGTGGTGGAGGAGCCACAGGGATAGCTTTTTCAAATTATGAAAATTTGTCGCCTGTGGCAATCGAACCAGGGACCTCAGGATCCACAGGCCGACTTCATACCACTGTGCTAGCCATCCCATAAGTTAAAAATATTAATTCTATTCATGTCAAATGGTTTGACAATTACGTTATTGAATTTGTTTATGATAAAAGATATGTCTAACTTATTTTGTACAAAAAATTTATATGGTGACAAAAAAAACATTAGAATACAAAATCTTTAGAGCATACACAGTATGTCCCAAAAATAAAGAAACTTTTAATTTAAATCATAGAGCACGTAGCGCAACCTATTGAACATACACATTGTTAGAAAGATACATCTTTCCTCTTTCGAACGCACACAACTTCATGCAATCAGGTGACAGTTTAAAAATTTACGCGCATTTTAATGACGGTAGTTTTTGTGTTTATGTTGTAAAAATACAATGGAACAACGAGCAAATATTCAATTTTGTGTTAAACTTGGAAAAAAATTTGCTGAGACATACGAATTGATGAAAAAAGTTTATGGTGATGATTGTTTATCTCGTTCACAAGTTTATAAGTGGTTTGCAAAATTTAAAAATGGTCGTGAAGATTTAAATGATTATGAATGATTCGGACGTCCAAAAGCCGGAAATTGTGCTGAATTAGTCGAAGAAGTGCGTGAAATCATTGCTGTCGATGCGAATTTTACTGTTAAGCTACGTTTCGACCTCTTAACATAGTCTCTCTTTTAGTCTTTGTTTTTGTTTTTTTGTTTCTGTTTATGTCGGAAACATTCCAGCCATTTCCAGCTCCTAACATAAACATAATCATTCAATATTCCAGTGAAGGTTTGTTCACTTAAATGAGAAAATAATTGCATAAAACTATTTGAAATACTTAAAAAATTATATAAAATTATTAACGAGGAACAGTAATTACTATGAAAATGAAGCACTAGTTTAATTAATTTATACAATTCCAAATAATTTAAAAAAATAGAGGTATTATTGTAGTGAACCTGCCAGAATATATCAAATACATTTAAATTTATAAAAAATGTTTTACGTAAATAAAATATTTTGTTTGTTCTGCTGTTCATATTTATTTTAATACTTTTCCACAAAAAATGACAGATGAGAATGAGAAATAAAATATAGAATTGACTGTGTATTGCAGCATGAGACAGCAATACTGCAGCTATCTCTCTCTACAGAACAGCGACGAAAGATTATGTCGAAAGTATGAAGTTTGCAAACTTTGTGTTTATGCGCAGCGACAACCACAAAGACTAAGACTAAAACAGTAGCTGGAAACGCTCAGCTGTATTCACATATGACAAACTCTCAAGGTTATGTCGAAAAACTCAAACGAAGACTATGTTAAGAGGTGGAAATGAGGCTTTAGAATGTTGGGTGAAGAATTAAATACGAGTAAAAATACTATTTGGAGAATTCTAACTGAAGATTTGGATAAAAGAAAGATTTGTTCACGTTTTGTTCCACATGAATTAAATGAAGATCAAAAAATCACTAAAAAAAGCAACGAATTTTTGATGAAAAAACATATTTGTGTCATCGACCACCCTCCGTATTCGTCTGATCTATCACCATGTGACTATTATCTTTTCCCAAAACTGAAAATTGCCATGAAAGGAGCGTTTTATGATGATATTCCAGTTATTCAAGCAGCCGTGACACAGGTGTTAAAGAACGTTCCCTTTAGATGGCAAAAAAAAAATCTATGCATGTTCTGGTTGATCGTTCTAAAAAGTGTATTGATTCAAATGGAACCTATTTTGAATAAATATTAAGTTTCAAACATAATACAATGCATGTTTTATTCTACATCTAAAGAGTTTCATCATTTTTGGGACATACTGTGTATTCCAAGATCGTTGATATAAACAGACCGTCAGGAATTGCTCTTAATTAGAGTGCAGAATATGTCAGGTAAACAGATAATGCTTTCATTTGTTTTACTCATGTGTAAATTTATATAAAGGTAGAAAATATAATATATCAAAAATTTAATATTTTTGCTGATATCAACCAAATTTTATATTAAATATATTTATCTATTATAATGTACTGGAATACTGTCTTTGAAAGCCGTCGAAATTTCAAAACATATAATTACAGGGCCGCACAGTGGGGTAAATCGGGATTTTACTGTTCAAAAATCGGTGGAGACCTTAATATCCAACGGATCTAGATAATTTTTTTTTTAAATTAAAGGTAATTAAATTCCCTACACATCTGTCGAGGCAGATTTTTATATGATTCTGTCAAATTTTATTAATTACATAGTAAACTGTCTAAAAACTGCAAAAAATATTAAAAATGTAAACAATGAAAATTATGTATTCTTATATTATTTTTATATATCTTATATTGGTGTAATATATAAAAATAATAAAAAAAATAAATAATTTTCATTGTTTAAATTTTTAATATTTTTTACAGTTTTTTGACAGTTTATTATATAATTAATAAAATTTGACAGAGTCATTTAAAAATCTGCCTCAGCAAATGTGTAGGGAATTTAATTACCTTTAATTTTTAAAAAAATATCCAGATCCGATGGATATTAAGGTCTCCATCGATTTTTGAACAGTAAAATCCGGATTTGCCGCACTGTGGGCCGTCTTAAGACTCTGGAGAGCTCTGGACAAACAATTATTGACGAGCTCCTTTTTAATTTTCAATACAATAATACTTAACTTTTTTGGCCTAACCAATAATTTATTTTTTTTGCATAATTAATGGACCTCGTACATTTTTAAATAATAGCTATTTACATAACAAGTGCGCAAAGACATACTTTTTACATGAGCGCAATTTTAAAAGCACGCGCGAAGCGAGTGCTTTTATTTGCGCGAATGGTGCAAATGACGTTTTCGTGCACGAAGTTTGTAAAATGTTTTTTGTTATGAACAAAAATTATATAATCGACAATAAGAAAATTTATTAAATTTGAAGCTTGAATTTATATTGACAATTTAGTATGTCATGAATTGACATTTGTTTTTTGAAAATAAATTGGTTATTTTTTCTCGTAAAGCTTGTTAAAATTTGTCTGATTGATGGAGTTATAAGCTAATGTCTCTATTTCTTTATTAAATTCCTTAAATTATGTGTATGTAAGTACAATTAGCGTTTTAATAATCAAAATTTAGAACCATAAAAATAGGTGTTTTTTCAATTACTATGAAGTACTAGTGCGCAAAATCAAACTTTTCTTCAGTTTCTAGGGTAATGTAAACGTTATTTTTCATGACGCGAGTACAAAAATTAACTTTTTCAGACTAGAATAAAATTAACTAATCCAAAACTAACACTTTTTTGAGAATCGGGCTGTATATGATCAAAGTTTAATCATCTATAGTCCGACAGAACCTCTTAAATTTGAAATTTGAACTTTAAGTTTGAAAACATTTTTAATAAAATAAATAAATATATCCTCACGCCTGCTACCCATTACTGGCTGTGGCACTCTGCCGAAGCAGATCTCGGTAAGTGATATTTTTTAATAAAAAGTTACATTATGACACATTTTTTAAACTATAACAAAAAATCTCATTCACAATCCCATCATCTCATTAACTTTACAACATTTATTGACACTCCAACATTTACATAAATTTTCACAACCGTAAGTCATACATAGAACGCACCATACATACTTTCGTGTGCACACGGCCATTACGGTTTATTGGCTGGTTCGACACAGTCACACACACACACACACACACACACACAGAGATGCAGAGACAACACACACGTAATAAGGAGGACACGAAGGACACTGTTTACCCGGCGTGACGTCACGTGTTTGCGATGTCGGACAATATTGCGGGTGTCTGGGGTAATTTCCGCTCTGATCGCTAGCGTTCGCCGAGCTCAATATTGCATCCCCTTGTCACCTAAACAAAATTGTTGTGCTTGTGGAACGTTGAGCTTGATGAAATTGGGTCATTATAATTATATCAAGTGAAAAATCACCCTACGTGTGCTGGAATATTCCACATATAGCGCTTTTATAAACATCAGTTTGTGATTATTGCAAATTAAAAATAACTAAAATGTGACCAATTTCTATATCGTGAACGAGATAACAAGAATTAATGATAAAAACATAAAAAATATAAATAAATATATCATCACGCCTTCAACCCATTACTGGGTGTGGCACTCTGCTGAAGCAGATCTCGGTAAGTGATATATTTTGCGCGTGAACTGCGGTTACCAGTCGTAAAATCACGGCCCCCAAACATGTTAGTGGTGGAGGAGCCACAGGGATAGCTTTTTCTAATTATGAAAATTTGTCGCCTGTGGGAATCGAACCAGGGACCTCAGGATCCACAGGCCGACTTCATACCACTGAGCTAGCCATCCCATAGATAAAAACATAAAAACAGTTATTTATGTATCAAGAGTGAAAACAGATGTTTAAAGTAATAACATGGGTACATACTAGTTATTTATGTACCAAGGGTGAAAACAGGGGTTTCTGGCCCGTGGCATAATTATTAACACGAGGCAAAGCGCCGAGGGCTAATAATATGCTCAGGGTCAGAAACGCTAATTTCAATATTTTATGCACCATTTATATGTCAAATAATAATTGTCAAACGCAAGGAGCAAGTCATAAGTGTTCAATCCAGCGTTTTTGATGTTATATCAATTTCATTGATCAAATAGTAAGTAATTTTTAATCGACTATTTAATTTTCGCTTTATCTAGTTATCTACGTCTTTTTTCGGAAACACAAATACATCATAAAATGGTCAACTAATTTGGCAACTTTGCCTCAATTTAATCGACTTCGTATCTCACGGTTCTTGAAATACCAATGGTTAGGCTCGAAAAACTGAAATCCTGTATATGCCTCATCAGTAAAGTTAGACATAAAGTAGTCAACATTACTAAAAAATTATACGTAAACAAATTTGATATTTTATGTTTCAAACATATAAATGCTGAATTGCTGAAAAACTAAATTGCATGTTTAATAATGTTATGGGATGGGATAGCTAGCACAGTGGTATGAAGTCGGCCTGTGGATCCTGAGGTCCCTGGTTCGATTCCCACAGGCGACAAATTTTCATAATTTGAAAAAGCTATCCCTGTGGCTCCTCCACCACTAACATGTTTGGGGGCCGTAATTTGACGACTGGTAACCGCACTTCACGCGCAAAATATATCACTTACCGAGATCTGCTATAGCAGAGTGCCACACCCAGTAATGGGTAGAAGGCGTGAAGATATATTTATTTATATTTATATTTAATAATGTTATATAACATTCTTATATTCTAAATATTAAATATGCTGTGTATAAAAAAGTCGAGTGGTGACCACACCATATTTTTATTTGTTCAGAAAACCAACAGTGCATAGGTAACAATTAGGAATTAAAGCGATTTATAAGAACTAATTGTAATAATAACAAAAACTGTAATAATAAAAAACGTTTGTGTACATAACATACATAACCGAAAATTTAATTATTGTTAACAATAGTTTTAAATTTCTCTTTTGAGTTACAAAACAAATCTACATGTGAAAATTTGGAACTATACAGAGACATCATTCTATTTACTGCCGAATTTTTCTGATTATTCGTATTACAAAATGATAATGGGAATAAATTTTATGATCTTATGTTTTTCTGGCAAACACAAAAGTTAAAATAAATTATTGAATGTTTTGGATTAGGATTATCATATCAGCTATAACTCTTCTGTCCTCCAAAGATAACATATTAAAATATGTTAATCTTGCAACATAGTTTGTACAGTCAATATTACATTTCTTACAGGGCATGTAGACAAATGTTCGCTGAATTTTTTCGATAAAATCAATATTTCTTTAGTAACAGGGATTCCAGATTGTGGACGCATACTCAAGTTTTGACCGCACCAGATCGTTGAACAAGAATATAAGAAATTGTGGATTATTAAAATTTTTGCAATTATAACAGTAAATTGTCGTATCACAAAACTAGACGTAAATAAATAAAATAAATATATATATCATCACGCCTTCTACCCAATGCTGGGTGTGGCACTCTGCTAAAGCAGATCTCGGTAAGTGATATATTTTTGCGCGTGAAGTGCGGTTACCAGTCGTCAAATCACGGCCCCCAAACATGTTAGTGGTGGAGGAGCCACAGGGATAGCTTTTTCAAATTATGAAAATTTGTCGCCTGTGGGAATCGAACCAGGGACCTCAGGATCCACAGGCCGACTTCATACCACTGTGCTAGCCATCCCACAAAACTAGACGTGCTACAAACTATTTGATTTGAGTACCACAAGATAAATTAATTAAAATTAATATAGTTTAAGATTATTGCCTATGTACTAATTATTATTTTTTGAGACAATTGAGATATCTCACTAATAAGAGATGGCGTTGAAATCGTTTACCTCTAAAAATTTACAGTTTCATTTAAAAACTAATATGATGTTCTAGAACTATCCACGTATATTATATCAAAAGGAGAAAGTTTTTATTGTTGAGTAATGGATATATAGCCATGCAAAGTCTTGTTTTTAACGAAAAATTAAGGATCCTAATTTATAATGGCAACACCACACGATGGCAAGGTATTTGAAAATTCACTACACCAACAACCTGTTAACAATTCATGATATTCAAATCATAATAGGTATAAAATACTTATTTTATTCTATCTTTTTCTTTCCCAGAGCATCAGTTTCAGCAATCAACGACCGATGTCGCCACCGTCGCACTAGAACATGGCCAACGTCATTGAATTGCGCTACGCTTATTATGGCCGTTTCATTCTATCGTTTTGCCATATAAAAATTTGTCATGAGTTTTTTACAGTTTTGGTACGTCAAGTAATGCCATCTAGTGCTTTTTATTTCAATTAAAGGAAAATGTCAACGCAGTCAAGTTACAAAAACAAGCAAAATATTTGAAAACTGAAGTTTATGTGATCAAACCAAATACATTTAATGAAACTGGGTATTTTATTTATGTATTAAGTATTATGATTGGTATTCTGAGCTTCTGACTAAAGTGAGTAGCACTTCAGGTAAATAATGCCGCCATATTGTCTACCTATTTAATAATTTTGAAGTGTTTATAGGACAAAAGAAGGCAGTATTATTGAATTATTGGTGCCAACAGTTAGTAGTTTACTGTAAAGATCACATGATAATAAATATACAATGACTAGGCTTGTTTTTAGGATTTTTTCAATCAATGCAAGTGGCAGTATTTTCAAATTTAGTTACGTCGTATTTCGTTAGAGTCGCAAGTTGACGTGCCCGCTCTGTAAATTTGAAACCAGGAAATTTAATGACATGTGAAACGGCGTAGCGCAATTCAATGAAGTTGGCCATGACTAGAACTACCTTAAAATCAAGTGGTGACAACACCAGAGTCAAAATACGACTGAGTGAGAGATTAAAGTGTGGTTGTATACAACGTATTTTATTTTGATTCTGACTGGCTCACCAAAACGTAAAAATGAAGTCATATTTACATAGCGTACAAATTTGTGAGAGTGACACCGCTGTACAAATTTATTTTTTTCACATTTTTATAAATGTTGATAGATAATATTTCAAAATTTCTTAAAATGAATCTATAGGGCATTTTGGAACACGTGAACACATTATACACCATGTTTATTTGGACGACAATTAACCCTGTCATTGCCAAAAAATTTTATACTACGTAAACATGTCTTCATGTTGACATTTTGGTTAACCAATCAGAAACAGATTAAAATTCGTCCTATTCATTCGCACTGTAACCTCTCACCGAATGCACCATAATTTCGAATATTTATTACAATCTGGTGTAGTTGTCACAAAAAATAATAATTAGTAGACGATTTTCTCGTATTTTTCCAGTAATTTCTCTAATTTCTGGCATTGCAAAAAATTAATCTGTAATAAATAAGGTGTGAGAACATGGACGTCCGCAGGGGGAAAAGGAGGGGCACTCGCCTCTCCTTGGTTATTTACTAACCAAATACAATATACATATGTGTATACAGGGTCTTTTTTTTCTATATTACACATAGGAGGAACTATGTGAAATTTTTACATGTTAATTTGCCATTAGAGGACTTATGATCGAAGTGGCGAAGGAAAAAAAATTAATCAACTTTTATCTCAAACTGACATATTAACGTAAAATTAAGTTATTTTGATTCACTTTTTTTCTTCGCCACTTCGATCAAAAGTCTTCTTATGGCAAAATAACATGTAAAAATTTAACATTGTTTCTCCTATGTGTAATATAAAAATAAAGACCCTGTATATAATATATGGGGTAGCTAGCTCAGTGGTATCAAGTCGGCCTATGGATCCTGAGAACCCTGATTCGATTCCCACAGACGACAAACAATTTTCACCATTTCAAAAACTACCCTTGTGGCTTTCCCACCACTAACATATTTGGGGGCAGTGATTTGACTGTTGGTAACCGCACTTCACGCACAAAATATATCACTTACCGAGATCTGCTTCGGCAGAGTGCCACACCCAGTAATGGGTAGAAGGCGTGATGATATATGATATATTTATATATTTACTATTATAGATTTGCGTATGAAGTAAAATTTACTGAAATAAAATAACACATTTTTATTTTAGACATGCCCAGGTTTTTGGAAAACAATTTTATTAGCTTAGAATTATATTGTGAACACTCACTAATATTGAAATCTGCAATTGCAGAGTTAGTACTGTTATCCTCCCCAAAGTAGGTATAACGTGCATTTTAAAAAAACCTAATGCAATAAATCCAAGCTGACACTAAATTTTCAGCAGTATTCTTATGTCCAGCTAACGACATGTTCCCTATCGTAACGATTGAGTAATCTAAGGTTATTTAGTATTCACAAAGACAAAATATTAGAAAATAAGAACGGTAAAACTGCTAAATCGGAATTTATTGAATAAGTGATATCAATTTATGGAAGAGATATTCGAAGATTGTCCTCCCTCTTCAATTCAAACTCCTGATGACTTATTTCACAACTTTCAATATTTTGTTTCTATTTGTTAGGTGTATTTGTATGGCTAGCACAGTGGTATGAAGTCGGCCTGTGGATCCTGAGGTCCCTGGTTCGATTCCCACAGGCGACAAATTTTCATAATTTGAAAAAAGCTATCCCTGTGGCTCCTCCACCACTAACATGTTTGGGGGCCGTGATTTGACGACTGGTAACCGCACTTCACGCGCAAAATATATCACTTACCGAGATCTGCTTTAGCAGAGTGCCACACCCAGTAATGGGTAGAAGGCGTGATGATATATTTATTTATTTATTTATATTTGTATTTATGTTAGGTAAATAAAAAAATTATTTTAGAAATTTATATATATCTGAAATTTTTTGTGACTCGCCTCCCTTGAAAAACAGTCTATGGACACCCATGTGTGAGAATAGGTCTACTATGACCATAGTTAATTTGGTTTTGTTTTTGATTTGCAAAAAGACTTATTGCCTATCTTAAACGGCTATAAACTGAAATTAACACTTGGCTCTATGGAAACATCTTGCATCCTTTTCTTATTAATTTATCGTTGCATATATCTTTCCTCACATTTTTATATTTAGAAAAGCTTTTTTAATTAGAGAAGGTTGCTGAAGTCGCCGCATTGTCTCTGTTGTACGAGTATACAGATATATATGAATATACAGTACTATCATAATATATGAATCAGATAGATCAGCACAATCAAAAATGATTCTGAATTTTAGCAACTTTGAGGCTCTTTTAAATGTGTTTATAAATTAATAAATATTAAATAGAATTAATATAAAAATTAAGTGACTGGGAAATATGAGGTATTTTCAATTACACAGGACTTCAGTCAATAAATAACCGACGACATCAACGTTTCGTTGCTCAATGCAACTTCATCAGGACTAGTCAGTAATTATAAAACTATTAACATTGGTTTTTAAAAATGATTGATATAATCTCATTTTTTTACAGAAAAACCATAGAACCCTGATACACTTCGAACACATCTGCCAGAACATTGTTCGTCGGTTATGTGAATAATAGTTATTTTTATAACAAGTGCCGAAAAAGGCTCGTTACGTGCAAGTGCAGAATTTAAAAAATCTGCACGAGCATGTAACCTTTTTCGGCACGTGTTATAAACAACATTTTTCCTACAACTGTGCGATTTAGTAAATCACTAAAATATTATTAAAATTTATAAAATTTATAAAATTTTAATGATATTACATGAGAACGATGTTTTACGGCGTTGCTATGGTTTGTTTGTTGATTGCTTGCACATTGTTCTACGTTATTTAAAAATATTTCACTAACGTCAAAATAATTTCTTCAAAATCATCTTGATTGAAATAGTACAGTGAGTGATTCTTCTTTATCATTAACACCTCCAAAGATAATTGAAGCTCCGGATCATACTATGTTGGATCTATTTTCGACAATGACAATCAACCTGCTGCTGGTACTTCTGAAGCTTCCGAAATTGTTACCAATAATATTACTGGTAATAATATGAACAGGTACGGAAGAAATCAATGTTTCTTTAGACACAAAAGTTTCCACTTTACATTATGTCAATATAAGCAACTGTAACAACTGTATTAATAATATACACAAACAATAAATATGAAGTATTTCACTTACTCTTTAATTAAAACCATTTATTGATATATTTTACTTTGTTCGGTTCTTTTTATTAATTGTCTACAGATTAGATATACTGCAAATTAAGGTTACGTTTATAAACGTCAAAATATACTACTGCATATTTACTAGCGCTGGTTCACCGTATCTTCTTCTTCCATAAGCGTCTGTGGTCAAAATATGAATTCCGCGCTCGGCGCGAAATTTAAATCGCTGTCAAAACAATATTCTTTTGACAGTTACGTAATGAAGCGCTTTCCGCACTAGTGTTTCTTTGCTTTCGGAAACGAACTTGGTCTGCATTCATCTACTTTCCATACGTAACCAAGGCAATTATAGTTACGTAATAACAAAGAAATCGCACAGTTGTAGGAAAAGGTTATTTATTGACTGAAGTCCTGTGTAATTGAAAATACATTAAATAGAATATTTACATAACAATTTGAATTCCTACAAGAATATTTATCTCCAACATTGACACTTGAGACAAAATTGATATATTTACCGAACCAAACTATATTAATTATCTTTATACAATTAAATATTAGTTATTATTTATTAGTTTCTGTTCCAATTGTATTTCCGTGCCTAGAGGAGAATGAAACTACGAAGATGAAACAAATGAACAATTTCCTGTCGCAGAATGCCCCTGGTGTATAGATAACCCAATTAGCGAATGTGTAGTTAGGTTGCTGTACTGTAACCTAGTTCAAATGTTCAAAACTAACATTTATTCGCTTATTATTTAAAATACTTACGTGGATAACATCCACGATATATTAGAATGTCATTTAGTCATTTATGAAAATCATCAGCATTTCATTTTTTATTTATTGATGTGATTCTCTAATTTCGCTTGTTCTGTTCTGTTCTGTTCTTTTCATATTTGTTCAAATTAAATTACAATAAATGATGATTATAATTATCATGTTTTTCGTATAAATGTTGATTATTATAAACGGCAAATTAAACAGGTGTATAGAAGCGAATGGATGGATGAGATTGAAGGTTTGTTGCCTGATAAAAGATTTCAAGTGTGAGTATGGAGAGAACGTGAATGTGCTTGAAGCCGGAATGGTGTGTCAAGATGAGAATATTTGACGAAGAATAATTCTTCGACAAATCTGATAAGTAGATTTTTTAGAGATTCGTGCTACCCCTTTTGATAATAGCAACTTAATGCCCCGTGCACTTATAGAAAGAAGAAGTCAAGAAAGTTTTCTCAAAATTAGCGGAACAGTAGTTAACTCATTTCATATAAAAAAAAATCTGGTGTGGGCACCACACGACTTTCTTATACACAGCATATTTCATATTAAAAACGCTGAATTGAACACTTATGACTTGCTCCTTGCGTTTGACAATTATTATTTGACATATAAATGTTAAACATGTTTTTGTTTTTTGTTCCTATTGCTACTATGATTATTGAAATATATTATTAAATATAATAATTAGTTTTTCTCAAAATTAGACGCATATACAGGAAAATTGCAAATAACATTTTATGTTCCAAATATTTTTGCTAACATCTTTTATTTGAAACTTTTTTTCGTAACTGATTCCATTTTTGAAATAAATGGAATTTATTGTTTTGTGTGTCCAGTAAACTTCCTCTTCCGGTTTTTCAATTTCATTCAAAATCAACTCAGCTCTTCGTATTTTCATTAAACTTATAATTACCAAGTTTCGTTAACAAATCTTATCTCGTTCATGAGATATTGCACGACCGGACACACATCCATCCATCCATCCATCCATCCACACACACAGACATCATTGAGAAAATGATCAAAACAGATTCAGTGGACCTCAAAACATGTATTTCCGCGAAAATCTCGTCAACGATTTTTTTCACGATTCCAATACTTCCTTATACTACGTATAAGAAAGTAATAACTGACACATTTTCAAGAAACTTTTCCGACTTATTCTTGTTTCTAAAAAGTTTCTCAGAAAACTATCCCCATGTGCACTAGAGATGGGAATTCTAGTTCATTTGAGTGAACTAGTTCATTCGTTCTCGTTCATCAAAAAGATTAGTTCACTGAACTACTCGTAGTTCATTAGTTCACTTTCGTTCACGAAACTTTTAAGACTATGATGAACGGAAATCGTTTTCTATTGTGATTCACGAGCGAGAACAAGTGAACTTTTAGGATCTGGTTCTAGTATAATTTGATAGCAGACAGCAGAAGCAGAGCGATGATCATAGCAACGACCACGAACGAATAAAGTACGAAGTAAGCTTAGTAAGTTCCTCTAGTAATTAGTCTCGTTCACTTGTTCTCCGTTCTCTGCTTTCGATTCTATTTCATCGGCCGTGCCGCCGTGATGGTGAATCATATCCGAATAGTACGCAGTGAACTAGTCTTTAATAAACTCACGAACTAGTTCGTGTCGTTCACCTTAAGGAATAGTTCATATGAACTAGTTCGTTCACGAACTACACACCTCTAATGTGCACAGCATAAGATGTATTTATAGGTATCCAATTAGTAATAGTAATTATCAATTACAATTATCAATTAGCAGTTAAATCATCACAAATATTAATAAAATAAAATAATGGAATGGCTAGCTCAGTGGTATGAAGTCGGCCTGTGGATCCTGAGGTCCCTGGTTCGATTCCCACAGGCGACAAATTTTCATAATTTGAAAAAGCTATCCCTGTGGCTCCTCCATCACTAACATGTTTGGGGGCCGTGATTTGACGACTGGTAACCGCACTTCACGCGCAAAATATATCACTTACCGAGATCTGCTTCAGCAGAGTGCCACACCCAGTAATGGGTAGAAGGCGTGATGATATATGATATATTAGGCGTGTTTCTTTGGATTATGATTGTGATTTTCTAAATCATGATTCCTTTGATCGTGATTGCGTTGAATCATGATTAAATATGATACTGAAGAAAACATCGAACAGGAATAATGATTCAAATCCAACCCGATCGACGCGATACTATAGTATGAACGTTAAAATAACTGCAAACTAACCTATTTGAAAATTTCATAAATGAGTGTCCATGTAAGCCATTTAAACATTCTTCCAGAAGCAGCCAATTTCCCTTAATTCCTCAAATAGAGCACATAAATTTATCATCAGACGCCATTTTTAAACCTTCGATGTGAATTAGTGAACATGAATCATAGAAAAAGTATGATTCAGAAGGGCAGGGGGATTGTCGTTTCGTGATCACAAAATGAAAGAGTAGGGATAACGAATAACGAACGAAGAAACATGATTCTTCATGATCATGTTAAGTTTGATCACTTTGATTACGAATCACAGTCCAAAGAAACACGCCTATTTATATATTTACTATTATAGATTTGCGTATGAAGTAAAATTTACTGAAATAAAATAACACATTTTTATTTTAGACATGCCCAGGTTTTTAGAAAACAATTTTATTAGCTTAGAATTATATTGTGAACACTCACTAATATTGAGATCTGCAATTGCAGAGTTAGTACTGTTATCCTCCCCAGAGTAGGTATAACGTGCATTTTAAAAAAAACCTAATGCAATAAATTGTTTCAAAATTGAAAAGGTTTAAAATGTCAATAATCGTCGGCATGAATTGTTTAATTTTGGATGAACGCTGAAAAGTGCATTAAATAAAGTGCTCCGTAATTAGAAATTTCCATCCTACAAAACAAAAAAGAGTAGAGCCCAAACCCTATGTGTAAATCCGTGCATTTTGCTTGCAACGAAACGAAAACGATTGGTCGTGTTTGGATACCACGATTCGTAAATAAGTCTGACGAAAATGCGAAAATGACAAGATCTCTCCTCGTTCCACGAGAACTTTTCTGCGTTTTGCAAAATGGCGGAGTAGTGGCGGCGGGCAGAAATTAATTATTTCTTTCATTAGCAGCGAAGTTTATTAATTAAGGAAGCGCTGCCTCTCCGGCTGCCGTTCATCTGGTGTTTACTCTTCTTCCTATTTCCCAACCCTTTTGCGCGGCGTTACGTCGGCAAACACTCACTTCATAATTTCCCCCCGCGTCCTGCTCCCCAATGTGCCGCCCCTGACGCTCGTTGCTCGTTGCTGAAATGAAACTATTTCCTACCAGAGGCTACCGGGAATAACGCCCGCTTATGTTTTTTGATCTTGTTTCCTTCCGGTCTCTGTTTAAAATTCCATGTTATTGTACTCAAGAATAATCTAGTTCATTTTTATGTATTTTACGGTTTTTCAGTACGTATTATTTAAAGTGAACCAGTTTTTGTCTTAATTTGTTCATTAATGGTTCATTTAGCAAATAGATTTTTTTGCAATTTGAGGAAGTATAGGTAATAAAATTGAAGAATAAATTAAATCACTCTATCTTAACTGAAATTCTATATTATTAATAAGAAAAAATGTTTAAAGATAAATCTTTTTTATTCTAAGAGGTGCGGCTATTAAATAACGAGACTGATGCTGTTTTAACATTTTATTTTGATTCCATACCTATTTACTTATTATCACTTTCAATATACACCCCTCCTCCACAGGCGGACTTTGGCCTAGGCTAAAGAGGCAATAGCCTAGGTCCCAAAAATTTTAGGGCCCGGATTCAAACTTTTAGTTTATGCTTGTTTTGACTATATATTTTTATGATTTTATATTAGTTGTAGAGAAATTGATTTCATTTATATTGGCAGCCCAGCAATCTGTCATTTCTATTAGCGAGCGTCTTTCAAGTAATTATATTACAAATACGAGGTGTGGCTATTAAAAAACGAGACTGATGCTGTTTTAACATTTTATTTTTATTCCATACCTATTTATTTATTATCACTTTCAATATACACCCCTCTATCCCTATAATGCTCCATGCGAATCTTCCATTGTTCGAAACAGTGCTGGAAGTCTTCTTCTGTCAGTTCCTTCAGAACGCGTGCCGATTTCTCTTTCAAAGCTCAAATCTTGTTGCTATTAAGGCAAATTTTACCTTAGAAAACAGATAGAAGTCGCACGGTGCAAGATCTGGCGAATAAGGCGGGTGGTCCAACACTGGGATGCTGCACTTGGCTAGAAATCTCTTGACAGACATTGCGGAATGAGCCAGCGTATTGTTTTGATGGAGAATCCATGACTTGTCCTTCCACAATTCGGGTACTTTTTTCAATAAATTATAAGTTTCAGTAGCAGTTTTGTCAAGTTTCATGTAAAATTTCGCAACAATTCGATGCTCTAATGTTGCACTTAACATTTTTTCGGCGAAACAAAAAAAAAACAACTCTAATTACAACGAATGCTACGGCTATACGGATTTATTTACAAAAGCGAGGGATACTGCATTCGAAAGAGAAAGCTTCACGCTAAAAAGCTGACGGTCGCTGGTGTTTGGCGCATGCGTACTTCGGCTGTAGCAGCGTCAGTCTAGTTATTTAATAGCCACACCTCGTATTATGTCAACAAGTATAATTTTTTTTGTCGGGATATTAATAGCTGTATTCCATTTGCCAATTGGTTTACTTAAATCAGTTCAGATAAATTCGACACATAACTAAATGAACTAAATTAACCAAACTGATACACTTTTTGGGGTGAATTAATGACTTCAAAGTAAATTAGAATCAGTAATTCTAGTACTGGAAATAAAGTCAGCGAAGTACTCCAGGGAAGAAGTGATCTGATTTTGTATATGTAAGTTAGATCTGATCCAAATGGCAAATGGAATACGCCTATTGTTTGCTGTGGTTGCTAGGTGACGGATATTTGACCGTCCTTAAAACACTTTTCGTCCTAGAACGAAAAGTATTTTTTGGCTGTTAAAATAATATTTGAATTAAAAAATATGTTAAAATGAAAATATAGTCAAATAAAAAATAGTGTAACGAAATAGCTTTTCGTACTCATACGGTTGCCAAACTCGACTTCGTCTCGTCGGCAATGGGCTCCTATACCGATTTATTTTCAATTTTTTATAAAACTATGACAATCAGTGAAAGCACGGTGTTAAACTTCCTTATATTACGCGAGATATGATTTTTTTGAAGTTCTGTTGGTACTTGTGACGTCACAAATATCTTTTAATATCTCTAAATAGTACTAAGCTTGTTTGATTCAATAAGTGCAAATAATATACGAATTATTTATTATAAAATAATCTTACTATGTTGAAAATAATATTTTATAGTAGTTGAAAGCCCAAGAAAACGAAATTAAATTAAATTGTAATAATAATAATAATGGGGTAGCTAGCTCAGTGGTATCAAGTCGGCCTGTGGATCCTGACAACCCTGGCTCGATTCCCACAGGCGAGAAACAATTTTCACCATTTTAAAACTACCCCTGTGGCTTCCCCACCACTAACATCTTTGGGGTCCGTGATTTGACGGCTGGTAACCGCACTGTACGCGCAAAATATATCACTTACCGAGATCTGCTTCGGCAGATTGCCACACCCAGTAATAGGTAGAAGGCGTGATGATATATTTATTTTATTTTTATTTGTAATAAATATAGAACGTGTTGAAAATGTACATACATACGAGCAAACGACAAACAGTTTGAAAAGACAGTGATGAGATGTCTACTTCGAATGTGTCTCTTATTTATCGCGCGAAAATACTTGTGGTCAATAAGAATGCTTGGGTACCTACTTGTGATATCACTATATTTTCAATCGCATATATCTCTGGAGTATAATATTGTTTTTAACTCATTTTTCACTAATAGTCATAATTCAATATATATTTTATGTTTTTATCATTAATTCTCATTATTTTGATTTGGTACAGGATCCCGTTTCCTTCATTTGTACGAAAAACTAATTTTTTTGTCCAGGTGTCATAAATAACAATTGCGTAATTATTTATAATTTTGCTAATAGTTCACAAACATTTTCCATTTTCTGTAATTTTTAAAAAGTAGAAATAATTATTTCTTTCTTTGAAACCAAATTTGGGGTCCCTAGGCCGTAATTTGTGGTGTGAAATATCCCTATGGTCATCAATAAGTGGCGGTAATTTAAATTAAAGTTGTTAGACAGTATATTTAAACAATTTACTTCAAACTAAAAATGTAACTATATTATGAATTAATATATTCGAATCATTAGAAATTATTCTAAACTGACTAAAATATATTAAATGTTAACAAATTGTTACCCATAAAAATACATAAATACATCTGAAATTTAAAGAAAAGAAAAAGAAAATCGTTATAGAAATTTATTTTTGAATTTTAAAGTTACATAATTCATTTGTCAATAAAATTAACAGTAAAAAAACAATTGACAGTTCATTGTGAGGTTATGTTTTGAAAATGTACAGTGCAAGAACTGTATTTAAAAGCTATTTACGTAGATTTTCTACAATAAAACCTGGTTATGTTTTAGAGCAATTAAATAATAGAAGTTTATTACGTGTAGCTGGGCAAGATGCAGATGTTTTATTACAAGGTTTGATTACAAATGACATGCAACATTTGAGTCATGGAGCTGGAAGTATGTATGCTATGTTTTTAAATAATAAAGGAAGAGTATTATACGATACAATTATTTATCGAACATCTACTGAAAATATTTATTATATTGAGACTGACAAACAAGCTAGCGATTTAGTTAAGAAACATTTAAATATCTATCGTTTACGCAGGAAAATTGACATCACATCTGTCGATGATCAACTTAAAGTTTGGGCTCACTTTAATCCAGCAACAATAACAGCACAGAAACAGAACATCACTGAAGATAAAATATTAGAAGGTAAAATCGTTCCTTGTACTTCATTAGAGAAGACTGATAATAACGTGATAACCAAAACAATCGGAAATCACGAAGTACTAATTTTTCGAGATCCTAGATTGTCCGCTTTAGGTTCTCGAATTATTGCTCCCATTGATAGCGATTCCAAAATTACCGAATTGTATCCAGGAACTGGAGGACCAAGTTATAAATGGTTCAGGTATAGATTAGGAATCGGAGAAGGCGTGGACGAGCTTCCTTCAGGAAATTGTTTCCCTTTAGAAGCAAATTGTGATTATTTGCATGGTGTAAGCTTCCATAAAGGCTGTTATATTGGACAAGAATTAACTGCGAGGACACATCATACTGGAGTAGTAAGAAAACGATTAATGCCTTTAATTCTTAACGAACCGTTTAAAAACGATCCAGCAAAAGACGAAATAGTAAAATCTGGAGATGCTAATGTTGGAAAGCTTAGAGGATATGAGCAAGACAGTGGTTTAGGATTATTGAGAATTGTTCAAGCATTAGATGCAGAGAAATTATTAATAAGTAATATAACTGCAAACACGGTTAAACCAAATTGGTGGCCGCAAGAAGTTTCCAAAGAAAAAGTTTCATCAAGAAAATTGTAATGGATTCAAAGCCATCTTCTTCGAAAGAAACTGAGGCAAATGTAGAATCTGAACCAGCTGCTGGTGGAGTGTTCAAATGTACATTTTGTCCTTTAGAAGAAAATTATGAATATAAAGGTAACAATCCTCCGTTTGTAAAACATATAGTCATGAATGAAGATTGCTACATGATTGAAGATCCTTTCTTACCCCCCGGAAATGGAGAGTTTCTAACTTTAGGTTGTGATTGCTCAGTTTGTGGTAAACCAGTTTGTAAAGGAAGCGAGTGTAGCTTTTATTATTGTCAAACTTATTGTAAAGATTGCGTGAAGATAAAGTTACATTCTTTTCCCAATTCTGTACAATTAAAAGTTAATAAAATCATGAAATTATAAACTATATTTTATTTCATAACTGCTTACATACATTTAGTAAAAAATCAAAGTATTTAATAGCCGATTTTATAAACGACAGATGACTTCACTTTAACAGCCCAATTCTCAAAAGATTTAGCTAGAATCTAGTTAATCCTGAATTTTGCATTTGTCAAATTAAGTTTAATCATATTCCCAAAAAAGTTCAAATAAACTAACATAATCTGAATTGAATTAAAAAATTTTATGGTCGGCTGTAAAAGTAAACCAAAAATTTGTCATTCAAAATACGGTTGTTAATTTTACGAATATTCGAGAATAGATTATTCGGATTTATTGAACTTTCGAATTTAGGTTCGAACTTTCGAATTTTGGAATATTCCGAATTTACGAATTATTCTAATTGTGAATCTGGATCCCAACGTGAACACGGCATGTTGATATGAATTAAATACGATTTACTAAAAGTCCATAGCATTTAGATGGGCGGCAAGAAAATAGATGGCTTAATTAAGACGCCTAATCTTTCAGAGTTTCTGTAGGATACTTCGCCGAGTTTATTATTTAATTTGTGGCCGACTTTTCGCGAATTATGCGTGAGCGTGTTTGGAGATGACAAATGGCGTTAATTCAGTGGCAAAAAAATTCGAGAATGAAGTTTCGAAAAATTCGTAAATTCGAGGCTTCAAAAAATTTGAAAGTTCTAATCTAAATTCGAAGGTTCAATAAATCCGAACAATCGAAGTCCAGAATATTCGTAAAATTAACATTAACGTTCAAAAATTCAAACTTCGGTGGAAATCAACGACCCTAATTCAAAGGCTAGTCGAACTTTTGATAGTAATATATACGGTAACCAAACGTCTTTCATTATAGAGAACTATCCTTTGTTTTAGAGAGTTATCCTTCAGATTTATTTATTTATTCCATGGTCTATGAAAAAAGTAGATACCCCCAGTATGTGCCATAATACAACTAAAATTGAATTTAATTTAAATTTAGGGCCGGTTTTTCCGAATAAAATTGTCGATCGGCAAAAAAAAATTGAAAAAATATCGAATCACTAAATGGCATTCAGTATAATTATTACCATTTGTGTTATGATTACGATGCAATATTTTTTTTATTTATTGGGGACTTTATTCGGCGATATCTGCCCTTACCATGGAAGTAAATTATGTCTTTTATAAAACCGAGCATTAATGAAATAAATGTTTATTGTTTTAAAATTAAATGTTAATATTCCCCAAATATTTTCAATCTTCCTCATCGTCGTCATCATTTTCTTCATTACTGTCAACACTTTCGTCGTCGTCTTCTTCATTATCAACTTTTTCATCTGATTCATCCTCAGCCTAAAATATTACCGATTTATATTTATTATTAAAATATTTTTATTATTCATAATAACCTCATTTTCAGCTTTATCTGAATCTGCGTCCTCAGATTCATTTTCTTCATTATTATCAACGCTATCATCGTCGTTATCGTCATCTTCATCGTCTTCATTATCATCTTCATTTTCCAGGTCTTCATCTTCATCTGCTTCGCTGGAATCGGATTCATCTTCCCATTTTTTCTGAAAATAAAAATTAATTAGTAAAATAATTTAATATATTTAATTAAATTCTTACCGTTCCATTTATATCTCTAATTAATTCTTCATCTGCTTCTGATTCATCTTCAACCTCTTCATCACTTTCTTCCTCATCTTTTTCGTTACCCAAATTTTCTACCTTTGTTTCTGTTTCTTTCTTAGCGGTTTTTCTGCTAATGAGTATTTCTCTGTCACCTATTTTAATTTTCGTTTTCAAAGCTTTTTCGAGTGCTTCTTCAGTTTCAAAATTTACAAAGCCAACTGCAGTTTGTCTGGTTTTCTGTGCGAATACTCTGACAAACATAACTTTTCCACAATCTTCAAATAATTCGTGTAAATTTGCTGGCTTTGTTGTTATCGGTAGATTGCTGAGATAAATAGATGGAAAAAGTTGTTGCTCTTCTTTTATTTTTGGTTTACATTCATTAACTTTTAATACAGTTTTGCGTAAAGTAGGGGTTTTCATATTTACAGCTTTTGTTACCGCTGCTGAACTTTCAAAATTGATGTAACAGAATTTTTCTTTACCTGGCGGAAAACGAACTGATAATATTTTCCCGCATTTACTGAAGATATCTCTTATTTCAGTTTCAGTTGCATTTTTCGGAAGGTTCATGCGAACCGCATGTCTCTCTCGAATTTTTTTTCCCTGAAACAAGATTTACAAAATGTTATTACTATTTTTACTTTCGATCTATATGAGGGAAAGTATTATGATGGTGATTTTTCTCGATCTCATGATTTTGATGAATCTTTACTGAACCAAATAATGGGATAAGTTATAAGATCAGCAAAGGAAATATATTTACCAATAAGAAAAATCCCACTCTCAGTAATAAATATATTTGAGCAGTAAGTACAATTTTCACAAAAAAAGTTTTTGTTAAAAAAATTTGCCCAGTAATATGTGCTCATAATAAATTGGTTTTATTTTAATAAAACCCTTAGTAAATTCATGATTCGACCAATAAATAATCCCAACTCGAGCAGTAAAATATCATGATATATCTAATAAAACAATCACTCCTCATCAAAGAACAATTGGAGATGCAATTGATAAAGGTGTTATGTCAACATGTTTTTTTCAATAATATACCACTATATATGAGTTTTATGGTACAATATCAATTAATAGTTAAATAATTGTAGTTAGAGGTGGTATGTATGTAATAAAAACTAAATGTTTAAACGTTAATTACACAAAATAAAGTTTCTGTGACATATCGCCTCGTCAATTGTCAAAAACAAGTATCGGGCTTGCTTGTAACTAGCGTTCTACGGTCTTAGGGTTTGTTTGTTTAAAACGCGAGCTATGCAAGCCTTGCCAAGAACTTGACTAATATTCAAATAAATGTATAAAACTTGGCAAAATTTAACTCCGAAATTATATTAATTTTATAATTGTTTACAGCATTAAATTGTATGGGGTGGCTAGCACATTGGTATGAAGTCGGCCTGTGGATCCTCAGAACCCTGGTTCGATTCTCACAGGCGACAAACAATTTTCATAATTTCAAAAAGTACCCCTGTGGCTCCTCCACCACTAACATCTTTGGAGGCCGTGATTTGCCGACTGGTAACCGCACTTCACGCGTAAAATATATCACTTACCGAGATCTGCTTCGGCAGAGTGCCACACCCAGTAATGGGTAGAAGGCGTAAATATATATTTATTTATTTTATAAAATTGGTAAATTCCATTTGCGTGCACTTACAGTAACATATATAATTCAGCTTTTATTTAATGTAAATTGAAATCATATTTACCTGTATATAGTGTTATATTTATTACTAGAGTTATTATATTTAATAAGCGATTTCTGATTTTTATTGTGCAAGTCAATATATTTACTAGTATTTTACAATGTTAGTTTGAAGTTTGCAGACAATGATGTATTTTGAATAAAATATCTGTGTTGAACTTGCATTGTCTTTATTTATTTGAACAAAAGTACAAAAAAAAAAAAAACTTTACTTTTGTTCAAATAAATAAAGACAATGCAAGTTCAACACAGATATGTTATTCAGTATTTTACAATATTTACTGAAAAAAATCTTGATTTTACTGGGCTAGTTATTGTATTTACTGATCAAGACATTATCTTTACTGGTCAACTCCTCATTGTTTCTACTGGTTAAAATAGTTTTCCATTGGTAATACTGAGCATAAATTACAGAGCAAATATATTTTATACTGAGGAACGCTTATTTTAGGTTATCAATAGTTATATATTTAACGATAAATATTTTTTACTGATCAAAAAATAATTTAAAACTGTACACAAAAAATTACTGATCAAACGTTGAATTTACTACTGATCGATTAAATATTACTTATCACAAAATACGTGAAAATTAAAATGGACCCTAATTAGATTTAAATCAATTATTAGCTGAAACATGGGGTAATGGCTCAGTGGTATCCGAGTCGGCCTGTGGATCCTAAGAACCTTGATTCGATCCCCACAGCCGACAAACATTTTCACTAAAATATAAATACATATATCATCACGCCTTCTACCCATTACTGGGTGCAGCACTCTGCCGAAACAGGTCTCGGTAAGTGATATATTTTACGCGTGAAGTGCGGTTACCAATCGTGAAATCACGGCCCCCAAAGATGTTAGTGGTGGAGGAGCCACAGGGGTAGTAATTTTCACCAATTAAAAAAATTACCCCTGTGGCTCCTCTACCACTAAAAATGAAATAAAAATATATTGTTCTGTCATAAATTCTTGTGCAATAAAAATCAAGAAAATTTTCCACACGGATTTAATATTAAATATATTCGGTTTTAACGGAATTCATTTTTCGCTAGCATTCATAACAAACAAACCCTAAGCCTATAGTACTCACGCCCAACACAAGCAAGCTATTATAATTATTTTTAGTGGAATACAATTGTTAGGTTAGCTCGCTTCGCTCGCAAACAAACCCTAATCTTGTAGAATTCACCGCAAGCCATTATATTAAGTTTTAGTGAAATATTATAATAAATTCGAATGGCAAATATTAAATCCAAGTAACAAATATTAAAACCGAGTAGTAAATAATAAATCCAAGTAACACACATTAAATTCATTTAGCAAATAATAATCTAAGTAGCAAATATTAGATCCAGGTGGAAAATATTAAAACCAAGTTGAATTATATAATTTATAATAACAATTTTCACCATTTTAAAAATTACCCCTGTGGCTCTCCGACCACTAACATCTTTGGGAGCCGTGATTTGACGACTGGTAACCGCACTTCACGCGCATAAATATATCACTTACCGAGATCTGCTTCGGCAGAGTGCCATAGGCAGTAATGGGTAAAAGGCGTGATGATGTATTTATTTTATTAGCTGAAACATTTTTTGAAATTATTATTGATTTATTTGTATTAGTAATATTTTAATAATTCTGAAAATCATTATGTTGTAAAGTATGCGATGAACAAAACTTTATGTTGTAAGGATTTTTTTCTGTAACCGGCAAGAAAGTGCCTACTTTCCTAACCAATTTTAGTATGGAAAGTAGATTTTTTCCAAAAGAGGCAAGTAAAGTACGTATCTAAGGCTACAACAAACATAACAGTCCTTTAAAGTACAAAACAGTCTGCTAAAAATTTTACCTGACAGTTTTTTCTTTTTTGTTGTAACCTTGGACATGTAGTCTGCTGTCAATACAATTCATACCAAAAAATTAAATAATGAATTATTTATGATTAGCTATTAATTAAATTAAACGGTTTCGGAAGAAAAATAGTATACATAATACGTCAGGAAAGTGTTTCTACTTGACGAAACGATTGTTTGAAATACGAGGCCACAGGCCGAGTATTTTAATCCGCTGAGTTATTATTATTTACTTACATCGGCAGTCTTCTTCTTGTTTTTCTCTCCAGGAGTAGAGCACCGATGAATTCTTATTTCCCTTTTACCAACTGTAACATTTTTAAGTTGCAAGGCTAGTTCAACTGCATCTGGGCTCTCAAAATTCACGAATCCAAACCCTTTTCCTATATTAGTTTTTCGGTCACGTACTAATCGTATATTATTTATTTTACCACAAACATTGAATAATTTTCTCACTGCTTCTTCTGCGGCATCTGACGGAAGATTTCCAAGGAAAATACTTCTCTTTTTATCGTGTTCTTCTTCATCATTTACGTAATCGACTCGTAAGTGAAAGTTTTTGAATTCTTGTCCATTTGCGTTTTTGGCCTTGATTGCAGCTTCGGACGATTTGAAAACGACGTAAGCGAGCATAGTTGTCCTTTTTGGATGGAATTGTTTGTTGATTAAAGCGACTTTTTTCGGAGTTTTCATATCAGCTGTAGGAATGCCACGGAAACGTACCGATTCAACTTGACCATATTTTGAAAAGAATTTTTTAATTTCTGGCAATTTTGTGTCTAGAGGTACATTACCAACAAATATTGTTCTTTCGTCATTCTTGCTATTGTCTAAATCATTTTTCTTTTCTACTTTTGGCTTTTTAATATTCTTCGGAGTTTCAGAATCGGATGCCTTTCGTTTCAACATTTTACGTTTTTCGGCATTATTTATTTTTTTATTTTTAATAATGGTATCTGATGTTTCTTTAATTGCTTCTTTTGGCGCTTGCTTTTCAAATCTTCCTTTTCCTTCATTTCTTACCGGATTACCAGAACTTTGCTTTTTTCCCTTGTTAAATTTAGCTTGTCGATTTACTTGTGATTTTATAAAAGGTTTTTCTGATTTAATTTTATTTAATTGTTGTTTTCCATTTTTTGATATTGCTGCTTTATTATCCAGTGCTTCATTTGATTTCTTAATAATATTTGTTTTTTTAAATATCGGCTTCTTATATTGAACTTCTTTCACTTTTACAGCCAGTTTGTTCGGTGTATGTGCTCCAGAAATAAGATCTGATAAACTTCCAATAGTATACATTTTGTTTCCTAAAAATATTAAAAAATGAAGAAAAACATATACTGATTAAATAAATACTATTTATAATTTTAACAGAAACTTACTTTTTTGCTGCTGGTCATTAAATAAACAAATTACACAATTGTTTGCAATTTTCTAAAACCACATGTAGAAAAATACACGCTCTTTCAACTGCATGAAATAAGTAAGGTTAAGTTTCTTCACCGGAGCCGAGACTATTCAATCGGAGAGACTACTTTGCGTTAGCGCTGGTCAACACTAGTGTACAACTTGTTTCCTAGATGGCACCACACATTTCAACAATTTGAGAAATAAATAAAAAATTATTCAATTATATTTTTATTTTAAAATAAAATAAAATAAATGCTACATTAAATTAATTTGATGTTTTAGACTTACATTATTTATAACACTTATTTGATAATTTTTCAAAAAGAAGAATGGAGTAAATATAAATCAAATTCTAAATTAACGTACATTTTGTATTTAACAAATTATTGTTTATTTTATTAAAAAATGTGCACTTATTTCTTTTGATGAACTGAACAACATATTGGAATCTGATGACAATTAGGTATCGAAATGAAAATTCTTTTGTAAACCAAAAAAAGCCTTCGATCTTCGCTCATTAAAATAGTTTATATCAAAAGGTATACGTTTGACCGGATTCTCAGTCATCGAGTAATCGGTGATTAATCTTTGCTCCTACTTTCGGGTCCTTAATTGGTTGGTTGTAGCGGACATTCCGCTCACCGACAGGCATTTGTTTCAGTTCTTCGCGCCGCGACCAACTATGAAATCTTCTCGATTTGCGGTTTTTTAATTAAAAACGATTTTCGAATGTTTCTTCTTTTCTGTCGCGATCAACAACATCTTAAATCTTGTTTCTTTTTTACTTTTGTTTATCTTTTAGTCACCGTTGCATTTGTTCAATATGTTTTTTGTTTTAATCAATTTGAATTGAATTTTTTAAACTGTACATTTTTGCATGTTTTTAAATATTTATTTTTTTATCAAATCCAACGATTTTTTATCTCAGGTTTAAGTGTCTGATAGCTATTTGTTAGATAATTATATCACATAAAAATTGCAACACGGACTGTCAAAATAAAATCGAATATTATTTTTTATGTAATTTTCATTAATCTGATGATAAGTTATCAGGCACTGTACAAGTATCCGAAAGTGGGAAGATAGGCACTTAATTTTATTATAATTCTATTTCTCTATAAATTTTAGGAACAATTGAAAGTATTTATTATAATACTTATTTACTTAATGGCAAGTTGTACCAATAATATTTAATTTTAAACTTAATTTAAATAAATAAAACAAATCGAAATTTCATATAATATGGCATACGTAATTTACATTGCTTTCAAATATTCGATATGTTTTTATTTAAACTAAATTTAAAATTTAAGTTTTGTTGGTGCAACTGGCTATGAGGCAGATATTTTGTTCTTATAACAATGTATCTAATAAATATTTTATTGATTATTTTTTCACTTTTCTCAAAACCAATAAAATGCTTCATTGTACGTCACGGGTCTGCGTTTTAACCAATCCTGTCATTATTATGCTGAGAATAAAGCTCTTCCGCTTATTCCCGGGAATAATCTCTGTAGATGCTTTTTTTGTTTGTGACAAATAATAGGTAGTTGTCAAATAATTATTTAAAACTGTCAACGCGTCAAGTAAAATGTGTGAAAAAAATCGATTTAGTTGCATTTTAGATACAAAAATAAACCAACAAATTTTGGAAACAACTTCCAAGAATACATTAATAAGTAATCAATCGATATGAATCCAGTTCAAAATCTTTTAAGTTGGATGAATCGACCTCAACAGCTAAGTCAAAAAATAATCTAATCAAATATAACTAGAGAGTTCGATAAATTAGAAAATAATTCTCCAGTATCTTTCTCAAACTTGTTGCCATTTGGCAACAAGTTTTCGAAAGATCTGTCAAATTATTTTCAATTTATTCTCACTCTCTTGTTATATTATTACTGAAAACAAACAAAAAACATTACATTGCATACTAATAATAGTAACTAAATTTATATACTATTTTTTGTTTGTTAGATGAATAAATATATTAGGCACTTTGTTAGAAGATTTAAATTTTTGTTTAAAATCTACAGCAGCGCTAGAACTTGTAGCGATGCAGATGAAATGCGTAATCCGAGCGTAATGCAAATATGGTTACTAATTTTGCCGTCAGAGCGCTATAGTATTCAAATCAATACATTTGGAAGTTTAACCGTATACGGTCTTATTATTGCAGATAATTAAAATATATTAATTTAAAAATAATGATATAAGAAATATTATTATAAAATAATATTGTATTTTCTAAAATAATAAAAAAATATTGTATAAGTAATGATATAGAAACCCGATTATAAGGTATATCTTTCGACTGGGAGTTTGGCGTACTCCTGTAATCTAGCTACTTGGAGGTCGGGTTCAGAGGATGGTTTGAGGTCGGGAGTTCTGCGGTTGGGTCGCCCACGTTGACTGGACGTCCGCACTAAGCCTGGCATCAATATGGTCGCTCTTTGGGAGCTTGGAGCGATCAGGTTGGCTAAGGAGGGGCGAACCGGGCCAGGGGGGAAACTCAGCAGCCAAAAGTCCCCGTGTCGGGCAGTAGTGGGATAGCGTTCGGGAGCGGGAGCTCAGTCGCAGCCCGATCAACATAACTAGACCTGGACCTTTTGCCAAATTACACTATTTTTTTAAAAATATTTTATTTTCTAATAAATTATATTATTTATTATATGTAATTTTTTATTTTTATACCCAGTTGCACCAACAAAACTTAAATTCTAAACTAGTTTATAAAACCATATCGAAACTTTGACAACAATTCATGAAAATTCATTTGCTTTTATTTACTCGAACCAAGTTTAAATTTAATTTTAGTTCGTGTAACTGGCTATAATAAAACAAAAATTCCATATAAAAAATAACATATTACTGTTTTAATTTGTACCATACATTTCTATGTGATATTTTTTATTTGCCCATGATAGATAAATTTATGAGTAATGTGTTACGAGATTAAAATATCGGCTCTTCATGTACTTTTATTTATATTATTATAATGTCCATTTGCATGAACGAATCTTTAATTTTAAACATCAAATTAACAATAAGGCATTAAGAATTGCATTTAAGGACCGGCAATTGCACTTTATGCCAAAAAATTTCGAGATTTGCTACAACAGAGTACTACACCCAGTAAAATGTAACAGGCGTGGTAATATATTTATTTATTTAAACTTAAGTAATATATTTATATTATTAATTCAAGAGCTGCTTTTTCCCTGCTACTTTTGGTGCGTTCAACGTAATGAGCAAAACAAGCAAACCGGAAGTAAGAATCATTGAACGGATTTGCTAGGCTAGCATTTGCTCATTTTGCTCGCGAGCAAAACAAGCGAGAAATTTCTAGACATTCAAATATTTTTGCGGGAATTTCAAATTGTAAGTTTATAACTTGAAAGATCGAAACTATTTTGATAGTTGACAGACAATAATTAATTTACATATATGAAAATTGGAAAACGAATATATTCAGCTTTTCGTAGATGATGGGATTGATCTATATCAAGCTATTATCAGTAAGATTACTATTATTATCAAGGGCTATAAAATAGCCGTCATCAGTTTTAGTGAATGTGCCATCATGGTTCTTAAAACATGCATATTTATTGAATTCCATATTCCAAACAATAGCCTAATATCACCAACACAAACTTGGCTAAAAATTTTTTGCGCAAATTTCAATCTGTCAAAATTCAAAACGTATAAAAAGTACAAACACCGTGCGCACTCATATTATTTATCATTAGTCGAACATATTTCACGATGTCTTGTTTTGCTGGGCTTATTGAACGCATCTATTGTTGTTTCAGCGGATGTTTTCGTTATTACGAACCACTTTTAATTTTATTTTTTTGCCTTGGACCATCAAGTTTTCTTTAGCTCTAGATTTAAAACCGTATAGTTTATTAAATATTTCATCAAAGTTTATTATAAGCCCTTTCATGTACGGAGAGAAGGAAAAAGTAAGTTAATTTGTTGATGCTGATACTACTATTATAATAATTTACTATCCTACGTAACGATAGAAGATAGATAAAAATAAATATATTCATTGCATTTATTGTAATTGAAAAGTTTGAAGTTTGCAAACATTTCACTTATATTCTGTCCCAGCTAAGAATGCAATAAATGGCACTGCGATCAAAATCTTTTTTAATGTGAAAAAAAAAATGTATTCACAGGTATACTAAATGAGAAATATGTGAAAATATTTATATCGTATTTATGTTATACTCTATTCCAGTTAATAATGGAGTAGATGGCGACCGGTTTTACATGCTCAGGTTTATCACCCATAATATTTGTTAAACGATGAAGTATAATAATTAATTTACAAAACAAATTAACAAATTAGATATTACATATATTACACCTGAATTGAAATACATACTTGATTAATTGATTCGGTCATTTCAAAAACATCGTAAGCACTGATCTCTATTTATTACTGGATTGCGTGTGGGGTAGGCCGCAGTGTGACTAATTGAACGTCACCATATTGCGAAAAGTGTAGTCTCTCGGCCCGCGAGACAGCGTCGGTAGTGGCGGGAGTCGCTCGCAATTCAAATACAGTGACGACGAAAAAATGGTTGTTAATTGTGTTTTCTGCGGTAAGAAGAAAGGATCTAACAGACTCAGCTTCCACAAGTAAGTGAATTGTGCGTTTTATACCGATTAATTCTTTCATTTGTATATAAACGAACAAGAAATGTACATGACACAAGTTAGATTAGTTTTAGGGTTAAATATTCAAAGTAAATATTGAGACACATGTTTAATTAATAATTTAATGTATAATTATTTAATTATTTCATTTGGCCATAGGTTTCCATTGAATAACCCCGATTTATTGGAACAATGGTTGGAAAAGATGAATCTTGGGCCTCAATTCCAGCCGACAGCATCGATGAAGCTGTGCTCGGGTCATTTCGCGAAAGATACGCTGAAACAAAATTTGACAAAAGTGATATGCGCAATGTACTTAAAAGTACGGTTTTTTGCTTCAACTAAAGTAGCCTCTGATCGTTTGACCGGTGAAAAGTTGAGACATCACTTGACTCGTCAAATAGTCTGGAGACATCAGTAATTACAAATACAAATACAAATTTTATATATTTATTTATGTATTTTTCAATTTAATCAAATTAATTTCACTATTAATTTACTACAATGTTTTCCAAAAACATTTATTTTCGCTTTTTTATAACGCTTTTGTACCATTTTCAACTACGACTATTTTGAACTTCCCGCTGAAAGTAGGCCGAGAGACTACACTTTTTCCAATATGGCGCCTTACTACTCGTCACACGCTTCTAACACGGTATACGCAATCCAGTAATAAATAGAGATCAGTGATCGTAAGTCACTATTTTTCCAAAATTGAGTTTTTACTAGAATTTGCTTCTAGATAGGTACTGCCATATTTTCTATAAAACCTAAATACATTGCATTGCTTCTAACTATATATTTTGAATATTTGAAGCTAAAGTCACTGCAAATACAACATTATTCACACCACCTGATACAAAAAATCCAAGAGAACATAGAAAACGCAAGGACAAACGATCAAAATATCATCAAATTTATGTGGATCCCATCCCATGTCAACATAAAAGGAAACGAAGAAGTGGATGAAGCAGCAAAAAAAGCAACAACAAAAACAGAAATGGAGGACATTAATGTACCACCCGAAGACTTAAAAGCCGCAGCGAAAAATCAGCTGAAAGAAGAGTGGAAAACGTACTGGTTAGGAAAAACCAACAACAAACTCAGATCAATAAAGGATACGACCGAACCATGGAAAACACCAAAAGAACGACAACACCAAATTATAATATCCAGACTTAGAATCGGGCATACCAGATACACACATGAACACATCCTCAAAAAAACAGAACCCAGAACTTGCGAAGAATGCTCTACTACAATCACAGTCAAACACATAATAGAAGATTGCACCAAATACTCAGCCTATAGACAGAAACACAAGATAGGAAGCACAACGAAGGAAGCATTAAGCAACAACCACGAAAACATGAACAACCTCATTAAATACTTAACAGACATAGAACTAATAAACCTAATATAAAATGTAAAACTAACATAACACTGTACAAGGATTAGTGGCCATTTAGGCCGAAGTCCAAATTTCTAAATAAATAAAAACAACATTATTCAGTGACTTAAGTAGCTTTTGAAGTCACTCGTATATGGCGCTGAGTCTTTTCATCTTAGCTGGTGGTGATATTGAAACGGCAAAAGTTGACTTGTTATTATGGTTAACCATGGGCTGAAGATAGTATCAAAACGGCGATCTGACTTGATCTCTTTGAAATAAAATATTATTCTTATTATGAATGAAACTTATAATGTATTACAAATCCAGAACTTCAAAGTTTGATAAGAAACTAAATACCATTAATGTTATGCACAAATGATGTAAAACATTACACTCAAAAATTGTCTTTAAGTTCTTATAAATGCGACGATCAATTTTATTTACAAAATTCTCTATATTTAAGAATCTGATCTTCTTGGTGGCCAAAGTACATATTTTTTTATTTATTTCTCTATTTAATTAATTTCGTTTCCCGCAAAAACAACATAAGTCAGCCAAATTCTATTTAATTTTTTCAAAATCTAATGGGACGTAGAACCTTATCAATTAGTTCGCATAATAGCTATAAAACCCCAGGAATAATAATTAGTATAGTATAATTTGATAAAAGGTTGCAGTTTATAAAGTTAAACAGTTACAACTGATTTATTTACAATGTAAGTTTTCTGACTTATGATGTTTCTGAAATGACCGATTCAATTGGAAGCGTAATTTTCTTTTGCTTTGTGGACTTCGTTTCGATGTCGACAATCAGAGGACAAAAATTATAGACCCTAGCTTGATCTATTCTTAACTAGAATAGAGTATAGAGAAAAATTGTTGCATAAATAATATTATTTAATCACAAAGAAATTAAATTCGTTAACTTTAATATTAACAGAAATTTTGAAAATGTTGCAGCAGTGCCACACTGCTACGAATGTTTTTTATATCGTGTAATTATATTCTCGTTTTGTCGTTTTGTTAACAAATTTATAATAAAGTATTTAACTTGAGCACAAAGTAAGTAATAATAGTTCATAATAGATTAGATTGGTCTTATCTGATAGAACAATAATTATCGGAATCCGGAAGTTTATTTAATTCTTGAGATAATAGTAAGCCACGACAAAATAACAAATATCTCATTTTCATTGACACCGACTCTCAATAATTCCTGAGTTGAAACCTGTGAAAATTCAAATCCTGCAAACGTAAACAATTTGCATATTAATGATCACTTTCAATCTATTCGCCCATTCCCAGTTAGTTAATTACCCCGGCACGCACTACCGCCATCTATATCCGTCTAGGATGCGACAACACTAGCGCATCTTCTGTCAGCACGTACGCGGGAAATTTACGAGCTAGGGGCGTGAACCCGGCCCGCGAATATCCGCAGTACGGCTCTGAACAGCTACGTGCGTAGCGAACAACGCTAATTGCAGCTAGTTTGATTATATGCTGGGAATAATTAGCAATATTGAACAATGCCGCACTAGGATTTTTAGATTTTGTTGATGAAAATCGAGAATGTGTTATTTCTTATTTTATATGCGTTAATGGCTAATGGTAGGCATATTTATAATTGTATACTGATTCTTATCTGATGATGCAGTATTAGAACAAAATTAATTAGGAATGTGTACAAATACTATGTACATTCCACGTCATAATTTTTACATAATTCACTATGTATAATAGGCTACTCTACCATTATTAATATGTGGAAAATTTGTAAGAAAAATAAAAACTAAAAATTATTAAAATATAAATATATCATCACGCCTTTTTACCCATTACTGGGTGTGGCACTCTGCCGGAGCAGAATATATTTATGCGCGTCAAGTGCGGTTACCTGCCTTCAAATCACGGACCCCAATGATAATAGTGCTGGGGAAGCCACAGGGGTAATTTTAGTGTGGTGAAAATTGTTTGTCGGCTGCGGGAATCGAACCGAGGTTCTGAGGATCTACAGGCCGACTCGATACCACTGAGCCATCTACCCGATAAAATGAAAATTTCTTAGTAGTATATTAAATTACAAGTTACACAAGGCAATTGCCTTCTGTAACGAATGTTTTATACTATTTTATTTGTTTTTTTAGACTTTTCTTAACATAATTTCAGTATAATTTTTGTTATTCAGGTTCGTTACACTGGAACACATTTACATGTCACATTTCTGACCAAAATTTCCTTGATTTGGCACTTAATTCGTAATTTTGTTTTCAAATCTCTAGCCGTTTTATGATATTTATACAAAGAACAAGGGTATGTCTACAATTCTAAAAGTGAAATTTTTAACAATACAATTTAAAACCGGATATAGATTTACCATGTAAATAGGAGCACTCAAGTCATTCATTTAGCTTTTTTTTTATGACGTCAGTCAATGCCTTATTAATTTTTACTATAGTACTCATTTCATCTTGTTCTCTGATTGGTTAAAATTGTACATCCATGAAAATTTCTATGTCAACATTTTTGTATTCATATATTTTTAAAATATTTATTTGAAACCAATTTAATGGATTAACATAATGCACTAATTTAACTAAATTAACAGTTATTGCAAATCAGTATTTTATTTATAGAATCTTAAAAGAAAGAAATATAATAGTATATTTATTAATTTATATCACAATTGAAAATAAACTTCTATTGGAATCTAGCTAATTCGGACGTAATTGTATTATCGTTCACATAAGTTTCTAGAATAACTTTAAAATGTAAAATTTGGTATAATTATTAAAATGTTTCGACGAGGATGGGATTCGAACCCACGCGTGCAGAGCACATTGGATTAGCAGTCCAACGCCTTAACCACTCGGCCACCTCGTCATATATAAATTACACTTATGCTATCAATTTACAAATATTTTTGTGTGCTAAGTATGCGCTCTAATTTTATAACTATAAAGCGAGAGATAATACAAATCTAATATCCGAGCAGATCCTGATTCAAACCACATATTTAGATATTTGTATCTGACATGCGCAACAGCATTATTGATTCATTACTGAATATTCACGGAATTTTGAACTGTTATACTCTCAGTTATGATAATATACAGTGTGCTGAGATTTGAAGGCTTACCATCAGGATTTTGAAAACTATGAGAGTATGACAAAAGTTGCCACACTAATTTTGCAATATAACAAAATAATAAATTAGTTTAAAAATGGAATCAATTGAGATTCTTAAATAAGAATGCACTCATGGTGCCGATAATTGGAACTAAGACAAAGGTACAGTTTGCTATTAATGTAAAAAAAGTAATTAATTTTTGTTTATTATAAATTATAATGGAACTGATATTTACAATAAAGAGTATAATAAAATTATAATTAACTAATATTATACAAAAAGAACTAATTCCACTAAGAAAAACCTACACTATTAAAAGAATGTACGAACTATTTACTTAAATTTGTAGCTATAAGTTAATAGATAAATGAAACTAATAATATAACTACAACTAATGATAATACAGAATGTTCTATATAAATTAATAAAAAAAGTACTACTAGCAAGCACTAAATAAAAGAAAAAAAAACAAAGAAATACAAGTGACAGTAATGGTAAGCAGGGCCGGTTTTGCCATAAGGCGGGTGAGGCGACCGCCTCAGTCCTCCGATTTTAACCGGCCTCATACAAATTAGAATTTTTATATATAAAAAGTAATATGCAATTACTATGCAATATAAAAATTTAATTTTATAAATACTATTTTCCGCAACGAATTGTTTTGTATTTTAGTTATATATTATACCTAAGTACATGTGGCAGCACTGTGTAGTCGCGTTGAAGAAGAAGAAATATATATATATATATATATATATATATATATATATATATATATATATATATATATATTGATTATTAAAAATAGATTACAAGCAACATTTCCAAATATATTTAACGCATTCTTTATCAAATGCGCTCGCTGAACGATGTTTTTCATACTTCAAAAGAGTAAAAAATTATCTACGCTCGACCATGGCCCAAGAGCGAATGCAATCACTAGCCATATTAAATAGAGAGGCAAAGATTTTGAAATCTATTGATTGCAATGATGTAATTTCAAAGGTAGCTGAAGAAAAATCCGGAATAAACAAATTGCATTAATGTAAATTTCGCATTTTATAATTAATTTATAATTTTATGTTAGTATAGTATGACACTGTGATTTTAGCTTCATGTAGGTACTGACTGCACAATAATAATTTTTTTTATCCTGTGTAGGTGCATTTTTTTTTAATTTTTCGCTACGTGAATGTGCATTTTATCATTTTATGATATTTTTAAATATACATTATATTTACATTTATGTACTTTTTCTTCTGGATACCTTTATATGGCATATAAATCCACCCCCTCCCCCCGTCATTAGCCTCTAATTTCCTTTCGCCTTAGGCCTCCAAATTTGTAAAACCGGCACTGTATATATCACCTGAAAGTGTACCTTTAGCTATATTCAGGGCCTGGACTGCTGCATTAATTACCTTGTTACACAATTTTTAATGCCATCTCTTACTGCCCCAAATGAACTAAATCAATTTAAAATTAATAACAGGAAACATTGCAGGTAATATTTAAATGGTTGACATTAGCTGTATTTCATTTGCCATTTGGTTCACTTAAATCAGTTCAGATAAATTAGACAACATGAATATACAACTGAAACTAAGCAAATTGATGAAATTATTGCAGTGAATTTCTTCAAAGTACATTAGAATCTGTAAATCTAGTACTGAAAATAAAGTCAGTGGAGTAATCTATGGAAATAAATAAGTAATCTGGTTCAGTAAATGTAAATTATATCTGATCCAAATGGCAAATGGAATACGCCTATTGTTAAACAGATTACATATTTAAATATTTGACAAACGGTGTTCTATATGTATTTTGACAAGTAAAATTTGGAAATAACAAACAAATCTGTTGATATTATTGCAATCTATATTTAATGGTGAGTACGTAGACTGTTTCAAAAAAATCGATAAATTTTAGTTTTCTTAATTATATCGAAAAGGTTGTTGGAAATGGTAAAAAAAAAATCCTGTGAAAGTTAGAGCTCTTAATATTAATATTCAGAGGTGCCGCATCGTAAATTTCAATTTCCCATTTAAATAACATGGGAACACCGTTCTCTTGGACTTTGGAGTTTTGTAACTCACGTTAGGGAAATTATTTTGAGATGATCAAAACATGCTCTTGTAGAAAATTTAACGCTCTACAAAGCAGGTCTCTTACAATTTCATTTCCTATAACTTATCTTCCAAAAAGTTTTCAATATTTTTTCAGGTCGTAAGTTATTTGCGCAAAAAACTAAAAAAAATCATGATTAATTTTAAGCAGTTAAATGACAACTTTATTAATTTTTTTTTAGTTTTTTGTAAATAACTTACGACCTGTAAGAAATATCGAAAACTTTTTGGAAAATAAGTTATAGGAAATGAAATGCTCTACAAAAAATGTCTTATGGAATTTTCTCATAAAGTTGATGGTTGCGTCGGAAAATTAGAAAAATGTAAAAAATTAATATCAATGTAACTCTATCGTTAAATAACTTTTGAAAAAATAAATATATCAAAAAATTGTAAGAGATCTTTTTTGTAGAGCGTTAAATTTTCTACAAGAGTATGTTTTGATCATTTCAAAATAATTTCCCTAACGTGAGTTACAAAATTCCAAAGTCCAAGAGAACGTTGAACCATGTTATTTAAATGGGAAATTGAAATTTACGATGCGGCTTTTTTTACCATTTCCAACAACATTTTCGATATAATTAAGAAAACAAAAAATTATCGATTTTTTTGAAACAGTCTAGTGAGTAGGTATCTTTTATAAATTTATATTTAATTTAATAAACTAATAGTAATAAACTTAGAGTACTCAGTAGTTACGATAGGGAACATGTCATTAGCTCGCCATAAGAATACTACTTAAAATTAATTTTTTAATTTTATTTATACAGGGTTTTTATTTTTATATTGCACATAGGACCTGGACAGCTGCATTAGTTACCCTGTTACGCGATTTTAAATGTCATCTCTTGCTGCCCCAAATAAACTAAATCAATTTAAATTTAACGGGAATCATAGTAGATAATATTTAAATGGTTGACATTGTTAAACAGAGTACATATTTAAATGTTTGACAAACGGTGTTTTATATTTTGACAAATAAAATTTGTAAATAACAAACATATCTGTCGTTATTATTGCAATCCATATTTAATGGTGAGTAGGTATCTTTTATAATTTTATATTTGATTTTAAACTATTGTATAATTTTAGGAGTGTATGGTACCACATTGTAGTAGAAAAAAATTTGTAAGAATGTGTTTTTCCATGTTTTACCACGGAATAATTTATTACGGAAAACATTGCTGGAAAACATTAATAGAAATGATTTAATTGATGTACCTTATAGTAGTACTCTTAAGCACAATGTCGTATGTAGTCTTCATTTTCAAAATTGACAGTATCGATACAAATCATCAAAAACATTAAACATTGGGGCTGTTCCACATATTGATCAATGTACGTAATTAATACAATATTGTGAAATTTGAAAACTTTATAATTATGAAAATTCTTTTATAGTAGGTAAATGTAAATTCATTTTCAACAATTCGTGATGAAAATATCACATCTCTATCAATAACAACAGTAACAGCAATATATAAGAATACGGATACTGAAGAAAGTAGCGAAATGATAAATAAGAATGTGCATAAGAAGGCAAAAAATACACATTATTCATATTTATTTGTATTGCATACTAGTATGTGTTTAATATTTTAAATATTATTCAATAAAACCAGCTTTTTGCTAATTGCTTGCTTTTTGTTGTTTGTAATATATTTTTATTTTAATTATTTTGAAATATTTTAGTCATTTCGATCACGAGAATGATAAATATGTATCCTATATTATCGGTATTTTTCTTAATAATTACTTGGGGCAGCAAGAGATGTCACCAGTAACTGCGTAACAATCTTTTGTTATAGCTGTCCCTTCTTCTATGGTTACTTGTTCAGTGCATAGGACAAACAATGTTAAATTTGTACATGTTAATTTGCCTTAAGCAGACTTTTGATCGAAGTGGCGAAGAAAAAAAGTGAATTAAAATAACTTAATTTTACGTCAGTTTGACATAAAAATTGATTCATTTTTCAATTTAAAATAAAATACGTCCTATACAACCATACTGTATTTTCTTACCGAATGGACTTTAGTGTTCAAGCATTAACCGCAGAGATAGACTTGCTAGATCGGCAAAAGAACAACCGCCTACCGGGCCCCGACATTCCAGGCCCTCAAAGAGTTTTGTTCTATTAAGTTACTTAAAAAAAATAACGCAGCTATATCTACCGTTAATCTTTAAAAATGTAACGAAGCTGCAGCTATCAATTAACGTTAACGTACTAGCTGTAAAATTTTATTATGTTCCAAACTTTTCAGTTCGGAGTTGAGAAGCGGGCTGATAAATAATAAACCTGCCAATAATTTTTGTTTTATATGCTTTCTATAAGAAATGATGATAAATTACGTCATAGTTCAAAATTTTATAAAAATTCAAACTGACGTGAAACGTTTTTTGCATTAACGTACAATTAAATATTCGGTTTATTGAATATCGGAATGCCAATTATCGTCACAAATCAAAAGTATACAGACTTGCATTTGATTTATTTTGTACTCATCTATTTTACTCACTTGTTAGTTTAATTACTTATAGACAGGTATATTTTCTCAATAAACAGTGTTAACATGCAGGTTTTCATTTTGACATCAATGATCTCATATGTCAATGATTGTGATAGTTCTAATTTTTTTGTACAGATAACTTTGATGTCTGTGAATTCGAAATTATTCCTCATTGGTAGACCTCAAACTTCTTCTATTGCTAAATGAAAAGAGTTAAACATCAGTCCTCTTAATATCCTATTAAGCTATGTATGTTTACTTGTCGTTTCGTTTTTATTATTACTGTTATTTTTTTGACAGTTTAAATGTCAACCAGAATTTAATAAAATATGGAGGTGATAATAATTAAAATAGTTCAAAGAAATTTTAACTTTTTAAAAAATTTATATTTTTTCCAGTGGCGTACCTAGTGGTGGTGAGGGGGTGCGGTACGCACCGGGCAGCACATATTTTATGGCGGCATTTTTTGTATTTACTTTTAATTGTAAAAAACAACTTGTTCACTTCATAAGTTTACTATTCGATTTCTACGAATTATGAATTACCATATGATTTCGAATATTTTTCTTCATCGTCAAGTCAATGTCGGGTTGAAAATATTATCTCGAAAAATTCCTTTATTACTGCCTAATTTAAATATGCCATCCAATGGTAAAAAAGTTCCCCACCTATAGTTTGTCTCAATTACAATTATTTATTTATGTTTATTAATTTATAATTTTCACCATTTTAAAAAACTATCCCTGTGGCTTCCCCACCACTAACATCTATGGAGGTCATGATTTGACGCCTGGTAACCACACTTCACGCGCAAAATATATCACTTACCGAGATCTGCTTCAGCATAGTGCCACGCCCAGTAATGGGTAGAAGGCGTGATGATATATTTATTTTATTTTTTTAATAAAAATAAAATAAATAAATATATCATCACGCCTTCTACCCATTACTAGGTGTGGCACTCTGCCGAAGCAGATCTCGGTAAGTGATATATTTTTGCGCGTGAAATGCGGTTACCAGTCGTCAAATCACGGCCCCCAAAGATGTTTGTGGTGGAGGAGTCACAGGGGTAGCTTTTGAAATTATGAAAATTGTTTGTCGCCTGTGGGAATCGAACCAGGATTCTCAGGATCCACACGCCGACTTCATACCACTGAGCTAGCCACCCCATATAATATATAAAAACCATCATTTGGTTGAATTAGAAAGGGCAGCAAATTGGAGACCGCCATTGGCGGCAAAAGTTCTTGGTACGCCACTGATTCTTTCTCAAAGTTTTCTACAAATTGGATCGCAATGCTTCTAGTAATTATTTATAATTGTAATAATTCCTAATTATATTTATTAATTGGATAACTAAGAAGCCAGTTTTAACCATACCAACCTTGGTTGAATGAAATTAATTGTTTCGCTAATTTTAAATAATATGAATGCTAATCTAGTATAGTTCCTGTAAAGAATCGAACGAAATTGAGTATAAAATAAAAAAGAACAAAATCGCTGTTATTTAGGACTGAATATGGACCAGAAACAGAACAATCAACATAACTTTAAATTACATATTTATTAGTTACACTTAAAGTACATAGCACATAATAATACAGAAACTAATAAGTATAGATCATTTTAATTTGATCATCTGTCATGTCATATCAGCAACAATTACCAATTCTTACAAAACTAAAGATAAATATACAATAAATAATAATACAAATCACTCCATCTTACTTAATTAACCTTAATATAATTTTCATTATCAATAATTTTATAAATATCATTTCTGAAGTTGATGAGATCTTCTGTAATTCTCTTGGCACTCTCTTCACGCAGTTTGACAATCACTGGTGCGATAGGTTCAATGTTAGCAGATTCGGCGAGGTCTTTATAGTAATTGCCTTGATCTTGCCCCATCATATGGGCTTGGCGTTTGGTGTAACCTCGTTTCCAGCGTTTGGCCATTTCTGAAGCGGTACCAGCGTACATTTGCTCCATCGAGGGCAGGGACATTTTGCCGTTGAGACTTTGTACGAAATAACGCACCTGGAATAAAGAAAAGATATAAATAATTTTGTTCATTATTCTTATGTTTAATTTTATTTGCATCTTTGTACAGCAGGAATTTATTCCCAATTATGGTTTCTAGCTTTGAATGGAATCTGAATCACTCAGATACAGTCATATATATTTATATTTAAGTTGAAATCAACGAGATTTGAACCCGTGAACTTCCGTTTATAGAATATGCAAGCGTTTTATAGTTAACTATTCGTTATCTAGATAAAAAAGTAAATCTGTAATTTGCTATTCTTAGAAATTTTTATATTTACAGTATTATATTAAATTAAATTCATTTTAAGTTATTTTAAAATAAAGGAATCTCACACAATCAACTTATATTTCCAATTCGCAAAAATTACTGTTCTTCATTCACTAATATGTATTTTTCGGGCTGGTAATTTAACATATCAGGATCAGATACAATACATCCAAGAATGAATAAAATAGCATTAAACTGCGTTCAAAATTCTCGAATTAGTAATTGTAATTTGCAGTTACAATTATCAATTTAGGAAGCGTTTTAAAACTTGTGAATTAAATTACAATTAATAGCAACATAAGATAAATAAAAAGATGTAACATTTATAACAAAATTTTAAGAGAAACAAATAAACATATAAGAATGGCATAACGCAGGTCTGCGTTTTCTTTTTTGAATTATTTTAGTCATTATCATATCGAAAACGCGTGATGATATATTTATATTTTTATATATTTTATTTCAGTTCGGAGTTAAGAATTGGGCTGATAAATAATGTAACTGCCAATAATTTTTGTTTTACATGCTTATTTATTTCATGGGGTGGCTAGCTCAGTGGTATCAAGTCGTCCTGTGGATCATGAGAACCCTGGTTCGATTCCCACAGGCGACAATTTTCACCATTTAAAAAAGAACTACCCCTGTTGATCCCCCTCTACTAACATCTATGGAGGCCGTGATTTGACGGCTGGTAACCGTACTTCACGCGCAAAATATATCACTTACCGAGATCTGCTTCGGCAGAGTGCTACACCCAGTAATGGGTAGAAGGCGTGATGATATATTTATTTTATTATTACAATAATATTTTGTAAATATAAATAAATAAATAAAAAAATAAATAAATATATCATCACGCCTTCTACCCATTGCTGGGTGTGGCACTCTGCTAAAGCAGATCTCGGTAAGTGATATATTTTGCGCGTGAAGTGCGGTTACCAGTCGTCAAATCACGGCCCCCAAACATGTTAGTGGTGGAGGAGCCACAGGGATAGCTTTTTCAAATTATGAAAATTTGTCGCCTGTGGGAATCGAACCAGGGACCTCAGGATCCACAGGCCTACTTCATACCACTGTGCTAGCCATCCCATTAATAATAAATAAAAATAATATAATTACACCATCATGCCATTTATCCACTACAGGATATGGCACTTTGCCATAGCAGATTTCGGTTATTTTATGAGCGTGAAGTGCGGTTACCAGCCGTAAAATCACGACCTCAAATATATTAGTGATGAGAAGCTACAGAGACAGGGGTCATTTTTATACGTTGAAAATATTGCGGTATTATAAAATTCTGTATGACATTTAAACTGTCACTACCAAAAAAAAAGAAAGACGATAGAAGATAAAGACAAAATAATGTTTCTATCACATTAATAGTAACTGAAGCGTTTGGAGTTTGCAAACATTTCATTTAGTACTTACAATTAATGCCTTAATTTTTTGCAGTGAACGCTAAAGTTGTACAACTTAAGACTCTCAGTGACTTATAATTGTAATTCTTAATTATAATTACTAATTGGGTAGGCGTGAATGCAGTTTTATGATATGTACTTATTTATCTTTTAAAAATGAATATTGACTTTTATAATAAATCATCAGAATCATTGAACAAATTTTTGTATCCTTGTTATTTATTATTTATCTTGTTTATTCATTGTTCTTGTTATTTATTTAAAACTTTCCTTATTTATCATATCTGAATATTTACATTTTATTTCTTGATAGCAATATTATCATTTATTATTGACTATAAACTGCATAAAATGTAGTAGAAATAATAATTTAATTCAAATTTAGAACAACATTTTACAAAAGTTACAAAATCTCATGTAATACATTCTTCGAAGATTGAAATCTTATATCTTTTTTCTTACCTGTAGGTCAAACATCTGGAAGGCACAAACATTGAACGGAATTCCAATCAGACACATCGTCGGTTTCTCAATGTTCACCATGTGCTTGTACAGTGGCTGTATTTGGTTGTCATCTACGAAGATGCCACACTCTTCGTGCAGGAAAGGGAAGCTGTATTTGTACCCCGTACAGTAACAAATAATGTCTAGGTCCATACAAGAACCATCAGTGAAGACGACGCCGGTCTCGGTGATGTGATCCACGTCGGGTTTCATTGATACGTTGGACGCGTATTTGGTGTTGATTGGCTCCTTGGAATGGTGTGATAGAATAACCTGAAAATTAAAATAAATAAATAAATATATCATCACGCCTTTTACCTATTACTGGGTGTGCCACTCCGCCGAAACAGATCTCGGTAATTGATATATTTATACGCGTGAAGTGCGGTTATCACCTATCAAATCACGGCCCTCAAAGATGTTAGTTGTGGAGACACAGGGGTAATTTTAATGTGGTGAATATATTTGTCGACTATGGAAATCGAACTAGGGTTCTTAGGATCTACAGGCTGACTCGATACCACTGAGCCATCTACCCCATTAAAATTGTATTTTACAATAAATGTAAGAATGATCTTTAGTTGATATTTTATATTTTAAGTAAGAAGCATGTATAATTAATTAATTACAGTTACAATATAGGTGATGGTTGAAAGTTTATAGTGGAATGTGAACTAGTCAGGCATAGTTAGATGTTTTTTTTTTTAAGTTAAAGTCAAATAGAATTAAAGTGAATTATACGCCTAATAGGACTTAAATTAGTACTTGAACACTGATCTTTCTGAGAGAAAATATTATTCTTATGTGAAATATACAGGATGTTAAGAAAATGGGAAACAAGCTTCAGATAGAGCATTCCTTTGATTAATTTTGAGTCGACAATCTTAATGTACAAAATTGTAAAATCCTTCGTAAAGCCACATGGAGCTATCAAATTAGTAAATGTACAAGTAAAACTAAGCGAAATAAATATTTTCACCTATCAAGATGGCAATATTTTAAAAATCTCGATCATATTCAGAATGAACTTGACGGTTGAAAACTGCTGAACTGAGACAACAAAATATGTTTTCCCCTAAAATTATATATATGTATTTAAAAACGTTTTGTTCATTAACAAGCTAAACTTGAATATAAAAAATGAAATATTTTGTTCGTTGTTAGTTGGCAATATTTAAAAACAGTTAAAATATGTAGATCATTACCGATTTAACATGAATTGAAAAAAAAAATTAAATTGGTTCACAAGTCGAATTGGATACCGTATTGATCACTTACGAGTAAGCTTGTCTTTTTGAGAGTCGATGAGGTAAATTGTAGTATAGAATTATTTACTTTTAACGCAATTATATCTATTCTGATAATTAATAATAGCAATTTCTGGTTTTCCTTAATAATTACAAAAATAATTATAAATAATAAGCTATTAATATCCTTTTGCGTCAACGGATACCACAAAATATTTGAACATAATTTTCCTTGTAAAATAGTTTTAATTATATTTATCTTATAATTACAAATATGATAATTGGGTGCATGTTCAAAATGTTATCACTAATAAATTTACGCGTCTACAATTTTTTTAATAACGGAAATATTCTAATTAGAGATAAACAAAAAATGATTCATTCCAAAAAGCATCTCAATTCAAGCAGCAACAGTCTAAAATAACCGTCTAATTCTTATCAGCAGAATTCCACTTTTGAGATATAAGTTGTTTTGACTATTCTCCAATTAACACAAGAACAAAATAAAATCACGTTCAAACTTACACTTTCAGCATGTTGCGAGATATGTAGAACTAAGTCCATCCCAGATGGCCCTGCACCGATCACCAGGACTTTTTTTCCTTGGAATGGTTCGGGTTTGCGATAGTTGTGACTGTGGTATTGTTGTCCTTTGAACAGTTCCTGCCCGGGAAGAGTAGGATAAACGGGTTCGTTGTAGTGACCATTGCAGACCATTACTGCGTCGAATTCGTTTGAATGTTCTTCAAATGTTTTGATGTTAATGGTATTTACGACCCAGCGGTTTCCGGCAAGAGGGAGGATTTCTTTTACGTGGCGGTTGAACTAAACAGAGAACAAAGAAAATTATAGAAATTGAGAAAATAAATACTAATCATCGATGACAGATATTCATAAATAAATTTAGGGAATTAAGTTGCATTCATATCTATCCAATTCATAATAATAAATATAAATAAATATATCATCACGCCTTTTACCCATTGCTGGGTGTGAAACTCTGCCGAAGCAGATCTCGGTAAGTGATATATTTATTACGCGTGAAGTGTGGTTACAAGCCGTCACGGCCCCCAAAGATTTTAGTGGTGGAGGAGCATCAGGGGTAATTTTAATATGGTGCAAATGTTTGTCAGCTGTAGGAATCGAACCAGGGTTATCAGGATTCAGAGGTCGACTCGATACTATTGAGCTACCTACCCCATCAATTAATAATTACGATTAGCAATTACAATTATCAATTAATGGAAGCGTTTGAACACTTGCGAAATTACAATTAATAAAACCATCTACCATGGGGTAGGTGGCTCAGTGGTATCGAGTCAGGCTATGGATTTGAGAACCCGGGTTCTATTCTCATAGCCGACAAACACTGTACACTACATTAAAATTACCCCTGTGGCTCTTCCTCCACTAATATCTTTGGTGGCGTGATTTAACTGGCTTCTTTATCTGATAATTTAATCCCGGGGGGATTAAATTTTAAATGTAATTCCTACGCGATTCAAAGTGACACTTCAGTTCTCAAAAAGGAAGAATAAAGTAGATTATTTACTTCCGGAAGTATGAAAAATAATGTATCTGTTGCATTAAATGTGATTGAAAATTTGAAGTTGGCAAATATATTTAATTTTATCGTTGTGAACGCTAGTATTATTTGACATAAGAAAATTAGTGACTATTACTAATTGGATAGCTGAGAAAACTTATTTTTTAAATCATTTTTATTTCATGCGTTTTTATCTAAAATAATTTGAAAGGTTTGACAGTGGGATATATGTATATTGTGTGTATCTAAATTATCAAATAGATAGAAAAATAATAAATTAATTTCTATCTATAAATATAATTAAAATGTTAAAAATAATTGCAATTATCTTACTAGTGAAGGTTGCACATATTTACTGCATTGAACTATTATTACATATAGAAATATTGAATCTTTAACCTCTTGGCAAAAGAATGAATTAAATCGTCAATATTTGATACGTCTACACTTTATTTTTTCTTTTATAAGAATATTCGAGAGTACAACATTTTAATGTCTAGTAAAACTAGAAAATACGATAAACCTTACTTAACCTTGACTCTGAACTCTATGAATGTCATTAACTTAGCAAATATCAAGAAAGTGTTCATTTATCGATAAGAATATAACAAAATAATTAGCGAAACTTCAATTTAAGTAATAGAGATTAATTTTATTATTTTTAGGATTTTAAGAAAGAATATTTTTGTGTAACTTACGCTAATATCTTTACGGATGTTGAAGTTGTCGGCGTATAAGTTCAAGAAGTTTAAGATTTCGTTTTGTGTCAAATAAGATTTAGCTTGTTCTGGAATTGGGAAATCTGGGTAGCCCATTACTTCTTTTGGTAGATTTGTCCTGAAAAATATAAAAAACAATGTTTTAATATTTAATTTACTGCATTTTTCTCTTTTATTATCGTTTATATGTATTTATTTTTACTTGGGGCAATATACATTTGATTGTTAGTCAGTTGAAGCAACAGAATTTGTATTTTAAAGTTGATTTAAATAAATAAATGCAAACCGGAATTACTTGGCATCTAGAATAGTTAACATTGTTGTCAAACATTTGATTTTCTTTTATTTACACTAAGGGCCAGTTTTTCAATCACCGATTAATGTTAATATTAGGCGTATTCCATTTGTCATTTGGATCAGATCTAACTTACATTTACTGAACCAGATTACTTATTAATTTCGTAGGATTACTTCGCTGACTTTTTTGCCAGTACTAGAATTACAGATTCTAATTTACTTTGAAGTAATTTACATCCAGAAGTACATCAATTTGTTTAATTCAGTTCATTTAGTCATGTGTGAAATTTATCTGAACTGATTTAAATGAACCAAGTGACAAATGGAGGACAGCTCATGATTAAATAATATTGGAAACCACAGTTTTCATTATTATTTAATTATAATTAATATTAATCGAGAGTAAACCGGTGGTTGAAAAACAGGCCCTGTTTAAAATTTTAAGTTTGTTGGTGCAGCTGAACATTTAAAAAATAAATAAAATAAATATATCATCACGCCTTCTACCCATTACTGGGTGTGGCACTCTGCCGAAGCAGATCTCGGTAAGTGATATATTTTGCGCGTGAAGTGCAGTTACCAGTCGTCAAATCACGGCCTCCAAAGATGTTAGTGGTGGAGGAGCCACAGAAGTAGTTTTTGAAATTATGAAAATTTAGCTGTACATAAATAATTCGTAAGGAATATAACACAAGAAAATAAGAAATATGGATCCATACTACTACACAAATAATTTATAATGCAATGCATTTTGGACAAGACTCGCTTCGCTTTCAAAATTCGATTTAATCAAACAAATATAAGTAAATCGCAGTTGTTAATTTTCTAGTATTTATTCTTACATTATATATTACTTGATGAATAATCTTCTTCGTCAACTTAATAAAGTTATTTAAAAAATGTTTACAGGTAAATGAACTCATAAATTGTTCATGTTGCAAAACTGTATAACTTAATTAATGTAACTTAATAAAAAATACAAATATGTATTGCAATATAATTGCTCATTGTATAAATGCAAAAACATTACACACTTAAAAATTAATGTGCGTGAAAATACCTACTCATTTTTTATGAGAAAAACTTTCACAAACACATGTTATGCTATTCATATTTTATAAATATTTTTATACAAAAAGATGACGAGAAACTATTTATTGTCTGGCACTGTATTTTATTCAAATTTAATGTATTATTTGTTTAGAATAAATAATATAATTTCAATATGAACTAATTTTTTGTCGATTGTCATTAAAAGTATGTTTTTATTGACAATTGACAAGCTGTTGTTACAACCTACGGCGTATTCCATTTGCCATTTGGATCAGATCTAGCTTACATGTATTGAACCAGATCATTGATTTATTTCGTTGGATTACTCCTCTGACATTATTTTCAATACTAGAATTACTGATTCTAATTTACTTTGAAGTAATTTACCCCGAAAAATGCATCAGTTTGCTTAATTCAGTTCATTTAGTCATGTTTCAAATTTATCTGAAGTGATTTAAGTGAACCAAGTGGCAAATGGAATACAGCTCTAGATAGTAAAATGTTGCTATGGAAAAACATCATATTTGACATTTATTATTTAATTTCATAAATATAATTAATACAACAAATGCCGCTTCATTAATCTCTGGTAAGATTAATATTCCTTCGTCACTTTCCATTATATATTATTAATTTAATTATTATACCAGATGGCTACATTTTAAAAAAAGAAGTGTAAATACAAAAAAATAATGTTCAGAATTAAAAACTGTCTAAATTTATTGATTAATATGTTTCTGTTATAAAATAAACGTAAAATAAAGCATCAGTTTTAAGCTATTTTCAGAGAGCCATGCAAAACAAATTATTTTCATTTTTATATTGACAGATCTGTCAAATGATTTCTTTTATTTTGCATGGCACTCTGTAAACAGCTTAAAGATGGCAATTTTAATGTAAGTCTATCTCGTGACAGGAACGTACTATAGAAATAAACTTTGACTCATTGCATGTAGTTTTTAGTTCTGATCATCTTTGAATTTGCACTTTTTTTCCTAAAATTAATAGGAAAAAATCTATCGTCAATTGAAAATTTTACCATTGTATAAAACAAAAAAAAGTAGATATCCAACATATACAAAATGTTATGAAATTGTAACGTCAAATTTGTTTTTACATAGCGACAGTTTACATGATGACTATTATAGCTGTATTCCATTTGCCACTTGGTTCACTTAAATCAGTTCAGATAAATTAGACAACATTACTAAATAACTGAATTAAGCAAACTGATGCACTTATTGTGCTAAATTACTTCAATGTAAATTACAATCTATAATTCTAGTATTGGAAATTAAGTCAATGAAGCAATTGAGCGAAATAAATAAGTAATCTGGTTCAGTAAATGTAAGTTAGATCTGATCCAAATGACAAATGGAATACGCCTTATGATGCCGATAATATTAAAAATATTGAAAATAATTTCAAAATTATTATTAAACAATTGACAAAAATTTATTCAAAACCTACAGTTAAAATTATAGCCTTGGCTGTAAAATATTAGCTGTAGCAACTTTTTTGTTTAAAAGATATTATTTATAAAATATTTATAAAAACATGGTTGATGAGCAATTGTCAAAAATGTCGATACTAACGAACTCTCACTTATAAGGCGATTGTTCTACCATCAAAACTACGAAATAATATAATAAAAATATGAAATTCTTACTTTAATCCCTGGTACATCGATGAATGAATCGGAAATCCATTTTCATCCTTCCCGCTTTTATCCGTGTAAACCCAAGTCCCTCCAAGTTGGGCAGCCTGCTCGAAGACCTCACAAGTAAATCCATTCTTGGAGTCGGTCACGTGCCTAGCAGCAGCGAGACCTGCAGCACCGGCACCAATTATAGCGACATGCATCTTCTTCTGTGCAACGATCATTTTCTAGGTATATATCTCACTGTTCGCTGAAGATGATAACTAGGTCTGTATCGTGTAGTGATACGTAAGGAACTGTAAGTAACTCTGGGGTAGTGTGAGACTAGTAGCAGTTTATATAGAATAAAAGGAAGGGTAAAAAATAGCGATAAGAGAAAGAAGTGTTAAAGTTCAGTTTCCGCTTTGTCTGTGAATTTCGCTGGGGTTTTACGTACGCGGCGGGCAGAACCGTACGCGGAAAATTGATAACAGATTTCTTGGCGTGTTTTTTTGCGTGGACAGTACTGTGTTTAAGGATTTTGTTTGGAGATTATAACAATAATTGTCTGTTTTACTTGCTTGAACTTTTATGATAACCTAATCTAAATAACTGGTAATTTTTTTACGCGTATCCTAATTATTTCACTGTCTGTTCAATATTTCATTTCTGAGAAATTACTGTACTATACTTTGATTTGAATAGTTGAAATTTTTAAGGGTTTAACCAACGTCATCAATAGTGAAAAAACATAGGTAAACCAAAAGAAACTAGTGTAATATTTAAATGACAAATTAAAAAAAAATATAAATAACAAGGAAACACAAATTATATAGAATATTATTTTTTGACGTTTCTCAAAACCAATGAAATGCTTCATTGTATGTCATGTGTCTGCGTTTTAACCAATACTGTCATTATTATACTCAGAATAATGCTTTTGTGATTATTCCCGGGAATAATCTCTGTTGGTGCTTTTGTTTGTGACAAATGATAGGTAGTTGCTAAATAATTATTGAAAACTGTCAAAGCGTCAAGTAAAATGTGTGAAATTGATTTGTTGCATTTCAGATACACCAACAAATTTTGAAAACAACTTCCAAGAATACATTAATAAGTAATCAATCGATATGGACCCAGTTTAAAATCTTTTAAGTGGAATGAATCGATCTCAACAGCTAAGTCAAAAAATAATCTAATTAAATATAACTCGAGAGTTGGATAATTCTCCAATATCTTTCTCAAACTTGTTACGATTTGGCAATAGCCAGTCAAGCCCTTCGGGCTTTTGTGACTATTGCCTGGCAACAAATTTTCGAAGATCTGTCAAATTATTTTCAATTTATTCTCACTCTCTTGTTATATTATTACTGAGTATTGAATAAAAATTAAATTTTGTATCGACACATCCATCATAAATAATAATTTCTTTATTGAAGTTGGAAATACTGGTGCACTTTTACATTTCTGGCTGTATTTGTCATTGATCTGTCAATTGATTCGTGATTATGTTACATTGAAAATTAGTTTAAAATTTCTAGCCGTTTTCTGTTTTTACAAAGAAAAGCATACTTTTAAAGATTATTAACCTACAAAAATTTTAAAACATATTCTGTAGCAATACAATACAAATTGAAACCATGTTCACATTTATCATGTGACCATAACGGCACACTACATCATTCATTTAGTTATACATTATTTTATGACGTAAGTAACATTTCTTCTATAAGTAGTATTATTGAATGTTATGTACGTAGATGATTAATTTTAATTAAAGGAACACAAAACTATTTTGTAAATTTTTTTGACAAATGATACTTGGAATCTGTTATAGTAACTGAAAGAAAAAAAAGGTCATATAATTTTTTATTTGAAATGGACGATTAACATTATGAAATAATTTTTCCACTACCATTGCTTTTCTCATATCTTTCAAATAAAATTTGTGCAGCCCAATTTTTAAAACAGTTTTGCTAATCTTGAATTTTGTATTAGGTAAATTAAGGTTAACCTATATTCTCAAAATGAACTATAATCTTACTTCCAATTGAATTTCGAAAAGTAATTTGGATTAACTTTTTAAAATTAGTCTAGAATATGATTAGCTAATCCAAAATTCAGGATTAGCTAAAAGGTTTTTGGGGATCGTGAATTCTACTTCAAAATCAATTAACACATTTTATTTTACTTACATGGGGTAATGGCTCAGTGGTATCAAGTCGGCCTGTGGATCCTAAGAACCCTGGTTCGATCCCCTCTGCCGACAAAACATTTTCACCAATTTAAAATTACCACTGTGACTCTCTCACCACTAACATCTTTGGGGGTCGTGATTTGACGGCTGGTAACCGCAGTTCACGCGCATCAATATATCACTTATCGAAATCTGCTTCGGCAGAGTGCCTCACCCAGTAATGGGTAAAAGGCGTGATGATATATTTATTTTTATATTTATATTCATTTTACTTATTTCGCTACTGTTAAAAATAAACGAACAATTTCACCACATTAAAATTTCTTCTGTGGTTTCCCCGCACTAACATCTTTGGGGGCCGTGATTTGACGGCAGGTAGCCACACTTCACGCGCATAAATATATCCCTGCTACGGCAGAGTATCACACCCTCTCCTATAGGGTAAAAGGAGTTATGACATATTTATTCATTTTATATGTTTAAAATTAATTTTAAATAAAAAAATAAAGATATCATAACGCCTTTTACCCTATTAAGGTAAGTGATATATTTATGCGTGTGAAATTACGCCTCCTAAAGATGCTAGTGGCGGGGAGCAACAGGGGCAATTTTAATGTAGTGAAATTTGTATGTCGGCTGTGGGAATCGAACCCAAAGTTCTCAATTCCACAGTCCTACTCGAACAAATGAAAATCTAATAACTAATTCTTTACAACTTTTATGCACAACCGGGCCGAAATTAAAGTGTTTTAGCCCTAAAAAGCGGGCTTAAACACTTCTTTTTAGCCATAGGGCTATGAAAAAATAATTCCTATGGATACATAAATAAAATAACAATTTTTGTTTATTGTGAATATTTGATTTTACAAAATGTCATTTTGACATATAACCTATGTACATATTATAATCTTTTGAACATATAATTAAATGATATTTTGTCGTGCATAAAATATTGTATGTACCACGGGTGAAATTAGCGTTTCTGACCCTGAGCATGTTATTAGCCCTTGACGCTTTGCGCCTCGTGTTAATAATTATGCCACGGGTCAAAAGCACCTGTTTCCACCCTTGGTACATAAATAACTAGTATGTACCATGTGTGAGATTAGTATTTCTGACCCTCAGCATGTTATTACTTTAAACGCCTGGTTTCACCCTTGATACATAAATAACTGTTTTATGTTTTTATCATTAATTCTTGTATATAATTAAATGTTTTCTTGTTGTTCATAAAATATTGTATGTACTAAGGGTGAAAACTGGCGTTTCTAGCCCGTGGCATGATTATTAGCATGAGGCGCAAATTTAGATCTTTTTCGTATAAATAATGAGGTAAATTGAAGTGAAAAACATATTTTCTATATTGATCGTTTATGGCGCAATTTTCTTGGGACCTTCTATATCCCGCTCTCGACTAACATCTTTAATTGTTTGGTTGTTACAATTTGACAGCAGGTTAAATTATATTATTTATCGAGTTTATAATTAAAAAGCTACTACAATCTAATTGGATAAAAAAAAACTTCACGATAAATAAATAATTTATTTTGTAATTTAAATTTAATATAGTTCTGATAAAATTACGCATTTTGATTATATTACACTTGATTACCACATGTTACTATGCCAGTTATTTAAATTTTGTCATTCATAAGAACAGTGACGCTATTAATATACTACTCGTTATATTAAAAATAATTTAATTATAATTTACTGCTTTAGTTCTCTAATTTTAAGAGTAAAGTTTATCAAGAATATTTTTCTATAGAATTACTTTGTAACTAATTACATTACGTAATAAATGCAGTTGTAAAATATAAAAAAATTAAAAAAAATATATCATCACGCCTTCTACCCATTATTGGGTGTGGCACTCTGCTGAAGCAGATCTCGGTAAGTGATATATTTTGCGCGTGAAGTGCGGTTACCAGTCGTGAAATCACGGCCCCCAAACATGTTAGTGGTGGAGGAGCCACAGGGATAGCTTTTTCAAATTATGAAAATTTGCCGCCTGTGGGAATCGAACCAGGGACCTCAGGATCCACAGGCCGACTTCATACCACTGAGCTAGCCATCCCATACAGTTAAATAATTAATATTTTATCAACAAACAAGTAAATAAAATAAGAAAAAATTGTTATTTTTGTAATAAGTGCGCGAAATAAGTGTTTTTTTTTTTTGTTGGGCGTGAGAATATCACTTTTGGTCGAATCCGACAAAACACATGAATTTCGCCCATGAAATACAAATAATATTTTTTCTACAACTGTCGAAAAAAAAATACAATAATTATTGATTTATTTAAGTAAATTGAAAGGAAAAAATAAAAAATAATATAAATTTGATGTGAAAATATTTGTTAGATATTTATTTAAAAGTGTCAAAGATTATGAAATTTGACAATTCAATGAAAAAAAACACAAATTTCGCGTATCCATAGCGATGTAAAAATGTCATGTTTTTTGACAGAAAAAATTGTTTTGAACTGTATCCGAAAATATTTGTAATGAAGATATACCTACGTTATATAAGGGGTAGCTAGCTCAGTGGTATCAAGTCGGCCTGTGGATCCTGAGAACCCTGGTTCGATTCCCACAGGCGACAATTTTCACCATTTTAAAATTACTCCTGTGGCTCCCCCACCACTAACATCTTTAGAGGCCGTAAATTGACGGCTGGTAACCGCACTTCATGTGCAAAATATATCACTTACCGAGATCTGCTTCGGCAGTTTGCCATACCCAGTAATGGGTAGAAGGCGTGATGATATATTTATTTATTTAATTTTTTAAGATATACGTTCATTATTATTTACATTTTCATCATTTGTTTAAACGAAACAAACCTATAATAACGTATTGCCGTTTATTGTTTTCTTGAGGAATATTAAAAATGTAAATGACATAATCTGAAGAACATAATTATCACGTCATTTGATATTTCACATTTGAGTTCGGAGATTAGGACATGTTTACTTAGTATAAAATACTTGTGACTGTGACAGCGTTGAACCAATTAATTGTTTTACATGTTTTGTTTGTTTTAAATTTACAGACTTTTGAACTTCTTGGTCATTTGAGTTCTAGTACATTCTTTGATATTCGGTTTAAGATACGAGATACAGTTGGCTTGTAAAAAGTTGGATTGTTCAGCGTCTTTAAGAAATTGTACAATGTTTCTGAAGTGGTGTTCTTCGGTGATGTTGTTGGGAGATGTGGTGTTGAGTTTTCCATTAGTTGTATTTGGTTCTCTATTATGGAATGATGTGTTTTATTACTAGGTTTGTATTGCAATTGTCACATTGTTTTAGGTTGTATTTGTGAATAGGTGACTGTGGATAATCCCGGTGGTTTTAAAGCTGTGGGTCGCGACCCTCCTCCCAGAGGTCGTGTAGACATTTGAGAAGAGTCGTCGCACGCTATTTACAAATTTTAAAAATACTTGTTTCCAAAGAATCAACCCACTACACGCTTTGATTTAAATTTTAAGTATTATTTAAATGAAAAATATCAAATCGAATGTTTGACAGTAATGTTAAATAACTTATTTGATAGTTCCCCTCGACAAGATCTTGTTCATTTAAGAAAAATTTATTATACAAATTTAAGTAACGGTGATGAAACTGGCTATTAAAGAATTTATTACAAACTTGATAGTAAAATACAATAAATTAATTCTTAAAATTATTATACCAACATATAAAAGTTTCTAAGAAACTAAACTAAGTTCTTTATGAGAAATATTTCCTTTACTAATTTTTGAAATCGTGATTCTATAGTTATAATGTACATTATGAAATCAATCTTTTACGAACAGCAATTTTGATCACCTGTATAGTAAGGGGATCGCAAAAGAATATATTTGTGGTTTTTACCTCTAAGGGGATCACGACTCCGAAAAGTTTGAAAACCAACTGAGTTTATAATCAACTAAAGATTGCACGATAAAGCATGAGTATTCGCCGAGTGTTTGTAGCTCAATTGGTTAGAGCAGTCATCATGCGAATGAAAGGTTCTGGGTTCAAATCCCGGCGAACGCTCATTGCTTTTTCAAAAATTATTTCTAATAATTACCATCAGATAATTTGTCAATAAACAAATTCTTATTATGAAAACCAACCTAGTTTAGAGTATATAATTTGTTCTTTTTGTTCATAATTTGTTCTTTTCGGTTGTCAGATGTTTTACATTTTTGTAAATGGTGGTAGAAAATATTTAAAAGTTTCATAATAGCTATTTATACAAGTGCGTGAAGACATACTTTGCAATTTCAATTTTTGTCACATGAATGACTTTGAAGTACAGTGACAATGATAATTTTAAAATTATGACAGAAAAATTCGGAAAAAAACCCAGACTCGAATCGGGGACTTTCTGCTTGCTGAGCAGACGTGCTAAGCGCGGATAGCACATTTTCCCGGCTAGTAGAAGGTCTCTGGTTGAAATCCGGGCGTTTTTCGAAATTTCTGTCATCAATTTAGCTTTCATAATTCTACATAAATATGAGGGTAAAGTGAAAAGTTTTTGGCCTTACAATGAAAGACTGCGATTTTCAGTTAAAAATAATTTTATTTTTCTACTTCAACACACTTGGTCCAGCGTTTCTCCAACATAAATATTCGTTTCAGGAAGTGAGAGTCTGTAAGGCTGTGAAAATATTCACTACGGCCCTCTCAATTTCTTCACTGGACGCGAAGCGCTTCCCGAAAACAAATTTCTTCAAGTTTGGGAACAGATAGAAGTCTAGGGTGCAAAATCAGGAGAATATGGGGGATGGCCGAGCAAATCGTACCCCAAATCCCACAGTTTTCTTATCGCCAACGCACCTTTGTATACAGGTGCGTTGTCCTGGTGAAAGATGATTTTTTTTCTTCTGTAAGCCAAGAAGGTGGGAATAATATTCGCCTGTAATTGTGCTGCCTTTTTCAGGGTAAGCAATTAACAGGATCCCTTTCGTATCCCAAAACAGGATGGCCGTCACTTTTCCGGCAGATGCGATCGATTTCGCTTTCTTTGGCGCTGAACCACCGACTTCCATCTATTGCTTGGACTGCTACTGTTTCGTTTCTGGTGACAAATCGCCGCACAAAATCGGTCGAATCCCTATTGAATCGGTCCAAATATTGCTGCGAAGATCGTTTGTGCATTTGCTTTTAATCGGTATTCAGCAAATGCGGCACCCATCTTGCGCAGAGCTTTCGCATGTCTAATTCTTTGTGCAAAATGTTTCACACCCTTTCTTCCGATATCCCCACAGCCTCAGCTATCTCACTCACCTTTACTCGCCTATCGTCCAACACGATATCATGCACTTTTTCGATGATTTCCGGTGTGGTGACGGTTTTTAGCCTTCCTTCACGTGGGTCATTTTCGAGGGACGTGCGACCAGTTTTAAATTCAGCTGCCCGCTTTTTAACTGTTGACGTAGACGGAGCAGTGTCCCCGTAAACTTTTGATCACTTCGGATGAATTTACTTAGGGGTTAATCCATCCAAAACGAAGAATTTTATGACCACACGATATTCATGTTTATCTATTTTAAGGAAAAACAGGCAAGACGTCTACTTCAAAAATTTATGTAAACAAACTACTTGAGAGAACAAGTTGAAACTTGTCATACGAACTAATGACACGTGCACCCAGGCAGAAAACACAAATTTGTGCTAATTGGAACGCCATCTCTGTGTGAGGCCGAAAACTTTTCACCTTACCCTTGTATAACGAATGGTGTGGCTCTACTTTGGCGTGAAAGTGAAATATACAGTCTCAATGAAAACACTTGGCCGTCGGACCATGTACGATATGCGCATTTGTGCAAATTTATTAATGATACATTTATTTATTATTAATCCCTCATAATTATTATTCTTTTAACATGCTATTTTTATAAGTTAAATAAAATTCAAAAAACTTGTTATACGAACTAATGACACGTGCAGGCATAAAACACAAATTTTTGGTGATTGGAACGCCGTCAATAGCTATATTCCATTTGTCACTTGGTTCACTTAAATCAGTTCAGATAAATTAGACAACATGACTAAATGAACTGAATTAAGCAAACTAATGCACTTATTGGGGTGAATTATTTCAAAGTAAATTAGAATCAGTATTTCTAGTACAGAAAATAAAGTCAGCGAAGTAATCCAGTGAAATAAATAAGTGATCTGGTTCAGTAAATGCAAGTTAGATCTGATACAAATGGCAAATGGAATACGCCTTCTGTATGAGGCCGAGAACTTTTCACCTTACCCACATATTTTAACGAGAAATAAAATCTTGTATACATCGACCAAAGGTTCTCGAACTGGATACCGTCGCTTTCCATTCATTATCATCTTCATAACGCTATTGATTAATAAATAATCTCGTGTGTAATATATTTCTATAAAAATTGACAAAGCCGTCCCTGTAAGTAGTCATCATATATCGACTGTCTACAGCATGATGGCACAATACTAACAGATATTGCTTTAGTTAAATGACCCCAAAATTACATAGTAGTTTCACTTATCATATAATTAAACCGCTTTTTTTACTAAGTTCCACGCAATATTATCTTAGTCGGACGTACATTTAATATCCACAAGGTAAACGATAATTATGTATTTACGAGAATTTCACATGCAACTGTATTAGAAGTTTCCTCAATTTATTTGGGTTTTTCCAACATTTTTCTTGAAGTTTTCCTGTAGTATGCACCATATAAGTGATCTGGAAACTTTGTTAGACATCTAATTATGATATTATCATTAGGTCAAGTTTTGAGTGGCCTTGAGGTTTATAAACACATGACTGTTCGCGAAATTGTATAAAAACATCTGTTGCGATGCTATAACTGCTAAAAAATTCGTATTTTATTTCAAGGATTTTTCCTGTTTTGATTAATTTTAAGGATAATTGAAGATAAAAATTGGCAGTTCTGGCGCTGTGAGTAGAAAGATCGCTTCACAAGCAAGAGTTGTAGAGTGTAATCGCATTAGCTTTAATTTATTTATCAGAACTGTTCCAACCTCCATGTGGAGATGTTGTAAATTTTTCCGTGCCATGTCTTTTGACATGCTGAAGTTGGCTTTTATAATTTTGAGTTTTGTACTCCTATTATAACTTAAATTATACGTTAAACATCAACAAATTATTATTGTTGTGCTGATGATTCGAAACGTCCAAATTACATTGTTATGAAATAAATACGATTTTTATTTCCTACCCATGCGTTGAGGATCCCCAAGGCCTTTTTTTCAAATTTCACAAGATTTATGCATCCAACCTAACCTCATTATTTAATTTATTACAAAATATGTAGCTATATCCCAGTAGTTCGAATTCTAATTGGGATTCATTTTTTGTTTTGTACGAGTAAAATAAAGTTCTCCACTGTAATCACAAACCAGTAAATAAATTATTTATATTAGACTAGCAGTTGACCGAGCATCTTCGTAACAGAGACTATCAAAGTTTCGAAATTGTTATTAGAAATTTGAGTTTTTAATGCCATCAAATCTGATATCAGAGCATTGGGACCTTTCTTTAACCGTCTCTCTCTCATAAATCGAGACAATTCAGAATTGATTCTATTGTTTTGTTTATGTCGTTGTATGCAGAATGGGGATTCAAGTGGTAGAGCTTTTTAATATATATTTATTAAAATAAGTTCTTGACCGTACATCATATTTAATACAATATAAAATCATACTATAAATGATATCTTTATTGCTGAAATATGAAAGTTAAAGTTGAATAATTTAAAACGCTCATTGCAATTACGTAGTTGCATTAAGCCAATCACAGAGCTTTGTGTGAAACGTTTGTCGGTGCTCAATTTTACTGAGAGGAAGACGAAGAAGAAATAAGCATTCAGCATTCTACGATTCTACCAATGACGTATAATACTAGACGAATTATGCCGTATTCAAGTCAATGCAAACGCCGTTGTTATCCGTCTAGTTATGTTTTGTCTGAGGATTCTACTGACAACGACACACGTTACGTGAAGTTACGTGTTATTTATCTCTGTCTTATCTGTCTTTCTTTAAGCTAAGATGCAACTACGTCATATACGTTTGTTTCGAAAGTTTAAATATTTTTATCATGCTTAATACAAGTTTAAAAAAAAATAATTTTTTTTGGGTATAATAATTTTATTACGTAGATTAATATATATAAAAAATTCAAAAAAGTCTTGAAAGGCCCATTAATAAGTATAATTTAAATACATATCTAATATATTATTATTTCTTAATAATGAATATGTTACTTAGGTAAACTGATTCTTAAATACAGCCTAGTTCGAAAATTTGATTATGTATACACAAATCAGTCAAGAGAAAGTAAAATTAAATTTTGTAGATCAGGAAATCGTAGCAGTGGTAATCAAACCTTTGATTAAAATAATTTTATATTTCATTTATTTTTCTTTCTGATATAATTGATATCCATGTACATTTTTAATTTATGACACGAAAGTTATTTAAACTTCATTTATATATTTTTCTAAATAATAAAGTAGATCATGTATGTGATTACAATAATATAAAAGATCCAATTTTTAAGATTGACATCAAATTAAAAAAAATCATTACGGCTTAATGAATAACAATTAAGACTTTCCTAAAATGTACATTGTTGTCAAATTAGATGATGTTCCATAAAGAGAGATATAATTTTTTGAAGTTTTGTGTTGGGGTTGTAACGTCCTAAGTTCGTTTCAGTGGTACTTAACTTGTTTAGTTCAAAGAGTGCAAATAATATACGATTGAATTCTTGAAAAATAATCTTACTCTGTTGGAAATAATATTTTATAGAAATTGCAAACCCAACAAAAGGAAATTAAATTATTATGATAAATATTCAACGTGTTGAACATGTACGAGTACATACAAGTAAAGGACGAACAGTTTGAAAAAAACAGTGCTGAAATGTCATAGTTAGTTACGTTCTACTCCGCATATGTCTCTTATTTACCACGCGAAAATACTTGTGGCCAATGAGAATCTTCCGGACATGTGATGTCAGTATGTTTTTAATCGGTTATATCTCTGATGTAAAATATTATTTTTAACTATTTTTTCACTAATATCCATTATTCAATATATATTTTATATTTTTATTCTTCATTCTTGTTATTTCGATTATGGTACAGGAGCCCACTACAATTAATCTTCTTCTTCTTCTTCACCTTTTCCTATGTTTATATGAAGTCGGTGTTTTCTTGATTGTAGCATTTATTTTTCGTCCAGATGCCCTTCCTGGTACCAACCCTTTCCATTAATATGAATGCGATAGATATATTATTATTTTGTTTCTATCCTCTATCGTTACCTAGGATTTTCGATTTCCTTTTTGGTAGTGGTAATTTAAATGTCTACTTCAAAGAAAACGATGCAGGCCTACATCACATTATTTTCAGTTATATTTTTTTATTAAAAAGAAAATGTTTTATCTCGTTTCACTTTGCTTTAGCAGACCTCGGTAAGCTATATATTTATGCGCGTGAAGTACGGTTATTAGCATGGGCGTCCACAGACATTTTTCCGGGGGGGGGGGAGTTGCGAGTCGCAAAAAACTCTTAGATATACATAAATTTCTGAAATATTTTTTTTACATAACATAAATACAAATACACATAACAAATGGATACAAAAATATTTAAATTTGTGAAATAAATTACTAGTCTTTATCGTCTGGGTTTGAATTGAACAGGTAGGACAATTTTCGAATAACTTCCATAAATTGACACAATTTCTTCAATAAATTCCGATTTAGCAGTTTTACAGTTTTTATTTTTTAATATTTTTTATCTGTGTATACTTAAACTTAGATTACTCAATCGTTACGATAGGGAACATGTCGCTAGGTGGCCATAAGAATACTGCTGGAAATTCAGTTTCAGCTTGAATTTATTATCTTTAAACTTATAATTTAATTTTTATTTAATTTATATATATATATATACAGTGTGGTGGCCACGACTCTCGAACATCGGACTTCAACATGCAAAATCACACTGTTTCAAATTTCCTGCTTCCTAATTATTTAAAAGCAAAAAGCTTCAAATAAAATTTTTAGGGCATGAAATATGAAATTAATTTTGCATGCTTTGTATCGGCACAAATTAGATCTGAAAATGACTAAAATTGTCTCAAAACTATCGATAGCTATGAAATTGACACAAAATTAAACAAATGTTTGACGTTCAATCTGTCAAAACTGTCAGAATAATTCCTTATTTATTATTTCATTTATTTTGACAAATAAAACGTCAAACATTTGTTTAATTTTGTTTCAATTTCATGCATATCGATAGTTTTGAGTCAATTTTCGTCATTTTCAAATCTAATTTGTGTCGTTACAAAGTATGCAAAATTAATTTTGTTTATTGGTTCAGATGCAGAATGTTATGCCCTAAAACTTTTATTTCAAGCTTTTTTGCTTCAAATATTTAAGGAAGCAGGAAATTAAAAAATTATAGTTTACATGTCGAGAGTCTTAGTCACCATCCTAGTTAATATCCAAAGGGGGGGCGCCCCCTTGCCTCCCCCTGCGGACGCCCATGGTTACTAGCTGTCAAATCACGGTCTCCAAAGATGTTAGTGGGGCAGGAACTACAGGGGTAATTTTAATGTATGTTTTTGTTTGTTCTCTACAAACGTCATTCACTTATGAAGCTATTAATTCTAATTAGAATCGAAAGTTACAATTTATACACTAATTGATAATTGTAATTTCTAAACGTAATTGCCAACTTAACAGATAAAAAATAATAAAATAAAATATAGTAACATCTAACCCATGACAAATTAACTATTAGAAATTTGGAAAAGAAAAACATGTGTTTCGATGACGAATTACTAAAAAAAATTGTTCTCTACTACAAGGAAAGTACAAAATAATGATCTTTCGACCTTCCCCTTTGCTGTTGATGATTTACGATGGTTAAAACACTGCCTATTCTATATCAATGTTTACAATAATAAAATTTATTTTATACTTAATTAGTCGAGTGCAGAACAACATAAAAATTTTCCTATATGTCTAGTGATTTGAGTGATAAGAAATCTTCTTATGCAATAGGAATAATATTCCATGAAATGTATTCACATATGACGTATTTATTAGAAATTGGGTTATTATTTACTCCGCTAACGGTTATCTTGTTTTGATAAATGAACAACACTTTAATTAATAAGTAATAAATAAGACAAAATTCCATATTTATTAAAACAAAACATATTTTATTCTCTAATGTAAAATAAAATAGTTTATGTGCAAATATTTACAATAAAACTGAATTCAGTTAATAGGTCAATTTCGGTTTGAGTGTTAATTATTGCATCAGTGTATTAACATTAAAATAAAATTTATATCTGAAATAAAATTAAATATATCTTTGCATCAGCTTACAGCTGTAGCAAATAACATAAATAGCTATTACTGCGTATTTATTCGATTAATATTAATTATTATGGGGTAGGTAGCTCATTGGTATAGAGTACGACTGTGAGTTTGAGAACCCGGATTCGATTCCCACAGCCGATACACAATTTTCACCACATTAAAATTACCCCTGTTCTTCTCCCTCCACTAACATATTAGGGAATCGTGATTTGACAAATTCTCCAAGATGTTCTCGTCCCGGAACTATATTTGAATTATTGCTTCAATCATCTTTGTTTTAGTTGTGCAATCCATTTTCTTAATCCTGGAGTTACGTATAGTCCACAAGTTCTCTATAGAATTTAAATCCGGTGAGTTCCCTGGCCATTCCAGGCAAGTGATCTTCTTGTCTGTAAAATATTTCTTTATAATTTTCGATGTATGGCATGGAGTTGAAGCTTGCCGGAAAATTGCTTTCAGCATTCAGCCAGTCTACTTACCAGTAATTCCTTGTACTTTTGACAATTCATCATCCATTCAATTGGCACAAATATATATATATATATATATATATATATATATATATATATATATATATATATATATATATATATATATATATATATATATATATATATATATATACAGGTGGCCCATTTAAAGTGTTATCAGAAAATATCTCGGAAACTATAAATTTTACGCAAAAATGACCTAGACGAAAAACAATCGTACAAAAGAGGGCCATAATAACGAAATATTGGTTTTGTCCTAGATGGCGCTGTTGTCGCTAAATCATGGTCAACTCAATTTTTTCAAATGAAAACCCCTATTTTTTATTAAAGAATCAGATTCCTCGTTAAAAAAAAAGAAGAATTTATTTAGTTCACTTTTTCGTCAGCATGATAGATGACGCTGTAATCGCGAAAAATGATGTTGCTTTCGGACGTTCCTGTATTAGAGCTTATGCGCGCGGCTGTGTGTGTGTGTATTATTTGAGTTTGTGTGCGTGTGAGTTTGTTATTTTTTAAATTTATTTTCACGTGTTCCAAAAATTAAAATCTAAAATAAAATGCAATTTAAATTTACACCATATGATTTTAGACAGAATGTAAACAATCAGATGAACCATATTTTATAAAAATGGCAATTGAGTGTAATGAGACTATTTGTGATTTTAGATGTGCGTGTTAGTGGATGCGCTTGCACGCACACAAACAAAAACTAACAAACTCACAAACAAACTCACACGCACACAAACGCAAATAATACACACACACACGCAGCCGCGCGCATAAGCTCTAATACAGAAACGTCCGAAAGCAACATCATTTTTCGCGATTACAGCGTCATCTATCATGCTGACGAAAAAGTGAACTAAATAAATTCTTCTTTTTTTAACGAGGAATCTGATTCTTTAATAAAAAATAGGGGTTTTCATTTAAAAAAATTGAGTTGACCATGATTTAGCGACAACAGCGCCATCTAGGACAAAACCAATATTTCGTTATTATGGCCCCCTTTTGTACGATTGTTTTTCGTCTAGGTCATGTTTGCGTAAAATTTATAGATTTCGAGATATTTTCTGATAACACTTTAAATGGACCATCCTGTATATATATATATACTAGCTATTACCCGCGACTTCGTTCGCGTGGTCTACAATTTAATGCGAGTACCCCGAATGCGTTTCATTGCAACTCAAAGAAAGTGTTTGTGTTCAGCTGTCCATGTGAGAAGCATGGATTTTCCAAGTTTAGTCCACACACTTGTAGCGACTGTCCCAGTGCTTTGTTGACGGTCATTGCAAATGCGAGTCGTACCGGAAACTGCAAACGTCTGAATTCGAATGGCATAGGACTGAAGCTTTATTATACCTATATGTTAAGATTAGTTCTCGTCTGTACCTATACCAAATTTAAATCGAATCAGTGCAGTACTTTTTAGGATAGCTAGCGGCCATTTTGTTTCAAGACGGCGGATTGAAGCTTTATTATACCTATATGTTAAGATTGGTTCCCGTCTATGCTTACACCAAATTTGAATCGAATCAGTATAGTACTTTTCAGGATAGCTAGTGGCCCATTTTGTTTTAAGATGGCGGACTGAAGTTTTATTATACCTATATATTAAGATTGGTTCCTGTCTATGTCTGTACAAAATAAGAATCGAATCAGTACAGTACTTTTCAGGATAGCTAGCAGCCATTTTGTTTTAAGATGGCGGACTGAAGGTATATTATACCTATATATTAAGATTGGTTCCCGTCTATGTCCGTACAAAATAAGAATCGAATCAGTGCAGTACTTTTCAAGATAGCTAGCGGCCATTTTATTTAAAGATGGCGAAATTAAGCTTTATTATACCAATATGTTAAGATTGGTTTCGTTCTATGTCTATACCAAATTTGAATCGAATCAGTGCAGTACTTTTCAGGATAGCTAGCGGCCATTTTGTTTCAAGATGGCGGCCTGAAGCTTTATTATACCAATATGTTAAGATTGGTTCCCGTCTATGTCTATACCAAATTTGAATTCAATCAGTGCAGTAGTTTTCAGAATAGCTAGCGGCCATTTTGTTTCAAGATGGTAGACTGAAGCATTATTATACCAATATGTTAAGATTGGTTCCCGTCTATGTTTATACCAAATTTGAATCCAATCAGTGCCGTAGTTTTCAGAATAGCTAGCTGCCATTTTGTTTCAAGATGGTAGACTGAAGCTTTATTATACCAATATGTTAAGATTGGTTCCCGTCTATGTCTATACCAAATTTGAATCCAATCAGTGCAGTAGTTTTCAGAATAGCTAGCGGCCATTTTGTTTCAAGATTGTAGACTGAAGCTTTATTATACCAATATGTTAAGATTGGTTCCCGTCTATGTCTATACCAAATTTGAATCCAATCAGTGCAGTTGTTTTCAAAATAGCTAGCGGCCATTTTGTTTCAAGATGGTAGACTGAAGCTTTATTATACCAATATGTTAAGATTGGTTCCCGTCTATGTCTATACCAAATTTGAATCCAATCAGTGCAGTAGTTTTCAGAATAGCTAGCGGCCATTTTGTTTCAAGATGGTAGAGTGAAGCTTTATTATACCTATATGTTAAGATTGGTTCCCGTCTATGTCTATACCAAATTTGAATCCAATCAGTGCAGTAGTTTTCAGAATAGCTGGCGGCCATTTTGTTTCAAGATGGCGGACTGAAGTTTTATTAGACCTATATGTTAAGATTTGTTCCCGTCTATGTCTATACCAAATTTGAATCCAATCAGTGCAGTAGTTTTCAGAATAGCTAGCGGCCATTTTGTTTCAAGATGGCGGATTGAATATTTATTATGCCTATATGTTAAAGTTGATTCCCGTCTATGTCTATACCAAATTTGAATCGAATCAGTGTAGTACTTTTCAAGATAGCTAGCGGCCATTTTGTTTCAAGATGGCGGATTGGACTTGTGCTAAGTCAGAAACCTTCTCGGGGGTGCACACAACAACTTAGCAAAGTTTCATCGCAATCGGATGAATGATATAGGAACGCATAAGGGACAAACAAACAAACAGACAAACAAACATTAATTTTTATATATATAGATATATTAGGGTGTCCGTTATTTTGGCAAAGTCGGAAATTTGATGCTCGCACCCCCTAAAACTACTCAAAATAGATTTAAAAAAATTGAGCCTAAATCCTAGGCCCGTCAAATGACGTTAAAACGTGCCACCAGAGGGCTAAATATTTGCACGTAGTTTAAATGGGGAAATTGCCTTTCCCGGTACTTTTATGTCTAACTTTTTCCGATTTACACCTAAAAATATTTCAAGATGACTGTCAGAAAGCTTATTCGTTATGGGGTAATGGCTCAGTAGTATCAAGTCGGCCTGTGGATCCTAAGAACCCCGGTTCGACCCCCACAGAAGACAAAACATTTTCACCATTTTAAAACTTCTCCTGTGGCTGCCCCACCAGTTACATCTTTGGGGGCCGTGATTTGACGACTGGTAACCGCATTTCACGCGCAAAGTATATCATTTATTGAGATCTGCTTCGAAAGAGTGCCACACCCAGTAATGGGTAGAAAGCGTGATGATATATTTATTTTTATTTTATATATATATTTATATATATATATATATATATATATATATATATATATATATATATATATATATATATATATATATATATATATATATATATATATATATACAGGCTGTTTTATATAAGTGTGCCACCATTGCTATCTCGAGAATTAAGAGCTACGAGATTGGTTAAATTAGCAAGGAACCACCATTTTTCAAGACTATTGCAATGAGCAAAAAAATTTTTTTTTGACTATTGGTTCTCAAAATAAGCGACACAACTTTCTTATTTTAAATGGGAACATATGTTTTTTGTAGGTTATTCGATAGGGTATTTTTCTGAATTCAACGACATATTAAAATTACCCCTGTGGATTCCCCTCCACTAACATCTTTGGTTGCTGTTTTTTGACGACTGGTAACCAAACTTCACATGCATAAATATATCAGTAACCGCGATCTGCAAGGGTAGAGTGCCTCATCCAGTAATGAGTAAAATGTGTGATGATGGTAGTAGTAGACTGGAACTCGAACTCTGAAACTTCAGATTCAAATGTCAAGAAAAATTATATATATAATAATAATTTTTCTTGACATTTGAATCCGAAGGTTCAGAGTTCGAGTTTCTCTCAAGCTACAAATATTTGAACTACCACACTGCGGAATCCCAACCCTGTACTATAATTGGGATTAAAGTCTTTTTGTATAGTTTAGCATAATAAAATAAATAATAATGCGAAATTGTGTTTATCTCGTATTTTAGCCAGTGGATGCCCATCATTCAACTTTTTGTAAATATAAAATGTACTAACAACAGTGTTGGTTTGGGCTAGTAAATAAATAAATAAATAATCTAAGTTTAATGCCTTGAATTCATTGGATAAGCGTTTTGTCAATTTAATAAATAAATAAGTATATGTTGTTGAGTGAAAGTGCTGTACTAGATAATTGTAGTAATTTCCGTAATTTAGATAGATACAAAATAAATATAGTAAGTTAACTATCTACGAAAAAATAAATACATGTCTAGTTGTAACTAACTTTCAATTAAATTTTATAACTTATAATTTAAAACAACGTTTTGCTTTGCCTTATTTAATATTTTAATAATAATAATCAATCATTGTGACATCGTGCATGGACCCTGCATTGATAAATTTACTTGCAACAGAATACAGAAAGTTCAAAATGCATGTGTTCGCTTCATACACGGAATCCGGAAGTTTGATCCAATATCTCAAAAAATTAATGACACTGGTTGGCTCAACATGGAGAATAGACGTTCTTTGCATCTTACTTGTTTTTTATTTAAGTTAATTACTAAAAAAATTACGAAATATCTATACAGTAAACTTATTCACAGACATTCAATTCACTCTATCAATACCAGATTCAATGCAATGCTACACATTCCCAAATACTCTACAGCTCGATTTAAATCTTCTTTTTCGTATTGTGCGTCCAAAATGTATAACGAATACTTGTCATCACTTGATCTGGGTTCCGTGTCATTCATCACGTTTAAAAATTATTTCAAAATGCTGTTTTACAATAAACAAATCCAGAGTAATAGCTAATGTTCTAAATATCAAACTAGTATATTAATATATCAAATTTTGTTTGCTATACTTCTAAATTGGATATTGATTTGTTTTTCGTAATTGTTAATAACCTCCTTATGTATAAATTTTTACGTTTATCTTGTCATATTTGTGTATTTCAAGAATGGGCAAATAAATGGAATATAAAAATAAACGACAGTAAATCAGTACACATAACATTTACGAACAGACAAATCCAGTGTCCGGAAGTGAGTATAAACAATCAAAATCTGACAAACAAAACTCACATTAAATACTTAGGAATGCACTTAGAATCAAAACTATCTTGGAAACAACATATCGTCACTAAAAGAAAACAAATAGATATAAAAATTAAAAAACTCTACTGGCTAATAGGTCGCAAATCCAAACTAAGCCTAGAAAACAAACTCTTAACTTATAAAGTCGCCATTGTACCAATATGGACATATGGCATCCAACTATGGGGATGTGCCAAAGCAACGAACATAAACACAATACAGCGCGCACAAAACAAATGTCTTAGGATGATAACAAACGCTCCTTGGTATGTATCTAATAATACGCTGCACAAAGACTTAAAAGTCGAAACAGTTAAGGAACAAATAAGAAAATTTGCAACAAAATATCAAAACCGACTATACAAACATTCCAACCACCTTGCAATAGATTTATTAAACAATGAAAATGAAACAAGGAGACTGAAGAGAACCAAACCCCTCGAGCTGGGAAATTAAAAGAAGAAAACGACAACACTTTATGAAGGAGTACCACTGGGGACCACCTTCTAGCATGCTAAATATAATCATGTATCACAATTACTGGTTGGCCTTACATGCCAGTTGTAAATTAAATGATTAATTAATAAAAAAAATATATATATATTTGTGTATTTATTTCTGTTTAATATTATGTAGTGGTTATGTGTAAGAGCAGCTTAGGCTGAACGTTGCCACGTTAGTAAATAAAACATTATTATTATTATCTTTATTTTCACAAGAAGTACATACAGACTCAAGTTACAGCTCATGATACTATGTAGCTACATTTCATGTGTTAAGTATGTTATTTGAAAAATTACAACATAATAAATATACAATAAATTTTTCAGGTCCAGGATGTAGCAGAGGGATATATCACTGTTGTTCCTCGGGAGCTGGTTCTCGGGTTGCACGCACTTCTTGGTTGGCAAAGATTCACGTCGGCCGCAGCAAGATCATGAATTCTATTAGCTGAAGTTGTATCTCTGGTTTACTGAGAGAGAAAACGTCTCACAATGCTACAGGTCTTGAGTATTGCAGCCTTTTATAGTTCAAAATAGATGTTTTCTTTTATTTTTAAGGTTTGAATTGCATTATGGAGCTTCTTTGGAATTTCACCTGTAGCACCCACTATTATTGGAACTACTACAACTTTGTCCTGTTTCCACATGCGCTTGATCTCATCTGCTAACGGTAAGTAATTTCTTAATTTTTCTCTATCTTTCTTTACTACATTATATGGTGATGGTACTGCTATATCTATGATATAGGTTGTTTTAGCATCTTTGTCTGTTAGAACTATGTCTGGTCTATTGTGTTCTATTGTTTTGTCCGTATTAATTATCCTATCCCAGTATAACTTGTACTTCTCATTCTCTCATTATTATTATTATTATTATTATTATTATTATTAAGTGTTGATGTTTGTATTCTATTATCTTCATTTCAAGAATATAGGTAAATAGAATGATGTTACTAGTGTGACAATTGCAGTAAAATATTCTGGTTTAAACCAGACGACACATTTTTTATGTCTGATAACAGAGAAGGAAGTGATGTAAATAAATGTGTTTTATTGATATGTATTTAGATCAGTCCACTATCAATTCTAATTACTATAATATCAAAACATGAATCCGGATCAAATAATTAATGTTAATAAAGCAATGTAATTAAATTGGAGCTTGCACATTCACAGGGCCGGATTTCCCACAAGGCTGAATAGGCTGTAGACTCAAAGCGGTAATTTTTTATTAAGAATTCTGTTTGTCATTCACTTATACCAGGTGTCTATTCACCTACAAGGTTACCGAGGTTAATCATTAACATTATTCAAATTTGACATATTCTGTAGAAATTCCGATGAAATGATGCTTTATAGTACGTTCGGTGAAAGATTACAGTTTTGTGGGATTTTGTGACATGTGATGGAAAGTTTGTTTCCTATTTTTCTTATTTATTAAGACACAGTTCCACATCGCAATTGACTTTTTGTCTTTCTGTCGGTAGATGGCACCACGGGTTGCTCCGTAGCTCTCATGTCATGCATACCGGCTTACATACTTTTTAACATCAGTCAGTTCAACTTGAATAGTATCACAGTTCACTAGTCCCTAGTTGGTCTAGTTGGATAGTTGATCACACCATACTGATGATTCCCTAAAGGACGAAATTCGTCTATGGTTAAAGCTGAACTGACCAGCCGTTTGATGATGACCTGATAAGTTGATTCAAACGTGCTGTAAATTTTGTGGGATTTTGTGACAAGTGATGGAAAGTTTGTTTCCTATTTTTCTTATTTATTAAGACACAGTTCCACATCGCAATTGACTTTTTGTCTTTCGATCGGTAGATGGCACCACGGGTTGCTCCGTAGCTCTCATGTCATGCATACCGGCTTACATACTTTTTAACATCAGTCAGTTCAACTTGAATAGTATCACAGTTCACTAGTCCCTAGTTGGTCTAGTTGGATAGTTGATCACACCATACTGATGATTCCCTAAAGGACGAAATTCGTCTATGGTTAAAGCTGAACTGACCAGCCGTTTGATGATGACCTGATAAGTTGATTCAAACGTGCTGTAAATTTTGTAGGATTTTGTGACAAGTGATGGAAAGTTTGTTTCCTATTTTTCTTATTTATTATGACACAGTTCCACATCGCAATTGACTTTTTGTCTTTCGGTCGGTAGATGGCACCACGGGTTGCTCCGTAGCTCTCATGTCATGCATACCGGCTTACATACTTTTTAACATCAGTCAGTTCAACTTGAATAGTATCACAGTTCACTAGTCCCTAGTTGGTCTAGTTGGATAGTTGATCACACCATACTGATGATTCCCTAAAGGACGAAATTCGTCAATGGTTAAAGCTGAACTGACCAGCCGTTTGATGATGACCTGATAAGTTGATTCAAACGTGCTGTAAATTTTGTGGGATTTTGTGACAAGTGATGGAAAGTTTGTTTCCTATTTTTCTTATTTATTATGACACAGTTCCACATCGCAATTGACTTTTTGTCTTTCGGTCGGTAGATGGCACCACGGGTTGCTCCGTAGCTCTCATGTCATGCATACCGGCTTACATACTTTTTAACATCAGTCAGTTCAACTTGAATAGTATCACAGTTCACTAGTCCCTAGTTGGTCTAGTTGGATAGTTGATCACACCATACTGATGATTCCCTAAAGGACGAAATTCGTCTATGGTTAAAGCTGAACTGACCAGCCGTTTGATGATGACCTGATAAGTTGATTCAAACGTGCTGTAAATTTTGTGGGATTTTGTGACAAGTGATGGAAAGTTTGTTTCCTATTTTTCTTATTTATTATGACACAGTTCCACATCGCAATTGACTTTTTGTCTTTCGGTCGGTAGATGGCACCACGGGTTGCTCCGTAGCTCTCATGTCATGCATACCGGCTTACATACTTTTTAACATCAGTCAGTTCAACTTGAAAAGTATCACAGTTCACTAGTCCCTAGTTGGTCTAGTTGGATAGTTGATCACACCATACTGATGATTCCCTAAAGGACGAAATTCATCTATGGTTAAAGCTGAACTGACCAGCCGTTTGATGATGACCTGATAAGTTGATTCAAACGTGCTGTAAATTTTGTGGGATTTTGTGACAAGTGATGGAAAGTTTGTTTCCTATTTTTCTTATTTATTATGACACAGTTCCACATCGCAATTGACTTTTTGTCTTTCGGTCGGTAGATGGCACCACGGGTTGCTCCGTAGCTCTCATGTCATGCATACCGGCTTACATACTTTTTAACATCAGTCAGTTCAACTTGAATAGTATCACAGTTCACTAGTCCCTAGTTGGACTAGTTGCATAGTTGATCACACCATATTGATGATTCCCTAAAGGACGAAATTCGTCTATGGTTAAAGCTGAACTGACCAGCCGTTTGATGATGACCTGATAAGTTGATTCAAACGTGCTGTAAATTTTGTGGGATTTTGTGACAAGTGATGGAAAGTTTGTTTCCTATTTTTCTTATTTATTAAGACACAGTTCCACATCGCAATTGACTTTTTGTCTTTCGGTCGGTAGATGGCACCACGGGTTGCTCCGTAGCTCTCATGTCATGCATACCGGCTTACATACTTTTTAACATCAGTCAGTTCAACTTGAAAAGTATCACAGTTCACTAGTCCCTAGTTGGTCTAGTTGGATAGTTGATCACACCATACTGATGATTCCCTAAAGGACGAAATTCGTCTATGGTTAAAGCTGAACTGACCAGCCGTTTGATGATGACCTGATAAGTTGATTCAAACGTGCTGTAAATTTTGTGGGATTTTGTGACAAGTGATGGAAAGTTTGTTTCCTATTTTTCTTATTTATTAAGACACAGTTCCACATCGCAATTGACTTTTTGTCTTTCGGTCGGTAGATGGCACCACGGGTTGCTCCGTAGCTCTCATGTCATGCATACCGGCTTACATACTTTTTAACATCAGTCAGTTCAACTTGAATAGTATCACAGTTCACTAGTCCCTAGTTGGTCTAGTTGGATAGTTGATCACACCATACTGATGATTCCCTAAAGGACGAAATTCGTCTATGGTTAAAGCTGAACTGACCAGCCGTTTGATGATGACCTGATAAGTTGATTCAAACGTGCTGTAAATTTTGTGGGATTTTGTGACAAGTGATGGAAAGTTTGTTTCCTATTTTTCTTATTTATTAAGACACAGTTCCACATCGCAATTGACTTTTTGTCTTTCGGTCGGTAGATGGCACCACGGGTTGCTCCGTAGCTCTCATGTCATGCATACCGGCTTACATACTTTTTAACATCAGTCAGTTCAACTTGAATAGTATCACAGTTCACTAGTCCCTAGTTGGTCTAGTTGGATAGTTGATCACACCATACTGATGATTCCCTAAAGGACGAAATTCGTCTATGGTTAAAGCTGAACTGACCAGCCGTTTGATGATGACCTGATAAGTTGATTCAAACGTGCTGTAAATTTTGTGGGATTTTGTGACAAGTGATGGAAAGTTTGTTTCCTATTTTTCTTATTTATTAAGACACAGTTCCACATCGCAATTGACTTTTTGTCTTTCGGTCGGTAGATGGCACCACGGGTTGCTCCGTAGCTCTCATGTCATGCATACCGGCTTACATACTTTTTAACATCAGTCAGTTCAACTTGAAAAGTATCACAGTTCACTAGTCCCTAGTTGGTCTAGTTGGATAGTTGATCACACCATACTGATGATTCCCTAAAGGACGAAATTCGTCTATGGTTAAAGCTGAACTGACCAGCCGTTTGATGATGACCTGATAAGTTGATTCAAACGTGCTGTAAATTTTGTGGGATTTTGTGACAAGTGATGGAAAGTTTGTTTCCTATTTTTCTTATTTATTAAGACACAGTTCCACATCGCAATTGACTTTTTGTCTTTCGGTCGGTAGATGGCACCACGGGTTGCTCCGTAGCTCTCATGTCATGCATACCGGCTTACATACTTTTTAACATCAGTCAGTTCAACTTGAATAGTATCACAGTTCACTAGTCCCTAGTTGGTCTAGTTGGATAGTTGATCACACCATACTGATGATTCCCTAAAGGACGAAATTCGTCTATGGTTAAAGCTGAACTGACCAGCCGTTTGATGATGACCTGATAAGTTGATTCAAACGTGCTGTAAATTTTGTGGGATTTTGTGACAAGTGATGGAAAGTTTGTTTCCTATTTTTCTTATTTATTATGACACAGTTCCACATCGCAATTGACTTTTTGTCTTTCGGTCGGTAGATGGCACCACGGGTTGCTCCGTAGCTCTCATGTCATGCATACCGGCTTACATACTTTTTAACATCAGTCAGTTCAACTTGAAAAGTATCACAGTTCACTAGTCCCTAGTTGGTCTAGTTGGATAGTTGATCACACCATACTGATGATTCCCTAAAGGACGAAATTCGTCTATGGTTAAAGCTGAACTGACCAGCCGTTTGATGATGACCTGATAAGTTGATTCAAACGTGTTGTAAATTTTGTGGGATTTTGTGACAAGTGATGGAAAGTTTGTTTCCTATTTTTCTTATTTATTTCTTATTTATTAAGACACAGTTCCACATTCGATTGTTTAAGATGAATTTTATATTAATTTTGATTGACTGACTAAAACGTTAAAATAAAGACACAATTACATAACATAAAAACTTATGATAGTTACATCACTGTACTAAGTTTATATTTTAACATTTTTATAAATGTGATAAATAATATTTAAAAATTTCATAAAATGGATCTATGTACTTTTTCCAACATGTAACCAAATGGGCTCATCAACTATGATTATATATGGTAAATTTATATAAAAAATCTAAACTACTTACGAATTTATGCAGTGTGATCAAAAGGAATTGTTACCGTTCGGCAATTAAAAAATTGAAATTGGTGAGCCTGATACATAAATTCATTTCCTGTTGTTGACAGTGACATTTGAAAATTTAAATTTAAATTTGAGTACATTCATTTCTATAGGTCGCGGGCACTCACGTGACGAACTGAAGTTGATGCACAGCTGGTTGGTGGGCAGCTGTCAGAATTACTTCCCTTCTCACCCTTCATAATCCATATACTTATTTTAGAATTTCGTTCTATTTTTCTTGTGTGTTGTTTGTTATTGTTTTGTTTCTTATTGTTTCATTAGTCATTATATTAGTTGTAAATTGTTGTGTTAGTTATTTGTCTGTTTAGAGTTTTTTAAATTTATATTAGCGAAATAATGTTGCTTGGTTTATGCTATGTGGTGGGATGTAAGATGTACAGAAATGTAAAACCAAAATAATAACATCTCAGATATGAACGAGACGAACTGAAACGCAAAGTTTGTCGCTAAGAATGAAATTTTCAACAACGAGCTGAAAACTTTTTAAAATAGCGCCCAAATAAACTAAAGTGAAGTAAGTAACGCCTCAATCGAAACATAAGCGCGGCAATGAGGAGGGGAATAGCGGGAGGTAACTCTGACAGCTGTTCACCAACCAGCTGTGCATCAACTTCAGTTCGTCACGTGAGTGCCCGCGACCTATTACTAAAAAAGTCAAAATTCTATTAGCTGTCAGACTCCTAACATAACCTATTTGTATTTATTAGAAATATCAAATAGCATTTCCGCCTTTACCTGGCGTTGTGCCAACTGTGAAATAAAAAGATATCCGGAATTGTATTGCCAACTATAACAGTTCCTTTTGATCACTCTGTATTTGTAAAAGAAAACTTATTAAAAGTTCATTTAGTATTGAATTATTATGATTTATAAATGTTGTAAGTCATCTGTATATATTTTGAATTGAAACTTCTTATTGGCAGAACGTTTCCATGCTTCTTCTAGTGATACTTGTGATATCGATAGACCAATACTAGTGCCATTTAACTCTCAAAATGTTTAAAAAATGTACACATTTTTTTTAACTTCACTAAATTTTAATATTGAACAATTGTAGAGGTGTAGAGTCGGACAAAACAATTTACAATCCTGAGAGAAGTGTCTTTGGAGGTCGCTTCTATAATCGGTACATACATTGTCAAAAGTTGGGTATTAAATAAATGGCGGTTTATTTTAATTTATGAAATAATAAGAATGTTTGTAATTCTTTCCATTTATAAAAATAGCATGTCAAAAGAATAATAATGAAAATAAATATATAAATATATTCATTACTGGGTGTGGCACTCTGCCGAAGCAGATCTCAGTAAGTGATATATTTTGCGCGTGAAGTGCGGTTACCAGCCGACAAATCACTGCCTTCAAAGATGTTAGTAGAGGGAAAGCAACAGTAGTAGTATTAATGTGATGAAAATGTTTATCGACAGTAGGAATCGAACCAGAGTTCACAGGATGTAATATAAGTGTTTATATTTAATTATAATTATAGTTTAGGTTGGCAGTAGTAACCAGAGTATTAGATAGATGGCTATAGTGATACAGCGAATGAGCAGTAGGAGAAGGCAGACAAGATGGCTGGCTAGAATATAGAAGTGTAGATATATAGAACCCAGCCCTATGCAACTTCGTATATAAGCGCAGTTAGTAGACGTCCAGCTTTATGTCATTCGCGCGCATGACTTTGAAAGAGAGAGATAGCTTAAAGAGGCTGGCATTTACTCAACGCCATATGAACGCAGGTTACTTTTTTCAATCATTAGTGTTGTTTGGTGATAAATAGTTATAAACAATTAGTTTGCAATGGGTCGTAAGTGTTTTGTGCCCAATTGTTCCAGCGGGTATGACTCAAATCATGACAAAATATCTTTGTTTCGTGCTTCAAAAGAGCAGTTGGAAATTTGGAAAAAAGTAGTATATATATAAAATGTGTCTTTAATTTTAAATAATTGCAAATAACATTTTTTAAAGTAATTAGTTCTAAAAGTAAAAAAAAACATAAATAGACCCGTAAGCACCCATGCATTCGCCAGACTCTTTTTCCTGTCGCACTCACTTTTTTGTCGCTCTCTTTCTACAACATTTCTGCGGATGCTTTACCCGCAAGACTCGCCTGTCCTTCAATATAATAGTTCGTGATAGAACCCTTTTAATGTAGTACTAGTGTGACGGTGGCGCCATCAGTTGTCGAGAGGCGAAACTGACGCTCAAAAAAATATAAAAATTGAATAAAATAAGTGTTTTATACCTATTATGATTTGAATATCATGAATTGTTAACAGGTTGTTGGTCTAGTGAATTCTCAAATACCATACCACCGTGTGGTCTTGCCATTATAAATTGGGTTTCTTAATTTTTCGTTAAAAACAAAGTTCCTAATACAAATATACAAATTCATGGATATAATATTAATTTTATTTTATGATTTCACGATACATTGTAAATATTATTTTTTATAGTGTTATAGTTAGGTAATCATAATAATGACAATTTTCTAATTGAGTTTTACATAATTATCCTTATCAACAATTTTATATTTATCATTTCTATAAGTTAATAAATTTCCTGCCATTATTTGTTTGGCACTGTCCATTCGCAATTGAACGATGGATCTCCAAGTATTTTCAATCTTAGCAGAATCTGCTAAGTCTTTATAATAATCCCAAGCAAAATCTGCGTTATTTAGATGCATGTTAGTGAGGCCCATTTGTTTTCTTTTTTCGTTCTCTGCAGCAGTTTCTTCATACATTTTTTCTTTGGTTGGAAGCTGCATTGATCCTTTGAGATACTCCATGTAGTAACGAATCTAACACAAATCAAATTATTTTAATAATAAAAAATTATATGCATGTACTCTATCCCAGCTAAGAATGCACTGGAATCGAAATCCTTTATAATATGGAAAAAAAATTGCGTTGATAGTTCAAAATGGCAACGGCTTATTATATATTAAAATATATGTCATGTGACAAACAGTATAACTGTACATAAATATAAAACTTGTAGATAACACCTAACATTAATATTTTATCCACAACTCATATATAATAAAGATATTATTACACTGATTTCAGTTGAATTATATGGCTCATACACTAGTGTTTTATATTCCATAAAACACTGTAAACAACTTGTTACTTAGCAACCACTTCATGATCTACCGTATTTTGAGAAATTATATATAACTTAATCAACGTTAAACGTTACGACCAATCTTCTTCGATACCTATAATTATGAGTTGTGGATAAAAGTTTATATTTACACTTGTGTTTAATTGGTAAGTAAAACAATTAAGAAAAATGAAATACTCGACCTTCGGTCTCGTGTTTAAACTTTTCTTGCGTGTTTTATATACCTAATAAAACACTTGTATAACAAATAACTATTATACAGACAATAATTAAATACGTCAAATATGGTATTGATAATTTTTGAAACTGATGCAACGGTGCCAGATTGTTATGAATGTTTTTTGATTTTTGTAAATTTGGCTTTGTTTTGACATTTTGTTAGCTAATCCCATTCAAGGTTAAATACGTCATATACCTTGCAATGTTGCGTTCTTGGATGAGACAAGATATAATTACACTTTTAAATTTTATTCACTAGGTACTTATAATTTGCAGCAGACCCCCCTCCATACAATTTTATGTGAAACAATAAATTTGTAGAAAGAGTGAGGTGATAGACCATGGCCGAGTAGACAACTGATTTCTCCTTCAGCACTGCTCCCCGTAGATATCGTCATTTGTTATTCAGTTAACACATGCTTGGATGTTTGATGTTTGACGTTTGGTTATAGAATATGTCGTATCTTTTTATGGTCTATTTTCAGTAAAGAAAATAATTTAACACAAGATATTTTTATTCCTACGTGTTCAGTCTCAGATATGTTTACATGTTTGACATACAAAATGAGCAGTTGTTGTGATCTCGTGATAAACGTCAAACTGTAAAGCTTTACCATGTTCGTTAGATAACAAATTATTAAAATCTACTTTACCTTATATGGGGTAATGGCACTGTGGTAGCAAGTCGGCCTGTGGATCCAAAGAACCCTTGTTCGATCCCCACAGCCGACAAAACGTTTTCACCAATTTGAAATTACCCTTGTGGCTCCCCCACCACTAAAATCTTTGAGGGCCGTGATTTGACGGCTGGTAACCGCACTTCACGCACATAAATATATCACTTACCGAGATCTGCTTCGGCAGACTGCCACACCCAGTAATGGGCAAAAGGCGTGATGATATATTTATTTTACTTTACTCACTAGATAGAAACCGCAAAATATGAATTGTGTAAGTCCCCATTTGGAATAAGCGTACTTGTATTTACTCATCTCAACATTGATTATGAGCCCGATAATCAGTATTAGGATAAAGTGACAGATTCTGTTCAGGGATGCCAGATTTTAAAAACTAATAAGCGGGATTGCAATTTTAAAAATAATAATAATTTTGCAATATGATTATTTTTTGGACTAAAATCAATTATTACAAATACAATTATTTTTGTATCGTTATTGGCGTTGACAAATTAGAATTAGCACAGTTTGAAAACACTTTACGTATGTTTAGTAATTTTAATTTATTTAGAATATCAAAAAAAAAGAAGAAGAAAGAAAAGTACAAGTTTTACTGAGTGGAATATTGAACTTAAGATAAGGTAAACGAGGTTTATTATACCATCCCGACTCAACTGTTATCATTGAATTAAAAAGACAAACATATGAAGCCTAACAAAATAAAACTAATAGGATAAAGTTGTTTTTCAAACACTAATCTAACTTCCATAAGAATGCAGCACATTTGAATCAACTGTTACGTCATCATCACTGGCTGGTCAGTTCAGCACTTAACCATAGACGCGTTTCGCTCTTTTGGAACTCATCATTATGGTGCGACTAACTATTCAGCTAGACCAACTAGGGGCCTGTGAACTGTGGTGCTTTTGAGGCTGAACTGACGATATTAAGAGCGAAACGCGTCAATGGTTAAGAGCTGAACTGACCAGTCACTGATGATGACGTAACAGTTGATTCGGATGTGTTGTATTTTTGTGAAACTTAGACAAGTTTTTGGAAAAATATTTATTTTCTATTATTTTTTAATTTTATTAAGACTCAGATCCACATCGCAATTGACATTTTGTCTTTGTAATATGAAGCCTGAATAATGTTTTGGTATATTTAGACAAAGAGAGCTAAAAAAGTGATCTTTTTTGTGGCTTTTTGGCGGACCAACTACCAAGGTCCTATGTCGCCATTATGCCCTAATCCGTATTTTTTAGGTTTTATTCCGTCAACCGCAACGCGAGTTTCTCTGAATGGTCACCCATCCAAATACTCTCCGCGTACAATGCTGCTCTCGCGTTATCACTTGGATCAGTACCAATGAGATGTGCCGATGACAAAATTGAGATTTTTTTTTGTTGCTTCTTCGGCAGACCAACTACTTAGGTCATATGCCGCCTGATCTGCGATTTTAGGTATTATAGTCAACAGCAACGCGGGTTTCTATGTACGCTCACCCATCCAAGTACTACCCGCGCGCACCGTTACTTAACTCGCGTTATCGGTTAGATCAGTTCCAAGGAGTGCAGCCATGGCCGTTGACAACTAAAACATAATAATCGCGCAAAATCACTAGTATTTTGGACTTTTTCGAGACAGTCCAACAGGAAGCGGGACAACAAAGTCCACAGCGAGACAATTTCGCATACATCTGGACGTCTGGAACCCTGTATCTATTAGATATCATATCAATAAATGACAATTACTATAATTAATTAATTTGTTTGTGCTTGGAAAAATCCTGTGTTGACACAATAATTTATTTAAATTATTATTACCGCTTTAGCTTAAAAGTCAACATAAATTAATTATTATTGATAATAACAAACAACAACTGTTCTTTTCAAGATCACATATGTTTACAAGATAAAAAAAATATCTTCATTATACAATTAATTTAATAAATAACAAATTTGTTTATTTTTTATTTCAATTTCCCGAAATCTAGGGAATTTTAACTGCGATTATGAAAAAGGAAATTTTAATCAAAATGAACCTATATTTAGAAAATTTGGGAATTTCCATTGATATAATTCTTGTGAATGATTCCATGTTTAAAAAAATTGCTATTTTAACGGTTTAGATATTTAAAAACGATTTATCAACAAAAATAAATCTATAAAGATTCTAAAAAGTAGAGTATTATTTCATCATCTGAAGTGATTTCTAAAAATATTGAGTCTATAGGACCTTTGGACATTAATTTTTCAAATTTAATACCACCTAATCACTTGAATGAAATAGAAAGAGAATGGCGAAGCATTAAATGTAGATCTTACTCAATTCAAAGATTTAAAAATTAATGAATTTTGGATTAAAAAAATCTCAACTGATATTTGCTAACGATACATCTATGTGCCCTACTTTATGTAATTTTATTTTCAATTTGTTGATTTTGCCTCATTCCAGTGCAACAGTTGTCTACTGACTTTTTTCACAAATTAATTTAAGTAAGATTAAAATTCGAAACTAATAATTTACAGGAACTTTAAGTGGGATTTTAAACAGTAAAAATTTAATGAAAAATAACAATTGCTATAATTTTAAAGTACACGATGATATGGTAAAACCATTAAATTTAAAAATTTATAAAAAACAGTGATAAGTGATCTTGGATAAATAATTAACTTACTTTTCTACTCTAACGTGATTTTATGGTTTACGGATTACATTATATATTTCAAGTTGTTATGTAATATTATTTTTGTATTTTGTTTTTATGAAATAAGTTATCGATTTTTAAAAAAGTCAAGGTTATTTAGGTAAATCTAGCGAAAATTTAAGAAAAAATTTAGGGAAATAGAAAATACATATCTGGCAATCTTGCGGCTGGTAACCACACTTCAAGCTCATAAATACGATATATCAATTAGATCTGCTTCGGCAGAGTGCCACACCCAGTAGTGGGTCAAAGACGTGATGATATATTTGTTATTTTTATTTTTTATTTTACAATTATTTATTTAGTCGAAAGAAAATCACGGCTTCCTACTTGTATGTCATGTATACACTGTTTCTGGTTATGTCTAATTTCCTCATTTGTAAATCAGGCAAAATTAATTTAAATGCAGTATTTTACGTCCTAAAACTGATTTTTGAAGATTTTTTTTATCTATTATATTTAGGGAAACAGGAAATTACTAAAGCATGATTTTTCATATTAAAGTTCTATGATAAAGGAACATAGTGATCAACTTTCTTATCTATTTATAATTACCTGTAAATCATAGAGTGGTAACGAGCAAGATTGAGACGGTAATCCAATTATGCACATTGTTGGGTATTCTATATTAATCATGTGTTTATATAATGGGTGAATATAATACTGATCCTTTTCTACAACTATTTTACATTCTTCCCTCAAGAATGGAAATTTTGTAATATATCCTGTGCAGTAAATAATGCAGTGGATTTCAGCGGTGCTGCCATCTGCAAACTCTACTCCAGTCTCTGTGATTCGAGTGACGTCAATCTTTACTGTCACTTTGGGCGGAAATATGGCTTTGACTTCTTTGGTTGCGTGGTGGCTCAAAATTATCTAGAAATAGTCAGAATCAGAGAAAAGTAATATTGTAATAGTTATTTGTATATCTAAACCGTGAAATGAACATTTGGCGTATCGAAGAATAAATTTGTCGACCAAAGCGAAGCCTAGACAGACGAAATTTTAGGTACGCTAAATGTATTTCACGAACGAAATGTACACAATATTTTTATGCCACTGCATTATGAAAACTACAAAATTTATTAAAAAAGTTTCAAAACCGTTTTAACTATAGTTAGTTCATGGTCTCTCCTAGGTGTCACCCACGAACTATTATACTGAAGGACAGGCGAGTCTTGCGGGTAAAGCATCCACAGAAATGAAGCGGAAAGAGAGCGTCAAAAAAGTGAGTGCGATAGGAACAAGAGTCTGGCAAATGCATGGGTGCTTACGAGTCTATTCATGTTTTTTTTACTTTATAGAACTAATTACTTAAAAATGTTATTTGCAATTATATAAAATTAAAGACAAATTTTTCTATAATTATATCAGGTTGAGCTTGACAAATATAAATATGTCATACCATAGATAAACACATTTTTCTTGTAGTCATTTTTGTTGTATAATTACACCATGACAAGTTACACAAATGTAAAATTGACATATATATTTAAATTTTAAAATACAAAATGGTAAAATTTATACAATGTAACTAGAACATTTTATTAAAAAAATAATAAAGAAAATAAATAGAACCGAATATTTAAATTTTTTCTTAATTAATATGTTTGTACTTTATACAATACATTTGATAATTTTATAATAATAAAAATTGATCGAACTGAATATTTGACATTATTTTGATTCTGTTTAAAATATTGCCTCAAGCACATTCAAATAAATTCATGGACAAAAACAGATATTATTTCTTTCTTGTGATCTCTACAAGAGAAAGAGAATGCATAATTTTCAATTACAGAATACACTGTTTCTTCATATACACGAGGTTTATCTATATATAATATTAATTTATCTTGAATATATTTGGATAATCTAAATGTGTTTATATTTGGGTGGATTAAAAAACCACGACTTTTAACATTTGTTAATTCCGCTTCTTTTATGTGACGTAAATTTTCTTTGTTTACAAGGTATAATTGGACGCAAAACACTTACGACCCATTGCAAACTAATTGTTTATAACTATTTATCACCAAACAACACTAATGATTGAAAAAAGTAACCTGCGTCCATATGGCGTTGAGTAAATGCCAGCCTCTTTAAGCTATCTCTCTCTTTCAAAGTCATGCGCGCGAATGACATAAAGCTGGACGTTTACTAACTGCGCTTATATACGAAGTTGCATAGGGCTGGTGTCACCAGAGAAATAGAGTAGTGGGAGAAGATGCTTGAAGCTGCGCGAACTTTATGAAATTGAATACCGCCATTTTTAAGGTTGGTTGATACGGGATATTTAAAAATTCAACACAGTTAAACCTCATGAGTCGCGAAAAATATTCTAACTAAATAACAAATAACTTTTCTAAAGTTATTGCATAATATGTTATTAATAAATACATAAAATGGCAAATTTTACTTAATATAACCATGGCAATATTGGAAAATATTTCACTTTAAAGGTGGTTGTTCGTATCTCTAAAGTTAGAGGTTGTAGAAAAAGAAGCTGTAGATAATGAAATAATAAATAACTTTTATGCAACAACATATCAACATTATTTTATTTATAAAAACTATTATTTGCAAAAATAATTATACTTTGTTTTCGATTATAAATATTGTTTGTAATTTTAACAATCTTGTACATTTATTTTATCAATTTTTGATAGCGCTTAAAGCACTGGTTGGTAATTTGAAATTACTCGGTTCCACTAGTTTGAAAAGTAATGTTATTATGAAATAAATGTGTCAAACAAAAATAGTATATTTTAATATACTTTGTAAAATAAATAACCTAAAATTATAAATGATTTAAATTAAATAAAAATAAATATATCATCATGCCTTCTACAAATTACTGGGTGTGGCACTCTGCCGAAGCAGATCTCGGTAAGTGATATATTTTGCGCGTGAAGTGCGGTTACCAGTCGTCAAATCACGGCTCCCAAAGATGTTAGTGGTGGAGGAGCCACAGGGGTAGTTTGTGAAATTATGAAATTTGTTTGTCGCCTGTGGGAATCGAACCAGGGTTCTCAGGATCCACAGGCCGACTTCATACCACTGAGCTAGCCACCCCATATGATTTAAATTAATAACCTTAATATTATAGATATATTTGATTATAGAATAAGACACGTATAAAAAGGAATATCTTCCGGTTTAAACCTTCTACTATTAAAACACCCTGTCACTGAACACGATATTTTGCAACGAACAAAATAAAGTTCACACTACCTAATGTTTCTCGAGATGTTCACTTTTGGCATGACAACCTTAAAAATGGCCGAACCCGTAGCGTTCCTTGAAAATTGGATGCGCAATCGTCCAAGAGTCTTCTCCCACTACTCTATTTCTCTGGGTGTCACTGATGAACACAATGTACTAAAGTCCCTAGATTACTAAAGTACAGCAATGCTTGAAGCTTGCATTGGTGCAAAAATAGTGAACAGTTATTTCACAACTGTGTTAATTTTAAATTTGGCGCTTAAATTTGGAGTCAAAGTGGCAGCAACTCATGGTAATTTAATAATCTTGGGACAATGTAATTTTATGACAAGTTTTATTTCAAATTTCATCAAGTTATAGTATTTGCGTGCAATATAATAAGAAAGTTATAGTTGTGAAATTTATGATAAAAATATCATTCAATTTTAAATAAGTAAATTACTATGTTTGTCTTCATTAGAGCTCGACAAATCAAAGTAAAACTATGGTTGAAATGCGCTTTAACTGTACCATATAAGTATACGAGGGTAAGGTAAAAAGTTCTCCACCTGACAATGAAAGACTGCGATTTTTAGTTAAAAAATTATTTTATTTTTCTACATACTCTCCCTTGACTTCAACACACTTGGTCCAGCATTTCTCCAACATCAATATTCCTTCCCGGAAGTGAGAGTCTGGAAGGCTGTGAAAATATTCATCTACGGCCCTCTCAACTTCTTCATTGGACGTGAAGCGCTTTCCAAAAACAAATTTCTTCAAGTTTGGGAACAGATAGAAGTCTGAGGGTGCCAAATCAGGAGAATATGGGGGATGGCCGAGCAAATCGTACCCTAAATCTCGCAGTTTTCCTATCTCCAATGCACCCTTGTGTGCAGGTGCATTGTCCTGGTAAAAGATGATTTTTTCTTCTGCAAGCTAGACCGCTTCTCGCGAATTTTGGCATCCAGCTGGTCAAGAATGTTAGAGTAATATTCGTCTGTAATTATTCTGCCTTTTTCAAGGTAATCAATTAACAGAATCCTTTTTGCATCCCAAAACATGCTGGCCATGACCTTTCCGGCAGATGCGCTCAACTTCGCTTTCTTTGACACTGAACCACCGGCTTCCACCCACTGCTTGGACTGCTGTTTCATTTCTGGCGTGTAGTGATGGACCCATGTATCATCCATGGTGACAAATCGCCGCACAAAATTGGTCGGATCCCTATTAAATCGGTCCAAATATTGTTGCGAAGATCGTTTAAGCATTTGCTTTTGATCGGCATTCAGTAAATGTGACACCCATCTTGCGCAGAGCTTTCGCATATCTAATTCTTTGTGCAAGATGGTTCGCACCATTTCTTCCGATATCCCCACAGCCTCAGCTATCTCATTCGCCTTCACTCGTCTATCGTCCAACACGGATATCATGCACTTTTCGATAATTTCCGGTGTGGTGGCGGTTTTTGGCCGTCCTTCACGTAGGTCATCTTCGAGGGACGTGCGACCACGTTTAAATTCAGCTGCCTAATTTTTAACGGTTGACATGGAATGAGCGGAGTCCCCATAAACTTTTGTCAACTTCGGATGAATTTCCTTAGGGGTTAATCCATCCAAAACGAAGAATTTTATGACCGCACGATATTCAAGTTTATCCATTTTAACGAAAAACACGCAAGACGTCTACTTCAAAAATTCGTGTAAACAAACTACTTAAGAGAAAAAGTTGAAACTTGTCATACAAACTAATGACACGTGCACCCAGGTAGGAAACACAAATTTTTGCTGATTGGAACGCCATCTCTGTGTGAGGCCGAGAACTTTTCACCTTATCCTTGTATACCGAATGGTGTGGCTCCACTTTGGTGTGAAAGTGAAATATACAGTCACAATGAAAACTCTTAGCCGTCGGACCATGTACGATATGCGCATTTATGAAAATTTATTAATTATTAATTATTAATCCCTCATAATTATTAATCTTTTATCATGCTATTTTTATAAGTTAAATGAAATTCAAAAACCTGCCATTTTTGTAAATACAACTTTTGACACTGAATGTACAGACGATAGTAACAACCTCAAAAGTCACCCCTCTTAGGGTTTTATTTTGGTTTGTCGAGCTCTATCAATATAGTTAAATCCAGTGGCGTACCTAGAACTTTTGCCGCCCAGGGCGGTCTCCAATTTGCCCTTTCTAAGTAAATGAAATGGTGGTTTTTATAAATTAAAAAAATAAATATATCATCACGACTTTTACTCATTACTAGATGTGCCACTCTGCCGAAGCATATCTCGGTAAGTGATATATTTATGTACGTGAAGTGCGGTTACCAGCCGTCAAATCACGGCTCCCAAAAATGTTAGTGGTGGGGGAGCCACAGTGGTAATTTTAATTTAGTGAAAATTGTTTGTCGGCTGAGGGAATCGAACCGGGGTCCTCAGGATCCACAGGCCAACTCGAAATCACTGAGCCATTACCCCATTAAATTAAATATAAATATATCATCACGCCTTCTACCCATTACTGGGTGTGGCACTCTGCTGAAGCAGATCTCGGTAAGTGATATATTATGCGCGTGAAGTGCGGTTACCAGTCGTCAAATCACGGCCCCCAAACATGTTAGTGGTGGAGGAGCCACAGGGATAGCTTTTTCAAATTATGAAAATTTGTCGCCTGTGGGAATCGAACCAGGGACCTCAGGATCCACAGGCCGACTTCATACCACTGAGCTAGCCATCCCATCCCATTAAATTAATAAACATAAATAAAAAATCGTAATTGAGACAAACTATAGGTGGGGAACTTTTTTACCATTGGATGGCATATTTAAATTAGGCAGTAATAAAGGAATTTTTCAAAATAATATTTTCAACCCTACATTGACTTGACGATGACGAAAACTATTCGAAATCATATAGTCATTTATAATTCGTAGAAATCAAATAGTAAACTTATGAAGTGAACAAGTATAAAAATGCCGCCCCAAAATATGTGCCGCCCGGTTCGGACCGCACCCTAAGCTCCCCTACACCTAGGTACGCCACTGGTTAAATGATTGTAGTATCTCTAGTAACTCAAAGAATAGAAGCAATTATATATTCCGTCTCATCATAGTACGCCTCAAGTTGCAAAATCTTTACTCCTTAACCCTGCGGTAATCTTATTTGACATTTACTTCCAAGTTTCAAACAAACATTTGGTATTTTAATAGTTTTAAAGTATTTTTGCTAATAGCAGCGGCCGAGAAAATTGTTACTATCAGTAACGTCCAATAAAGTAGTTTTTAGTTACAGTCAATCGTAGTCCAGTGGATAAAATCAACGTAAAACTCGCTTTTTCTAATTATCAAAAAAGATTATGCGTTTAAATCTCACGGACTTCCATTTATATAAAAAATATGATTATGCAGAATAACAAAATAAAATAAAAATAAAAGACAATATATTTTACTGATGAAACAAGTTTATCTTGGAGAAATTGAGGGTGAGAGATTGTGTGAATGACCTAGGAATAAAAATGTATAGATATGATTGAATTCTGATTGCAGCAAATAAACGATTTTGCATGTAAAAATTATAAATGGAAATGAAGCTAAAGTGATGTTGAGCGGAGGTTAACTGGGGGATGAAAGTAATGCATAAATGTTCAGTGAATATTCCAAGGGTTCGTGCTACATGTTATGTATGTGTTTATATATGAGCCCTGTCTCACATCAGTTTACCCGAATCTTATTTTTTCGTTTGATGTTTTATCTTGCATTTTTATTTCTCGTGTAATATGCAAGAAAATTTTATGAAATTTTAATGCGACAGTATGTTGTTAATACACAGATAAAATTTAAATGACTGCCATTGGAACAGGAAGTAAACATTTCTATATTAACTAAAACTTTTTCGTTTTATTCAAAAACTGTATAATAATAAAGTTTGTTTTAAATAATAAGTAACTTTAATTACATTCTTCAAGCTGCCTACAACATAAAAAAAACGATAGTCCATTTAAATGGAGAACTACTTTTTTGTAAAAAAAAAAAATCGCTTGTTATACTGCTATACATTTTGTGTCTAGGTATATTTAATATTAAAAGTAGTTAAAAATATTGAAAATAATTTGTAGAATTTTGTAAATGTCAGATACCAGAGTTTTTAGTATTATTTAAATTTTAAACAAAAAATAAGTTTCGGGTCAACTGGTGTGAGACAAGGCTCGTAGTAGTATAAAAGCATCGAAAGTGTAAGACAACGTGCGAGTGTACAAATTGAAAAGCGAGGCGCGTAGCGCCGAGTGATTTAAGTAGACGAGCACAGTTATCACACTTTCGAGCGAGTTATGTACACTATTTTTCAGACGACCACAAAATATTTCTAAAAAAAGTTTTCAAGAGCAATATTGTTACACTTTGACAGCAGATGCGTTTTTGAAGGTAAGCGTTGACGTTTGACGTTTGAGATTAGGTGTGGTGATATCAACTGTTTTAACCGTAATGTCAAAATATTAAATAATGCTAAAATATTAGTAAATAGGTAATTATGAATTTTAAGAAATAAGATTTATCTGTGCAAATGTGTTGAAAAATCTGCAAAAACTTAGATTTAAATAATAATACAAATTCTTTTCATTTATTTTATTATTTTCTTTCATTGTTACGCCATCTGTTGTCAATCAGTAGAGCCAGTGGCGTACCTAGGGGGGGGAGGGTGGGTGCGGTCCTCATCTGGCGGCACATATTTTGGGGCGGTATTTTTTATATTTAGTTTTTGTTGTATAAAACAACTTGTTCACTTCATAAGTTTACTATCCGATTTCTACGAATTATGAATTACTATATGATTTCGAATATTTTTCTTCACCGTCAAGTCAATTTATCTCGAAAAATTCCTTTATTACTGCCTAATTTAAATATACCATCCAATGGTAAAATAGTTCCCCACCTATAGTTTGTCGCAGTTACAATTATATATTTATGTAATGGCTCATTGGTTTCGGGTTGGCCTGTGAATCCTGAGGACCCCGGTTCGATTACCACAGCCAACAAACAATTTACACCAAATTAAAATTATCCCTGTGGCTCCCCCACCACTAACATCTTTGGGGGCCGTGATTTGATGACTGGTAACCGCACTTCAAGTACATAAATATATCACTTGCCGAAATCTGCTTCGACAGAATGCTTTACCCAGTAATGGGTAAAAGTCGTGATGATATATTTATTTTATATATATATTTTTTATTTATAAAAACCATCATTTGATTGACTTAGAAAGGGCAGCAAATTGAAGACCGCCCTGGGCGGCAAAAGTTCTAGGTACGCCACTGAGTAGAACTCCACCTGATTTGTTAGAAGTGTGCGTTATAATAATATATCAATGTATGTTATTTTCAACTTTCCGTAGTAGTTTATAATGTTGTTATGGTTACTTTCATAAATGGTCGTCTGAAAAATACTTTATACTTACTGATTCGGCGTATTGAGATAAAATGACAGAAATTTCCAACCCTGAAGGTCCAGCTCCAATAATCAAGACTTTCTTTCCTGTGTACGGGTCTGGCTTCCGGTATTCGTGACTATGTATTTGTTTCCCCTGGAATATGTCGCTTCCTGGAATATTAGGGTGGCTTTTATAATTAAAATGTCCGCTACAAACTATGACTGCATCAAATTCATTGACTGTTTCTTCTTTCGTCTCAAGGTCTAAAATTTTGAGACTCCAACGTTGTTCTTTTGGCAGAGGACGCACTTCTTGTACTACAGTAGATAACTAAAATATTAAAACTTAACTTAAAATATTTAAATTAATTTTATAAAATGTTCAAATTATATAGAAACAATGAGAGTGGAATTATTATTAATGAATATATAGGAATCTTTTGAAAATATTTGTACCATTTGCTTTTAAGAATTTTAACGGCGTATTAGCATATGACTAATGTGAAGATAAAGTGTTTGCGCGATATTTGTAATAAACGGAATCGTGACTGAAAATATATATATGTTGTTATAATATTTTCACTCAAAGGATCGGCATAATAGTATATTATATACCAAGGAAATAAATGCACTTAAGTCCCTATTTTTTGCAATTCCAGGCATATATTTTGAATTAATAATTAATTTTTATATTGACTTGACATATAATTTACAATGAGAGCATTATACAATTTTTTTGCAAGAAAGTATAAGGATGAAATTTAAGTTCAATTTCCTTCGAAAATATTTGAAATAAACACACAAACAATATTGTAACAGTAGCGTCCTATAAAACAGCATATAACTCTCATAAAAGTGCTTCTTTGCATTAGTTTCAAATTTCACCACTAGGTTCGCATTCTTATTAAGATATTCCAATTAGAAGGTAAATTTAATAAATGTAGTTTTATTTTTCCAGAATGTTTTAGTGCTTAACGCATAATTAATATCGTTAAAGCATAATCAATTATAGCAATTTTCTAGGTTACCTTTTACAGCTACTGTGTTTATGTCAGTTTGTACTAACGAAACTTGAATTTTATGTCTGACTGAAATAAATAAAAGCAATAAAATATCAAATATTTGAAGAAATATTGTCCATTTATGTCAGACAAATATTAGTGACATTAGCTGTTTTCCATCTGCCACTTGGTTCACATATATCAACATGACTAACAGCGTATTCCGAAAATGAACCACATTAACCATGGTTAGTTTTTTCAGTAACCGGTTTCATTACGGAACACGGTTTTTGAAATTTGTGGTTAGTTTTTAATAACCAAACTAACAGTGCTCGAGCGACGGTTAGTTTGGTAACTTTACAGCTGTTGTTGACAAGTTTGAAACGCGTTTGGCGGATTTTGCAGTGTTTGTGGATTTTTGTCTTATAAAACTATATTTTTATGATGATTGCTAAATAAACATGTGATACAAAATGTATTTTTATTATTTAACAGTATATATTCTTATTAGATGAATTTATTTCTTGTTCTGAAACTCATATTTATTTTTTCTTTGTGTTATTTTTATATCCCTATATTTAAGTTAAAGCAAGTGCGATGCAGAATACAATATTTTTATAATATAAACATTTTTCCATGTTAAATAAATTTCACATTTCGAAACTCATCTGTCAAGTGACAACTGTCATCGTGAAAGTGTTCTGTTTTACATACAAAATGACGTCATTCTAACCGTAATCGTGGTAAAATTGAACCGCACTGTGGTTCATTTTCGGAATATACTATAAATGAACTGAATTAAGCAAACTGATGCACTAATTGCGGTGAATTACTTCAAAGTAAATTATAATCAATAAATGTAATACTGGAAATAAAGTCATCGAAGTAATCCAGCAAAATAAATAAGAGATCTGGTTCATTAAATAAAAGTTAAATTGTTTCTCGAATTAATAAATCTATAAACTAAAAATGAATGTTTTTCAAATATTTGGTTTCTTACATCGGAGATCTTGAAATGTGGAGATTTAAAGCTTCATGGTAAAACCAGCCCTAGTGCTAAAATGTTTGGCGGCGATTAATTGCAGGATAAATTCAATGGATCTTTCTTTTATCGTTTTACGATAGTAACTTTTCTTAGTTAAAATTCTAAGAGACAAAAAACTTGAAGATATATACACTCTATTATACCTCGCAAGATTGTCTATCTTTGTTCCTAAATAGTTTTTAATTAATGGTAAAATATAATAATTTACTTTAATATGTGGCCTCAGGTTGAACTTATCAGCATATGAATTTAAAAATGATAATACTTCTTCATGAGATAAGTAACTCTTGTCTTGTTCAGGAAATTTAAAATCGGAATAGCCCATAACTTCCTTCGGCAAATTTGTCCTAAAATATTATTAATATTAATAATATTATTAATCTTAAATCAAAGAAATAAATTATTAACTATATATCAAGTCGGTCTGCGGATTTGAGAATCTGGATTTGATTCCCACAGTCGCCAATCAATTTTCACCATTTTAAAAACTACCCTTGTGGCTCTTCCTTCACTAAAATCTCTAGGGGCCGTGATTTGACGGCTGATAACCGCACTTTACGCGCAAAATATATCACTTACCGAGATCTGCTACGGCAGAGTGCCAGATCCAGTATTGGATAGAAGACATGATGATATATATTTTTTATATTATTTTTACTAAATAATGTACTTAATTTTTAATGTGGCTGTGAGAAGGATGCTATAATGATGCTATTATGCTATTTTCTTTATCGTTGCCAATAACAGCCATTATTGTGAGTTATAAACTATACTTTATCTACGACTAATGTATTACTCGTACAGCAAGATTTTTAAAAATAATTTTGTATCATAATAATCCCAAATAAAATAAAATTACGTTAACATCGTAATATTTTGTACTGTAACTATGACGATATAGAAATGTAATTTTGTCAAAATAATAAATATTATTATTTATTTGTTTTTTTTTTTATAGTTACCTATTAGTCTTTATGCATTTTTTATTTGCACAGAGAAATTGATTCAGACATAATAATTTTCTGATTGATGCAGAAGAGGGAATAATGACTATTATTCTCTCGTTATTATTCCCTGCGGGATTTATACAGGACATTATGTTGCAAAAATCAAACATTTAATATACATGTAACAACACGATTTTTATTGAATTATATTCTTCTAGTTTTAGTTTTCTGATTATTTAGTTTCGTTACAAATGCCAAACTTTCTCACGAAAGTTTGTATGGGCCGTAGCGTCTGAAATCTGACTCAAGCCATAAAACTACTTGACTTAGGGACATCCACATGCAACTTAAGCGATAACTGCAGACATGTGTTCAAAGATAATATATGTAATCATTACTAAGGGCTGCAATAACGCCCCTAAGCTTCCCTTGGCCCATTCGAAGTTTGGCTTTGTCTTGAACAGTTTATTTGTGCAGTGCTGTGTTTGCTTTGATTTAAACTTGTGATTAAGTGTGTGATTAATCAATTAGTGTATTCTGGATTACCAAAAGCTTCTATATATAGATATATATATATATATATATATATATATATATATATATATATATATATATATATATATATATATATATGTTTGGTTAGCAACAGAATAAACAACACTCGTCCGTCAAATTTGTGTTTCATTTCGTCTTTTGACTGGTTATTTGGAGTTGAATTTATATAGACTGTTTTCCACCGGATTGCTAGCATATCATTTTACTAAGATAAGTGTTATCTTTTCTTTTTATAATAATTTAGATTTTTGTAGTATATTTTCTTTTCATTTCGTTATTTGTTTATATTAGTTACGTACTTAGAAACGCTAAGTTATGTTTTGTTCTTGTATGATTGACGGTTGACAGGTGTCAATGTAATTTATTTATTTCTTTTTATTTCTGTTTTCCTTTATAGTTAAGGATAAGTTTGGTAAGCTACCTTAACTTCTACCCTATTACCGAAAGAACCCTTCTTTTACTATCTTTTGTTTAAATGAGGAATAAATGGGAAAAATTTAATGAATGTAAGTTTGGTACATGGAATGTTCGTGGTATAACTGGGAAAGAAATTGAATTGATGAATGCAATGCGTGTGTATAATGTAGATGTTTTGTGTGTAAGTGAGACTAAGAGGAAAGGCTGTAGTGAGGAAGAGGTGGATGGAATGTTTTGCTTGTGGTCGGGTGTAGCTGAGAATGAACGTGCAAAGCATGGAGTAGGTGTGCTTGTTAGTGAAAGAATGAAACCGTTTGTAAGGGATTATGACTGTATTTCATCTAGAATTCTTTGGCTGAGATCATAGAATCTTCGTTGTGTCAGTTTATGGCCCAACTGAATCTGAAAATGATCTCGAAAAAGATCGGTTTTGGAATTTGTTAGATAGTGTGACTGATTTGTGTGATCCAGGTGAGAAAGTTATCGTATGTGGTGATTTAAATGGTTGGGTGGGAGTAAAGAGAAGCATGTCTGGAAATGTTTTGGGTAAGTTTGGTGATGTGAGAGAGAATGAAAATGGTAGGAAAATAGTATCTTTCTGTTTGGAGCGTAATCTCTTTGTTTCCAACTCTGTTTTTAAACATAATTAGCTCATTTGTATACATGGGAGAATATGCGTGAGAATAGACGAAGTGTAATTGATTTTATTTTGTACGATGAACGATTGAGAAGTTTAGTTATAGATACGCGTGTGAAGCGTGGTGCTGAATTGGGTACGAATGACCATTATTTGGTGGTATCGCGTATACGTCTGGATAAATGTTGGCGGATGAGGGTGAAAGGTACCGAAAAAATGTTTCGTGTGAAATCCAGTGTACTGCAGAATGAGGATGTTAGAGATAGGTTTGTTGAGAAAATTAATGAATCTTTGCCTGTATGTGAGCTTAATTTTGAATGCAGCATAAATGATGTTTGGTTGAAATTTAAGGATATAGTTCTTAATTGTGCAAAAGAAGTTTGTGGTGAATGTAGATTAGGCTCTTGTCCAAAGAATGCATGGTGGAATGATGAAGTAAAAGAGGCGATTGAGGAGAAAAAGAGAGCATATTTGCGTTTTCTAAATGTAAAAGATGTGCCTGGAAGTTTACGTGATGAATGCTTGCTGGAATACAAGAGGTTAAATAAATGTGTTAAGAGAGTAGTGAGAGAAAGTAAGGCACGTTTTGATGATTTTAGTATGAATAAAAGAATGTTTTGGTTGAGTGTGAAGAGATTGAGAGGTGGTAATTTAAGGGCAGTGAAAGCGATTAAAAGTGCTAATGGTGAGTTATTGCGGAATGAGTCAGATGTTAGGAATAGATGGTGTGAGTATTTTAGGGCTTTATATGGTAGCATAAATGGAGGGAATGGTAGTAGTGAAAATGTTAGAGAAAATGTTAGTGGTGATGATTGGGATATAGATGAGAGTGATGTTAGTTTTGCATTGATGCGTCTGAAGAATGGTAAGGCTCCTGGTTTGGATGGTATATCGAATGAGATGTTGAAATATGGAGGTGAGAGGTTATTTGACTGGTTAGTTTATTTGTTTAGATTTTGTTTAAAACGGTGTGTGGCTCCTGATGATTGGAAACGTGCTGTCATTTGTCCTTTATTTAAAGGCAAAGGTAGTTCGAGTGAATGTACTAATTTCCGTGCGATAAGTTTGCTGAGTGTGGTAGGGAAGTTGTACGGGAAGATTCTTATTCATAAGGTACGAACCTTAACCATTTCCAAGATAAGCGATATGCAAGGTGGTTTTTTGCCTGAGAGAGGGTGTGTGGATCAATTATTTTCTCTTCGTATGATTGTTGAGAAGTCACTTGCTAAGAACAAAAAGGTGTTCTGTGGCTTTCTCGATCTTAAAAAAGCATATGATAGTGTTCATCGCGAGACTTTGTGGGATGTACTTCTACAGTACGGTATAAACGGGAATTTGTTGGGGGCAATTCGTGCGTTGTATGATGGTAGCGAGGCTGCGGTGAGAGTTGATGGTAGATTGAGTGATTGGTTTTGTATAGATGTTGGTGTGAAACAAGGTTGTGGGATGTCTCCGTGGCTGTTTAATTTGTATATGGATGTGTTGTTACGAACGGCACTGAATGGGGTGGATGGTGTACATATTGGTGGTAGTGTAGTGCCTGCGTTAGCGTATGCGGATGATGTTGTTGTTATGGGTGAATCTGAAGAGCAATTGAGAAGAATGATTCTAAGTATAAATGAAGTAGGAAAAGGTTTAAATCTGTTATTAAATGTTGATAAATGTAAAGTGTTAGTATTTGAGAAGAGTTATTTGGTGACCGACTGCAATGTTTCGGTGAATGGTGTGAGATTGGGTCAAGTGAATGAGTTTTTATATTTGGATAGTGTGTTTTCGAGGGATGGACGTATTGATTGTGAGATTGAAAGAAGAGTATCTGCGGGTTGCAAGGTATTGGGTGCTCTGGGAACCTTTGCTCGAAATGTGAATGTATCCAGAGATGCTCGATTGAGTGTGTATAATGGTGTTTTAGTGCCTACATTGATGTATGGTAGTGAATGTTGGGTGTGGATGAAGAAACATGAACGTCGTATAACTGCTGTGGAAATGAGGTATTTGCGGGGTGTGTGTAGTTATACTAGAAGAGATCGTGTCCGGAATACATTGGTGTATGATGAGTGTAAAATTGAGAAGAATGTAGTTAGAAAAGTAGGTATAAGTCAGTTGAGATGGTTTGGGCATATTGAACGTATGTCGAATGAGAGATTAGTGAAACAGGTATATGTTGGTGAAATTGAAGGTGAACGATTGCGTGGACGACCTATGAATAAGTGGATGAATATGATAGAAAAATTGTTGCGTGAACGAAAGTTTCCGAGTACGAGGAACAAACGTGCTTGTATGAAAGGAATTATGAATGTGGATGAAGCAAAAGTGGTGTGTCAGGATAGGAACGTTTGGCGAAGATTAATTGCGGAATGAATCTGATGATTTCAGAAAAGTGCAGGGTTTTAGATTTTAGTTTCGTTGTTTAGTAATTTCATTAGAGTGTTTACCTGTAATTGTGTGAAATTCACTTTCAAAAACAAGCTCAGGGACGACACTCCCTTCGTTTCTTATCTTTTTTATTCGTTTTCTGATCTTACATTGAGTGTTTAACTGCAATTGTGTGGAATTCACTTCCAAAACAAGCGTAGAGCGACACTCCCTTCCTTTCTTATCTTTTAATTCGTTTTCAGTTATTACGTAGAGTGTTTAACTGCAATTTGTGTGAAATTCACTTTCAAAAACATGCGCAGGGCGACGCTCCCTCCCTTTCTTATCTTTTTGTTTCATTTTCTGTGACTGCTTTGTGTTGTCTTTTCTTTCATATACAAGTGTAGACTATCGCTTTCATCTTTTCCAATCTTGTAGATTCGTTGTTAGTTTCGGTATTAGATTCGTTGTTAGGAGTAAACGTGAGTAATTTGAGATTTTTTATGCATATGTTATGTACGTAGAGGAAGGAAAATGAATGGTAAGAGAATAGGAATGATGTGATTGAAGGTTGGTTGTGTGATAATGTTTTCGAGTGTAATAAATGAATGAGTTTATATGGAGTGATCTATAAATGTGGTTGAAGTGAGGGTGGTGTGTTTGGATTAAAATGTTTGGTGATGGCTGGTTGTTTGATGGATGTGATGAGTTAATGTTTTATGAGTGATTTTAGGGTTCGTGCTACCCCATTTGTTGGGATATAGCGTGAAGATATGTATGTATGTATGTATGTATGTATATATATATATATATATATATATATATATATATATATATATATATATATATATATATCGGTGAGTTTGTCATTCATTGAGTTTTACGTATCATGTATGAATTGTAATGTGAGCGTCACTTGAGGTGGCGTCACGCTGTGTGCATGATGTGCGTATGTACTGGGTCTCTACTTAAAACACTACCTAGAGAACTCAGTGCCACCGGTACATAGAGCCCTGGAGGGGCTCATGTCACCTCAATTCGCTATGTTGCGTCTGTGAGGCAACGGTGTTCTTAGAGAGCGACACAGAACCAACCCTTTCTGGGGGTAACGGTGCGTCATTATGATACTGGTTCTATCATAGGTGACGCCCTACGTGAGTTAACTCGCTGGCTTCCTGTACCTGAGGAAGGCTGGTGGCAACGGTGTGTCAATATCCTGCCTTCTGGTGGTGATAGGTGTAGCCGAATATGAGTTGATCCACTGGCTTCCCATATATGGGATCGATTAGACGGTGATAGGTGTAGCCAACCTATCTGTGTTTACTACAGTTGGTAGTGAGCTGTGTCGGTGAACCCAACGGCCTATCGGTTAGCCCGAGTTCCTATCCTGCCTCTGGAGGAGGTATATCATTGATAATTCCAGTCTAATTAACCTGCAGTGCCCCAATGGTGGGGATTGATGTGCGTGACTCTGCGATGACACTCTCACTGAGCTTTATGTCTCAAACTCACCTTTATTTACAGGAGACGGCTGATTAATTTACCTGAGTCACCTGACTCACCTGACGCGGCGTGTACACCTACATTTGGTTAACGCCATATCATCACATGCCCTGACTATACATATATATATATATATGGAGTACTGCTCTTTGATATGGAATCCGTTATATTTTTATCAAATTGAATCACTAGAATATGTTCAGAGGAAATTTTTGAAGTTTGCAACTTTCATCTTAGATGGTTGTTATCCTCCTAGAGGAATACTCCAATCCACACTACTGGATACATTTCAATTACATTCACTCAAGCAGATCGAAATATTGTTGCTGTAACTCTTTTACATAAAATCATTCACAACGCCGTTGATTGCATATTTATCTTGTTTCAAGTCACTAGAATGTCATCCAGGTTCAAGAACATCTTCTACTTGCATAGAACTAATATGTTATCTAAGTCACCAATTCATCAAATGGTTAATTCTCATAATGAGTTTGAGTGTGAAATTGATATTTTTCATAACACCATAAATGATATAAAGAAATTGATTACTTCCCGCTAATTTTGGTGTTTTTTTTCCTTACCCTAGAATTGGGCACTTAGCCTGTTGGGTAATGTATTAATAATAAATTTGGAGAACTGCAGGATAAAAATGTAAGTAAATGTTACAATTGGTCTTGCTACCCCATTTAGTAGACTTAAGTAATAAAATAATTAAAATTATGGTCTGTTCGCTGAATTAGTATATATAAAATGTCCCATTTTAATATGTTTCCTTCAATATGAACCAGGTAAAAATTTAATGATTTGGACGAAAACATCTTATCCTGTACAAAAAATCAACCCACCCGGGGAAGGGGGTCAAATCTTAAATGGAAATCCTATTTGTTATTGCAGATTCGGTTAGGGCGTTAAAAACCCAGTAAATTTTATTTAAACAATTTTTTTTATTCCTGGTAGATGGCGCTGCAAACGATAAAATCTACCGGAAAGGAGGAGGATTGAAATTTTGATGGTGTTGAGCAGTGTTGAGTGTCTTATCGTAACAACAAAAAGAGAAGGGAAAGGGAATGAGGGTCACTTATGGAACCCTTATTATTTATTGCAGATTCGTCAAAAATCAAGTAAATATTTTTTTTCAATTATTGTTAGATGGTGCTTCAAACGATATAAATGGATTTTCTACCAGTCACAGAAGCAGTGTTTTACTTGGAAGTAAATTGAGACAATTTTTTTGTTACTTTACGTTTGAAATGCATAAAACATTTTCTTCTACGACTATTTGAAAATGACTAAAAAAGTAGTAATTTTACTAAAAAATAATTTCATTCCGTCCGTTTTGTATCCATGGGGATTTATAGTTTCCATGCAAATAATTAATTTATTCACTTATAACAAACAAATTTTAGCGACCAAAAAGTTCTTTGTCACTTGTTTCCCATGATAAATAACGCGCAAAAAAGTTGTTATATGATGTTTCATTATTTAATAAATAATTTTTTTTTATGATTTTGCAGAACCCCCAAAATCCCTTTCACTAAATACGCCACTGCTATACAAGAAATTTTCAGTTTAAACATACTGTTCACATTCATTTATATGTCTTTGTCCTTGATAATGCAAGCGAAAGTGATCCATAATCGCAACTGCATTAACATTAAAAACTGGCGACAGAATTTCATAGCATACAATCAGTGGTAACTAACTTAGGGCTCACGCTGTGGTTAAACTGCTCAAAACCCCATCTCATTAGCTTTGACCTATTTTATAATTTTTTTTTTTGTGTGATATAATTGAAAAATTATTTATATTTTTGTTTGTCTTTTCTTTTGTTTACTTGTAAAATTTGATTATGAAACAATGATTTACATTTTTGTTAATGGTATTTTTTATATAGGGTCAGTGGTATCGAGTCGGTCTGTAAATTTGGGAACCTGGATTTGATTCCCACAGTCGACAAACAATTTTCACTACATTATAATTACTCCTGTGGCTTTCCCTCCGCTAATATCTTTGGAAATCGTGACTTGACGTCTGATAATTGCACTCCATGCGCGTAAATATATCACTTGGCAGATCTATTATGGCAGAGTGCTACACCCAATAATGGATAAAAGGCGTGTGATAGTATATACTCTGTTACTACAAAATATCCATTAGAAAAAATTATAAAATATTTCAGTCATTTAACAATGTAATAAAATTAGAAAATAAATTTACCATTTGGGAAAAAATAAGCGAAGTAATTAATACTTTCAATACTTGAATTATTATACTTCAAAAATATGGTTTGAATTTCAGGCCCTCCAACAAGTTCAAGATTTCCCGGTATTCCGTAGTTTCACTACTGCCTATAATATATAAATTGTAGACAGTTGGGCCCGTTCAAAATTTCTAACATAATAATATAATATTAATTACGCCTTCTACCCATTATTGAGTATGGTACTCTGCCGAAGCAGATCTCGGTAAGTGATATATTTATGCGCGTGAAGTGCGGTTACCGGCCGTCAAATCACAGCCCCGAAATATGTTAGTGGTGGAGAAGTCACAGGGATAATTTTAATGTAGTGAAAATGTTTGTCGGCTGTGAAAATCGAATTAGAGTTATACGGTTTATAGGCGTCCGCAGAGGGCAGGGGGCAAGCAGGGGCGCTCGCCCCTCCCCCCTGGGTTTTAACTAGGGAAAATTATAATTTTGTAATTTCCTGCTTCCCTAAATATTTTAAGCAGAAAAGCTTGTACTAAAAGTTTTAGGGTATAAAATTCTGCATCTGAACCAATAAACAAAACTAATTTTATATACTTTGTAACGACACAAATCAGCTTTGAAAATGACGAAAATTGCCTCAAAACTATCGACAGGCTCAAACAAAATTAAACAAATGTTTGACGTTTTATCTTTCAAAATAAATGAAATAATTTGTTTAATTTTGTTTCAATTTCATAGCTATCGATAGTTTTGAGACAATTTTAGTCATTTTCAGATCTAATTTGTGCCGTTACAAAGAATGCAAAATTAATTTCGTATTTTATGACCTGAAACTTTTATTTGAAGCTTTTTTCTTTTAAATAATTACGAAACAGGAAATTAAAATAATATGATTTTACATGTTAAAGTCCTATGTTTGAGAGTCGCGGTTACCATCCTGTATATGTATATATATATATATATATATATATATATATATATATATATATATATATATATATATATAATATAATAAAAATTAAATTATAAGTTTAAAAATAATAAATTCAAGCTGAAACTTAATTTTCAGCAGTATTCTTATGGCCAGCTAGCGAAATGTTACCTATCGTAATCTAGTATACACAGACACAAAATATTAGAAAATAAAAACTGTAAAACTGCTAAATCGGAATTTATTGAAGAAATGGTGTCAATTTAAGGAAGAGTTATTAGAAAATTGTCCTTCCTCTTCAATTCAAACCCAGACGACAAAGACTAATAATTTATTTGACAAATTTAAATACTTTTTTATCTATTTGCTATGTGTATTTGTATTTATGTTATGTAAAAAAATATTTAAAAAATGTATGTATATCTGAGAGTTTTTTGCGACCCGCCCTCCCCTTGGAAAAATGTCTGTGGACGCTCATGCTCAGGTTCTACAGGCCGACTCGATACCACTGAGCCACCTAACATAATTTCAGATATTTAATTAGTCAACCTGTTTTTTCAATAATCTATCTCCATATATGATTTTTATGGTAAAATTATAATAAATAATAAAATGATATGTATATAATAAAAACATACAAAAACAAAATATTTAAATTACACAAAATAAAATTTTTGTAACATATCACTTTCATCTACTGCCCTGCTATAGAAAAAGGTTGGGCATCACTGATATACAGAAACATGTAAACAAACTAGGTACTTTTTATTCTTGGATATTTCAACAAACAACATGTGTGAAAAATGAGTAAATCAGTACTTACTTCATTCCAGAATACATGCTTGCATAAACGGGAAATCCAAATTTATCAGTCCCTACATCGTCAGTATAAAACCAAGTTCCTCCAATGGCTTCATTCCTTTCGAAAACTTCAAAAGTGCATCCAATTTTTAGTAAGTTTCTCGCAGTTGCCAGCCCTGACGCGCCTGCTCCTATCACCGCAACATGCATATCGATTGTTTTGCGATTCACAATTGTTAATACAAAATTCACCAGTGTAGTATAAAGCAAAATTATTTAAATGCAATTTAGTAGAACGTTTCGTTTGCTTTTGAAAGAAAGATGTGTGCACAATGCAGTTCAAAATAACACTGCTTGCAAGCAGACAGACATGTGTGCACAAGGACATATCCATTGACGTAGTGACGTGGTAGATACCTCATATCTCGGTAGGTGCGCAAGATCAGTGCCCGTACTCGTGTTCATATTCGTAGAATTGTAAAATAAACAAACAATATCAGCTGTAAAAATGTGGAGTGTATTTTATTTTTAAAATTATTTATTTAGAAATTAACAACAATACTGTGGCAATATTTATAATTTAGGTTGTTATTGTTTAAATTATGTGTTTAGTTTAATGTCAGTTAATTTATAATTATTGGTTTAAGAAATATTAAGTATGTAGCTGTTTTTACGTCACATTGTGACGTGAGTGCCGGCATCCTATTGTGCGAATGAAATGTTTGGGGTTTTGTTTATATTTTTAAACCAATAAATTATGGTTAAGTGTGTCTGGGTCCGTCTGAGTGATGCCAAATGTGAGAATATGTTGGAATGAGTGTGAGATGAAGAGATGTGTGTAAATCGTTAAGGGCGCATGTGATTTTGTAAATAGTTTTTAAGATAGTGTGTATTCGGCGATAGACGAGAAAAGTTTATGAATGTTTAAATGTACATATTCCCTGTACTTCGTCTATTTTTATCCTGACAAATATCCTGAATAGAGATGTGCAAAAGGAGCAGCATCAATCCAGAAAAAGTTACAACATACACGATATATGACAACAATTATCAGAAGTGGGTTAGATTGTTATATATAAAAAAATGTAATTATGGGCTGAAATACAAACTTTTAAAATTAACACTATTTATTTTCACTTAATGTTTTATCGAATTTATCATTCGTCAATTTCACTAAATACTACAATTTTGAGATAATATAGACTGGATGGATAGAAAAAATCGTTCAAGAATTGATTTTATATCTTTTTATTTTGTTTTTATTGTTTATTCTTGATTAGTTTTTTAATTATGTTTAAACAACAATCAGGCTTTCATTCGATATAAAAGTTGATAAAATTAATCTATCATTAAAAATTAAAACTGAGATGAGTTTCAAAATGACTGATATGATTTTGCGCTAGGAATCGAACTCGGGTTCTCATTTTCAGAGTTTGATACTTTCTTTACACAATTAAATTTCTAATTTGACATTCAAATAACTATTAAACGAAAGATATTTTTCACTATAAATTCATTTTAAGGTTTATTATTGTTGTGAGTCGATTTTTATCTTTGTGTTGAGGTATTTAAAAATACACTTTTTATAGTTGTATTCCTTAGAGAAAATTTTGTTGCACCGCTACTGATCGAGAGAGATGCAATGAGGAAAACTTAGTGAAAAATAAGATCGTATTTCGTTATTTTCCAGTATGACTGTTACATTTAATTTTAAAGTGGCTGTATCACTCTGCAGATCTCAGTAATGTGGCAAAAATTAGTGTAACAGCTGACAATCGAATATAACAGCAAGTTTTGATATTTTCATGAAACTAATTATAAAAAGAAAAAGCTAGAAAACCACCATGAATTGAACATGGGAACTTAGAAGTATTTACTTAATTAATAATAATAACATAATTTGTTTCTAAATTTTAACAAATCTTATACAAATATCATTACAGAATTGACACAACCCTAATTGATATTAATTTAACATAACAGCTCCAAAAGAAAAAAAATAATAATACTAATAATCACTACATTAAATAACAACATTCTATAAAAAATTAATCTATTTACTTAAACTGTAAATATTACAGGAGTTTTGGATACAATAAGTAGCAGAAATCGGATTTGAATTAAATGGCGATCGTATCTTACGTGTGACCGGAGTTCATAGCGGTATTTTAATCTTTCCCTTTTAATTTTAAGCGTACCTTCATTTGTTTTAGTAACGTCAGTTTTATTTCATAGCGTTCTCGAAGATTTATTTTTAATATTAAACTTGTTAATTTTTCTTTTAACTTTATGACTGTAATTTTAATTTAAGAGGAAATATTTAGGGTTACGTATTCCTCTTCCATCGGAAAATCTTAACTTTAATTTCTTCCGCACTATGCCCTTCTCATCATTTCACTAACCAGTGAATTATATCTCCCTTCTTGCTGTATAATTTAATAATGCCTTAAATTCATTAGCTAGCCAGGAAACCTGATTGATTGTTTTAAAAAAATACACTTGAATAGATCGAGTAAGAACAAATAAATGATAATATATGTTCAACAATGTTTTATTCATTGAAAATATAATTATAATGTATGTCTTCTTTAATATTTGCAGTTACATCATTTGCATTAAATACATCAACGTACAGTTCATGTTTAAAATATGAATAATAAAATACTACATCCAAAAAATACTCTCGTCCATTTTAGATATTTCCTGCTGTCAAACAGTTACAAATTAATTTATAGAAAAATGAACCAAAAAAAGATACATAGAATATTTGATTATATAGTTATTAGACCTTAATTATGTAATTATCATTTTTATGTGAAGATTCTCTAAACTTATTTGGGAAAATTTAATAGCGCAAAATATGCTGAACCAAAATATTTCTTTTAGTAAATTCTAGTTTAGATAATGCAGAATTTTATAAATATTTTATTAATAATAAAATTTAATGCCAAATTTTAAATTTGACAAAAAATGACAATATCGCATCAAATATTAGGCAGCAATGTTAAACTTGTTCATATGACATTTTACTTAGATTTGCTTTTATTTATTTACGAGCCCGGTTCCACTTCAGTTGGCCCAATTTTATTTTTTCGTTTGATGTTATATTTTACAATTTTATTTATCGTGTAGTATGCAAGAAAATGAAATAAAATTTTAATGAGATATATACTAGTATGTTGTTAATACACAGATAAAATTTTAAGTCAATCGATACATACATCTAGAAATTACAGCCATTGAAAGAGGAAGTAAACATTTCTGTTTTAACTAAAAAAAATTGTTTTATTAAAAAACTGTGTAATAATAAAGTTTGTTTTAAATAATAATTAACTTCAATTTCATCCGCCAAATTGCCCACAAGATAATAATCATGATAGTTCATTTGTGTGTTGATTTAGTTTATGTGAAGAAAAAAAAAGAGAGTTATACTGCTACACATTTTGTGTTTAACGTATATTTAATGTTAAATTTAGTTAAAAATGTTGAAAATTAATTGTAGAATTTAATAAATATACGATACCTGGATTTTTAGTATTATTTAAATTTTTAACGGAAAAATTCAATTCGGGCCAACTGGGAACGGGCTCGTAAGTCAGACATATATTTAAAGTTTTGTTGGTGCAAACGAGCTTAGGATTTGTAAAAAATCGGCAGTATAAAAATATTACTTAGCAATAAATTTAATTAAAATGGCAATGTTCTTGAAAAGTTTAGCTCTTCTCTTCTTTAGCAAGTTTAATAAAATTATCTTTGTCAACAATTCTGTATTTATCATTCCTGAATGTTAACAAATTTGCAGCTAGTTGTCTTGCACCCGCGAGTCGTAGTTTGGTTATAGCAGGCCAAATGTTTTCTATTTTAGCGGAGTCTGATAAATCTTTGTAATAATCCCAGACAAAATCAACGCTCATTAAGTGAAATTGCTTCTTTGTGAAGCCCATTTTCTTTCTTCTCTCAATATCAGCATCAATTTCTTCGTACATCTTTTCTTTTGATGGTAACTTCATGGATCCTTTCAGGTATTCCATGTAATAGCGAATCTGAAATGCAGAAAGAAAAAATAATCATCGAAATATATCTGCGAATGGCGTGAGATTGTGTCAACTGAATGAGTTTTATATTTTACGCTATGTTCCATTAAGTGAAACCTTGAACATTTATTCATTAGATTCATTCTGCAATTAATCTTAACCAAACATTTCTATCGTGGCACAGTGTATTCGTTTTATCCTGTCATGGAGCCAGCCCCATAACCATTACTTTGATTTAAATATCAATTAATCAAATATTAGTTAATCAACTTTTAGTCTATAAGCATATTATTTTTCATTATTATTTTAGTATTCTTAATCATAGTTATTTTATGTATACTGTATCAATTAATTATTAATTATTTCTTTTAGTTTATAAGTATATTATCTCATATTCATAATGTTTTTTTAGACATAGTTAGATTCATTTCATCCGGTAGTTTTAAGTATACTCATAAATTGCTTGTGACATTTTTCTGACTTTTGTAAAGCTTCTCGTTACATTTCCTTTGCAATTCGTCACAGACCATTCAAACCTTAAATTTTAACTTTTATGTTGCATTTCTTTGATTTTTGTAAAGATGTCTTTGTTCAAAATTTCTAAAACAACTTCCTGTGATGCAGTCCTTCCTACTCTTTGAACCTCTTCGCCGACGTCCCTTGTTCTCAGAAATCCTTGACATTTAACTTAAAATTATTACACTTGTGACTCCAACTAGTACGTTCCCTTTCCAAAATTTCCAACCACCAATGTCAGTCTCTCAAGTGGGTATTAGTACACCCAATTGGTTCTCTTTGACAACCCCTCCTTTTTAAGGGTTGGTCAATAAGTCTTCTTGTAAGACAAAAATCAAAAAGACAATCAGATCATCTCAAACTCTCTAAATCTCAACATAAGATCATCTCAAACTCTCTAAATCTCAACAACAGATTATCAAAAACTCTCAACATCACTAAATCAAAAACTCAAATTCAACTTCTTCAAAAATCAGTACCATTTTATCGTTTTAAATTCTATTTTGTATATTTGTATATTTTAAATTGTAGTATAAGTGTTAATAATTATATATATATATATATATATATATATATATATATATATATATATATATATATATATATATATATAGTGAAACAAATTAAAAGTATAATTACTTCGCGACGATTACCACAGTAGCGGAAACACACGAGGTAATTTCCCATAACAATCCCCATCGTAGTCTTTCAGTGTCAGGCCGAGAACTTTTCACCTTACCCTCGTACTATACTTTAACTACAGTTTAACTTTCCTATTACACTGGTGTAATATGAAAACCTTTATGTATTTAGAGTTAGATACATAACGAATGTATTATTTAATAGTTATAGATAAAATAATTATACCTGCAAATCATACATCGGCAGCGAACAAGCCCGATAAGGGATCCCAGTGAAACACATAGTCGGATATTCTACATTAATCATCATCTTGTACAACGGTTTCATGTAAACATCATCTTCAATAACGATCTTGCAGTCTTCATGAAGAAACGGAAATTTGTATTTGTAGCCGGTGCAGTAGATGATGCAATCTAAGTCTGCTGTGGTTCCATCAGAAAAATGTGCACCAGATTCAGTGATGAGGGTAACGTCAGGTTTTAGGGAAACAGTAGATGAAAACTTTGTTGTGATTGTTTGATTAGTGTGGTGGCTTAGAATCACCTAGAAATATATAAACATTAGTTAAGGTAGTAATAGCGTGAAAAAAATGTTGCAGATCCGAATGAAATTTGGCGCACGTAAACATTGGATAGTCATACGTATCCTGTTAAAATATGAAACACATTCATCGTCCGTGAATAAATATATTCGCTTGTAAAGTTGAGTTCTTATACACGGGACTTATGGCGATCATCACTCAGAATCGCACATATTTGGTTTGTGTACCTCTAAAATTTTGCAGTTTCATTTGAAAAACTAGTATGATGTTCTAGAACTATCCATGTATATTGTATCAGAAGGAGAAAGTTTTTTTTATCGTTTAGTAAAGGATATATAGCCATGCAAAGCCTTGTTTTTAACGAAAAATTAAGAATCCCAATTTATAATGGCAACACCACACGGTGGTATGGTATTTGAAAATTCACTAGACCAACCTGTCAACAATTCATGATATTCAAATCATAATAGTTATAAAACACTTATTTTATTCAATTTTTATATTTTTTTGAGCGTCAGTTTCGCCACTCGACAACCGATGGCGCCACCGTTACACTAGTACTACCAATAACGTATAATACTAGACGAATTATGCCGTATTCAAGTCAATGCAGTGTTGTGAAGCAGAAAGGGATGGAATAACTTGGTGGTGAGGCGGGTGCGCGGCAAGGAGCGAGTACCCTTTGATGTTATGCAAGTTGCAAACATTTGTGTAGTTATTTTTATATTCAATTACTTACTTTTCATACATCAAAGTGAAGGTTAGTTTTTAACATATTAAGTGTTTTGTATATGCACATTTGTATTTAAATAAATAAAATGCTCGCGCCTGATAACTGTCATCAACATAAATGCAACCTGCATAACATAAACTTGTACTCGCTCCTAGCCGCGCATCCACCTCACCCTCCAGTTATCCTATCCCTTTCTGCTTCACAACAAACGCCTTTGTTATCCGTCCAGTTATGTTTTGTCTGAGAGTACTACCTTAAATGGTATTGAATAAGTTATAGTGTAAGCAGAAAATTTGGAAGAAGGGTAAATTTGAAATGATGGCAAGTTTCTATTGATGTATTTTGCTTGTATTATGAATAGGTCCGTAAAGAAGGTTTACTTTAATAATTATGAACCGATATTGTTTTAAATTCCTGAATTTGTAAAAATGCAGATCAATGCAAACAAATTTAATTTCGATAACATCAATTTATTTATGTGTATCTTTATCCTCTAACATCTTTGGAGGGCGTGATTTAGCAACTGGAAACCGCATTTTACACCCAAAAAATACAGGATATTTCTATACTTGATGGTATGAATTTTTTAAATCTGAAGTAAACATTTTTAGTACCACTAGTTTGATAGTTATTAATAATATAAAGGCTGTTCAATAAGTCTTTTCGTCCTGGGTGGATGTGGGTTGTGAAACGCATGTTTGTACTTTATTCATACAATTTAACCTATAAGCCTTGTTTCCACATCTTAACATAGTCTTAGTTTTAGTTTTTCGACATAACCTTGAGAGTTTGTCATATGTGAATACAGCTGAGCGTTTCCAGCTACTGTTTTAGTCTTAGTCTTTGTCGCTGCGCATAAACACAAAGTTTGTAGACTTCATACTTTCGACATAGTCTTTTGTCGCTGTTCTGTAAGAGAGAGTTAGCTGCGGTAATGCTATCTCTTGTTATGCTGCTATATACAGTCAATTCTATGTCGTATTTATCATAGTCATTAGGTTTGTGTTGAGAATACAATAAATATAGACAATAGAATAAAAATAGTAATAATTTCAACTGAGAAAAAAATAAAAATTATTGGATTAATAGCAACAACAAAACGAAATTATTTGGTCGTTGTCATTTTAAAACTTTATTTCTTTTCTTTGATTTTATAAGTATAATTGCAATTTAATCATATTTTAATAATATAAAAATCAATTTAGAAATTTAAATTACTATATTTGAAATATTCTGGTTTGCTCACTACAGTAATGTCTCAATTTTAAAAAATTATTTTCGAATTTTATAAATTAATTAAACTAGTGCTTAATTTTAATAGTAATTACTGTTCCTCATTAATAATTTTATATGAATTTTAAAGTATTTCAAATAGTTTTATACAATTATTTTCTCATTTAAGTGAACAAACCTTTACTAAAATAATGAATTAAGGTTATGTCCTAAGAGCTGGAAATGGTTGGAATTTTTTCGACATAAACACAAACAAAAAACAAAAAAAAAAGCTAAAACAAAGACTATGTTAAGACGTCGAAACGTAGCTTAAACGTCATAATTTATTTGACATAAATTAAAGCAAAACAGAAATTTATGTTAGAACTACAGTCAAATGTTTGCTCAGGAACAAAAAACATTTATAGTATAATCTTATTTTCACAATGGTCAATGAAATCAAAAGGTTCAATTGTATGAATAAAGTAGATACATGTGTTTTAAGCCCATAGCCACAGAGGACGAAAAGTCTTATTGAACACCCGTTATTAATAATTTAATTAAAATTGTAAACATTATAAATAGTTATTTATCTGATACTGCAAATTTACATTATAATTAATATATTATGGATACCTATTCGAGTTACTAACAATTAGTACTTTAAGTAAACAAGGTATTAGTACTACCATAAAAAAAAAACTTTTTGTTCCGTTGACAGTACATAACGTAATTCGCTATTTATGAAGCTGTCATTGACCTGTCATTATATCCTTATAAGTAAAGAAAATACATGAAAATGTCAGCATAATTTATTCAGGTCACCTATAAGTAATCATGAAATATAAAAATCTGTCTTAACATTCCAAGTGATTAGAAGAGATTTTTTAATTAAAATAAATTAATACTGTTTTATCAGCTTTTACGTAGCATAAAAGTCTAGTGAAACAACTGCATGATTGTGAATTTGAGAATAAGAGATATCAATTTAATACTTACAGATTCAGCATTTTCAGATAAAGTCAAGGTCATATCCAACCCGGAAGGCCCGGCACCAATAATCAAAACTTTCTTTCCGGTAAAGGGATCCGGTTTTCGATAATCGTGACTATGTACTTGCTGTCCCCGGAAAACATCTCGCCCTGGAATATTCGGATACAATCCTTCGTTGAAATGTCCAGAACAAACCATCACCGCATCAAATTCCTTGACGGTTTCTTTTTTTGTAGGGAGATCAAGAATTTTGATGGACCATCTGTTGTTGGGAAGAGGGCGAACTTCTTTTACAGGTGTTAAAAGCTGATGAATAAATAATAATATTAATTGTGATTTTATTCCTCAAACATTTGTATCACAAATAATTGCACAAGACGTCCGGATTATATCTATAAGCTATTATTTAATTTATCTTTTTCTTAGCGACAAGCACGACAGCAAAATGCATGGTAAATCTAGAGTCTGTTGAACGAGGAGTTGAATCTAATGTTAGTTCGCTATAAACACAAAATTGAGTATCTACTTGAAAATAAAATTTTATGTAAAAAAAATCTGAGAGGTTGTAGTGCTATTTGGTAAAACAATTTCTCAAGATAAATAATGGTAGATTGTTTAACAAATAAATAAAAGTTGTAGTTTTCTAGCGAGTGTAAAAATTTAATGAACGAGTATAGCGAGTGCATTTATTTTACACGGGCTAGTAATAGAAAAGTTGAAATGAAATTAATTTAATAGTATATTACATAATAAGTCAGGAAAGTGATATTTTACTTGACGAAGCGGTTGTTTGAAATACGAGGCCGCCAGCTGAGTATTCAAATCCGCTGAGTCAAGTTAAAACACTTTCCTGACGTATTAAATATACTATTTTTTTCTAAAACCATTTAATTTAATCCCTATCTAATCATAAATAATTCAAAATGTTAATTTTTTTTATATGAATTGTATTGACATCAATCCAAGGTTACAATAAAAAAAAAACAGTCGGGTAAAATACAAAGCAGTTAGATAAAATCTTTACCAGACTGTTTTGTACTTTAGCAGACTGTTATTTTTGTTGTAACCTTGGATACGTACTTTACTTGACTGTTTTGGTAAAAACCTACTTTCCACACTAAAATGGGTCAGGAAAATAGGCACTTTGTTGCCGATTTAAAAAAAATACATTTCTATATGCATTTTTTTAAATTAATTAAAGTTGTCTCTTTCGGAAACAGAATTATCAACATGTATTGTAACAAATAAACAAACAAAATAATTGATTAAAATGATTGAACCGTTGGTTGCTAATGAGGAAAGTATTGCTAACGAACAAAATCGCATGATACTAAGTTATTTGTAACGAAAAAAATGGCTGTTTTCCATGAAGTACAAAAAATAATAATATTGTGTCAAACTGATAGCACAAAACAAAAATAGGAAAATAATGTTCTGTCAAACTAACTGCATATATACAAATTTATTTCATGACGGGATTTTATCATAACTAATATAAAAAGTGAAATGATAATTTTCAATAATATTTTTACATTAATTATGAGTATATATATATATATATATAACAACGAATTTAAATTATTGTAATTATCGAACTTTTATAATTCAAATAAAAGAACATAGTTTTTACAAGATTACAATTTGAAATAAGTACTATTACTGATTTCTCTCTCGATCTTGTTTAGAGGAATTAAAGAAACTATATTAATTTATATGTTTAGGTATTGGTATACAAATTTATAGGGCGATAAGTTCATATGGGCGGCAATATCATAAATCCGTCTATTTATTTTGTATATTAAAAAATAAATAAATATATACATAGAAACCTTAATATGTGGACGAAGATTGTGATCGTCTGCATATTTGTTGAAAAAAGCTAGAACTTCTTCCTGAGATAAATAACTGCGATCTTGTTCGGCATACTTATAATCTGAGTAGCCCATTACTTCTTTAGGAAGATTTGTTCTGAAATTAAATATAAACAAATAAATACATTTGTATTTAATAAATAATATAAAAGTAATTAATTCAATCTTTGATTTTGATATTAAGTAAATTCGATCCTGCCTACTATATATGTGAAATACCAATTAAAAATGTAGGTACCTATACACACATTATACTCGTATGGGGTAGATAACTGAGTGAGTGGAATTGCGTTGGTTCATAGATTTGAGAACCCGAATTCGATTTCCACTTTATTCAAACATTATAATTATCTTTGGTGGCCATGATTTGACCGTTGATAAGCGCACTTCATGCTCACAAAATACCACTTCCTGAGACCTGCTACAGCATTGTGATACATCCAATAATGGGTAAAAGGCGTGATGATATAAGGTGTTGACCGCGACACAAATCGTAGAACTTTTACTATGTAAACTCATACTTTTGTAATTGCCTGCTTCCCTAATTATTTTATAGTAGTAACTTATAAATAAACTCGTAAGAACAAAATAATTTGCATCTAAATTAATAAACAAAATTGCTTGCTTTGTAACGACAGAAATTAAATATGAATATGTTGAAGATTAGCTCAAAAATAGCGATAGCCTTGGAAATGAAACAAAATTATAAATATGATTAATGTTTTATCTGTCAGAAGAATAATTTTTCTTGTTTCATGAATTTATTGGCAGTAATTATTTATCAGTATTTAATTCATAATAGCATATTAAAGATTTAAAGATAGACGAGTTTTATAAAGTACAAGTGCGATAAAAGTTTTATAAAATATATCATTTATATTATGTTTTCTATTTTGCGTCCTTTTAAATTTAATTCAGTGGTATGAAGTCGGCCTGTGGATCCTGAGAACCCTGGTTCGATTCCCATAGACGACAAATAATTAATAATAATAAATATCAATGTAACTCTATCGTTAAATAACTTTTGAAAAAATAAATATATCAAAAAATTGTAAGAGACCTTTTTTGTAGAGCGTTAAATTTTCTACAAGAGTATGTTTCGATCATTTCAAAATAATTTCCCTAACGTGAGTTACAAAATTCCAAAGTCCAAGAGAACGTTGTTCCCATGTTATTTAAATGGGAAATTGAAATTTACGATGCGGCACCTCTTAATATTAATATTAAGAGCTCTAACTTTCACAGGATTTTTTTTTTACCATTTCCAACAACATTTTCAATATAATTAAGAAAACAAAAATGTATCGATTTTTTTGAAACAGTCTAATATATATACAGTGTGTCCCATTTTAATCCGCCAGTAGCGATAATTCTGAAACATTGCATTGAATCAAAAAGTGTTCCAAATGAAAAGTTAATGGTTCTGAGGGGGACATCTGATGCCGTAGACTTTGCCCCCCCAGCGCCCCAAGGGGGGCGGGAACAGGGGGCAACTTTAAAATCTTAAATGGAAACCCCTATTTTTTATTGCAGATTCTGATAGAGGGTTAAAAAGTATGTAAGTTTTATTCGAAACATTTTTTTTATTGGTCGAGAGATGGCGCTGCAAATGTAAAAGTTAGGTTTTTTGTCAATTAAATTGCGAAAATCGTCACGTAATTAACTGTTATTATTACTTAAGACTTACTCACAACCTTACAAGGTGGTTTTTTTCTCAGCCTGCCCAAATACTACAAACCCGCCCCCCCCCCCTACAAAGACGTAAAGTACTCAAAAATAGCGATTGAGTACTTATTTTTCAAATTAAATTCTTAAGTAATAATAACAGTTAATTACGTTACGATTTTCGCAATTTAATTAAAAAAAAACCTAACTTTTACATTTGCAGCGCCATCTCTCGACCAATAAAAAAAATGTTTCGGATAAAACTTACATACTTTTTAACCCTCTATCAGAATCTGCAATAAAAAATAGGGGTTTCCATTTAAGATTTTAAAGTTGCCCCCTGTTCCCGCCCCCCTTGAGGGGCAGGGGTGGCAAAGTCTACGGCACCAGATGTCCCCCTCAGAACCATTAACTTTTCATTTGGAACACTTTTTGATTCAATGCAATGTTTCAGAATTATCGCTACTGGCGGATTAAAATGGGACACCCTGTATATATATATATATATATATATATATATATATATATATATATATATATATATATATATATATATATATATATATATATATATATATATATATATATATATATAATTTGTTTAACCCTGGTTCGATTCCCACAGCCGACAAACAATTTTCATAATTTCAAAAGCTACCCCTGTGGCTCCTCCACCACTAACATTTTTGGGAGCCGTGATTTGACGACTGGTAAGCGCACTTCACGCGCAAATATATCACTTAGCGAGATCTGCTTCGGCAGAGTACCACACCCAGTAATGGGTAGAAGGCGTGATGATATATTTTTTTTTATATAAATTTAATTTTAAAAATATCTACTATATTTTAAAGCGAGTCAATTTAGTGAAATTTGTATATAATAAATTGGATTCAAAGATTGCATAGTAAACAGAGTATAGCATAGCATAGAAAAACGTAAGAAACGTAGGAAATACATGTACTGATTCATAGTTATAAACATAGCATAGCATAGTACAGCGAAACATGGGAAATTGGTTACATTTTATTTTGAAGCTACGTTTTGCTATATTCGGACATGTGCGCTACGTTGCGTGAGTATTCGTTGTTACATCACATCTACCGCAACTGCCCTGCCAATCTGTTAGTGTCAAATTCAAATTTTGCATTTTTTTTATCGATACAGCATTTTCAGCTCAGTTTGTTTATCTGCTTTCTTGGGAATGAAGGGTGATTAATTCGAACAAGAGATTAAAGTAATCGGCCTGGTGGAGACAGGTACATAATAAGTATGAAGATAGCTAAACAATTTCATATCTATAAATCGGTTCTATGTTTCTATATTTTTCTGTGTTGTGTATTTCTATGTTGTACACTTGAGAACCCGTATAACGAAACAATTAATGAACCAATTAAAAACAACGAGCACGAACAAAATAAAATAAAAATAGTTGAAAATCAAAAAAACAACACTCAGATTGAAGAAAATAGAACAAACTCTCCGATTTTAGGACTGATCACCCCAACAAATGGAAAAGGTACTATAACAGAACAAAGAAACATAAAAGGACCACTTGAAAAACATCTATACTCGCACACGATCTCAATCACAGACCAAAGATTCAAAAAACTCAGGGGAAAGAATAAAACCGTACCGCAAATAACAGTCAATAAAATAATGTTCTGGAATATGCAAGGATTCAAGAACATATATAACCTAAACAGACTTGAAGAACTAACAGTAACGAATCACGATATAATATGTCTCACTGAAACCTGGACTAACTACGAATTAAAAAACAACCCTTACTTTCTAGAAAACTACAGCAAGTATCAAGCAAAGGCGGTTAAAAAAACTACCTTACCCTAAAAATCCCTCTCAAACTCCTCAGACTATTAACCCAACTCCGATCTATTTCCACAAGATACCCAACTTGACAACTTTTGTCACAAATTTCAGGCAAACGAACTTTGCACGCTCTGTAATCTGTATGAAGATGACGATATAGAACATTTCATATTTCGCTGCCCGCTATTCCTAGCTCTCCGCCAACAACATGTATCAAAACATATCAAGAGCAGCTGTCCCGAAATGAATTATTCAACTTTATTGTCAAATATAACTGTAGAAAAGACCCATGACATATATAATTTTGTACATGTATCATTCAAAATTCAAAATTCAAAATTTTATTTTCAATGTGTAAATTCCTATATAATGTTTTGTACCAACTTATTTTGTATAAGCTTAGCTTGACTGCAAATAAACTGTATTATTATTATTATTATTATTATTATTATTATTATTATATTATGTTTTCTATTTTGCGTCCTTTATAAATTTAATTTTAAAATATCTACTATATTTTAAAGCGAGTCAATTTAGTGAAATTTGTATATGATAAATTGGATTCAAAGATTGCATCGTAAACAGAGTATAGCACAGCATAGAAAAACGTAGGAAATGAACATAGGGAAATACATGTACTGATTCATAATTATGAACATAGCACAGTATAGTACAGCAAAACATGGGGAATTGGTCACATTTTATTTTGAAGCTACGTTTTGCTATATTCGGGCATGTGCGCTATGTTGCGTGAGTATTCGTTGTTACATCACATCTACCGCAACTGCCCTGTCTGTTAGTCTCAAATTCAAATATAATGTTTTACAAATTTTGCATTTTTTTGATCGATATAGCATTTTCAGCTCAGTTTGTTTATCTGCTTTCTTGTGAATGAAGGGTGATTAATTCGAACAAGACATTAAAGTAATCGGCCTGGTGGAGACAGGTACATAATAAGTATGAAGATAGCTAAACAATTTCATATCTATAAATCGGTTCTATGTTTCTATATTTTTCTGTGTTATGTATTTCTATGTTGTGTTTTGCTATACAAATTCTGAATTCAGTTTTACAATATGTCATCTGGTACTACCAATCATCTAAAATAAAATCTTGCGTATCGCAGAACTAGCCAACAAGTCGATCGCGATCGTTCGTGGTTACGATTTCAGTCGATCGCGACGATTTTTAAATATAAAAACAAATTAGTCAGAATATATTTAGTTTTTAATCAAAATTTATTTTTTTTGTTCAAACTCGTATCAGTAACAACAGATGAAGCTAAATCAATGACGGGGCATCTTAAAGGATTTATCGCATTGTGCCGAAAATAAGATAAGTTCCCAGACTTTTTGAGTTACCACTATATTATTCATCAATGAGTGTTAGCCAGCAACAGATTAAATACTAATAGCTTTCAAAATGGTAAATAACAAATTTCTCTAAAGAAGACTTTTCAAAATGTAATAGCGGTGGCTGAGTAAATTCCTATAGAAATTTCGAAATTTATTGAATGAAATTTAAAAAAATTGTTGACCAAAGATAGATGAATGTCAACAGCAACAATATCCGAAGTGGTTGTCTGGCTTTTTTTGGCAGTTTTTACAGGTAAATTAGGTTATCTGAATTTGGAATTACAAGAAAAAAATTAAAATGTGGATCACATGATTAGTAGTATTTCCGCATAAAAATATCAACAGCATTGGCTGAGGATCTGAAAGAAAAAAATGTAGATCATTTTGTAAATTTGCAAGACCATTTGTAAAAATATCCTGTTTTTGTATTTGATAGCGCGAAATATGTTTCTGAAATTGTGAATGTTGTAATGGTTCTGAAACTAGATTCAGTGATTTAAAAAAAAATAAGATATTTTTCAATAAATTTCTTATCCATTTATTTCGACTTAAATTCGAAGAAAATCGCAAATAAAATCACTGAAAATTTTCACATGGAAAATATATTACTTAGCCAAATCGCCAGAAAAAGATTTTTGAAAATGTTTGCCCAGAAAAGTATCCAAATGTAAAAAAGCAACGAACTTTCAAATTCTTATTTCGGTTTCACATATGTCTGTGAATCGGCCTTTTCGTATATAAAACAAACAAAAACAAAACATCGTTGCACTCTTATTGTCTTGCATATAGAAGTTTTTTAACGTTTGGAATTATCACAGTATGTTCCCGATTTTAAAAGCTTGGTAGATGACATGAAGGCACGAACTTCACATTGATTCAAATTTGTATTTCATATAAAAGTAAAACAAAAAGACTTTTAGTTTTATTTAATTTCTTACCTCATAAAAACAATATTTTTCATTATACTTTGCTTCATTTTTTAAATATATACAATCATGGGCGTCCACAGACATTTTTTCATGGGGGGCCGGGTCGCAAAAAACTCTCAGATATAAATAAATTAAAAAAAAAAAATTTACATAACAAAATACAAATACACATAACAAATAGATAAAGAAGTATTTAAATTTGTCAAATAAATTACTAGTCTTTGTCGTCTGGGTTTGAAATGAAGAGGAAGGACAATTTTCTAATAACTCTTCCATAAATTAACACCATTCCTTCAATAAATTCCGATTTAGCAGTTTTACAGTTTTTATTTTCTAATAGTTTGTGTCTGTGTATAATTAGTAAACTTAGATTACGATAGGGAACATGTCGCTTGCTGGCCATAAGAATACTGCTGAAAATCCAGTTTCAGCTTGAATTTATTATCTTTAAACTTTTTATTATATTATATATACATATACAGGATGGTGCCCGCGACTCTCGAACATAGGACTTCAACATGTAAAATCATATTGTTTTAATTTCCTGTTTCGTAATTATTTAAAAGAAAAAAGCTTCAAATAAAAGTTTTAGGACATAAAATATGAAATTAATTTTGCATGCTTTGTCAAGGCACAAATTAGATCTGAAAATGACTAAAATTGTCTCAAAACTATCGATAGCTATGAAATTGAAACAAAATTAAACAAATGTTTGACGTTCAATCTGTCAAAACTGTCAAAATAAATTCTTTATTTATTATTTCATTTATTTTGACAGATAAAACGTCAAACATTTGTTTAATTTTGTTTGAATTTCATGTCTATCTATAGTTTTGAGGCAATTTTCGTCATTTTCAAAGCTAATTTGTGTCGTTACAAAGTATGTAAAATTATTTTTGTTTATTGGTTCAGATGCAGAATTTTATGCCCTAAAACTTTTATTACAAGCTTTTTTCCTTAAAATATTTAGGGAAGAAGGAAATTACAAAATTATAATTTTACATGTTAAAGTTCTATGTTCGAGAGTCGTGGTCACCACTCTAGCTAAATCCCGGGGGGGAGAGCACCACTGCTTGCTCCTCCTGCGGACGCCCATGTATACAATTAAATTTAGGAAATGGTTGTGTGCAACATATTTTCCAGATAAAAAGTCAATCGCAATTAAGTTGGCCATCCCTTGTGTATCGTAATAAACGCTCTTTCGATACGCAACTGGATTTCATAATGTCTTCTTCATGAACGTGATATTTGGATAAGTTAATTACAAGAAAAAATGATGTGCAAGGAAATGAATCTACTATGGTAATAATAGTTTAAGACAAATGACAGATTTATTTGCGGGTTTATACCCTCACAAAAACAATTCCTTTAATATCAACAATTCAAAGACTTTATTAATTACAAAATTAAATATAGGTAAGTGTTTGTTCCATGCCACAGTTGCATTAAAAAACCAAATACATATTGCACCAAAAGAAGAAATTGAGATCGAAGATAACGTTAACGAAATAAATGTTCTGGCTTCGGTATCGAATAATCCTAATTTGAATTTAAGAGAAATTACATCGGGATTAGGAATACATCACATTGCCTTTAAATATTAAAACAAAAACATAAATACAAGTCTCTTCTTTCTCGGCATCAAGAAACTTTTAAACACGATAGTGTAAACCGCATGATATTTTGCGAAATGGTAATAAAAATGGCGAATGTGGACAGAAATTTTATCAAGAATATTTGCTTTTCTGAAGAAATGTTAACAATTTTCATAATTGGCTCAGAAAAAAAATAGCTTTAAATAACTACTCCGAACATCGTGAAAGTATTGGTTTGAGTTGAAATGTTAAGTTCCAATATTATAGGACTTTTTTATTGATAGCAGACTAAATTCCTTGAATATTTTGAGTTACTCCAGACCGAAATTTGGTCTGCTATTTATAATATTATAGGGGAAAATATGATTTGGTTTCAGCAGGATTGCTGTCCTGCTCATTTTACAAATGAAATTATAATATTTTTAAACCAATAAGTTTCCCAAATTGCTGTATGATGGTCCAATAAACAGGCCAACTCGATTCCCGAATTGGCCGCAAATGATGAGGGAATTTAAAAGATATTATTTACCAAACTAGACAAGCAAAGACAGACGAAAAATTGTGAAAGAATTCAGATATATTTTAAATTGGTAATTAAAAAATATGCTTCGCAGTGTTTATCATAGGCTTGGGTTTTGTTTGGCAGATAGTGGAGGAACATTTAAGATAATTCTGATTTATTACTGTTTTAAATTTGAGAGCAGGTAAGCGCATTTCACGCGCTTAAAAATATATCACTTACTGAGACCTGCTACGACAGACTGCCACACTCAGTAGTCAGCAAAAGGCGTGATGATATATTCATATTTAATTTATTTAAATTTAAAATCTAAAAAATTATATTAATGTTGTTGATAATAACAAAAAACAACGGTCCTCTTCAGGACTATAAACACTTTTACAAAATAAAAGAATTTTTATAATCTATTATGCAATTTGTTATAATAATTAATATTCAAAAGTTTGTTTAATTTCCAAGCCTATAGTGAATTTTTTTTGAGCTAATATTCAACATTCTCATATTTAATTTCTGTCAAGATAAATTAATTTTTTTCTTTCAATTCTGTTTGAAAATTTTTCTCTTAAATAATTAGTGCAGCAGGTAATTACAAAATTTATGATTTTACGAATTAGTCTTATGATCTGGTGTCGCGGTTAGGACCATATATATATATATATATATATATATATATATATATATATATATATATATATATATATATATATATATATATATATATATATATATATGGGATGGCTAGCGCAGTGGTATGAAGTCGGCCTGTGGATCCTGAGGTCCCTGGTTCGATTCCCACAGGCGACAAATTTTCATAATTTGAAAAAGCTATCCCTGTGGCTCCTCCACCACTAACATGTTTGGGGGCCGTGATTTGACGACTGGTAACCGCACTTCACGCGCAAAATATATCACTTACCGAGATCTGCTTTAGCAGAGTGCCACACCCAGTAATGGGTAGAAGGCGTGATGATATATTTATTTATTTATTTATATATATATATATATATATATATATATATATATATATAATTTGTTTAAGAAATTTATGTATCTATATATATATAATTTGTTTAACCCTGGTTCGATTCCCACAGGCGACAAACAATTTTCATAATTTCAAAAGCTACCCCTGTGGCTCCTCCACCACTAACATCTTTGGGGGCCGTGATTTGACGACTGGTAACCGCACTTCACGCGCAAAATATATCACTTACAGAGATTTGCTCCGGCAGAGTGCCACACCCAGTAATGGGTAGAAGGCGTGATGATATATTTATTTATATTTGTTTAAGAAAAAAATTATCTATATATACTATACAAAAAACAGTGGAACAATATTTAATTCTGCAACTAAGTCAGTTAACGTAATTTATTTTATCATTTAGTTGGCCCTGAAAGCAATCATAATTATTTTCATTACTGTGTGAGTTGAACAGGAACAAATAAGACGAGTTCACGAATACCATAAATTATTAATATTTAATTTGTATTATGCGAGTACGATTGTTATCAAAAATGCCATCTATTTGTTAAACATACTAAAAGTGTTCAAATATAATTAAACAAACATTAACTGATAAAAAAACAACTCAAATAGTTGTGTATAATCTAGAACAGTAGTTTTAAAACTTTTCGGATCCATGATCTCTTTCCCAGGTTAATTTTTTGTAAGATTGTAATTCATTCTTTCGCGAACTTCCCTAATTTTGTGTGATCAAAACTGACATTTGTAAGAGGCAGATTTAATAATATGCGTTACAAAAATGCAATCACGAATTCAGAAAATATGAAAGGAAAAACTTGTACCTACGTTGGAAGGTACAGTTTCTTAGGAACTGTGAAATGTTGGTTTAATTAATTGTATTTTGCATTCAAGCTTGTAATAAATTTTGAAAATTTGAATAAATGTTTTTTTTTTTTTTGTAGAATATACCTAGTTTTAAAATGCAAATATTTATAACGAATGAACCGATAATTTCGAAAAATATTTTGGGTAAATGTTGTTTTAAATAAAACTAGTGTGCATTTTAGTTATTACGAGTACGTATTTTGTAATAAACACTACCGTTTACGAAATAAGCGTACAAACTTTAAAAGACGACCTATCAATAAAGTTGTGGTATCACTGGTTTACAGCCCATTAACGAGTTTACCATATTTTTTTTGCTTAATGCCAATGGCACACTGGTCGAGGAGTATGAATGAGCGTCGAGGAACTCATCTCGATGAAACAGCAGAAAGCACCCGTCATCGATGAAAAATAGAGACGCCTCTATTTCCATCGAGGAGTTCCTCGATGAAACGATTGTGTCTCATTTCACACGTATTATTGTGTCTCATTTCATGTTAGCGTGGGCTGTCATTTTGGTTTTCCTTTGTGCTATTTTTTTGTGTTTGTTTACTTTATAAAGTCAGGGTGCGTTCTGTTGTTTCATCGATGAGTTTCTCGACGCTCATTCATGTTCCTCGACCAGTGTGCCAGTGGCATAAAAGCTTAAATATAAACTTTAATTTAGAACTTCGCCGCTTTTAAAAATATTTTTTGACTATATATTTTTTTTTTATTCAATGGGTTCTATAACGCGATCAAGAAAAGTCACCATCACATTATTTTTCTTATTACACATAGATCGGGCAAGTGAACATGTAAACCGTTTGGCTATAGTTAGTTCATGGTCTCTCCTAGGTGTCACCCACGAACTATTATACTGAAGGACAGGCGAGTCTTGCGGGTAAAGCATCCACAGAAATGAAGCGGAAAGAGAACGTCAAAAAAGTGAGTGCGATAGGAACAAGAGTCTGGCAAATGCATGGGTGCTTACGAGTCTATTCATATTTTTTTTACTTTATAGAACTAATTACTTAAAAATGTTATTTGCAATTATATAAAATTAAAGACAAATTTTTCTATAATTATATCAGGTTGAGCTTGACAAATATAAATATGTCATACCATAGATAAACACATTTTTCTTGTAGTCATTTTTGTTGTATAATTACACCATGACAAGTTACACAAATGTAAAATTGACATATATATTTAAATTTTAAAATACAAAATGGTAAAATTTATACAATGTAACTAGAACATTTTATTAAAAAAATAATAAAGAAAATAAATAGAACCGAATATTTAAATTTTTTCTTAATTAATATGTTTGTACTTTATACAATACATTTGATAATTTTATAATAATAAAAATTGATCGAACTGAATATTTGACATTATTTTGATTCTGTTTAAAATATTGCCTCAAGCACATTAAAATAAATTCATGGACAAAAACAGATATTATTTCTTTCTTGTGATCTCTACAAGAGAAAGAGAATGCATAATTTTCAATTACAGAATACACTGTTTCTTCATATACACGAGGTTTATCTATATATAATATTAATTTATCTTGAATATATTTGGATAATCTAAATGTGTTTATATTTGGGTGGATTAAAAAACCACGACTTTTAACATTTGTTAATTCCGCTTCTTTTATGTGACGTAAGTTTTCTTTGTTTACAAGGTATAATTGGGCGCAAAACACTTACGACCCATTGCAAACTAATTGTTTATAACTATTTATCACCAAACAACACTAATGATTGAAAAAAGTAACCTGCGTCCATATGGCGTTGAGTAAATGCCAGCCTCTTTAAGCTATCTCTCTCTTTCAAAGTCATGCGCGCGAATGACATAAAGCTGGACGTTTACTAACTGCGCTTATATACGAAGTTGCATAGGGCTGGTGTCACCAGAGAAATAGAGTAGTGGGAGAAGATGCTTGAAGCTGCGCGAACTTTATGAAATTGAATACCGCCATTTTTAAGGTTGGTTGATACGGGATATTTAAAAATTCAACACATAACAAATAACTTTTCTAAAGTTATTGCATAATATGTTATTAATAAATACATAAAATGGCAAATTTTACTTAATATAACCATGACAATATTGGAAAATATTTCACTTTAAAGGTGGTTGTTCGTATCTCTAAAGTTAGAGGTTGTAGAAAAAGAAGCTGTAGATAATGAAATAATAAATAACTTTTATGCAACAACATATCAACATAATTTTATTTATAAAAACTATTATTTGCAAAAATAATTATACTTTGTTTTCGATTATAAATATTGTTTGTAATTTTAACAATCTTGTACATTTATTTTATCAATTTTTGATAGCGCTTAAAGCACTGGTTGGTAATTTGAAATTACTCGGTTCCACTAGTTTGAAAAGTAATGTTATTATGAAATAAATGTGTCAAACAAAAATAGTATATTTTAATATATTTTATAAAATAAATAACCTAAAATTATAAATGATTTAAATTAAATAAAAATAAATATATCATCATGCCTGCTACCAATTACTGGGTGTGGCACTCTGCCGAAGCAGATCTCGGTAAGTGATATATTTTGCGCGTGAAGTGCGGTTACCAGTCGTCAAATCACGGCTCCTAAAGATGTTAGTGGTGGAGGAGCCACAGGGGTAGTTTGTGAAATTATGAAATTTGTTTGTCGCCTGTGGGAATCGAACCAGGGTTCTCAGGATCCACAGGCCGACTTCATACCACTGAGCTAGTCACCCCATATGATTTAAATTAATAACCTTAATATTATAGATATATTTGATTATAGAATAAGACACGTATAAAAAGGAATATCTTCCGGTTTAAACCTTCTACTATTAAAACACCCTGTCACTGAACACGATATTTTGCAACGAACAAAATAAAGTTCACACTACCTAATGTTTCTCGAGATGTTCACTTTTGGCATGACAACCTTAAAAATGGCCGAACCCGTAGCGTTCCTTGAAAATTGGATGCGCAATCGTCCAAGAGTCTTCTCCCACTACTCTATTTCTCTGGGTGTCACTGATGAACACAATGTACTAAAGTCCCTAGATTACTAAAGTACAGCAATGCTTGAAGCTTGCATTGGAGCAAAAATAGTGAACAGTTATTTCACAACTGTGTTAATTTTAAATTTGGCGCTTAAATTTGGAGTCAAAGTGGCAGCAACTCATGGTAATTTAATAATCTTGGGACAATGTAATTTTATGACAAGTTTTATTTCAAATTTCATCAAGTTATAGTATTTGCGTGCAATATAATAAGAAAGTTATAGTTGTGAAATTTATGATAAAAATATCATTCAATTTTAAATAAGTAAATTACTATGTTTGTCTTCATTAGAGCTCGACAAATCAAAGTCAAACTATGGTTGAAATGCGCTTTAACTGTACCATATAAGTATACGAGGGTAAGGTAAAAAGTTCTCGACCTGACAATGAAAGACTGCGATTTTTAGTTAAAAAATTATTTTATTTTTCTACATACTCTCCCTTGACTTCAACACACTTGGTCCAGCATTTCTCCAACATCAATATTCCTTCCCGGAAGTGAGAGTCTGGAAGGCTGTGAAAATATTCATCTACGGCCCTCTCAACTTCTTCATTGGACGTGAAGCGCTTTCCAGAAACAAATTTCTTCAAGTTTGGGAACAGATAGAAGTCTGAGGGTGCCAAATCAGGAGAATATGGGGGATGGCCGAGCAAATCGTACCCTAAATCCCGCAGTTTTTCTATCTCCAACGCACCCTTGTGTGCAGGTGCATTGTCCTGGTAAAAGATGATTTTTTCTTCTGCAAGCCAGACCGCTTCTCGCGAATTTTGGCATCCAGCTGGTCAAGAATGTTAGAGTAATATTCGTCTGTAATTATTCTGCCTTTTTCAATTCAATTAACAGAATCCTTTTTGCATCCCAAAACATGCTGGCCATGACCTTTCGCTTTCTTTGACACTGAACCACCGGCTTCCACCCACTGCTTGGACTGCTGTTTCATTTCTGGCGTGTAGTGATGGACCCATGTATCATCCATGGTGACAAATCGCCGCACAAAATTGGTCGGATCCCTATTAAATCGGTCCAAATATTGTTGCGAAGATCGTTTAAGCATTTGCTTTTGATCGGCATTTAGTAAATGTGACACCCATCTTGCGCAGAGCTTTCGCATCTCTAATTCTTTGTGCAAGATGTTTCGCATCATTTCTTCCGATATCCCCACAGCCTCAGCTATCTCATTCGCCTTCACTCGTCTATCGTCCAACAAGATATCATGCACTTTTCGATGATTTCCGGTGTGGTGGCGGTTTTTGGCCGTCCTTCACGTAGGTCATCTTCGAGGGACGTGCGACCACGTTTAAATTCAGCTGCCTAATTTTTAACGGTTGACATGGAATGAGCGGAGTCCCCATAAACTTTTGTCAACTTCGGATGAATTTCCTTAGGGGTTAATCCATCCAAAACGAAGAATTTTATGACCGCACGATATTCAAGTTTATCCATTTTAACGAAAAACACGCAAGACGTCTACTTCAAAAATTCGTGTAAACAAACTACTTAAGAGAACAAGTTGAAACTTGTCATACAAACTAATGACACGTGCACCCAGGTAGGAAACACAAATTTTTGCTGATTGGAACGCCATCTCTGTGTGAGGCCGAGAACTTTTCACCTTATCCTTGTATACTGAATGGTGTGGCTCCACTTTGGTGTGAAAGTGAAATATACAGTCTCAATGAAAACTCTTAGCCGTCGGACCATGTACGATATGCGCATTTATGAAAATTTATTAATGATACATTTATTTATTATTAATCCCTCATAATTATTAATCTTTTAACATGCTATTTTTATAAGTTAAATGAAATTCAAAAACCTGCCATTTTTGTAAATACAACTTTTGACACTGAATGTACAGACGATAGTAACAACCTCAAAAGTCATCCCTCTTAGGGTTTTATTTTGGCTTGTCGAGCTCTATCAATATTGTTAAATCCAGTGGCGTACCTAGAACTTTTGCCGCCCAGAGCGGTCTCCAATTTGCCCTTTCTAAGTAAATGAAATGGTGGTTTTTATAAATTAAAAAAATAAATATATCATCACGACTTTTACTCATTATTAGATGTGCCACTCTGCCGAAGCATAACTCGGTAAGTGATATATTTATGTACGTGAAGTGCGGTTACCAGCCGTCAAAAATGTTAGTGGTGGGGGAGCCACAGTGGTAATTTTAATTTAGTGAAAATTGTTTGTCGGCTGAGGGAATCGAACCGGGGTCCTCAGGATCCACAGGCCAACTCGAAAACACTGAGTCATTACCCCATTAAATTAATAAACATAAATAAATAATTGTAATTGAGACAAACTATAGGTGGGGACCTTTTTTACCATTGGATGGCATATTTAAATTAGGCAGTAATAAAGGAATTTTTCAAAATAATATTTTCAACCCTACATTGACTTGACGATGACGAAAACTATTCGAAATCATATAGTAATTTATAATTCGTAGAAATCAAATAGTAAACTTATGAAGTGAACAAGTATAAAAATTCCGCCCCAAAATATGTGCCGCCCGGTTCGGACCGCACCCTAAGCCCCCCTACACCTAGGTACGCCACTGATTAACTGATTGTAGTATCTCTAGTAACTCAAAGAATAGAAGCAATTATATATTCCGTCTCATCATAGTACGCCTCAAGTTAGAAAATCTTTACTCCTTAACCCTGCGGTAATCTTATTTGACATTTACTTCCAAGTTTCAAACAAACATATGGTATTTTAATAGTTTTAAAGTATTTTTGCTAATAGCAGCGGCCGAGAAAATTGTTACTATCAGTAACGTCCAATAAAGTAGTTTTTAGTTACAGTCAATCGTAGTCCAGTGGATAAAAGCAACGTAAAACTCGCTTTTTCTAATTATCAAAAAAGATTATGCGTTTAAATCTCACGGACTTCCATTTATATAAAAAATATGATTATGCAGAATAACAAAATAAAATAAAAATAAAAGACAATATATTTTACTGATGAAACAAGTTTATCTTGGAGAAATTGAGGGTGAGAGATTGTGTGAATGACCTAGGAATAAAAATGTATAGATATGATTGAAGGCTTGTTGTGTTAAACAACAATTCTGATTGCAGCAAATAAACGATTTTGCATGTAAAAATTATAAATGGAAATGACGCTAAAGTGATGTTGAGCGGAGGTTAACTGTGGGATGAAAGTAATGCATAAATGTTCGGTGAATATTCCAAGGGTTCGTGCTACATGTTATGTATGTGTTTATATATGAGCCCAGTCTCACATCAGTTTACCCGAATCTTATTTTTTCGTTTGATGTTTTATCTTGCATTTTTATTTCTCGTGTAATATGCAAGAAAATTTTATGAAATTTTAATGCGACAGTATGTTGTTAATACACAGATAAAATTTAAATGACTGCCATTGGAACAGGAAGTAAACATTTCTATATTAACTAAAACTTTTTCGTTTTATTCAAAAACTGTATAATAATAAAGTTTGTTTTAAGTAATAAGTAACTTTAATTACATTCTTCAAGCTGCCTACAACATAAAAAAAACGATAGTCCATTTAAATGGAGAACTACTTTTTTGTAAAAAAAAATCGCTTGTTATACTGCTATACATTTTCAGGCAGATTCACAAAACGGATTAGCGCTAACACCGTTTTTAATATTATCTATCTAAAAGTTCTAGGTACGCCACTGAGTAGAACTCCACCTGATTTGTTAGAAGTGTGCGTTATAATAACATATCAATGTATGTTATTTTCAACTTTCCGTAGTAGTTTATAATGTTGTTATGGTTACTTTCATAAATGGTCGTCTGAAAAATACTTTATACTTACTGATTCGGCGTATTGAGATAAAATGACAGAAATTTCCAACCCTGAAGGTCCAGCTCCAATAATCAAGACTTTCTTTCCTGTGTACGGGTCTGGCTTCCGGTATTCGTGACTATGTATTTGTTTCCCCTGGAATATGTCGCTTCCTGGAATATTAGGGTGGCTTTTATAATTAAAATGTCCGCTACAAACTATGACTGCATCAAATTCATTGACTGTTTCTTCTTTCGTCTCAAGGTCTAAAATTTTGAGACTCCAACGTTGTTCTTTTGGCAGAGGACGCACTTCTTGTACTACAGTAGATAACTAAAATATTAAAACTTAACTTAAAATATTTAAATTAATTTTATAAAATGTTCAAATTATATAGAAACAATGAGAGTGGAATTATTATTAATGAATATATAGGAATCTTTTGAAAATATTTGTACCATTTGCTTTTAAGAATTTTAACGGCGTATTAGCATATGACTAATGTGAAGATAAAGTGTTTGCGCGATATTTGTAATAAACGGAATCGTGACTCTGAATATATATATATATATGTATATATATATATATATATATATATATATATGTTGTTATAATATTTTCACTCAAAGGATCGGCATAATAGTATATTATATACCAAGGAAATAAATGCACTTTAGTCCCTATTTTTTGCAATTCCAGGCATATATTTTGAATTAATGATTAATTTTTCTATTGACTTGACATATAATTTACAATGAGAGCATTATACAATTTTTTTGCAAGAAAGTATAAGGATGAAATTTAAGTTCAATTTCCTTCGAAAATATTTGAAATAAACACACAAACTATATTGTAACAGTAGCGTCCTATAAAACAGCATATAACTCTCATAAAAGTGCTTCTTTGCATTAGTTTCAAATTTCACCACTAGGTTCGCATTCTTATTAAGATATTCCAATTAGAAGGTAAATTTAATAAATGTAGTCTTATTTTTCCAGAATGTTTTAGTGCTTACCGCATAATTAATATCGTTAAAGCATAATCAATTATAGCAATTTTCTAGGTTACCTTTTACAGCTACTGTGTTTATGTCAGTTTGTACTAACGATACTTGAATTTTATGTCTGACTGAAATAAATAAAAGCAATAAAATATCAAATATTTGAAGAAATATTGTCCATTTATGTCAAGCAAATATTAGTGACATTAGCTGTATTCCATCTGCCACTTTGTTCACATATATCAACATGACTAAATGAACTGAATTAAGCAAACTGATGCACTTATTGCGGTGAATTACTTCAAAGTAAATTATAATCAATAAATATAATACTAGAAATAAAGTCATCGAAGTAATCCAGCAAAATAAATAAGAGATCTGGTTCATTAAATAAAAGTTAAATTGTTTCTCGAATTAATAAATCTATAAACTAAAAATGATTGTTTTTCAAATATTTGGTTTCTTACATCGGAGATCTTGAAATGTGGAGATTTAAAGCTTCATGGTAAAACCAGCCCTAGTGATAAAATGTTTGGCGGCGATTAATTGCAGGATAAATTCAATGGATCTTTCTTTTATCGTTTTACGTTTGTAACTTTTCTTAGTTAAAATTCTAAGAGACAAAAAACTTGAAAATATACACTCTATTATAGCTCGCAAGATTGTCTATCTTTGTTTCTAAATAGTTTTTAATTAATGGTAAAATATAATAATTTACTTTAATATGTGGCCTCAGGTTGAACTTATCAGCATATGAATTTAAAAATGATAATACTTCTTCATGAGCTAAGTAACTCTTCTCTTGTTCAGGAAATTTAAAATCGGAATAGCCCATCACTTCCTTCGGCAAATTTGTCCTGAAATATAATTAATATTAATAATATTATTAATCTTAAAATAAAGAAATAAATTATTAACTATACATCGAGTCGGCCTATGGATTTAAGAATCTGGGTTTGATTCCCACAGCCGACAATCAATTTTCATCATTTTAAAAACTACCCTTGTGGCTCTTCAATAACATCTTTAGGGGCCGTGATTTGACGGCTGGTAACCGCACTTTACGCGCAAAATATATCACTTACCGAGATCTGCTACGACAGAGTGCTACATCCAGTACTGGATAGAAGACGTGATGAAATATTTTTTTATATTATTTTTACTAAATAATGTACTTAATTTTTAATGTGGCTCTGAGAAGGATAATAGTATATTATACAACGATGCTATAATGATGCTATTATGCTATTCTCTTTATCGTTGCCAATAATAGCCATTATTGTGAGTTATAAACTATACTTTATCTACGACTAATGTATTACTCGTACATCAAGATTTTAAAAATAATTTTGTATCATAATAATCCCAAATTAAATAAAATTACGTTAACATCGTAATATTTTGTGATTGAAATGTCATAATAATAAATATTATTTATTTGTTTTTTCATAGTTACTTATTAGTCTTTATGCATTTTTTATTTGCACAGAGAAATTCATTCAGGCATAATAATTTTCTGATTGATGCAGAAGAGGGAATAATAACTATTATTCTTTCGTTATTATTCCCTGCGGGATTTATACAGGGCATTATGGCTCAAAAATCAAACATTTAATAAACATGTTATAAGACGATTTTTATTTAATTATATTCTTCTAGTGTTAGTTTTCTGATTATTTAGTTTCGTTACAAATACCAAACTTTCTCACGAAAGTTTGTGTGGGCCGTAGCGTCTGAAATCTGACCCAAGTTATAAAACCACTTGACTTAGGACATTCACATGCAGCTCAAGCGATAACTGCACACATGTGTTTATGTAAACATTCCTAAGGGCTGCAAAGACGCACCTAGAACTAGCCTGGCATCATTCGAAGTATTGGCCTTGTTTTGTACAGTTCTGTTGTGCAGTGCTGTGTTAGCTTTGATATAAACTTGTGATTAAGTGTCTGATTAATCAATCAGTGTACTCTGGATTACCTAAGAGCTTCTATCTATCGGTGAGTTTGTCAATAATTGAGTTTTACGTATCATGCATGAATTGTAATGTGAGCGTCATTTGAGGTGGCGTCACGCTGTGTGCATGATGTGTGTATGTACTGGGTCTCTACTTAAAACACTACCTAGAGAACTCAGTGCCACCGGTACATGGAGCCCTGGAGGGGCTCATGTCAACTCAATTCGCTATCTTGCGTCTGTGAGGCAACGGTGTTCTTAGTGAGCGACACGGAACCAACCCTTTCGGGGGGCAACGGTGCGTCATTATGATACTGGTACTATCATAGGTGACGCCCTACGTGAGTTAACCCGTTGGCTTCCTGTACCTGGGGAACGCTGGGGGCAACGGTGTGTCAATATCCTGCCTTCTGGTAGCGATAGGTGTTGCCGAACTCTATATGAGTTGATCCACTGGCTTCCCATATATGGGATCGATTAGACGGTGATAAGTGTAGCCAACATATCGGTGTTTACTACAGTTGGTAGTGAGCTGTGTCGGTGAACCCTCTGTTAGCCCGAGTTCTTATCCTGCCTCTGGAGGAGGTATATCATTGATAATTCCGGTCTAATTAACCTGCAGCGCCCCAATGGTGGGGATTGATGTGCGTGACTCTGCGATGACACTCTCACTGAGCTTTATGTCTCAAACTCACCTTTATTTACAGGAGACGGTTGATTAATTTACCTGAGTCACCTGACTCACCTGACGCGGCGTGTACACTTACATCTGGTTCACGTCATATCATCACATGCCCTAACTATACATATACAGTTTGTATAATTATTGTTTCACCCTCATTTAAATAATTCACTTAATATTACATACCACGTTAATATCTCAGAAATGGTATAAAATAGCGTCTTCATATTATCTCAAAAGTGAAATAATACCATCGTTTAATATACAAATAATAGATTAGTCGTAGATAAAAGAAATTATGTATATGAATTAAACAAAAATGGTGTGTCCTAGAAATATTTGGAGAACTGCAGGATAAAAATGTAAGTAAATGTTACAATGGCTCTTGCTGCCCCATTTACTGGGCTTAAGTAATTTTCATAATTTCAAACACTACCCCTGTGGCTCCTCCACCACTAACATCTTTGGGGGCCGTGATTTGACGACTGGTAACCCTACTTCACGCGCAAAATATTTCACTTACCGAGATCTGCTTCGGCAGAGTGCCACACCCAGTAATGGGTAGAAGGCGTGATGATATATTTATTTATTTTATTTTAAGTAATAAAATAATTAAAATTATGGTCTGTTCGCAGAATTAGTATTTACAGAATGTCCCATTTTAATCTGTTTCCTTCAATATCTGGAGAAATATGCATCGACTGAAAAAATGATCCATGTAAAAGTTTAATGATTTGGAGGGAAACATCTTATCCTGTACAAAAAATCAACCCACCCATTTCCAGGGGGCGGGGAACGGGGTTATATTAAAATCTTAAATGGGAATCCCTATTTATTATTGCTGATTCGGCTAGGGCGTTAAAACCCCAGTAAATTTTATTTAAACAATTTTTTTATTCCTGGTAGATGGCGCTGCAATCGATAAAATCTACCGGAAAGGAAGAGGAGTGAAATTTTGATGGTGTTGAGTGTCTTATCGTAACAACAAAAAGAGAAGGGAAAGGGAATAAGGGTCACTTATGGAACCCTTATTATTTATTGCAGATTCGTCAAAAATCAAGTAAATATTTTTTTTTAATTATTGTTAGATGGCGCTTCAAACGATAAAAAATGGATTTTCTACCAGTCACAGAAGCAGTGTTTTACTTGGAAGTAAAATTGAGACAATTTTTTTGTTACTTTACGTTTGAAATGCACAAAACATTTTTTTTCTACGACTATTTGAAAATGACTAAAAAAGTAGTAATTTTACTAAAAAATAATTTCATTCTGTCCATTTTGTATCCATGGGGATTTATAGTTTCCATGCAAATAATTAATTTATTTACTTTATAACAAACAAATTTTAGCGACCATAAAGTTCTTTGTCACTTGTTTTCCATGATAACGCGCGAAAAAGTTGTTATATGATGTTTCATTATTTAATAAATAATTTTTTTTTTATGATTTTGCAGAACCCCCAAAATCCCTTTCACTAAATACGCCACTGCTATACAAGAAATTTTCAGTTTAAACATACTGTTCACATTCATTTATATGTCTTTGTCCTTGATAAAGCAAGCGAAAGTGATCCATAATGGCAATTGCATTAACATTAAAAACTGGTGACAGAATTTCATAGCATAGAATCAGTGGTAACTAACCTAGGGCTCACGCTGTGGTTAAACTGCTCAAAACCCCATCTCATTAGCTTTAACCTATTTTATAATTATTTTTTTTGTGTGATATAATAGAAAAATTATTTATATTTTTGTTTGTCTTTTCTTTTGTTTACTTGTAAAATATGCTTATGAAACAGTGATTTACATTTATGTTAATGGTATTTTTTATATAGGGTCAGTGGTATCGAGTCGGATTGTAAATTTGGGAACCTGGTTTCAATTCCCACAGTCGACAAACAATTTTCACCACATTATAATTACTCCTGTGGCTCTCCCTCCACTAATATCTTTGGAAATCGTGACTTGACGTCTGATAATTGCACTGCATGCGCATAAATATATCACTTGTCCAGATCTATTATGGCAGAGTGCTACACCCAGTAACGGATAAAAGGCGTGTGATAGTTTATACTCTGGATTTCCCGGTATTCCGTAGTTTCACTGCCCATAATATATAAATTGTAGACAGTTGGGCCCATCCAAAATTTCTAACATAATAATATAATATTAATTAAGATGAATCACGTCTTCTACCCATTACTGAGTATATAAAATAAATATATCATCACGATTTTTACCCACTACTGCGTGTGGCACTCTGCCGAAGCAGATCTCGGTAAGTGATATATTTATGCGCATGAAGTGCGGTTACCGACCGTCCAATTACGGTCCCGAAAGATGTTAGTGGTGGAGAAGCCACAGGAATAATTTTAATGTGGTGAAAATGTTTCTCGGCTGTGAAAATCGAATCAGGGTTCTCAGGATCATGGGCGTCCGCAGGGGGGGCAAGCAGGGGCGCTCGCCCCCCCCCCTCTGGGTTTTAACTAGGGACTCTCGAACATAGGACTTTAACTTGTAAAATTATAATTTTGTAATTTCCTGCTTCCCTAAATATTTTAAGCAAAAAAGCTAGTAATAAAAATTTTAGGGCATAAAATTCTGCATCTGAACCAATAAACAAAACTAATTTTACATACTTTGTAACGACACAAATTAGCTTTGAAAATGACGAAAATTGCCTCAATACTATCGGTAGACATGTAATTGAAAACAAATTAAACAAATGTTTGACGTTTTATCTTTCAAAATAAATGAAATAATAAATAAAGAATTTATTTAGACAGTTTTAACAGATTTAACGTCAAAAATTAGTTAAATTTTGTTTCAATTTCACAGCTATCGATAGTTTTGAGACAATTTTAGTCATTTTCAGATCTAATTTGTGCCGTTACAAAGAATGCAAATTTAATTTCGTATTTTATAACTTGAAACTTTTGTTTGCAGCTTTTTTCTTTTATATAATTACGAAACAGGAAATTAAAATAATATGACTTTACATGTTAAAGTCCTATGTTCGAGAGTAGCGGTTACCACCCTGTATATGTATATATAATATAAATTAAATTATAAGTTTAAAAATAATAAATTCAAGCTGAAACTGAATTTTCAGCAGTATTCTTATGGCCAGCTAGCGACATGTTCCCTATCGTAATCTAAGGTTATTAAGTATACACAGACACAAAATATTAGAAAATAAAAACTGTAAAACTGCTAAATCGAAATTTATTGAAGAAATGGTGTCAATTTAAGGAAGAGTTATTAGAAAATTGTCCTTCCTCTTCAATTCAAACCCAGACGACAAAGACTAATAATTTATTTGACAAATTTAAATACTTTTTTATCTATTTGTTATGTGTATTTGTATTTATGTTATGTAAAAAATATTTTTAAAATGTATGTATATCTGAGTTTTTTGCGACCAGCCCCCCCCCCCCTCCTGTAAAAATGTCTGTAGACGCCCATGCTCAGGATCTACAGGCCGACTCGATACCACTGAGCCACCTAACATAATTTCAGATATTTAAATAGTCAACCTGTTTTTTCAATAATCTATCTCAATATTTGATTTTTATGGTAAAATTGTAAAATAAATAAATAAATATATCATCACGCCTTCTACCCATTACTGGGTGTGGCACTCTGCTGAAGCAGATCTCGGTAAGTGATATATTTTGCGCGTGAAGTGCGGTTACCAGTCGTCAAATCACGGCCCCCAAACATGTTAGTGGTGGAGGAGCCACAGGGATAGCTTTTTCAAATTATGAAAATTTGTCGCCTGTGGGAATCGAACCAGGGACCTCAGGATCCACAGGCCGACTTCATACCACTGAGCTAGCTAATTTATTTCTAGTTAAAAATGATATGTATATAAGAAAAACATACAAAAACAAAATGTTTAAACGTAAATTACACAAAATAAAGTTTTTTTAACATATCACTTTCATCAACTGCCCTGCTATAGAAAAAGGTTGGGCATCACTGATATACAGAAACATGTAAACAAACTAGGTACTTTTTATTCTTGGATATTTCATAAACAACATATGTGAAAAATGAATAAATCAGTACTTACTTCATTCCAGAATACATGCTTGCATAAACGGGAAATCCAAATTTATCAGTTCCTACATCATCAGTATAAAACCAAGTTCCTCCAATGGCTTCATTCCTTTCGAAAACTGCAAGAGTGCATCCAATTTTTAGTAAGTTTCTCGCAGTTGCCAGCCCTGACGCGCCTGCTCCTATCACCGCAACATGCATATCGATTGTTTTGCGATTCACAATTGTTAGTTAAGTTATTGTTAATACAAAATTCACCAGTGTAGTATAAAGCAAAATTATTTAAATGCAATTTAGTAGAACGTTTCGTTTGCTTTTGAAAGAAAGATGTGTGCACAATGCAGTTCAAAATAACACTGCTTGCAAGCAGACAGCCATGTGTGCACAAGGACATATCCATTGACGTAGTGACGTGGTAGATACCTCATATCTCGGTAGGTGCGCAAGATCAGTGCCCGTACTCGTGTTCATATTCGTAGAATTGTAAAATAAACAAACAATATCAGCTGTAAAAATGTGGAGTGTATTTTATTTTTAAAATTATTTATTTAGAAATTAACAACAATACTGTGGCAATATTTATAATTTAGGTTGTTATTGTTTAAATTATGTGTTTAGTTTAATGTCAGTTAATTTATAATTATTGGTTTAAGAAATATTAAGTATGTAGCTGTTTTTACGTCACATTGTGACGTGAGTGCCGGCATCCTATTGTGCGAATGAAATGTTTGGGGTTGTGTTTATATTTTTAAACCAATAAATTATGGTTAAGTGTGTCTGGGTCCGTCTGAGTGATGCCAAATGTGAGAATATGTTGGAATGAGTGAGAGATGTGTGTAAATCGTTAAGGGCGCATGTGATTTTGTAAATAGTTTTTAAGATAGTGTGTATTCGATAGACGAAAAAAGTTTATGAATGTTTAAATATACATATTCCCTGTACTTCGTCTATTATTATCCTGACAAATATCCTGAATAGAGATGTGCAAAAGGAGCAGCATCAATCCAGAAAAAGTTACAACATACACGATATATGACAACAATTATCAGAAGTGGGTTAGATTGTTATATATAAAAAGATGTAATTATGGGCTGAAATACAAACTTTTTAATTTAACACTATGGGATGGCTAGCACAGTGGTATGAAGTAGGCCTGTGGATCCTGAGGTCCCTGGTTCGATTCCCACAGGCGACAAATTTTCATAATTTGAAAAAGCTATCCCTGTGGCTCCTCCACCACTAACATGTTTGGGGGCCGTGATTTGACGACTGGTAACCGCACTTCGCGCGCAAAAATATATCACTTACCGAGATCTGCTTTAGCAGAGTGCCACACCCAGCAATGGGTAGAAGGCGTGATGATATATATTTTTATTTTTTTATTTTTTTTATTTTCACTTAATATTTTATCGAATTTCTCATTCGTCAATTTCACTAAATACTACAATTTTGAGATAATATAGACTGGATGGATAGAAAAAATCGTTCAAGAATTGATTTTATATCTTTTTATTTTGTTTTTATTGTTTATTCTTGATTAGATTTTTAATTATGTTTAAACAATAATCAGGCTTTCATTCGATATAAAAGTTGATAAAATTAATCTATCATTAAAAGTTAAAACTGAGATGAGTTTCAAAATGACTGATATGATTTTGCGCTAGGAATCGAACTCGGGTTCTCATTTTCAGAGTTTGATACTTTCTTTACACAATTAAATTTCTAATTTGACATTCATATAACTATTAAATGAAAGATATTTTTCACTATAAATTCACTTTAAGATTTATTATTGTTGTGAGTCGATTTTTATCTTTGTGTTGAGGTATTTAAAAATACACTTTTTATAGTTGTATTCCTTAGAGAAAATTTTGTTGCACCGCTACTGATCGAGAGAGATGCAATGAGGAAAACTTAGTGAAAAATAAGATCGCATTTCGTTATTTTCCAGTATGACTGGTACATTTAATTAAGTGGCTGTATCACTCTGCAGATCTCAGTAATGTGGCAAAAATTAGTGTAACAGCTGACAATTGAATAAAACAGCAAGTTTTGATATTTTCATGAAACTAATTATAAAAAGAAAAAGCTAGAAAACCACCATGAATTGAACATGGGAACTTAGAAGTATTTACTTAATTAATAATAATAATAACATAATTTATTTGTTTCTAAATTTTAACAAATCTTATACAAATATCATTACAGAATTGACACAACCCTACTTGATATTAATTTAACATAACAGCCCCAAAAGAAAAATAATAATAATACTAATAATCACTACATTAAATAACAACATTCTATAAAAAATTAATCTATATACTTAAACTGTAAATATTACAGGAGTTTTGGATACAATAAGTAGCAGAAATCGGATTTGAATTAATGGCGATCGTATCTTACGTGTGACCGGAGTTCATAGCGGTATTTTAATCTTTCCCTTTTAATTTTAAGCATACCTTCATTTGTTTTAGTAACGTCAGTTTTATTTCATAGCGTTCTCGAAGATTTATTTTTAATATTAAACTTGTTAATTTTTCTTTTAACTTTATGACTGTAATTTTAATTTAAGAGGAAATATTTCCATCAGAAAATCTTAACTTTAATTTCTTCCGCACTATGCCCTTCTCATCATTTCACTAACCAGTGAATTATATCTCCCTTCTTGCTGTATAATCCTAAGAATTTAATATTGCCTTAAATTCATTAGCTAGCCAGGAAACCTGATTGATTGTTTTAAAAAAATACACTTGAATAGATCGAGTAAGAACAAATAAATGATAATATATGTTCAACAATGTTTTATTCATTGAAAATATAATTATAATGTATGTCTTCTTTAATATTTGCAGTTACATCATTTGCATTAAATACATCAACGTACAGTTCATGTTTAAAATATGAATAATAAAATACTACATCCAAAAAATACTCTCGTCCATTTTAGATATTTCCTGCTGTCAAACAGTTCCAAATTAATTTATAAAAAAATGAACCTAAAAAAGATTCATAGAATATTTGATTATATAGTTATTAGACCTTAATTTTGTAATTATCATTTTTATTTGAAGATTCTCTAAACTTATTTGGGAAAATTTAATAGCACAAAATATGCTGAACCAAAATATTTCTTTTAGTAAATTCTAGTTTAGATAATGCAGAATTTTATAAATATTTTATTAATAATAATATTTAATGCCAAATTTTAAATTTGACAAATAATGACAATATCGCATCAAATATTAGGCAGCAATGTTAAACTTGTTCATATGACATTTTACTAAGATTTGCTTTTATTTATTTACGAGCCCGGTCCCACTTCAGTTGGCCCAATTTTATTTTTTCGTTTGATGTTATATTTTACAGTTTTATTTCTCGTGTAGTATGCAAGAAAATGAAATGAAATTTTAATGAGATATATATACTAGTATGTTGTTAACACACAGATAAAATTTTAAGTCAATCGATACATACATCTAGAATTGACAGCCATTGAAAGAGGAAGTAAACATTTCTGTTTTAACTAAAAAAAATTGTTTTATTAAAAAACTGTATAATAATAAAGTTTGTTTTAAATAATAATTAACTTCAATTTCATCCGCCAAACTGCCCACAAGATAATAATCATGATAGTTCATTTGTGTGTTGATTTAGTTTATGTGAAGAAAAAAAAAGAGAATTATACTGCTACACATTTTGTGTTTAACGTATATTTAATGTTAAATTTAGTTAAAAATGTTGAAAATTAATTGTAGAATTTAATAAATATACGGTACCTGGATTTTTAGTATTATTTAAATTTTTAACGAAAAAATTAAATTCGGGCCAACTGAAGTGGGAACGGGCTCGTAAGTCAGACATATATTTAAAGTTTTGTTGGTGCAAACGAGCTTAGGATTTGTAAAAAATCGGCAGTAGAAAAATATTACTTAGCAATAAATTTAATTAAAATGGCAATGTTCTTGAAAAGTTTAGCTCTTCTCTTCTTTAGCAAGTTTAATAAAATTATCTTTGTCAACAATTCTGTATTTATCATTCCTGAATGTTAACAAATTTGCAGCTAGTTGTCTTGCACCCTCGAGTCGTAGTTTGGTTATAGCAGGCCAAATGTTTTCTATTTTAGCGGAGTCTGATAAATCTTTGTAATAATCCCAAACGAAATCAGCGCTCATTAAGTGAAATTGCTTCTTTGTGAAGCCCATTTTCTTTCTTCTCTCAAGATCAGCATCAATTTCTTCGTACATCTTTCCTTTTGATGGTAACTTCATGGATCCTTTCAGATATTCCATGTAATAGCGAATCTGAAATGCAGAAAGAAAAAATAATCATCGAAATATATCTGCGAATGGCGTGAGATTGTGTCAACTGAATGAGTTTTATATTTTACGCTCTGTTCCATTAAGTGAAACCTTGAACATTTATTCATTAGATTCATTCTGCAATTAATCTTGACCAAACATTTCTATTCGTTTCATACACATCATAATTTTTTTTTCATATAAGCTCGTTTATTTCTCTCACTTCGAAACAAACCTTCAATCATATCTATTCATATTTCCATAGGACAACGATATAATTTCTCACAATCATTTTCAGTAATTTAACCTAATTCACCAATTAATAGAAATAGATGAGGTTACATAGAAAAATCTGAATAAAGAGAAAATGGTGTGTTAGGATAAGAATGATTGATGGTTACTAAATAAGTTCAAAGATAAAATACTTGAAATATAAATTACATACAATTAAAATTCATATAGGTATACACACAAAATGGGGTAGCACGAACCTTTAAAATATTCACTAAACATTCCTATCCTCACACACCACTTTCTCTTCACTCATATTCATAATTCTTTTCATACAAGATCGTGTATTCCTTACACTTAGAATCTTTTGTTCATGCAATAAACCTTCAATCATATTCATAATTTATTCCTAGGTCATCCACACAATCTCTCATCCTCAATTTTACTAACATATAAAATAAATAAATAAATATATCATCACGCCTTCTACCCATTGCTGGGTGTGGCACTCTGCTAAAGCAGATCTCGGTAAGTGATATATTTTTGCGCGTGAAGTGCGGTTACCAGTCGTCAAATCACGGCCCCCAAACATGTTAGTGGTGGAGGAGCCACAGGGATAGCTTTTTCAAATTATGAAAATTTGTCGCCTGTAGGAATCGAACCAGGGACCTCAGGATCCACAGGCCGACTTCATACCACTGTGCTAGCCATCCCATATAACATATAAATAAAATAAATAAATATATCATCACGCATTTTACCCATTACTGGGTATGGCACTCTGCCGAAGCAGATCTCGGTAAGTGATATATTTATGCGCGTGAAATGCGGTTATCAGTCGTCAAATCACGACCCCCAATGATGTTAGTAGTAGGGGAACCACAGGGGTAATTTTAAATTGGTGAAAATGTTTTGTCGGCTGTGGGAATTGAATCAGGGTTCTTAGGATCCACAGGCCGACTTGATACTACTGAGCCATTACCCCATATTTTCATCATAAACCAAGATATACCGGGTACGATCTTGTATATTCACACACACCCCGTAAATACCTCATTTCTACAGTTCATGTTTTCTCATCTACACCCTACATTCACTATTCGTACCCATCATCCAAGTAGGCACTAACACCCCTTATTAATCACTTATTATTATTATTATTATTATTATTAACCGAGCTTCTCATGATACATTCACATTTCGAGCAAAGGATCTCAGAGCACTCAATAACTTGCAACACGCAGATACGCTTCTTTCAATCTTTCAATCAAAACATACATCCTTCGATAACATACTACCCAAGTATTTCACTTCACTTAATCTTACTTGACTCAGTCTTACACCATTCATCGAAACATTGCAATCAGTCACCATATAATTTTTTTCAAAATCTTTTATTTAAAGTTTATGTTTATACTGAATATGGATAATAATATATTATTAATTGAGCATATAACCTTTATATGCGAATCATATACGAGGGTAAGGTGAAAAGTTCTCGGCCTCACACAGAGATGGCGTTCCAATAAGCAAAAATTAGTGTTTTCTGCCTGGGTACACGTGTCATTTGTAGCGTTCGATTTGCACCAAATCTCAGTTAATCTCACCTCACCTCAGTTTGACAGTTTTTCTGTGCTGTTCTATTTGCACTGACATAACTGAGATCAAGTGAGACACTCACCTCCCCCCTTGCCGATGCTGCACTACCTATTTCACTGGTGCGTACTGAGATTTTTTACTCAGTTAAGAGTAGGGGTAGAATTCGTTATGTTTTGTTTGTAGTTTGAATATTTGGAAGTTATTTAACAATTTTTTTAAAATTGTATATGTTATTATAAATCATGTCTCACAGCTCACTTCCAACAAAAACATCAAGAAAATCATGTGTTGTCCGCGAAATGATACTACAACGTTCGTCACGTAACCGACTCAGTTCAGACCTGTCAAAACCCGTTCGATTTGTGATCGAAAAAATATCATCTCATTTCAGAGAATCTCAACTCAGTTGAAATGAACTGAGGTGAGATTGTTTGCAAATCGAACGCTACTATTAGTTCTCTCAAGTAATTTGTTTACACGAATTTTTAAAGTAGACGTCTTGTGTGTTTTTCGTTAAAACCTCAGGAAATGCATCGGAAGTTGACAAAAGTTTACGGGGACGCTGTTCCTTCCATATCAACCGTTAAAAAGTGGGCAGCTGAATTTAAACGTGATCACACGTCCCTCGAAGATGACCTTCGTGAAGGACGATCAAAAACCGCCACCACACCGGAAATGTTCATGATATCGTGTTGGACGATAGACGAGTGAAGGTGAGTGAGATAGCTGAGGCTGTGGGGATATCGGAAGAAAGGGTGCGAAACATCTTGCACAAGGAATTAGAGATGCGAAAGCTCTGCGCAAAATGGGTGCCTCATTTGCTGAATGCCGATCAAAAGCAAATGCGCAAACGATCTTCGCAGCAATGTTTGGACCGATTCAATAGGGATCCGACCGATTTTGTGCGACGATTTGTTACCATGGATGAGACCACCACTACACTCCAGAAACGACACAGCAGTCCAAGCAGTGGGCGGAAGCCGGTGGTTCAGCGCCAAAGAAAGCGAAGTCGATCGCATCTGCCGGAAAGGTCATGGCCAGCGTGTTTTGGGATGCGAAAAGGATCCTGTTAAATAATTACCTTGAAAAAGGCAGAACAATTACAGGCGAATATTACTCCAATCTTCTTGATTAAATTTGTTTCTGGGAAGCGCTTCGCGTCCAATGAAGAAGTTGAGAAGGCCTTAGATGAATATTTTCACAGCCTTCCAGACTCTCACTTCCGGGAAGGAATATTGATGTTGAAAAAACGCTGAGCCAAGTGTTTTGAAGTCAAGGGAGAGTATGTAGAAAAATAAAATAATTTTTTAACTGAAAATCGCAGTCTTTCATTGCCACGCCGAGAACTTTTCACCTTACCTTCAGGGTATTATACTTTAACTACAGTTTAACTTTATTACACTGGTGTAATATGCACACCTTTATGTATTCAGAGTTAGATACATAACGAATGTATTATTTAAAAGTTATAGATAAAATAATTATACCTGCAAATCATACATCGGCAGCGAACAAGCCCGATAAGGGATCCCAGTGAAACACATAGTCGGGTATTCTACATTAATCATCATCTTGTACAACGGTTTCATGTAAATATCATCTTCAATAACGATCTTGCAGTCTTCATGAAGAAACGGAAATTTGTATTTGTAGCCGGTGCAGTAGATGATGCAATCTAAGTCTGCTGTGGTTCCATCAGAAAAATGTGCACCAGATTCAGTGATGAGGGTAACGTCAGGTTTTAGGGAAACAGTAGATGCAAACTTTGTTGTGATCGTTTGATTAATGTGGTGGCTCAGAATCACCTAGAAATATATAAACATTTCTGTTCAATGTTATTAAAAAAGTTGTAGCGCAAGCAGAAAATTTTGAAGAGGGGTAAATTTGAAATGATGGCAAGTTTCTATTGATGTATTTTGCTTGTATTATTAATAGGTACGTAAAGAAGGTTTAATTTAATAATTATGGACAGATATAGTTTTTTATTTTATTTGCAAAATGCAAATCCATGCACACAAATTTAATTTCGAATTTTTTTTTATGTGCATTTTTCTCCTCTAACATCTTTGGAGGGCGTGATTTAGCAACTGGAAACCGCATTTTACACCCAAAAAATACAGGATATTTCTATACTTGATGGTATGAATTTTTTTAATCTAAAGTAAACATTTTAGTACAACTAGTTTGATAGTTATTAATAATATAAAAGATGTTCAATAAGTCTTTTCGTCCTGGGAGGATAAGGGTTGTGAAACGCATGTTTGTAGTTTATTCATACAATTTAACCTATAAGCCTTGTTTCCACCTCTTAACATAGTCTTGGTTTTAGTTTTTCGCCATAACCTTGAGAGTTTGTCATATGTGAATACAGCTGAGCGTTTCCAGCTACTGTTTTAGTCTTAGTCTTTGTCTTTGTCGCTGCGCATAAACACAAAGTTTGCAGACTTCATACTTTCGACTTAGTCTTTTGTCGCTGTTCTGTAAGAGAGAGTTAGCTGCGGTAAAGCTATCTCTTGGTATGCTGCTATATACAGTCAATTCTATGCCGTATTTGTCATATGTCATTAGGTTTGTGTTGAGAATACAATAAATATAGACAATAGAATAAAAATAGTAATAATTTCAACTATGAAAAAAATAAAAATTATTGGATTAATAGCAACAACAAAACGAAATTATTTGGTCGTTGTCATTTTAAACTTTATTTCTTTTCTTTGATTTTATAAGTATAATTGTAATTTAATCATATTTTAATAATATAAAAATCAATTTTGCAATTTAAATTACTATATTTGAAATATTCTGGTTTGCTAACTACAGTAATGTCTCAATTTTAAAAAATTATTTTCGAATTTTATAAATTAATTAAACTAGTGCTTAATTTTAATAGTAATTACTGTTCCTCATTAATAATTTTATATGATTTTTAAAGTATTTCAAATAGTTTTATACAATTATTTTCTCATTTAAGTGAACAAACCTTTACTAAAATAATGAATTAGTTATGTCCTAAGAGCTGGAAATGGCTGGAATTTTTTCGACATAAACACAAACAAAAAACAAAAAAAAGCTAAAACAAAGACTATGTTAAGACGTCGAAACGTAGCTTAAACGTCATAATTTATTTGACATAATTAAAGCAAAACAGAAATTTATTTTAGAACTACAGTCAAATGTTTGCTCAGGAACAAAAAACATTTATAGTATAATATTTTCACAATGGTCAATGAAATCAAAAGGTTCAATTGTATGAATAAAGTAGATACATGTGTTTTAAGCCCATAGCCACTGAGGACGAAAAGTCTTATTGAACACCCGTTATTAATAATTTAATTAAAATTGTAATTGTCATTTATCTGATACTGCAAATTTACATTATAATTAATATATTATGGATACCTATTCGAGTTATTAACAATTAGTACTTTAAGTAAACAACGTATTAGTATTACCATAAAAAAAACAACTTTTTGTTCCGTTGACAGTACATAACGTAATACGCTATTTATGAAGCTATCATTGACCTGTCATTATATCCTTATAAGTAAAGAAAATACATGAAAATGTCAGCATAATTTATTCAGGTCACCTATAAGTAATCATGAAATATAAAAATCTGTCTTAACATTCCAAGTGATTAGAAGAGATTATTTAATTAAAATAAATTAATACTGTTTTATCAACTTTTATCATAAAAGTCTCGTGAAACAACTGCATGATTGTGAATTTGATAATAAGAGATATCAATTTAATACTTACAGATTCAGCATTTTCAGATAAAGTCAAAGTCATATCCAACCCGGAAGGCCCGGCACCAATAATCAAAACTTTCTTTCCGGTAAAGGGATCCGGTTTTCGATAATCGTGACTATGTACTTGCTGTCCCCGGAAGACATCTCGCCCTGGAATATTCGGATATAATCCTTCGTTGAAATGTCCAGAACAAACCATCACCGCATCAAATTCCTTGACGGTTTCTTTTTTTGTAGGGAGATCATGAATTTTGATGGACCATCTATTGTTGGGAAATAACAAATAATAACACAAGACCGCCTGATTTTATATATAAATTTTTATTATATTCAATTTTTCTTTTCTTAGCGTCAAGCAGAGCTGGGCAAGCTACTTAAAAAATAGCTAAGCTACAGCTATTCTTTAAAAAAGTAGCAGAGCTACAGCTATAAGCTACATTTTGTAAAATATAGCTAAGCTACAGCTAAAAGCTTTCATTAAAGTAGCTGTTCAATTTTAAAGCTACTTTTTCAATTATTGTGAATTATTAAATTTGCCATTGTCATATGATCAATTGATCAGTCTTTTGTTATAATGACTGTTAATAAATATAAAAAATCGCAAATGTACTGTCAATTTGTTATGCTATAATTCTTATTTATATCGGAATAAATTAACAGTCACATTAAAAGAAGACTCCTAAACAGTCAATCTTCATCTAATATTTAATACAAAAGTAGGATAGGTTAAGAACAAGTGAAAAATAAAATATGTTAATAGATTTTACACTATATAATAACTTGTTATCGTACAGTTATAGAAAACAATAAAGAAGGTACAATTCAAACAAAACAAAAATAAATAGGTATTTCTTAATGAACAGTGGTAGCTTTAAGCTACCAAAAGTAGCTTTAAAAGTAGCTTCAATTGTTATAATAATATTTTTAAGCTAATAGAAAAAAAAAACATAGCTCGCTACAAGCAACAGCTATATTTTTTCACATTTAGCTAAGCTACAGCTACAGCTAAGGTAAACGTAGCTAAGCTAGTAGCTAAGCTACAAAAGTAGCTAGCTACTGCCAGCTCTGCCGTCAAGCTCGAAAGCAAACTGCATTGTAAATCTAGAGTGTGTTGAACGAGGAGTTGAATCTAATGTCAGTTTGTTACAAGCAAAAAATTGAGTACTTGAAAATAAAACTTTGTCTAGAGAAAATCTGACAGGCCGCGTGCTGTTTGTTAAGATAATTTTCCGAGATAAAAAGGAGTAGATTGTTTAACAAATAAATAAAAGTGGTAGTTTTCTAGCGAGTGTAAAAGTTTAATTTTACACGAGCTTGAAAACCTACTTTTCTTACGCGTTGAACATGCTATTTTTTTGTGTAAGTAATGGAAAAGTTGAAATGAAAATAATTTAATGCTATATTACATGATAAGTCAGGAAAGTGATATTTTACTTGACGAAGCGGTTGTTTGAAATACGAGGCCGCAGGCCGAGTATTCTTATCCTCTGAGTCAAGTTAAAATACTTTCCTGACGTATTATGTATACTATTTTTTCTAAAACCATTTAATTTAATCCATATCTAATCATAAATAATTCAAAATGTTAAATTTTTTATATGAATTGTATTGACATCAGACCAAGGTTACAAAAATAAAAACAATCAGGTAAAATACGAAGCAGTCAGATAAAATCTTTACCAGACTGTTTTGTACTTTACCAGACTATTATTTTTGTTGTAACCTTGGATATATACTTTACTTGACTGTTTTGGTAAAAACCTACTTTCCATACTAAAATTGGTCAGAATAATAGGCACTTCCACATTGCTACATGCATTTAAAAAAAAAATTAATTAAAGTTGTCTCTTTCCGGAAACAGAAACATCAACATGCATGGTAACAAGTAAACAAACAAAATAATTGATTAAAATGATTGAACCGTTGGTTGCTAATGAGGAAAGTATTGATAACGAACAAAATCGGATGTTACTAAGTTATTTGTAACGAAGAAAATGACTGTTTTCCATTAAGTACACAAAAAAATAATATTGTGTCAAACTGATAGCACAAAACAAATATAGGAAAATAATGTTCTGTCAAACTAACTGCATATATACAAATTTATTTGATGACGGGATTTTATCATAACTAATATAAAAAGTGAAATGATAATTTTCAATAATATTTTTACATGAATTATGAGTATATATATATATCCGTAACAACGAATTTAAATTATTGTAATTATCGAACTTTTATAATTCAAATAAAAGAACATAGTTTTTACAAGGTTACAATTTGAAATAAGTACTATTACTGATTTCTCTCTCGATCTTCTTTAGAGGAATTAAAGAAACTATATTAATTTATATGTTTAGGTGTTGGTATACAAATTTATAGGGCGATAAGTTCATATGGGCGGCAATATCATAAATCCGTCTATTTATTTTGTATATTAAAAAATAAATAAATATATACATAGAAACCTTAATATGTGGACGAAGATTGTGATCGTCTGCATATTTGTTGAAAAAAGCTAGAACTTCTTCCTGAGATAAATAACTGCGATCTTGTTCAGCATACTTATAATCTGAGTAGCCCATTACTTCTTTAGGAAGATTTGTTCTGAAATTTAATATAAACAAATAAATACATTCGTATTTAATAAATAATATAAAAGTAATTAATTTAATCTTTGATTTTGATATTAAGTAAATTCGATCCTGGCTGCTAGATATATGAAATATCAATTAAAAACGTAGGGACCTATAAACAAAACACATTATACTCGTATGGGGTAGATAACTGAGTGAGTGGAATTGCGTTGGTTCATAGATTTGAGAACCCGAATTCGATTTCCACAGCCGGTAAACTTTATTCAAACATTATAATTATCTTTGGTGGCCATGATTTGACGGTTGATAAGCGCACTTCATGCTCACAAAATACCACTTCCTGAGACCTGCTACAGCATTGTGATACATCCAATAATGGGTAAAAGGCGTGATGATATAAGGTGTTGACCGCGACACAAATCGTAGGACTTTTACTATGTAAATTCATACTTTTGTAATTTCCTGCTTCCCTTTACGATTTCAGTCGATCGCGACGATTTTTAAATATAAAAACAAATTAGTCAGAATATATTTTGTTTTTAATCAAAATTTTTTCTGTTCAAACTCGTATCAGTAACAACAGATGAAGCTAAATCAATGACGGGGCATCTTAAAGGATTTATCGCACTGTGCCGAAAATAAGATAAGTTCCCAGACTTTTTGAGTTACCACTATATTATTCATCAATAAGTGTTAGCCAGCAACAGATTAAATACTAATAGCTTTCAAAATTGTAAATTTCATAACAAATTTCTTTAAAGAAGACTTTTCAAAATGTAATGTGCGGTGGCTGAGTAAATTCCTATAGAAATTTCGAAATTTATTGAATGAAATTAAAAAAAATTGTTGAACAAAAGATAGATGAATGTCAACAGCTACAATATCCGAAGTGGTTGTGTGATCTGTCTTTTTTTACCGGTAAATTAAGTGATCTGAATTTGGAATTACAAGAAAAAAATAAAAATGTGGATGACATGATTAGTAGTATTTTCGCATAAAAATATCAACTTCTGGCATTGGCTGAGGATCTGAAAGAAAAAAAATGTAGATCATTTTGTAAATTTGCAAGACCATTTGTAAAAATATCCTGTTTTTGTATTTGATAGCGCGAAATATGTTTCTGAAATTGTGAATGTTGTAATGGTTTTGAAACTAGATTCAGTGATTTAATAATAAAAAAAGATATTGTTCAATATATTTCTTATCCATTTTATTTAGACTTAAAGTCGAAGAAAATCGCAAATAAAACCACTGAAAATTTTCACATGGAAAAGATATTACTTAGCCAAATCACCAGAAAAAGATTTTTGAAAATATGTTTGCCCAGAAAAGTATCCAAATGTAAAAAAGCAACGAATTTTCAAATTCTTATTTCGGTTCCACATATCTGTGTGAATCGGCTTTTTCGTATATAAAACAAACAAAAACAAAACATCGTTGCACACTTATTGTCTTGCATATAGAAGTTTTTTAACGTTTGGCATTATCACAGTATGTTCCCGATTTTAAAAGCTTGGTAGATGACATGAAGGCACGAACTTCACATTGATTCAAATTTGTATTTCATATAAAAGTAAAACAAAAAGACTTTTAGTTTTATTTAATTTCTTACCTCATAAAAACAATATTTTTCATTATACTTTGCTTCATTTTTTTAAATATATACAATCATGGGCGTCCACAGACATTTTTCCATGGGGGGCCGGGTCGCAAAATACTCTCAGATATACATAAATTTTTTAATAATTTTTTACATAACAAAATACAAAATACACATAACAAATAGATAAAAAAGTATTTAAATTAGTCAAATAAATTACTAGTCTTTGTCGTCTGGGTTTGAATTGAAGAGGAAGGACAATTTTCTAATAACTCTTCCATAAATTAACACCATTTCTTCAATAAATTCCGATTTAGCAGTTTTACAGTTTTTATTTTCTAGTAGTTTGTGTCTGTGTATAATTAATAAACTTAGATTACGATAGGGAACATGTCGCTTGCTGGTCATAAGAATACTGCTGAAAATCCTGTTTCAGCTTGAATTTATTATCTTTAAACTTATAATTTAATTTTTATTATATTATATATACATATACAGGATGGTGACCGCGACTCTCGAACATAGGACTTTAACATGTAAAATCATATTGTTTTAATTTCCTGTTTCGTAATTATTTAAAAGAAAAAAGTTTCTAATAAAAGTTTTAGGGCATAAAATATGAAATTAATTTTGCATGCTTTGTAAAGGCACAAATTAGATCTGAAACAGGCAGATTCACAAAACGGATTAGAGCTAACACCGTTTTTAATATTATCTATAACTCTGTTTCAAATTAAAACAGATTAACGAAATGAACTAAATTTTATGCTAATTAACTCTCTTTTTAACTCAAGTTAAAATAAACTTGTTTCGTACATTGAAAAGAGAGTTACAAACGAAATAAAAAATAGTGTTAGCGCTAATCCGCTTTATGAATCTGCCTGTATATGACTAAAATTGTCTCAAAACTATCGATAGCTATGAAATTGAAACAAAATTAAACAAATGTTTGATGTTAAATCTGTCAAAACTGTCAAAATAAATTCTTTATTTATTATTTCATTTATTTTGACAGATAAAACGTCAAACATTTGTTTAATTTTGTTTGAATTTCATGCCTATCTATTGTTTTGAGGCAATTTTCGTCATTTTCAAAGCTAATTTGTGTCGTTACAAAGTATGTAAAATTATTTTTGTTTATTGGTTTAGATGCAGAATTTTATGCCCTAAAACTTTTATTACAAGCTTTTTTTCTTAAAATATTTAGGGAAGCAGGAAATTACAAAATTATAATTTTACATGTTAAAGTCCTATGTTCGAGAGTCGTGGTCACCACTCTAGCTAAATCCGGGGGGTGGGGAGAGCACCCCTGCTTGCCCCTTCCTGCGGACGCCCATGTATACAATTAAATTTAGGAAATGGTTGATTGCGACATATTTTCCAGATAAAAAGTTAATCGCATACCAAATTAAGTTGGCCAACCCTTGTGTATCGTAATAAACGCTCTTTCGATACGCAACTGGATTTCATAATGTCTTCTTCATGAACGTGAAATAGAAAAAGTTAATTACAAGAAAAAATGATGTGCAAGGAAATGAATCTATTATGGTAATAATAGTTTAAGACAAATGACAGATTTATTTGCGGGTTTATACCCTCACAAAAACAATTCCTTTAATATCAACAATTCAAAGACTTTATTAATTACAAAATTAAATATAGGTCAGTGTTTGTTCCATGCCACAGTTGCATTAAAAAAACAAATACATATTGCACCAGAAGAAGAAATTGAGATCGAAGATAACGTTAACGAAATAAATGTTCTGGCTTCGGTATCGAATAATCCTAATTTGAATTTAAGAGAAATTGCATCGGGATTAGGAATACATCACATTGCCTTTAAATATTAAAATAAAAACATAAATACAAATCTCTTCTTTCTCGGCATCAAGAAACTTTTAAACACGATAGTGTAAACCGCATGATATTTTGCGAAATGGTAATAAAAATGGCGAATGTGGACAGAAATTTTATCAAGAATATTTGCTTTTCTGAAGAAATGTTAACAATTTTCATAATTGGCTCAGAAAAAAAATAGCTTTAAATAACTACTCCGAACATCGTGAAAGTATTGGTTTGAGTTGAAATGTTAAGTTCCAATATTATAGGACTTTTTTATTGATAGCAGACTAAATTCCTTGAATATTTTGAGTTACTCCAGACCGAAATTTGGTCTGCTATTTATAATATTATAGGGGAAAATATGATTTGGTTTCAGCAGGATGGCTGTCCTGCTCATTTTACAAATGAAATTATAATATTTTTAAACCAATAAGTTTCCCAAATTGCTATTTTCCAATAAACAGGCCAACTCGATTCCCGAATTGGCCGCAAATGATGAGGGAATTTAAAAGATATTATTTACCAAACTAGACAAGCAAAGACAGACGAAAAATTGTGAAAGAATTCAGATATATTTTAAATTGGTAATTAAAAAATATGCTTCGCAGTGTTTATCATAGGCTTGGGTTTTGTTTGGCAAATAGTGGTGGAGCATTTAAGATAACTCTGATTTATTACTATTTTAAATTTGAGAGTTGGTAAGCGCATTTCACGCGCTTAAAAATATATCATTTACTGAGACCTGCTACGACAGACTGCCACAGTCAGTAGTCAGCAAAAGGCGTGATGATACATTCATATTTAATTTATTTAAATTTAAAATCTGAAAAATTATATTAATGTTGTTGATAATAACAAAAAACAACGGTCCTCTTCAGGACTATAAACACTTTTACAAAATAAAAGAATTTTTATAATCTTTTTTGCAATTTGTTATAATAATTAATATTCAAAAGTTTGTTTCATTTCCAAGCCTATAGTGATTTTTTTTTGAGCTAATATTCAACATTCTCATATTTAATTTCTGTCAAGATAAATTAATTTTTTTCTTTCAATTCTGTTTGAAAATTTTTCTCTTAAATAATTAGTGCAGCAGGTAATTACAAAATTTATGATTTTACGAATTAGTCTTATGATCTGGTGTCGCGGTTAGGACCATATATATATATATATATATATATATATATATATATATATATATATATATATATATATATATATGGGATGGCTAGCGCAGTGGTATGAAGTCGGCCTGTGGATCCTGAGGTCCCTGGTTCGATTCCCACAGGCGACAAATTTTCATAATTTGAAAAAGCTATCCCTGTGGCTCCTCCACCACTAACATGTTTGGGGGCCGTGATTTGACGACTGGTAACCGCACTTCACGCGCAAAATATATCACTTACCGAGATCTGCTTTAGCAGAGTGCCACACCCAGTAATGGGTAGAAGGCGTGATGATATATTTATTTATTTATTTATATATATATATATATATATATATATATATATATATATAATTTGTTTAAGAAATTTATGTATCTATATATATATAATTTGTTTAACCCTGGTTCGATTCCCACAGGCGACAAACAATTTTCATAATTTCAAAAGCTACCCCTGTGGCTCCTCCACCACTAACATCTTTGGGGGCCGTGATTTGACGACTGGTAACCGCACTTCACGCGCAAAATATATCACTTACAGAGATTTGCTCCGGCAGAGTGCCACACCCAGTAATGGGTAGAAGGCGTGATGATATATTTATTTATATTTGTTTAAGAAAAAAATTATCTATATATACTATACAAAAAACAGTGGAACAATATTTAATTCTGCAACTAAGTCAGTTAACGTAATTTATTTTATCATTTAGTTGGCCCTGAAAGCAATCATAATTATTTTCATTACTGTGTGAGTTGAACAGGAACAAATAAGACGAGTTCACGAATACCATAAATTATTAATATTTAATTTGTATTATGCGAGTACGATTGTTATCAAAAATGCCATCTATTTGTTAAACATACTAAAAGTGTTCAAATATAATTAAACAAACATTAACTGATAAAAAAACAACTCAAATAGTTGTGTATAATCTAGAACAGTAGTTTTAAAACTTTTCGGATCCATGATCTCTTTCCCAGGTTAATTTTTTGTAAGATTGTAATTCATTCTTTCGCGAACTTCCCTAATTTTGTGTGATCAAAACTGACATTTGTAAGAGGCAGATTTAATAATATGCGTTACAAAAATGCAATCACGAATTCAGAAAATATGAAAGGAAAAACTTGTACCTACGTTGGAAGGTACAGTTTCTTAGGAACTGTGAAATGTTGGTTTAATTAATTGTATTTTGCATTCAAGCTTGTAATAAATTTTGAAAATTTGAATAAATGTTTTTTTTTTTTTTGTAGAATATACCTAGTTTTAAAATGCAAATATTTATAACGAATGAACCGATAATTTCGAAAAATATTTTGGGTAAATGTTGTTTTAAATAAAACTAGTGTGCATTTTAGTTATTACGAGTACGTATTTTGTAATAAACACTACCGTTTACGAAATAAGCGTACAAACTTTAAAAGACGACCTATCAATAAAGTTGTGGTATCACTGGTTTACAGCCCATTAACGAGTTTACCATATTTTTTTTGCTTAATGCCAATGGCACACTGGTCGAGGAGTATGAATGAGCGTCGAGGAACTCATCTCGATGAAACAGCAGAAAGCACCCGTCATCGATGAAAAATAGAGACGCCTCTATTTCCATCGAGGAGTTCCTCGATGAAACGATTGTGTCTCATTTCACACGTATTATTGTGTCTCATTTCATGTTAGCGTGGGCTGTCATTTTGGTTTTCCTTTGTGCTATTTTTTTGTGTTTGTTTACTTTATAAAGTCAGGGTGCGTTCTGTTGTTTCATCGATGAGTTTCTCGACGCTCATTCATGTTCCTCGACCAGTGTGCCAGTGGCATAAAAGCTTAAATATAAACTTTAATTTAGAACTTCGCCGCTTTTAAAAATATTTTTTGACTATATATTTTTTTTTTATTCAATGGGTTCTATAACGCGATCAAGAAAAGTCACCATCACATTATTTTTCTTATTACACATAGATCGGGCAAGTGAACATGTAAACCGTTTGGCTATAGTTAGTTCATGGTCTCTCCTAGGTGTCACCCACGAACTATTATACTGAAGGACAGGCGAGTCTTGCGGGTAAAGCATCCACAGAAATGAAGCGGAAAGAGAACGTCAAAAAAGTGAGTGCGATAGGAACAAGAGTCTGGCAAATGCATGGGTGCTTACGAGTCTATTCATATTTTTTTTACTTTATAGAACTAATTACTTAAAAATGTTATTTGCAATTATATAAAATTAAAGACAAATTTTTCTATAATTATATCAGGTTGAGCTTGACAAATATAAATATGTCATACCATAGATAAACACATTTTTCTTGTAGTCATTTTTGTTGTATAATTACACCATGACAAGTTACACAAATGTAAAATTGACATATATATTTAAATTTTAAAATACAAAATGGTAAAATTTATACAATGTAACTAGAACATTTTATTAAAAAAATAATAAAGAAAATAAATAGAACCGAATATTTAAATTTTTTCTTAATTAATATGTTTGTACTTTATACAATACATTTGATAATTTTATAATAATAAAAATTGATCGAACTGAATATTTGACATTATTTTGATTCTGTTTAAAATATTGCCTCAAGCACATTAAAATAAATTCATGGACAAAAACAGATATTATTTCTTTCTTGTGATCTCTACAAGAGAAAGAGAATGCATAATTTTCAATTACAGAATACACTGTTTCTTCATATACACGAGGTTTATCTATATATAATATTAATTTATCTTGAATATATTTGGATAATCTAAATGTGTTTATATTTGGGTGGATTAAAAAACCACGACTTTTAACATTTGTTAATTCCGCTTCTTTTATGTGACGTAAGTTTTCTTTGTTTACAAGGTATAATTGGGCGCAAAACACTTACGACCCATTGCAAACTAATTGTTTATAACTATTTATCACCAAACAACACTAATGATTGAAAAAAGTAACCTGCGTCCATATGGCGTTGAGTAAATGCCAGCCTCTTTAAGCTATCTCTCTCTTTCAAAGTCATGCGCGCGAATGACATAAAGCTGGACGTTTACTAACTGCGCTTATATACGAAGTTGCATAGGGCTGGTGTCACCAGAGAAATAGAGTAGTGGGAGAAGATGCTTGAAGCTGCGCGAACTTTATGAAATTGAATACCGCCATTTTTAAGGTTGGTTGATACGGGATATTTAAAAATTCAACACATAACAAATAACTTTTCTAAAGTTATTGCATAATATGTTATTAATAAATACATAAAATGGCAAATTTTACTTAATATAACCATGACAATATTGGAAAATATTTCACTTTAAAGGTGGTTGTTCGTATCTCTAAAGTTAGAGGTTGTAGAAAAAGAAGCTGTAGATAATGAAATAATAAATAACTTTTATGCAACAACATATCAACATAATTTTATTTATAAAAACTATTATTTGCAAAAATAATTATACTTTGTTTTCGATTATAAATATTGTTTGTAATTTTAACAATCTTGTACATTTATTTTATCAATTTTTGATAGCGCTTAAAGCACTGGTTGGTAATTTGAAATTACTCGGTTTCACTAGTTTGAAAAGTAATGTTATTATGAAATAAATGTGTCAAACAAAAATAGTATATTTTAATATATTTTATAAAATAAATAACCTAAAATTATAAATGATTTAAATTAAATAAAAATAAATATATCATCATGCCTGCTACCAATTACTGGGTGTGGCACTCTGCCGAAGCAGATCTCGGTAAGTGATATATTTTGCGCGTGAAGTGCGGTTACCAGTCGTCAAATCACGGCTCCTAAAGATGTTAGTGGTGGAGGAGCCACAGGGGTAGTTTGTGAAATTATGAAATTTGTTTGTCGCCTGTGGGAATCGAACCAGGGTTCTCAGGATCCACAGGCCGACTTCATACCACTGAGCTAGTCACCCCATATGATTTAAATTAATAACCTTAATATTATAGATATATTTGATTATAGAATAAGACACGTATAAAAAGGAATATCTTCCGGTTTAAACCTTCTACTATTAAAACACCCTGTCACTGAACACGATATTTTGCAACGAACAAAATAAAGTTCACACTACCTAATGTTTCTCGAGATGTTCACTTTTGGCATGACAACCTTAAAAATGGCCGAACCCGTAGCGTTCCTTGAAAATTGGATGCGCAATCGTCCAAGAGTCTTCTCCCACTACTCTATTTCTCTGGGTGTCACTGATGAACACAATGTACTAAAGTCCCTAGATTACTAAAGTACAGCAATGCTTGAAGCTTGCATTGGAGCAAAAATAGTGAACAGTTATTTCACAACTGTGTTAATTTTAAATTTGGCGCTTAAATTTGGAGTCAAAGTGGCAGCAACTCATGGTAATTTAATAATCTTGGGACAATGTAATTTTATGACAAGTTTTATTTCAAATTTCATCAAGTTATAGTATTTGCGTGCAATATAATAAGAAAGTTATAGTTGTGAAATTTATGATAAAAATATCATTCAATTTTAAATAAGTAAATTACTATGTTTGTCTTCATTAGAGCTCGACAAATCAAAGTCAAACTATGGTTGAAATGCGCTTTAACTGTACCATATAAGTATACGAGGGTAAGGTAAAAAGTTCTCGACCTGACAATGAAAGACTGCGATTTTTAGTTAAAAAATTATTTTATTTTTCTACATACTCTCCCTTGACTTCAACACACTTGGTCCAGCATTTCTCCAACATCAATATTCCTTCCCGGAAGTGAGAGTCTGGAAGGCTGTGAAAATATTCATCTACGGCCCTCTCAACTTCTTCATTGGACGTGAAGCGCTTTCCAGAAACAAATTTCTTCAAGTTTGGGAACAGATAGAAGTCTGAGGGTGCCAAATCAGGAGAATATGGGGGATGGCCGAGCAAATCGTACCCTAAATCCCGCAGTTTTTCTATCTCCAACGCACCCTTGTGTGCAGGTGCATTGTCCTGGTAAAAGATGATTTTTTCTTCTGCAAGCCAGACCGCTTCTCGCGAATTTTGGCATCCAGCTGGTCAAGAATGTTAGAGTAATATTCGTCTGTAATTATTCTGCCTTTTTCAATTCAATTAACAGAATCCTTTTTGCATCCCAAAACATGCTGGCCATGACCTTTCGCTTTCTTTGACACTGAACCACCGGCTTCCACCCACTGCTTGGACTGCTGTTTCATTTCTGGCGTGTAGTGATGGACCCATGTATCATCCATGGTGACAAATCGCCGCACAAAATTGGTCGGATCCCTATTAAATCGGTCCAAATATTGTTGCGAAGATCGTTTAAGCATTTGCTTTTGATCGGCATTTAGTAAATGTGACACCCATCTTGCGCAGAGCTTTCGCATCTCTAATTCTTTGTGCAAGATGTTTCGCATCATTTCTTCCGATATCCCCACAGCCTCAGCTATCTCATTCGCCTTCACTCGTCTATCGTCCAACAAGATATCATGCACTTTTCGATGATTTCCGGTGTGGTGGCGGTTTTTGGCCGTCCTTCACGTAGGTCATCTTCGAGGGACGTGCGACCACGTTTAAATTCAGCTGCCTAATTTTTAACGGTTGACATGGAATGAGCGGAGTCCCCATAAACTTTTGTCAACTTCGGATGAATTTCCTTAGGGGTTAATCCATCCAAAACGAAGAATTTTATGACCGCACGATATTCAAGTTTATCCATTTTAACGAAAAACACGCAAGACGTCTACTTCAAAAATTCGTGTAAACAAACTACTTAAGAGAACAAGTTGAAACTTGTCATACAAACTAATGACACGTGCACCCAGGTAGGAAACACAAATTTTTGCTGATTGGAACGCCATCTCTGTGTGAGGCCGAGAACTTTTCACCTTATCCTTGTATACTGAATGGTGTGGCTCCACTTTGGTGTGAAAGTGAAATATACAGTCTCAATGAAAACTCTTAGCCGTCGGACCATGTACGATATGCGCATTTATGAAAATTTATTAATGATACATTTATTTATTATTAATCCCTCATAATTATTAATCTTTTAACATGCTATTTTTATAAGTTAAATGAAATTCAAAAACCTGCCATTTTTGTAAATACAACTTTTGACACTGAATGTACAGACGATAGTAACAACCTCAAAAGTCATCCCTCTTAGGGTTTTATTTTGGCTTGTCGAGCTCTATCAATATTGTTAAATCCAGTGGCGTACCTAGAACTTTTGCCGCCCAGAGCGGTCTCCAATTTGCCCTTTCTAAGTAAATGAAATGGTGGTTTTTATAAATTAAAAAAATAAATATATCATCACGACTTTTACTCATTATTAGATGTGCCACTCTGCCGAAGCATAACTCGGTAAGTGATATATTTATGTACGTGAAGTGCGGTTACCAGCCGTCAAAAATGTTAGTGGTGGGGGAGCCACAGTGGTAATTTTAATTTAGTGAAAATTGTTTGTCGGCTGAGGGAATCGAACCGGGGTCCTCAGGATCCACAGGCCAACTCGAAAACACTGAGTCATTACCCCATTAAATTAATAAACATAAATAAATAATTGTAATTGAGACAAACTATAGGTGGGGACCTTTTTTACCATTGGATGGCATATTTAAATTAGGCAGTAATAAAGGAATTTTTCAAAATAATATTTTCAACCCTACATTGACTTGACGATGACGAAAACTATTCGAAATCATATAGTAATTTATAATTCGTAGAAATCAAATAGTAAACTTATGAAGTGAACAAGTATAAAAATTCCGCCCCAAAATATGTGCCGCCCGGTTCGGACCGCACCCTAAGCCCCCCTACACCTAGGTACGCCACTGATTAACTGATTGTAGTATCTCTAGTAACTCAAAGAATAGAAGCAATTATATATTCCGTCTCATCATAGTACGCCTCAAGTTAGAAAATCTTTACTCCTTAACCCTGCGGTAATCTTATTTGACATTTACTTCCAAGTTTCAAACAAACATATGGTATTTTAATAGTTTTAAAGTATTTTTGCTAATAGCAGCGGCCGAGAAAATTGTTACTATCAGTAACGTCCAATAAAGTAGTTTTTAGTTACAGTCAATCGTAGTCCAGTGGATAAAAGCAACGTAAAACTCGCTTTTTCTAATTATCAAAAAAGATTATGCGTTTAAATCTCACGGACTTCCATTTATATAAAAAATATGATTATGCAGAATAACAAAATAAAATAAAAATAAAAGACAATATATTTTACTGATGAAACAAGTTTATCTTGGAGAAATTGAGGGTGAGAGATTGTGTGAATGACCTAGGAATAAAAATGTATAGATATGATTGAAGGCTTGTTGTGTTAAACAACAATTCTGATTGCAGCAAATAAACGATTTTGCATGTAAAAATTATAAATGGAAATGACGCTAAAGTGATGTTGAGCGGAGGTTAACTGTGGGATGAAAGTAATGCATAAATGTTCGGTGAATATTCCAAGGGTTCGTGCTACATGTTATGTATGTGTTTATATATGAGCCCAGTCTCACATCAGTTTACCCGAATCTTATTTTTTCGTTTGATGTTTTATCTTGCATTTTTATTTCTCGTGTAATATGCAAGAAAATTTTATGAAATTTTAATGCGACAGTATGTTGTTAATACACAGATAAAATTTAAATGACTGCCATTGGAACAGGAAGTAAACATTTCTATATTAACTAAAACTTTTTCGTTTTATTCAAAAACTGTATAATAATAAAGTTTGTTTTAAGTAATAAGTAACTTTAATTACATTCTTCAAGCTGCCTACAACATAAAAAAAACGATAGTCCATTTAAATGGAGAACTACTTTTTTGTAAAAAAAAATCGCTTGTTATACTGCTATACATTTTCAGGCAGATTCACAAAACGGATTAGCGCTAACACCGTTTTTAATATTATCTATCTAAAAGTTCTAGGTACGCCACTGAGTAGAACTCCACCTGATTTGTTAGAAGTGTGCGTTATAATAACATATCAATGTATGTTATTTTCAACTTTCCGTAGTAGTTTATAATGTTGTTATGGTTACTTTCATAAATGGTCGTCTGAAAAATACTTTATACTTACTGATTCGGCGTATTGAGATAAAATGACAGAAATTTCCAACCCTGAAGGTCCAGCTCCAATAATCAAGACTTTCTTTCCTGTGTACGGGTCTGGCTTCCGGTATTCGTGACTATGTATTTGTTTCCCCTGGAATATGTCGCTTCCTGGAATATTAGGGTGGCTTTTATAATTAAAATGTCCGCTACAAACTATGACTGCATCAAATTCATTGACTGTTTCTTCTTTCGTCTCAAGGTCTAAAATTTTGAGACTCCAACGTTGTTCTTTTGGCAGAGGACGCACTTCTTGTACTACAGTAGATAACTAAAATATTAAAACTTAACTTAAAATATTTAAATTAATTTTATAAAATGTTCAAATTATATAGAAACAATGAGAGTGGAATTATTATTAATGAATATATAGGAATCTTTTGAAAATATTTGTACCATTTGCTTTTAAGAATTTTAACGGCGTATTAGCATATGACTAATGTGAAGATAAAGTGTTTGCGCGATATTTGTAATAAACGGAATCGTGACTCTGAATATATATATATATATATATATATATATATATATATATATATATATATATATATATATATATATATATATATATATATATATATATATATATATATATATATATATATATGTTGTTATAATATTTTCACTCAAAGGATCGGCATAATAGTATATTATATACCAAGGAAATAAATGCACTTTAGTCCCTATTTTTTGCAATTCCAGGCATATATTTTGAATTAATGATTAATTTTTCTATTGACTTGACATATAATTTACAATGAGAGCATTATACAATTTTTTTGCAAGAAAGTATAAGGATGAAATTTAAGTTCAATTTCCTTCGAAAATATTTGAAATAAACACACAAACTATATTGTAACAGTAGCGTCCTATAAAACAGCATATAACTCTCATAAAAGTGCTTCTTTGCATTAGTTTCAAATTTCACCACTAGGTTCGCATTCTTATTAAGATATTCCAATTAGAAGGTAAATTTAATAAATGTAGTCTTATTTTTCCAGAATGTTTTAGTGCTTACCGCATAATTAATATCGTTAAAGCATAATCAATTATAGCAATTTTCTAGGTTACCTTTTACAGCTACTGTGTTTATGTCAGTTTGTACTAACGATACTTGAATTTTATGTCTGACTGAAATAAATAAAAGCAATAAAATATCAAATATTTGAAGAAATATTGTCCATTTATGTCAAGCAAATATTAGTGACATTAGCTGTATTCCATCTGCCACTTTGTTCACATATATCAACATGACTAAATGAACTGAATTAAGCAAACTGATGCACTTATTGCGGTGAATTACTTCAAAGTAAATTATAATCAATAAATATAATACTAGAAATAAAGTCATCGAAGTAATCCAGCAAAATAAATAAGAGATCTGGTTCATTAAATAAAAGTTAAATTGTTTCTCGAATTAATAAATCTATAAACTAAAAATGATTGTTTTTCAAATATTTGGTTTCTTACATCGGAGATCTTGAAATGTGGAGATTTAAAGCTTCATGGTAAAACCAGCCCTAGTGATAAAATGTTTGGCGGCGATTAATTGCAGGATAAATTCAATGGATCTTTCTTTTATCGTTTTACGTTTGTAACTTTTCTTAGTTAAAATTCTAAGAGACAAAAAACTTGAAAATATACACTCTATTATAGCTCGCAAGATTGTCTATCTTTGTTTCTAAATAGTTTTTAATTAATGGTAAAATATAATAATTTACTTTAATATGTGGCCTCAGGTTGAACTTATCAGCATATGAATTTAAAAATGATAATACTTCTTCATGAGCTAAGTAACTCTTCTCTTGTTCAGGAAATTTAAAATCGGAATAGCCCATCACTTCCTTCGGCAAATTTGTCCTGAAATATAATTAATATTAATAATATTATTAATCTTAAAATAAAGAAATAAATTATTAACTATACATCGAGTCGGCCTATGGATTTAAGAATCTGGGTTTGATTCCCACAGCCGACAATCAATTTTCATCATTTTAAAAACTACCCTTGTGGCTCTTCAATAACATCTTTAGGGGCCGTGATTTGACGGCTGGTAACCGCACTTTACGCGCAAAATATATCACTTACCGAGATCTGCTACGACAGAGTGCTACATCCAGTACTGGATAGAAGACGTGATGAAATATTTTTTTATATTATTTTTACTAAATAATGTACTTAATTTTTAATGTGGCTCTGAGAAGGATAATAGTATATTATACAACGATGCTATAATGATGCTATTATGCTATTCTCTTTATCGTTGCCAATAATAGCCATTATTGTGAGTTATAAACTATACTTTATCTACGACTAATGTATTACTCGTACATCAAGATTTTAAAAATAATTTTGTATCATAATAATCCCAAATTAAATAAAATTACGTTAACATCGTAATATTTTGTGATTGAAATGTCATAATAATAAATATTATTTATTTGTTTTTTCATAGTTACTTATTAGTCTTTATGCATTTTTTATTTGCACAGAGAAATTCATTCAGGCATAATAATTTTCTGATTGATGCAGAAGAGGGAATAATAACTATTATTCTTTCGTTATTATTCCCTGCGGGATTTATACAGGGCATTATGGCTCAAAAATCAAACATTTAATAAACATGTTATAAGACGATTTTTATTTAATTATATTCTTCTAGTGTTAGTTTTCTGATTATTTAGTTTCGTTACAAATACCAAACTTTCTCACGAAAGTTTGTGTGGGCCGTAGCGTCTGAAATCTGACCCAAGTTATAAAACCACTTGACTTAGGACATTCACATGCAGCTCAAGCGATAACTGCACACATGTGTTTATGTAAACATTCCTAAGGGCTGCAAAGACGCACCTAGAACTAGCCTGGCATCATTCGAAGTATTGGCCTTGTTTTGTACAGTTCTGTTGTGCAGTGCTGTGTTAGCTTTGATATAAACTTGTGATTAAGTGTCTGATTAATCAATCAGTGTACTCTGGATTACCTAAGAGCTTCTATCTATCGGTGAGTTTGTCAATAATTGAGTTTTACGTATCATGCATGAATTGTAATGTGAGCGTCATTTGAGGTGGCGTCACGCTGTGTGCATGATGTGTGTATGTACTGGGTCTCTACTTAAAACACTACCTAGAGAACTCAGTGCCACCGGTACATGGAGCCCTGGAGGGGCTCATGTCAACTCAATTCGCTATCTTGCGTCTGTGAGGCAACGGTGTTCTTAGTGAGCGACACGGAACCAACCCTTTCGGGGGGCAACGGTGCGTCATTATGATACTGGTACTATCATAGGTGACGCCCTACGTGAGTTAACCCGTTGGCTTCCTGTACCTGGGGAACGCTGGGGGCAACGGTGTGTCAATATCCTGCCTTCTGGTAGCGATAGGTGTTGCCGAACTCTATATGAGTTGATCCACTGGCTTCCCATATATGGGATCGATTAGACGGTGATAAGTGTAGCCAACATATCGGTGTTTACTACAGTTGGTAGTGAGCTGTGTCGGTGAACCCTCTGTTAGCCCGAGTTCTTATCCTGCCTCTGGAGGAGGTATATCATTGATAATTCCGGTCTAATTAACCTGCAGCGCCCCAATGGTGGGGATTGATGTGCGTGACTCTGCGATGACACTCTCACTGAGCTTTATGTCTCAAACTCACCTTTATTTACAGGAGACGGTTGATTAATTTACCTGAGTCACCTGACTCACCTGACGCGGCGTGTACACTTACATCTGGTTCACGTCATATCATCACATGCCCTAACTATACATATACAGTTTGTATAATTATTGTTTCACCCTCATTTAAATAATTCACTTAATATTACATACCACGTTAATATCTCAGAAATGGTATAAAATAGCGTCTTCATATTATCTCAAAAGTGAAATAATACCATCGTTTAATATACAAATAATAGATTAGTCGTAGATAAAAGAAATTATGTATATGAATTAAACAAAAATGGTGTGTCCTAGAAATATTTGGAGAACTGCAGGATAAAAATGTAAGTAAATGTTACAATGGCTCTTGCTGCCCCATTTACTGGGCTTAAGTAATTTTCATAATTTCAAACACTACCCCTGTGGCTCCTCCACCACTAACATCTTTGGGGGCCGTGATTTGACGACTGGTAACCCTACTTCACGCGCAAAATATTTCACTTACCGAGATCTGCTTCGGCAGAGTGCCACACCCAGTAATGGGTAGAAGGCGTGATGATATATTTATTTATTTTATTTTAAGTAATAAAATAATTAAAATTATGGTCTGTTCGCAGAATTAGTATTTACAGAATGTCCCATTTTAATCTGTTTCCTTCAATATCTGGAGAAATATGCATCGACTGAAAAAATGATCCATGTAAAAGTTTAATGATTTGGAGGGAAACATCTTATCCTGTACAAAAAATCAACCCACCCATTTCCAGGGGGCGGGGAACGGGGTTATATTAAAATCTTAAATGGGAATCCCTATTTATTATTGCTGATTCGGCTAGGGCGTTAAAACCCCAGTAAATTTTATTTAAACAATTTTTTTATTCCTGGTAGATGGCGCTGCAATCGATAAAATCTACCGGAAAGGAAGAGGAGTGAAATTTTGATGGTGTTGAGTGTCTTATCGTAACAACAAAAAGAGAAGGGAAAGGGAATAAGGGTCACTTATGGAACCCTTATTATTTATTGCAGATTCGTCAAAAATCAAGTAAATATTTTTTTTTAATTATTGTTAGATGGCGCTTCAAACGATAAAAAATGGATTTTCTACCAGTCACAGAAGCAGTGTTTTACTTGGAAGTAAAATTGAGACAATTTTTTTGTTACTTTACGTTTGAAATGCACAAAACATTTTTTTTCTACGACTATTTGAAAATGACTAAAAAAGTAGTAATTTTACTAAAAAATAATTTCATTCTGTCCATTTTGTATCCATGGGGATTTATAGTTTCCATGCAAATAATTAATTTATTTACTTTATAACAAACAAATTTTAGCGACCATAAAGTTCTTTGTCACTTGTTTTCCATGATAACGCGCGAAAAAGTTGTTATATGATGTTTCATTATTTAATAAATAATTTTTTTTTTATGATTTTGCAGAACCCCCAAAATCCCTTTCACTAAATACGCCACTGCTATACAAGAAATTTTCAGTTTAAACATACTGTTCACATTCATTTATATGTCTTTGTCCTTGATAAAGCAAGCGAAAGTGATCCATAATGGCAATTGCATTAACATTAAAAACTGGTGACAGAATTTCATAGCATAGAATCAGTGGTAACTAACCTAGGGCTCACGCTGTGGTTAAACTGCTCAAAACCCCATCTCATTAGCTTTAACCTATTTTATAATTATTTTTTTTGTGTGATATAATAGAAAAATTATTTATATTTTTGTTTGTCTTTTCTTTTGTTTACTTGTAAAATATGCTTATGAAACAGTGATTTACATTTATGTTAATGGTATTTTTTATATAGGGTCAGTGGTATCGAGTCGGATTGTAAATTTGGGAACCTGGTTTCAATTCCCACAGTCGACAAACAATTTTCACCACATTATAATTACTCCTGTGGCTCTCCCTCCACTAATATCTTTGGAAATCGTGACTTGACGTCTGATAATTGCACTGCATGCGCATAAATATATCACTTGTCCAGATCTATTATGGCAGAGTGCTACACCCAGTAACGGATAAAAGGCGTGTGATAGTTTATACTCTGGATTTCCCGGTATTCCGTAGTTTCACTGCCCATAATATATAAATTGTAGACAGTTGGGCCCATCCAAAATTTCTAACATAATAATATAATATTAATTAAGATGAATCACGTCTTCTACCCATTACTGAGTATATAAAATAAATATATCATCACGATTTTTACCCACTACTGCGTGTGGCACTCTGCCGAAGCAGATCTCGGTAAGTGATATATTTATGCGCATGAAGTGCGGTTACCGACCGTCCAATTACGGTCCCGAAAGATGTTAGTGGTGGAGAAGCCACAGGAATAATTTTAATGTGGTGAAAATGTTTCTCGGCTGTGAAAATCGAATCAGGGTTCTCAGGATCATGGGCGTCCGCAGGGGGGGCAAGCAGGGGCGCTCGCCCCCCCCCCTCTGGGTTTTAACTAGGGACTCTCGAACATAGGACTTTAACTTGTAAAATTATAATTTTGTAATTTCCTGCTTCCCTAAATATTTTAAGCAAAAAAGCTAGTAATAAAAATTTTAGGGCATAAAATTCTGCATCTGAACCAATAAACAAAACTAATTTTACATACTTTGTAACGACACAAATTAGCTTTGAAAATGACGAAAATTGCCTCAATACTATCGGTAGACATGTAATTGAAAACAAATTAAACAAATGTTTGACGTTTTATCTTTCAAAATAAATGAAATAATAAATAAAGAATTTATTTAGACAGTTTTAACAGATTTAACGTCAAAAATTAGTTAAATTTTGTTTCAATTTCACAGCTATCGATAGTTTTGAGACAATTTTAGTCATTTTCAGATCTAATTTGTGCCGTTACAAAGAATGCAAATTTAATTTCGTATTTTATAACTTGAAACTTTTGTTTGCAGCTTTTTTCTTTTATATAATTACGAAACAGGAAATTAAAATAATATGACTTTACATGTTAAAGTCCTATGTTCGAGAGTAGCGGTTACCACCCTGTATATGTATATATAATATAAATTAAATTATAAGTTTAAAAATAATAAATTCAAGCTGAAACTGAATTTTCAGCAGTATTCTTATGGCCAGCTAGCGACATGTTCCCTATCGTAATCTAAGGTTATTAAGTATACACAGACACAAAATATTAGAAAATAAAAACTGTAAAACTGCTAAATCGAAATTTATTGAAGAAATGGTGTCAATTTAAGGAAGAGTTATTAGAAAATTGTCCTTCCTCTTCAATTCAAACCCAGACGACAAAGACTAATAATTTATTTGACAAATTTAAATACTTTTTTATCTATTTGTTATGTGTATTTGTATTTATGTTATGTAAAAAATATTTTTAAAATGTATGTATATCTGAGTTTTTTGCGACCAGCCCCCCCCCCCCTCCTGTAAAAATGTCTGTAGACGCCCATGCTCAGGATCTACAGGCCGACTCGATACCACTGAGCCACCTAACATAATTTCAGATATTTAAATAGTCAACCTGTTTTTTCAATAATCTATCTCAATATTTGATTTTTATGGTAAAATTGTAAAATAAATAAATAAATATATCATCACGCCTTCTACCCATTACTGGGTGTGGCACTCTGCTGAAGCAGATCTCGGTAAGTGATATATTTTGCGCGTGAAGTGCGGTTACCAGTCGTCAAATCACGGCCCCCAAACATGTTAGTGGTGGAGGAGCCACAGGGATAGCTTTTTCAAATTATGAAAATTTGTCGCCTGTGGGAATCGAACCAGGGACCTCAGGATCCACAGGCCGACTTCATACCACTGAGCTAGCTAATTTATTTCTAGTTAAAAATGATATGTATATAAGAAAAACATACAAAAACAAAATGTTTAAACGTAAATTACACAAAATAAAGTTTTTTTAACATATCACTTTCATCAACTGCCCTGCTATAGAAAAAGGTTGGGCATCACTGATATACAGAAACATGTAAACAAACTAGGTACTTTTTATTCTTGGATATTTCATAAACAACATATGTGAAAAATGAATAAATCAGTACTTACTTCATTCCAGAATACATGCTTGCATAAACGGGAAATCCAAATTTATCAGTTCCTACATCATCAGTATAAAACCAAGTTCCTCCAATGGCTTCATTCCTTTCGAAAACTGCAAGAGTGCATCCAATTTTTAGTAAGTTTCTCGCAGTTGCCAGCCCTGACGCGCCTGCTCCTATCACCGCAACATGCATATCGATTGTTTTGCGATTCACAATTGTTAGTTAAGTTATTGTTAATACAAAATTCACCAGTGTAGTATAAAGCAAAATTATTTAAATGCAATTTAGTAGAACGTTTCGTTTGCTTTTGAAAGAAAGATGTGTGCACAATGCAGTTCAAAATAACACTGCTTGCAAGCAGACAGCCATGTGTGCACAAGGACATATCCATTGACGTAGTGACGTGGTAGATACCTCATATCTCGGTAGGTGCGCAAGATCAGTGCCCGTACTCGTGTTCATATTCGTAGAATTGTAAAATAAACAAACAATATCAGCTGTAAAAATGTGGAGTGTATTTTATTTTTAAAATTATTTATTTAGAAATTAACAACAATACTGTGGCAATATTTATAATTTAGGTTGTTATTGTTTAAATTATGTGTTTAGTTTAATGTCAGTTAATTTATAATTATTGGTTTAAGAAATATTAAGTATGTAGCTGTTTTTACGTCACATTGTGACGTGAGTGCCGGCATCCTATTGTGCGAATGAAATGTTTGGGGTTGTGTTTATATTTTTAAACCAATAAATTATGGTTAAGTGTGTCTGGGTCCGTCTGAGTGATGCCAAATGTGAGAATATGTTGGAATGAGTGAGAGATGTGTGTAAATCGTTAAGGGCGCATGTGATTTTGTAAATAGTTTTTAAGATAGTGTGTATTCGATAGACGAAAAAAGTTTATGAATGTTTAAATATACATATTCCCTGTACTTCGTCTATTATTATCCTGACAAATATCCTGAATAGAGATGTGCAAAAGGAGCAGCATCAATCCAGAAAAAGTTACAACATACACGATATATGACAACAATTATCAGAAGTGGGTTAGATTGTTATATATAAAAAGATGTAATTATGGGCTGAAATACAAACTTTTTAATTTAACACTATGGGATGGCTAGCACAGTGGTATGAAGTAGGCCTGTGGATCCTGAGGTCCCTGGTTCGATTCCCACAGGCGACAAATTTTCATAATTTGAAAAAGCTATCCCTGTGGCTCCTCCACCACTAACATGTTTGGGGGCCGTGATTTGACGACTGGTAACCGCACTTCGCGCGCAAAAATATATCACTTACCGAGATCTGCTTTAGCAGAGTGCCACACCCAGCAATGGGTAGAAGGCGTGATGATATATATTTTTATTTTTTTATTTTTTTTATTTTCACTTAATATTTTATCGAATTTCTCATTCGTCAATTTCACTAAATACTACAATTTTGAGATAATATAGACTGGATGGATAGAAAAAATCGTTCAAGAATTGATTTTATATCTTTTTATTTTGTTTTTATTGTTTATTCTTGATTAGATTTTTAATTATGTTTAAACAATAATCAGGCTTTCATTCGATATAAAAGTTGATAAAATTAATCTATCATTAAAAGTTAAAACTGAGATGAGTTTCAAAATGACTGATATGATTTTGCGCTAGGAATCGAACTCGGGTTCTCATTTTCAGAGTTTGATACTTTCTTTACACAATTAAATTTCTAATTTGACATTCATATAACTATTAAATGAAAGATATTTTTCACTATAAATTCACTTTAAGATTTATTATTGTTGTGAGTCGATTTTTATCTTTGTGTTGAGGTATTTAAAAATACACTTTTTATAGTTGTATTCCTTAGAGAAAATTTTGTTGCACCGCTACTGATCGAGAGAGATGCAATGAGGAAAACTTAGTGAAAAATAAGATCGCATTTCGTTATTTTCCAGTATGACTGGTACATTTAATTAAGTGGCTGTATCACTCTGCAGATCTCAGTAATGTGGCAAAAATTAGTGTAACAGCTGACAATTGAATAAAACAGCAAGTTTTGATATTTTCATGAAACTAATTATAAAAAGAAAAAGCTAGAAAACCACCATGAATTGAACATGGGAACTTAGAAGTATTTACTTAATTAATAATAATAATAACATAATTTATTTGTTTCTAAATTTTAACAAATCTTATACAAATATCATTACAGAATTGACACAACCCTACTTGATATTAATTTAACATAACAGCCCCAAAAGAAAAATAATAATAATACTAATAATCACTACATTAAATAACAACATTCTATAAAAAATTAATCTATATACTTAAACTGTAAATATTACAGGAGTTTTGGATACAATAAGTAGCAGAAATCGGATTTGAATTAATGGCGATCGTATCTTACGTGTGACCGGAGTTCATAGCGGTATTTTAATCTTTCCCTTTTAATTTTAAGCATACCTTCATTTGTTTTAGTAACGTCAGTTTTATTTCATAGCGTTCTCGAAGATTTATTTTTAATATTAAACTTGTTAATTTTTCTTTTAACTTTATGACTGTAATTTTAATTTAAGAGGAAATATTTCCATCAGAAAATCTTAACTTTAATTTCTTCCGCACTATGCCCTTCTCATCATTTCACTAACCAGTGAATTATATCTCCCTTCTTGCTGTATAATCCTAAGAATTTAATATTGCCTTAAATTCATTAGCTAGCCAGGAAACCTGATTGATTGTTTTAAAAAAATACACTTGAATAGATCGAGTAAGAACAAATAAATGATAATATATGTTCAACAATGTTTTATTCATTGAAAATATAATTATAATGTATGTCTTCTTTAATATTTGCAGTTACATCATTTGCATTAAATACATCAACGTACAGTTCATGTTTAAAATATGAATAATAAAATACTACATCCAAAAAATACTCTCGTCCATTTTAGATATTTCCTGCTGTCAAACAGTTCCAAATTAATTTATAAAAAAATGAACCTAAAAAAGATTCATAGAATATTTGATTATATAGTTATTAGACCTTAATTTTGTAATTATCATTTTTATTTGAAGATTCTCTAAACTTATTTGGGAAAATTTAATAGCACAAAATATGCTGAACCAAAATATTTCTTTTAGTAAATTCTAGTTTAGATAATGCAGAATTTTATAAATATTTTATTAATAATAATATTTAATGCCAAATTTTAAATTTGACAAATAATGACAATATCGCATCAAATATTAGGCAGCAATGTTAAACTTGTTCATATGACATTTTACTAAGATTTGCTTTTATTTATTTACGAGCCCGGTCCCACTTCAGTTGGCCCAATTTTATTTTTTCGTTTGATGTTATATTTTACAGTTTTATTTCTCGTGTAGTATGCAAGAAAATGAAATGAAATTTTAATGAGATATATATACTAGTATGTTGTTAACACACAGATAAAATTTTAAGTCAATCGATACATACATCTAGAATTGACAGCCATTGAAAGAGGAAGTAAACATTTCTGTTTTAACTAAAAAAAATTGTTTTATTAAAAAACTGTATAATAATAAAGTTTGTTTTAAATAATAATTAACTTCAATTTCATCCGCCAAACTGCCCACAAGATAATAATCATGATAGTTCATTTGTGTGTTGATTTAGTTTATGTGAAGAAAAAAAAAGAGAATTATACTGCTACACATTTTGTGTTTAACGTATATTTAATGTTAAATTTAGTTAAAAATGTTGAAAATTAATTGTAGAATTTAATAAATATACGGTACCTGGATTTTTAGTATTATTTAAATTTTTAACGAAAAAATTAAATTCGGGCCAACTGAAGTGGGAACGGGCTCGTAAGTCAGACATATATTTAAAGTTTTGTTGGTGCAAACGAGCTTAGGATTTGTAAAAAATCGGCAGTAGAAAAATATTACTTAGCAATAAATTTAATTAAAATGGCAATGTTCTTGAAAAGTTTAGCTCTTCTCTTCTTTAGCAAGTTTAATAAAATTATCTTTGTCAACAATTCTGTATTTATCATTCCTGAATGTTAACAAATTTGCAGCTAGTTGTCTTGCACCCTCGAGTCGTAGTTTGGTTATAGCAGGCCAAATGTTTTCTATTTTAGCGGAGTCTGATAAATCTTTGTAATAATCCCAAACGAAATCAGCGCTCATTAAGTGAAATTGCTTCTTTGTGAAGCCCATTTTCTTTCTTCTCTCAAGATCAGCATCAATTTCTTCGTACATCTTTCCTTTTGATGGTAACTTCATGGATCCTTTCAGATATTCCATGTAATAGCGAATCTGAAATGCAGAAAGAAAAAATAATCATCGAAATATATCTGCGAATGGCGTGAGATTGTGTCAACTGAATGAGTTTTATATTTTACGCTCTGTTCCATTAAGTGAAACCTTGAACATTTATTCATTAGATTCATTCTGCAATTAATCTTGACCAAACATTTCTATTCGTTTCATACACATCATAATTTTTTTTTCATATAAGCTCGTTTATTTCTCTCACTTCGAAACAAACCTTCAATCATATCTATTCATATTTCCATAGGACAACGATATAATTTCTCACAATCATTTTCAGTAATTTAACCTAATTCACCAATTAATAGAAATAGATGAGGTTACATAGAAAAATCTGAATAAAGAGAAAATGGTGTGTTAGGATAAGAATGATTGATGGTTACTAAATAAGTTCAAAGATAAAATACTTGAAATATAAATTACATACAATTAAAATTCATATAGGTATACACACAAAATGGGGTAGCACGAACCTTTAAAATATTCACTAAACATTCCTATCCTCACACACCACTTTCTCTTCACTCATATTCATAATTCTTTTCATACAAGATCGTGTATTCCTTACACTTAGAATCTTTTGTTCATGCAATAAACCTTCAATCATATTCATAATTTATTCCTAGGTCATCCACACAATCTCTCATCCTCAATTTTACTAACATATAAAATAAATAAATAAATATATCATCACGCCTTCTACCCATTGCTGGGTGTGGCACTCTGCTAAAGCAGATCTCGGTAAGTGATATATTTTTGCGCGTGAAGTGCGGTTACCAGTCGTCAAATCACGGCCCCCAAACATGTTAGTGGTGGAGGAGCCACAGGGATAGCTTTTTCAAATTATGAAAATTTGTCGCCTGTAGGAATCGAACCAGGGACCTCAGGATCCACAGGCCGACTTCATACCACTGTGCTAGCCATCCCATATAACATATAAATAAAATAAATAAATATATCATCACGCATTTTACCCATTACTGGGTATGGCACTCTGCCGAAGCAGATCTCGGTAAGTGATATATTTATGCGCGTGAAATGCGGTTATCAGTCGTCAAATCACGACCCCCAATGATGTTAGTAGTAGGGGAACCACAGGGGTAATTTTAAATTGGTGAAAATGTTTTGTCGGCTGTGGGAATTGAATCAGGGTTCTTAGGATCCACAGGCCGACTTGATACTACTGAGCCATTACCCCATATTTTCATCATAAACCAAGATATACCGGGTACGATCTTGTATATTCACACACACCCCGTAAATACCTCATTTCTACAGTTCATGTTTTCTCATCTACACCCTACATTCACTATTCGTACCCATCATCCAAGTAGGCACTAACACCCCTTATTAATCACTTATTATTATTATTATTATTATTATTAACCGAGCTTCTCATGATACATTCACATTTCGAGCAAAGGATCTCAGAGCACTCAATAACTTGCAACACGCAGATACGCTTCTTTCAATCTTTCAATCAAAACATACATCCTTCGATAACATACTACCCAAGTATTTCACTTCACTTAATCTTACTTGACTCAGTCTTACACCATTCATCGAAACATTGCAATCAGTCACCATATAATTTTTTTCAAAATCTTTTATTTAAAGTTTATGTTTATACTGAATATGGATAATAATATATTATTAATTGAGCATATAACCTTTATATGCGAATCATATACGAGGGTAAGGTGAAAAGTTCTCGGCCTCACACAGAGATGGCGTTCCAATAAGCAAAAATTAGTGTTTTCTGCCTGGGTACACGTGTCATTTGTAGCGTTCGATTTGCACCAAATCTCAGTTAATCTCACCTCACCTCAGTTTGACAGTTTTTCTGTGCTGTTCTATTTGCACTGACATAACTGAGATCAAGTGAGACACTCACCTCCCCCCTTGCCGATGCTGCACTACCTATTTCACTGGTGCGTACTGAGATTTTTTACTCAGTTAAGAGTAGGGGTAGAATTCGTTATGTTTTGTTTGTAGTTTGAATATTTGGAAGTTATTTAACAATTTTTTTAAAATTGTATATGTTATTATAAATCATGTCTCACAGCTCACTTCCAACAAAAACATCAAGAAAATCATGTGTTGTCCGCGAAATGATACTACAACGTTCGTCACGTAACCGACTCAGTTCAGACCTGTCAAAACCCGTTCGATTTGTGATCGAAAAAATATCATCTCATTTCAGAGAATCTCAACTCAGTTGAAATGAACTGAGGTGAGATTGTTTGCAAATCGAACGCTACTATTAGTTCTCTCAAGTAATTTGTTTACACGAATTTTTAAAGTAGACGTCTTGTGTGTTTTTCGTTAAAACCTCAGGAAATGCATCGGAAGTTGACAAAAGTTTACGGGGACGCTGTTCCTTCCATATCAACCGTTAAAAAGTGGGCAGCTGAATTTAAACGTGATCACACGTCCCTCGAAGATGACCTTCGTGAAGGACGATCAAAAACCGCCACCACACCGGAAATGTTCATGATATCGTGTTGGACGATAGACGAGTGAAGGTGAGTGAGATAGCTGAGGCTGTGGGGATATCGGAAGAAAGGGTGCGAAACATCTTGCACAAGGAATTAGAGATGCGAAAGCTCTGCGCAAAATGGGTGCCTCATTTGCTGAATGCCGATCAAAAGCAAATGCGCAAACGATCTTCGCAGCAATGTTTGGACCGATTCAATAGGGATCCGACCGATTTTGTGCGACGATTTGTTACCATGGATGAGACCACCACTACACTCCAGAAACGACACAGCAGTCCAAGCAGTGGGCGGAAGCCGGTGGTTCAGCGCCAAAGAAAGCGAAGTCGATCGCATCTGCCGGAAAGGTCATGGCCAGCGTGTTTTGGGATGCGAAAAGGATCCTGTTAAATAATTACCTTGAAAAAGGCAGAACAATTACAGGCGAATATTACTCCAATCTTCTTGATTAAATTTGTTTCTGGGAAGCGCTTCGCGTCCAATGAAGAAGTTGAGAAGGCCTTAGATGAATATTTTCACAGCCTTCCAGACTCTCACTTCCGGGAAGGAATATTGATGTTGAAAAAACGCTGAGCCAAGTGTTTTGAAGTCAAGGGAGAGTATGTAGAAAAATAAAATAATTTTTTAACTGAAAATCGCAGTCTTTCATTGCCACGCCGAGAACTTTTCACCTTACCTTCAGGGTATTATACTTTAACTACAGTTTAACTTTATTACACTGGTGTAATATGCACACCTTTATGTATTCAGAGTTAGATACATAACGAATGTATTATTTAAAAGTTATAGATAAAATAATTATACCTGCAAATCATACATCGGCAGCGAACAAGCCCGATAAGGGATCCCAGTGAAACACATAGTCGGGTATTCTACATTAATCATCATCTTGTACAACGGTTTCATGTAAATATCATCTTCAATAACGATCTTGCAGTCTTCATGAAGAAACGGAAATTTGTATTTGTAGCCGGTGCAGTAGATGATGCAATCTAAGTCTGCTGTGGTTCCATCAGAAAAATGTGCACCAGATTCAGTGATGAGGGTAACGTCAGGTTTTAGGGAAACAGTAGATGCAAACTTTGTTGTGATCGTTTGATTAATGTGGTGGCTCAGAATCACCTAGAAATATATAAACATTTCTGTTCAATGTTATTAAAAAAGTTGTAGCGCAAGCAGAAAATTTTGAAGAGGGGTAAATTTGAAATGATGGCAAGTTTCTATTGATGTATTTTGCTTGTATTATTAATAGGTACGTAAAGAAGGTTTAATTTAATAATTATGGACAGATATAGTTTTTTATTTTATTTGCAAAATGCAAATCCATGCACACAAATTTAATTTCGAATTTTTTTTTATGTGCATTTTTCTCCTCTAACATCTTTGGAGGGCGTGATTTAGCAACTGGAAACCGCATTTTACACCCAAAAAATACAGGATATTTCTATACTTGATGGTATGAATTTTTTTAATCTAAAGTAAACATTTTAGTACAACTAGTTTGATAGTTATTAATAATATAAAAGATGTTCAATAAGTCTTTTCGTCCTGGGAGGATAAGGGTTGTGAAACGCATGTTTGTAGTTTATTCATACAATTTAACCTATAAGCCTTGTTTCCACCTCTTAACATAGTCTTGGTTTTAGTTTTTCGCCATAACCTTGAGAGTTTGTCATATGTGAATACAGCTGAGCGTTTCCAGCTACTGTTTTAGTCTTAGTCTTTGTCTTTGTCGCTGCGCATAAACACAAAGTTTGCAGACTTCATACTTTCGACTTAGTCTTTTGTCGCTGTTCTGTAAGAGAGAGTTAGCTGCGGTAAAGCTATCTCTTGGTATGCTGCTATATACAGTCAATTCTATGCCGTATTTGTCATATGTCATTAGGTTTGTGTTGAGAATACAATAAATATAGACAATAGAATAAAAATAGTAATAATTTCAACTATGAAAAAAATAAAAATTATTGGATTAATAGCAACAACAAAACGAAATTATTTGGTCGTTGTCATTTTAAACTTTATTTCTTTTCTTTGATTTTATAAGTATAATTGTAATTTAATCATATTTTAATAATATAAAAATCAATTTTGCAATTTAAATTACTATATTTGAAATATTCTGGTTTGCTAACTACAGTAATGTCTCAATTTTAAAAAATTATTTTCGAATTTTATAAATTAATTAAACTAGTGCTTAATTTTAATAGTAATTACTGTTCCTCATTAATAATTTTATATGATTTTTAAAGTATTTCAAATAGTTTTATACAATTATTTTCTCATTTAAGTGAACAAACCTTTACTAAAATAATGAATTAGTTATGTCCTAAGAGCTGGAAATGGCTGGAATTTTTTCGACATAAACACAAACAAAAAACAAAAAAAAGCTAAAACAAAGACTATGTTAAGACGTCGAAACGTAGCTTAAACGTCATAATTTATTTGACATAATTAAAGCAAAACAGAAATTTATTTTAGAACTACAGTCAAATGTTTGCTCAGGAACAAAAAACATTTATAGTATAATATTTTCACAATGGTCAATGAAATCAAAAGGTTCAATTGTATGAATAAAGTAGATACATGTGTTTTAAGCCCATAGCCACTGAGGACGAAAAGTCTTATTGAACACCCGTTATTAATAATTTAATTAAAATTGTAATTGTCATTTATCTGATACTGCAAATTTACATTATAATTAATATATTATGGATACCTATTCGAGTTATTAACAATTAGTACTTTAAGTAAACAACGTATTAGTATTACCATAAAAAAAACAACTTTTTGTTCCGTTGACAGTACATAACGTAATACGCTATTTATGAAGCTATCATTGACCTGTCATTATATCCTTATAAGTAAAGAAAATACATGAAAATGTCAGCATAATTTATTCAGGTCACCTATAAGTAATCATGAAATATAAAAATCTGTCTTAACATTCCAAGTGATTAGAAGAGATTATTTAATTAAAATAAATTAATACTGTTTTATCAACTTTTATCATAAAAGTCTCGTGAAACAACTGCATGATTGTGAATTTGATAATAAGAGATATCAATTTAATACTTACAGATTCAGCATTTTCAGATAAAGTCAAAGTCATATCCAACCCGGAAGGCCCGGCACCAATAATCAAAACTTTCTTTCCGGTAAAGGGATCCGGTTTTCGATAATCGTGACTATGTACTTGCTGTCCCCGGAAGACATCTCGCCCTGGAATATTCGGATATAATCCTTCGTTGAAATGTCCAGAACAAACCATCACCGCATCAAATTCCTTGACGGTTTCTTTTTTTGTAGGGAGATCATGAATTTTGATGGACCATCTATTGTTGGGAAATAACAAATAATAACACAAGACCGCCTGATTTTATATATAAATTTTTATTATATTCAATTTTTCTTTTCTTAGCGTCAAGCAGAGCTGGGCAAGCTACTTAAAAAATAGCTAAGCTACAGCTATTCTTTAAAAAAGTAGCAGAGCTACAGCTATAAGCTACATTTTGTAAAATATAGCTAAGCTACAGCTAAAAGCTTTCATTAAAGTAGCTGTTCAATTTTAAAGCTACTTTTTCAATTATTGTGAATTATTAAATTTGCCATTGTCATATGATCAATTGATCAGTCTTTTGTTATAATGACTGTTAATAAATATAAAAAATCGCAAATGTACTGTCAATTTGTTATGCTATAATTCTTATTTATATCGGAATAAATTAACAGTCACATTAAAAGAAGACTCCTAAACAGTCAATCTTCATCTAATATTTAATACAAAAGTAGGATAGGTTAAGAACAAGTGAAAAATAAAATATGTTAATAGATTTTACACTATATAATAACTTGTTATCGTACAGTTATAGAAAACAATAAAGAAGGTACAATTCAAACAAAACAAAAATAAATAGGTATTTCTTAATGAACAGTGGTAGCTTTAAGCTACCAAAAGTAGCTTTAAAAGTAGCTTCAATTGTTATAATAATATTTTTAAGCTAATAGAAAAAAAAAACATAGCTCGCTACAAGCAACAGCTATATTTTTTCACATTTAGCTAAGCTACAGCTACAGCTAAGGTAAACGTAGCTAAGCTAGTAGCTAAGCTACAAAAGTAGCTAGCTACTGCCAGCTCTGCCGTCAAGCTCGAAAGCAAACTGCATTGTAAATCTAGAGTGTGTTGAACGAGGAGTTGAATCTAATGTCAGTTTGTTACAAGCAAAAAATTGAGTACTTGAAAATAAAACTTTGTCTAGAGAAAATCTGACAGGCCGCGTGCTGTTTGTTAAGATAATTTTCCGAGATAAAAAGGAGTAGATTGTTTAACAAATAAATAAAAGTGGTAGTTTTCTAGCGAGTGTAAAAGTTTAATTTTACACGAGCTTGAAAACCTACTTTTCTTACGCGTTGAACATGCTATTTTTTTGTGTAAGTAATGGAAAAGTTGAAATGAAAATAATTTAATGCTATATTACATGATAAGTCAGGAAAGTGATATTTTACTTGACGAAGCGGTTGTTTGAAATACGAGGCCGCAGGCCGAGTATTCTTATCCTCTGAGTCAAGTTAAAATACTTTCCTGACGTATTATGTATACTATTTTTTCTAAAACCATTTAATTTAATCCATATCTAATCATAAATAATTCAAAATGTTAAATTTTTTATATGAATTGTATTGACATCAGACCAAGGTTACAAAAATAAAAACAATCAGGTAAAATACGAAGCAGTCAGATAAAATCTTTACCAGACTGTTTTGTACTTTACCAGACTATTATTTTTGTTGTAACCTTGGATATATACTTTACTTGACTGTTTTGGTAAAAACCTACTTTCCATACTAAAATTGGTCAGAATAATAGGCACTTCCACATTGCTACATGCATTTAAAAAAAAAATTAATTAAAGTTGTCTCTTTCCGGAAACAGAAACATCAACATGCATGGTAACAAGTAAACAAACAAAATAATTGATTAAAATGATTGAACCGTTGGTTGCTAATGAGGAAAGTATTGATAACGAACAAAATCGGATGTTACTAAGTTATTTGTAACGAAGAAAATGACTGTTTTCCATTAAGTACACAAAAAAATAATATTGTGTCAAACTGATAGCACAAAACAAATATAGGAAAATAATGTTCTGTCAAACTAACTGCATATATACAAATTTATTTGATGACGGGATTTTATCATAACTAATATAAAAAGTGAAATGATAATTTTCAATAATATTTTTACATGAATTATGAGTATATATATATATCCGTAACAACGAATTTAAATTATTGTAATTATCGAACTTTTATAATTCAAATAAAAGAACATAGTTTTTACAAGGTTACAATTTGAAATAAGTACTATTACTGATTTCTCTCTCGATCTTCTTTAGAGGAATTAAAGAAACTATATTAATTTATATGTTTAGGTGTTGGTATACAAATTTATAGGGCGATAAGTTCATATGGGCGGCAATATCATAAATCCGTCTATTTATTTTGTATATTAAAAAATAAATAAATATATACATAGAAACCTTAATATGTGGACGAAGATTGTGATCGTCTGCATATTTGTTGAAAAAAGCTAGAACTTCTTCCTGAGATAAATAACTGCGATCTTGTTCAGCATACTTATAATCTGAGTAGCCCATTACTTCTTTAGGAAGATTTGTTCTGAAATTTAATATAAACAAATAAATACATTCGTATTTAATAAATAATATAAAAGTAATTAATTTAATCTTTGATTTTGATATTAAGTAAATTCGATCCTGGCTGCTAGATATATGAAATATCAATTAAAAACGTAGGGACCTATAAACAAAACACATTATACTCGTATGGGGTAGATAACTGAGTGAGTGGAATTGCGTTGGTTCATAGATTTGAGAACCCGAATTCGATTTCCACAGCCGGTAAACTTTATTCAAACATTATAATTATCTTTGGTGGCCATGATTTGACGGTTGATAAGCGCACTTCATGCTCACAAAATACCACTTCCTGAGACCTGCTACAGCATTGTGATACATCCAATAATGGGTAAAAGGCGTGATGATATAAGGTGTTGACCGCGACACAAATCGTAGGACTTTTACTATGTAAATTCATACTTTTGTAATTTCCTGCTTCCCTTTACGATTTCAGTCGATCGCGACGATTTTTAAATATAAAAACAAATTAGTCAGAATATATTTTGTTTTTAATCAAAATTTTTTCTGTTCAAACTCGTATCAGTAACAACAGATGAAGCTAAATCAATGACGGGGCATCTTAAAGGATTTATCGCACTGTGCCGAAAATAAGATAAGTTCCCAGACTTTTTGAGTTACCACTATATTATTCATCAATAAGTGTTAGCCAGCAACAGATTAAATACTAATAGCTTTCAAAATTGTAAATTTCATAACAAATTTCTTTAAAGAAGACTTTTCAAAATGTAATGTGCGGTGGCTGAGTAAATTCCTATAGAAATTTCGAAATTTATTGAATGAAATTAAAAAAAATTGTTGAACAAAAGATAGATGAATGTCAACAGCTACAATATCCGAAGTGGTTGTGTGATCTGTCTTTTTTTACCGGTAAATTAAGTGATCTGAATTTGGAATTACAAGAAAAAAATAAAAATGTGGATGACATGATTAGTAGTATTTTCGCATAAAAATATCAACTTCTGGCATTGGCTGAGGATCTGAAAGAAAAAAAATGTAGATCATTTTGTAAATTTGCAAGACCATTTGTAAAAATATCCTGTTTTTGTATTTGATAGCGCGAAATATGTTTCTGAAATTGTGAATGTTGTAATGGTTTTGAAACTAGATTCAGTGATTTAATAATAAAAAAAGATATTGTTCAATATATTTCTTATCCATTTTATTTAGACTTAAAGTCGAAGAAAATCGCAAATAAAACCACTGAAAATTTTCACATGGAAAAGATATTACTTAGCCAAATCACCAGAAAAAGATTTTTGAAAATATGTTTGCCCAGAAAAGTATCCAAATGTAAAAAAGCAACGAATTTTCAAATTCTTATTTCGGTTCCACATATCTGTGTGAATCGGCTTTTTCGTATATAAAACAAACAAAAACAAAACATCGTTGCACACTTATTGTCTTGCATATAGAAGTTTTTTAACGTTTGGCATTATCACAGTATGTTCCCGATTTTAAAAGCTTGGTAGATGACATGAAGGCACGAACTTCACATTGATTCAAATTTGTATTTCATATAAAAGTAAAACAAAAAGACTTTTAGTTTTATTTAATTTCTTACCTCATAAAAACAATATTTTTCATTATACTTTGCTTCATTTTTTTAAATATATACAATCATGGGCGTCCACAGACATTTTTCCATGGGGGGCCGGGTCGCAAAATACTCTCAGATATACATAAATTTTTTAATAATTTTTTACATAACAAAATACAAAATACACATAACAAATAGATAAAAAAGTATTTAAATTAGTCAAATAAATTACTAGTCTTTGTCGTCTGGGTTTGAATTGAAGAGGAAGGACAATTTTCTAATAACTCTTCCATAAATTAACACCATTTCTTCAATAAATTCCGATTTAGCAGTTTTACAGTTTTTATTTTCTAGTAGTTTGTGTCTGTGTATAATTAATAAACTTAGATTACGATAGGGAACATGTCGCTTGCTGGTCATAAGAATACTGCTGAAAATCCTGTTTCAGCTTGAATTTATTATCTTTAAACTTATAATTTAATTTTTATTATATTATATATACATATACAGGATGGTGACCGCGACTCTCGAACATAGGACTTTAACATGTAAAATCATATTGTTTTAATTTCCTGTTTCGTAATTATTTAAAAGAAAAAAGTTTCTAATAAAAGTTTTAGGGCATAAAATATGAAATTAATTTTGCATGCTTTGTAAAGGCACAAATTAGATCTGAAACAGGCAGATTCACAAAACGGATTAGAGCTAACACCGTTTTTAATATTATCTATAACTCTGTTTCAAATTAAAACAGATTAACGAAATGAACTAAATTTTATGCTAATTAACTCTCTTTTTAACTCAAGTTAAAATAAACTTGTTTCGTACATTGAAAAGAGAGTTACAAACGAAATAAAAAATAGTGTTAGCGCTAATCCGCTTTATGAATCTGCCTGTATATGACTAAAATTGTCTCAAAACTATCGATAGCTATGAAATTGAAACAAAATTAAACAAATGTTTGATGTTAAATCTGTCAAAACTGTCAAAATAAATTCTTTATTTATTATTTCATTTATTTTGACAGATAAAACGTCAAACATTTGTTTAATTTTGTTTGAATTTCATGCCTATCTATTGTTTTGAGGCAATTTTCGTCATTTTCAAAGCTAATTTGTGTCGTTACAAAGTATGTAAAATTATTTTTGTTTATTGGTTTAGATGCAGAATTTTATGCCCTAAAACTTTTATTACAAGCTTTTTTTCTTAAAATATTTAGGGAAGCAGGAAATTACAAAATTATAATTTTACATGTTAAAGTCCTATGTTCGAGAGTCGTGGTCACCACTCTAGCTAAATCCGGGGGGTGGGGAGAGCACCCCTGCTTGCCCCTTCCTGCGGACGCCCATGTATACAATTAAATTTAGGAAATGGTTGATTGCGACATATTTTCCAGATAAAAAGTTAATCGCATACCAAATTAAGTTGGCCAACCCTTGTGTATCGTAATAAACGCTCTTTCGATACGCAACTGGATTTCATAATGTCTTCTTCATGAACGTGAAATAGAAAAAGTTAATTACAAGAAAAAATGATGTGCAAGGAAATGAATCTATTATGGTAATAATAGTTTAAGACAAATGACAGATTTATTTGCGGGTTTATACCCTCACAAAAACAATTCCTTTAATATCAACAATTCAAAGACTTTATTAATTACAAAATTAAATATAGGTCAGTGTTTGTTCCATGCCACAGTTGCATTAAAAAAACAAATACATATTGCACCAGAAGAAGAAATTGAGATCGAAGATAACGTTAACGAAATAAATGTTCTGGCTTCGGTATCGAATAATCCTAATTTGAATTTAAGAGAAATTGCATCGGGATTAGGAATACATCACATTGCCTTTAAATATTAAAATAAAAACATAAATACAAATCTCTTCTTTCTCGGCATCAAGAAACTTTTAAACACGATAGTGTAAACCGCATGATATTTTGCGAAATGGTAATAAAAATGGCGAATGTGGACAGAAATTTTATCAAGAATATTTGCTTTTCTGAAGAAATGTTAACAATTTTCATAATTGGCTCAGAAAAAAAATAGCTTTAAATAACTACTCCGAACATCGTGAAAGTATTGGTTTGAGTTGAAATGTTAAGTTCCAATATTATAGGACTTTTTTATTGATAGCAGACTAAATTCCTTGAATATTTTGAGTTACTCCAGACCGAAATTTGGTCTGCTATTTATAATATTATAGGGGAAAATATGATTTGGTTTCAGCAGGATGGCTGTCCTGCTCATTTTACAAATGAAATTATAATATTTTTAAACCAATAAGTTTCCCAAATTGCTATTTTCCAATAAACAGGCCAACTCGATTCCCGAATTGGCCGCAAATGATGAGGGAATTTAAAAGATATTATTTACCAAACTAGACAAGCAAAGACAGACGAAAAATTGTGAAAGAATTCAGATATATTTTAAATTGGTAATTAAAAAATATGCTTCGCAGTGTTTATCATAGGCTTGGGTTTTGTTTGGCAAATAGTGGTGGAGCATTTAAGATAACTCTGATTTATTACTATTTTAAATTTGAGAGTTGGTAAGCGCATTTCACGCGCTTAAAAATATATCATTTACTGAGACCTGCTACGACAGACTGCCACAGTCAGTAGTCAGCAAAAGGCGTGATGATACATTCATATTTAATTTATTTAAATTTAAAATCTGAAAAATTATATTAATGTTGTTGATAATAACAAAAAACAACGGTCCTCTTCAGGACTATAAACACTTTTACAAAATAAAAGAATTTTTATAATCTTTTTTGCAATTTGTTATAATAATTAATATTCAAAAGTTTGTTTCATTTCCAAGCCTATAGTGATTTTTTTTTGAGCTAATATTCAACATTCTCATATTTAATTTCTGTCAAGATAAATTAATTTTTTTCTTTCAACTCTGTTTGAAAATTTTTCTCTTAAATAATTAGTGCAGCAGGAAATTACAAAAATATGATTTTACGAATTAGTCTTATGATCTGGTGTCGCGGTTAGGACCATATATATATATGGGAATCAAACCAGGGTTAAACAAATTATATATATATATATATATCATCACGCCTTCTACCCATTACTGGGTGTGGCACTCTGCTAAAGCAGATCTCGGTAAGTGATATATTTTGCGCGTGAAGTGCGGTTACCAGTCGTCAAATCACGGCCCCCAAACATGTTAGTGGTGGAGGAGCCACAGGGATAGCTTTTTCAAATTATATATATATATATATATATATATATATATATATATATAATTTGTTTAACCCTGGTTCGATTCCCACAGGCGACAAACAATTTTCATAATTTCAAAAGCTACCCCTGTGGCTCCTCCACCACTAACATCTTTGGGGGCCGTGATTTGACGACTGGTAAGCGCACTTCACGCGCAAATATATCACTTACCGAGATCTGCTTCGGCAGAGTGCCACACCCAGTAATGGGTAGAAGGCGTGATGATATATTTATTTATATTTGTTTAAGAAAAAAATTATCTATATATACTATACAAAAAACAGTGGAACAATATTTAATTCTGTAACTAAGTCAGTTAACGTAATTTATTTTATCATTTAGTTGGCCCTGAAAGCAATCATAATTATTTTCATTACTGTGTGAGTTGAACAGGAACAAATAAGACGAGTTCACGAATACCATAAATTATTAATATTTAATTTGTATTATGCGAGTACGATTGTTATCAAAAATGCCATCTATTTGTTAAACATACTAAAAGTGTTCAAATATAATTAAACAAACATTAACTGATAAAAAAACAACTCAAATAGTTGTGTATAATCTAGAACAGTAGTTTTAAAACTTTTCGGATCCATGATCTCTTTCCCAGGTTAATTTTTTGTAAGATTGTAATTCATTCTTTCGCGAACTTCCCTAATTTTGTGTGATCAAAACTGACATTTGTAAGAGGCAGATTTAATAATATGCGTTACAAAAATGCAATCACGAATTCAGAAAATATGAAAGGAAAAACTTGTACCTACGTTGGAAGGTACAGTTTCTTAGGAACTGTGAAATGTTGGTTTAATTAATTGTATTTTGCATTCAAGCTTGTAATAAATTTTGAAAATTTGAATAAATGTTTTTTTTTTTTTTGTAGAATATACCTAGTTTTAAAATGCAAATATTTATAACGAATGAACCGATAATTTCGAAAAATATTTTGGGTAAATGTTGTTTTAAATAAAACTAGTGTGCATTTTAGTTATTACGAGTACGTATTTTGTAATAAACACTACCGTTTACGAAATAAACGTACAAACTTTAAAAGACGACCTATCAATAAAGTTGTGTTATCACTGGTTTACAGCCCATTAACGAGTTTACCATATTTTTTTTGCTTAATGCCAATGGCACACTGGTCGAGGAGTATGAATGAGCGTCGAGGAACTCATCTCGATGAAACAGCAGAAAGCACCCGTCATCGATGAAAAATAGAGACGCCTCTATTTCCATCGAGGAGTTCCTCGATGAAACGATTGTGTCTCATTTCACACGTATTATTGTGTCTCATTTCATGTTAGCGTGGGCTGTCATTTTGGTTTTCCTTTGTGCTATTTTTTTGTGTTTGTTTACTTTATAAAGTCAGGGTGCGTTCTGTTGTTTCATCGATGAGTTCCTCGACGCTCATTCATGTTCCTCGACCAGTGTGCCAGTGGCATAAAAGCTTAAATATAAACTTTAATTTAGAACTTCGCCGCTTTTAAAAATATTTTTTGACTATATATTTTTTTTTTATTCAATGGGTTCTATAACGCGATCAAGAAAAGTCACCATCACATTATTTTTCTTATTACACATAGATCGGGCAAGTGAAAATGTAAACATCATAGTAGTAAATTTAAACGTCCTTGTCCTTAACTTTGTAAGCGAAAATAACCTATAATTGTAAGTACATTAACTCGAAAAATTGGCACCAAGATTTTATAGCACACTGTAATATCTAAACAAACTGTTTTTATACTTTTGTCCTTGATAATTCAACCAATACCAATACCAAAAATGAAAAAATCAGTACTTACTGCAATCCAGAATACATGCACGCATAAACGGGAAATCCATATCTATCAATCCCTACATCATCAGTATAAAACCAAGTTCCTCCAATGGCTTCATTCCTTTCGAAAACTTCAAAAGTGCATCCAATTTTTAGTAAGTTTCTCGCAGTTGCCAGCCCTGACGCACCTGCTCCTATCACCGCAACATGCATATTGATTGTTTCGTGAACCACAACTATTTTAATTTAAACACTGAACTATACTAAACTATTCAGACGTGAATGATGATTTTATACCTACACTTGCAACGGATGTTTGGTTATCTGTCAACTGCAGCGCAAAACTACAAGTGAACTGAACTGTTGTCGGAAACGTGACGCAGCAAACATGGGCGTCGCAGTCATTGTTTTGTTTAGGTGTTCAACGTAATTTTAATTAAGTTAATGGTGTACGTGCACTAATGAACTGTAATAGAATGATAATAATTGATTGTAATTGTTGATAATTTTATCTGAAAATAATTATAAAACTGTAAATAAAAAACAGAGATTATTTTTGATTGAGTGGACGGACAGGTTATAAAACTTTATCGTAAATATTTAAAAAAATGGTTGACAACAAGTTTCTTATAATGTTTAAATAAATATTTATCTACGTTTTGGCGTATCCAGTACTTCTTGGATTATGCAATTGCAGATCTTGGCAAACCAAAAGCGCATCTAAGCGTGGGTTAATACATAATATTAATCTCATATTAACAAATATAATAGCTCAGTGTTATGAACTCGGCCTGCGGATCCTGAGAACCCTGGTTCGATTCCCACAGGGGACAAACAATTTTCATAATTTCAAAAACTACCCCCGTGGCTCCTCCACCACTAACATCTTTGGGAGCCGTGATTTGACGACTGGTAATTGCACTTCTCGCGCAAAATATATCACTTACCTAGATCTGCCTCGCAGAATGCCACACCCAGTAAGGGGTAGAAGGCGTGATGATATATTTATTTATTTATTTTATAAAATACCTAATTTATGGCACTGTCAAAAAACTAAATATATATATTTGCTACTGTGTTTATGAAATTCATATCGTTTGTGTAATTCTACTTTATTTTATATTGCTATTAGCGACGACCGTTAAAACGATTTTACCGACCGCTACTATTGGGAACAAAAAATTATATATATATAAGTATAATACAGTTTATCAATTACTATTTGAAACTAATTTTGTATTTTTTTATTATACATAATGAGTTACATGAAAATATTGTATAATATCATCTGTGAAATGTTTTTAGAATTTTCAGAATGTTGTCTGTCTCGTTAATCATATCGGTCGACATAATTATTGTGACCTAAGTATAATAACAGTTTTCACATAAACATACAGGTTGTTCATTTTAAGTGACGCACCATTGCTTTCTCGAAAAATATGAGAGCTACGAAGTCGATTAAATTAGCAAACAATTTCTATTTTATAAGATTATTTTAATGAGTGAAACAAAATATTTTTAGATGAGCGGTTCTTCAATACGGTGTACAACTTTCTTATTTTTCTAGGAACCTACTGTTTTTATGTATTTATTCGATTCAGTATTTTTTTCTGAATTCAACGAATACAAAGTTAAATACCCTTTTATTACAATATTTTTGTGAAAAATGCATATTAAATAGACATTAATTTAATTTAAATCGCATAGGAATCAGTGTGCTGTGAAAGAAACAAATGAATAAATCATAATATTATTGTTTGTTTGATTAATTATTAAATGTCAATATGACTATTTTGTGAAAAAATAAATAAATAAATTTTGACATTTATTTGTTTCTTTCATAGCACACTGATTTCTATTGAATTTGAATTAATTTAATATGCATTTCTCTTAAAGAATTTGTAATGTGAGAGTACTGGACTTTATTTTAATTAAATTCAGAAAAAAAAAACTGTATCGAATAAGCATATAAAAACAGTAGATTCCCATTTAAAATAAGAAAGTTGCACTGTGTACTTTAAGCTGATCTAACAAAATTCTTGTTTCGCTTATTAAAGTAGTCTTATAAAATAAAATGTTTTGCTAATTTTACTTCGTAGCTTCAACACTTCTCGAGATACCAATGGTGCGCCACTTAAAATGAACATCTTCTATACAAACTATTCAAAATAACTGCTATAAAGTACAGTTACCTACCGTCAAATTGTAGCATCATTAGATAAAGTTTTGCCGTAATATCACGTTGGTATCAAACCACAGACTGCCTATAAATTACATAACTTTCTTACAGAGCTGGGCAAGCTACTTAAAAAAAGTAGCTAAGCTACAGCTATTCTTTAAAAAAGTAGCTAAGCTATAGCTATAAGCTATATTTTGTAAAATATAGCTAAGCTACAGCTAAAAGCTTTCGTTGAAGTAGCTGTTAAATTTTAAAGCTACTTTTTTAAATTATTGTCAAATAATTAAATTTGCCTTTGTAATATGATCAGTCTTTTATTATAATGACTGTTAATTTACTATTATGTACATAAATATCAAAAATAGCAAATACCAACTATGTATTTTTGCGTATTAGAACCAATTAGAACCGGCAGCAAATAATTATTTTGTGTGGGTTTAGCTTGTACGCATGCGTACTTTGTTGACCTTCTGCTTAAAAAGTAGCGTTAAGCTACAAAAAGTAGCTTTAAAAGTAGCTTCAGTTGTTATTTTTAGGCTAGTTGAAAAAAAGTAGCTAGCTACAAGCTACAGCTATATTTTTTCACAGTTAGCTAAGCTACAGCTACAGCTAAGGTAAATATAGCTAAGGTAGTAGCTAAGCTACAAAAGTAGCTAGCTACTGCCCAGCTCTGCTTTCTTATTATTCAATCATTTAATTCAAATTAATTTAGATTCCACATTTTACCCAAGGTAAAAAATATGTTCGACGCTACTGTAAATGCATATAAATACATAAGGAAATGTTGCGAAAAATACTTGAAAATTCCCGCTAACTCATTCATAAACTATCTAATTGCGGCTTCATGATTTCACTATGTAAATTGATATAATACATATCTATAACAAACTGATTACCTACTTACTAAAAATATTTTGAAAATATTATCGCTGGTAAATATCGGATGCGGTTGCAATATTATCAAACAGCAAACTGCAAATAATAATTTGCGGATTGTTTGTGGTTGAAGAAGATACTAAATATATTTGTTTAGTAAAAAACTAAAATGACGAAAAAATAAAAGTACATATACTATATATATTTATCTGCTTATTATGATAACACTATAATAAAAAATAAATATTTACAATAACTGCAACTAAAGAAAAACAATACATGAATAAATAAATTATTAAAAAAAGTATCACTTTCTTCTGAAATTAATGGAAATATTAGAGATGAAAGAGAAGACTGATTAGAAAGTTGTATACAGGGTGTACAATTTGAGTGTGTCATCATTATTATCTCAAGAACTATAAGAGCTATAAGGTTGATTAAATGAGCAAAGAAATACCATTTTGCAAATATATTACAATACTATTAACTTTTTTTTTGACTGGTGGTTCTCAAAATACCGGGACTTTTTTATGTGCTTATTTGATTCAGTATTTTTTTCTAAATTCAATGACTACAAAGTTCACAGTTTTGATAAAAATGCATGTTATGTAAATTGATATTAATTTAATTCAAATCGTAAAGGAATCAACGTGCTATGACAAAGACAAGTGAACAAATCATAATATGTTTATTTATTTGATTCGTTATTAAAAGTTAATACGACTATTTTGTAAAAAAAATTAAAATAATTTTATTAGTCATTTATTATTTTTCAATTTAGTATGCATTTTTATAAAAAAAATTGTAATATGAAGGTAGTGAACTTCATAGTCGTTGAATTCAGAAAAAAATTCTAAATCGAATAAGCAAATAAAAAAAAATAGGTTCCCATTTAAAATAAGAAACTTGCACCCTATATTTTCAGATCGAATTTTTTCTTTTTACAATACTTGTACTGTAAGTTACCTATTAATAACAAAATTTAAACACATTTATTGAACAGTAGTTTCCGTGATTATATCAGAACTTTTATATTTACTTAATGTCCACCGTAAACAGTAAGTAAATACAGGGTCAGCATCAAAAGGAATTGTTATAGTTGGCAATACAATTCCAGAGATCATTTTATTCCACAGTTGGCACAACGCCAGGTAAAGGCGGAAATGCTATTTGACATTTCTAATAAATACAAATAGGTTATGTCAGGAGTCTGACAGTTAATAGAATTTTGACTTTTTAAGTATAAGAATTACTTTAGAAATAAATGTAATAATAAATGTGCTCAAATTTAAATTTTAAATGTCACTGTCAACAACAGGAAATGAATTTATGTATCAGGCTTACCAGTTACCAATTTCAAGTAGTTTTTTTTATTGCCAACTGTAACAATTCCTTTTGATCACTCTGTATTACATGTCAAGGTTCTGTTTATTTTGCAACAATTTGACAACTGTCAATTTTGAAACCTATTTTTCTTTTCTTCTATTTGTGCAAGTATTTTTTAAGTCGCGAATATTTAGGAAATCCCAAACTACATTCTTGACCTTAAATCTGTCACCAGTTCATGGTACGTAATATACAATTGTTAATAGTTTTGTAATACACTTGAAAAATGGTATTTCTTTACTAAATTTAACCAATCTTGTAGCTCTTTTAGTTCACGAGATAGCAATGGTGGCACCACTAAATTGAACATTCTGTCATAGAGTTAGAGAAGTAAGTAGAGGGAGTGTTAGCCTGTAACCTTGATGTCACGCGGAGATTTGGTCGCCATATTGGATTGAACCGAAACAAAGTTGTCGTAGTTAATCATGGTGTCTTTAATAAAGTTTCTATCTGTGTTTGTTGTCGTCAAATATGCCGGCATGTTGTGCGTTTGGTTGTAGTAATAGATCGTCGAGAAAAACTATTAAACAAAAAGAAATGGAAGCTGTAATTACATATCACAAGTAAGTTATTTTTATAAACACATATAGTATTATTAGCAAAATGTGTTCATTTCTTTTAGATTTCCAAAACACCCGGAGAGATGAGCAAGTTGGGTACAAGCAATAAGAAGAATTGGCTGGGAGCCGACAAATACCAGTATTTTGTGTTCTGAACACTTTACGGAAGATTGTTTTGACAGAACTTCGTTGTCATGTGTCAGACTAAGGGATTTCGCTGTGTCTTCAATATTTCCATCATATCCATCATATTTGCAAAAGGTGAGCATTTATAATGTAATGACTCGTTGCTGTAAATTTAAATAAAGTTATTAAACAAACCTAAATTACGATTGCAGAAAATTAAAATCCCACGCCGTAAACTAGAAAGACGAGAACTTAGTAATAACGCCCTTATTAACAAACACTGATCTCAATTCCAGCACAGAGACTACCTCAGCAGATGATGTTTCTGTTAATGAAATTCCAAGTACAAGTAGCACATTATTACCTATTCCACGACAAAAGTCATCTGTGCTTAGAATGATGTCACGAACTACATCTTTTTCGCCAACTCGCAGAATGCATCGTAATATATCACCTGCCAAGGCTTCGTTACTTACATTTAAAAAATCATTACAGAAATAAAGTTAACCTGCTACAGCAAACAAAGCGAAGAAATTTAAAAAGAATAGCGACATTATCAAACGTTTTAAAAAGTTTAAAAAACCAAAATTTGTTGCAGGAAGAACAATTACAAGTTTTAAAGAATATTGGCAGCCCGAATACAGACATTTTGAAGCGACAACTTGTCAGTATAATGCAGAGTTGCGAAACTTTGCAGTAACACTGCACTATTATTCACCAGCTGCTTACAAATATGTGCGTACTGCATTTAATTCTTGTCTTCCTCACCCCAAGACCATTTCTAAGTGGTATAGTTCAATTGATGGATTCACGGTAGAAGCATTTCCAGCTATTAATATTATAATATAGTAATACTATAATATAGTAATAGTTATGTACTTATGTTTTTTTTATATATTATTGTTACTTTTAGAACATGTGTAATAAAAACAATAACAAAATTAACATTTACCAGCATAACATATTTTAACTGGTTCATTTCAAGATGGCCGCCAGCTACATCCCCCTTCCGTTCCATGCCATCAATTCGTTTGCCTACATTCGTACTTCAGACTCCCTCTATTTTATTCTATAACTCTATGCATTCTGTATAGAAGAACAGTCAACAGTAAAAGTAGAAGATAAGTTAAGTGATTGGACTCAAGTAGGAAAAGGAGTAAGACAAAGCTGTTTGTCACTCACGCTGTTCAATTCAAAGATATAATCGAATGGGCTCTCTGTGAAGAAAGGAATTTAGGAGTAAATATGGGAGAAAGGAGAATAAAACGTATAAAGTTTGCAGACGATATGGCAGTGATTGCAGAGGATTCAAAAAGTCTGAAAAGAATAATGACAAGAACCAGGTGACTATAAATGATTGACATTGTTTATTTTTTAGTGATACATACATATTTTAAGTTTTAAGTTGGTGTTTCTGATTGTCAAATTAAAATATGTTAAATAAAATATAATTGTAATTTGATTACCTGTCACCAGAGGTTATTCCTATCAGAAGCTGTATCCATTTGCCACTTGGTTCACTTAAATCAGTTCAGATAAATTTAACACATGACTAAATGAACTGAATTAAGCAAACAGATGTACTTATTTCGCTGAATTACTTCAAAGTAAATTAGAATCAGTAATTCTACTACTGAAAATAATGTCAGCGAAGTATTCTAGCGAAATAAATAAGTGATCTGGTTCAGTAAATGTAAGTTAGATCTGATCCAAATGGCAAATGGAATACGTCTAGTATAGTTGTACTGATGTCAGTACAAATGACAAAATATCAGTACGTCAGTACTACACTGTCCATTATCAGTATAAATTAGATACTATATTTTAAGTGTGATTTTTAGTAATAACTAATGAATCTATAGTTAAATCATATCTAAAAATTCAGATATTTATTTAAAATATTAAAATTTTCCACTTTGAAGGTGCTGATATAATTTTACTTAATGTAGTGTTAGAATAGAATAGAATAGAATAGAATAGAGTTTATTTCTCAGTAAGATTACATAAAGTAATATAAAGCACGTCACATAAAAAGTACAAAAATTAATTTTCTAAATATTCATTAACATTATAACAGCACTTCTTATCAATAAGAAAGTTTTTCAATTTTTTTTTTAAAAAGATACATCGATTTACAATTTTTAATTTCTATTGGTAATTTGTTATAAACAATACTACCTATATAGTATGGATTGTTCTCAAACAATTTTGTTCTATGTTGTCTTAATGTAAAGTCACTATTGTTTCTAGTGTTATATTCATGTATTTATTTATGCTGTCTGTAATTATTATCGTTCTTATTGTACGTAAAAGTGAATACAGCCAATTCATATATATATATATATATATATATATATATATATATATATATATATATATATATATATATATATATATATATATATATATATATACATACTCGGCATGGTAAGACATTTGTTTTTTATGAAGAGATTTTTACATTTACTTATCAATTATCAGTATGTCAGTCATTCAGTTCGATACTATTTATCAAACGTCCAAATAAGAATATGGCTGATAGATATAACTTCAGAAAATAGGTTTTTATTTTAGAAAATTATATGGTGTTAAATTTAGTTGTGCCACATTGCTATCTCGAGAACTATAAGAGCTACAAGGTTGATTAAATTAGCAAAGACATACCGTTTTGTATTATATGTAGTTCTGAAGATTGCTATGGTAACACAAGTAACTGATCATCCTGTAGACCGATAAGTGAAAAATGTAATTATCGTTTCTAAATATAACAATAATAATTTGATTTTAAATAATGCCGCCAAATTTATTGAACATTGGTCAGTGTCAGTACATTTTCAGCTTAAATCAGTACACAGGCAACACTGATTTCAGAAGAATCGAATTTTGCCTCAGAACAACTCTGCCTATCACTGAGTATAAGAGAGGAAGAAGGAGAATGATATTGTTGAATGAAATGACGGAGGTGAAGGAATGGTATAGTGGAATTAAGGGGTACACCACTGTAAATTTTTCAAAAAATCGATAATTTTTTTTTGCTTAAAAGATACTTTGAACCTTCTAGAATATGGGAAAAAAGTTTTATGCGTGAAACATTTTTTTTCATTGACATTTCGCGCTCTTCCGCAAGCTTGTCGGACGTCTCTGATATGACTACCTGTGTTAAGTAAATACCTACCGAAAGAAATTGAGGAGGAGTATTTGAACTTGGAACGGCAGCTTTATGGTCCTCGGATTGCAGATTAGTGGTAAAAAAATTTAAACAGTAATTATTTCCCATTTTTCATGTCTATAACTCATTTCAAAACTTTAAACGCGTTTTTCTCGAAACACGATTTTTCAAAACGGCATGCAGCATAACTCCAACGGTTTTTAATATTTTCATTTGAAATTTTAACCATATCTTTAAAATAATATTTTAAAGTGAAACACGTATGAGATTTTCGATATGTTAATTCTAACATTTTTTATAATCAAATGATTGACGATTTTTTTGGTTGAAAATCGAGATTTAACTTCAAGTACTCGCCAATCACACAAAAATCAATATTTTTAAAATTCCATACGTACTTCACTAGCTATAGTCATGTAGATTAAGAGAATATTTTTTATTTTGTTCCAAATTAAAATTTGCACCTCCTACATTGCATGCCGTGGAGCGCCTCAAATTCAACATGACTTGGGAGAATGGTTCGGACGCCGCCATTTTGAAATATGTGTAATAAAAAATTATTTTTTTTATACTTCAATGGCCGTATTTATTTGGGCTTTATAAAGTAACCTGGTACGTTACTTTTGTTCAATTGGCACACTTTAAGTACCCTGGAACTGTTCCTGAACTGACCCTACTGTCCAAGCTATTTTAGCGGGTTGGTAGATTCAACCCGTTTACTATCCCTTTCTAATCAACTTGTGTTCCTTGTTATTCGTGGCGGCATCGCGATTTGTCATAGTATAGAGAGGTTAGGAGTTATTTTTATGAAAAACGTGAGTAATTTTATAAAAATATATTGAAAAAATATACTAAACTATTATTTATGCAGATGATGGAAGAGCAATATGAATTATGTGTTTCTTGCAATATAAGTCACAGAGGATTATATTACGACAAATAATTGCAACTTCGAAATTAATTATTTTGATACTGCTGATGACAAAATTATAAAAAAATTAACACACTCTGACGTTATTTGCTTTTTGACTACATATAAAAAATATAAAGATAACTTAAAAAATCCAATTAAAAGCGCAATTTAACACACAAACAAAACTAAGCTAATATTTACAACTGGCACTAGATGCATTATTTATTTGGAAGTAACACGAGTTAGTTCTAGGTCAGTTCAGGGTTGAATCCAAATTTCCCAAACAAATACGGCCATTATATGCCTAATAACATACTTTAATAATATTTTCTTACAACCTTTCCTTGTATAAAAAAAAATGTCAAAAAACGCTTTTTTCCGACTGTTACAGTGGTGTAACCCCTTAAGATACGAGTGCATGACAGAGAAAGTTGGTGGACGCCATAAGACCTGCCCAAAGGCAGAAAACTTGATGATGATTCATACTTTTGTAAAATTAGCATTTATTTCCTCCTCTACATTTTAACTTTAATTCCTAATTTAATTAAAGAATAAAAAAATAGTTATTTACAATATAAATGAGATAAGAGAATTATTAAGATACGCGTATGAAATTTACACAAAGAGGCAATGGCCGAGTTGTGTAATCACACAAGTATCTTAATGATGCATTATCACTCATATATCATACACTAATTTATCTACGACCACGACATAAACTAAAATTAAAACAAAAATTATTTTGAATTGGCAGCTCTCTTAATTGTTTGACAAAAAAAATTATGTGAAACCATGGAAACTATCATTTAGAGTGCGATAAGTATTTGATTAAAGCACTAGTGCGTTAATACATCCAAAAACGCACTAGTGCGATTATGAAGTACTCACTCAAAATAAATGCGATAAGTGTCATTTATCGCACGATTGTAGATAAATTAAATTTATGATATTGCCTCTTACAATGCGTAACTAACATAATTAATAATTAAACAACTAATTTATGTAAACTGAATTATCTAATTAAATTATGACAATATACTAAAATAAAAGAAGCTTGCCATGGTATTCATGATGCTAATTATTTTCTCTAGTTTCATCCCCATTATCAATTTTATTTTTAATCCGCCTCTCATAGTTTTCATCATCAATAATTGTAAACTGTTTTTCTCTATTTGGTTTTAAAGATACATCAGCATAAATTTTAAATATAACAGGAGGTAGAGGTTTAACTTCAGCCACTTTAGCAATATCTGTAAAATATGATTCCTGAAATTCGAAGCTTAATTTGTGTGTATAGCGTTTTGGAAATCCTTTCTCTCTTCTGAGTTCCAGATCCTTTTCAGTGTCGATATACATTTCTTCTTTTGGTGGGAGTTGGATGTCGCCATTTAAATGTTTTAAGAACAGTAATACCTAGAGAAAACAATTGTTATTTGTATATCAAGGAAAGGAATGAAACATTTGTTCTCGAATGTATAGTTTCATCAGTGGCGTAAATAACGAGGGGGTTTTCGGGTCAAAGGGGGTTTGACGATTTTAAAATAAAATATTCGCAATACAGAAATTATTTCATTTGTATTCACTTGTTTCAGAATAAAAAAAAATATTGTATCGAAAATAGTTATATTTCATGCTATACTTTGTAAGTACCTAATATGCTAGGAAATGATTAGTCCGTCATCAAAGAAGCCTCATATTTAATTAGTGACACCAATTAGTCCCATTAGTTTTTGTAACTATTTCTCATTCTCTCAAGTCTCAATTGAGTTTGCTACTCGTTAGTGTAAGGTTCAATGATTAAGTATTTGACTGAATTTTGTTTAAAACGACCAAAATATTAATCAAAGAATTCTTCTGTTTGTAGATAGGTCCAAATTTATTTATTTATTGTATTTTTTTACTAAATAAACTATTTTTAAATGTATCTAATATCTTTTTATTATTATCACTAAATAACAAAATAACCTAAATTAATTTGGAAGTCCCCCACCTTCAAAATTCCATGCTACGCCACTGAGTTTCATATATTTCGGCTGGTGCTTGTTAAGGGTGAACATAAGAATTTAACATGGGAGAAATACTCGATAAGCTAATGAAACAATTTTTCTACGACCGAGTAGAAAATAGACGTTTTCTACGGTTGTTATGAAAAGGTGACAATTACGTTCTCATTTATCAACGTAAAGTTGACGTTTTCTATGAAGCAATTGAGAAATATCTTTCTCTACAACTGTCAACAAAACATTTTTGTATCGCTATAGATACTACCTATGCGAAATTAGTGTTTTTTTTACATGTGAAAAAATAATCTTTTTTTTCTATTAAATTGTCAAATTTTGCACACATTACGTTTCGGAATTATACAGAAAATCTATCTAGAGCAGAGCTCAATTTAAAAACAATGGGGGATTCAAGTGGTAGAGCTTTTTAATATATATTTATTAAAATAAATTCTTGACCCTACATCATATTTAATACAATATAAAATCATACCATAAATGATATCTTTATTGCTGAAATATGAAAGTTAAAGTTGAATAATTTAAAACGCTCATTTAAATTTCGCACTGCCATATTGCAATTACGTAATTGCATTAAGCCGATTGGCTTTGTCTGAAACGTTTATCGGTGCTCAATTTTACTGAGAAGAAGGCGAAGAAGAAATAAGCATTCAGTATTCCACGATTCTACCAATGACGTATAATACTAGACGAATTATGCCGTATTCAAGTCAATGCAGTGTTGTGAAGCATAAAGGGATGGAATAACTTGTTGGTCCGCCGGGTGCGCGGCAAGGAGCGAGTACACTTTGATGTTATGCAAGTTGCCCCTTACCGCGCACCCGCCTTACCAACCAGTTATTCTATCCCTTTCTGCTTTACAACAAACGCCGTTGTTATCCGTCTAGTTATGTTTTGTCTGAGGATTATATTGACGACACACGTTACGTGAAGTTACGTGTTATTTATCTCTGTCTTATCTATCTCTCTTTAAGCTAAGATGCAACTACGTCGAAAGGTTTAAATATTTTTATCATGCTTAATACAAGTTTAAAAAAAAAAAAAAAATTTTGGGTATAATAATTTTATTACGTAGATTAATATATAAAAAATTCAAAAAAGTCTTGAAAGGCCCATTATAGTAAATAAACTAGAGTCTCCATTTCTAAATGTTGCTATTGCTTTTCACATGTTCTCAAGTATTTAAATAACAAATTGTAGCGGCGAAAGGTCTTTCTCTGTTTTGAAACAAGTCAAAAATTATTTAAGATCTTCATTAGGAAAAAGATAACTGAAAAATCTGAGCATATTATCATTTTAATCTGATTTTTTTCAGCAGACGAATTAAATGAGATTATTAAATATTTTGTCGATAGCAAAAATTAAAGAAAAATATTAATTAATACTATTTTTTCTACAACTGTCAAAAAAACATGACATTTTTGAGTGTTGAGTTTTGAGTTTTTTTTTATTTTTTTGTTTTTTTCGTTTAATAACTGAAGTTTCAAATTATCTCTGTTACCGTTTAAGGCGCTAAAAAATTTTATCACAACGGTTTCAAATTTCTTAACACAGCCCTGACCATGTGAGAACCAACTTATATTTAAATATTATAACATTATGATCAGTTGCCCGCTATTGCTTGAATTTTAAGATTTCCTTAAATTAACAAAATCGTATCTGGATAAAATGTCAAATAAGAAACTTAATTTTACTGTCAAATATTGTATTCGATACTTTTCATTTAAGCAATCCTTTAAATTTAAGTAAAAGCGATGCAACTGGCCAATACTGTGAATTAACAAACCTGATAATGAAACAATGGGAAAGGTATCACGGCAAACATCAATCCAATAATACCCATGGTTGGTTTCTCTATGTTCACTATGTGTTTATACAAAGGTTGCACGGCATTTGATTCCACTGTAATGCCACATTCCTTTGAAAGAAAGGGAAAACTATACTCGTAACCTGTGAAATTAAACGTTATTATTCTATTCTTATCGCCTTATTCCAATAGAGTAACATGTAATTATTAAATCATTCGGATATTTAATAACAGTATTTCTCAACGTTTTTTATGTAAACTGCTTTGATTTCAAGTTATTTTACTTTGATTCACGATCGCGTTTTCTTCCAGAATCCAGAAACAAACATATTATATGTACTAGAAGTAGTTATTAATCAAATCTAGGCGTGTCAAGTTACATACACATACTACAGACAATAATATATTCGAATGAATTTATCACTAGATTCAAACTGAAGAAGCTTCTTTTAAAATAATTTTTAAAAAATATGAAATCATATAAATAGGAACAATATAAAAGAAAATAAAAAGTCCTTGTGTCTTAATTAATAACAAATGAACTAATTGAATTCTGATGTTTTGTTGTAGGTATGTCATACAATTGATAAGTTTAAAACAGTGTTGTAGTTTACAAAAAAAAAAAAATATGCCTTTATATTCCAATACTGAAATGACCGATATGATTTGTTTGTTTTGCAAAACGTCACAATTAAATTAATTTGTTATTCAATATTGGTTATACAATTAAATAATTCATTATTATTTTTATTAAAACTTTATTGTCGACCATTGGCACAAAAGATGTGCCACCTCAGAACTAAGTCTCGCCCGGAGACGATGAATAAAAAATTTTTTTATTTACGTAAATTAACAAATTCAAAACTCACATTTCTACAAATACAATTCTAATGATCACAGCGTAGTTACTATGCATATAATAAAAAACAAATAACTAATAAAAAACAAATAAATATAAATAAATATTTATTTGTTTTTTATTTGTTATATATATATATATATATATATATATATATATATATATATATATATATATATATATATATATTAACTACTCTGTGTGCTACACCCAGTAATGGGTAGAAGGCGTGATGACATGTTTATTTAACTAATAAAAAACAATCTTAACAATTTATGTTTCTGGCTATTAAAATGACTTTTTACCGCTTTTTCTCCATTATGTATTATCGTGAATTTAATATTGCACAATAGACACATTCTAGTAATTTTATCAATTTTTTTTAGCTATTTACAATATTCATCTCTTCGTAACCATTCATCTTTAAATGTACATTCGTAGTCTAAGTGTATCTCTTTTTTTAGTTGTTTCTGAAGTGCCTGATTGTTCTTGTTTGTCACTAACAGTCCGTTTTTTTCTCTCCATATTTATTTGAAATAAATTATTTTAAAATTGTAATAAGTTCTAGTATTATTTTGTAAATTTATTTATAAAATATTTTTAAACTTAACTTCAAAATTTTCATATTATTATTTTATTCACATTCTTGATTTTTTCTGTTTATAGTTTATTGGTTACTTTAATCAGTAAATTATAACACATTAATTATCAAACAGTCACTTATGTAGCTACATCATGTCACTGTCAATAGGCATTTCTTGACTGAACAGACACAAGAGAGAGGCTATTCCGTACATGGTACACGAGATACACACTACAGTCTGTATATAATTTTGTACGAGTATTTACATATTCCATTTTATTTACACAACCCGGAGAAATAATAATTAAACCTGGAGCCCGGAGATAACTCACTGAAACCCGGAGTCTCCGGGTCAAACCCGGAGAGGTAGCAAGCCTATGTGCACTTCAAGAATCTTGTTCTTAATTTGGCGAGTTTTTAAATTACTATTATTATTTTATTGGGAATCAGGACATCACACTGTATACCCGATTTTTAACACCCTGCATTTTTCCTATTAATAATTTTCACACTTGGGTGTAACCCAAATTTCGAAATTATAAAATCAGTACTATATTAAAGTAGTTCTAGCGTGAAATTTTTTTTACGACCGACACATTTGTGTCTAGAACCCTGAACAGGAGCGTACTCCAGATTTTCCACTTGCAGAATTTTAGGCAGCTTTATGAAAAATAATATTGTTTTTAGTATAGGGACCATAGTTTTAGTTGTGTTTTTAATTTCCAAAAATATGTAATATATCGTTTATGAATTGTTTGCCTAATATTAGCTCTTGTCCATTTGCCACTTGGTTCACTTAAATTAGTTCAGATAAATAAGACAACATGACTAAATGAACTGAATTTTGCAAACTGATGCACATACTGGGGTCAATTACTTCAAAGTAAATTAGAATCAGTAATTCTAGTACTGAACATAAAGTTAACGAAGTAATCCAGCGAAATTAATAAGTGATCTGCTTCAGTAAATGTAAGTTAAATCGGATTCAAATGGTAAATGGAATGCGCTTTTGATCTGAAGCTGATATCTGAATATTTGATCAATCTTAATCTAATTAAAACAAAATATTATTGTTATTTTAAATTAAACACGTTTTATATTGTACATACTTTCTAAGTTAAGGTAGTACTAGCGTGAAAATTTTTTTTGCAGATCTGAATGATACTCGGCGCACATAAACATGGGATAGTCATACGATCCTGTTAAAATTCGTCGTCTGTGAACAAATATAGTCGCATGTAAAGTTGAGTTCTTTTACACGAGGCTTATGGCGTTTGCCATACAAAAAGGCACATATTTGGTTTGTGTACCTCTAAAAATATGCAGTTTCATTTAAAAAACTAATATGATGTTCTAAAACTATCCATGTATATTGTTTCAAAAGGAGAAAGTTTTTTGTCGTTTAGTAATGGATATATACCCATGCAAAGCCTTGTTTTTAAAGGAAAATTAAGAATCTCAATTTATAATAGCAACACCACACGGTGGTACGGTATTTGAAAATTCACTAGACCAACAACCTATTAACAATTCATGATATTCAAATCATAATAGGTATAAAACATTTATTTTTTCTGTATTTTTCTTTTTCCGAGCATCAGTTTCGCTACTCGACGACCGATGGCGCCACCGTCACATGAGAACTACTATATGCTCAACAAAGGACGTCACCAACAGTAAGTAAAAAGATGCAAGATGAAAATTTGAAGTATAATTAATAAAATAAACAAAAAAATACAACTGTCTCTAGCGGTTCGAGGGTTCGACGTTTGTTGAACTGAATGAAAAATAGCTATTTACATAACAAGTACATGAGCGAATGGTCCAAATGACGTCTTCGCACACGAGTTTTGTACAATCTTTTTGTAATGAGCAAAAATTATATAACCGATAGTGAGAAAAGTTACTAAATTTGAAGCGTGAATTTATTTTGACAATTTAGTATGCCATGAATTGACATTTGTTAATTGAAAACAAATTGTTTATTTTTTCTCGTAACGCTTGTTAAAATATGTCTGATTGATAGCGTTATAAGCTAATGTCTCTTCTTCTTTTATAAATTTTTAAAAATATGTGTACATAATACAATTAGCGTTTTAATAGTTAAAATTTAGAATCATAAGAATGGGTATTTTTCAATTACTTTGCGCACTAGTACGCGAAATCAAACTTTGAATCAGTTTCCAGGGCAATGTAAATGCTATTTTGAACGATGCGAGTACAAAAAATTATATTTTTTAACTGAAAATTGTACCTGTGCAATATATGACGACGTCAATTTTCTCCATAGTTTCATCAGAGAAAACTGCTCCATTTTCCGTCAATTTCGTTGTGGTTGGTTTTAAAGTAACATTAGCAGGAAATGTCCATGGACGTTTCATTGTTCTGTAGCTTAAAACAACCTGCAAAAGTACATAACAATTTAATGAAATGAAAGTATATGCCGATTGAAAGATTGGTGCAAGTGATTCATTGGGAATAATGGGCTCTTGAACCTATTTTATTATTATTATTATTATTATTATTATTATTTATGAAACTAGAAGAAAAACATGACGATCAGTGCAAACGCTAGCGAAAATTCTTTATATTACAAGAGATATGATTTTTTGAATTTTTGTGTTGGAATTGTGACGTCCTAAGTTCGTTTCAGTAGTAATTAACTTGTTTCGTTCAAAGAGTGCAAATAATATACGATTAAATTCTTGAAGAATAATCTTACTATGTTGAAAATAATATTTTATAGAAGTTGCATGCTCAAGATAACGAAATTAAATTATAATAATAAATATACAACGTGTTGAACATGTACATACCAGCAAAAGATGAACAGTTTGAAAAACCAGTGCTGTAATGTCATAATTAGTTACGTTCTACTCCGCATATGTCTCTAATTTACCTCGTGAAAATATTTGTGGCCAATGAAAACCTTCCCGATTTGTGATGTCACTATATTTTAAATCGCTTATATCACTGATGTTTAACATTATTTTTAACTATTTTTTTTAACTGATAGCTATTATTCAATACATATTTTATGTTTTTATCATTCATTCTTGTTATATCGATTATAGGTCAGGAACCCATTGCATGGATGGATAGATATAATTGATGATTTATTAGGTGAGCGAAAAGTATCAAATATTAACAATAAATGAGATAGTATAAAAGGGATTATGAGTATGGGTGAAATGAAAGTGATATGTCAGAATATAAATGTTCGACTAAAGTTTGTTCAGGTTAGTTTCGATGTATAGATGATTAAATTTATTGGTTTGTTGTAGATTCGTACCACACAATTTATTAGATTAAATATTCATTTACAAAAGATCTTTCAGTATCGTGTATGTTTCGCATTTTTAAATTAATTAAATTAATTTAGAGAAAAATGTGTGCAACATTTTAGCTTTTCATATCTTTTTTTATGTAATTGTCAAAAAATTATAAAATTCTGTCGACAAAGTTCTTTCTTGTTCAAAACTGCTATATTATAAGTTATTAGTATTAGCTAAAATAGCAAATATTTGTTGGATATAAATTTTAAACAAGGTTAGTTTGTAGTTAGTTGCAGAATTATGTTAGGTGTAAAATATTTGTAAATTATAATAAATTTGGCAGATTTTTTATGTATGTAATACAACTGCCTAAAAAAATAAAACTTTTCAATAGTTGTTTGTACGAGGGCATGGTGAAGAGTCCCTGAAAAATGAAACAAGAAATGATTTATTTGGTCAAAACATATTTTATTTATCAAAATAATCTCCTTGTAGCTCAATACACTTCGTCCAACATTTTTCTAATTTTTCGATCCCTTGCAAATAATACGATTTTGGCAATCCTTCAAAATAGGCATTTGTCTCAGCGATGACCTCATCGTTGGAGCCAAATCTCTTTCCGCCGAGCCATTTCTTCAAGTTTGGAAATAGATAAAAATCGCAGGGGGCCAAATCTGGAGAATATGGTGGATGACAAACCAATTCGTAGCGCAATTCATGCAATATTGCCATTGCGGCTGCGGACCTGTGCGCCGGTGTGCGGCACCTGGCAGATAGCTTTCTAAAATCCAAAAAATGCAAAATGTTCCGTACCCGTTCGGTTGAGATGCTTATAGCCTCAGCCAGCTCGTGCACTTTAACTCGCAGATTGTCCAATATCATGCCATGGATTTTATCGACGATTTCTGGCGTTGTAACCTCAATTGGACGACCAGAACGTTCGGCGTCCTTTGTGGTCATACTACCACAACGAAAATCAGTAAACCACTTATGAATTGTTCCAATCGCTGGTGAGGAGTCCCCATAATGTTTAACAAGCGATGCTTTGGTTTGCGTAATGTTTTTTCCACGCAAGAAATAATGTTTAATCAAGACGCGAAATGAACTTTTTTCCATGTTTTCAAAAATCTTCAAGGTTGCTTGCTTTCGATGGGTGTCAAAACAGAACTGAATCACATATCAGTCTGAAAATGAGATTTGCATTTGTGGCGCCATCTGTTTTATTTTTCATGGACTTTTCACTCTGCCCTCGTATACCAAGAGTTGAAAGTAGCTGTTTGCGGAGAGAGGCTAGAAAATGCTGCAAAGATACTTTCAACCAGGGTATACACAACATTTTTTCTCTGGTCGGTAATAAAGATTAATCGGTTTTAAAATAATACAAAGAAAACAAAGATATATATAATAAATACAATTGTGTTTGATAAAGGTCCGGTTGCCAAAGCAACGACATGCCAAGAGCCTTGGTCCGCAATTGTTCAATTTCTGTCACCAAAAAACGTTCGAAAAGCGTAAACGCAAAATACATATTACGGATGAAATGTGCATAATCTTTTTTGTGCAACTGTAGAACTGTATATATACAAAAAAAAATCTTCAAAATTTATTACAAATTTTAATTTATATACTGGTTTGTATTAGATATGATTCTGGAACCAAAGAAACGATAACCTTGTTTAATATTTGTTTTCAATATTTTTCCAGTTTAGCGGATGTTGCCAAAGCAACGTCCGATAAAGCGTTTTTTTTTAAAAAGCTGTCACTAGCAGCGTAATACAAGGAATATCATTTCATAAATATACTCTTTGTTGACAGAATCGAGTACATAAATGTTAACTCTTTTGAAAATTGTATAAAAATAACAAATATTTGAATAAATCAGGAAAGAAAATGTTTAAAGACGGTCAATAAATTGCAGGATGATTTTGATGTACAATATAGTGTATATATGATTAATTTGTTTTTTGTGGGTCTATGCTACTCCATTTATAGGGATATAGCGTGATATATTACATAACATATAGAATTAACAATTTTTGTTATATGGGAATTTTATAATTTTAATTTAATGACGTAGTTTGTTTAATATTTCTGTTAAAATAAATGTATTTCCAAGAAAGTGAAAATGTTGTTAAAAACTTCTACCGCAACTGATTTAATGTAATAATTTCAAGGTCTCTAGGATAAGAGTTTTGTTACTATAGGCATCAAAAACCGGAGATCCCAACACTTATTTAATCTCGTAGGTCAAGGTACTATTTGTTGTTAATACAATTATTCAGGTCATTAATATTGTCAAAATAAAACAAAATTTAGTGATAACTTTTTATAAATCACTCGAAGCAGGGGATATACATTTTATCGTAAGAGTTTAAGGAAATTGGAAAAAATTATTATTGATATATATCGTCTGAGTTCGTACTTTATTTATCTACTGTTTTGCAATTGCTCATTTGAAAGAAGATTCATATTTAACCCCTTTGACCCTAAATTGTTTTAAATCACGGCATCTAGAGATGTTAATAAATTATCATCAAGTCATTATACCTATTTCTAAGTGTTGCAATAACAGATCTCGGTAAATGATATACATATTATTATACAGAGTGTACAAATAGATCCGGGACGGTCAAATATCTCGAGAAAAACACATAGAATAAAAAAACAAGGAAAAACACGTGTTTAATATTTTTCAAACATCTATCAAGTGATGTCAAACATGAACAACCTCCTGGGAGAGGGGCTGTTGGCAAGGTTAAAATCTTAAATGGGAACCCCCATTTTTTATTGTAGCTTCGAATTGTACGACTGAAATTAAATAGAGTTTGTCTGAAACTTTTTTTCGATTTACGACAGATGACGCTGTAATCAGAAAAATAAGTTTTATTCTGACTCCGGAAGAAAAGTATGGAAACGGTCTAATATGTTAAGAAATACACATCAAATCGAAAAATAAAAAATCTGGTGTGGGCACCACACGACTTTCTTATACACGTCATATTTAATATTTAGAATATATAATATTAGTAAACATGTAATTTAGATTTTCAATAATTCAGCATTTATCTGTTTGAAACATATAAAATATCAAATTTGTTTACGTATAATTTTTTAGTAATGTTGACTACTTTACTGATGAGGCAAACCCTTGGTATCTCAAGAACCGTGCGATACGAAGTCGAATAAATTGAGGTAAAAGACATAGATAACTAGATAAATCGAAAATGAAAATTAATGTTTTTTGTTTCTATTGCTACTATGATTATTGAAATATATTATTAAATATATAAATTAGTTTTTCTTAAAATTAGACCCATATACAGCAAAATTTCAAATAACTTTTTATGTTCCAAATATTTTTGCTAACATCTTTTATTTGAAACTTTTTTTCGTAACTGATTCCATTTTTGAAATAAATGAAATTTATTGTTTTGTGTGTAACTTCCTCTTCCGGTTTTTCAATTTCATTCAAAATGAACTCAGCTCTTCGTATTTTCATGAAACTAATAATTAATAAGAAAAATAGGAAAACAAAATTTCCATCACTTGTCACAAATTCCAAAATTTTTACAGCACGTGTGAATTAACTTATCAGGTCATCATCAAACGGCTGGTCAGTTCAGCTTTAACCATAGACGCGTTTCGTCCTTTAGGGACTCATCAGTATGGTGTGATCAACTATCCAACTAGACCAACGGGTTGCTCCTTAGCTCTCATGTCTTGTCTACCGGCGTAGTTACTTTAACATCAGTCAGTTCAGCTTGTAAAAATATCACAGTTCACTAGTCCCTAGTTGGTCTAGTTGGATAGTTGATCGCACCATACTGATGAGTCCCTAAAGGACGAAACGCGTCTATGGTTAAAGCTGAACTGACCAGCCGTTTGATGATGACCTGATAAGTTGATTCAAACGTGCTGTAAAAATTTTGGAATTTGTGACAAGTGATGGAAATTTTGTTTTCCTATTTTTCTTATTTATTAAGACACAGTTCCACATCGTAATTGACTTTTTGTCTTTATTTTAAACTAATAATTACCAAGTATCGATAACAAATCTTGTCTCGTCCATGAGATAATACACATCCCCCCCACACACACACACATACACACCCTCACACCCTCACACACACACACACACACGCGCGCGCATGAGTATTCGCCGAGTGTTTATAGCTCAATTGGTTAGAGCAGTCACCATGCGAGTGAAAGGTTCTGGGTTCTAATCCCGGCGAACGCTCATTACTTTTTCAAATATATTTTCAGAGAGGGAATTAGTACAATACTTAGCAAGCCGGGAAATGCTCCATTACAGTCGAGCGCGAGTTGGCTATAAAGCCCGTCTGACAAGTACGTATAATACATGTTCGACACTTCAATGTTTTCTTCAATTTTAATGTTAATGAAAAAATGGAACCGGTCCTATCTTCTTCAATATTTCCTTCAATTTAATGCGCAAATAAGCTGCGCGCAACGTATGGCGTAGTGTATTGTTAAAACGTCAAACTGTGTTGAATCTGGTGAAACCATGAACCTCACTTTTTCTATTTGTATCATTATTTAATCAAAATGTCGTAGTCTCGGCAACGTGTGTCCGTTTTAATAGAGAAGTACAAAAATAAGCCTTGCTTGTATGCCACTAAAACTGCCATACATAAATTATAATTTTGATTCTGACACAAAGACCCTAATTCAATACCAACATATTTTCAAAACGGATCGAAATGCGCATGCGCATCTAGCAGAAAATTGACGTCGTTGCACACAGGAATATTTGTCTTCAATGAAAATGTACATAGAAAATGTACTAAAAAATTTAACACAAAAAATTTACATTAAAATGTACATAAAAATTGATCGTGTCAAACGGGCTTAAGCACCAGGCTGGAATGAGCATCCAGCGAGGTGTGTATACTATTTTATTCAAAATCAGTTAGTAAATAAATAAATATATCATCACGCCTTTTACCCATTATTGGGTGTGGCACTCCACCGAAGCAGATCTCGGTAAGTGATATATTTTTGCGCGTGAAGTGCGGTTACCAGCCGTCGAATCACGGCCTCCAAAAATGTTAGTAGAGGGGGAGCCACAGGAGTAGTATTAATGTGGTGAAAATGTTTGTCGCCAGTAGGAATCGAACCAGGGTTCTCAGGATCCATAGGCCGACACGATAACCACTGTGCCACCTACTCCTTAAAATCAATTAGAATTCTGTACAAATGGGATAATAGCCATTTATACAATTGGTGTGAAAATTAAGGCTCTTAAAGATGTTATTAGTTAAGCAGACACACATGTAATTGGTAAGTAAGAAAAATTAGTTATCTGCTGTGGAAACTTAACTAACTTAACATAAAACAACTTTAATTAATTGTTAATATTGTTATTTCGTTACCTTTGAAGCAAACTGACAGATTCGTGTAGTCAGGTCAAATCCAGAAGGCCCAGCTCCAATTATCAACACAGTTTTGTTTTGAAATTCTTCTGAAGTTCTATAATCATGACTGTGTATCTGTGTTCCTTTGAATAAGTCTTGTCCAACTAATTTCGGGATAATTGGTTTATTGTAGTGTCCATTGCAAACAAGCACTGCATCAAATTCCTTCGTGATGTTTGTTTTACTTCGAAGATTTGTGACAGTTATTGACCATGTATCGTTTGGCAGAGGATGAACTTCTTTAACCAAATGGCGGTACTAAAATATGATGAGTTATTTAATTTGCATTTTAAGGTTAAATTGTCTCTATTACTTTAACAAACTGTTCTAAGTTGTAATGTTTAGCATAGTCTTGAAGATATTTTAAAACTTGTGCTTGAGTTATAAATGATTTTTCGTAATCAGGGAATTTGAAATCTGGAAACTTCATTACTTCTTTCGGTAAATTTGTGCTGTAATAAGGTATAATATGATGTCAATAATTTAAGCTGTAATAAAGTTATAACAGAATGGTTCACATGTTCTATTTATAAGTATTCGTGTGAGTAACTTCAAATGACAATAAATAACAAAAAGATACTGCAAGAAATTTAGTATTATCGTAAATAAATTCCTGTTGTGTAGCCAAATAAATAATCAATCCTTGTGTAAACAAATTCATTCTATTCATATATGTGCGTTTCTTGATAGATATGCAGTTTAGTAATAATTTATTATTATCAAACACATCGAAATTGCTATAACAACGAAACTAAAGCTTCACACTCATTACATTTAATATTTAATCTCTAATTATTGTAATAGTTATATAACACACTGAAATGTATATTCTAAGCCAATTAGGCATGAATAAAACTTTCTAATAATAATAATAAAAAAACAATGAAATTTGAAGTATGTTCCCTTAAGGGGTAAGGCCACTCTAGGCAAGGAAAAAAAGGGTCATTTTCTAGATTTTTTTTAACGAAATCTAAACGTGCTGCTTAAGAACAGGTTTTGGATCTTTATTTAGTGCTCTTTAAAATTTATTTCAAAATTTTTTTTAAAGAAAATATTCAAAATTGTCGTCAGAAATTTAAAAAAATGACGACTCCTCTCTGCGCGTAGGGCAAATCGGGCGAAAACATTCCGGGAACAGCAATGGACATGGAACAAAAAAGGATATGTTTTCTTAATCTCTGATGTATACTCTAAAAAACTACGGGCTGGATTTTGAAAATTTTGATGTTTAACAAAATGGCGCACGTTTGAAAAAAAGTTCATTATTCGGAACTAAATTTCTGTATAAAAACGACCATAAAAAACGAATGAAGCACTTTAAAAAAAAAGCCCCCGTAGTTTTTGAGTATTTTATATCTACAATAAGAAATAAAAAGATTCAGCACGATCCATCAATTAGTATTTCAGTTTTCTTTTCGCTCGATTTTGAAAATATGATTTCGAAAAAACGCGTTTAAAGTTTCGAGTCATATTTTTCATGGGAATATTGCCATTGGGCAATAATTCCCCCCATCGCCTCTTAAACCGCCAAAAAATTTACTTATTGTTTAATGTTAACAGATTGTAAACAAGAAAATCAAATTAAAAAAAAATAATAGATTTTTTATAGAAATATTGTATTTACCTCTAATCTGCAATGCCTGCGCCATAAAATTGTCGCTTAGCGCGCGACCTTTTTCCCCTCTGAAATACTTCCGTGTGGCATTTAAATTGTAACAAAACGGGTAATTCAGAATTTGGTTTTGTTTATAAATTATGATATTTCACTATCAACTCAGCTTCGAAAGATACAGACTAATTAAGTGTTATCTTAAGTATCTTTCTAAAGTTGACTTGACAGAGTTTATTTTGTTTATCAAATTTATTAGTGCATATGTTATAACTTCAGTATTCTGTAGATGATTATTTATCAAGTTTATAGCTTTTCTGAATTGTCGCGTCTGGTTACACGGGATGTGATGACATATCTGGGTAAATTATAGCTAAGCGAGGGGTCGGAAAGATTTAACCTCGTCTGGGTTTTTTATGTAAACGCATATGTACGACCATCGCGACGATACCACCCCCTTACCCTTTGTCAGAACATCCCATGGAAACAACAACGGATTAGTTAGTGGTGTTTTGGCTTCTAACGAGACGAGTTGTCTCGTCTGTGCAAGATGTAGGTCCTTGCCATGTATTTTAGTATTTTGTAACTTAAAGATTAGTTTATTCATACGTTGTTGTTGTTGTTTCCATTGCCGGATAATATGTTTAATTTCAATTATCAATATTAGTTTATAACTTCTGTAAATTTTAAGCATTTATATTTTTATATATTTTCTTTTATGTTTTAAATATATATTTTTACAAGAAGTCTTCGTCTTATTTTGTCTTATTTTATAATGAATTAGATCGCGATTCTATCCGCCGTTACATTGGCAGCAGTCGGTAGAATACGGCCCCTGAATAGGTAAAATCAAAATTTTTAATTTGTTTAACCTGTCGTATTTGAAAGAATTTACGTTTTCCGCTCGTTTTGATTTTAAATTTAGTTGTAATCCTTTGATTACATGGCGCAGTCACTGTTTATTAGTTATTATCCGTGTTTAATAAGTAAAAATGGCAACGCAACGTATGAATGTGTATATAAATATAATTAGTGTAATTGTAAAAGCTTGTGCAACATCCAAGTGTAAATAAAGTGTCGTGCAACAATATGTATGCGTGTTCGCAAGTGCCACCGTGGCTTCCGCCACAGTTCTATCCGAGGAGTCAGCACCAAGTTGTTTCGCCGCATCCGCAAGTAACCATGTACTTGCAGTATGGTTATGAGTGCGACGATTCAATACCAGGCGAGTCACAACTCATACGGTATCCGCTTGGAGGTGCACCATGCCGATTTCGTCCCGACGTTCAGCTGAAGACAGCATTATCAGAGAAGTGGATGGCGTCGTTTGTCCAGCCACCGCCGCAAGTGCAGCAAGCATTTTTGAACCCGCCGTTTTTGCATGGGCAGAATACGGATCGTAGTCGGTCACACTTGGAACCGAGCTACGGATCTGTTGTCCAAACAAAGGTTCAAGTGCTACCTGTAGCAACAATCAGCGTAGCTGAATTTGAGTCTTTGCTACAGGCAGAGAAACGGGTGGTAGTGGATATTCCGCGTCCTATGAAAAAGGTAATCGCTGACTTCGTTGAAAACGTGGAAATGGAGGACGAAGTTATCGACATTGAACCAGGCTCCAGGATAGAGGTGAACAGCTCCGAAGAAGTTGCCGAAAAAAGCATTTTAGAGCACACTGAGCAGGTAATTGAATCAATCTGCGTACCTGTCAGTGTTTGTGAAGAAACTTGTGAAAGAGTTGTGCATCATGCACAAAACGTACGTAGCTCTAGTAGTTACGAAAATGTAATTCCTGCTAACCGCCACCAGCAGCAGCAGAAGCAGCCGATGTCCAGGTCGCGCGATCTGGATAGACATCGTGAAGAGATGTTGTGCGCAGGCAAATTACATGATCCAACGCAAATCAGCTGGTTTCGTCTTCGACTCGAACAGCTGATCCTGGAACGAGGTCATCGCCCGCCACCGAAGCCACCTCCCTTTCCCCTGTCACTGTGGTGTGAAGTGACAATTCTCAAGTGTGTGTGTGTGACCAGCCCCATTTGTTTGTGTTTATGCGTACCGACGTCACGCGGTCACAAGCCCAAGACGGTACTAGAACTGTCCCTTTTGCTACCTGATGCCGTCTCAGTTTTTTTTTTGTGTTTAATAATTAAGTGTTGCATATTTGTATGTTAATTAAGATTATTATTAAAATAAACCATTGTTTATTTAAGCTGTCTGTCTCGTATTTGAAAAAATGTGTAATTTTGGTTTATTTAATTTGTACAATTTTAGTTCTTGAATTTGTACAACTTTGGCTACAAATTCAGATTTTAGCGAACATATGTTCAGTTAGGCATTTTTAGTTCTTGAATTTGTACAACTTTGGCTACATATTCAGATTTTAGCGAACATATGTTCATTTAGGTATTTTAGCATCTGAATTTGTACAACTTTGATTTCTGAACTTGTATGATTTTGAATTTTGAGTTTGTACTACCTAGTAGTATTTGAGTTTGTTCAATTTAGCAATTTGTGTTCTTTTATTTATATGTGTTAGTGTATTTTGTTGTATGTTTGATGCATTAATTTATCTCAATCCTAATAAATAATTTTTGTTCCTTTCGTTTGCAATTTGGTAATTCAGTAATTAACAGCTTAATTCTGAATTTTATGTTCTTTGTTTGATATGACAATTGTATTTCGTTATACTTATTTGTGTGTTCATCTATGACATTTTTAATAAAGATTTTAGTTTCTTTCTCTTATGCGTAGCATAAGATGATATTTTGATTAATTCAGTTTAATTCTGAATTTTACGTGTTTTTGAATGTTATTGTTTTGTCTTAGGTTATGTTTTGGTAATAATTATCTCGTAAGATATAATTATATTTGAACCTGGGGCTGTGTAACAAAACGGGTAATTCAGAATTTGGTTTTGTTTATAAATTATGATATTTCACTATCAACTCAGCTTCGAAAGATACAGACTAATTAAGTGTTATCTTAAGTATCTTTCTAAAGTTGACTTGACAGAGTTTATTTTGTTTATCAAATTTATTAGTGCATATGTTATAACTTCAGTATTCTGTAGATGATTATTTATCAAGTTTATAGCTTTTCTGAATTGTCGCGTCTGGTTACACGGGATGTGATGACATATCTGGGTAAATTATAGCTAAGCGAGGGGTCGGAAAGATTTAACCTCGTCTGGGTTTTTTATGTAAACGCATATGTACGACCATCGCGACGATACCACCCCCTTACCCTTTGTCAGAACATCCCATGGAAACAACAACGGATTAGTTAGTGGTGTTTTGGCTTCTAACGAGACGAGTTGTCTCGTCTGTGCAAGATGTAGGTCCTTGCCATGTATTTTAGTATTTTGTAACTTAAAGATTAGTTTATTCATACGTTGTTGTTGTTGTTTCCATTGCCGGATAATATGTTTAATTTCAATTATCAATATTAGTTTATAACTTCTGTAAATTTTAAGCATTTATATTTTTATATATTTTCTTTTATGTTTTAAATAGAGAGTGGTTAACGAGCTGTCATAGTGAACACATGTTCAAAACATAGCTCTACATTAAGTGTTAAAATTAAGTGTTAAAATTATGAACCTAGTAGTTAAAGTGTTATAAAACTAGTGTAACATTGTGTAATCAAGTGTATGTGATTTGTGTCTTGTGAATTTCTACTTTATTTGGTGCATTTCAACATCTTTTGTACACAAATTGACCAGCGGCCTTGAGTCAGCTGGCCGCTACTCGCCAGCATGAAGCCAATGACGGAGTCAGGACCGTAATACAAATTTTGCAAGTCTCGGATCACATTAAACACAACGAAGGATAACAAACCAGACGTCAGCAATGGAGACAGAAACCACTCCAGCGACATTAGAAGAATGGAGAGATGCATTTTATGCAAGTCAGAAACGGATCGAAGAGTTAGAAAAAATGATAAAAAATATAAAAACTACGCAAGCAAGAATATCGTATAGTCCGATTAATACAGATGAAGAAGAAAAGCTAGTTGCAGAGGAAACCGATTGGATAGTAAAAAGAAATAAAAAACGCAAAATGCGAAATTCACCAGAAATATCTAAAAACGATACTACCGAATATATCGTAACTAAATCTAACAATCAAGAATCTAACAAAGAATGTGTTGAGTCTGAAAATTTTAAACCTCCACCAGTTATAATAAACAAAGTTACTGACTATAATATTTTGAGCAAGCTACTAAATAGTCAAAATATTTCCTATCAAACTAAAGTACTAAATAATGATCAAATTAAGATAAATGCAAAAAGTGATAACGACTATAGACTGCTTACAAAAGCAATGAATGAAACAAATCATGAGTGGCATACATATGAGAATAAACAAACCAGACCAATTAGAGTAATGGTTCGTAATTTGCATTACTCTAGCAACAAAAACGACATTAGTGAGTGCCTTACGAAACAAGGTTTTAAAATTCTAGAAGTAGTCAACAAAATTAAAAAAACCAAAGAAAATGGAGTCACGAAACAAACTCCGTTAAATTTATTTATGATCTCCTTCGAACATGGTGAAGATATTAACAAAATCTTTAATATAAGGTTCATCCTCAATATAAAAGTTCAGGTTGAAGCATTAAAAACTAGCAAATTAATACCACAATGTAGAAGATGCCAGCGTTTCGGACACACGCAAGCGTACTGCAAACATGAGCCACAATGTGTAAAGTGTGCTGGAAAACACCTTACAGCTGATTGTACTGTTCAAAAAGACGCCAAACCAAAATGTTTTAACTGCACAGAAGAACACCCTGCTAATTATAGAGGCTGTGTAGTAGCAAAAGAACTGCAGAAACGAAGAGATAATCTTAACAAGCAAAAAACAACAGTACATAGACAATTTAATTCTAAATTAGCTACAAATGAACGTTCATACTCCCAAACATTGCAAAACGAACAAGAGCGAAACAAAAATAAAGAACAATCCAAAGTACAATCCAGAGAACAAGGACAAAATACAGATCCGGAAGTGACAACTAACCAGATACTACAAGAATTACTAACTAAATTCAGTCTTATCGAAAAAAGAATGGAAAAGTTGGAAAATATGAGCAACAGAGCGGCAGCTCCTAGGCATTCCAATGGCAGGCAGTGACCTAAGAATAATGGTCTGGAATGCCAACGGTTTACTGGGGCGTCAGCAAGAACTAGAAGTATACCTAAATCTAGAAAAGATTGACATCTGCCTTGTATCTGAGACGCACTTTACAAATCAGAACTACTTACGTTTGACGGGATACAAAATATACCACACTACTCACCCACAAAACCAAGCAAGGGGGGGTAGTGCGATTCTAATAAGAGCCAATATAAATCATTATGAAGAAGATCACATACAGAGTCCAGAAGTGCAACTAACAGCAATCAAAATAAAAACAGCCAGACAACATCTAACAATAGGAGCAGTTTACTTACCACCACGACACAATAATACTAAAGACAAATATAAAGAGCTAATAAGACACCTTGGTGATAGGTTTATATTAGGAGGAGACTACAACGCCAAGCACGCGGACTGGGGTTCCAAAAATACAACAACAAAAGGAAGAAACTTACGTGAAGCTCTTAGCGAAGATGGTTGTAATTTCCATTCAGGAGGCGAACCAACTTACTGGCCGACAGACACACACAAAGTTCCAGATCTACTAGACTTCTTTATCACCAAAAGAGTTTCTCCAAACTTTGTAGAGGTCGAAGGGAGAGTTGAAGACCTAAGTTCCGATCACACACCAGTGATCATGACTTTAAGTGAAACAGTTATTAAGAAAAACACAAAACCAACACTAACAAATAAAACTACGGACTGGGAAAGTTTTAGATTAGATCTGAATTCCAGCCTAAATCTTAATGTGAGACTTAAAACAACCCAAGAACTGGATCAAGAGGCTATCAATTTTATGAACGACATACAGAAATCTGCTTGGAACAACACGAAGGAATGCATAAGGAAAACAGTTGGTAATAACTACCCTCTTGAAATTAGAGAATTAATAGCCGAGAAGAGAAAAGCAAGAAGAAAATGGCAGTATACACGTTACCCAAGAGATAAAACAGTATTAAACAGGCTCTCACAGCAGCTAAAAAGAGAAATTATTAAGATAAAAGAAGAATCGTTCAACAAATATCTTAGTGAACTAACAGCAGAGAAAGACACAGAATACTCATTGTGGAAGGCAACTAAGAAACTTAAAAGACCGATCACTCAAATCTCGCCGATAAGGGACACAGATGGATCATGGGCTAGGAAAAGTGACCAAAAAGCAGAAATTTTCGCTAACCACTTAGAGAACACATTTAAACCAAACGAAATACAAACTGAAGCACTCTTACAAAAAGAAGAAATGGGCAGTGATATCAAGATTAAGTTTGTCACTCCGAAAGAGGTTGCCAAGGAAATTAAGGAAAACGTCAATGCAAGGAAGACGCCTGGTTTTGACCTAATATCAGGTACAATACTTAAGCAGCTACCAAGGAAGGGAATAATTAAATTAACTTACCTAATCAACGCGGCCTTCAGGTTAAAGCACGTGCCAAGCATATGGAAAGTAGCCGAAATCATTATTCTACCGAAACCTGGTAAACCAATCAATGACGTAACTTCGCATAGGCCAATATCTCTGCTGCCAATAATTTCAAAGTTGTTCGAAAAGTTACTCCTAAAAAGACTAAGACCGATAATAGAAGATAGCGAAATTATACCACACTATCAGTTTGGATTTAGAAAAAAACATTCGACTATAGACCAAATACATAGAATTACTGACATTATAGAGAAAGCCCTGGAGGAAAAAAATATTTGTTCGGCAGTGTTTTTAGACGTTTCACAAGCGTTTGATAAGGTGTGGCATCCTGCACTTATCTACAAACTAAGCAAAATACTTCCCAAAGAATACGTTGATTTAATTGAATCATACATTACTAGTAGAACGTTTAGGGTAAAACAAGATGAATCATATTCGGAGCTGAGAGACATCGAAGCCGGTGTTCCACAAGGTAGTGTCCTTGGACCTGTTCTTTATCTACTATACACATGTGGGCTTCCAAAGATAAGAGATGTAACCATTGCGACGTTTGCAGACGACACAGCCATACTTACCGTAGGTAACAACGTAGAAGAAACCACGACAAGACTACAAGAAGCAACAAATAAAATAACAGAATGGATGAAATCTTGGAAAATCAAGTTGAATGAAATGAAAACTGTGCACATTAACTTTACAAACCGTAAAATAACGAATAGACCAACAGTGACAATTAATAATAAGGTCATTCCGTACTCAAACACTGTCAAGTATTTGGGCATGACATTGGAAGAGAAGCAAAATTGGAAGGTACATATTGAAAATAAAGTTGAAGAAATGAGAATAAAATATAGAAAATTGTACTGGTTGGTAGGCAGGAGATCATGTCTACCCATACAAATAAAATTATTAGTGTACAAACAGATACTTAAACCAATCTGGACTTATGGCATTGAAATGTGGGGTTGTGCCAAACAGACACACATTAATAGAGTGCAGCGGTTCCAGAATAAGGTGCTACGAGATATTGTTAACGCAAGATGGTACCAACGTAACTCGGACATACACCGAGACTTGCAGATCCCAGACGTAGTCAGCAAAATACGACGCTTTGCAACAAAGCATGAGGCCAGACTCCATCAACACATCAACATTGAAGCAATTCAGCTACTGGACAATGAAGGCATCAAGAGGAGACTAATAAGGACGAAACCATTCGAACTTGTTAGTCGCCAGTGAAGTGAGTGAGTGAAAAGCAGAGTAAAGTGCGGGATAGTGCTAAATAACGCAAACTATTGTGAATTTTTGAATAAACAATAGTATTATATTGATGTAGTAGTATAGATTAAAGATAAATTGATGGTTGGTCCTTTTGACCAGTTTCAGTACCAGGACATGTGTCCATATAATAAAAAAAAAAAAAAAAAAAAAATGTTTTAAATATATATTTTTACAAGAAGTCTTCGTCTTATTTTGTCTTATTTTATAATGAATTAGATCGCGATTCTATCTGCCGTTACAAAATTAATTGTCCCTTATTCCTAAGGGTTTAAACTATAATTTAAGCAAAAAAAAATAAAATGCATTTTTTGAAAATTCTAGAGTGGCCTTACCGCTTAAACGTATATTCAAACGTATGGCAGCGAAATTATTCCAATTGTTCTTAAGCTATATATTTCAGAGTTAGAGTACAAGTAAAATGAAATGCATGAAATATGACTCTTCAAAGTAACGAGAAAATGCACCAATCCCAGCCTTGACAAATACAAATTACAAACAGATAACCTTTCGGAAACAAAACAGGTGCTTATTACCGTCATTTAATAAGCCGTTCAGGTCAACAGCAGCACCTTTACACAATTCTCATTCTTTCATACACAATACAAGATTCAAATACGATAAGCCAGCGCCTAAATCATACAAGATAGCTTTCTCATCATAGAAACATTCCTTAAAACAACTTTAACATGCAGATCAATTAAACAGATTATTTGCTAAGCCATGTTAACTTCATTTCTAAATCACAAAGAACAAGTGACAATTTCAAATTCATTTTTCTGCATATTAATTACGAATTTTATGACAAAAATTGTGTAGAAAGTGAACATTTTTAAACTATTTTAAAAATCATGTAAAAAGTTGTATATAAATAACTACTTTATTTTAATAGGTTTACGTCCAGTTTTATCGACAAAAGTTACATTTTAAACTTAGTTTAAATAAATAAAAGCAATTCGAATATATGACAGCAATGTCATTTATTCCATTTTGATTTGCTTTTATTTATTAAAATCATGTTTAAAATTTAACTTTTGTTGGTGAATCCGGTCATAAATTTGATTATTTTTCACTAATTTTTTTATTTAGCTTCTTAAAAAAGATTTAAAATTAACAACATACATTATATTGACATTTTGACAACTGTCAAAATAATTTTTAATTTTTATCTTGTAAATTAATTCTAATAACAATATACAAAAAAAAATATCGTGTTCAGCATGTAACAAAAGTATTTTTTCTCATTTATTTGATTGATACACTCGATTTTACCGTCGTACATGTTATGAAAAAAAAATGTAGTGATTTCATAACAAGCTGTAAAAACAATGATTACATCTTTAGTTTGTTTTTGTTAAGTTAATTCAATTCTAAACAGAGAGTTTTAAGCTACATTCACAAATCGAAATTAGTTTTTGTTTTATGTTTTCCATTTTTGTTTGAATAACCTTGTAGACATGTTATCTTATGCAGCCATTCACAAATCAGTATTTAGTTTTGGTTTTAACACAAAAGTTTGCAAACTCCAAACTTATGTTTTAGTTTTACGTTTTATACTTAGGAATAGACCAATAGGACGAAGCGTAGAATGATGTAGTGATATATACTTGTCTCTTTCTATCATTCTTCGCATTGACGATAACCTAAGTTTGTTTTTATTCGAGTGTCAAAATGAATGAAAATAAAAATAAGATTTTAATACTTACTTTCTTATTATGATAATATTTACCTTGCTCTTCCAAAAAATACGAAAGTAAACAAACAACATTTGACAGAATGTGTAACTTAGCACATCTGACAGTTGCATTTACTGTATTACCGATCTTCTAAAATTTATGATAGATGTCACTACTAACTAATATCAACAAAACCAAAACTATTTGTGAATGGCACCTAAAACCACACTAAAACATAAAGCATAAAGCATAAAACAAAAACTAATTTCGATTTGTGAATGTAGCTTTATTTAACGTAAAACATGAAATTTTCAAATTCCATAGTAACTAAATGATAGCAATGTATAAGAGCGTTCATTGGCAGCGCCAATAGAAAATCTTTGGGCGGGCAACCAAAATAAAATGGTTTTTCGGTATTGCATTAATTTATTTTAACTTACATAAAATTAACAAAATGGCTAGCACAGTGGTATGAAGTCGGCCTGTGGATCCTGAGGTCCCTGGTTCGATTCCCACAGGCGACAAATTTTCATAATTTGAAAAAGCTATCCCTGTGGCTCCTCCACCACTAACATGTTTGGGGGCCGTGATTTGACGACTGGTAACCGCACTTCACGCGCAAAATATATCACTTACCGAGATCTGCTTTAGCAGAGTGCCACACCCAGCAATGGGTAGAAGGCGTGATGATATATTTTTTTTATTTTTATTTTTATATAAAAAAAAAATTTAATAAAACAATGCTAATTATGTTACAAATATAAGAGAATTTTTATGTTTAATAGCAAATTCACTTTCAATACTATTTAAATCCAATGATTTCGCAATCGAAAATTATGTACAATACAAATTTATAGATTATATTTTAATAATAATAAAACTTAGTTATTAGCAACATTCACTTATGTTACAATTAATCAAAATTTAACGCTAATAGGAATACAAGAAGAATAATTTTTATTTAAAGAAACGCAAGAATTAACAAAAAAATATAGTAAATAAACAATAAACACATTCGAATACAGAGGCAAATTCTGCTATTCTGTAAAATTCTTGTCTTGTTTTTGTTAAATTGCCCAATTCGATGAACTGAAGATGTGATATCAGAACCACATGGGTACACATTTTTATAATTTATATACATTTTTTTAACATTACATTAAAATAGGCACAGGCCGTAACAGGATGCCAACTCTGGTCCCATTCTAGCGCCGCCATTGGGAGCGTTCCATTTAAAATAGAATATAGGCTATCATGGTCAAGTCAATTTAACAGTCAATTAGAGTTATATTGTTACATTTATGTTAAAAATAATGTATACAATTGAAGAAAAAGTGTTAATAATATAATGGTATAATGCAGATTTTTAGCCTGAGACAGATATCTGATTTATTTCCTACAACCAAGTGCTGATCGACCAACACCAAGTGCTTCAACAGTATTATGAATAGTTAACAATTTTAAGAGAAATTGGTCCGTTAAATAAGAGTATGGAAAGAAAACAATACCAAAATAATGTTTTGACGCAGGTACGTAATAATAATAGATTATCTAGGAATGATAAAAGTTGTGGGTGTAAACAGAACCACTACACAACGTTTACTAAGAAAAGAACATCATACCATTGTGTTCTATTTTACTATGGAAATTGAAAATCGCAAGTTTCACGTTAAATAAAATGCACGGTACATATTAAAATGGATAAATTAGTTAGAACTTGAGATCGTCTTCACTTATTTATTTTATGAGAATAATTTTTTGAAAAAGCAATGAGCGTTCGCCGGGATTTGAACCCAGAACCTTTCATTCGCATGATGACTGCTCTAACCAATTGAGCTACAAACACTCGGCGAATACTCATGCTTCTTCGTGCTATTTGTAGGTGAAGAAATTTGTAAAGTGACATGGGTTGCGTCAATTCGTTACAAATAACAACTTAGATTGCAGTGGGAAATCACAAGAAGAATCTCGTAATATTATAAGAAATAATTTAGTGACACATGGCCAGTTGGTAATTGTTGAGAATAATTTTTTGAAAAAGCTATGAGCGTTCGCCGGGATTTGAACCCAGAACCTTTCATTCGCATGATGACTGCTCTAACCAATTCAACTACAAATTGCACGAAAAAGCATGAGTATTCGCCGAGTGTTTGTAGCTCAATTGGTTAGAGCAGTCATCATGCGAATGAAAGGTTCTGGGTTCAAATTCCGGCGAACGCTCATAGCTTTTTCAAAAAATTATTCTCAACAATTACCAACTGGCCATGTGTCACTAAATTATTTCTTATAATATTTATTTTATGGTTTTGATTTGATAATCTTCTCGTAAATGTTTAGAAAAAAAGTTTTAATATGTTAGTACTTACACCAGATCATGGTACATAGACGTATGAATAGGAAGTCCAAAATCATCAAGTCCTGTGCGAGGAGTGTAGATCCAGGTTCCCCCAAGTTCGTCTGTTTGTTCGAATATTTCGCAAGTGAATTTAAAAGCTGGATCTGTACAGAAGCGGGCTGCTGCTAAGCCTGCTGCTCCGGCACCGATTATTGCTACTCGCATTTTGTGGGTCTGAAAATAAAATAAATGAACAATTGTATTTGCTGTTATTTACCCAAATATAAATTTAGGATCAAAAATTGGAAAAAGAAGTAGGAGTACATTTTTCTTCTATTTCGCCCTTCAAAATTTAGTAATCATTTTAAAGCTAATAGTAATAGTGAAACAAAAAACATAAATATATAAAAAAGCAGAAACGTAACATAAAACAAAACAAAAACAACAGCAAGACGACAGAAAAGGAAATATGTTCAAAAAATAATATAATGAACATAGATTACACACAAAACATTCGTGCAGATCAAATAGCAGGACGATACCAATATTTAAAAATCTGATGTGGCACCACACGAATTTCTTATACACAGCATATTTATTATTTAGAATATATGAATGTTATATAATATTATTGAACATGTAATTTAGTTTTTCAGTAATTCAGCATTTATCTGTTTGAAACATATAAAATATCAAATTTGTTTACGTATAATTTTTTAATAATGTTGACTACTACTACCGTGAGATACGAAGTCGATTAAATTGAGGCAAAGTTGCCAAATTATTTGACCATTTTAATCATGTATTTGTTTTTCAGAAAAAAGACATAGATAACTAGATAAAGCGAAAATTAAAATTTTAGTCGATTTAATAGTTATTTATTATACCAGTGTTTTATATACCAATAAAACACAAGTGTAATACAAAATTTTATCCACAACTTATAGGTATCGAAGAAGATGGTCGTATCGTTCAACGTTGATTTAGTTATATATAGTTTCTCAAAATACGGTAGATCCTGAAGTAGTTGCTAAGTAACAATTTGTTTACAGTGTTTTATGAAATATAAAACACTAGTATTTTATGAGTCATATAATTCAACTGAAATCAGTGTAATAATGTCTTTATTATATATGAGTTGTGGATAAAATTACTTACTACTCGTATTTGATCAATGAAATTGAAATAGCATCAAAAACGCTGAATTGAACACTTATGATTTACTCCTTGCGTTTGGCAATTATTATTTGACATATAAATGTTAAACATAAAAATTCTTACAAAAATTTTATCTTCTGCACAATAGATTAAGTAAATTTTTGTTTCCGGGTTTTTATTAAGGTATCAAAATCAATTTCTCTAATTTGGGAATTAAATTTCTAATAGTAACTAAAAAACATGAAATACAAACTTTTAAATTGTATTTTATTTTACTGAGCAATTATTAATGTTAAAAATGTATATATACGAAACACGATTTAGCAAATATTAATCACATTACTTTATTTAACAATAAATTAAAATTAAATTGTTATTCCTGTGCATGCTGTGAATGTATGATTGTGCTCTGCGCTTACGTAAAATACAAGTATAGAGCACTGCAACGTTAGAGGAACAAGGAAATAATAACACTAAATTCAATTATTTTTCGACATATTTCTAGTACAATAAATTTATAATGTAGCAAAAGGACAATTCAGAATTTGGTTTTGTTTCTAAATTATGATATTTCACTATCAACTCAGCTTCGAGAGATACAGATTAATTAAGCGTTATCTTAAGTATCTTTAAAAGTTGACTTGACAGAGTTTATTTTGTTTATCAGATATATTTCTGCACATGTTCGATCATTATTTATCAAGTTTATAGCTTTTCCGAATTGTCGCGCCATATCTGGGTAAATTAATAGCTATGCGTGGGTCGGATAGATTTAACCTTTGTAACTCACCCCGTCTGGGTTTTTTATGTAAACTCATGCGTGGAAATGCTTACCAACGCAATGATACCAGCCCCTTACCCTTTGTTAGAACATCCCATGGAATACAACAACAATTAGTTAGTAGTAGATTGATTTTTGTCGAGACAAGTTGTCTCTCCTCTTCATGAACAAGATGTAGGTCTTGCCATGTATTTTGTAACTTAGTAATATTAATTGATAGTTTATTCTTATGTTCTTGTTGTCTCTATTGTCGGCTAATTTGTTTAATTCCATTATTAATTATAACTTCTGTAAATATTGCTATTTCATTTGAAGTTTTAATAAATATATATTTTTACAAGAAGTTTGCATCTGTTTCGCATCAAGTTCGTTTGATTTAATTTTGAATTAGATCGCGACGATATCTAATTCTAATAATTTGCTTCATTTCAAATTTTTATTTTTGTGAAGTTATTTATTTTTGAGCATATATAAAAGATATAAATTGTATTTAAGAACATGGTCGGTTGTACCGCTCTTTACATATCTACCGCCGGGGCTATAGACCCCAAATGCCCCTCAGTTAATCCGGCACTGTTAATATTACGTCCTAAATAATTCTATAGAAGGAATGTAATTAACATAATTTGTGTATTACTTGGTACTTCACATGATAGCGATTCAGTTGTCACAAATAGAATTTTTATGCCGAAAGCTGGCAATACAAAAATAATTGTAATGCCACGCACATCTACAGGTCGAAGTAAATTTAAAAAAAGTGCTTATAATTGTTTGAAAACTGCAGGTGGAGTTTAATGAAAAAAAAGGCAGCGACTGACGACTGTATGAACGACATACATATGTATTTAATCAGTCGGATTTGTCGTTTAAGAACTCAGTCCAGGATCACTATAAAAATAGTAAATTGTGTAACAAGGTGGTTTTTGAGTTGACTGCAGATATTCTGTTAGTTTGCTTCCCTGTGTTGTGCGATAAGATTCTGAGAAAAATCTTATCGTGGCAACGAATGTGTGTGGTCATCTGCAGTCTTCGGCCATGTGTTGCAACCCCAAAATACCACTCTTCACCCCCGCAGAAAACTTAGCGTCTGGTTTTAAGTTTTAGCATCAGTCAAGTGAAGTTTGCTCCGTCGGCCGGTCAAGATGTGATCGACGTCGAATTCGTTTTCGCGCTTTGCGCGCATTTAATTATCGTTTAGTTTATTATCTATTTCTAGTTTTATTTTGTTATGCTTTTACTCATCATATAGTCCATTAAGTTAAATAAAGTTATATGTGTTTTAATGTGTGTTATTATTTATTTAATTAATATTAACCGCGAATCTTTTTATTCACATCTAATAATTCGCGCTCGCGATGTGCATACATCCGCTTTGTTACAATTGTAACACAAGTGCGGCAAGGTTTACATTGCACAACGAGTATGAAAGTTGGGACACGAGAATCAGCGAGTGTTTCCTATTATACGAGTTTTGCAGTGGCCGTTGCTACACGAATGTTACATATTATTTTTTCTACGGTTCTAAACTTTTATTTCTTAAAATTGTTAGCTTTTCGACACGATCGTAGAAAAATTATTTTTTCCCAATGATATACTGTAATTGGAATTAAATTCCTGTCGTGCAGAGTAAATAGCCAATAAATCAATATTTTTCTCATATTACTATAAGAATAATAAATTTAAATAGAACAAATTATTAAACTATAATCTAGCATTTTCTATAATATAAAACAGTGGTTTTCAAACTTTTCGGAGCCATGACCCCCTTCGAGGCAAAAATCCTTTCGCAATTCCCTTACCTGTTATGTGTTTAAAATTGCAATTTGTAAATGATTGATTTAATAATATGCATTAGAAAAATAGAACCACGATCGTAGATTTTACATACAAACATACATACATACATACATATCTTCACGCTATATCCCATCAAATGGGGTAGCACGAACCCTAAAATCACTCATAAAACATTCACTCATAACATTCATCAAATAATCAGTCCCCGTCAAACATTATCATCCAAACACACCACACCCACTTCAAGCACATTAATAGATCCCTCCATTTATTTATCACACACGAAATCATTCTTACATAACAAACCCGCAATCACATCCATCCAATCACTCCTATTCACTTATCATTCATCATCTTTCTTCAACGTACATAAAACATGCATAAAACATCTCAAATTACCCGCGCTTACTCTTAACAATGAATCTAATAACAAATCTAACAACGAATCTACAAAGATTAGAAAAGATGAAAGTGATAGCCTGCAATTGTATATTAAAGAAAAGTCCACACAATGCAGTAACTGAAAATGAAACAAAAAGATAAGAAAGGAAGGGAGTGTCGCTCTGTGCTTGTTTTTGGAAGTGAATTCCACACAATTGCAGTTAAACACTCTACGTAAGAACTGAAAACTAATTAAAAGATAAGAAAGGAAGGGAGTGTCGCTCTACGCTTGATTTTGAAAGTGAATTCCACACAATTGCAGTTAAACACTCAATGTAAGATCAGAAAACGAATAAAAAAGATCAGAAACGAAGGGAGTGTCGTCCCTGCGCTTGTTTTTGAAAGTGAATTTCACACAATTGCAGATAAACACTCTAATGAAAAAACTAAAATCAAAATTCCTGCACTTCTTAAATCATCAGATTCATTCCGCAATTAATCTTCGCCAAACGTTCCTATCTTGACACACCACTTTAGCTTCATCCACATTCATAATTCCTTTCATACAAGCACGTTTGTTTCTCGTACTCGGAAACTTACGTTCACGCAACAATCCTTCAATCATATTCATCCATTTATTCATAGGTCGCTCACGCAATATTTCACCCTCAATTTCGCCAACATATACCTGTTTCACTAATCTCTCATTCGACATACGTTCTACATGCCCAAACCATCTCAACTGACTTATACCTACTTTTCTAACTACATTCTTCTCAATTTCACACTCATCATACACCAATGTATTCCGGACACGATCTCTTCTAGTATAACCACACACACTCCGCAAATACCTCATTTCCACAGCAGTTATACGACGTTCATGTTTCTTCATCCACACCCAACATTCACTACCATACATACATAGATACATACATCGTAGATTTTAGTAAAGGAATAACATCTTATTAAGTACTTTAACATATTTTCTTAAGAAAATAATTAAATTATGCTAATTTCTGCTACATTCAAAGTTTTTTAATATAAATGAACGATTTTAGACAGTAGCAACCACAAAAATATATTCTTCTTCGGTCGCTAACCTCTCCATTTGCACGGCGTGCGTTTGAAGTCTCCGAGCATCCCCTGATGATTGATCAGGCGCAGATAAGATCTGCTCTCGTGCCGGCATTGACTGATGACCTATCAAATCTGCCGAGAAGTAACCAATCGTAATCAATTTGCTTACTCGGACAACTCACAACTCTGTGCGTTGTACTGCTCTTGTTGTATTTACGTTGTACAGTTGTTGTACCTTGCTAAGACACTGTATTCGGTACTTTAGTTTTGCCGCGTTGGTGGCTAATGGATAAGGATGGTACAGGACCGTATACACTCCAAATAACTGTAAAATATTTTTAAAATAACTTGGATATTTTTATCGTCGTACATTTTCCGCTGTCAAACGTTTTCAAATTTACTATTGGCGCAGTCTCGACTGTCATGGTCTCTAATAGACCTCGACTATATAAAATTTGATTCTATCTTGAGTTTCAACCAAAGTCTTGATTTTTTCATCTCAAATTATTACATTTATTATAATAGAAATTTTGAAAATAATATAAAAAATTTTCACACATGATGGTAGACAGGGACGATGTTAGGCAGTAGGTCTTGTAAGCGACACATGGGGACGCAAGATGTTAGTAGAGGAGGTAATCAAAAACGGCTTATCTGTGGTTGTTGAATAGTAACAATATAACATAATTCACATTTGCATTATGGATAAAATATTCTCACAATGATCAAGTTCATTTAGCTCTTATAAATATTAAAGAAGTATGTCGAATGAAAGATTGATGAAACGGGTGTATGTTGATGGAATTGAGGGTGATAGATTGCATAGACGACCTAGGAATAAATGGATAAATATGATTGAAGGATTGTTGCTTAAATGGAAGATTTCGAGTGAGAGGAATAAACAAGCATATAAGGAATTATGAATGTTGTTGAAACGAAAATAGTATGTTAGGATAGGAACATCTGGCGAAAATTAATTGCGGGATGAATCTGATGAATTAAGACAAGCACAGGATTATTGACTTTAGATTTATTATTTAATTATTGCGTTAGATCGCAAATGTGTGGAATTTACTTTAAAAATCAAGCGCTAGTGATATTCCCTTCATTTCTCATCTTTTTGATTCGTTTTTAGTTCTTGCTACAGAATGTCTAATACGGACAATAGGAAAAATGTGATAAAAAGTAAGAGTACATAATTGGCTCGCCAGGTCGTAAATCAAGTCATAGAAGGTTGCGTTTACCAGGACTCGAAAGCTTATGAAATTCTCCACATTTTGTGAGTAACCCTTTTTGATATTCCGTCTAGAAGTCTAAAAATTAGGTGATTATTGAAGAAAAAACACATATTTCGTACCCATTTTTTAAACAAAATATCGATTTTACTCAAGTCACTGCTCCATTTATACACCAAAAACCACGTAGAAATAAAATTTTGAATGTATTTAATGCATTCATCATAAGTAAGTTCATACCAGACACAGTGAATTCCGGAAAACAATTATTTTATGAGAATTTTGAATTTAAACATGAAAAACACGGATTTTTCGCAATAACTATTTGTGAGGTTGGTATTTCGTGCTCATATTTGGTGCAAATTTTTCTTTTACCAATACGAATACGTGGGCAAAATCTCATGCGAATCGGAATCGGGGGCCGGAAAATCCCCTTACCCGGCTAGAGCCTTTGTAGAAAGAGCGAGGTGACACCATGCCGAGTCGATCAACTGCTTTCTCTTTTCAGAACTTCTCCCCGCATATCACAACATTTGTTTGACGTTTAACATTTGGATCACGTGATAAACGTCAAACTGTAAAGCTATACCATGTTCGCTACATAACAAATTATTAAATTCTATTTTACTCATTAGATGGCAACCGAAAAATTTGAATGGGCCTTTCAAGACTTTTTTGAAATTTTTATATATTAAATCTACTTAATAAAATTATTATACCCAAAATTTTAATTTTTTTTAAACTTGTATTAAGCATGATAAAAATATTTAAACTTTCGAAACAAACTAATATGACGTAGTTGCATCTTGGATTAAAGAGAGACAGATACGACAGAGATAACTTCACGTAACGTGTGTCGTCAGTAGAATCGTAGAATGCTGAATGCTTGTTTCTTCTTCGTCTTCTTCTTAGTAAAATTGAGCACCGACAAACGTTTCAGACAAAGCTCTGTGATTGGCTTAATGCAACTACGTAATTGCAATATGGCAGTGCGAAATTTAAATGAGCGTTTTGAATTATTCAACTTTAACTTTAATATTTCAGCAATAAAGATATCATTTATGGTATGGTTTTATATTGTATTAAATATGATGTACGGTCAAGAATTTATTGTAATAAATATATATTAAAAAGCCCTACCACTTGAATCCCCCATTGTATAAGTCCCTATGAGAACCTTCTGGACATATGATATCACTATATTTATAATTGCTTATATCTTTGATGTGAATAATTATTTTTAACAAATTCTTTCACTAATAGCTATTATTCAATACATATTTTATGTTTTTATCCTTCATTCTTTTTATTTTGATTATGGTTCAGGAGGCCATTGTGTGGAATATACTTTCAAATTTCTTATCTCGAGTATATGGAATAAATGGGCTTTTATGGACGGAACTATGAATTAAAAATTATTATAAATTTCAGTAGCATATAGTTTTTACTATTCCATGACAACCATAATTGGCGTGGGTGACATATTTGAAATTTGCAGGAGAGCATCAGAACAGGTAGCGCCGCCATTGATGGCAGAACTTATTTATTTTAAATATAATCGAGTACGACTCTGCTGAAATTTAGTTTGCAATGTACATTAGCACGAACAAACCTCGTATAAATATATTACGCTTTAATCTCTCGTTCATACGATCTAAAATCCCAAATGATAAAATGTATACTAGAACAAAGAACAAAATAGTAGTAGCGTAGGAAGAAGCGCAAAATAAGCGAACTTTTAACGAGTTTATGTTTCATTTCAATGTTTACAGATCATTTATTATCGGTTACAAAAGCTACGAGATGTAAACACGACTCTGTTCAACGGAGAATTAGTCTTCGGCATGCGTATTTCTTGTAGTAACGATAGCGTTGATCTAATAACATATAATATTGTGATATGTATCGCTGTTAGCCGACCGTGAGACCGTGAGATGTTTCAATTTGTTTTCAGTCATTAATAAACATAAATTGCCTGGTTTTGTGCTGGACATATACGGTATCCCACGAAATCTGTGCCATGGGCGATTAATCTAGGAAATAATTGCTGCTCTGATTAATTTATTATACTTAAATGGTTCAAATTAAAGTTATAGAGAATTAATTACCACTTCTAAATCAATTAACATAATTCATTTTATTTATTTTATTACTAAAATTAATTTTCAAAGTTGTAAAAAATATATTATTTATTCTACTCTGTCCAATAGGAACTTAATCCCAATTACAGTACTTCAAACTTTCCAACCCGGGTAGTCGCCGTGGAAAGTAGTGACCACTTCCTCCCAAACAAATTAGTCAAACTAGTCAAAAAATCTAACAAACAGCAATTTACGCTATTAAAAATATGCACAGTAAATGTAAGAACACTACTATCAGATGAAAAGCTCACCGAATTAGAATATGCTTTAGGAAAATCAACTATGACATTGTAGGATTGTCAGAAACAAAGGAGGAGGCCTTTGTCCAAAATTGGACGCAATAACTCAACTTATTACTAATATAAACTCAACATACATATATTTAAGCTACACGTACATACTTTATATATACTTTCACTGTTTTTTCATTAGTTTTTTATGTATCTTAGGGGTTATCAATAAAGGCAATTATTATTATTATTACAGTACAGGAACCAGACTCATCGAGGTCGTAGTTCATATCCACAGTATGTCCCAAAAATAACGAAACTCTTAAATATAGAATAAAACACGGATTGTATTATGTTTGAAACTTAATATTATTCAAAATAGGTTCCATTTGAATCAATACACTTTTTATAACGATCAACTAGAGCATGCATAGATTTTTTTATGTCATCTAAAGGAACGTTCTTTAACATCTGTGTCACGGCTGCTTTAATGGCTGGAATATCATCATAAAACGCTCTTTTTATGGCAATTATCAGTTTTGGGAAAAGATAATAGTCACATGGTGATAGATCAGGCGAATACGGAGGGTGGTCAAAGACACAAATATGTTTTTTCATCAAAAATTCGTTGTCTTACACGAGCGACTTTTTGGTCTTCATTTAATTCATGTGGAATAAAACGTGAACAAACCTTTGTTTTACCCAAATCCAGTTTGAATTCTCCAAATAGTATTTTTACTCGTATTTAATTCTTCACCCAACATTCTAACAGTAAAATTCGCATCGACAGCAATGATTTCACGCACTTTTTCGACTAATTCAGCACGATTTCCGGCTTTCGAAAGTCCAGATCTTTCATCATCATTTAAATCTTCACGACCATTTTTAAATTTTGCAAACCACTTATAAACTTATGAACGAGATAAACCATAACGTTTTTTCATCAATTCGTATGTCTCAGCAAATTTTTTTTCAAGTTTAAGACAAAATTTAATATTTGCTCATTGTTCCATTGTATTTTTACAACATAAACACAAAAACTACTGTCATTAAAATGCGCGTAAATTTTTAAACTGTCACCTGATTGCATGAAGTTGTGTGCGTTCGAAAGAGAAATGATGTATCTTTCTAACAATGTGTATGTTCAATAGATTGCGCTACGTGTTCTATGATTTAAATTAAAAGTTTCGTTATTTTTGGGACATACTGTGTATATGTAGCTTGATTGGGATTCGAACTCGGGCTCTCCAGATTCGAGTATCGTAACGCTATCCACAACACCGTACTGGCAAGAATGAACATATTCATGAAACTGGAATAAATGCAAACATACGTAAAACAATTAAGTAGAATATTAAGAGAAATCAAATTTAATTGTAAAGAGAAAAATTGGAATACCACCAATATTTGAACCTGAAAGATATATACTCCGGTTGTAATCTACTACAGGTCGTAAACTTAAATACAGCAAAGGACCAGTAAGTTAGATGTATGTGCAGCGGGCTGTAATTAATATTATTGTTTTCCGAACTAAAATATGTACAAACAAATTAAAATATAATATTTTATATTTTTTTTGTATTTTTTTTTTCGTTCGCCGAGACTGCTGCCTCGGATTTTTAAATAAAAAATAAGTGATTCCGTCTAAATACGAGCCCTAACAACTATATGTTCGGACGGTCAGCATTTTATTATAAATAGTTGATTCTATTAATATAGTTATATTCAGAATGGATCAGTGTTACATATTTCTAAAGATATGACTATAATGAAACTATTTTGAAGAAAACATATATTTTTATTAATACGAATAACTTATAGTCTAATTTGCAACAAAAAATCATGAAAATTGTCTGGCAACTAAATATTCGGACGTTTAATAATTAATTTTCTTTAGACGATCCACATTACGCGAGATTACCGCTCGTTGAAACTTGGAATTAGGCATACATATTTCTCAAAAATATTGTAGGAAGTGGATTATTAAGTCTGGACCTAGTTTTTATATGGTACGCTATAGTTACTCACAGTTTAGTTTGAACATTGAAACAGAGTTTCTGTAAACCAAGGAAAAACCATTATTAACAGGGACACAAAAGAGTGAAATGCTTGGATTGAGCCAAAGAAAGGATTTCCTGGACCAAAAAGGACTAGAATAAAGTCATCTTTAGTGACGAATCAAAGTTTAACGTGTTTGTAGAAGATTATCGGAAACTGAAGCATTTCACAAGATTGTTCAAGCTACCTGTAAAATTTGCAAAAGTTCTGATGGTTTGGCACTGCATGTCAGCAAAACGACTGTGAACTATGCACTTCATTGACGGAACAGTAAAGTCAGAGAAATATCAACGGATTTAAAAAAAAATACCTATTTCGTACCATCTAAGAACTGTATCCAGAAAACAATTTTATTTTTCAGCAGGATGGCGCATTTTACCATACAGCAAAATCAACAAAAATATGGTTTGCAAATCATATTATATATCCTGACTTCAATGTTATAGAGACATTTTGGCACAAGATGAAACGGCGCTTGAGGATGATCCAAAACTTATGAGTAAAATTCTACAATTACGAAAATGCAAAAAAAAAAATTGAGATTTATTTTTAGTGCAAAAATATTAAAAACTTGTTATAACCATGCCATCAAGAATTGGGGCAGTTATTAACGCAAACGGATATGTTATTCGGAACTAAAACGTTAAATACTGGTTTCGTCCGAACATTTAGTTGCCAGACAGTTTTCCTGTTTTTTTGTTACAACTTGGGTTATAAGTCAACCGTATTAATAAAATATTTGTTTTCTTCAAAATAGTTTCATTATAGTCATATCTTTAGAAATATATAACACTGATTGATAATAAATATAACTCTATTAATAAAATCTACTGTTTATAATAAAATGCTGACCGTCCGAACATATAGTTGTTAGGGCTTGTATATTGTTTATTTAGTTTTATAATAGAACGTGCTTTTTACGCGCAGAGCAAGTGCGTTTCTATAAACGAAAAAGCACAAATGCCAAGAGGAACTTGTACTTTACGCTGCTGTCAAAAGAAAATTGAACTGGCAACGATTTAAATTTTGGCACCAAGTGCAGAAGTTCATATTTTAGTCACAAACCATACAATAGCTGCGTTCTTTTGATCGCTTATGGTAGAAAAAGATACGGCGAGCAAAAGAACGGTAAATATGCAATGGTATATTTTGACGTTTATAAACATAACCTTTATTGGACACAATGGCCGTATTTATTTGGGATTTTTAACCTGCAGGTTACTTGGCACACTTTAAGTAACCTGGAACTAACCTTAATCTGACCCTACTGCCCCAGCTATTTTAGCGGGTTGGTAGATTCAACCCGTTTACTATCTCTATCTAATCAACTTGTGTTCCTTGTTATTCGTGGCGGCATCGCGATTTGTAATAGTATAGAGAGGTTAGGAGTTTTTATGAAAAACGTAAGTAATTTTATAATGATATTTTGAAAAAATATACTAAACTATTATTTATGCAGATGATGGAAGAGCAATATGCATTATGTGCTTCTTGCAATATAAGTCACAGAGGATAATATTACGACTCCGAAATTCATTATTTTGATAGTGCTGATGACAAAATTATAAAAAAAAAACAGACCCTGACGTTATTTGCTTTTTGACTACATATAAAAAATATAAACATGACTCAAAACATCGAATTAAAAGCGCAATTTAACACACAAACAAAACTAAGCAGATGTCGCTTCGAACATGCATTCAGATTTTAAATTTACCGCTCATATTTACAACTGACACTTGAGATGCATCATTTATTTGGAAGTAACACGAGTTAGTTCTAGGTCAGTTCAGGGTTGGATCAAAATTTCCCAAACAAATACGGCCTATATCAGCAATATTACTAATCTGTACACATCACAATGAGCAAAGAAGTACTTGCAGGTCTATCATTATTAAATATGGTAATTAACAAAAAGAAAAATCTGGTGTGGGCACCACACGACTCTCTTATACACACCATATTTAATATTTAGAATATATGAATGTTATATAATATTATTAAACATATAATTTAGTTTTTCAGTAATTCAGCATTTATCTGTTTGAAACACATGAAATATCAAATTTGTTTACGTATAATTTTTTAGTATTGTTGACTACTTTATGTCTAACTTTACTGATGAGGCATATACAGGGTGTCCGTTTTTCGAGTCTAACCCTTGGTGAAATACGAAGTCGATTAAATTGAGCCAAAGTTGTCAAATTAGTTGACCATTTTAATGATGTATTTGTTTTTCCGAAAAAAGACATAGATAACTAGATAAAGCGAAAATTAAAATTTATATTTTTTGTTGCTATTGCTACTATGATTATTAAAATATATTATTAAAAATTAGTTTTTCTCAAAATTAGACGCATATACAGAAAAATTGCCAACAATATTTTATGTTCCAAATATTTTTGCTAGCATCTTTTATTTGAAACTTTTTATCGTAACTGATTTCATTTTTGAAATAAATGGAATTTATTGTTTTGTGTGTCCAGTAGACTTCCTCTTCCGGTTTTTCAATTTGATTCAAAAACAACTCAGCTCTTCGTATTTTCATGAAACTTATAATTACCAAGTTTCGTTAACAAATCTTATCTCATTCATGAGATATTGCACACTCGGACACACACCCCTCCCCCCCCACACACCCACACACACTCACACGCACGCACAGACATCATTGAGAAAATGATCAAAACGGATTCAGCGGACCTCAAAACACGTATTTCCGCGAAAATCTCGTCAACGATTTTTTTCACGATTCCAATACTTCCTTATACTGTGTATAAGACAGTAAAAATGATTTTATTTAAAGAGTAAGTGAAATACATAATATTTATTGTTTGTGTATATTTATAATACAGTTGTTACATTTGCTTATATCGACATAATGTGAAGTGGAATCTTTTATACTGTCTAAAGAAACATTGATTTCTTCCGTACGTACTCATATTATCAACAGAGCTATCATTTAGAACAATTTCGGAGATTTTAGAAGTACCAGCAGCAGGTTGTCGACACTCCCAGGAATAGATCTAACGTAGTTTGACCTGAGGTTGCAATTACCTCTGGAGATGTATATGATAAAGTAGAATCACTCATTATAGTATTCAAATCTAGACAATATTGAAGAAATTATCTTGAAATTAGTGAAATATTATTAAATAACTGCTTGTATAATAAATAACTAAAACTAGCCTACAGTATTTGGAGTTAAAAGATAAAAGTTGTATGCCCCTATTTTCTATTAGAATAGAAAAACAAAAATACTACTGTGATAATGAACCTGAAACTTTCACCTTCTGGCTACCGATGTTCGGTCAGATATTTACCGCTAGTATGTATTACCAATTAACTAACTAGCATTTAGTTAACTTTTTAACTGTCATCGTTCTTAAATTAATTTTTCCTACAACTATGCGATTTCTTTGTTATTACGTAACTATTATTACCTTGGTTACGGGTGGAAAGAAGACAAATGCAGACCAAGTGCGTTTCTGTAAACAAAGAAACACTAGTGCGGAAAGTAATTCATTACGCAACTGTAAATAAAGTTGTATTGAGAGCGGTTTAAATTTCGCGTCGAGCGCGGAATTCATATTTTACGCTTAAGAAAGAAGAAGATGCAGTGAGCCAGCGTTATTAAATATGCAGTAGTAAATTTTGACGTTTATAAATATAACCTTAAATTGCAGTATATCTAATCTGTACACAATTAATAAAAGGAACCGAACAAAGTAAAATATATCGAGTAAGTGAAATACATAATATTAATTGTTTGTGTATATTATTAACACAGTTGTTACAGTTGCTTATATTAACATAATGTGAAGTGGAAACTTTTGTAGCGTCTAAAGAAACATTGATTTCTTCCGTACCTGTTCATATTATTAACAGTAATATTATTGACAACAATTTCGGAGGCTTTAGAAGTACCAGCAGCAGATTGATTGTCATTGTCGAAAATAGATCCAACATAGCATGATCTGGGGCTTCAATTATCTTTGGAGGGGTTTATGATAAAGAAGAATCAGTCACTGTAGTATTCCAATCTAGACGATTTTGAAGAAATGATCTTGAAATTAGTGAAATATTTTTAAATAACGTAGAACAAACCATAGCAACGCCGTAAAACAATATTTTAGTGATTTTCTAAATCGCACAGTTGTAGGAAAAATGTTGTTTATAACACATGTCGAAAAAGGTTACGTGCTCGTGCACGTTAAATTCTGTACTTTCACGTACAAGCCTTTTTCGGCATTTGTTATAAAAATAACTATTAAACATAATGTTTTAAGTAAAAGTGTTGTACATTAAAAATAATTTAGATACTGCTAGCTGACCTTTCATTGGTTGTATCGGACAATATTTTTAATCATAATGTAAATAAATTTTATTTTTGTAAAACTGAAATGTTCGTAAATAAAAATCTAATTAAGAAGTATCGATGGCTAAAAAGAATTATGATAGAAAGTAAAAAAAAGTAGGCGTGAACCTAATCGAAAAACTAATCGAATTAAAAGCTTATAAAGTTGAAATATTGTTTTGTATCGGCGGAATGTGAAGAAGGCGTTGCTACAAAATGAAACCAAAACAGATAATTATAAAAATGAACGTGGAAATATTTCTTAAAGATGCTCAGTTAGTAACAGGAAAATGTTATTTCATTTTATACCGTCAAATACTTACAAAAATATAAACATAAATTGATTGAGAAAGAAATATAAATATATCATCACGCCTTCTACCCATTACCAGACGTGGCACTCTGCCGTAGCAGATTTCGGTAAGTGATATATTATTCGCGTGAAGTGTGGTTACCAGCCGTCAAATCACAGGCATCAAATATGTTAGTGGTGGGAGAGCCACAGGGGTAATTTTAATGTGATGAAAATTGTTTGTTGCTGTGGGAATCGAATTCACGAAAAAATGAGTATTTCTTAATTTTTTTATTTTTATGAAAATTGTTTGTGAGTAATCTGGAAAAGTAGGTAACAATTATTGTAACCAACAATTTAAAGAGCAGATTGACCAAAACCAGAGCCCATCAAATCAGATTGAAATTCCTAAATCTGTTACAAGGTAAGCAATTGCTCAAAACAACGTTAGCCAATCAAAATCGCGGTTCCACAGAACCGAGGCAATGATCTTCAATTATTGAGTTAATTTCGTGGGTTTAAGCGCTCGAACGTGCTTGGCTAGTTTCTCACAGAGACTTAGAACTGTAGCAATCCATAGCATGCTATAGTCAATTCACATTTCATTTTCGAACACGAAGTTTATATATTTTTACGACTACCGTTTGCAAATGTATGTGATTTTCATATTCGTATGAAGAGAAGTTGCATTTTTTTCGCACTAATGCAGAAAAGTAAATCAATTATATTTTTTTGTAATAGGTTACGTCATCGTATCCATGGTTATACGAAAGATTTTGACGAGTTTGAACAAATTTTAAAACAAACAAGTTATCGAAAATTATTTTTCCTACAACTGTGCAATTTCTTTGTTATTACGTAACTATAATTGCCTTGGTTACGTATGGAAAGTAGATGAATGCAGACCAAGTGCGTTTCCGAAAGCAAAGAAACACTACTGCGGAAAGTGCTTCATTACGTAACTGTCAAAAGAAAATTGTTTTGACAGCGATTTAAATTTCGCGCCGAGCGCGGAATTCATATTTTGATCACAGACGCTTATGGAAGAAGAAGATACGGTGAACCAGCGCTAGTAAATATGCAGTAGTATATTTTGACATTTATAAACGTAACCTTAATTTGCAGTATATCTAATCTGTAGACAATTAATAAAAAGAACCGAACAAAGTAAAATATATCGATAAATGGTTTTATTTAAAGAGTAAGTGAAATACTTCATATTTATTGTTTGTGTATATTAATACAGTTGTTACAGTTGCTTATATTGACATAATGTAAAGTGGAAACTTTTGTGTCTAAAGAAACATTGATTTCTTCCGTACCTGTTCATATTATTACCAGTAATATTATTGGTAACAATTTCGGAAGCTTCAGAAGTACCAGCAGCAGGTTGATTGCCATTGTCGAAAATAGATCCAACATAGTATGATCCGGAGCTTCAATTATCTTTGGAGGTGTTAATGATAAAGAAGAATCACTCACTGTACTATTCCAATCAAGATGATTTTGAAGAAATTATTTTGACGTTAGTGAAATATTTTTAAATAACGTAGAACAATGTGCAAGCAATCAACAAACAAACCATAGCAATGCCGTAAAACATCGTTGTCATCTAATATCATTAAAATTTTATAAATTTTATAAATTTTAATAATATTTTAGTGATTTACTAAATCGCACAGTTGTAGGAAAAATGTTGTTTATAACACGTGCCGAAAAAGTTTACATGCTCGTGCAGATTTTTTAAATTCTGCACTTGCACGTAACGAGCCTTTTTCGGCACTTGTTATAAAAATAACTATTAATGTCCTTTTCAAGAGATTTTAATCGATAGAAAAAAATTTGGTGAGAAATACGTAGAAAAGTATCTTTTTCTTACTTATTGCACAAATAGCTATTAACTACATTTAAATAATGAAATAATAAATAAATTTATTTGAAACTTTTTCTCGTAACTGATTCTATTTTTGAAATAAATGGAATTTATTGTTTTGTGTGTCCAGTAAACTTCGTCTTCCGGTTTTTCAATTTCATTCAAAATCAACTCAGCTCTTCATATGTTCATGAAACTTATAATTACCAAGTTAACAAATCTTATCTCGTTCATGAGATATTGCACACTCGGACACACATCCATCCATCCACACACACAAACAGACATTATTGAGAAAATGGATTCAGTGGACCTCAAAACACGTATTTCCTCGAAAATATCGTCAACGATTTTTTTCAAGATTCCAATACTTCCTTATATATAAGAAAGCAAAAATAAATATATAAATATATCATCACGCCTTCTACCCATTACTAGGTGTGGCACTCTGCCGAAGCAGATCTCGGTAAGTGATATATTTTGCACGTGAAGTGCGGTTACCAGCCGTTAAATTACAGCCCCTAAAGATGTTAGTGGTGGGGGAGCCACAGAGGTAGTTTTTAAAATGGTGAAAATTGTTTGTCGCCTGTAGGAATCGAACCAGTGTTCCACAGGCCGATTTGATACCACTGAGCTAGCTACTCAATTACTTAAAAATGAATACTGATGTGGAAATGAATTTATTTAATATTTTGGAAAGGGAACCATTGTTTAAGAATCACTGGAATATTTAGTTCTCTATTTTGACATTTGTAAATCCTTTTTTGTTCGCATTTGAGATTATTATTCTTTTGTGGTTTACGATTGTGTATTTTTCTCCGATTAACTTTTGTTATTATTATTTAAGAATTTTCTATTTTATTTTAAAATTTATTGTAAGATCACAGTTCCATTTAATATATAACTTATTTATTTATTTTGAAATGACAAATCGATGTTTGACATTTCCGTCCTTGACGTGAACATCTATCTTTTTCTTTGCTTCACATGGAAAAGAAATGAACATGTAAAACAGAGGTAAAATGCATCAATGAATGAACAAGCTTGAATATGAAAAAGATAGATATACGTAATGTCTGTGAATTATTAGTTTAGAAAGTAAAAAAAAATTGTAGAAATATATTTTCCATAATAAATTTACAAAATCAAACAGCAAACAAGCTGTCAAGTTCTTGTAAAAGCAACACAAACGCTATGAATCATTTAAATTCAAACATATGTAACACGAGTTTCAGTCAATAAGTAGAATCCTCTCTATGATGCACGTGTAAAAAAAAAACATCGAACTTTCAAACATCAATTTTATTCCAAAATATAAGAAAACGAAAATTAAAAATATTGTTTGACGGTAATAGTATATTACATAACAAGCATCGAAAGTGTAAGATAACGTGCGAGTGTACAAATTGAAAAACGAGACGCGCTGCGCCGAGTGATTTAAGTACACGAGCACAGTTATCCCACTTTCGAGTGAGTTATGTACACTATTTTTTAGACGACCACAAAATATTTCCAAAAAAAGTTTACAAGAGCAATGTTGTTACACTTTGACAGCCGATGCGTTTTTGTAGGTAAGCGTTGACGTTTGACGTTTGAGGTTAGGTGTGGGTTAGGTTTGCGGTTAGGTATTATGATACCAACTGTACTAACTGTAATGTCAAAATATTAAATAATTATTAGTAAATAAGTAATTATTAATTTAAAAAAATAAGATTTATTTGTGCAAATGTGTTGAAAAATCTGCTAAAACTTCAATGTAAATATGTAATAATACAAATTCTTTTCATTTATTTTATTATTTTCTTTCATCATAACGCCATCTGTTGTTAATCAGTGGAACTTCACCTGATATGTTAGAAGTGTTCGTTATACTAACATATCAGTGTATATTATTTTCAACTTTCCGTAGTAGTTTATGATGTAGTTATGGTTACTTTCGTAAGTGGTCGTCTTAAAATAATTTTTTTCCAGATATTTTACAAAAATTCAAGGAAATTTAAGGATTTCAAGGTATGTTATTAAATTGCAGGCTTTTTCCAGGTCCAGTTCACTAAGAACCAAGTCAAAAACATAACATGTAACATTTTACGTTGTTTTTGGCGGGAGCCAAGATCAAATCGTTACCAACAGAAAAATGGCAAATTACCTCCGATAATAAAATATTTTTAATATAATCGAGGTTTTTATAATTCAATTATGTTATCACTGGTTTTACTGTGAATTATTTTGTGTTGGTCTGTTTTATTTTTCATTATTTGTCTTCAAGTCTTGCGCGAGCTATCAACGATAGTGCATCGTCCAGTAAGATACTTTGTTTATCATTGTGATTATAAACAAAACTTATAATAATACACATTTACCTCTAATGTACCAGTGCTATAGTGCATACACATCTAAAATAATCAATAAGACTCGAGTTCGAAAAGCATAAAAAGTGTGAAATAAGTAATTTACTTTATAAAAGTGACTTAAACACCACGAGGTGAGGTGCACGCGCGCCCAAAATACACGACCTTGTGTCCCGTCACAACCAACACGCTCGAGAGATATAACCAGTGTTCCCAACTATAGTGAAACAAAAAGTTACTACTTAATTTGAAAGCTTTAAAATGCCAGAAAATAGTGGCGGTTTGGCAAACACGAATACTACAGCTGTTACTGGAGCAGTTACAACAATATATGTGTCCATAAATACAACTAGTACAACAAGTATTTACACTACACCAATTACTACACCAACACGTAACGAACTCACACCGAATGGTAGTACATTATCTACGGGTACAACTCCAGGACCATGGACTCTCAATAATATCTTGGGATCGCCTCCTGAGTATTTCACACCAAACAATACTCTACAAGTTACCACTACTTTTACACCGGTAACAACTACACAAACTGACTTAACACAGACACCAAGCTTCTCATGGCAAAATACCACAAGGAAGAGAGGAAGAACAGGAAATACAAATGTAGAGCTCTATTCTGAGCAATGACACAGACATGGAACAACAACAACAAGAACCAAAACAAACTGAACAAAGAACAGAAGAAACAAATAAAAAATCTAATGGTGAGTTCAAACCTCCTCCACTATATATACAAGACGTAGAAAATTATCCAGCAATGATAGCAAGCCTGAAACTAGCCGTTGACGAAAACGATTTTATATGCAAAACACTATCGAATGACGTAGTGAAAGTCAATACCACAACGTCAACAGCATATAGAAAACTAGCTGAACTATTCAAAAACCATAATATTGCTTATCATACATACCAACCTCGTGAAAAAAGATCGTATAGAGTTGTTATCAAAAACCTTCATCATTCGATTGCACCTGGGGATCTGCAAGAAGCATTGGAGAACAAAGGATTCATAATTTGCAATGTTACTAATATCCGCAGCTGGAAAACGAAACAACCGTTACCAATGTTTTTCGACGACCAGGCACCAAACGAAAACAATAAAAAGATATATGAAATTCAACACCTATTAGGAACAAAAATTGCAGTGGAAGAACCACGCAAGAGAAAAGAAATACCTCAATGTATGAGGTGTCAAAGATACGGACACACGAAGTCGTACTGCGCCAAACCACACAACTGCGTAAAATGTGCAGGAAGTCATCCGACGTCTGATTGCTTACAACCAAAAACTACTACAGCAAAATGTGTGCTGTTTGGTGGAGCCCACCCAGCCAATTATAAAGGCTGCACAGTATACCGCGACTTACAAAAATCCAGAGGAAAAATGAATTCAATCAATTTTAGAAATACACAAACTACAACAGAAAATCGAGAATACAGAACAAACATTAATGAATTTCCCCAACTTAATCGTACAACAAATAAATCCATGAACCTTTCCCAGGCAATTCGAAACGATAGAACAACACCACTCTAGAAAATTTTCTCAGCAGGTTTGAAATATTAATCCAGCAGTTAATGAATCAAAATGGAATGATCCTTAATTTACTAACCACGTTAATCAATAAAACCACTAATGGCTAGTAATACTATAAGAATTGCATTATGGAACGCTAACGGTCTAAAGCAACATAAACAAGAAGTAGAATTTTTCCTAAACGAACAAAAAATCGATATACTACTAGTTTCTGAAACACATTTCACTGAAAGAAACTATTTCAAAATACACAAATACAAAGTATACTATACAAATCACCCTGATGGAACAGCCCATGGCGGAACAGCTGTCATCATAAGTGAAAAAATTTCACATTATGAAATAGAAAAAATAGAGAAGGACTATATTCAAGCTACAAATGTCCAAATTAGAGAAGCAAACGGCACTTTAGTTGTATCCGCAATATACTGCCCACCAAGGCATTCAATCAAACAAGAAGAATTCGAAAAAGCCTTTGAAGTTTTAGGAAATAGATTTTTAGCAGCAGGAGACTTTAACGCTAAACATCCTAGATGGGGATCCAGGCTAATTAACCCGAAAGGTAGACAGCTCCAAGCTGCTATGCTCAATAAAAGTTACGAACATGTCAGCACTGGAAAACCCACTTACTGGCCAACTGACACAGCAAAAATACCAGATGCTCTAGATTTCTTTGTTACCAATGGAATATCGCCAAACTTTATAAAAACCGAGGAGTGCTTCGATCTCATGTCAGACCACTCTGCTGTTATAGCTACACTAAGCTCGACAATAACAAACAAAGAAAAAAAACCTGATCTTACCAATAAAAAACAAAATGGTCTACATTTAAAAAATACCTCAACGACAACACAGTTACAAACATGCCACTAAAAACTGAAGATAATATCGACGAAGCAGTGGATATTTTAACAAAAAATATACAACAAGCAGCCTGGACATCAACTCCTGATTATAAAGTTAATAATGACACCGTTCTAAACTACCCCAAACACATTAAAGACAAAATAGCTGTGAAAAGAAGAATCAGAAAAAGATGGCAGTTCCATAGACTACCTAGTGACAAGACTCTATTAAACAAACTAAGTAAGGAGGTCAAAACATTGATATACGAATTAAAAAATGAATCGTTTCAAAACTTCGTTAGCAATCTCTCCCCGGATGCGCAAAACGATTACACTTTGTGGAAAGCTACTAGGAACCTTAAAAGACCCCAGAAAACTTCTCCGCCAATACAAAGACCTGATAATACCTGGGCCAGATCAGACAAAGACAAAGCTGAAATATTTGCTGAACATCTGTCAGAAACATTCAAACCCAACTCGTCACAAGTTACAGATAATGAAGAGAATAAAATACTTGCGCAATTAAATATACCACTGCAACTATCACTACCAATTTCGAATCTTAATACTGAAGAAATTGTGAATGAAATAAAATTCCTAAACAATAAAAAAGTACCTGGACAGGATCTTATCACACCAATAATACTAAAAAATCTGCCTGATAAAACAATCACAATTATAAAACATATATTTAACGCAATATTAAGAATCCAATACTTCCCTCTAATCTGGAAGCACTCCCACATAATATTAATACTAAAACCAGGCAAACCAGAACATGAACCTAAATCGTACAGACCAATCTCCCTACTTCCATGCCTCGCTAAAGTCCTTGAAAAACTAATCCTGAAACGATTAAAATATGAAATGGAAGATAATAATTTAATCCCGGAACACCAATTTGGCTTCAGAAATCAACATTCGACTGTAGAGCAAGTACACAGAGTGACTAAAGAGATAGAAAGAGCACTAGAAGAGAAGAAGTTTTGTTCGGCTGCATTCTTGGACGTCAGTCAAGCCTTTGACAAAGTCTGGCATCCAGGATTATTATGCAAAATAAAAGAAAAATAACCATCCCAATACTACCTACTAATGAAATCTTACCTCACAGATAGACACTTCCAAGTAGTATGCGAAAATGAACATTCTCAAATATACTCCATCAAAGCTAGCGTTCCCCAAGGGAGTGTACTTGGACCTATGTTATATCTCCTGTTCACTGCGGACCTACCATATGACGAAAATACTACTATAGCAACTTTCGCAGATGATACTGCTATATTGGCAACAGATGAAAATCCCAACGAAGCTTCCAGGCTGCTGCAAAATTCACTTCAACAAATCGAGGAATGGGCAAAAATATGGCGGATAAAAATAAACGAAGATAAGTCAACACACATAACCTTCACAATGAAAAGAGACACATGCCCGGAAGTGAATCTCAACAATAAACCTCTCCCACAAAATAACAAAGTAAAATATTTAGGAATGACACTCGACAGAAGATTAACATGGATGTACCATCTACAAGCAAAAAGAAAACAAACTGACATTAAAACAAAAAAATTAAACTGGTTAATAGGTCGAAGATCTACACTAACTCTATCAAACAAAATTCTTTTATACAAAACAATAATTGTGCCTATATGGTCCTATGGCATACAATTATGGGGCTGTGCGAAACAATCAAATACCAATAAAATACAGCGAATACAAAATAAAACCTTACGGATAATCGCAAATGCTCCCTGGTATGTAACTAACAATTCACTCCATAATGACTTAAATGTAAAAACGATAAAAGAGCAGACACAATATTATTCAGAAAAATATGAGAAAAGACTTAATAATCACCCGAACAATTTAGCTATCAACCTACTGAATAATGCGGAAGACGTAAGAAGATTAAACAGAAAAAACCTCTGGACTTGTGAGCCATCTACAAAGAAAATTTATAATAAGAAGAACCATCACTGGATGGCGACTTCAACACATGATATGTATATACCTATTACATTATTGTACAATTTATCAAATTTGCTGGTTAGCCCTATAGGCTAGTTGTAAATTAAAGTAACAAATAAAAAAATAAAAAATTATTTGTCTTCAGTTGATATCTAAAGCGATTCCAGTAGAAGGCGTTTATTGTGGTTTTTCTCCTGGTGCAGAATCTTTGTATCACTAAATGCGAATTGGTGGCCTGTATCAAAGTGGTGCTTGCACAACGCACTGTGGTTTTGATCGAGAAGTTTACAAAAATATTTGTGCTGGTAGAGTCGTTTATGTAGAGGTTGCTTGGATTCTCCAATATAGATCGATTCACAATCTTTGCAAGTGATCTTATATACCCAATCTTTCTTTTCTTTATGTGGAATTTTGTCTTTTATTGTAGTGAAGTTTCCAGAAGTTGAAGGATTCATTTATAAGAATAGCTAATTCCTCATCTACTACAACTTCTGGGTGTCAATTGGGACCCGAAATGTCCGATACGTTTGTAATAAATTGTTTTTTTTTCGGGACTATTTTTTTGTTGTGATCTAGAATGCAACCAGCTACATGTATAAAGCTTTGGAACGTGAATGTGTTCCCTTGATAAATTACAAATAAAACAGTGTTCCAAAACGAAAATATATTGTTTTATATAAATGAAACAAAGTTTCGTTTAAATCGATACATAATTAATAAGAAAAATTAATGGGTAATAGCTTATTAGTAAGTATCTTAACTACCGAGATCAGATTCTTCATTTTAGAATCTAGTTCAAAATGGAATACATGTAGAATGCCTTTCCAAAATGGATGAAGCCTAAAGCAACCCTTACTCTGATTTAAGATTCCTTGAGTGATATCATTTGCCTTCAAAATTATTTTAGATGTTCTAAATCTATATTTACAAAATATTTGGAAGCAACAAGAATCGTTGTTTAAAAGGGCGGAATAATTCACCCGGAAGCAGAATTGTTTCGGTTAACAAGTGGGTGTAAAATACCCCCTTACAATTTAATTCGGGCCAATCAATGCCTGGAATGTTCACCCTTTTGACAAGATTAAGATCGGTAACTTTGCTCTTAATAATTATTCAAAAGATCTCTTTCCTTGTTTATATTCTCATATTTAAAATAAAATAAATAAATAAATATATGATCAAGTCTTTTACCCTTACTGGGTGTGACACGCTGCCGTAGTAGATCTGGGAAAGTGATATATTTATGCGCGTAAAGTGCGGTTGCCAACCGTCAAATCACAGCTCTCAAAGATGTTAGTGCAGGGAGAATCAAAGGGTGTAATTTTAGTGTGGTGAAAATTGTTTGTCGGCTGTGGGAATCGAACCGAGGTTCTCTAATCCACAGGCCGACTCAATACCACTGAGCCACCTATATTTCTGTTGTACTATTACGCATACTACTCAAATAATAATAATACAATGTATTAATGATGAACACTATTAAATCACAAACTTCAAAATTAACAGATAATCAAGATCTACAACATAAACATATTTATTACTCTAGTTAAGATGCTGCATTCGCTTTGCAAATCTGATGTTATTTCAACTTTTCTCTCTATTTTGTTATGTCCATAGTAGCCTAGATCCTGTGACACATAACAAAATAAATTGTTACAAGAACATCAAATTTGAATCATATGGCGATCATAGCTCAGTTGGTTATGAGCATTTGATAGGAGTTCATAAGTCCCAGGTTCAAATCCTGGCAGTATTCCAATTTGTGTCCCTATAATTCTACTTGATATAATCAATTGATAAGTATTTACTTAAACAATGGGGGATTCAAGTGGTAGAGCTTTTTAATATATATTTATTAAAATAAATTCTTGACCGTACATCATATTTAATACAATATAAAATCATACCATAAATTATATCTTTATTGCTGAAATATGAAAGTGTAAGTTGAATAATTTAAAACGTTCGCACTGCCATATTGCAATGACGTAGTTGCATTAAGCCAATCACAGAGCTTTGTCTGAAACGTTTGTCGGTGCTCAAGAAGACGAAGAAGAAATAAGCATTCAGCATTCTACGATTCTACCAATGACGTATAATACTAGACGAATTATGCCGTATTCAAGTTAATGCAGTGTTGTGAAGCAGAGAATAATGGAATAACTTGACGGTCCGCCGGATGCGCGGCAAGGAGCGAGTACACTTTGATGTTATGCAAGTTGCTCCTTGCCGCGCACCCGCCTCACCAACCAGTTATTCTATCCCTGACTCACAACAAACGCCGATGTTATCCGGCTAGTTATGTTTTGTCTGCGGATTCTACTGACAACGACAAGTTACGTGTTATTTATCTCTGTCTTATCTGTCTCTCTTTAAGCTAAGATGCAACTACGTCATATTCATTTGTTTCGAAAGTTTAAATATTTTTATCATGCTTAATACAAGTTTTTTTAAAAAATTTAAAAATTGGGTATAATTATTTTATTACGTAGATTAATATATAAAAAATTCAAAAAAGTCTTGAAAGGCCCATTCTAATGTAACTTTTCAAAAAATAAAAATAAATAAATAAATATATTAAAATCGGGTAGGTGGCTCAGTGATATCGAGTCGGCCTGTGGATCCTGAGAACCCTGGAGACCGATTTTAATTCGTAGCCACCTGGATTGACGTCATTTATTGTCGCTACCGATAGTGTAGCCACCTTGCGGGATAAAATGTAACGAAGGTTTGATGTCATTATTGGCGAGTAAACATTTTCTAGCGACTTACTGCTAGCAACTGCTTTGAACCAGTCGCTAACTCAGTCGCTACGTCCTATTCGTATGTTTTACAGTGCCGTGTTTTGAAAAATATAGAAACATAGTTACGATTTCAATCAACAAAGTGGACTTGTTAACAATAAACAATAACAAAAAGCGGCAACAAGTTTTTCAGAAATACCACATCAAAATATATAGTCTGATTTTTGTAATCAACAGTAGAAAATAAATTCCCTAGAAATTTAACTAAGTCGCCCGATGTCATCAAAGATACGTCATTCAACTAAATATTTGGTTGCTACGAATTAGAATCGGTCTCCTGATTCGATTCTTACAGCTGACAAACATTTTCACCACATTAAAATTACCTCACTACTAACATCCTTGAGGGCCATGATTACTTACCGAGATCTGCTGTGAAGAGTGCCACACCTAGTAATGGATAAAAGGCGTGATGATATATTGATTTATTTTTCATTTGTAAGAAACAGTCGTATGCAACCCTATGACATGTCATATAATTCACCTTTTGAACTACGCGCTACCCTCTGATGCACTTGTCATATTCATTATTGCGATCTAGCATTTATTTACTATAAAGTTTAAGGACAGTTACAAATATATAATATGTAAATAGACGATAATGATGATTCTTGAGTAAGAATATTCGAGGGTGTCTAGCTTGAGTATATGATATTATTAATTTGTTATTTGCTCTTTATTTACAAGTAGTTCGTTGTCTTTGTTTTATGTTAGTTTTCATTATGTTGTTTTAATCAAATATTTATTACTCCCAAGTGCAGATTTAATTATTTATTATCTTGCTTCTGAATGTCAACAATCAGTGGTAAAGATAACTTCTCATCTTTATTACCCTGATATGTAACAAATTATAATTAATGACTCTACATTTAAATGCGGTTTTTAAATATCTAGTAAGTTATTTCTTGATATACAAATAAATATCTTGATTTTATGAGTTCTTTCTTAATCTTGTATTCCTTGCCTCGAAGTCTTGATATTATATTTTGTGCAAAATAATATTACATTTACTATTATGAGTGATGTGCTCGTAACTAAATGTAATGTACTGTTGAACTTCCATAAGGAATCGTCAACTGAAATGCCTTTTTATTTCTTTTTATATTTTGCCTTTTCATTAGAATTATTTAATAATAATTTTGAATGAAATTAATGCAATACTTTTTTATTAATAATTTTTTTTTACTACCGATCAAGTAAGTGTCATTTATAGTTAGAGAGCTAGGGTGCAAAATGATGTCTTATTTATTCCAGTGACAGAAATGGATTTTTTAATAGATTATGTCATGATAAACTTGAAAAAAAGAAAATTAGATTTGGGAACGGGTGGGACTATAGATGGCACCGATGTGTATGCGCTGATTTTAAGGGTAGTTGTTGATATATTTTTTACAGGCTAATTTTCAGTTTAAATTATAGACTTTGGTATAATTAAGTAATACAAATGATAAACATAAGTTTTGACCGATGACGCATGCGCGACAAAATCGGTCAAAGTAAGCAATTTTTATGGTGTCGTGTGACATATTACTACTTGTTCACGACGAATACATGACAAAAAAATTATTGACAGAAATTATTGCTGGTTGCTCATTGGTGACAGAAGCTCTGCAAGTGGACTGGTGAAGGAATCAACAACCACCCTTCAAATCTGCGCATTCACATCAGCGCCATCTACAGTTGCCACCTGTTCCCAAATCTAATTTTCTTTTTTTCATGTTTATCATGACATAATCTATTAAAAAATCCATTTCTGTCACTGGAATAAATGAGACATTTTGCACCCTAGCTCTCTAACTATTACTTCTGTCTCTGTTTGAAGAGAGGTAATAAAATAATTGTTGTTATTTATCTAATTTCATCTGTCAACAATTGTAGCTTTGAAACGCAAATGCAACTTTATTTCAGATTATAATAAAATGATTTGAGGACGTCAATCTGTGATTTTTATTTATTGTTTATAACAGTAGTCGGTAGTGGAAAAAATAAGGTACTTTTTTTACATGAGAGATTTAACCGAGCATGATGTGCAGTCTGAGCGCAGCGAGTATTGCAATAGGATCCCAACTTACTTCCTTTGTAAAATAATATACTATTTCTACCATCAACAGAGTACAACCATGCCAATAGCGATGTAATGAGCCATTTACCACCCATTGGAGGTAAAGATAAATTTGACGCTAACAATACATTAATAATAAAAATTTAACATTTTTGTTGTGGCAACAATAGATTAACAGATATATTTCAAAATACAAACAATTTTCATAATTTCAAAAGCTACCCCTGTGGCTCCTCCACCACTAACATCTTTGGGGGCCGTGATTTGACGACTGGTAACCGCACTTCACGCGCAAAATATATCCCTTACCGAGATCTGCTTCGGCAGAGTGCCACATTCAGTAATGGGTAGAAGGCGTGATGATATATTTATTTTTATTTATTTCAAAATATTTAAAACATTTTTCATTATTTTTGCTGTTGGTAAAAAAATAAATTGTACGTACGACGAACGTTAAGCACACCCTTGGGTGCGTTTCGTTTCTCAAACAAAATCTTTGACTTTAAAAACATCAAACACAACTCTTGGTACATCTTCACTTCTCTATTCTATCAAGCATTAAAATATCTTTGGTAAGGTAAATGGATGAAGGAAAATGAAATGAGAACACATTATAGCAACCTCAGGCAGATTCACAAACCGCAAGTTACGGCGTTCCCTGCGCAGTGACTTGTTAAATTAATCGTGCGTCGCTTGTATCTTTTTCTCGGTTGAGCATTTATTCCGGTTGATTGGCGAACGGTAACCGCAACATTGCTCTGTGGTGTTGCTTCTCCTCCACTCTACAAACTACAGAGATGCACATGCACTCTAGATAAATGACCCATGTAATTTCTCTTTTGCAAACTTCGATTCTAGAATCGCAATGTTGGATCATAATTGCCCGGGAATACTACACAGAATGCTAATGACTTGCGAGGAAAACTCTGTTGACAGATTTTTGTCTGATACGGAATGTTGAGGTTCATGTTTTCGTTTTTGTGTAATTGTAACGGTCAGAGGAAGTATTTTATGTTTAATGATGTGGTGAACCGCAGGGGTCAAACACTTTGACATTTTAATACCAACATAATAACTTTATATTTGCGCAATTTACTTTAGACATTTTTAAATAAGAAATAGAAACACTTTTAAATATTACCTAGGTTGTACTGAACTTAATTTACACTTAAAATAAATATGTAATCACGGTTTTTAATTTTTACCCATTATTTGTGTGACACTGCCATAATTATTTGTTCGGTATCCATGTAATTCAATATTTTGTACTTAAAACGTTTATATTGGTATTGGATTGACATTTTTAAAACATAACCTAAAAATTAAATGTCAGATTAAAATATTTATTACTTTATAAATATTTTAAATAAAAACCAAATATAAATTTATCTTAACTCACGAAAAGTATTACCTACCTTATTGAAATATGTAATTTTGTAAAATAAAACTCAAAAAAATATATATTTTTATATGCAATATTATTATATATACTCCATTCCCTGTAGCCTAACGATGACGTCATATGTGGACGAGGTTATCATAGATACGATGAAATATAGCTATCTTTTTTTAATAATATTATTCGTACCTATGCGAATGACATAACGTATGTCTTAATAAGTAAAGACACACGTTTCATGTTTTTTCACGTTCTATCAAATTTATTATTTGAATGAAAACGTATGACAGTTCTTACAAATACGAAAATTTATATTTACTTTGTTCACATTTGTTTATAAAATAAAAATAGAGACCTATGGCCATGATTTTGTTATTTTCTCGCCTGTCATTTCTAAGTTTGTGACATTTTTGATACATAAATACAGACTGAGAAATAAGAAATGGCTTGAAAAATTTTGGGTAATCAAATGCAGAAATGCGTTTGTCATCTTCATGATTATTTTGCGCTTGAGTTAGAGAGCATCGAGCATCTTTAATTAATTTAACTGTAGTACAAGAGGTAATGTGCATTGTATTTTGTATTTTCATATATTATTTATTTATATATAATAATAATGCATATAAAATGTATATTCTTTTGAGTTTTATTTTACAAAATTACATATTTCAATAAAGTAGGTAATATTTTTCGTGAGTTAAGATAAATTTTATTTGGTTTCTTTTATAAACTAATTAAATTTTATAAAGTAATAAATATTTTAATCTGACATTTAATTTTTAGGTTATGTTTTAAAAATGTCAATCCAATACCAATATAAACGTTTTAAGCACAAAATCTTGAATCACATGGATACCGAACGTGACGTAATCGTTTTAATACAGGGAATAGAGTACATAAACAAATAATATATGAAAATACAATGCACATTACCTCTTGTACTACAGTTAAAATAAATCATGAAGATGATAAACGCATTTCTGCATTTGATTACCCAAAATTTTTCTAGCCATTTCTTATTTCTCAGTCTGTATTTATGTACCAAAAATGTCACAAACTTAGAAATGACAGGCGAGAAAATAACAAAATCATGATCATAGGTCTCTATTTTTATTTTATAAACAAATGTGATCATCGTATATAAGTATAAATTTTCGTATTAATAAGATCTGTCATATGTTTTCATTAAAATAATAAATGTGATACAATGTGAAGAAACATGAAACGTGTGTCTTTACTTATTAAGACATACGTTGCATAGGTACGAATAATATTAATAAAAAAAGATAGTTATATTTCACCGTTTCTATGATGATAGAGGTCCACATATGACGTAATCGTTTTCATACAGGGAATGGAGTTTATTTGTTATTTGTTATTTATGTTACTCTGTACAACAGGAATTGAATCCCAATTACAGTACAGGGCGCGGACTCACCGAGCCGCAGAGTTGTTGTAATTATAATTTCTAGCTTGAGTGGGAATCGAACTCGGGATCTCCGGATTCGAATTCCGTAACGCTACCCACCCCACCGCACTGCCGGACAAAAATGAGTAATGAGTCATTTACCGCCCAAAGTTATATTCTGCGCTTGAAGTGCGATTACCAGCCGTCAAATCAAAGAGTAACAAAGATGTTAGTAGAAGGGGGCACAGGGGTAATTTGAGTATAAAATAAAATTTGTCAGCTGCGTGAATCGAACTCGGGTTCTCAAATTCACAGGCCTAGACAATTCCACTGAGCTACCTACTTTTTCAGTTTTTGATTATAATGAATGCTCCGAACAATATAATAATAATAGATTATTTCGGTTTTATTAAAGGATATGAAAATTTCAAAGTTGTTCCTGCAAGACACATTATTATTGTGGTATTTTAAATACAGGCACCGCTTAAACTGAACAAGTAGAATTGTATGGTTTATGTTTATAGGGGTAGCTAACTCAGCGGTATCAAGTCGGCCTGTGGATCCTGAGAACCCTGGTTCGATTCCCACATGTGACAAACAATTTTCACCATTTGAAAACTACCCCTGTGGCTCTCCCCATCACTAACATCTTTGGGGGTCTTAATTTGACGACTGGTAACCGCACTTCACGCGCAAAATATATCACATACCGAGATCTGCTTCGGTAGAGTTCCACACCCAATAATGGGTAGAAGGCGTGATTATATATATTTATAACTCCAAATTTGAGCATGTCGACTTATTTTATTTCTCTTTAGCACTATTTAAAAAAGCCGTTATTAATACTATTAATTCGTTTTAACATCATACTTATACTGTAACTGTATTGTTCACCTAATATTCTAATTTAATCACTAATATCTTATGTACTTATGTTAACTCAATACTGAAACCTGTACTGCATCTGTAGAATTGTATTTTGTATTATTAATTCGTGAAAACCTGTTATTGGTCCTAGTTGACTGTTGGTTTTCTTATAAATAAATAAATAAATAAATAAATATAAATAAATAAATAAATATATATTTATTTTATATTTATTTTATATGTTTACAATCGCCGTTACGTAAAATGGTGCAAGTATTTTTCGACACATGTTATAAAACCATTTATCGATATATTATTTTATCTACAATCTTTGCAATAGTTGAAATAAAAATTGAGGTAGCTAAAATAGAAATGCACTTCTGCGCCCAGCGCGAATCCGCGAAATTTAAATCGCTGTCAGTTAATTTGACTTTAACAGTTGCGATACGATACGCACTAGTGTTTTTCGTTAGAAACGTACTTGTTTTGTATTTGTTTCATTTCTACCCGTAACCAAGGTAATAATAGTTAGGTAATAACAAAGAAATCGCACAGTTGTAGGAAATAGTTATTTTTATAACAAGTCCGAAAAAAGCTTGTTACGTGCAAGTGCAGAATTTAATCTGCACGAGCACGTAACCTTTTTTGACACATGTTAAAAACAATATTTTGCCTACAACTGTGCAATTTAGAAAATCACTAAAATATTATCAGAATTTATAAAATTTTAATGATATTACACGAGAACGATGTTTTACGGCGTTGCTATGGTTTGTTTGTTCATTGCTTGCACATTGTTCTACGTTATTTAAAAATATTTCACTAATTTCTAGATAATTTTTTCAAAATCGTCTAGATTGGAATACTACACTGAGTGATTCTTCTTTATCATATACACCTCCAAAGGTAATTGTTGGATCTATTCTTGACAATGAAAATCAACCTGCTGTTGGTACTTCTAAAATCTCCAAAATTGTTGTCAATAATATTACTGTTAATAATATGAACAGGTACGGAAGAAATCAATGTTTTTTTAGACAATACAAAAGTTTTCACGTCAAATTATGTCAATATAACCAACTGTAACAACGTGTTATTAACATACCGAAACAATCAATATTATGTATTTCACTTAATTTTTAAATAAAACTATTTATCGATATATTTTACTTTGTTCGGTTATTTTTATTAATTATCATATTTAATAATGATATGCTTGAGTTCTTGTCTGCTCAATGTGATGTGTAGAGATTAGATATACTGCAGTTTAAGGTTATGTTTATAAACGTCAAAATATATTACTGCATATTTCTTCTTCTTCCATAAGCGTATGTGCCTAAAATATGAAATTCTGTGCTTGGCGCGAAATTTAAATCGCTCACACTTATATTATCTTTTGACAATTGCGTAAAGTACAAATTACTTTCCGCACTAGTGTTTCTTTGCATACAGAAACGCACTTGGTCTGCATTTGTCTACTTTTCATACGTAACCAAGGCAATAATAGTTACGTAATAACAAAGAAATCGCACAGTTGTAGGAAAATCATAAACAACTTATGTACTGTATACTATGTTCTTGCAAAGGTGGAAAGTACCAGCATATTTCAAGAATTTTAGTTTAGTGTATCAGGTGTTTAAGAAAGTTCTAGCGTGAAAAACATTTTTACAGATCCGAATGAAACTCGACGCACGTAAACATGGAATAGTCATACGCATCCTGCTAAAATATGAAACACATTCACCGTCTGTGAACAAATATATTCGCATGTAAAGTATTTGATTGCTGTACCTCTAAAAATTTGCAGTTTCATTTGAAAAACTAATATGATGTTCTATAACTATCCACGTATATTGTATCAAAAGAAGAAAGTTTTTTATCGTTGAGTAATGGATATATAGTCATGCAAAGTCTTGTTTTTAACGATCCCAATTTATAATGACAACATCACACGGTAGTACGGTATTTGAAAATTCACTAGACCAAAAACCTGTTAACAATTCATGATTTTTAAATCATAATAGATATAAAACACTTATTTTATTCTAGTTTTTTGTTTTTTTGAGTGTCAGTTTCACCACTTGACGACCGATGTCGCCACCGTCACTCTAGAACTACCTTAAGTTATCAGTTTATTCAAGATGCAATTATGCCAGTGTGATTTTAATTTACCATGATATTGTACTTAATGTGGTGTTTGTTATTGCATGCTTTTATATTATTTTTTCAGAATTACCATAAATAAATTGGAAGTAATATCGCAAACTAATATTCAGTGTTCATGGTCAAAACAGAATGACATCAAAAATTTTGCATTCCATTTTTCCCAGGAATTACACATGGGCACACAACTACAGTATTAGACATAATTTAAAAACATATATGTTTTAAACAATAAAACAAACGTTTCACATATTTCAATATGTTATATTATGTCTTTTCCCTTGTCTCATAAATTCGCCATCAAAGCGCATCGCGCTTACCTGAAAACTAACCAAAGTCGAATTAAACCAGTTGCGTGAGGTGAATTTTATAGAAGGGAATAAATAAAATAAATAAATCTATGCCTACCTAACAGATCTCGGTAAGTGATATATTTACATACATACATACATACATATCTTCACGCTATATCCCAACAAATGGGGTAGCACGAACCCTAAAATCACTCATAAAACATTCACTCATCACACCCATCAAATAACCAGTCATCGTCAAACATTTTCATCCAAACATACCACCCTCACTTCAACCACATTCATAGATCACTCCATATAAACTCATTTATTTATCACACTCGAAATTATTATCACACAACAAACCTTCAATCACATCATTCCTTTTCACTTACCATTCATTTTCTTTCTTCAACGTACATAACGTATGCATAAAAAATCTCAAATTACTCACGTTTACTCCTAACAACGAATCTAATAACGAAACTAACAATGAATCTACAAGATTAGAAAAGATGAAAGCGATAGTCTGCACTTATATATGAAAGAAAAGACCACACAATGCAGTAACTGAAAATGAAACAAAAAGATAAGAAATTGAGGGAGCGTCGCCCTGCGCTTGTTTTTGAAAGTGAATTTCACACAATTGCAGTTAAACACTACGTAATAACTGAAAACGAATTAAAAGATAAGAAAGGAAGGGAGTGTCGCTCTACGCTTGTTTTTGGAAGTGAATTCCACACAATTGCAGTTAAACACTCAATGTAAGATCAGAAAAGAATAAAAAGATAAGAAACGAAGGGAGTGTCATCCCTGCGCTTGTTTTTGAAAGTGAATTTCACACAATTACAGGTAAGCACTCTAATGAAATTACTAAACAACGAAACTAAAATCTAATATCTATATTTGGATAGTTTTAATGTGGTGAAAATGTTTGTTGGCTGTAGGAATCGAACCAAGGTTCTCAGGATCCACAGGCCGACTCGATGCCACTTACAAGAAGGGAATCATTATATAATAATTATTTTTTAAATAAATTTCTTTGTAATTTAAATTAATTCTTCTTTCGCCATTATTTAAAAAATTATTAAAAAAAAATCTGGTTAGATTATGGAAAATTTGATCATTCTTTTTTAACCGTAATTAACGATAAACTACTTAATCTTTCTTGAATCACTGTAAAATTTTATTTCACTTTAATGTAGAAAATGATATTTTGATAAAGGCTGTTGAAAAGTAAATAAAAATAAATAAATATATCATCACGCCTTCTACCCATTACTGGGTGTGGCACTCTGCTAAAGCAGATCTTGGTAAGTGATATATTTTGCGCGTGAAGTGCGGTTACCAGTCGTCAAATCACGGCCCCCAAACATGTTAGTGGTGGAGGAGCCACAGGGATAGCTTTTTCAAATTATGAAAATTTGTCGCCTGTGGGAATCGAACCAGGGACCTCAGGATCCACAGGCCGACTTCATACCACTGTGCTAGTAAATTGTAAATATGAAATTTATTATTTATATATTGAATAAGTGACGATATATTTATATTTTAGGAAAGGTTTTGAGTGGTAAATAATACAGAGTTCATTTGGAAATCTTATAATAATTAAAACAAAGCAACTATTCCTGCTAAAATCAAAGTAAGTGCACAAATTCACAATGCATGTGGAAACAAAGTACGAGCGATACGTTTTACTAATATTTTCTCTCTCTTTCTGCATTGTGTGAAGGTAGGATATAGGCTAGAGCTATGGATCAGCGTGCACGACGGATGTATGCACGTTGTGTATTTTGTTAGCGCGATATACTCTGAGCGCGCTTGTATTCATGTTTGCATAAATACTTCATTTTATATTTTTCAAACTAAACAAACAACAAAACTGAAATTTATATTTAAAATATTTGATAAAATTATGTGAAGTGGTGTCACTTTTTATTTGTTTTGTCACATGGTATAGTACCACTAGAGTATGAAAGTTCATCTTTAAATTATACTATTATTGTGTTTTATTTTCACAAGAACCAAGGGTCTGTTTACAGGTAGCCAGTGAAATGTTGCATTTGTAATTTCCAGAAAAACATCATGTCCGGCTTAAAACAGATGGGTCACTGCAGTACAGTTATAAGCCCCGAATAACAACACAGGGATATATTTAAAATTTTCATAGAGTTAAGTATTTAGTAATAATCAATAATTTCTTGGATTATAAATAAGAAAAATAGGAAAAACTATTCCATCACTTGTCACAAATCCCAAAAACATTTTACAGCACGTTTGAATCAACTTATCAGGTCATCATCAAACGGCTGGTCAGTTCAGCTTTAACCATAGACGCGTTTCGTCCTTACGGACTTATCTTTTGGGATTTGTGACAAGTGATGGAAAAAAAAATTTCCTATTTTTCTTATTTATTAAGACACAGTTCCACGTCGTAATTGACTTTTTGTCTTTGTATTATTTCAATTGCTGTCAAGCAGTTTGCGATTTCTGTCGGTAGATGGCACCACGGGTTACTCCGTAGCTCTCATGTCATGCATACCGGCTTAGATACTTTTTAACATCAGTCAGTTCAGCTTGAAAAGGTATCACAATTCACTAGTCCCTAGTTAGTCTAGTTGGATAGTTGATCACACCATACTGATTTGTGACAAGTGATGGAATTTTTTTTCCTATTTTTCTTATTTATTAAGACACAGTTCCACATCGCAATTGACTTTTTGTCTTTGTATTAAATATAATTATCATATCATAAGTTACACCCACCAAGGTTTAGGTGTGAATGACGTCAAAAGCGAAATCAAAAGATGCAGCTGAACATAAAATCTGGCTATCCAATCACACCAACACTGAAACCAGTCTTCTAGTGAACAATGAAGGACTAACTAGAAAAACTGAAGAGAAAAAAAACCCTACGAGTTTGCGCATTGATGGACAAGTAAGTGATGATGTGAGTAGTGCTTCAAAGCTAACAGAAGGTACTACTGGTCATCAATGGATGAACTGTAGCTTATAAACTTTATAATTTTAGATTAGCGAAAAATTAATAGTTAATCGAATGACTAGTTTTAATTCTTGTATAAATTCAATGTAATTTATGAATAAAATATAAATATATATATATATATATATATATATATATATATATATATATATATATATATATATATATTATATACAGTGTGTCCATCCAAAACCAGAACATAGGCTTATAACATGTGATATCAGTTTTTTGGTGCGCATTGCTTCCCAATTAATTTTGTAGGAAAATACTTTAATGAAAGTTGTAGACAATAAAATTACGAATATTTTGATATAAAATATATTTCATTTGTGTATTCTATCACAGCGGAAAAGTTAATTAAATATTTGTAATATTCGTAAAAATATAGGCTTCCATGAAAAAATTAAAACAATTGTCTACTGTCAAAAATATTGACGTTAAGTTAATACAAACACTGGGATAATTTTTCTGTAATTTTCACCGCTGTAGGTCCATCTTATTATCTCCAGCTTTTCTTCGTGTGAGAAATCGTTCATATTTTAGGTGGTTTTCCTTGTTTGTCTGTAATTCAATATTAACGTCAATATTTTGACATTAGACAATTGTTTAATTTTTTCATGGACGTCTATATTTGTCAAATAATACAAATATTTAATTAATATTTGCGCTCTGATAAAATACACAATTTAAATGTGTTTTACATTAAAAAATCCGTAATTTTATTCTCTATAACTTTTATTAGAAATATTTTCCTGTAAAATTTATTGGGAAGCAATGCGCTCCAAAAAACTGATATCACATATTAAAAGCCTATGTTCGGGTTTTGGATGGACACACTGTATATATATATATATATATATATATATATATATATATATATATATATATATATATATATATATATATACGAGTATATATCTTAAGTTCTCGTCAAAGTGATAACTTGTAACAAATTTTGTAGTATTTTTTGCATAATTTGAAAAAGCTATTCCTGTGGCTCCTCCACCACTAACATGTTTGGGGGCCGTGATTTGACGACTGGTAACCGCACTTCACGCGCAAAATATATCACTTACCGAGATCTGCTTCAGCAGAGTGCCACACCCAGTAATGGGTAGAAGGCGTGATGATGATATATTTTGTAAAATATTATTAATATCAGAATGTGACGACCGTGGATGCTAAGTGATTGTGAAGAGGGGTCACGCGACGGTCCTAAATACGAGTTAGATATGTAAAATATTGTATTACAATTATAATCAAGATAAATAAAAAAATTATATTAAAATATTAAATACTCTCATTTATTGCTATTTGGATATTTTGCAGATACTACAATGACCCATCGTAGGGTTTCTTACAATTCTAGTTCTTGATAGCGAAATACATAAAGGTCATATTTTTAAAAACATTTTTCATAGCACAAACCTATAAAAATAAATCACAATCATAAAATAATTTATAAGAATTTGTTTATTGATACAATTGTCTGTTGGTAAATATTAGAAATAATTTTTTGAAAAAGCAATGAGCGTTCGCCGGTATTTGAACCCAGAACCCAACTAAAGATTGCACGAAAAAGCATGAGTATTCGCCGAGTGTTTGTAGCTCAATTGGTTAGAGCAGTCATCATGCGAGTGAAAGATTCTAGGTTCAAATCCCGACTAACGCTCATTGCTTTTTCAAAAAATTATTTCTAATAAAATGATTTAAACATCAACTTTCATACTTTAGTGGAACCATAAAACATTAAATGGATCATCGCCCTTACACAATTTTTGTGAATTTAAATCTTAAATCGATCATAGCGTTGAATCCGTTTTACGAATTAGCCTAGAAGTGTTAAGAAATGAATATATTGAAGAGTTTTTCACTATCTTCTCGATGCGTGATGCTGAAGCCATTGCCGATGGCAAGCTAGCGTGATGGCTGCTGCGGCGTTGACCCGGGTACCGCAAAGGTCAGCGGTGTCAGCCGAGGACCGCATGGTCTGCGGTCGTACCGTCGGCAAATAGCCTCGAGAGAGATCTATAGCCTCTAGCGAAGGAGGAATTAAATGAACGGATGGTGATCAAGAAATGACGGAAGTGATTAGGACTTGGGAGGAAATTCGTGATAGGAAGGAACTCAGTTTTACAACGGTAACTTTTTTGAAATTTACAAATCTAAACACTCCATATTCGTATATTTTTAAATTGTTTTTTTTATGATCCGTAAAACTAATAGGTCTCTCGAACGTCATTTGGTGAAAAAAAGTAAATAATTGCAGACCACAAATGCAATTTTTTTACAGTTTTCTTTTATTTGCATTCTATACTATTCTAGATGGGATGGCTAGCTCAGTGGTATGAAGTCGGCTTGTGGATCCTGAGGTCCCTGGTTCGATTCCCACAGGCGACAAATTTTCATAATTTGAAAAAGCTATCCCTGTGGCTCCTCCACCACGAACATGTTTGGGGGCCGTGATTTGACGACTGGTAACCGCACTTCACGCGCAAAATATATCACTTACCGAGATCTGCTTCAGCAGAGTGCCACACCCAGTAATGGGTAGAAGGCGTGATGATATATATATATTTTTTTTATACTATTCTATATAAGAATAGATTGACGTCATCAAAAAATATAACTAGATATGACGTAGAGTGCTCCTTACATTTACATTGTATATATGAAACAGGATTTAAATTGTATTACGCGTTGCTTCTTTGGAGATGACGAGATATCATTTTTCTTTCACTTCGCAGATATTTGGATCTACGAAATTTGAGCAAGTTCAGTACTTTCTAATACATTTTAAATTAATAATGAATAAGGGTCAAAGCCAGTGGCGTTCCTAGATCTTTTGCCGCCCAGGACGATCTCCAATTTGCCGCCCTTTCTAAGTCAATCAAAAGGTGTTTTTTTATTATCTTTTTTATTCGTTTTTTGATCTTATATTGAGTGTTTAACTGCAATTGTGTGGAATTCACTTTCAAAAACAAGCGTAGGGCGACACTCCCTTCCTTTCTTATCTTTTTGTTTCATTTTCTGTTTCTGAATTTTGGACTTTTCTTTCATAAACAAGTGCAGGCTATCGCTTTTATCTTTTCTTATCTTTGTAGATTCGTTGTTAGGTTCGTTATTAGATTCGTTGTTAGGAGTAAGCGTGAGTAATTTGAGATGTTTTATGCTTTTGTTATGTACGTCGAAGAAAGAAGATGAATGATAAGTGAATAGGAATGATGTGATTGAAGGTTTGATTGTGATAAATGATTACGAGTATAATAAATGAATGAGTTTATATGGAGTGATCTATGAATATGGTTAAAGTGAGGGTGGTGTGTTCGGATGATAATGTTTGACGAGGACTGATTATTTGATGAATGCAATGAGTGAATATTTTAAGAGTGATTTTAGGATTCGTGCTACCCCATTTGTTGGGATATAGCGTGAAGATATGTATGTATAAATTAAAAAAATAAATATAAAGTAAATATATCATCACGACTTTTACCCATTACTAGGTGTGGCACTCTGCCGAAGGAGATCTCGGTAAGTGATATATTTATGCACGTGAAGTGCGGTTAACAGCCACCAAATCACGGCCCCCAAAGATGTTAGTGATGGGGGAGACACAGGGGTAATTTTAATTGGATGAAAATTATTTGTCGGCTGTGGGAATCGAACCGGAGTCCTCAGGATCCACAGGCCAACTCAAAACCACTGAGCCATTACCCCATTAAATTAATAAACATAAATAAATAATTGTAATTGCGACAAACTATAGGTGGGGAACTTTTTTACCTTTGGGTGGCATATTTAAATAAGGCAGTAATAAAGAAATTTTTCGAGATAATATTTTCAACCCTGCATTAACTTGACGTTGACGAAAAATATTCGAAAGCATATAGTAATTCATAATTCATAGAAATCAAATAGTAAATTTATGAAGCGAATAAATAATTTTTTACAACTAAAACTAAATATAAAAAACGCCGCCCCAAAATATGTGCCGCCCGGTGCGGACCGCACCTACTGCCCCCCTCTAGGTACGCCACTGGTCAAAGCGATGCGTTTGTTTCCATATTCTTCTTGCAAATAAATTATTAAATGAAGAATCAGCTATTGTCATTGTTTTGATCATTTTCTTTCCATTGATATTGTTATAATCAAGGACGTTGAAAGGAGGGGATATGGCATGACGATACTGTAGCATTGTTTGAAGTGAGGCTTGGGCAAGGGAAAGAGACAACAATAGTTTTTCTGCACCGTGCTTAGTCAAATCTCTTCTTCCTTCAAATATTTTGAATTTTTATGTAAGAAAAGTGACGTTTAGACGTTGTCAGGGAGCGTTGTTTTATGTAAACATAACCACGAAGTGTCATTTGTGTTTTAATTTTTGTGTTGTATGGAATTGGACATATTTTTTTATGGATAAAATGGTAACAAAGTGTTTATAATTTCAGTTTCCTTGTAAAAATTTATAATCTTTTAGAGAGAATGATTCTGTTCTGTCTATTTAAATTTCAAATCTCTTTGACACATGTCAATCAATAGCAGGCTAAGCACGGTACAGAAAATAATACTTCTGTCTCTGTCAATCTGCCGAGCCTCACAGTCTTGACTTGAATGCCATATCCCCTCCTTTCAACGTCCTTGGTTATAATATAACCTTTAAAAACTATTGTAGATCAAAGTTGAATTCCTTAAACGGATTTTTTTTGTTTGAAACAATTGATCATGAATCTGACGGATCAATGACAACTCGATATAGACATAAATTATTTGTCATGTGAACGTGCAAAATATAAAATAATTATTAAAAACGAAAAATAATTATTTTTAATACATGAATCGATAGTAAATACGAGTTAAACTATTATTCAATATTCTTATATATGTGTTTCAACGCCAACTTAAATTTTGTATGATTTTATTAAGTTTTATCAGGATATATGAGATCAGTCTATTATCATGTTTTCAGTATAGTTATTTACATATGAAATTATAATAATTACAATTAAAGATTGATTAAAAACTGAAGAAGTTTATACAGTGGTATCAAGTCGGTCTGTGGATCCTAAGAACTCTGGTTCGATCCCCACAGCCGACAAAATATTTTCACCGATTTAAAATTACCCCTGTGACTCCCCCACCACTAACATCTTTGGAGGCCGTGATTTGACGGGTGGTAACCGCATTTCACATGCATAAATATATTATTTACCGAGATTTGCTTCGGCAAAGTGCCACACCCAGTAATGGGTAAAAGGCGTGATAATATATTTATTTTATTTATATTTTTTCGAAGTTTATAAGTTTAGTATAATTAAAGAGTAAAATTAAAAACAGATGTAATAAATAAATTATCTTGTTCACTTGTATTAACATGTGGAATGAATGTAAATGATGCTGAAGTGATGTATCAGGATAAGAATGTTTCCTGAAGATTGATTGTGGGATGAATCTGATGACTAAATGTTCAGAGATTGTTTCAAAAGTTCGTGATTTCGTATTCTATTTGATGAGATATTTCGCGATTTTAAGTATGTAAGTTTAAGAATTAATTTACTGAATGCTATTAATAATATACATACTTACATATCCCATCAAATGGGATAGCACGAACCCTAAAATCACTCATAAAATAATATTCACTTATTACATTCATCAAATAATCAGCTCTCGTAAAAAAATCTCATCTAAACACACCACCCTCACTTTAACCACATTCATAGATCACTCCATATAAACTCATTCATTTATTACACTCGAAATCATTTATTACACAACAAACCTTCAATCACATCTATCCAATCATTCCTATTCACTTATTTCTTCGTCGTACATAACATATGCATAAAACATCTCAAATTATTTACTCAGGATTACTCCTAATAACGAATCTAAAAACGAATCTAACAACGAATCTACAAAGATTTGAAACGATGAAAGCGATAGCCTGCACTTATATACGGAAGAAAAGTCCACACAATGCAGTCACTGAAAATGAGACAAAAATATAAGGAAGGAAGGGAGTGCCGCCCTGCGTTTGTTTTTGAAAGTGAATTTCACACAATTGCAGTTAAACACTCAACGTAAGAACTGAAAACGAATTAAAAGATAAGCAAGGAAGAGAGTGTCGCTCTACGCTTGTTTTTGAAAATGAATTCCACACAATTGCAGTTAAACACTCAATGTAAGATCAGAAAACGAATAAAAAAGATAAGAAACGAAGGGAGTGTTGTCCCTGCGCTTATTTTCGAAAGTGAATTTCACAAAATTGCAGGTAAACACTCTCATGAAATTACTAAACAACAAAAACTAAAATAAAAAAATCCTGCACTTTTCTTAAATCATCAGATTCATTCCGCAATTAATCTTCGCCAAACGTTCCTATCCTGACACACCACTTTAGCTTCAACCACATTCATATTTCCTTTCATACAAGCACGTTTGTTCCTCATACACGGAAACTTTCGTTCACGCAACAATCCTTCAATCATATTCATTCATTTATTCATAGGTCCCCCACGTAATCTTTCACCCTCAATTTCACCAACATATATCTGTTTCACCAATCTCTCATTCGACATACGTTCTACATGCCCAAACTATCTCAACTGACTTATACCTACTTTTCTAACTACATTCTTCTCAATTTCACACTCATCATACACCATGTATTCCGGACACCATTTCTTCTTGTATAACCATACACACCCCGCAAATACCTCATTTCCACAGCAGTTATACGACGTTAATTATTTTTCAGACGACCACTTATGAAAGTAACCATAACAACATCATAAACTATTACGGAAAGTTGAACCTAACATACTGATATGTTAGGATGTATAACGTACACTTCTAACATATGAGGTGAAGTTCCACTGATTGACAACAGATGGCGTTACGATTAAAGAATATAGTAAAATAAATGAAAAGTATTTGTATTATTATTTAAATCGAAGTTTTGGCAGATTTTTCAACACATTTGCACAGATAAATCTTATTTTATTAAATTAATTTACTTATTTACTAATATTCTAGCATTATTTAATATTTTGACATTACGGTTATTACAGTTGGTATCACAATACATAACCTCAAACGTCAAACGTCAATGCTTACCTAATAAAACGCATCAGCTGTCAAAGTATAACAACATTGCTCTTGTAAACTGTTTTGAGAAATATTTTGTGGTCGTCTGAAAAATAGTGTACATAACTCGCTCGAAAGTGTGATAACTGTGCTCGTGTAATTAAATCACTCGGCGCTGCGCGCCTCGTTTTTCAATGTTACACTCGCACGTTATCTTATACTTTCGATGCTTGTTATGTATATAACTATTTCAGACGACCACTTATGAAAGTAACCATAACAACATCATAATCTACTACGGAAAGTTGAACATAGCATACACTGATATGTTAGCATAACGTACTCTTCTAACATATCAGGTGAAGTTCCACTGATTGACAACAGATGGCGTTACGATGAAAGAAAATAATAAAATAAATGAAAAGAATTTGTATTATTATTTAGATTGAAGTTTTGGCAGATTTTTCAACACATGTGCACAGATAAAACATATTTTTAAAAATTAATAATTACTTACTTACTAATATGTTAGCATTATTTAATATTTTGACAATATGGTTAGTACCGTTGCACAATACCTAACCTCAAACGTCAAACGTCAACGCTTATCTACAAAAACGCATCAGCTGTCAAAGTGTAACAACATTGCTCTGTAAACTTTATTTAGAAATAGTTTGTGGTCGTCTGAAAAATAGTGTACATAACTCGCTCGAAAGTGTGATAACTGTGCTCGTGTACGTAAATCAGTCGGCGCTGCGCGCCTCATTTTTCAATTTGTACACTCGCAGGTTATGGTACACTTTCGATGCTTGTTACTTAATATACTATTAAATTGAAATATGTAAATATGTAAAAACATATATCACTGCATATTTCTTCTTCTTCCATAAGCGTATGTGCCTATAATATGAAATTCCGTGCTTGGCGCGAAATTTAAATCGCTCTCAATTATATTTTCTTTTGACAATTGCATAAAGTACAAATTATTTTCGGCACTAGTGTTTCTTTGCTTACAGAAACGCACTTGGTCTGCATTTATCTACTTTCCATACGTAACCAAGGCAATAATAGTTACGTAATAACAAAGAAATTGCACAGTTGTAGGAAAACGTTATTTTGAATGATGCGAGGACAAAAATAACTATTACTTTCTTATATCAGCATAATTGGTACTTGAAGTAAAATTAACTGCGTATTTTTCGAAATTTGAGATATGTTAAAAAGTAGCGTGATGATATTAATATTAATACCTATGTTTAACATAAACCCTGATTCATATCACAGCACCGTATAATTTAATCATCATCTAAACAGCAGAATAATACGTATAATAATTCAATATTCATTATGTGGTGCTCTCTCACACTTACAAACTCATTTGTTTCTGTGCAGCAAACATGAGACAAGCGCCATGATGGATAGGCCATTGTTTAGTCAGACATGCTTTCTGCGATTTCAAATGTGTCGTGTAGATCACAAACTTATTATAGTCGAATTAGCGTCTATTTTAAGGTGAGAATAAGGAAAGGTAATTCAGTGGAATCTACACATCGTATGTCAACGTTTTGTTTTTATTTTCTTTTGTTTGTGGCTTAAATTTATGGATGTTTCTAATGAATGAAGATGTTTGTTGTTCCCTAAGGTTTTCCTGCTTAATTTGATGTATTTTAAATGCGTTAAATTTTATATTTCATTGTTATCTTATGATGCTTCTGAAAAATTACAGTAAATCATTATAATAATTGTCCATTCTTATCTTTTTATTATATATATATATATATATATATATATATATATATATATATATATATAAATTTTTTTTCTCGACTACTATTAAGTAATTCATTACATGCGTGAATGATAATGCAGCTCATTACTTATGACTGTTGGTAATAATTTTTTATTGACAGGTTGTGGCTAATCACATAGTCGTTGCTATGGTAAAACAGCGACGGCCATGAGTATTATTTTATTATTCACAAATACATCGAGATTGTTATATACTCCATTCCCTGTATGAAAACGATGACGTCATATGTGGACGAGGTTGTCATAGATACGATGAAATATAGCTATCTTTTTTTAATAATATTATTCGTACCTATGCGAATGATATAACGTATGTCTTAATAAGTTAAGACACACGTTTCATATATTTTCACGTTCTATCACATTTATTATTTTCATAAAAACGTATGACAGTTCTTACTAATACGAAAATTTATATTTACTTTGTTCACATTTATTTATAAAATAAAAATAGAGACCTATGGTCATGATTTTGTTATTTTCTCGCCTGTCATTTCTAAATTTGTGACATTTTTGATACATAAATACAGACTGAGAAATAAGAAATGGCTAGAAAAATTTTGGGTAACCAAATGCAGAAATGCGTTTGTCATCTTCATTATCATTTTGTGTTGGAGTTAGAGAATCGAGGATCTTTAATTACTAATTTAACTGTAGTACAAGAGGTAATGTGCGTTGTATTTTGTATTGTCATATATTATTTATTTATATATAATAATTATACATATAAAAATGTATTCCTTTTGAGTTTTATTTTACAAAATTACACATTTATAAAGTAGGTAATATTTTTCGTGAGTTAAGACAAATTTATATTTGGTTACTTTTATAAACTAATTAAATTTTATAAAGTAATAAATATTTTAATCTGACATTTAATATTTAGGTTATGTTTTAAAATGTCAATCCAATACCAATATAAACGTTTGAAGTACAAAATCTTGAATCACATGGATACCGAATGTGACGTAATTGTTTTCATAAAGGGAATAGAGTATAACAACGCAATTAAAGTTTGACATGGTTATATATTCAGAATGTGCACAGAAATACGAAACATAGGAGTTGGTTCCCCAGTACTTTTGAGTAAAAGTACAAGACTAAAAATTTGTTTAAAATTTATATTTGTAATACTAGCAACTAGCATGCCTATAGTAACAGATATTTGAAAAATAAAATGTGGCATTTTTCTCAAAAATCAGATAGCCACCTAAATAAACAACAATTAAAACAATATCTCATTCTGACAGTTCAGCTCAACAATTATGATATACTGTGTGTTCCACGTTAATGTTGGCATAGGCAATTAACATGTAAATTCAATCTTTTGTAAATAAAAAGTGTGCGACAAAAAACTATGGAACCAAATTTTATATCACAATACTGCCAATATCCCTATATCTTATTTAACGTGGTACTAGCGTGAATTTCTTTTTTGCAGATCTGAATGAAATTTGGCGCACGTAAACATTGGATAGTCATACGCATCCTGTTAAAATATGAAACACATTCATCGTCTGTGAACAAATATATTCGCTTGTAAATTTGAGTTCTTATAGACGGGGCTTATGGCGATCATCACTCAGAATCGCACATATTTGGTTTGTGTACCTCTAAAATTTTGCAGTTTCATTTGAAAAACTAGTATGATGTTCTAGAACTATCCATGTATATTGTGTCAGAACGAGAAAGTTTTTTATCGTTTAGTAATGGATATATAGCCATGCAAAGCCTTGTTTTTAACGAAAAATTAAGAATCTCAATTTATAATGGCAACACCATACGCTGGTATGATATTTGAAAATTCACTAGACCAACAACCTATTAACAATTCATGATATTCAAATCATAATAGGTATAAAACACTTATTTTATTCAATTTTTAAATTTTTTTGAGCGTCAGTTTCACCACTCGACAATCCATGGCGCCACCGTCACACTAGTACTATCTTAATACAGATTATTACATTTTGATAGCGTAATTTAATAAAATTAATAAAAATACTTCTTCATTTTTCGTCTACTACATATTTTATTTCTACTGCCATAAAGTGCTTGCAATTTGCTTTAAATATTTTAATCTGTCAATTTGTTTGAATATTTTAAAAGTCGAGAACTGTCTAAATATTATTAGAATGTATTATGAAGGACGCAGTACAAGACAAATATTTGAATACTTCGGCAGAAACTATTAGACAAATTAAAATATTTATAATGACACTGACAGATTAAAATATTTAAAACAAATTGCAAGCACTTTACGTCAATAGAAATAAAATAGTGGGCGAAAAATTATGAAATATTTTTATTAAAATCATTAAATTACGTTATCAAAATCAAATAATCTGTATTAAATGGCAGTATTATGATATAAAATTTGGTCCCATAATTTTTTGCGAGAAACTTTTTATTTACAAAAAACTGATTTTACATTTTAACTGCCTATGCCAACACTTATGTGGGACGTACAGTATATGTCTCATGTATAAAACTATTACTTTTTAATATAGAGTTGCTCGTTTGTTATATTTTTACATGTAAATTTGTCAATTAGTAAATTGCCTGATAAAGAAATATTTACAAGTTCCAGTGGCAAATAAATTATTCTACATAAAAGTTGTTGCTTTTCTTAAAACTACCAGATATGTAAAAATATTAAATAGCACAGAAATTTATTTAATAATATTGATTAGAATTAGAATTTTAATTAATGAAGATTTTCAATTGTTTCTAATTTTATAAATATCTTTACCTACATCAATAGTTGAATGACAAGTATTTTAATTAATTTTTATTATTTATATTAGTAATAAATCAATCATTAATCAAAACAACAAAACGAAAATTACAATACAGATAAATTTTATTATGGGGTGGCTAGCTTAGTGGTATGAAGTCGGCCTGTGAATCCTGAGAACCCTGGTTCGATTCCCACACGCGGCAAACAATTTTCATAATTTCAAAAACTACCCCTGTGACTCCTCCATCACTAACATCTTTGTGAGCCGTGATTTGACGACTGGTAACCGCACTTCACGCGCAAAATATATCACATACCGAGATCTGCTTCGGCAGAGTGCCACACCCAGTAATGGGTAGAAGGCGTTATGATATATTTATTTTTATTTTATAAATTTTACAATAAATGAAAGATGCAAAATTAAATAACTGGCAATCATTGTTTCGACTTATTTGGGCTTCGTCTCTATAACCTACAAATATTTAACATCAGTTTTTAAACACCCTGTAGGTACTATAATTCCTGATAATAATCACTAAGCGATTGCATGTGACGGACGGACAATGGTATTGAATTGAGTGCATTGTCACTTTTCATTCTTTTGTAAATTCCTTTTATCGATAAAAACTTTATAAATAAATATAAAAATAAATATATCATCACGCCTTCTACCCATTACTGGGTGTGGCACTCGGCTAAAGCAGATCTCGGTAAGTGATATATTTTGCGCGTGAAGTGCGGTTACCAGTCGTCAAATCACGGCCCCCAAACATGTTAGTGGTGGAGGAGCCACAGGGATAGCTTTTTCAAATTATGAAAATTTGTCGCCTGTGGGAATCGAGCCAGGGACCTCAGGATCCACAGGCCGACTTCATACCACTGAGCTAGCCATCCCATATTGTCATAAATAATAACTGCCATTATTACGCTCGTTGCATAATACACTATTACTGGTTGATTTGGTAAAATTTGATATCTATTTTGTAGAAATCGGTACAAAGTTCTTTGCAATTTAATTTGCATCTTTCCCGTATTTTACACCCTATTGACTGCACTGTACCAACTTGGTTTTATTGAGTAAGACAGCATGCAAGAAAATGTACCTCATACTCTGACAGCCGTATAAATGAAATACAACACAAAGAGTCGTCAGCAATCAAATCTATGAATATTTATCTTGAGCTGAACTGTGTGTCTTACTACCTCGTAGGTAATATTGGCAATTACACAGATAAGTTACCGCGATACCTCTTCCTTCGAATGCCAGATGGCGCTAATGTTTATTCAAACAGCTCTCACTATTTCTGTGAAATTATACATATTCTTGTGTGGTAATGCGCGAATAATATAACATATACGAATGCTGTAATTAGAAACGAAATATAGTTTATTATTAAACTGATGAGAAAACATGCCTTTTCACCAGTAAATAAGATTAGTAATTATTTGTTCGTGGGAATAATGCGCTTTTTTTTCATTATTCTAAAATTAAAGATTATACATCTCTATTAAAGGATAGCAAAAAATAATTATAAACTTATCATATATTAAGGCCTGAAATTTCATGGTGTAATATTCAAACTATAAATGCTAAACAGAAAAGTTGAGTATCTTATGGTGGCAAGCTAATCAGTTTTAATCTTCCTAAAGTATGGAATGGCTTGAAACGAATGAATAATGCAATAATACATCTAGCGTAAAAGTTTGCAATTAAATTTGGAAAAAAATTCAAAATATGGACCACAACATTCGGACTACGTACAAACGACAGGCAAACGAAATTGAAATAAAGAAATTAATCAAAATTTATGTAAGAACGAAAACGGAAATAAAACCGACATATATTTTTTAAATTAAGATTGAAAACGCATTTTTATACTCAGCATTCAAAATACCGTTTTCAGACGACCACTTATGAAAGTATCCATAACATCATAAACTACTACGGAAAGTTGAACATAACATCCACTGATATGTTAGTATAACGTACACTTCTAACATATCAGGTGAAGTTCCACTGATTGACGACAGATGGCGTTACGATGATAGTAAATAATAAAATAAATGAAAAGAATTTGTATTATTATTTAAATCTAAGTTAGATAAATCTTATTTCTTAAAATTAATAATTACCTATTTACTAATATTTTAGCATTATTTATTATTTTGACATTATGGTTAGTACAGTTGGTATCATAATACATAACCTCAAACCAAATGTCAAATGTCAACGCTTACCTACAAAAACGCATCAGCTGCCACAGTATAAAAACATTGCTCTTGTAAACTGTTTTTAGAAATATTTTGTGGTCATCTGAAAAATAGTGTACATAACTCGCTCGAAAGTGTGATAACTGTGCTCGTGTATTTAAATCACTCGAGCTCGTTTTTTAATTTGTACACTCGCACGTTATCTTACACTTTCGATGCTTGTTATGTAATATACTATTACATTACCCTGGAAACCGATGGAAAGTTAGATTTTGCGCAAAGTAATTGTAAAAAACACCCAAAACGATAATTGTACTTATATACATACATTTTTAAAAGATATAGACACATTCGGTTATAAACGCCATCAATCAGACATATTTTAGCAAGCTTTACGAGAAAAATAAACAATTTGTTTTCAAATAACAAATGTCAAATCATGGCATACTAAACTGTCAATATAAATTCACGCTTCAAAATTAATAAATTTTGTCATTGTCGATTATATAATATTTGCTCGTTTTGCGCATTGTACAAAATTCGTGTACGAAGACCTCATTTGCACCATTCGCGCAACGTATGTCGTCGCTCACTTATTACGTAAATAGCTATTTCAATTACCGGTTTTAATTATTATTTTATTTATTTTATTTTTTCAATTTTTTGCGTTCAGATATTCAAATATAAATGCGTGACTATAATTTCGTGGACATTTGAAGCATTTTAAGCCCTGATTAAATTAAGAAAAAATAGCTTTTTTGCTATACCTTATTCAAAGTATGAATGCAGCCGAGATGTCTTATCACTAATCACTGTGAAAGAAACCGAATTTAAATTTACAAAATAATTTTGTAGATACTTGTCATCATTTTAACGGATTGGTAGCTAATTAAAATTGACAACTTCAATTCAGTTCAATAATACATTAAAAATGACTGCGTAGTTACGTGGAATAGAATTTGTGATGTTTTTTACTTTTCGTTACATTTAAAAGAATTATAAGTTTATGTTATATCTCGAAAATAAGTCCTAGAAAAAATATTTTTCTATGCTACTGGTTGAATAATATAAATATCTGTCTTTTTTATTTGAAACATATTTCTCAATATGTATATGATAGTTCAGATATTCTTTAAAAACGAAAAAATCTACCAAAATCAATTTTGGCCATATCTAGTGATCTATATATTTTTACGGAAAAACAAATACATTATTAAAGTGAGTAGCTAATATGATAACTTTATCCAAATTCAACCGACTTCGTGTATCTTATGGTTCTCAAAATATCAATAATTATATTCGAAAAATTAATATCTGTACATAAGAGTAATTATTTAAATTTACAAACAAAAGAAAAAAAGGTTTTGCCAGTTTTTAAATTCGGTTACCCGACAACAAAACGATATACTTTATTAGGGAATCAAATTAACGAAAACAGAGCACAGATGAACCAAAAAAAAAATATAAGGAAAGTGGTACATTCTAACCACAAAATAACAACAGATTCTAGAGCAAAGAATGCTACATTCAAAACCTTTTTTAAAAAGGAAAAATTAAGTAGCGTTGACGGTTATATACTTCACTGTACAGGATAATAAATTTTTTATTTTTTTTATTATCTAAAACGCTTCAACAGCTTAGGTTATAGCGTTGTTACATTAGGTGTTACATACATTAGAGTAGTAGTGCATAACATGTGGTTATATGTGTTTATACAGATTGATAATAAATTGATTTATGCAATATATGAAATACAATGTGATTTTTTTCAAAAAGCGATATGTCGTTTAGAGCAAAATATTTCAAATAAATCTTGTAGATAATTGAATTCTGTGTCACTAATTATATTTTATTTTACACCTTTTGTAATGTATATAATCAAGTTTAAGTATTGTAAAACTGTTAATTTGTAGTGATTTAAACCAAATTACAAAGAAGTGCAAATAATTTTGTTTAAATTTTACGGCTACCACTACAAATAAGCACATTTAATGTTAAACTTTATTTCTACCTGTTAAAAAAGGTTTAAAATAAAATGTAATTGGTGGGTTAAAGTGGCAGAATTCAACTATTTACAAGATTTATTTGAAACATTTTGTTTAGAATCAATAGGGAACAGCATATCGCTATATGGAAAAATTAACACTATATTTTCTATATTGCATAAATCAGATTACCACCCGGTATGTAAAAATATTTATATCATATGACAGAAAAACTATTACGCGAAGTATAACATATTTGAATTATTTTGATGATATTTAGTGCATAACTGATTTTTAGATAGATTCCTTTCATTCATAATTTTATTTAAACTCAAAAAATCATAAATAAATAAAATAAATATATCATCACGCTTTCTACCCATTACTGGGTGTGTCACTCTGCCGAAGCAGATCTCGGTAAGTGATATATTTTTGCGCGTGAAGTGCAGTTACCAGCCGTCAAATCACGGCCCCCAAAGATGTTAGTGGAGGAGGAGCCACAGGAGTAGTATTAATGTGGTGAAAATGTTTGTCACCAGTGGGAATCGAACCAGAGTTCTCAGGATCCACAGGCCGACACGATAACCACTGTGCAACCTACACCAAAAATCATTACGTCTAATTTAACACTAACGGAAATCTTAAAACTGATACAACGATGTTAAACTGTTATCAATGTTTTTCGTACTTTGTAAACTTGTATTTCTCTTGACATTTTGTTAGCCAATCACAATCACTGTTAAAATATGTCCTATACACTGTAATACGAGTATTGTATTCTTAGGTGGGACAAGATATAGGTAATATTTAGAAAATTGTACAAGGCAGTTTTGTACAACATTGTATTTTTGTTAATTAACAAAGTGACAGAGACGGTTATAGATTAGACTTTCAAAATATTGTTTATTTTAAGTCATTCTTATTATTGTAATCTACCTTTTGCTATACATTTCAGGTGTAATAGTACACAATTTTTCATATTGAATTGGTACTATACTTTAAATTATGTACAATAAATCTGGCCGAATGATACACTATAGACATCTAGGGATCAATTTTTACATATAGTAATCCTGATTAGTGAAATATAGTTAGTAACTAAGACTGAACTGAATCGATTTATCTAGTAATCGTATGATACAAATAATAATCTCGCATGGGATTAGAAATGAATGAACTCAATTGGATAAAAACTAAAAAATTTCAGACAAATCCTGTTAGGAATAAAAAACATTTCTGCAGTCTTATTTCCTTTTTGTTTCACTTTCAGTTACTGCATTATGTGGACTTTTCTTTGATATACAAGTGCAGGCTGTCGCTTTCATCTTTTATAATCTATGTAGATTCGTTGTTAGATTTGTTATTAGATTCGTTGTTAAGGTAGTACTAGTGTGGCGCCATCGGTTGTCGAGTGGCGAAACTGACGCTCAAAAAAATATAAAAATTGAACAAAATAAGTGTTTTATACCTATTATGAATTGAATATCATGAATTGTTAACAGGTTGTTGGTCTAGTGAATTTTCAAATATCATACCACAGTGTGGTGTTGCCATTATAAATTGGGATATATCCATTACTAAACGATAAAAAACTTTCTCCTTCTGATACAATATACATAGATAGTTCTAGATCATCATATTAGTTTTTCAAATGAAACTGCAAAATTTTAGAGGTACACAAACCAAATAGGTGCGATTCTGAGTGATGATCGCCATAAGCCCCGTGTATAAGAACTCAACTTTACAAGCCAATATATTTGTTCGCAGACGATGAATGTGTTTCATATTTTAACAGAATGCGTATGACTATCCAATGTTTACGTGCACAAAATTTTATTCGGATCTGCAAAAAAAAATGTTCACGCTAGTACTACCTTAAGAGTAAGCATGAGTAATTTGAGATGTTTTATGCATATGTTATGTACGTCGAAGAAAGAAGATGAATGATAAGTGAATAGGAGTGATTGGATAGATGTGATTGAAGGTTTGTTGTGTGTTAAATGATTTCGAGTGTAATAAATAAATGAGTGTATATGAAGTGATTAAAGTGAGGGTGATGTATTTGGATGAGAATATTTGACAAGGGCTGATTATTTAATGAATGTAATGAGTGAATGTTCTATAAGTGTTTTTAGGGTTTGTGCTACCCAATTTGATGGGATATAGCGTGAAGATATAATAAATATCAACATATAAGAAACAGGTTTACAGAATAGACAGTACCACCCTCGCCATGGGCGTCCACAGACATTTTTCCAGGGGGTGGCGAGTAGCAAAAAACTCTCAGATAGATATACATAAATTTCTAAAATATTTTTTTTACATAACATAAATACAAATAAGCATAACAAATGGATAAAAAAATATTTAAATTTGTGAAATAAATTACTAGTCTTTGTCGTCTGGGTTTAAATTGAAGAGGAAAGATAATTTTCGAATAACTCTTCCTTAAATTGACCCCATTTCTTCAATAAATTCCGATTTAGCAGTTTTACTGTTTTTATTTTCTAATATTTCGTGTCTGTGTAAACTTAAACTTAGATTACTCAATCGGTACGATAGGGAACATGTCGCTAGCTGGCCATAAGAATACTGCTGGAAATTCAGTTTCAGCTTGAATTTATTATCTTCAAACTTATAATTTAATTTTTATTTTATTTATATATACATACACAGTGTGGTGGCCACGACTCTCGAACACAGGACTTTAACATGTAAAATCATATTGTTTTAAATTTCCTGCTTCCTAATTATTTAAAAGAAAAAGCTTCAAATAAAAGTATAAGGGCATAAAATACGAAATTAATTTTGCATGCTTTGTATCGGCACAAATTAGACCTAAAAATGACTAAAATTGTCTCAAAACTATCGATAGCTATGAAATTGAAACAAAATTAAACAAATGTTTGACGTTCAATCTGACAAAACTGTCAGAATAAATTCTTATTTATTATTTCATTTATTTTGACAAATAAAACGTTAAACATTTGTTTAATTTGGTTTCAATTTCATGCCTATCGATAGTTTTGAGGCAATTTTCCTCATTTTCAAATCTAATTTGTGTCGTTCCAAAGTATGCAAAATTAATTTTGTTTATTGGTTCAGATACAGAATTTTATGCACTAAAACTTCTAAATTATAGTTTTATATGTTAAAGTCCTATGTTCGAGAGTCGTAGTCATCAACATAGTTAAAATCCAGGGGGGGTGCGCGTGCCCCTCCTTGCCACCCCCCCCCCTGCGGACGCCCATGACCCACGCAGTTCTACGACGTCACTACACAGAACAACATAAGCTGTATTCCACTTGCCTCTTGGTTCACTTAAATCAGTTCAGATAAATTTGAGAACATGACTAAATGAACTAAATTAAGCAAACTGAAACATTTATTGGGGTGAATTCCTTCAAAGTTAATTAAAATCTTTAATTCTAGTACTGGAAATAAAGTCAGCGAAGTAATCCAGCGAAATAAAAAAGTAATCTGGTTCAGTAAATGTAAGTTAGATCTGATCCAAATGGCAAATGGAATACCCCTATAGTCGTATTATTGTGTCACTATAGTAATATCGTCCTCACATGATATAGGTAACGTCACGATTAGAAATTACATCGATATCCTTCCTATACAAAGCTAACAAAGAAATCAAATGTTTCTGCATTAATCATGAAATTTTCTTTCAACTATTAATTTTATGACAATTTATAAACGGTTATGCAATAATTGCAATAAAGGTATTGTGTATTCTTTTTAAATTAAATATTAATGAAAGATTTTCTCACAATACTACACGTGAACATTTTCTTTTCTAGAAACAAACATATGGTTTCATTATTATGTATTAAATAAAATTACTCGTACAACTAATTATTTTTTCTATTTCGGTGTTCTTATTAGTCTATAAATGCATTGAAAACAGGTCGTTAAGGAGATATACAGAGTGATCAAAAGGAATTGTTATAGTTGGCAATACAATTCCACAGATCTTTTTATTCCACAGTTGGCACAACGTCAGATAAAGGCGGAAATGCTATTTGACATTTCAAATAAATACAAATAGGTTATGTCATGAGTCTGACAGCTAATAGAATTTTGACTTTTTAAAAATAAAATAAAATATATATATATCATCACGCCTTCTACCCATTACTGGGTGAGGCACTCTGCTGAAGCAGATCTCGGTAAGTGATATATTTTGCGCGTGAAGTGCGGTTACCAGTCGTCAAATCACGGCCCCCAAACATGTTAGTGGTGGAGGAGCCACAGGGATAGCTTTTTCAAATTATGAAAATTTGTCGCCTGTGGGAATCGAACCAGGGACCTCAGGATCCACAGGCCGACTTCATACCACTGAGCTAGCCATCCCATTTACTTTTTGACTTTTTAAGTAATAGAAATACCTTAGAAATAAATGTGATAATAAATGTACTCAAATTTTAAATGTCACTGTCAACAACAGGAAATGAATTTATGTATTAGGTTTACCAATTTCAAGTAGTTTTTTTTATTGCCAACTGTAACAATTCCTTTTGATCACTCTGTATTTTTTAGTAGTGGTATGAATGCTTTTAAATCTGACAGACGAATGACAACCACAAAATTGTAAATTGTTGACGTATTACTTTTAATTATGAATCTTTTATTCTTTCTCCAGGTGATGGGACTGAAAAAAAATATGCTATAAATAGATAAAATTCGCAATAATCACAATACAGAAAATATAATGATTAATTGACAAAAGATTTAAAATTAAATTTGTTTATGGAATGAGAAGCGCTACCAATACAAATGATAAAAAAAACACCAAGTTATATTTTAACAAGTCGCATTTCTTTCAAAGTCTAGCAGAATTATAAAATTACCTTAATAAAAAAAATAGTATAAAGAACACGTTTCATAAGGCCTGTTATTGCATTCGTCCTTTGAAATACTCGCCGCGAAGCAGCTCTTTTCCAAAGGCTATAGCCGGGTAAGATGGTCAAATCTGCCCCCAAAGGAAATCACATGGGGATATGATTTCCATCTTATTTACACGAAAGTAGAATTTTCTGACCAATTTTAAGTCCCCCCACCCCCCTCCACCCCGATAGGAGGAGTCAAAAATGAGTTTTTTTATAACTTAATTTTTTTTTTTTGTATTGGTACTATGTATATGACAACAAGACAATCCTACGAAGTATAATCCACTCTTTCTGTTAAAAATTGTTTTGGGATTTTTGGCGCTATATTTGAATTGTGAGACATATTTAAAGTAGGTAAACATTGATTAAAGTAGTTAAACATTATGTTAATATAAAGGTGAGGCTATGAAAAAAATCACAAAAATTCCTCTTTAAAAGAGGATTAGTTGGTATTTTTTTCAGATTTTTTCAGTTGGTGCGACCAAACGAAAAAAATTAAAAACCGTATTTTGGGTTCTAAAACTGTGATTTCCATTCCATATGACAATGGAAATTGATTGAAAAAACTCATTTTTGACTCCTCCTATCGGGGTGGAGGGGGGTGGGGGACTGAAAATTGGTCAGAAAATTCTACTTTCATGTAAATAAGATGGAAATCATATCCCCATGTGATTTCCTTTGGGGGCAGATTTGACCATCTTACCTGGCTATATCCTTTGGACTCGTGTGTTAGCATATTGCCTTAATATACTATAATTAATCATATTAATTGTTTGAGTGGTTGGCACTTGGTGAAACATTATTAAAAAATATTTTAAATAAAAAACACTTGGTAATTTTCACAAAATTTGTTTATTTTATTTTACACTACGCGTTTCGACTCTTCAGTCATCTTCAGGTGTATTACTATAACAAAGATTACAAATTGACGTCGCTTATAACTAGAACAAAATATTAAGAAGGGGGGAGTTATTTACATCTATCTGTTCGTTGACAATGTTTTTCTTTGAATTCGCCGCTTTTCGGATTTCCAAATTCTCTAATGAATTCAGCCTAAGTCCTTTCGGTTCGACATGCAGAATTTTATGGTCTTTTATTGAATGGTTATTTTCAATACAATGTTGGGCGAAACCAGTTGTATTCGTATTAGTTTTCATGGATTTACAGTGTTCTTTCATCCTTGTCTTAAAATTTCTGCCGCTTTGTCCTATATAAATAGCATCACATTGTTTACACTGGATTTCAAATACTCCAGACAATTCATTTTTATCAACTTTTGGTTTGTTATTTATCAACATTTTTCCTAATGTAAGTTTATTAGTGGCAACAGTATTGATATTTAAATTTTTGAAAATTGATGCAACTTTTTGAGTTGTGTTTGGAATATGGTTTAAATAAACCCAATTTTTCTTTTTGTTATTTTGTGTTGGTGTGTAAATAATGTGTAACATACGCTTATGGTTCTGATTTCTTAATAATTTGTTAATAATGTCTTCTTCATAACCATTATTAACGGCTATCTGTTTTATTATTTTAAGTTCTTTATTAAAGTTTATTTTACTTAAAGAGACTGTTGTTAATTTGTGTATCATACTATGAAAGGCTGATAGTTTAACTTTTAATGATTGATTGGAACAATTAGGTATTATAGTATCTGTGAATGTGGGTTTCCTATATATGTCATAATCTATAATGTTATTTTTGTTTATGATTGTTAAATCCAGAAAGTTTAGTTTTTTTTCTTCTTCTTTTTCTAATACAAACTGAATATTCGTATTAATACTGTTCATTTGTGTAAGCAATTGATCAAGCTCTCTGTATGTGCCTGTCCATATACAAAATATATCGTCTACATATACATACATATATACATACATACATATCTTCACGCTATATCCCAACAAATGGGGTAGCACGAACGCTAAAATCACTCATAAAATATTCAATCATTACATTCATCAAATAATCAGCCCTCGTCAAACATTACCATCCGAACACACACTTTAACCACATTCATAGATCACTCCATATAAACTCATTCATTTATTACACTCGAAATCATTTATCACAATCAAACCTTAAATCACATCATTCCTATTCACTTATCATTCATCTTCTTCCTTCGACGTACATAACATATGTATAAAACATCTCAAATTACTCACGCTTACTCCTAACAACGAATCTAATAACGAAACTAACAACGAATCTACAAAGATTAGAAAAGATAAAAGCGATAGCCTGCACTTGTATATAAAAGAAAAGTCCACACAATGCAGTAACTGAAAATGAAACAAAAAAAAATAAGAAAGGAAGGGAGTGTCGCCCTGCGCTTGTTTTTGAAAGTGAATTCCACACAATTGCAGTTAAACACTCTACGTAAGAACTGAAAACGAATTAAAAGATAAGAAAGGAAGGGAGTGTGGCTCTACGCTTGTTTTTGAAAGTGAATTCCACACAATTGCAGTTAAACACTCAATGTAAGATCAGAAAACGAATAAAAAAGATCAGAAACGAAGGGAGTGTTGTGTCTGCGCTTGTTTTTGAAAGTGAATTTCACACAATTGCAGATAAACACTCTAATGAAATTACTAAACAACAAAACTAAAATAAAAAATCCTGCATTTCTTAAATCATCAGATTCATTCCGCAATTAATCTTCGCCAAACGTTTCTATCCTGACACACCACTTTAGCTTCATCCACATTCATAATTCCTTTCATACAAGCACGTTTGTTTCTCGTACTCGGAAACTCTCGTTCACGCAACAATCCTTCAATCATATTCATCCATTTGTTCATAGGTCTACATATCGGGTCCAAAATATAGGGCCAAATTCATAGTCGTGACTCACTCTCACATTATTCTCACCTCACACTCAAAGTCGAAGTAACTAAGGTAACTAACTCAATAATTTGCACAATTTGAGTTAGTTGCCTTAGTTACTTCAACTTTGAGTGTGAGGTGAGAATGAGGTAAGGATAAGTCATGACTATGAATTTGGCCATTAATCTTCTTTGTTAAAGTAGTGGATGAGTTTAATAATTTTTTCTCAAAATGATCCATGAATATTTCTGCAGACAATGGTAATATTGGAGACCCCATAGGTAAACCGTTTATTTGTTTATAACATTTGCCGTTAAATTGAAAATAGTTTTGATTAAGACATAACACAAAATAATAAAAAGAAAAATTGGGTTTATTTAAACCATATTCCAAACACCACTCAAAAAGTTGCATCAATTTTCAAAAATTTAAATATCAATACTGTTGCCACTAATAAAATTACATTAGGAAAAATGTTGATAAATAACAAACCAAAAGTTGTTAAAAATGAATTGTCTGGAGTATTTGACATCCAGTGTAAAGAATGTGATGCTATTTATATAGGACAAAGCGGCAGAAATTTTAAGACAAGGATGAAAGAACACTGCAAATCCATAAAAACTAACACGAATACAACTGGTTTCGCCCAACATTGTATTGAAAATAACCATTCAATAAAAGACCATAAAATTCTGCATGTCGAACCGAAAGGACTTAGGCTGAATTCATTAGAGAATTTGGAAATCCGAAAAGCGGCGAATTCAAAGAAAAACATTGTCAACGAACAGATAGATGTAAATAACTCCCCCCTTCTTAATATTTTGTTCTAGTTATAAGCGACGTCAATTTGTAAACTTTGTTATAGTAATACACCTGAAGATGACTGAAGAGTCGAAACGCGTAGTGTAAAATAAAATAAACAAACTTTGTGAAAATTACCAAGTGTTTTTTATTTAAAATATTTTTTCTATAATTAATCATTTAAAAAATTCAGAATACATTATATAATTAAAAATATAATTTCTGAGAAACATTAAGGAAAATGGCTTCAATAAAAATGGTTGCTATTTATATTGTTTAATGGGTGATTATTTTATTCTGATGCATGTCAGTAAGCATATTAGGGTTAACTTAGAAAACAAATTTCTCGCACTTCCGGCAGGAAATGATAATCATTTTCTAGGACAAAAGTGTTATTTTTAATCCAGGAGAAATTAAATTTCAAATATAATCCCACCTCGTTCAATTCCCACTGGCGACACATTAATACTACTCCTGTGGCTCCCCCTCCACTAACCTCTTTGGGGGCCGTGATTTGACGATTGGTAACCGCACTTCACCCGCAAAAATATATCACTTACCGAGATCTGCTTCGGCAGAGTGCCACACCCAATAATGGGTAGAAGGCGTGATGATATATTTATTTATTTATTTAGCATTAGCGTATCAACAAACATATATATTATACACCTCAAGATATTTCACTTTGTTTATCTAAAAATTATTTATCTGGCAGAAGAATCATCTATCACATTATGCTTGTTACGGTTAAATAAAAAAAGACTTTTTTTTCTACAACTGTCAAAAAGACATGACATTACATCATTATGAATACGCGCTATTTGTATTTTTTCACATGTGAAAAAATAACTATTTTTTTTCATCGATATGTCAAATTTCAATATCGTTGACAATTATATATCAAACATTTTCACGTTTGCTTGATTACAAAAAGTCAAATTCATATTATTTAAAAAAAATAATTCCTTTAATTTACTTAATTAAATCAATAATTATTGTATTATTCCTTTTAACAGTTGTAGAAACGATGTTTGTATTTCGTGGACGAAATTCGTGTTTTTTGGCGCGTTTGAATGACTTTTTTGTCTCGACCTAACGGTCTCGACCAAAAGGGACATTCTCACGCCCAACAAAAAAAAATAACAATTTCGCGCACTTAATACAAAAATAACTATTTACTACGAGCACATATTTTGTAATTGGTTTTATTTTAAAATTTAACGACCGAATATTGGAAATAGTTTTAGGGAATTCTAAATTTTTGATTAATTAAGTTAGACCATATTCTCTAACAGGCAGATTCATAAAGCGGATTAGCGCAAACACCATTTTTTATTTCGTTCTTAACTCTCTTTTCAATGTATGAAACAAGTTTATTTTAACTTGAGTTAAAAAGGGAGTTAATTAGCATCAAATTTAGTTTATTTCTTTAATCTATTTTAATTTGAAACAGAGTTATAGATAATATTAAAAACGGTGTTAGCGCTAATCCGTTTTATGAACCTGCCTGTTAGATGTTTAAACAAACTTTCATATCCTTTTACTATTAGGTTTTCAGAATGTGATTCAGATTATTTTGTCTTTTTTTTTTTAATATTTTGGTAGAGCAGTGGTTTCGAACACTTTTCAATGAATGTACCCCTTGGCCTCACTGTAAAGCGTCATCTACCCCTTGTCAATTGGTAATGTGAAATATTTTTGTTGGCAAATTAAACAATATTAATTTCAATATAACTTTATTTATGTATACTATTAATTTAGAGAATTATGGATTACTAGTTTAAAAAGTTGGAATATTATGGAATAGTTACTTGTATATCAAGGGAAGAAAGGGAGACATTTCTTTTCTAAAGTACCGTTTCATTTCCTAAGACGAGGTATATAAAGCACGTGAGGGAAGAATGACACATTCTTCGCAAGGAAACATATATTTTTTTCTACGACCGAGCAGAAAGTATATAGTTTCCAACTGTCAGCTGAGTGCAGAAAGTAGACGTTTGCCACTCGCCGAGCAACAATAAAATTTTCCCGCTCGTCGAGCGGTAAAGTAAGAGTGTATCCATGGATACATAAAAACTGTCAACATTTTCAAAAAAATTTCAAAACAGAAAAAATGTAATAAATAATTTTAAATTCCATTTCAATGGTTTTTAAACGGTCATAGGAAAAATATTGTGTGCACCAGGAGCAGAAATTGTCTTTGCCGCTCTTGCCTGGTTGTTGCTACTTTTTGCTCTGGTACACAAATAACTATTTTTCATTAGCCTTTCAGAAAGTAAAATTTTACAAACAATTTAGAAATTTATGTCACATTTATAATATTGTTGACAGATGTTAACTGTAGTGTATACCACTAATTTCTGACAGGGTCGTAAAAATAGTACCTATATTACATAATAGCTTTGTTTGTTTCGTTACGTGGCGGTTACTGTAAAACGTGGCGGTTAATTGCAGCAGCGTTTTTCTGTATACCACAAAAAGTGACAGTAATAATTTAAGTCACTAAAATAATAATTTTTGTTTTTTTCATCCGAGGTAAATTATATTTTTGTTTTGTATGCCCAGTATACTACACGAGTTGTGTATTTAAATTGTCATTTTGACATAAATTGATATAAATTTGACAGCTGATAACCGCACTTCACTTACAGAGATTTGCTACGGCAGAATGCCACAATCAGTAATGGGTAAAAGTAGTGATAATATATTTATTTATATTTTATGTATGGAAGAATTTGTTACAAATGTGATTTGTCATGGGAAAGTGAGAAGGATTCAAAGGTACATGATTGAAAATGATGAATATGAATTTAATAATTGTTTGATGGGCTCATTTTACAGTAAAAAAGTTTCGTTTGTATAAATTTATATGAAAATAATTTAACAGATAAAAATTCTCCTGTATAATAAGATGATCGGTGTTTTCCTAAATCAGCATGGGCCGCACATTATATGGTGAGACTTTGCCCCACACCAATGCTCAATGCCACATTTATCACGTTAAGCTTAGCTCCGCGTGGAGATTTAAATAGTATTTTTTGGGGCCCAACGTGCTACATTGGACCCTTTGGTATAGAGCCTTAAAATTATTCATGTAGACATGGAGGCAATAAATAAAATTAATATTTTTATTTATAAATTACCGAGATAGATATTTCACTTTTTTCTTTTCCCCGCTGCTACATTTGTTATTGGTTTTTCCTGATGTCAAAAATGTGTCAAATTTAACTTCTACCGCTATTCAGCGAAGTCTAGAGTTGCTGTAAAAAAATTTACCGCCAGCTACCGCAGCGTTTTACCGCGAGATGTCAAAAAGTGAAACGAATAAAATCTAGTAGCTTATAATTTTATCGCCATCTCAAACGAACACAACATCCTTACCGTAGCGGTAAACAGTAACCGCTACGTAGCGAAACGAACAAAGCTAATAAGTCAGGAAAATGATATTTTACTTGACGAAGCAGTTGTTTGAAATACGAGGCCGCAAGCCGCGTATTTTAATCTGCTGAGTCAAGTAAAAACACTTTCCTAACATTTTATGTATACTATTTTTTCTGAAACCGTTTAATTTAATTAATATTTAATCATAAATAATTCAAAATGTTCAATTTTTTTATATCATTTATACTGACAGTAGACTACGTTTTCAAGGTTACAACAAAAATAACAGTCAGGTAAAATCTTTACCAGACTCTTATGTACTTTACCGGACTGTTCTTTTTGTTCTAACCTTGGACACGTACGTTACTTGACTGTTTTTGTAAAAACCTACTTTCATACTAAAATTGGTCAGGAAAGTAGGCAATTTCTTGCCGGTTTCAGAAAAAATAATTTACGTAGCCTCTGTGGCAGTTTCACCTACCCCTTGTTCAGAATCCCTGGGTTAGAGCAGGGCCGGTTTTGCCATAAGGCGAGTGAGGCGACCGCCTCAGGCCTCCGATTTTTACCGGCCTCATACAAATTAGAATTTTCATATTTAAAAAATTAATACTATGCAAAATAAAAATTTAATTTTATAAATATTATTTTCCGCAACGAATTGTTTTTGTATTTTAGGTATATATTATACCTAAGTACATGTGGCAGCACTGTGTAGTCGCGGTGTGGCAATAGCATCGTCGCATAGAGCAAAGTGCACATGCTACTCCACGCAATCCCTCAGTAACAGCGACGTTCAAGAAAAATATATATTGATTATTAAAAATAAATTATAAGCAATATTTCTAAATATAATGACTCTTCTACAAATATATTTAACGCATCCTTTATCAAATGCGTCCGCTGAACGATCTTTTTCATGCTTAAAAAGAGTCAAAATTATCTCCGTTCGACCATAAGTGACTATTTGTATTTTATGATTTTTTATATAGAAATGTACATTATATTTACATTTATGTACAATTTTTTTTCTTCTGGATACCTTTACATATAATCTCTCCCCATCGCCACTGGCCTCTAATTTCCTTCCGCCTTAGGCCTCCAAATTTGTAAAACCGGCACTGGGTTAGAGTATAGTTAGCTAATACAAAATTCATGTTTAGCTTTACTTTTTCAAGAATCGGGCTATTTATGTCTTAACCAACACTATAACACCAATGTCAATAAAGAGTAAACAGGAACAGAACCTATTTATTATCCACATAGCTAGTGGCACTTTAGTAGCTCTAAGATGACTCAGTATAGTATTTAGCGGCAGCCACTGTGCAGCCCAATGCAGATAGACGTCAAGTGGCGTGATCACCCCAGGGTGATTCCAACCATTCAATGCACCTGGGATTTGTTTAACGTGCTGTTATTACTATGGTTACGGACACTGGTTTCTGGCCAGGTTAATATTCATGACTTTGGATTGTAGTAGATACATTTTGTAAATAAATAGTTACGTATCATTACGTCATTATGGTTGTGACAAGCCGACTAGCGGCTACTTTTTGAGTGTAAAGGAAGTGGTAAATGGCATTTCTTTTTCTTAAGAAGTGTATCTTGTTAAAGATCACGTCAATAAGTGAATATTATGTCTTGGTTACAATTTATACAGTACTGGATGTAGTATTCAGCCGTAGCAAATCTTGGCAAAATAAAAATAAATATATCATCACGTCGTTTACTCATTATTGGGTGTGGCACTCTGCCCAGTAGGACATTTCACAACCCAGCTTAAAACAAAAAAATCGGTAGTAAAAAAAGCACAAAACACTAAAACTTGATAAGTAAATAATTTTAAATTGATATACTATTCTTGTTCTTTTAAATACTACTCTTTGTTGCAATTGTACCCATTATTTAATATAAAAAAAATATTTTTTTAATTGTTATTATTAATGACCACCTGTACCAAATTATTTGAATTGGTGTAATTTGATCAACGGTATAAATTATAACACATCTATTTTATTTATTACAAAAATGGTAAATGACATCTAATTTTTATTTTCAAATTCGTATTTATTATTAATATAAAATATGAACCTTGGTTCGATCCCCACAGCCGACAAATAATTTTCACCAATTTATAATTACCCCTGTGGCCTTGACGGCTGGTAATCGCACTTCACGCGCATAAATATATCACTTACCGAGATCTGCTTCGGCAGAGTGCCACACCCAGTAATGGGTAAAAGGCGTGGTGATATATTTATGTATATTTATTTTATAAAATATGAAAAAATATTTATTTTAAATATTGTTCTTACCAATTATAAAATGGTATTCAGTGGAATAAATGAAAACAATAATGCGTATAAATTTTAAAAATTTTATTTAAAAATTATCACAAATATAGTATTATTTATATAAATAATTAGCAACAAAAACAAAAACAAAATATCACAGAAAAAAAATGAAACCCGTTATCTGTGAAAGTAGGACATTTCCGTTAGGCGGTAGGACGTAGGACAAGTTTAATTGTAGGACATGTCCTCCCAAAGAAGAACGGGTGGTCACCCAAATGTAGATAAGTAATTCTCAGCATTTTTGCTTACACCAAAAGCAAACTTAATCATTATTAAATTTGGCACAACATAAAAAGACGCATATTAACATTAAATCTAGGATAGGGAATCAGTATTTTTATATATTTTTTGGAATGTATATAAAATTAGCTTCACAACGATATAGTTTTACTTCAGAATGGCAACCATTTATTAAAAAAAATCTTTATTAATAAAAATCTATGAAAAATACAACGTAGAAAACTATCGACATACGTTTGTTACCTGAAAACAAATTATTATGATAAATAATTTATTGTAACAATAATAAAACTCTGGTAAATACTTTTTGAGATTATTTGTTTTGTTTTCAAATAAAACATATGTTATAGCTTGCTATGCATTTTTTTTTAATAAAAACTATTATTTCATGATCTACGTACACAAATAACTGTTTCATAATAGGTAATAATAAAGTAGGATTTAATTTTTACACAAAATATCCACAATAACACATAATCTCAAGCGTTCAATCGAATTGAGTATCAGCTACCGCTACTAAGGTAGTTCTAGTCATGGCCAACTTCATTGAATCGCGCTACGCTTATTCATCATTTTGCCATATAAAAATTTGTCGTGAGATTTTTACACTTTTGGTACGTCAAGTAATGCCATCTAGTGCTTTTTATTTCAAGTAAAGAAAAGTGACAACACTGTTAAGTTCCAAAAACAACCTTAAAATATTTGAAAACTGAAGTATATGTGATCAAACAAAATACATTTAATGGAACTTGGTATTTTATTTATATATAACCTGAGGTTCCTGGTTCGATTCCCACACGCGACAAATTTTCATAATTTGAAAAAGCTATCCCTGTGGCTCCTCCACCACTAACATGTTTGGGGGCCGTAATTTGACGACTGGTAACCGCACTTCACGCGCAAAATATATCACTTACCGAGATCTGCTTCAGCAGAGTGCCACACCCAGAGATGGGTAGAAGGCGTGATGATATACTTATTTATTTATATTCAATATTCATGGGTGTCCACAAGGGGGCAAGCCGGGGCCCTGGATATTAACTAGAGTGGTGACCACGACGCTCGAACATAGGACTTTAACATGTAAAATTATAATTTTGTAATTTCCTGCTTCCCTAAATATTTTAAGCAAAAAAGCTTGAAATAAAAGTTTTAGGGTTTAAAATTCGTCATCTGAACCAATAAACGAAATTAATTTTACATACTTTGTAACGACACAAATTAGATTTGAAAATAAGAAAAATTGCTTCAAAACTATCGATAGACATGTAATTGAAATAAAATTAAACAAATGTTTGACGTTTTATCTGTCAAAATAAATGAAATAATAAATAAAGAATTTATTTTGTCAGTTTTGACAGATTGAACTTCAAACATTTGTTTAATTTTGTTTCAATTTTATAGCTCGATAGTTTTGATACAATTTTAGTCATTTTCAATTCTAATTTGTGGCGTTACAAAGCATGCAACATTAATTTCGTATTTTATTCCCTAAAACTTTTGAAGCTTTTTTGTTTTAAATAATTATGAAGCTAGAAATTAAATCAATATGATTTTCATGTTGAAATCCTATGTTCGAGAGTCGCGGTCACCATCCTGTATATGTATATATATATATATATATATATAAATTAAATAAAAATTAAATTATAAGTTTAAAGATAATAAATTCAAATTGAAACTTTCCAGCAGTATTCTTATGGCTAGCTAGCGACATGGTCCCTATCGTAACGATTGAGTAATCTAAGTTTATTAAAACAAAAGACAAAATGTCTATTGCGATGTGGAATTGAGTCTTAATAAATAAGAAAAAATAGGAAAAAATTTTCCATCACTTGTCTCGTAATTCCACAGAGGTTTTTACAGAACGTTTGCATCAACTTCTCAGGTCATCAACAAACGGCTGGTCAGTTCAGCTTTAACCATAGATGCGCGTTTCGTCCTTCCGGACTCATCAGTATGGTGCGATCATATATCCAACTAGATCAACTAGGAACTAGAGGATTGTGATACCGACTTAGCTGAACTGACTGATGTTAACCTATCTACAACGGTAACATGACATGAGAGCTATGGAGCCACTCGTGGTGCCATCTACCGACAAAATCGCAAACTGCTTGACAGCTACTGAAATAAAACAAAAGACAAAATGTCTATTGCGATGTGGAATTGAGTCTTAATAAATAAGAAAAAATAGGAAAACATTTTCCATTAAGTATACACGGACACAAAATATTGGAAAATTAAAACTCTAAATCGGAATTTATTGAAGAAATGGTGTCAATTTATGGAAGAGTTATTCGAAGATTCTTCTTCTTCAATTCAAACCCAGACGACAAAGACTAATAACTTATTTCACAAATTTAAATATTTTTTGTTATTTGTTATTTGTTATGTGTATTTGTATTTATATTATGTAAAAAAAAATATTTTAGAAATTTATGTCTATCTAAAATTGACCAATTTACTAATGCATTTCTCTTTTTTGTCGATAACTAACAAAAAAATTCATTTCATTGTTAATTTTTATTTTTAAATTAAAGCTAAATGCATGATTTAAATAAGCTATTTAACAAAACAGTTTATTTATATTTATTAATTTGATGTTGGTATCTATGACGTCATTGAAAACGTCACTAAAGATATGCATTATTTTTCTTCTCAGCCCGACCAATTATGTAATGATGTACTTACAATGTTGGTGGTAAAAATAAATTGATTTCGAATGGTGCCAAGAAAAATGTTAATATTAATGTAGTTAGTCTATAACTGGAGCGTATGTTCCTATAAAATTATTAAAATCCATACAACCTAACATTCCTACTCAGCCCACATACAAGGCAACTTACAAACGACATCGTTTCCAACCGTAACAGTGGCTCAATTCATTTTATAAAATTACTCTGAATACGTGCCATCCATAATTTCGGTACGTGACTCGGAGAGGACAGAGAGCGAAGGATACATGCAGCATGTATTAGAGTTTGTCGTGTAGGTTCCCCATGAAGGTAAAATGCTCTATGTTCGCACACGCGGCTATGCTGCAAGAGTATCAGTCAGCGAGTTCTTTGACTTCTTGTTTCTTGCTATAAGGAAGAATTCTGATGGTGGTCGATTTTGGAATATTGGAATATAGGGTAACCAGATATTGACATAGTCAAAGTAGGACATTTGAAGTTTTATAACGCATCTCAGTAGGACATTTGACAATCCAGCTTAAAATTGGTAGTAAAAAAACATAAAACACTAAAAATTTATAAGTATAGTTATTTTTATAACAAGTGCCGAAAAAGGCTCATTACGTGCAAGTGCAGAATTTAAATCTGCACGAGCACGTAACCTTTTTCGGCACGTGTTGTAAACAACATTTTTCCTACAACTGTGCGATTTAGTAAATCACTAAAATCCATATACTAAAAGAGTAAGAGGTATATATATTTGTATATTTGTATATTTGTATAGATTCACCACGCTCAATTGCTCACCTCTACAGCCTAGACGGTTTGTCCGATTAATTTGAAACTTTTTTTATTTGATAGAGGCCAACTTGAAATGTGACCTTTTTATAAATTCATAATTTTATTACGCATGATGTGCGAGAAAACTTGAAAAAACCTGCGTTTTTGGGGCAAAATCTACTAAGAGTGTGGAGGCTTTGAAATTTTTAAGAAGAAGATCTAACGTCACTTTGATGTTTGTCACTGGACATGTCGCATTTTTAATTATAAATTACGTAAATATGAAATTTCTCTGCGTAGTTTTGAAATATTTTACACATATTGGGGAAATGAGGGGACGTTTTTATTATAATTACAAATTTCAAATATGTGTATTTAAAAAGTAAATTTTTGACAGTTCACTGTGAAGTTGGTTTAAACGTCAAATTGACAAGTTATATAAAGTATACAGGTAAACCAAAGCAAAATTGTCCTCGGTAAAAATATATAGTAAGACTAAGCAAATATTGTTCACGGCAATGTACATTAAATGCAATTTTATTATTATTTATTTAAATTTATTATCAAAATTCAAAATTTATCGTATATGGTATAATACCAAAGTTTTGGAGGTCACGCATGTAGAAATGAGATTTTTTCAATCAGTAATTGTTTTAGTGAAAGAGCTTTAAAACCTATCGTGTTTGGCATCAAATAAAAGGTCCTTTGAAGGGCTCGCATACAGAATTCGAATTTTTTCGATCGGCAATTGTTTTCGTTAAAGTATTTCAAAACATATCGTGTTTGGTATCAAATGAATGATCTTTTGAAGGGCTCGCGTGAAAAATTAAATATTATTCAATCGGCAATTGTTTTAGTAAGAGAGCATCAAAACCTATCGTGTTTGGTATCAAATGAAAGGTCTATTGAAGGGCTCGCGTACAAAATTGAATATTATTCGATCGGCAATTGTTTTAGTAAGAGTGCATCAAAACCTATCGTGTTTGGTATCAAATGAAAGGTATGTTGAAGGGCCCACGTACAAAATTAAATATTATTCGATCGGCAATTGTTTTAGTAAAAATGCATCAAAACCTATCGTGTTTGGTATCAAATGAAAGGTCTTTTGAAGGGCTCGCATGAAAAATTAAATATTATTCGATCGGCAATTGTTTTAGTAAGGTTGCATCAAAACCTATCGTGTTTGGTATCAAATGAAAGATCTTTTAAAGGGCTCGCGTACAAAATTAAATATTATTCGATCGGCAATTGTTTTAGTAATAATGTATCAAAACCTATCGTGTTTGGTATCAAATGAAAGGTCTATAGCAGGGCTCGCGTAGAAAATTAAATATTATTCGATTGGCAATTGTTTTAGTAAAAATGCATCAAAACCTATCGTATTTGGTATCAAATGAATGGTCTTTTGAAGGGCTCGCGTACAAAATTAAATATTATTCAATCGGCAATTGTTTCAGTAAGAGTGCATCAAAACCTATCGTGTTTGGTATCAAATGAAAGGTTTATTGAAGGGCTCGCGTAGAAAATTAAATATTATTCGATCGGAAATTGTTTTAGTAAAAATGCATCAAAACCTATCGTGTTTGGTATCAAATGAAAGATCTTTTGAAGAGCTCGCGTACAAAATTAAATATTATCCGATCGGCAACTGTTTTAGTAAAAGTGCTTCAAAACATATCGTGTTTGGTATCAAATAAATGGTCTTTTGAAGGGCTCGCGTACAAAATTAAATATTATTCGATCGGCAATTATTTTAGTAAAAATGCATTAAAACCTATCGTGTTTGGTATCAAATGAAAGGTCTATTGAAGGGCTCGCGTAGAAAGTTAAATATTATTCGATCGGCAATTGTTTTAGTAAAAATGTATCAAAACCTATCGTGTTTGGTATCAAATGAAAGGCCTATTGAAGAGCTCGCGTAGAAAACTAAATATTATTCGATCGGCAGTTGTTTTAGTAAAAATGTATCAAAACCTATCGTGTTTGGTATCAAATGAAAGGTCGCTTAAAGAGTTCGTGTGCTGAATGGGCCTTTTTTTTATTGTCAATTTTGTAGTGCCAGAGCTTCGTGCTTGGATCAATTAAATGTATTTCAAAGGACAGACATGCAAAATTGAAAACTTTTACTTCGGAAATAATTTGATTTATATAGTGTCAATTGTCTTACAGAAGTGAATCCTATTTCAGTGTCCGCGGAGCATAGCGTGAAGGCCTGGCGAAGCCAGGCTGACCGCTAGTATTATCTAAATTTATAAAATTTTAATGATATTACAGAGAACGATGTTTTACGGCGTTGCTATGGTTTGTTTGTTGATTGCTTGCACATTGTTCTACATTATTTAAAAATATTTTACTAACATCAAGATAATTTCTTCAAAATCGTCTAGATTTTAATAGTACAGTGAGTGATTCTTCTTTATCATAAATACCTCCAAAGATAATTGAAGCTCCGGATCATGCTATGTTGCATCTATTTTCGACAATGACAATCAACCTGCTGCTGGTACTTCTAAAGCCTCCGAAATTGTTGTCAATAATATTACTGTTAATAATATGAACCGGTACGGAAGAAATCAATGTTTCTTTAGACAATACAAAAGTTTCCACTTTACATTATGTCAATATAAGCAACTGTAACAACTATGTTAATAATATACACACACAATAAATATTATGTATTTCACTTACTTAAAATCATTTATCGATATATTTTACTTTGTTCGGTTCTTTTTATTAGTTGTGTACAGTTTAGATATACTGCAATTTAAGGTTATGTTTATAAACGTCAAAATATACTACTGCATATTTACTAGCGCTGGCTCACTGCATCTTCTTCTTCCATAAGCGTATGTGGCCAAAATATGAATTACGCGCTTGGCGCGAAATTTAAATCGCTCTCAAAAAAACTTTTTTTACAGTTGCGTAATGAAGCACTTTCCGCACTAGTGTTTCTTTGCTTTCAGAAACGCACTTGGTCTGCATTCATCTACTTTCCATACGTAACTATAATTGCCTTGGTTACGTATGGAAAGTAGATGAATGCAGACCAAGTGCGTTTCCGAAAGCAAAGAAACACTAGTGCGGAAAGTGCTTCATTACGTAACTGTCAAAAGAATATTGTTTTGACAGCGATTTAAATTTCGCGCCGAGCGCGGAATTCATATTTTGACCACAGACGCTTATGGAAGAAGAAGATACGGTGAACCAGCGCTAGTAAATATGCAGTAGTATATTTTGACGTTTATAAACGTAACCTTAATTTGCAGTATATCTAATCTGTAGACAATTAATAAAAAGAACCGAACAAAGTAAAATATATCGATAAATGATTTTATTTAAAGAGTAAGTGAAATACTTCATATTTATTGTTTGTGTATATTATTAATACAGTTGTTACAGTTGCTTATATTGACATAATGTAAAGTGGAAACTTTTGTGTCTAAAGAAACATTGATTTCTTCCATACCTGTTCTTATTATTAACAGTAATATTATTGACAACAATTTCGGAGGCTTTAGAAGTACCAGCAGCAGGTTGATTGTCATTGTCGAAAATAGATGCAACATAGCATGATCCGGAGCTTCAATTATCTTTGGAGGTATTTATGATAAAGAAGAATCACTCACTGCACTATTAAAATCTAGACGATTTTGAAGAAATTATCTTGACGTTAGTAAAATATTTTTAAATAATGTAGAACAATGTGCAAGCAATCAACAAACAAACCATAGCAACGCCGTAAAACATCGTTCTCATGTAATATCATTAAAATTTTATAAATTTAGATAATATTTTAGTGATTTACTAAATCGCACAGTTGTAGGAAAAATGTTGTTTATAACACGTGCCGATTGCCGCACTTGGCAAGCCTCGTGCGTTAAATTCTGCACTTGCACGTAACAAGTCTTTTTCGGCACTTGTTATAAAAATAACTATAAATTTGTTGTTTTAAATACTACTCTTTGTTGCAATTGTACTCATTATTTAATATTAGGGTCGTTGATTTCCACCAAAGTTTGAATTCCTTAACGTTCGAAATTCGAATGTTTCGAACTTCGTCAGAAAAACTTCGATGCTTCGAACTTTAGAATTTTTTGGAGCTTCGAATTTACGAATTTTCGAATTCTCGAATTTTTTCCACTGAATTAACGTCATCTGTCATCTCGAAACAAGCTCACACATAATTCGCAAAAAGTCGACCACGAATTAAATAATAAACTCAGCGAAGTATCCTGTTATCACTCTGCAAGGTTAGGCGTCTTAATTAAGCCATCTACTCTCTTACCGCCTATCTAAATGCTATGGACCTTTAGTAAGACTTTTTTAAAAGACAATAAAAAGGATACAAAAACGTCTTAATTAAAACGTTTTTGACCGTGCAGCGAAATTTTGAATCTAAATTGAATTAATTTGGCAAATAATAATAATTAATAATAATTACTTACGAATTAATATAAAACTCTGCACATGAGTTTATTCTGAAAATAATTCATATCAACACGTGTTCACGTTAGGATCTAGATTCACAATTCGAATAATTCGAAAATTCGAAAATTAAGAATATACCAAAATTCGAAAATTGGGAATATTCAAAAATTCGAAAGTTCAAATCTAAATTCGAAAATTCAATAAATCCGAACAATCGAAGTCTCGAATATTCGTAAAATCAACAACTCTATTTAATATACAAATATGAAGAAAATGTTTATTGTTATTATTGATACCTATACTAAATTATTTGAATTGATGTAATTTGATCAACGGTATAAAATATAACACATCTATTTTATTTATTACAAAAAAGGAAAATTAGACTTCTAATTTTTATTTTTAAATTAGTATTTATTATGAATATAAAATATGAAAAAATACTTGTTTTAAATATTGTTTTTATCAATTATAAAATGGTATTAATTGGAATAAACGAAAACCATAATGTGTATAAATTATAATTTTGCTGGCTTAGTGGTATCAAGTCAGCCTGTAGATCCTGAGAAACTCGGTTTGATTTCCACAGCCGGCAAACAATTTTCACCACATTAAAAATTACCCCTGTGGCTCCTTCTCCACTAAGAACTTTGGGCCGTGATTTGACGGCTGGTAACCGCACTTTACTCGCGTAAATATATCACTTACCGAGATCTGCTCCGGCAGAGTGCCACACTCAGTCAATATATTTATATTTATTTATTTAAAAATTATCACAATTATAGTATAATTTATATAAATAATTACCTACAAAAACGAAACAATATATCACAGAAAAAAAATTGAAACCAGTTATCTTTGAAGGTAGAACATTTCCGCTAAGCGGTAGGACGTAGGACAAGAGGTTTAATTGTAGGACATGCCCTCCCAAAGTAGGACGAGTGGTCCATCCTATTGAAATGTAATGGGGACTTATACAATTCAAATTTTTCGATTGCCATGTAATGAGTAAAATAGAATTTAATCATTTGTTATGTAGCGAACATGGTATAGCTTTACAGTTTGACGTTTATCACGTGATCCAAACGTTAATCGTCAAACATCCTGTGTTGATTGAACAACAAATGTGGAGATCTGCGGGGAGCAATGCTGACAGGAGAAATCAGTTGATCGACTTGGCCATTATGTCACCTCGCTTTTTATACAAATTTGTTGTTTCACACAAAATTGTGTAGAAAGAGGATCTGCTGCATGTGACGTCAAAATTATAAGTCCCCATTACTTACGCGTCCAATATTTGTTGTACTTTGTGCTTGGAAAAGCAAACAACAAAAATTGTCGTGAAGTTCTTGCGTCTTCAGGAAATATTTAACATAATTTTTAGGAGTAAGCGCGGGTAATTTGGAGATGTTTTATGCTTGTGTTATGTACATTGAAAAAAGAAGATGAATGATAAGTGAATAGAGTGATTGGATGGATGTGATTGAGGGTTTGTTATGTAAGAATGATTTCGAGTGTGATAAATAAATGAGTTTATATGGAGGGATCTATGAATGTGGTTGAAGTGAGGCTGGTGTGTTTGACGGGGGCTGATTATTTGATTAATGTTATGAGTGAATGTTTTATGAGTGATTTTAGGGTTCGTGCTACCCCATTTGTTGGGATATAGCGTAAAGATATGTATGTATGTATTTTTATTTTATTCTTGACTTTACTATCAACGACAAGTTCAAATGCATGGACTAGAATTCTAGAAAGAATAAAAACTTAGCTCTGCTTTATACGTGCCAACATGCGGAGATAGGCTGAATGGACTCAGTATGAAGAAAATTCATGACAATTTAATTTCAGAGGATGATAACAGGAACTAAATCCCAATTACAGTAGAAGGTTAGGATTCAACGAACCACAGTGTGGTAGTTCATATATTTTTAACTTGAGTGTGATTCGAACTTGGGATCTTTAGATTTGAATGTAGTTTATGGCCGAGCGAGGGCAACGCGCGAATTTGATAAATAAAGTGCAAGTTCTTTGAAGCTATATATTTGTCTGCTTTGGAGGCGATTTATTTTCTTAAAATATATTAATGTAAAAACTTACTAGTACTTCGAAATATGAGTTGTTGTTGGATATGTTTAACTATGGAAGTGGAAAAATCTATTTATAATGTCTCAAGACTTACAAGAATCCAAAAATAAGTAATAGTTATTTTTATAACAAGTGCAGAAAAAGGCTCGTTACGTGCAAGTGCAGAATTTAAAAAAAATCTGCACGAGCACGTAACCTTTTTCGTCACCTGTAATAAACAACATTTTTCCTACAACTGTGCGATTTAGTAAATCACTAAAATATTATATAAATTTATAAAATTTTAATGATATTACACGAGAACGATGTTTTACGGCGTTGCTATGGTTTGTTTGTTGATTGCTTGTACATTGTACTACATTATTTAAAAATATTTTACTAACGTCAAGATAATTTCTTCAAAATCGTCTAGATTGGAATAGTACAGTGAGTGATTCTTCTTTATCATAAATACCTCCAAAGATAATTGAAGCTCCGGATCATGCTATGTTGCATCTATTTTCGACAATGACAATCAACCTGCTGCTGGTACTTCTAAAGCCTCCGAAATTGTTGTCAATAATATTACTGTAAATAATTTGAACAGGTACGGAGAAATCAATGTTTCTTTAGACAATACAAAAGTTTTCACTTTACATTATGTCAATATAAGCAACTGTAACAACTATGTTAATAATATACACACACAATAAATATTATGTATTTCACTTACTTAAAACCATTTATCGATATATTTTACTTTGTTCGGTTCTTTTTATTATTTGTGTACAGATTAGATATACTGCAATTTAAGGTTATGTTTATAAACGTCAAAATATACTACTGCATATTTACTAGCGCTGGCTCACTGCATCTTCTTTTTCCATAAGCGTCTGTGGCCAAAATATGATTACGCGCTTGGCGCGAAATTTAAATCGCTCTCAAAAAAACTTTTTTTACCGTTGCGTAATGAAGCACTTTTCGCACTAGTGTTTCTTTGCTTTCAGAAACGCACTTGGTCTGCATTCATCTACTTTCCATACGTAACCAAGGCAATTATAGTTACGTAATAATAAAGAAATCGCACAGTTGTAGGAAAAAGAAATTAATTAATTAATTAGATATAATAATTATTTTGGTCGTTATTTTTAGAAGTTGGCGGGAGCTATTTTATCGTACTAGTGTTATTTTATGGACGCTAAATAGTGTAATAAATCAAGTAGTTATAATGCAGTAAAACATAAATATTTTTGTTATCATTACGTTTCTTATCCATTACAGGATAACTGGGTGGCACTCTGCCGTAATAGATCTCGGTATGTGATATATTTATCCACGTGATTACGGACGCCAGCCGTCAAATTACTGCCTACAAAAATGCTAGTGTTGGGGAAGCTACAGAGGTTAATTTAAAAGTGAAGAATTTGTCGGCTGCGGGAATCGAGCTGAAGTTCTGAAATCCACAGTCCGACATTATTATTATTATTATTATTATTATGACTTTATTTATGCAATTAGTAGCTATAATAATGACTTTATTTAAGTAGTTGTATTTTTTGCGAAGGTACAATAAAGTACATTATATAAATTTATTATTTTTTTAAATATTGTACATATATACATGCCTCCAGAGATAAAAGATAATTTAAGATATTTGGCTTCACTTTTTATTGGTGACAAGGCTTTAAATGTGCCGGAGCTAATCGGAATGACGTTCTGGTTCGTAAAATTGTGATAAATATTGTGTCAGTTCATGAAATTATGGTAAATATTATTCCGGTTCGTAAAATTATATTTCCTGCAACTGTGCGATTTCTTTGTTACTACGTAACTCTTATTGCCTTGGTTACGTATGGAAAGTAGACAAGTGCAGACCAAGTGCGTTTCTGTACGCAAAGAAACACTAGTGCCGAAAGTAATTTGTACTTTACGCAATTATCAAAAGAAAATATAAGTTAGAGCGATTTAAATTTCGCACCAAGCACGGAACTTCATATTTTATGCACATACGCTTATGGAATAAGAAGAATCATGAAGTGATATATTTTAACGTTTATAAACATAACCTTAAACTGCAGTATATCTAATCTGTACACATCACATTGAGCAGACAAGAACTCAAGTATACCGTTATTAAATATGATAATTAATAAAAATAACCGAACAAAGTAAAATATATCGATAAATGGTTTTATTTAAAGAGTAAGTGAAATACATAATATTGATTGTTTGTGTATATTAACAACACATTGCTTATATTGACATAATTTGAAGTGGAAATTGTTATAACTATCTAAAGAAACATTAATTTCTTTCGTACTTGTTCATATTATTAACAGTAATATTATTGACAACAATTTCGGAGGTTTTAGAAGTACCAGCAGCAGGTTGATTGTTATTGTCAAGAATAGATTCAACAATTACCTTTGGAGATGTACTCGTACATGATAAAGAAGAATCACTCAGTGTAGTATTCCAATCTTGATGATTTTGAAGAAATTATCTTGAAATTAGTGAAATATTTTTAAATAACGTACACAGAACAATGTGCAGGCAATCAGCAAACAAACCATAGCAACGTCGTAAAACATCGTTCTCGCGTAATATCATTAAAATTTTATCAATTTTGATAATATTTTAGTGATTTTCTAAATCGAACAGTTGGAGGAAAAATGTTGTTTATAACACGTGCCGAAAAAGGTTAAGTGCTCGTGCAAATTTTGCACTTGCACGTAACAAGCCATTTTCGGCACTTGTTATAAAAATAACTATTATTTGTTACTCATTTGTAAACGTCTGTATTCAAATAATTTATTCTCTTCGAAAATAATTCTTTACAACCTACTAACTTGTAAAAATTTTACAGGTCTGCTGTCAATTTCACAAGATAGTAAACGGTGAAAATTGTTTATGAGACATCAGTACAACAAAAAATGACTTAACTGACAGGATTTAATTATAATTTTTAATTTTGTTGACAAATGAGTAGAGAATAAAATATTGTACAATACACGCAAGATAACTGTTTTTACTACCTCAGAGAGATGACAGACTCGCCAGTCAATTTCTTCTTTCAGCATTAAAAACTGTTTTACGATACTAGCAATGTAAAATAAAATGATAGGGTCCGTGAAAACCATCAAGAATTTTTCATTGTGGTTCATCATAAATATACAATTTTTATTTAAAAAGTATATCGTAAGTCACACCATAATTTTGAATTGGTGTGCTGGTTTCTGAAATATTCATTTCAAGATCTGATTGATGAACTCAAAGACAATTCTTCACTTTTTCTGATGAGGCCCTTACATACACGAAACACTTTACTACTAAAAATTACAATCAAGGGAGGCAGTAACCAAAATAAAAAAAATAAAAATTGATAATCCCTGCTCTAGAGTGTTCTGCACCCTAAACTGCATTTTCTAACAGCATATTTTCAAATTAAATAGAAAAATTGTAACTTTCATATTTTCTCAAAGTTATATGCGCAAAATTACTAGGGTTGTTGATTTCCACCGAATTTCGAATTTCTGAACATTCGAACATTCGAATTTTTTTAACTTCGTCAAAAAAAATTCGAATCTTCGAATTTTTGAATTTTTTGAACTTTTCGAATTTTCGAATTTACGAATTTTTTGAACTTTTCGAATTTACAAATTTTTTGAACTTTTCGAATTTTCGAATTTTTCGAAGCTTCGAATTTTCTAATTTTTTGCCAATTAATTAACGCCATCTGTCATCTCCAAGTACGCTCACGCATAATTCGTGAAAAGTCGGACACGAATTAAATAATAAATTCGGCGAAGTATTCTGCAAAAACTCTGCAAGGTTAGGCGTCTTAATTAAGCCATCTACTCTCTTAACCGCCCATCTAAATGCTATGGATTTTTAGTAAAACGTTTTAAAATGAGAATAAAAAGGATACAAAAACGTTTTAAATATAACGTTTTTGACAGTGTAACGAAATTTTATTAATAATAATTACTTATGAATTAATACAAAACTCTGCAAATGAGTTTATTCTGAAAATAATTCATACCAAGTTAGGATCTAAAACATTTCAAATAATTCGCAAAATTCAAAAAATTCGAAAAATTCGAAAAATTCGAAAATTCGAATGTTCAAAAAATTCAAAACTTCGAATAATTCGAAATATTCGAAAATTCGAATTTAAATTCGAATGTTAAAAAAATCCGAACATTCGAATTTTCGAATATTCGTAAAATCAACAACCCTAAAAATTACCGACCCGTTCATCATAAACTTTTCTTTTATGGCCAGATCTACGGATGTGTAAAATATACAAATTTTATAAAGGATGGCATTTTGGGGATAGCCAGTTAAAAATAGTTATTTTTGTATTAAGGGCGCAAAATAAAAAATTTTGTTGCGCTTGAGAATGTCACTTTTAGTCGTGACCGTTAGGTCGAGACAAAAAGTCATTGGAACGCGCAAAAAAATACGAATTTCGACCACGAAATATAAACAACATTTATTCTACAAATGTCAACAAAAATAATACAATAATTATTGATTTAATTAAGTAAATTGCAGGGAAAAATCAAAAGTAATATGAATTTGGTACTATTGATGTGTTGTAACAATGGGAATATGATAATGTTTAATAAATAAATAAAAAAAATATTAATGATCTTGAATTTTGCAATACAAATGGAAAAAAAACACCAATTTCGCGTATCTATAGCGAATTAAAAATGTGGTGTCTTTTTTGATAGATGTAGAAAAAAAAATATTCATTTTGTGTTTTAAGTTAAAATGATCTATTTTTACTTTCTTATACACAGTATAAGGAAGTATTTGAATCGTGGAAAAAAATCGTTGACGAGATTTTCTCGGAAATACGTGTGCTGAGGTCCACTGAAGCCGTTTTGATCATTTTCTCAATGATGTCTGTGTGTGTGTGTGTGTGTGGGGAGGGAGGGGTGCGTGTGGATGGATGGATGTGTGTCCGTATGTGCAATACCTCATGAACGATATAAGGTTTGTTAACAAAACTTGGTAATTATAAGTTTCATGAAAATATGAAGACCTGAGTTGATTTTGAATGAAATTGAAAAACCGGAAGAGGAAATTTACTGGACACACAAAACAATAAATTCCATTTATTATCAGTTACGACAAAAAGTTTCAAATAAAAGATGTTAGCAAAAATATTTGGAACATACAATGATATTTGCAATTATCCTGTATATGCGTCTAATTTTGAGAGAAACATTTATATATTTAATAATATATTCCAATAATTATAGTAATAGAAACAAAAACCATAAACATGTTTATCATTTAATATAGATTAAATTATATTTGTAGAATGTACAAATTAGAAACATGTATGAATTTAAACAAAAAAGTCAAAAACAAAATCGAGTAAATTTTTAATTTTCGCTTTATCTACACTGTAAAAAAAGCATGTAAAAATACATTAGTTTAATAGGTAAAGGTTACATATATTATTTATGTAATTATGCATTTATATGAAAATATACAAAAATTGTGGAAAAGTACATTGAAAATAACAGTAAAATTACATTTATAAATGACTTTTTTACATTTTGATAATAAAATTACATCAATAATGTAAATATACTTTAAGTACTTATGAAAAACTACTTATGACTGTAATTTTACCTATACTATATAGCAAAATTATAATTTTGATTTGTAAAATTACATGGTAACAATGTTGCATTTCGTATGATTTTGAAATTTCGATATGTTGTGTGTAAATATTTCATAAATTCCATGTAAATTTACATACCTAATTATTGTAATTTTATTGTTGTGACTGATTAGTAGTGTCGTGTCATATGATCCAACTAGGAACCCAACCAGGCTTTGCACGGAAGTAATTTTAAATATAACGAAAGTCGTAAGATTTCTTAGGCCTATCTCTAAGTACCAATTAATTCGTTAAGCAGACAAATGCCTGTTCCTTATAAAAATATCCCTCCATGACTATTAAAATTACAATAAAATAGCTTTCAATAAAACATCTATATTCTCTAAAATATGTGTATAAACAACTCAATCTGGCTTTGTACGTAGTAATTTTGAATTAACCGCCAAAAGTTGGGAGGCCACTTTTCAATTACACAAAAATAATACCTAACTATAAATGCAAATTACATACTATACAGGGCATTCTAGTAAAATTCCACACCGATATGTAATTTTACACAAAAAATCCTCAATATCATGTAATTTTAAATTTAAATGTAATTTGTTGAACTGTGATTGGTTGAACACAACCTTCACTCTTATACGCATGCTCAGAGGATACATGTTGCGTAGAATCAGAAGAACGTAGAATTGTTTATGTTTATACTGAACAGCCGTGTCTGTATTCGTGGTGTAATTTTTATAGTCAAAACCACGCAAAACTTGCTGTTACTTGCTTGGCTTTCTTAGTGAGTGTGACCGATTTTAAGGCAGGCTTAAGTCTAGAGCCTAGTCATTGATTTATTATTTTGGTAAGTATGGTTAAATTTAATTTCAACCTGTATTTGTGCATTATGACATTAATTTCAGAATTTCTTAATTTAATTTCTTCTACTACATACTTAAACTTTGTAAATCATGTTTGTACGATATTACATATTTTAAAACTATTTTAAAATGTATTTGGTATGATAGAAAAATCCACAACGTGGAAACGGCTGTAAATACTTGATTTAAAAAAATTATTGCGTACTATACTATGGCTTAAATGCAACAGCGTATAGTAATATTACTTGTTAATAAAATTCTATTAATTATAATGAAAATTTAAATAGTTAATTTCTACTATCAAAATAGTTAAATTCCACAGTGCTATGTAATTTTACACAAAAGTCCTCCATATTATGTAATTTTATATTAAAATGTAATTTTGTAGATATATGAACTGATTGAACAAATCGTACGTTATACGCAAGTTCTGCGGCGACAGGTGCGTGGAACACAGCAGTGCCACCGTGAAATGATTGTGATGTTAAGCTTGTTGATACTTGCTCTCTAATGCGTAAGCGATTTTAGGCTAATACTAGCGTGTAAAAGTCGTTATTGGTGAGTCTCTTTGATTTATTATTTTGTTACAGGACTGTAACAAACCTGGTTCAAAAGTTAATCCTACTAACCTTCATATTTTAACCTAAATCTGTTATCCTAAAAATTTTAATAATTGTGTATTATTGTCCAAATTGCCGCTTTAAAACAAACAATATTACCAAATATAACAACCATCAAATTATACATAAAAATCAGATAGTTCGGTATCACTGCTCGTATTCTGAATGCAATATGCAATTTAAAAAATATGGTAGTTTTAGACAACATTTAATACGTTGTCATCCCAAATATAAGCCTGCTATATATTCCAACGAAATATTTTTTTGTAGAACAAAAATAAATAAATGCAATTTTTCAACAAAAGACAAAAAAAAATGTAATCTCATTCATACAAGCACTTAAAGAATGGGACACTTGTGTTATGTTTTTATTCTGATTTTTTAAATTTATTTATCCAATTGTGATGTTTAAATTGTACTTTTATTGATATGCTTTTTTAAAATTCTCTTTTAACTTTTTTCATTAATTTATTTATATTCAAAAAAGTTTAAAAAACAACGATCGTTGCTATAATAAATTATTATTTTTCTCAAACTTATCAAGTGCTATTTTTTTAAAACTGAATTGGTAAAATATGTTTTACCTAGTGCCAACCACAAATTCTCTATATCTCTCTCTCTCTCACACACACAGAAAATGAGGAATGATTACTGTTGTGTGAAGCGAAAATTCGAATAATTTGGTATAAATACTACTACAATTGAGCCATTTATGCATTCATTTCAATATTTATGTTCTATCGTTTGCAGGCGTTACCCATTGTATCAGTTAAATTAAATATTTGAAAATGTCGCTTTTAAAATATGGACCGTCGACAGAAAGAGAAAAATTGCAGTTGCAGTTTTAAATGATTCTCCTCACCTATATAAAGATGTTATACTCAAAGGTACAGATTTAAAATTTGCATCTTAAAATATTTTAATACTTATACAATTACAGCATCACAGAAATTTGATATGGATGGATCAAAACTTGTGCTCGAAAGTGATGGAACATAAATTGACGGCGACACTATTGAATTGTTCCAGAATGAAATTTTAATTGTTTTATCCAAAGATGAGAGTTGGGCAGCCGAGTCTAGTGGTGTTTCATCGTCAGCAAGCAGTCTTACAAACGTATCTAAATGCCCTTAAAATTGTATGGCTCACTCAATGAGTAAAAGCCGTGATAGTATGTTTCTTTATTGTTTATGTAAAATTATCTACTCGTATTCATTAGTGTATAAAATGACAGAATTCTATTTCTTTTGTTGTAATTTAAATAATTTATACTTTAATTTTAATTTATTCCTGTACTAAAATACGAATACAACGCAAAAATTCAAATAAATTGTTTCTGTACCTACTATTAACATTTAAAAAAAATTAACACTAGACGTACATACTACTGATATGAAACTGCATTTTTAAAAAAGTATTATTGAAATCTATTATTATTTGACTTTGATTTTAATGGGAAAACGAGAAATGCTATTGAATTTTGGTTTTCCCTTTAAAATAGAAGTATTAATAAATTTCAATAATATTTTTTTTAATGCTGGTTAATATATAAAGTATATATATATATATATATATATATATATATATATATATATATATATATATATATATAATTCTTTTAAATGATAATAGTTCTAATACTACTAGAACAAGTTATTTGAATTCTCGCATCATTTTTTAGTACACCAGATTATTTTTATTATATATTTTGTTACTACCATGTATTTCTTACATATTAAAATAAAACGTTAATTTATTTGTACTCGTATTACCAGTTTTTTTAATTCCACCAGTTGAATGTAATTTTTCATTAGGTACTGTAAAATTTACAAATTATAGTGTAATATAACAAAACAGTAAGTAAAATTACAGTACGTATCTGAATGTAATATTTATGTTTTTTATGTAAAAATACACACATTTTACATTTGAATATGTTATGATTACATTTCCAAAAGAAATTTTACATTCATTAATTTATATATTCACATTGATTATAGTATTATTACATTGCATTCTTTAAATTTACAAATATGAATATAAATATTACTTTACATACTGTAATATTAAATTTTAAAAAGTATTTATACATTGAATAGTAAAATTACACGTATAGTTAGTGGTCTTTTGCTGCCAGCTATAGTCTGAGTAAATTTACACAATATTTTTTTACAGTGTAGTTATCTATGTCTTTTTTCGGAAAAACAAATACATCATTAAAATGGTCAACTAATTTGACAACTTTGCCTCAATTTAATCGACTTTGTATTTCACGGTTCTTGAGATACCAAGAGTTATGCTCGAAAAACGGACATCCTGTATATGCCTCATCAGTAAAGTTAGACATAAAGTAGTCAACATTACTAAAAAAATTATACGTTATCAAATTTGATATTTTATATCAAACAGATAAATGCTGAATTACTGAAAAACTAAATTACATGTTTAATAATATTATATAACATTCATATATTCTAAATATTAAATATGCTGTGTATAAGTCGGGTGGGTGACCACACCAGATTTTTTACTCTTCTTTTAGCTTCGTTCCATGTCATGTTACTATTTTTAATATTTTTTTTTACAGTTCTTTTCCATGTTTCAGTCGGTCTACCTGTACGTCTGTCAACTGCTAAGTTAAAATCTATTATATTATATTTTCTTTTCAAATTAGGTATCGTCTTTTAATTTTCTTCGTGTTTTAAATGAAATATATTTCAATTTCTTACTGCGAAATGCATGTGTTGACAATAACAATTTAGTAGAACTTTTGTTATTACTTAGTCTTATCTTATTTACCAGTATAATATTTGATTTATTTTTTATAATTTTATCTTTTATTTTTTTTATTTTTCCATAATTATGAATGCTATAGTATGGAAAATAAAAGTAAATTTAGTCCACTTTAATGAGGGTGGCATTTTCAATTCTTGCACATCTAGATCCGGCCCTGGACGCTACATTTAGTTTAGATAAACTTATTCTAATCAGTTATAAAAATATGACCTACCGTCAAATCACGGCCCCCAAAGATATTAGTGGTGGGAGAGCCACAGGGGTAATTTTTAAATTGGTAAAAATGTTTATAATCAGTTATAAAAAATCTAAATCATAAATCTAAGTGGTATAATAATAATTACAGTTGGTTTCAGATTTTTTGAGAATATGGATTTCAAAAATCAAAATTCATCAGAAAATGTTTTAGAAATATTTGTCACTGTCCATGACAATTTTTCTTTTGCCTAGAGCTACAAACAGTACGAATGAAAAACAAATAAAAATGTGTTATAAAGAAGTAATAAATAAGTAGCAACACTTATTTAATTATCAAATTATCATTTATAATATAGTCAAGTCCATTTTCCCCTTAGGTATAAACATATGTAATAACACAATTAGTGGTGGTAGTGAACTTGAACGGATAATGCAATAAAATTAAAATTGCAAAATATTCACAAGCAAATAAACATGAAATCATTTTATAGTCATTGCATTAACATAACGGTAAAATAATTACAATTATACCCTGTGTAGAATAACTTACACGTCATTAACATTTAAACAAATGTTAATTTAAATTTTTTAGTTTTGCTAAAATCAATTTTCTATCGGCGCCACTGAACTATCGTCTATTGGAATGTTTATTACCGACATTTCCTAAAGTTGAGAACTTGTCTCATAGACGGCTCTGAATTTAGCTCATGCGCGATGGCGAAACAAGTGAAGGCAATGATCGTGTGACATGTGTGCTAGGCATGAAATAGTTGACAATCGACTGCAGTACTTTGCAATAAATATGATGTTTTATACAGTTGGTTTTGGTGTTATTTTTTGTATCTTACCTTATTGTGAAAACTGTGCGATTTTGAAAATATTTCAAGTTGATTAGATTGTGTTTTTGTTAGTGACAGCAAGAGCACAGACTTTAAATGACCTTCACTATTCTAATACATTTATGAACTGAATTTACGTTATTTGCAAAAATAAATATTCAGTAAATTAACTTATCATTAATCGCAACCGTGATATTTAATCTTGATAAATTAATTAAATAATAATTTTATTATCGTTGTTTGCGTAATATTTTTATTTAATCTCTTAAGATTACATATGTATATAAATTAAATTAACATTGATTAAAAATGGTTTTATAGCAGGACATGAATTACAAAAATGATTATAAAATTAAATTAATAAATAGGTAACAGTAAATTATTCATAGTGTTGCATTTTACAAACAACAATTTTTTGTTAATTTTAGTAATAATTAACAGCCTGATTCTCAAAAAAGTGTTAGCTAATCCTGAATTTTGAATTAAATAATTTTATTCTAACCCATTTTTGAAAAGTTAATCCAAATCATATTCTGAAAATTAAATGACGCAGGATTATATTAGGGTTTATTTAAACTATTTTGAAAAAGTGGTTTAGCTTATCAAAATTTAAAATTTGCTAAAACTTCTTTGAGATCCGGAGTACAAATGACCAACTGAAAACAATGAATTTTTAACTGTATTTTTAACGTATTTAACAAATTTGCATGTGGATGAGCTATTTGTGATTATATGCCTTTATTATAAAAAATAATATATCAATTTAAGGTAGTACTAGTATGACGGTGGCGCCATCGGTTGTCGAGTTGTCAACTGACATTCAAAAAAATATAAAAATTGAATAAAATAAGTGTTTTATACTTATTATGATTTTAATATCATGAATTGTTAACAGGTTGTTGGTCTAGTGAATTTTCAAATACCATATCACCGTGTGATGTTGCCATAATAAATTGGGATTCTTAATTTTTCATTTAAAAAAGGCTTTGCTTGGCTATATATCCATTACTAAACGATAAAAAACTTTCTCCTTCTGATACAATATACATGGATTGTTCTAGAACAGCATACTAGTTTTTTCAAATGAAACTGCAAAATTTTAGAGGTACACAAACCAAATATGTGCGATTCTGAGTGATGATCGCCATAAGCCCCGTGTATAAGAACTCAACTTTACAAGCGAATATATTTGTTCACAGACGATGAATGTGTTTCATATTTTAACAGGATGCGTATGACTATTCAATGTTTACGTGCGCCAAATTTTATTCAGATCGGCAAAATTTTTTTCACGCTAGTACCACCTTAAATCCACAGTTCGGCGCGTTGCCATTATCATATTTTACTTCAACATAATTGAGAAATGATTGACATTTTTTGCCAAATGTTTAATATATTCAATTATAAAATATTGTATTAAATTTATAGACAAATAAGCACTGCAGTAAAGAATGTAATGTAGCATAACTATAAAACAAATCGATTTACATATAGAGAAGGAGTTTTGCATCGTACAAATTAATCTAATTACAGCGATTTATAGAGCGTATTTATATGAATAATGGCAAAATAAGTAGTAGTTATGCGGTTAGATCCAAACCAATGAAAAAGCAATTTATTATTTGAGTAAAATGCGGAACTACGTGTTTCTGTTGAGAACCCCTGGCATAATCAGCCTCCCGTCATGTTGGTAACATGCCGTTTGAATATAAAATGTAGCAAAGTTTACGAGAATAAAAGGTAAAATTCATGAGCTATGTGGAGCTGTATATCTTGACTTCAAACGCGCTTAGAATATTCTTTGTCTATTTAACTCGTATCTTGGTATGAAATTTCTGTTTTGAGATCCGGGATTTTTTATTTGCATTTGTTCTACATGACTAATTTTACAATGTTTGAAACTATGGCAACCGTCAAACCAGAAACGTACGAGAAACATATCTCAAACTACGTATTTGCGATTTACTTTCATTTATCCGAAAATAAATTCCATCTTAAAAAATTTGGTGTGGGCACCACACGACTTTCTTATACACAGTATATTTAATATTTAGAATATATGAATGTTAAATAATATTATTAAACATCTAATTTAGTTTTTCAGTAATTCAGCATTTATCTGTTTTAAACATATAAAATATCAAATTTGTTTACGTATAATTTTTTAGTAATGTTGACTACTTTGTGTCTAACTTTACTGATGACGCATATACAAATTTTTGTCGAAATAAAATTACTTACTACTTGATCAATGAAATTGATATAGCATAAAAAACGCTGAATTGAACACTTTTATGATTTGCCCCTTGCGTTTGACAATTATTATTTGACATATAAATGTTAAACATGTTAACGTTTTTTGTTTCTATTGCTACTATGATTATTGGAATATATTATTAAATATATAAATTAGTTTTTCTCAAAATTAGACGCATATACAGGAAATTTTCAAATAACATTTTATGTTCTAAATATTTTTGCTAACATCTTTCATTTGAAACTTTTTTTCGTAACTAATTCCATTACTTTGAATAGGAATTAGTTAGCGGTCACGTCTCACATTGTTCACTATTAAATCATCACACCCTGAGATTGCTTGAGGTTCATCCAGTCTATTTCTTAACACTGCCACTCTAATATATTTTTGTTTTTTTGAACTGAAGAATTTTGAAATTATAAAATGTCATGATTTTTTTCTCGAAAAGTATCAAATTTCTAGAAAAAATTCAAAGAACAGAAATTGTTTAGAATTTACCAAGGAATACGTGCGATTATTTTTTAGAATTTTCTGACATTTAAAAAAGCAAAATTTTTAAAAATATGTCAAAAAAATCTGAAAAAAATCGTACGTATTGTTTGATGAATCCCAATATTTTTTGTTACATAAAACTTTTTCGTAGGATGCCTTGTTTTAGAGTAAAACATTTTTTCGATACACCTTTGCTAAAGAAGGATAACTTTTTAGATAAATTGACACGAGACAAAATATTTCAGTTTTTCGACAAGAAACAAGATGCCACCGTCAAAATGTAAAATCAACCAAACACAAGCATTTTTACCAAATTTAAAATTTTGTTTCTTAAATCTGTGGCCTAAAAAGTGGCCTAAACATTCCAAAACTTTCCAAAATCATAAAAATTATCAATTTCGCCACTCATAATTGAAAACTAGATACTTTTTCCGATTTTTTCAAGCTCTTCAAAAATTTATTTGACGCTTCAAATTTTGGAGAAGGTGGAATGTCCGGTTCCCAGAGAATGGCCCAGATGTATATATTATTTATAGCATTCAGGAAATTTAAAGCTCTTCGCTATGCGTCGAGCTATAAACTTTCCCTCAGTGCTATAATCTTTTGATTATGCCCTTAATACATAACTAAAATATACCTACCTACTAAACGTTATATAATATCAATTAGATGGGTCAAGAAAAAATTCAATATTTTTTAATTTCAATCGGGAAAATAATTGTACAATAATTTTGAGGACAGTTTATAGTGGAATCCGAACCACTCAGACAGAATCGTATTTTTGGATATAAGCATAAGTCAATGAGATTTGACCGCACGTGCTCTTGCTTGCCAATTAAGAAACGCAAGTTTTACTTCGATTTTATCCACTGGGCTACGATTGCCTGTACATTATTTGACTTGTTCTTTGTCCTTATAGCAACAATGCAATTAACCGAGTTATATTGAGTGGTGGTTCGTCATTGTGCTATTAAATATATACGTGAAGATATATTTATTTATATAAAATAATGAAACAACTTATAAAGTCGTCAAAGTAATGAAGCGCACAGCTTAATTCGGTTGATTTCTGCATCAGCAGCGGTGCTAGGCCTCCAGAATCAATTACAGTTTGTCTGGATATAAAACCTGGGCAAACAGTGTGACGAAGCGTCCATTCTCGGCAATTTGTCATGAGTTCCCGTCCAGGGCTACCAACAATGCGCGCTTTGTGCGGAAAACGCGCGCGTTGCAATGCACTTGTCGTAATTTCTCCGTTCTGGCGTTCTGTTCTCTGTAAGTCGCGCTCGTACACACGTAACTTGATGCGGGAATAATTACTCAACTGCGTCAAGTTTTCACACTATGTTAGAGGAAGGTTCGCGCACTATTATTGTGGATTTTGTACCATTCCTACATTACCTACGCTTTGCAAAAACCTGTTAGAAATGTTTAGAACAAATAAGGATAACAAGAAAAATATGTTTTACCGTTCATTTTAGCATCATTCTTATAACTGCCATTTTAGTTTTTTGGAATGTAACATATGGTTTATTTTCCGTTTATTTTAAAGCAAATTTTAAATAGATTTTTACTTTTCGAATCACATACCATATTCAAGGGTAATACAACAAGAAGTTTAATTTTTATCATATGAACGGTGATTTGTTGTAGGTAACCATTAGATCCATTTGAGATATAAAGCAGATTAAATTAGTAATTTAAAGACGTTTCACATAAGCGATATTTTACCGGACGATTCTTTTTATAAAAATAAATATTAATTTATCATCACGGTTGTTACCCGTTACTGGGTATGGCACTCTACGGGAGCAGATCCCGGTAAGTGATATATTTATGCGCGTAAAGTGCGGTTGTCCGTCGTCATAGGTGTAATTTTAATGTGGTGAATATTCCCGTTTAGATAAGTTCGGTATAATTTGTAGAACTTTTGGGGTAGCTAGCTCAGTGGTATCAAGTCGACCTGTGGATCCTGAGAACCTTTGTTTGATTCCTACAGGCGACAAACAATTTTTACCATTTTAAAAATTACTCCTGTGGCTCCTTCACCACTAATATCTTTTGGGGGCCGTGATTTGACCTCTGGTAACCGCACTTCATGCGCAATATATATCACTTACCGAGATCTGCTTCGGTAGAGTGCTACACCCAGTAATGGGTAGAAGACGTGATGATATATTTTTTAAAAAACTAAAGACAATTGAAGATCGCTTGAATGCAATTTTTTATATTTTTAGTAGAAGTCTGTGCCTGAGTGATTTAATGATACTAAATACGGTCTAATCTGAACAAATTTTTGGAAAAAATCTTAAGGAATCGCTTGGATATCATTTTTAACATTTTTACTCAAATATCGTGTTTGACCTTTAATTTGAGATAAAACTCCACATAATAATAATTTTAAAAAAAAATTGACGAACGCTTAAATGTGATTTTTTACTCTCTACTACGAGTTACGAGAACTCTAATTTTAAATAATCGCTTATAAATGTAATTCAGCTAATGGTTTTAAAAAAAATTTTCACTAGTGATTTTAAAATGTCAAATATATGTCAATCAGAATAAATTAAAAATTTATTAAATAATTATGTAAACATTATAAGGTATTGAAAAATTGGGAAGGAGAGCCAATTAAAACTTTTATAATTGAAGTTATTTATTCGGAAATCGAATGTGATATGTATTGTTTTATCATCATTATTATTGTATTATCGTGGTTTAATCTTTTTCGTTTTTCGTTTCAGTAAATAAGAGATCACGAAATACTCGTACGAATGTATCTATAACTCCCCGTATTGTAATTGGAATTAAGTTCCTGTTGTGCGCAATAACAACTAAATAAACAAATAAAAGAATTGCAGTTTGTTTTAAAAGTGACGAGTAAAGAAAACCGCCAAAGAATGTTTAGTCTCTCCTCTAACGCATATTAGCAAATCGCTAGTCATTTATTTCCCACAAAGAACATCGCTTCTATCTGAAACAAATGACGAACATGGGGTAAAGATTCTCGCGGGGCAAGAGGTACGGTATGTAAACAATTTGATATATGATTCAATTACGTCTTTTGACAAATAATTATGCAAAACAGACGGCATTTTTCACCATCTGAACATAATTTGAGATTTCCAAGCGGTACTAGCTATCTCGTCGCCATTTGTCAAGTAATACTTACGATGCTTTTGTGCTGGACAGAACGCTATGCGCGGCTGTATATTATGGGATAATGCAGGTGGAAGAATCTATTCTTTGGTAAAGCTGTGATCTTTCTTCAATTTATTGATTTTCTTTCATGGTCTTTTCATAATTTATTGTGATATTTAATAGCTTTAGATTTTTGTGAGTTTCAAGGGTACTTCTATTGTAATATCAAGTTTTAATCAATTTTTTTAAAAGAATATTTTGAACATAAATAATGTTCATTAACGATTTGAATAGGGTAGATTGGTGAGTAGGAGTAGTGGTTAAGGTGATGACATAGTGTCAGTAATTGTTTTAGTATTAAAACCCATGTTTGTTAGCCTCTGTGAATATGGCAGTTTAATAGCTGGTAATCGAGTTTAACATTAAAAATATGTCATCTACCGTAATCTGTAACGATAATCGCTCAGAAAGAATTGAATCGAACTGTGGATTTGAGAACCTGGGTTCGATTCCCACAGTCGACAAACAATTTTCACCACATTTAAATTACCCCTTGCACTAACATCTTTGGAGGTCATAAATAGACGACTGGTAACCGCACTTCACGCGTATAAAATATATGACCGAGATCTGCTCTGGTAGAGTGCCACAACCAGCAATGGGTAATAGGCGTGATGATATATTTATTTTTATCTTTTTGATTCGTTTCATTTCTTACTACAGAGTATTTAATTGCATTTGTATAGAATTTACTTACAAAAACAAGTACGGGCCGATACTCCTTTCCTTTCTAATCTTTTTAGATTCGTTGTTAGATGAATGGGAGTGAGTGAATTGAAATATTTTAAGCAATTCGAATGAAAGATTAATAACACTGGTGTATAAGATAGGAACGAATGGATGGATGTGAAAGAAGGTTTGTTGCGAGATGAAATATTTCGAGTGTGAAAAGTAAATGAGCTTGTATGGAAGGAAAGAGTGTGTGCTTGGTTTGTCAGGACGAGTGGATGTTCTGTGAATGTTTCAAGGATTCCTGCTACCTCATTTGATGGGATATAGCGTGATCAGAAGCGGATTTAAACTATTTCGGGTCCTAGGCAAAATATTTATTTCGGGCCCTTTAGGACATAAAATTCTGCATCTAATCCAATAAACAAAAGTAATTTTACATGCTTCGTAACGGCACAAATTAGATCCGAAAATAACGAAGATATCGATAGCCATGAAATTGAAACAAAATTAACAAATGTTTAACGTTTTATGTGTCAAAATAAATGACATAATAAATAAAGAAATTATTTTGACAGATTAAACGTCAAACATTTGTTTCAAGTCCATGACTATCGATAGTTTTGAGGCTATTTTTGTTGTTTTCAGATCTAATTTATGCCGTTACGAAGCATGCAAATTAATTTTGTTTATTGGATTTTTAATTGAAACTGTCTTGCTTAAAATGATTAGGGAAGCTGGAAATTATAAAATTATGATTTTACATATTAAATACCCATGTTCTAAAGTCGCTGTCACCACCCCGTATATATATTTCTAAGCAGTGTAGGTTTGCATTGAGGTCATAATTCAGAAATTTGAACAATTTTATTATTGTTAAATCTACATAACGTGGAACGTTTCGAAATGCAACAAAAATCTTTTTCAGCGACAGAATATTATAATAAAATATAAAAAAGGCAAAGCCGTAGTCCAAAAATACATAGCAAATATAAGTAGTCTTATTATAATATTCTTTATGGGATGGCTAGCTTAGTGGTATGAAGTCGGCCTGTGGATCCTGAGGTCCCTGGTTCGATTCCCACAAGCGACAAATTTTCATAATTTGAAAAAGCTATCCCTGTGGCTCCTCCACCACTTACATGTTTGGGGGCCGTGATTTGACGACTGGTAACCGCACTTCACGCGCAAAATATATCACTTACCGAGATCTGCTTCAGCAGAGTGCCACACCCAGTAATGGGTAGAAGGCGTGATGATATATTTTATTTTATTATAATATTCTGTCGCTGAAGAAGATTTGCGTTGCATTTCGAAACGTTCGACGTTATGTAGATTTAACAATAATAAAATTGTTGAAATATCTGAATTATGACCTCAATGCAAACCTACACTGCTTAAACTATATATCTAATGGGCAACACCCACTTCTATATATATATATATATATATATATGGGAGGGCTAGTTCAGTGGTATGAAGTCGGCCTGTGGATCCTGAGGTTCCTGGTTCGATTCCCACAGGCAACAAATTTTCATAATTTGAAAAAGCTATCCCTGTGGCTCCTCCACCGCTAACATGTTAGGGGGCCGTGATTTGACGACTGGTAACCGCACTTCACGCGCAAAATATATCACTTACCGAGATCTGCTTCAGCAGAGTGCCACACCCAGTAAAGGGTAGAAGGCGTGATGATATATTTATTTATTTATTTATTTTATATATATATATATATATATATATATATATATATATATATATATATATATATATATATATATATTTCTATTATTTAAACTAAAAGTTTGAATCCGGACCCTAACATTTTAGGGGCTCTAGGCTATTGCCTCTTTAGCCTGGGCCAAAGTCTGCCTGTGAGCGTGATGTGATTTATTTACTACTCTACACAACTGGAACTTAAACCTAATTACAGTACAGGGTCCGGACTCACTAAGCCATAATGTGGCAGTTCATATATATTTAGATTGAGTGGGATTCGAACTCGGGATCTCCAGATTAATCTACCGTAACGCTATCCACACCACTGTACTGTAATGTATGTAATATTTTAATATTTCGATAAAGCTTTCATAATATTGTAGGTGGGAAACATTGTATTGTCCACGGCAATTAATTAAAGTTTAGGAAAACATGATGTCAGGTTGTTGACATGTATTTTGTATACATAAATGATGTACCTGCGCAATGTTGATGAAAGCGTGAGTGCTACTGGCAACACGATATGAATGCGCTAGTAAAATGTGCGATAATATTGCATCTGCAACATCAATTTGCTTGAGTAAAACAACAACAGGGTCTTGACGACAATATGCGTTGTCACGAGACAAAATCCGTGCCTTTGCTCGTTCCACGCTCATCGAAGTCTGGCTCGCCACCGTGAATAACTATCAATTTAGCTTCGGTGTAGCGCGCTGTGCTGACTGCGAGCTTCAACATCGCCCGACAGCGCTGTTCAAGCGTAAATATTCATTACACAGCGATCGTTAAATCTTGTAGTTCGCAGCAACGATGTCGGAACGTAGAAAGCTCATATGACATGGGATTGCTTGTTTGATGGCTTGTAAAAATTCGGACCTTGATTGAGTGGTTATATTTACTTGATTCATATGGATTTCAACATTTTACAAATGCATTTCTTAAGGGGCCCGTCTACCTAAGTAAAATAGCTCATTTGTACTTTCCTTATAACTCGTTGTGGAATCAATGTATAAGAAAATGTTATTAAAGAAAAACCTTACATATATGACTGTTAATATCGGATCGGTCTTTAAATTTCGTTTTGTTTAAAAAAAAATATTTGCTATTTTTAATATATTTTTTAATTCTGAAATGAAAGATGATATCGAAAAAACGACACCGATCCGATGTAGTGCTAGTATTGCTTCTTTTACAGTATTTTTTTAAATTTAATATGAAAAATAGTATCGAAGTTATTGGAAAACTACGAAAATACGTATAAAAATGTACCGGCCCTAGTCCTGGTGAAGTAGGTAACGGAGAGAAGAGAAGTACGATAGTGGCGATGCATTACACTGTTATTGAAAATAGTTGAATATTTTTACTAGCTAGTTCCAACTAATTTATTATTTTGTAGATTTATATTTGCAAACGTTTCTTTTACGTTAGTTATGTATAGATGCAGACAATTTGCTATTTTATTTTTTATTAAATCATAATATTCAATAGAACAGGTTATTCTTTTCATTATTATGATTTTCAACTAACTAATAAACCAAATTTTTACCAAAATAATTAACAGTGTATTATTACCCTAGTTATTCAGAGCATTTACCGCTATTGGAACGTATATTGAATTGCATGTAGTACTACACTGGACCACTGTACGAAAGGACAGATACGATTGACGTACGTTAGACGGAGACACCTTCTAAAAATGTTCCCCTTACTCCAACTATACTTCAGCTAGAGCAGATTTCAAAAAGAAATTCAGACTCCAGTAGACGACCCCCTTAAACACATGAAGTGACTGACTTCACACTGTGTCCCCCATCAAATGGGGTAGCACATCACCTTCAACTATTTGGTGAACATTTATTTATTATATTTATTCAGCAGCTTTTCACAAAAATGGGCAATTATACCTATTTTATATATATATATATATATATATATATATATATATATATATATATATATATATATATATATATTAATGAAACTACATGTTGAACTAGAACAAATATAGAAAACGCGGATTTAATATTAGGGTACCGGGGTTGTGACATCACATACATTTTTCAGTGGTACTTGTTTCATTCAAAGAGTACAAATAATATACGATTTAATTCTTGAGAAATAATCTGACTGTGTTGAAAATCATATTTTATAGTAACTGAAAGTCCAAGAAAAGGAAAGTAAATTATCTTAATTAATAAACAACATATACATACGAGAAACAATCTAAAATAGCGATGAAATTAGACAAAAATATGGAATGGAACTGTAAAACATTTATACCATTTTTCATATTTGGCTTCTCGTCTCTGATATTTATGCTGTTGCATGAAAGTTTTATCGGTTCATTAGCAACTAACGGTTCAATAAGTGTCAGAAAATTGTCATTAATACTATTGTTAGATAAGCAATTGTTTAACTAAAGAGCTCCTTATTCTTTTCTTGCATTTTTATTTGCTTTATTTGCTGCAGAGGAGTTTTTTTTTCTACTGTACTGTGATCATTTATTTTCTGGTAAGTAAAGAAAACATCTAACCAGAGCTGGGCATGTACCAGGACCAAAGTACTTAAGTATAAGTACCAGGACTAACCATGGTCAGTACTTGTTTTGCAGTACTTTTTCAAGCACAGCTTGAAAATACTTAAGTAAAGTACCAGTTTTTTTAGACCAAGGTACTTAGAAATAAGTATTTTGCAAGTACCAGTATTGGGTATATTCGTATGAAATTGTTTTTATGTTATTGTAATTTATTTTTTAATAACAACATATTCTAAATATACATTTTGAAAACATGATTAAAAAATAAAAAGATTTTTTTTATTTAAAAATAAATAGGTACAAGCAAAATTTAGTATGTAGTCGAAAATTACAAAAAAATCAGTCTTATATATAAAAATAAACATATATATGTAATATTAGTGTACTAATGTATAGGTACATAAATAAAAATGTACATTAGTTCATAAAGTAATATGTAATATATATTTACAACAACAAGAAACAAAAATATACATGTCTGTGCTCCTCACGTTCACGTCACAGTACAGCACAATAAAAAAACTGCATTAACCACAAACTCAAAGTACTTCAATGTTTCGAAATATTTCAGTACTTTTCGTGATTTTAGTAATATTGACGTACTTAATTATTTCAAAAGTACTTCAATATTTTTTACATTTACTATCCAAAAAGTAAGTCTTAAGTACAAGCTGAAATTTAGTATTTAAAAATTTTAAGTATTAAGTAACACAAAAATAAATGTAAATATAAGTATTAAGTACTAGAAGATACGAAAAATTGGTACTTAAGTAATTAACTATTGCCCAGCTCTACATCTAACCAAGATAAATATAAATGACAGATTCCAATGACAGTTCAATTAAGTTAGTTACTTTCTACTCCGCACATCTCTTATTTTCCGCGCGAAGAAAAGTGGCCATTAAGAACGCTTCAATATTTATAATATCACTATATTTTTAATCGCTTATATTTCTGAAATAAAATATTATTTTTAACAATTTTTTTCGCTAATAGTCATAATACTTATAATTAAATATATATTTTTTGTTTTTATCATTCATTCTTGTTATATAATATAAAAAATATATATCATCACACCTTTTACCCATTATTAGGTGTGGCAATCTGCCGAAGCAGATCTCGATAAGCGATGTGTTTATACATGTGAACTGCGGTTACCAGCCGTCAAATCACGGCTCCCAAAGATTTTAATATTGGGTGAGCCACAGGGGAAATTTTAATGTTGTGAAAATGTTTGTCGGCTTTGGGAATCGAACCAGAGTTCTCAGGATCAACAGGCCGACTCGAGACCACTGAGCCACCTACCCCATTAAAAAAATATTTTATAAATTACACTAATTATACTAAGTAACTGTCTATTGTGAATACGGCAATTTTTCACTTAGATGACAGTTAAGTTGTCGATCTCATTATCTTAGTATTGATTAATATTTAATATTTTATTCACTATCCATTTTATAAATGCTTCATTTTCTACAAACAAAGTAATTATGAAAATTCATGCAACATTGCTTTTCAATTTCCGCCTAAACAAACAGGTTGCCATCCAGAACTCAATACCCGGAATTAAACAATTTACATTCTATAAAACTAAAACACTGTTTTAAATATTCTGCCTAATTATTTAATTTATCATCCACTCTACCGAGAATAAATAACTCTTGATTTTTGCATTTCTCATAGAAACATCAGATTAATTATGATAGATACCAGTCGTTGTCGCTCTAATGTCTAAGTTCGGTTTCGGATGATCGCGCTAGCTAGATCTACACTAATGATCGCACTTTTTATCATCTGCTCTCAATTATCCGCCGATGGGAGAATCCATGTAAGCAGTGATTAGGTCGGTTACGCTTCGGTGAAGATGGTGACATGTTTTTTATGATCAATTTTCATGTTTCAAGCAGAGTTGAACCGATTTATTGATTAGTGTAGTTTTTTATATGTGATTTGTAATCTAATACGAATGGACTACTTTTTTGGAAGAAGGATGTGTTGGATATTTTTTTGAGTTGTGGTCATTACTTGTTAATAATTAATAATAATAATTTTTTTTTAATATGACATATCTATAACTATTCTGTCTTCTGTGATTACATTTTCAAAAGAGGTCAATAAAGTAAACTTATCGCTCTTGAAAATAAATCGTAGCCCATCTTCACTAATACATCTTTGAGGGCCATGATATTAATTTATTAAAATTTTATATTTTTTATGTGAAATTTCGTATATTAATTCCGGCAGTTTGGTGATGTGAGTAGCGTTACTGAATCAGTGGCGTAGCTTGGTGACCATAGGCCCTGGGGAAAAAACAAAAATTGGGGCTACAACTAAATAGTAAAATTATATAAATACATATGTACATAAAATAAAAATACATAATAAAAACCAAAAAAAAGAATTAGATTTCAATGGGGACTTATACAATTAAAATTTTTCGGTTGCCATCTAGTGAGTAAAACGGTATAGCTTTACAGTTTGACGTTTATCACGTGAGCCAAACGTTAAACGTCAAACAAATAATGGGATCTGAGGGCAGACGGGTTGAATGGGGAAAGCAGTTGTTCGACTCGGCCTCAGACAAATGTTTTGTCTGAGGACTCGGCATAGTGTCACCTCGCTCTTTCTAAAAATTTGTTGTTTCACACAAAATTCTGTGGTGGGGGGTATGCTGCATGTGACGTCAAAATTACATTACAATTACCTGCCTACATTAGCGAAATTAAAAAAAATATACATTTTACAATCTCTTCCTAGCCTTAGTTTTCGCAAAAATATGAATGACATCGGATAAATCTAGGCTTTATGCGGTCTTGTTTTCTATTGCTATAAGCGCTAAATCTCGGAGTCGAACTTGGCCTACACTATTTCTAAAATAGTATTTTATTATTTTTAATTTGAAAATGATCTTTCAGCTGATGCAGTAGTGACAGAAATTGTATAAAATAACAATATTGCTCTAAATACATCCGTCGGGTCGCATTCTAGCACTCCATATTTGGTCATTGTTTCCTTACATGACTGGTGAACAGTCCATGCCTGAGTCAATTCCGATAAAAGTAGGTGGTAAATATTAAGAAATTGAAATGAAAAATTAGATCCTATTATATCAGAATATTTTCTTTGAAGTCGGTTGTGAGAAGAGGTCATCAAAATAATTTTTAACTTTCCTTTGCCGTTTTTCTTGAAAATTGGGATCTATACAATATTTAATTGCAGTTTCACTGGCTTTGCACTTGAATGATTCACGCGCTCTCACACACAACATGCGATCTATGACGATAATTGAGCTTCTTATTATAATTCTGGAGATCGGAGAAAATTTCTGAGGACAGCTAGAGTTAGAGGTATGCTGGTCGACGGCCAGGGACCCCCAGAGCTTGGGGGCTCCGGGGCACAGCACCGCCTAGCCCCTTGGTAGCTACGCCGCTGTACGGAATTCGAATCCAAAAATCCCGAGTTCGAATTCTACTCAAGCTAAAAATTATAGGAACTATCTCATTGCGGCTCGGTGAGTCCAGATCCTGTACTGTAATTAAGATTCAGTTCCTTTTGTACAGAGTAGCATAACTTAAAATTTTATTTCTTTATTAATTAGAATATAAATTTGAATTCAAGATACGAGGTGTGGCTATTAAATAACGAGACTGATGCTGTTTTAACATTTTATTTTGAGTCCATACCTATTTACTTATTATCACTTTCAATATACACCCCTCCTCTATCCCTACAATGCTCCGTGCGAATCTTCCATTGTTCGAAACAGTGCTGAAAGTCTTCTTCTGTCAGCTCCTTCAGAACGCGTGCCAATTTCTCTTTCAAAGCTCAAATCTTGTTGCTGTTAAGGCAAATTTCACTTTAGGAAACAGATAGAAGTCGCACGGTGCAAGATCTGGCGAATAAGGCGGATGGTCCAACACTGGGATGCTGTACTTGGCTAGAAATCTCTTGATAGACATTGCGGAATGAGCCAACGCATTGTTTGAATGGAGAAACAATGACTTGACCCTCCACAATTCGAGTACTTTTTTCAATAAATTATAAGATTCAGTAGCAGTTTTGCCAAGTTTCATGTGAAATTTCGCAACAATTCGTTGCTCTAATGTTGCACTTAACATTTTTTCGACGAAACAAAAACCAACTCTAATTTGAACGAATGCTACGGCTATACTGATTTGTTTACAGAAGCGAGAGGTACTGAATTTGAAAGAGAAAGCTCCACGCTAAAAAGCTGACGGGCGCTGGTGTTTGGCGCATGCGTACTTCGCCTGCAGCAGCGTCAGTCTTGTTATTTAATAGTCACACCTCGTATGTTCAGAATTAAAAACTGTATTCAATGAGCTCTAATTTATTGATATAATATGTACGTTGAGATAGATGTAAAATAATAGTTATTCTTTGCTACTATTTATATTTACAGTTTTATATGAGAAATATAACAAATAAATGCAACATATGTATGAATAGTCCTGTAAACAAACAAATTATTTCATGGAACGAGATGTACCAAAAACTAAAAAAATCGTAAAGATAAAAAAATATGTAAATTGTGTTGGCAACCATCTTAGCCAAAGTTAATTTTTAACAGAATACGTTAGTTAACAATATAATTAATACAATATTGAATTGTTAACCATGTAATCAAGAATAATTCTTATAATCCGTAAATATTTGATTTGAATACACGTAAAAAATTGTATTTTAATAATAAATTCACATAAATAAAACTCTATTCCACACATCAAAGAGGAGGAGGTCCGTCAACCCTTTAGACTTCCTGCCCCCCCTTGTGGACGCCCATGATTCTATTTATTCTTAGGTCGAGCACTCAAGATTGGCGTATTAAAATAATCAAAACACTAATTTCCTAAGGTAAAATAAAGTATATACAAAAAGTACTTAATAAGGTAATCCAAGGCACTGCGATTAACGGATTAACAACATACAATTACTATTCTTATCCTCTAAAATTATGTAATTACACAACGATTAGTTCAATCTTAATATCTTCCTCATCGAGCTGCATTCTATCGGAAACGCTCTGCTCTTACTAGGAAGTCATCAACAAATAACAAACCTTATTTATTCATTCTATAAGGCACGTGCGAATCACGAATCACGCTAGGTGCGCACATCATGTACAGTGACGTGCACGCATGAACACACATAAACATTCGATACGAACACCATCTACCGTGAGAACGCCGAACTCATTGCTATAAGTATTCGCTCCTGTAACTGCGAATTTTCTTTTGCTAGTATTTATAAGTACACTCACTGCAAAGATTGTTACGAATGACTGGATGTTGTAAGAAGAAAAATGTACTTTTTTCTCTGCGGTAAAGAAAAAATATATTCTAAATTGAATTTAGTTTTTTGAAGATAACTGTTATATGTTTAATTTAAACGATAAATTTACTGTGAAATTCCTTATTATTATTTACTTTGTTGAGAATTTTACAGATGATTATAATTTTCATGCTGTCAATTTTTTTATAAAAAACATTTAACGATACCGATATCTCGATTGTTACAAAGTTTTTATTTATTTACAGTAGAAAAATCTACGCTTCGTTAACTATCATAAAAAATCATTAGTAAGCCACTTACATTTTTAGTTGGCAGACCTTCTGTTATAAAATCTGTCTTGATTTCCACAAGAAGAAGAAACAAAATTGGTATTACTCGTAGAAGATGATGGAACACGAAGGACTTCATTGTAAAAATACCTAAAAATAAAAACAATTTCAAATACTTTTAATTTATTTAAAATAAATATATCATACAAATTTATCATCGTGAACATTTGAGACAGAATGTTTTCAGCTGTCAAAATGTTTATACATAAATCCAAACATATTACACATTAAATGGGGTAGCACGAACCCTAAAAACATTCATAAAATATTCACTCATTAAATTCATCAAATAATTAGTTCTCGTCAAACATTCTTATCCATACACACTAGGGTTGTTGATTTTACGAATATTCGAGAATTCGAATGGTCGGATTTTTTGAACATTCGAATTTAAAATCGAACTTTTGAATATTTCGAATTCGCGAATTTTTTGAAGTTTTGAATTTTTTGAATATTCGAATTTTCGAATTTTTCGAATTTTTCTAATTTTGTGAATTATTTGAAATGTTTTAGATCCTAACGTGGTATGAATTATTTTCAGAATAAACTCAATTGCAGAGTTTTGTATTAATTCGTAAGTAATTTCTATTAATTATTATTGTTTGCCAAATTAATTCAATTTAAATTTAAAATTTCGTTACACTGTCAAAAACGTTATATTTAAGACGTTTTTGTATTCTTTTTATTGTCATTTTAAAACGTTTTACTAAAAATCCATAGCATTTAGATGGGCGGTTAAGAGGGTAGATGGCTTAATTAAGACGCCTAACCTTACAGAGTTTTTGCAGAATACTTCGCAGAATTTATTATTTAATTCGTGTCCGACTTTTCACGAATTATGCGTGAGCCTACTTGGAGATGACAGATGGCGTTAATTAATTGGCAAAAAATTCGAAAATTCGAAGCTTCGGAAAATTCGAAAATTCGAAAAGTTCAAAAAATTCAAAAATTCGAAGATTCGAAGTTTTTTTGACGAAGTTCAAAAAATTCGAATGTTCGAATGTTCAGAAATTCGAAATTCGGTGGAAATCAACAACCCTAATACACACCACCCACACTTTAACCACATTCAAAGATCACTCCACATAAACTCATTTATTTATTACACTCGAAATCATTTATCACAAACAAATCTTCAAACACATCTATCCGATCACTCCTATTCACTTATCATTCATCTTCTTTCTTCGACGTACATAACATATGCATAAAACATCTCAAATTTTTATAAATTATTATAAAGGAAATTGTTTCAAATAAAAGTGCTAGAAAATTTAGTTCTTCTTAACTTTTATTTGAAACATTTTCCTCTACAATAGTTTAAAAACGTTTACCGGCATAAAATATATGCTGCGAAATGTTCAATATAATTTTATAATATTAATTAGAAATACAACTGAACAATAACACACAGTTGATGTAACTAACCAGGCAGCAGTTGAAATAATTTCAAAGAGTGTGTGTTGCGCGCAGATGTTCCACATTCCTCAGGATATTATGATAACAGTTAACAGATAATTTTTGAAAATGATACTTTTGTTTTAAAAACAACTGTCGCTAGTTCAATGTTATAAAGGTCATTGTCTTTTTGTGAACATGCGTTCTCAAGTAAATTCAAAAATATTCTATTGTCACAAAAGTATCAATAAATCCAGTTTAGCAAATAAAATAAAAATAAATAAATATATCATCACGCCTTCTACCCATTACTGAGTGTGGCACTCTGCCGAAGCAGATCTCGGTAAGTGATATATTGTGCGCGTGAAGTGCGGTTACCAGCCGTCAAATCACGGCCCCCAAAGATGTAAGTGGTGGAGGAGCTACAGGGGTAGCTTTTGAAATTATGAAAATTGTTTGTCACCTGTGGGAATCGAACCAGGGTTCTCAGGATCCACAGGCTGACTTCATAGTTTAGCAAATTACTGTTCTAATTGTTTTACTTCTCCTTTACCAAGAAAATTAAAAATTTATTATTTAATAATAATAATAATATATACTGGTATTGTTTTGATTTCTATTACTGTTTATGGGATGGCTAGCACAGTAGTATGAAGTAGGCCTGTGGATCCTGAGGTCCCTGGTTCGATTCCCCCAGGCGACAAATTTTCATAATTTGAAAAAGCTATCCCTGTGGCTCTTCCACCATTAACATGTTTGGGGGCCGTGATTTGACGACTGGTAACCGCACTTCACGTGCAAAATATATCACTTACCGAGATCTGCTTTAGCAGAGTGCCACACCCAGTAATGGGTAGAAGGCGTGATGATATATTTATTTTATTTTTATTTTTATTAGTATTTTTTAAGTAAATAAGTTGATGATATTAAGTTGAATTATAGAGGAAAAATTGGGATACCGTAAGGATTTGAACCCGGGAGCTATGAACTCCGATCATACGCTCTAAATCAGCGGTGGGCAAACTTTTTCTTTAAAGGACCAATTTGTGCAAATAGAAAATTACTTGGTGTCGCACTAGAAATAGTATTGTTATTTATTGGCAAGTCAATTATTTATAGAAACAAATTATTTATTTATTACATACTTACATAATTTTAAAACATATTTTTAACAAAATACCGGTTACAATTAAAAATACAGGATGATCACAAACAATATTCAAATCCTGGTGATATCCAAATTTTTATCAATGAAAAACTAAAATCTATTGAAAATTATTGCACAAATCTTTATACCGTTCTTGAAGATGGCTTTGATACCGAAGAACTAAAAGAAGAAATAACCAATCTTTCTCTTTTATTACCGTCATCTGACATGACGTCGGTAGATACACAATATCTAATTTTATTTACAATAAAATTTAATTTACGTGTTTTCCAATGTAGCAGTTAGTGTTAGAATACTACGTACAATACCTGTAACAGTACTTATGGAAGAACGAAGTTTCACAAAGTTAAACATAATAAAAAGAACGACAATGATTAAGGAAAGGTTGACTGATATTGCAATTGTTGCTATTGGAAAAATGTATAAAGTTGCGATTAATACTTTTGTTCAATTAAAGCTTTTAGAATTAAAAAATTTCATCAAGTTTGATTTAATTTTGTTTTTATATTTTTATGAAAGTGTTTATTTTAGAATAAAATATACACCATGCGTTTTACTTAAGGTAGTACTAGCGTGAAAATTTTGTTTGCAGAACTGAATGAAGTTTGGTGCACGTAAACATTGGATAGTCATACGCATCCTGTTAAAATATGAAACACATTCATCGTCTGTGAACAAATATATTCGCTTGTAAAGTTGAGTTCCTATACACGGGGCTTATGGCGATCATCACTCAGAATCGCACATATTTGGTTTGTGTACCTCTAAAATTTTGCAGTTTCATTTGAGAAACTAGTATGATGTTCTAGAACTAACCATGTATATTGTATGAGAAGGAGAAAGTTTTTTATCGTTTAGTAATGGATATAAAGTCATGCAAAGCCTTGTTTTTAACGAAAAATTAAGAATCCCAATGTGTAATGGCAACACTACACGGTGATATGGTATTTGAAAATTCACTAGACGAACAACCTGTTAACAATTCATGATATTCAAATCATAATAGGTATAAAACACTTATTTTATTCAATTTTTTTGAGCGTCTGTTTCGACACTCGACAACCGATGGCGCCACCGTCACACTAGTACTACCTTAACGTGAAACATGGGAGTTTAAATTTCCATAGTGACTAAATAATAGTAATAAATAGGAGCGTTCTATTTAAAATAAGCTGTATTCCATTTGCCAACTGGTTCAGATATATTAGACAACATGACTAAATGATCTGAATTAAGTAAACTGATGCACTTATTGGGGTGAATTACTTCAAAGTAAATTAAAATCAGTAATTCTAATAATAGAAATAAAGTCAGCGAAGTAATCCAGCGAAATAAATAAGTGATCTGGTTCAGTAAATGTAAGTTAGATATGATTCAAATGGCAAATGGAATACGCCTAGAACATAGTTTGTGATCGTCAAGTAAATTTACCTGTCAGTTAGAATGATATTTTTGTTGATTTTGAAAACATGTTATGATTTAACATGTTCTTTCCTTAGTAAACGATGTACATTGGTTTTGCTTATACCCAAACTTGTTCTATTGTTCCTAGATAATCTATTATTATTACATACCTATGTTAAAACATTATTTCGTTTTGTTTTCCTTTCCTATTCATGTTTAACGCAACTGTTTGTCTTAAAATTGTTAACAATTCGTAATACCGTTGAAGCACTTGCTACTGGTCGCTCAAGAAATATTGTACGAAATAAATCAGATAACTATCTAAGGCTAACAACTGTATTATATAATTGTATTATTTGCACTTTTTACTTTCTTATACAGTATAAGGAAGTATTGGAATCGTGAAAAAATCGTTGACGAGATTTTCGCGGAAATACGTGTTTTGAGGTCCACTGAATCCGTTTTGATAATTTTCTCAATGATGTCTGTGTGTGTGTGTGGATGGATGTGTGTCCGAGTGTGCAATATCTCATGAACGAGATAAGATTTGTTAACGGAACTTGGTAATTATAAGTTTCATGAAAATACGAAGAGCTGAGTTGATTTTGAATGAAATTGAAAAACCGGAAGAGGGAGTTTACGGGACACACAAAACAATAAATTCCATTTATTTGAAAAATGGAATTAGTTACGAAAAAAGTTTCAAATAAATGACGTTAGCAAAAATATTTGGAACTTAAACTGTTATTTGCAATTTTCCTGTATATGCGTCTGATTTTGAGAACAACTAATTTATATATTTAATAATATATTCCAATAATCATAGAAGCAATAGAAACAAGAACCATAAACATGTTTAACATTTATGTGACAAATATTAACGGTCAAACGCATGGAGCAAGTCATAAGGCTACATTCACAAATCGAAATTAGTTTTTGTTTTATGTTTTCCATTTTTGTTTTAATAACCTTGTACATATGTTACCTTATGCAGCCATTCACAAATCAGTATTTAGTTTTGGTTTTAACACAATAGTTTGCAAACTCCAAACTTATGTTTTAGTTTTACGTTTTATACTTAGGAATAAACCAATAGGACGAAGCGTAGAATGATGTAGTGATATATACTTGTCTCTTTCTATCATCCTTCGCACTGACGATAACCTAAGTTTGTTTTATTCGAGTGTCAAAATGAATGAAAATAAATTAATACCTACTTTCTTATTATGATAGCATTGTATCGAGCATTGTATCGAGTCAGTCGTGTTTTTTTTGCGTTAAACAATTTCTTAAGTTTTTCGGAGATATTGTTAATTAATAGTTTCGAAACTAGTATCAGTACTTCAGTAATCAAGCCCTGACCATCATTTTCATATTGATATTTAGTGACTATTAGCTGTGCTCTGGTTTTTAGTGTTTTTATTTCATTTTTTTGTTAACCTTCATTTCACTAATTAATCAAGTGTGTGCAAGTGAATTTTAGCTATTGAGTATAGCTCTACCATCGCGTTAAATTTCTAGCTTCTTACGAATATGTCCTCAATCTGCTGCATCTGTTCTAAGGAAGTTGACACCTCAAGATCAATTTCATGTGCTGGCTGCTCTAATTTCTTTCATCTTGATTGTGCCCAGGTAAATCAATCTGATAGCCGAATGTTGCGTTCACGAAAAAATATAAAATGGTTCTGTAATGTATGTGAATCTACAGTTAATTTTACGTCGGAATTATCTGAGCTAAAACAAATTATATTAACACTACAAAAAGAGATATTGGATGTAAAAAGCAAACTAGAAGTAAATGCCTACCCTGCAAATAAATCTAATCTTGAGCATAATACAGACTTTGAAAATATAATTCAAGAAATAGCGGAACGTGATAAACGATCGCGAAACCTTATGATTTTTGGTTTAAAAGAAAACAAATCACTTTCGAAACAACAACAATTAGAAGTTGATACCTCACTTGCTGTTGATCTCCTGAAAGATTTAAGCCCAAATACAAACATAGTAAAGCTCTTTCGTCTGGGTCGCTTTGATGCGTCAACAAATAATTCTCGTCCTGTTAAGTTGATACTTCCTTCGAATGTTGATGTTACTAATGTCTTTAAAAATATTAATAAATTAAAATCTAATGATAAATTTAAAAATATTTCTATTTCAGGTGATAAGACTCCGAGACAAATAGAGTTTTATAAATTAGTTAAGAGTGAGATGAACAGCCGTTTGGCAAATGGTGAAAGTAACCTTATAATAAAACATGTTCATGGTATTCCAAAAATTATGAATTCGGAAAACTAAATCAGCCCAACAATAATCCAGTTTCATGTTTACATTTAAATATATATTATCAAAATACACGGGGACTTAATTCTAAATCGCATTTGTTTTATATTAATTGTTGTTCTGTTTCTGTTGATATAATTTTATTGTCTGAAACCTGGCTTAATATGTCTGTCAATAATGCCGAACTGTTCCCTCCTAATTATAATATCACACGTTGTGATAGAGAATTTTCTCTTATTGATCGTTGCAAAGGAGGTGGTGTTCTCATAGCTTTGCTTGAAAATATCCCATACAACATTTTAGACACATCACATTTAAAATCACTTGCTCCTCTAATAGATATTGCTGCATGTAAATGTTACGTAGGCTATTTAACATTCATTACTTGTGTAGTCTATATTCCACCTGATATAACTACCAATGATCTTGAAATATTTATTGATGCTCTAGAAGTTTTTTTAGTGAATGAAAATATTCTTTTAGCAGGAGATTTTAATGTTCCGAATTTTGATAACCCTTCAGTCAGCTGTTCTAAATCTTTTATTATCCGTAATCTTCTGAATACATTAGATCTTAAACAAGTTAATAATATTTTGAATATTAAAGGTAACAAACTAGATCTAATTTTCTCTAATTTGAATGCAATAATTAATATTCAGAAATCAGATATACCAATGGTTCCTGAAGATGTTTATCACCCTGCGCTTACTATGAATTTCCAATTATTGTCTTCTGTCAAACCAGCAAGATTTCCTTCAGTGAATAATCCTTGCTTTAATTTTCGGAAAGCTAATTTTAATCAGCTGTATGAGAGTATTCTTAATATAGATTGGTCATGTTTAGATTCATATAACAATGTTAATGACTCTCTTGTAACGTTTTATGAACTTTTATACAATACTTTCGAAATATCTGTACCAAAATTTAAATGTATTAAAACGAATTATCCACCATGGTTTACAAAGGAGATCAAGTACAACTTAAAAACCAAAGAATATTTTAGGAAGAAATGGGTGAAATATAAAAAACAATTTTATTTAGACCAATTTAAAAGATTGCGACACCTTACTAAGCTACAAATCCAAGTAGCCTATAAAACATACCAACTTTCAGTTGAAGCCAATGTTAAGTCAAATCCTTCTGACTTATGGAAATATGTCCATTTAAAGCAAGGTACTACGCGTATTCCAGGTAAACTACACGATGATACAAATGAATATGATTCCCCTCAAGAAATTATCAATGCTTTTGCTAATTATTTTTCCAGCTTTTTCACCGTAACTTCGTTGCCCACTTCCTCTAATGATATTTGTTTTCATCCGACTTTTTTTCTCAATAAAATTAGTGAAGATGAACTTATTTCTATCATGGCGTCTTTTTCAAATAAGTTTACAGCTGGAGATGATCAAATACCAAGCTTCTTGGTCAGAGATACAAGGTTTGTTCTTGCCAAACCTCTTTCTATTATTATAAACCTAGCTATTCATACCTGCACATTTCCAACTCTCTGGAAAAAAACAAGAATTATTCCCGTTTTTAAGAAGGGTGATAAATTTCATGTTAAAAACTACCGTCCCATATCTATATTGAATAACTTTGGTAAACTATTAGAAATAATAATCTATAAATCCATCTTCAATAATACTCAATCTCTAATTTCACCTTTGCAGCATGGCTTTATGAAAGGGCGATCTACCACTACTAATCTTGCTTGTTTTTCGCAATATGTCTCTCAAATCATTGACACTCGTGGTCAAGTGGATACCATTTATACAGATTTCTCACGGGCATTCGATTCCATTGATCATAGACTTTTATTACATAAAGTTAGTGTATTTGGTGCATCTCCCTGTCTCTTAAGAATCTTAAGTTCTTATCTGGATGGTCGTATGTGTTACGTTTCTTATAATGGCTTTACATCCACAGATTTTGCTGCTACATCTGGCGTCCCGCAAGGTTCAAACCTGGGTCCTCTCTTATTTCTATTATTTATCAATGATCTCTTGGAATCTTTTACTTGTCCCATTTTAGCCTATGCTGATGATATCAAGCTGTACTTAAACATATCAACTCGTCAGGATGCATTGCTTCTCCAGTCTAACATTGACATTTTGGTTCATTGGTGTGACGCAAATGAGCTTTTTCTAAATGTTGACAAATGTTACTTCATTTCCTACACACGACGAATCAATCGATTTGATCACATGTATTCAATTTCAGGTACATCACTTATTCGAAAATTATCTATCAAGGACCTAGGAATCCTATTTAATTCGAATTTCAGCTTTTTGGAACATACAAACAACGTATGCAGCTCGGCCAGTAGAACCTTGGGTTTTTTAATGCGTATTTCTAATATGTTTACTGATATCACAGTACTTAAATCCTTATACTCTGCTTTTATATTAAGTAAATTTGAATATGCTATTCTTATTTGGTTTCCTTATTACTCATCTCAGGTTATGGCTCTTGAACGTGTTCAACGTAGATTTTTAAAATTCTTATCTTATAAACAGGATAACATCTACCCAATTAGAGGTGTTGATCATGATTCCCTTCTACAACGTCATTCTATGGTCTCACTATCATCTAGAAGAGAGATCCTTGTTGTTAAATTTATGTGGTTGCTACTGCATAATAAAATTGATTCGTCTTATTTGTTGTCATGTGTGCCTTTCCATGTACCCAGATTAGCTTCAAGAAATGTTCGTTCCTTCAACCTTCCACCGGCAAGAACTGATGTACAACTCCGATCACCGATTCACATTCTGTGCCGTTATGCTGAGTTGAACTGCAAGGATATATTTTTGTAAACTAACTTTTAATTGTATACTTTTTTTTGTTTATAATTTATTAACTTAATATGTATTTTATATTTTTTTATTTGTATTTATCTATTTTTAGCCCTTTTACTGGATTTTCTGTTGGGCAATAAAGTATTATTATTATTATTATTATTATTATTATTATGATAATATTTACCTTGCTCTTCCAAAAAAATACGAAAGTAAACAAACAACATATGACAGCATATGTAACTTAGCACATCTGACAGTTGAATTTACTGTATTAACGATCTTCTGAGTATAGCCGATCTTCTAAAATTTATGATAGATGTCACTATTAACTAAAATCGACAAAAGCAAAACTATTTGTGAATAGTACCTAAAAACACACTAAAACATAAAGCATAAAACAAAAACTAATTTCGATTTGTGAATGTAGCTTTAGTGTTCAATTCAGCGCTTTTGATGCTATATCTATTTCATTGTTCAAATAGTAAGTAAATTTATATTTCTATTTCTATTAATATAAGTTTATTTATATAAAATTTTGTTACGAAGTTGATTATTTGTAATGAAAATTAAAAAGAAAAAATATGAAATATGCTTTGTATAAGAAAGTCGTGTGGTGCCCACACCAGATTTTTCTATAATTGCGTACATTATATTTAACATTGAAGTTACAATAAAACTCTAATTGGCAGGTAAATTTTCTTCACCCATGTTCTATTTTAAATGGAATGCTATTATATAATGCGGTCATGCAGTTACGATGGAAATTAAAAATTCCATGTTTCACGTTATATACAATTTTCGGTATTGTAATACAAGTATTACAAAGGCCGTTGTCACACGTATATTACATATTATCGGTCGTGAATTTTATTTCTTAAAATCGATCTTACATTGAGTGTTTAACTGCAATTGTGTGGAATTCACTTCCAAAAACAAGCGTAGAGCGACACTCCCTTCTTGTGTTATCTTTTAATTCGTTTTCAGTTATTACGTAGTGTTTAACTGCAATTGTGTGAAATTCACTTTCAAAAACAAGCGCAGGGCGACGCTCCTTCCCTTTCTTATCTTTTTGTTTCATTTTCAGTTACTGCATTGTGTGGTCTTTTCTTTCATATATAAGTGCAGACTATCGCTTTCATCTTTTCTAATCTTGTAGATTCGTTGTTAGTTTCGTTATTAGATTCGTTGTTAGGAGTAAACGTGAGTAATTTGAGATTTTTTATGCATTCGTTATGTACGTTGAAGAAAGAAAATGAATGGTAAGTGAAAAGGAATGATGTGATTGAAGGTTTGTTGTGTGATAATAATTTCTAGTGTAATAAATGAATGAGTTTATATGGAGTGATCTATGAATGTGGTTGAAGTGAGGGTGGTATGTTTGGATGAAAATGTTTTACGATGACTGGTTGTTTGATGGGTGTGATGAGTGAATGTTTTATGAGTGATTTTAGGGTTCGTGCTACTCCATTTGTTGGGATATAGCGTGAAGGTATGTATGTATGTATGTATGTATGTATCATTTGCTGTTGTATTTTACATTAATTTAAATAAAAAGATTATGCCACAATGATTGCCTTGGACACATCATAAACGATTTCATGCCTCACTGATGCTGGATTGCAAGAAAAAAATAAAGCGCTCTTTAGTTAAAGAATTGTTTTTTTTTCTATTTCGGTATCCTTATAAGTTTATAAGCGCACTGTAAAAACGTAGATAAGGAGATCTATAGGCGCACTGTTTTTTGCGCTTTTTATTTTGTAGGATTGGATGAATGTTTATTAAACCTGATAGATGAATGACATATAACCTCAAAATTATAAATTATCGGTGTCGAAATATTACTTAAATAATATGCTATAATCAGACAAAATTCACAACATACACAATACAGAAAAAATACAGAATAATTGTCAAATAATTTAAAATTTAAATTGTTTATGTTATGAGATGCTGAGACAACTGATAAAAAATACAAACTTATATTTTAACAAGTCGCAGTTTTTTATCTAAATCTAACATAATTGTAACATTAACTCAATAGAAGAAATTGTATAAAGAACACATTTCATAAGGCCTGTTATCAGCTTTATGAAACAAGATATTTAATATACTAATCAAACAATTTAATGGGGTTGCTAGCACAGTGGTATGGAGTCGCCTTGTGGATCCTGAAAACTCTAGTTAGATTCCCACAGGCGACAAACAATTTTCATAATTTCAAAAACTACCCCTGTGGCTCCTCCACCACTAACATCTTTGGGGGCCGTGATTTGACGACTGATAACCGCACTTCACGCGCAAAATATATCATTTACCGAGATCTGCTTCGGCAGAGTGCCACACCCAGTAATGGGTAGAAGGCGTGATGATATATTAATTAATTTATTTTTTTTATAATTTAAAATTACTCCTGTGGCTTCCCCACCACTAACATCTTTGGGGGGTCGTGATTTTACGGCTGGAAACGCGCATAAATATATCACTTATCGAGATCTGCTTCGGCAAAGTGCCACATCCAGTAATCGCTAAACGGTGATATGATATATTTATTTTATATTATTTTTATCCTCATTTTTCTATCAAATTTTATTTATATTTTAAGGTTCCCTCGGGCGCTAAATAAGCTTACTCGTCTTTGCTTATCAAATAGTGCATTTTTGTCTCGTGTTTCTAAAAAAATTCACAGTCGAAGTATGAAGATTAAAACAGTATTTTTACGGGTTTCTCAGGCTAGCTCCATTGCACATTTTCTTACAAATCAAAATTCATCAATAATAAAATTTCACGACAGGCCCACTAATTAATCTGGTGCAATAATTATCGTTTCCAAACCTAACCAGACCGTTACAACCATCACGCTCAGACTGCAATTGCTTTATTAGGAAATTTTTGTCACAGTTCCCATAAATTCGAATATCCTTGCCGGAATCTCACGAAGTATCATAGTTGGCATAGACCGGCAGTTGTTTAACCGGCCAGCGAACATTGTGAAGGGACTCTGTAGCTGTTACGTAAATGGAAACTATAACTGATAATTTGTTATTTGTACCGCGTAGTTCAAGCCACGCCTCAGCACGAAAATCTTGTTACCGTCGCCTCGGATGAAAGAACGACTCAGACTAGGAAAAAATAGCCAGCTTTTGTAAAATTATACACGCATAATAATGACAGGAGATATGTGGTATATTTTGTGGGGAAAAATGTGGCGTTGTTGCAACGTGTGAATTATTAGACGTAAGTTTAATTTTTGCGTGAAATTCGCTTATGAGTTTCTGTGAACTAATCTTCATTTAATAATATACTTGATTTATATTTGTGTTAAGTCGTAAATTAGTTTCAAATCATCAAACATCTGTACTAAAAAAGGATAAAATCGAATAATTACTTTTTCTACGATGTTTTTTTTAAAATATTTACTTATCGGTAAGGAATTACTTTACTTATGCACCACTTTTACTTAAATTTTAAGGGTTGCTTAAATAACAAATATCGGTTCGAATATTTGACATCAGCTGAATATTGCTCCTCGTCTTTAAACAACCAATAGCGCTTCATTATTTGACCACGTTGTCTTGGAAATGAGTGAATTAATAACTGATAATTGCACTAGTGCAATTACCGCGATTATCTTTTGACGTTTCTCAAAACAAATGAAATGTTCTATTGTATGTCATGTGTCTACGTTTGAACAAATCCTGACATTATTATACTGAGAATAATGCTCTTGTGATTATTTCCGGGCATAATCTCAGTAGGTGCTTTTTTGTTTGTAACAAATGATAGGTAATTGTCAAATCATTATTTAAAACTGTCAACACGTCAAGTAAAATGAGTGAAAAAATCGATTAGTTTCATTTCAGATACAGAAATATATAAATAAATTTTGAAAACAACTTCCAAGAATACATTAATAAGTACTCAATCGATATGGATCCAGTTCAAAATAGTTGGATAAATCAATCTTAACAGCTACTTAAAAAAATAATTTAATTAAATATAACTCGAGAGTTCGATAAATTAGAAAATTATTCTCCAGTGTCTTTCTCAAACTTGTTGCGATTTGGAAATAATCATTCAAGCCCTACGGGCTTTCGTGACTATTGCCTGGCAACAATTTTTCGAAAGATGTGTCAAATTATTTTTTATTTATTTTCACTCTCTTGTTATATTATTATTGATAATTTTCTGTATAAAAAATTGACAGTTTTACTCAATTTTTTTTTTAAGTTACCTGCAACTACGTTTTCTGACATATTGATCAAATGAATATAAATATTATCATAATCATGTCAAAATATAAATTTTGTAAATTTTTTGTTTGTTTTTGTGGGGCAATATTCTTACCGAACAGGCGCATTTAACATGTAAAATCGTAATTTTATAATTTCCTGCTTCCCTAATTATTTTAAGCAAGACAGCTTCAAATAAAAGTTTTAGGAAACAAAATTCTGCATCTAATTCAATAAACAAAATTAATTTTGCATGCTTCTTAGCGGCACAATTTAGATCTCAAAACTATCGATATTGATACAAAATTAAATAAATGTTTGATGTTTAATCTTTCAAAATATTTTCTTTATTTATTGTGTCATTTATTTTGACAGATAAAACATCAAACATTTGTTAATTTTGTTTTAATTTCATGGCTATCGATAATTTTGTTATTTTCAGATATAATTTGTGCCGTTACAAAGCATGTACAATTAATTTTGTTTATTGGATTAGATGCAGAATTTTATGTCCTAAAACTTCTATTGAAGCTTTCTTGCTTAAAATGATTAGGGAGGCAGGAAATCACAAAATTATGATTGTACATATTAAATCCCTATGTTCGAGAGTCGCGGTTTAAAGGGCCCGAACTAAATATTTTGCCTAGGGCCCGAAATATTTTAAATCCGCTTCTGAACACAGGTACAACTGGCTATTAGTTAATAAAAATTAAGTATTCCACCATCGCATAGCAACTATCTAAGATTTTGTAAAATTTGAAGTTATTATGCCTAAATGTTGTATTTGAAGCTGGAAATAAATAATGAATCCTAGTCATCCATAAGTCCTGGACCAAATATTTGATTTTCCCCTTCAAATTTCTAAGTTTAATTTCGTTATTACTTCAATCTTGCAAATAATATATGTAATAGGCATTGCAGTCAGTACGTGTCCTACATTTTTTGCATTGATTAACGCAGACGTAAAAATGTAATTAATAAAAAAATAGTATGTAATACATGTGGGAAAGGGTCTTTGCAAAGCTCGTACTTGTTTTACGATGAAACCCTTTCTTCACTAGTTTTACAGTATACTATTTTATTTGAATTAATGTGAAATGTAACAGCAAATGACCGATATCAAATATCGATTGTAAGAAATAGAACTTCACGGTCGTATAAAAATACGTATTATTGCAAAACTTGTGTTACAATATACTATTGTGTGCATTTTTATTTTATAATTTGAATTCTAAGTCCACGGATAGTTGTAGTCCAGTATATACATCTATTATTTGATAAAAGCTAAAGATTTTGAGAACAAATCTGAATGTGTTCAATTTATATAAAAAATATATAGTTGTGCCACATGCAATGATGCTGATTTCACTGTAAACTGTAAGGCCATCCCGCTCACTATAACTGGACTTAAGTTTTTCGCATTGAAGAAGTAGAAAAGTCAGTCTGTGAAAAAATACTATTGCTGTAAATCTACGATGAAACTGAACTATACCTCAGGTGTAGCATGAAAAGCAAACCATAGATGATTACCACGAAAAATAAGTTTGTTCGACGCCACTGTTTACTAATATTTCTTAAAGAATGTACAGAATGTACAAAAAGTTCCGGGACGGTCAAATATTTTGAGAAATACACATCGAATCGAAAAACAAAAAAAAACACATGTATAATACTTTTTTAAAATCTATCTAGTGACATAAAACACGGTGCTCCAACACCATTCTCTGGAGGTGGGGCGGGGAGCAACTTTGAAATCTTAAATAGGAACTACAAATTTTTGTTGTAGATTCGGACTGTACGGCTAAAATTAAGAAGGATTTGTCAGAATTTTTTTTTTTCGATTTGCGACAGATTTTGTCCTGATTCCGGTAAGTGATGCTTTTAGGTCGAAGGTTTCGTTTGGATACGAGTCACAACCGAGGGTCGCAAAAAAGCCTAATTTCACTTTACGCTTGTGGCACATATAATTTTTTCTACCAATGACGAAAAATAAGTTCTTCTTCTTCGTTTTATTTATTTCAAATCTCTTTTGTCCTTTCGAGTGTCGAGATAGCCGGACTCACCGAGCATCAATATGGTTTGCCTAGTTTTTGAATCATAGGACTGTGCTAACTACAGTGAAGCGTGCTTAACTTTGTTAATCACAACGCTGCCATTTTAACTTAAAGTAAAATATGTTAAATATTTTGAAATATATATATTAACTGTTTATTTGCAATTATTAATTTTTACTTACCGCCGTAGGGCGACAAATAACTCATTACATCTTTGCTAACAGAATAGTTATTCGTGTATCTAGAGCAGAAAGTACTATATTGCCGCCTGCGCATAGTAACTGTTGATCGAAGCGCTGCCAAAAGGAACAACTATATAAAAGCAGCAAAAGACACTTTCAGCTCAAAGTGCACACATTATTGTTTATACGACCATTTAGAAACATTTAAAAATGAATTTTAAAAATCATGTTTAACAGATTTCTGCTTTGAAATTCGCTTCAGAAGTTTATAGTTTTCATGTATTCAAGCCTACTATAATCTACTTGATCATAAAAACTCACTTTCCGTATATGCAGGTAACACTAGTTGATGACAAATGTCCACTTTTCGAACATTAAATAAATGCAGAAAAGCCTACCTTTCGTCATATCCATTTAAAATAGTGATTTATATTTGAATGGAAGAAAGTGAGATATTTCTTCACGAAGATGGCGTTAGTTATAAAGCATCTGAGGTAAGAATAACAATTTCTTTATATAAGAAGATAAATTAGAAACTTAGATAAGATCAATACAGCAATTCGTCATTCAACTAGGTGTTGCCATGATAGGTTATATTGATTATTTATTATAAACAGTTAAACATAAATATGAAGACAAAAATAGTTGTAGATAATTGCCATAATTAATTGGTTTCTGTTGCAGTACGAATGGACTATGCCTTTGAATAATATCGAATTACACTGTTGTTTTCCAGTTGTCATTGATATGACTTTACTTTATTTTCCTAGCGATGAAAAGTATTTCTTTCTTATGAATGGGTGAAAAAAAAAACTTCTTTAAATGAATGTTGTATGGTCGGTTCCACCAAAAAAAGTTAAAACAAGTTTAAAATTTATATTTTGTTAGTGACTACGGCCAATAGGGATTTAAATTCTTTATTTAAATTGTATTATCAACAGTTTTATATTTCAAAAATAAGTACAATATACAAGGGAGTAAAGTTAATCACTATTTGAGAAGAGCGGAGATTGAATTCTGATGGTGTAGCCCGAGAGATGCAATCGCTTCAGGCAAATAATGACACATTACTCACGTGTTATATACGATATTTCATATATACACAGTATGTCCCAAAAATAACGAAACTTTTAATTTAAATCATAGAACACGTAGCGCAATCTATTGAACATACACATTGTTAGAAAGATACATCTTTCCTCTTTCGAACGCACACAACTTCATGCAATCTGGTGACAGTTTAAAAATTTACGCACATTTTAATAACAGTAGTTTTTGTGTTTATGTTGTAAAAATACAATAGAACAACGAGCAAATATTAAATTTTGTGTTTAACTTGGAAAAAATTTGCTGAGACATACGAATTGATGAAAAAAAGTTTATGGTGATGATTGTTTATCTCGTTCACAAGTTTATAAGTGGTTTGCAAAATTTAAAAATGATCGTGAAGATTTAAATGATGATGAAAGATTTGGACTTCCAAAAGCCGGATATCGTGCTGAATTAGTCGAAAAAGTGCGTAAAATCATTGCTGTTGATGCGAATTTTACTGCTGGAATGTTGGGTGAAGAATTAAATATGAATAAATATACTATTTGTAGAATTCTAACTGAAGATTTGAGTAACAGAAAGGTTTGTCCACATTTTGTTCCACATGAATTAAATGAAGACCAAAAAGTCGCTCGTGTAAGTCAACGAATTGTTGATGAAAAAACATATTTGTGTCATCGACCACCCTCCGTATTCGCCTGATCTATCACCATGTGACTATTATCTTTTCCCAAAACTAAATATTGCCATGAAAGGAGCGTTTTATGGTGATATTCCAGCCATTCAAGCAGCCGTGACACAGATGTTAAAGAACGTTCCTTTAGATGGCATAAAAAATCTATGCATGCTCTAGTTGATCGTTCTAAAAAGTATATTGATTCAAATGGAACCTATTTTGAATAAATATTAAGTTTCAAACATAATACAATGCGTGTTTTATTCTATATCTAAAGAGTTTCGTAATTTTTGGGACATACTGTGTAAATAGAAAAAATCGTTATTTAACAAAAGAGACTATTAATAACACGTTAAACTAGTAAAAATTAAACACATTCTTATAAACGAAAAACTATTTATTTTGTAATGTTTTAACAAATATTACAAATATTTTCGTGTGATTAATTTCACAGAGAAGTTCGTAAGTCTCTCTTTAACATGCGTACAAGAGCAAAGAAAAGGGCCTATTGAATAATAAGAAAATAACTATTTTTTTCTCAGTGGCATTGTCTATGGCCTGGAATCACTTTATTTCCCTAGGGAGTACTTGCCATTTTGATTTCCCTCGGTAAATAATGAAACACAAGTAATGATTTTAATAAGAGTTAAGTTAATATTACTTATCGGTTGTGTATAAAAGTTTTCTGCTGTTTTTAATTAGTTTGCTAAGGAACTTTGCACACAATGCAAACAAATGAAGAACTTTTTCGCTGTCAACCCCTTGTACCGTAACTTTTCTATTGTGCAGACAACAAATAAATCTTCTTCTACAATCAGTACGACACATCTTGCTTACATTTCTATCGCCTGAACCCGTCTTCATCGAAAACAAAGCCAGTGAAAGGCCGGCAGATTCGTCATCATCATGGGTGGAGCTTCTCAGGGTCTCAACTACACTCCACCAGCTTCCTCGACATCACGGACCGCTCGCTCGTGCGTCATGCAAACGCTCATTAATTAATGAAATGAGCTCGAGAACTCGCGGTATTGTGTTATTTGTGGTATCGGTATCTAGAGCTGGAATGCAATGTTGCAATACTTGTTGAAATGGATAGTTTGGTGTTATTGATTAAAGTAGAATTTGGAGATTTAGAATTTGCAGTTCAGGGACGGTATTGGAAGTTAGGTATTTTAATTATTGGTTGTGCTAGATCGTTTGAAATATCTAGTGTTGTTTATGTGAAGGTTGTAGATACAAAATATTTGTTAGGTTTTTTTATTATGTTATCCACAACTCATATATAATAAAGACATTATTGCACTGATTTCAGTTGAATTATATGGCTCATGAAACACTAGTGTTTTATATTTCATAAAACACTGTAAACAACTTGTTACTTAGCAACCACTTCATGATCTATCGTATTTTGAGAAACTATAACTGTATTCCATGTGCCATTTGGATCAGATCTAACTTGCATTTACTGATCCAGATCACTTATTTATTTCGCTGGCTTACTTCACAGACTTTATTTTCAGTACTAGAATTACTTATTCTAATTTACTTTGAAGTAATTCATCCCAATAAGTGCATCAGTTTTTATAGTTCAGTTCAATTATTCATGTTGCCTAATTTATCTGAACTGATTTAAGTGAACAAAGTGGCAAATGGAATACAGCTTATATGTAACAGAATCAACGTTAAACGTTACGACCAATCTTCTTCAATTACTATAATTATGAGTTGTGTATAAAATTTCGTATTACACTTGTGTTTTATATACCTAATAAAATACTTGTATAATAAATAATTATTATCCACATGAAATATATGTGCGAGTATTATCAATATGTAAATTCAAAGAAAAACAATCAAACGGCCTTCTTTCTGCCAAGCAGGAATTTCAGAAAAATAAAAATCATCACGCCTTTTATCAATTACTGGGTGTGGCACTCTGCCGTAGCAGACCTCGGTTATATATTTATATGCGTGAAGTGCGTTTGTCAACCGTTAAATCACGGCCCTCAAAGATGTTATTTGTATGGTAACGGGTGTATATTCCGAATATATTTACTTCTAACTCGATATACCACAGAAGGTTTTTTTGAATATATTTTATTTAATTAATAAACTCTGGTTCGAGAAATATTCTTTACGAATACACATCTTGCTTCAATTCTTTGTTGTATATATATTTCTCTCAATTTTCACTCAAATACTTTTTGTCTGAGGCAATTTTTTTTCTAAGTAATTTGGGCATTTATAAACAAAGATAATATCCCTCGAGCTAAAGCTCTCGAGTATTATCAGAGTATAAATTTTGCTCTAAAAATTTCTCAAATACCACTTGATTTCGCGGTGTTTTTAACAAAAAATTTGCATCGCAAAATTTTGACGTAATAATTTAAAATTTTCACCTCTTGTGATATATTACCTTTGACGACGCATTTTATTAATGAAATTTGTAGTTCTGAACGAGTTTGAATTACAGAGCTAATGTGGTTTATTAAATTTATGCCTATGTATTTACAATTTGCTTTTAATTGTGAATTAATTTCCTTTTAAAATGGAATGTGTATTGTGATTGTAAAATGATAAATCCTTAACTATTAGTCTGAAAGCATCAAATAAAAATTAAATTCTTTTGTGTCAAATTGAAAGCATATATACACATTTACTTGATGACGGAATTTTACCCTAGTTACATTATTTTATTAGTGGAATTTTCAAATGTTTTGCATTATGATTGGTTGAAACAGGTAGAGAGAAATTATCTTTATTAAAATTATATTAAAATTTACAAGTTAGTTGATTGTAAAGATTAATTTTCAAAGTGAATAATCGGTTTGAATAAATGACGTTTATAAATGAGTACGTAATAAATAACAAAATTATAGATATGTGACTGAATATTACTGACATTTTAATCTGCGAAAACTACAACTGCCTGAAATATTAAGTCCATAACCAAAAAGTAGCTAAGAATAAAAAGTTATAGGTATGCGCTTAAATACTGCTGAAATTTAAACCCGCGAACTTTCGCCTACGACGCTAAAATACAACTTTAAAGCTACAACTACCACTAGAACAATTTTCATTACCACCCACCATAAACTTGTATTCTTCTACGATCAAACAACTGACATAACCTCACGACAACCTTACCTATCTACCACATCGAGTATCTTATACCAGTCTTCCTTCTTACGGATGTGCAGCGTTCAGTGTTTCGTTCAACTCACCACGCTGCCATTAGACCGTGTAATAACGCAATAAATAACCGATCTTATTACTGTCCAACAGCAAGCACTGCCACCGCCGCCATAGTCACCGCCGCCGCCGCTGCCGCCGCTTGCCCAACCTGGGGAAAGGTTACGAGGACATCGAGTAATTGCGCGCTTATAAGGAGCGTCACGACGCTCGACACTGGGCGGAGCTAGGAACGCATGCGCGGAATATGAGATGCGATTGGTGGATTAGAAGAGGGAGGTGATGTGATGGAGAGATTTAGAGATGTAGATTAGGAAGATTGTGATTTGTTTAATGAAGATTAAATAATTTTACTGATTTTTCTTTGTACCGTAATTACCAATTAAATTTGTAAATTAATAATTATCTGAATGTCCAGTCAGTTTAGAAGACAAATTGTGTCACTTAATTTTGTTTCTGTAATTTATATTTTCAATATTTCCTGTGATTTAAACTGAATCATTATTTGTAATCGATTAATTTGTTACTAACAATAGGGTTACCACCTCAGAACTAAGTCTCGCCCGGAAACGATGACTATTTTTTAAAGAAGATCCTGCAATTTAATTATTATTATCATATTTGATAAAAAAGGGTTACATTGTTTTGTTAAATACAAGTGTTTTTGTTATCATGGTAAAATAATTATATATAAAATAAAGTAAAACAAGATTGGAAGTGACAAATCTACTGTAACAATAAAATTACTGTATTCAACGTCATATATACGATTAAGTGGTAACAATATTGACAAAATTAAAGATAATCACATGCACCAGAAGACATAACCTCATCTAAAATTATGTCTATTTCTGAAAACTTGATACAATTCTAAAAAAATTGCTCTGATACAAGATGATATATCAAGTATAGAACCGAAATTAATTGTATAAATTCTTCCTTAAATAATCATGAGGACAGAATCAAGAAATTGGAGGACTTAGTGACAGAAATAAAACTAGATAACAGTAAGATATACAAGATCTTCAAAGAAAAAAATTTAATAATTTAGCGGCGTAGAAGATTCCGATAGTGAGACAGATTTGTCCCGGACAACTACATAGCAGTTGTATACGTGCGATCATCAACCACCGCGCTAGCTATTTCGTACACGGTACACGAGATACACGCGACAGTCTGCATATAATTTTGTACATATTCAATTTTAGTTATATAACCCGGATAAATAATAATTAAACCCGGAGCCCGGAGATAACTCACTGAAACCCGGAGTCTCCGGGTCAAACCCGAACAGGTGGCAAGCCTAACAGACAACTATTTATATTTCAAAATTATTTTATAGATAGCAGTATTCTGCTTTTCTAAGCAATTACACCGAATCTAAGAAAATTGAAAAAATGAGATAATGATATTATTTGGACGTTAAACATTTTTTATACTGGTTTACTTAATAAAAACGCAGTATTTCTACCGAATATTAATAAAATAGCTTTTTATTACATGAAGTAACTACGCCAAGTGTTACGATTCCTACGAAATACAGCATCCAAAATACAATATACGTTTTGAAGACTGCATTGTTATTTAGTAAAACCACAGTTTTTTTATTGAAGATTATGGTATATATTTAATTTAGTTTTTTGTTTGCTTTTATTACCTTAAAGACAATGACTCCTAAACGTACAGATTTAATTATGGTATTGCAAATTTATATTAAAAAAAAACACTTTATCAAGTTTCTTAACTGTAATATTTGAGCTGACCAATTAATGGCAATAAAAAGCATAATTTTCTAAAACTACTATTTTATTATTTACTGCATAATTGCTTAGGAGAGCAGTAATTCCCTGACACATTTATATACTCGTAATTTTCTTGCATTTTACGTACATATGTACATACTTCGCAAAAAACTCTCAGATATAAATACATTTTTAAAATATTTTTTTACATAACATAAATACAAATAGATAAAAAAGTATTTAAATTTGTCAAATAAATTACTAGTCTTTCTTGCCTGGGTTTGAATTGAAGAGGAAGGACAATATTCTAATACTCTTCCATAAATTGACACCATTTCTTCAATAAATTCCGATTTAGCAGTTTTACAGTTTTTATTTTCTAATATTTAGTGTCTGTGTATACTTAATAAACTTGAATTACGATAGGGAACATGTCGCTAGTTGGCCATAAAAATATTGCTGAAAATTCAATTTCAGCTTGAATTTATTATCTTTAAACTTATAATTTAATTTTTATTATATATACATATACAGCATGGAGACTGCGACTCTCAAACATAGGACTTTAACTTGTAAAATCATATTGTTTTAATTTCCTGTTTCGTAATTATTTAAAAGAAAAAAGCTTCAAATACAAGTTTTAGGTCATAAAATACGAAATTAATTTTGCATGCTTTGTAACACCGCATATTAGATCTGAAAATGACTAAAACTGTCTCAAAACTATCGATAGCTATGAAATTGAAACAAAATTAAACAAATTTTTGACGTTTTATCTGTCAAATCTGTCAAAATAAATTCTTTATTTATTATTTCATTTATTTTGACAGATAAAACGTCAAACATTTGTTTAATTTTGTTTCAATTTCATGGCTATCGATAGTTTTGAGGCAATTTTCATCATTTTCAAAGCTAATTTGTGTCGTTACCAAGTATGTAAAATTAGTTTTGTTTATTGGTTCAGATGCAGAATTTGATGCCCTAAAACTTTTATTACAAGCTTTTTTGCTTAAAATATTTAGGGAAGCAGGAAATTACAAAATTATAATTTAATGGGATGGCTAGCTCAGTGGTATGAAATCGGCCTGTGGATCCTGAGGTCCCTAGTTCGATTCCCACAGGCGACAAATTTTCATAATTTGAAAAAGCTATCCCTGTGGCTCCTCCACCACTAACATGTTTGGGGGCCGTGATTTGACGACTGGTAACCGCACTTCACGCGCAAAATATATCACTTACCGAGATCTGCTTCAGCAGGGTGCCACACCCAGTAATGGGTAGAAGGCGTGATGATATATTTATTTATTTATTTTATTTATAATTTTACATGTTAAAGTCCTATGTTCGAGAGTCCCTAGTTAAAACACAGAGGGGGGGGGGGCGAGCGCCCCCGCTTGCCCCCTTGCGGACGCCCATGGCATTAAGTGCTTCCTACCGGTCGAGAATGATTTTGGAAATCGAGACCAAATCGAGATTTTCAATATAGAGATACCTGTTGGACATCTATTCACCGCAAGATTTATAAAATTTAAAAAAATATTAGTTGTGAGAATTATTATTTTTAAAGTATGTATTAATAACTACGAAAGAATATTTAATTATTATTTACTTACTTAAATAATTACTTACCGATTATTAATTTGTAAACATAAATTACTACCTATGGGGTGGCTAGCTCAGTGGTATGAAGTCGGCCTGTGGATCCTAAGAACCCTGGTTCGATTCCCAAAGGCGACAAACAATTTTCATAATTTCAAAAAGCTTCTCCTGTGGTTCCTCCACCACTAACATCTTTGAGGGCCGTGATTTGACGACTGGTAACCGCACTTCATGCGCAAAATATATCAATTACCGAGTTCTGCTTTGGCAGAGTGCCACACCCAGTAATGGGTAGAAGGCGTGATGATATATTTATTTATTTATTTAAGTTACTACCTTGCAAAAAATAATATAATGACCGTTTACTAACTGTCTAGTAAAATATGTAGTAGAATTATACTGACAGCTTAGCAAGAGTGCAAAACATGTAAAAGTTAAATAGAATGAACAGAATTTATGAATTTGTTCACAGTATTTCAAAATGATGGTTCTCTATGGAGTTTAATGTAATATAAGGGTTATCATTAATTTATCGATCGATTTAAAAAATAAGGACATACATAAAAAATCTAACTCATTTTGCTTTTCTTTTTTGAAAGCCCTAATTTATTCGATAAATAGGTATTGAATTGTATCTGAATCCCCAGAAATAATTCGTAAAACACAAGTATCTATTCAAAGGTATTTTCGATTAAAAAACGTGTTTCCTGTGATATAAAAATAAAAGTTCGAAAGCACCTGTAAACTATTTCTTAATTATGCTATTAATTAGTTCATTTTAATCCAAACCAGCATTTCACACAAATTATAACTCACAAGTCACATTAAAACAAAATCTAAACAAACAAATATATCATGGAAACCAATTTCAGAGACAAGTCATTAAAACAGCTATCTTTAGTGTTTACATCACCGACCGTCACAAATCGATCCAATTACTACCTTCTAATTAGTCGAAATCGATAACTTGCAGATAAAACATAAAAGCAATCGATTCGGTTGATAAACTAAAATATAATTTGTAGAAAATCTGTCACTTTCTAAGAACCAGCACATTTTAAAAGACAAATTAAAGCAATATGTCACGCTGAGAGGCAAACTGGCTCACCTTGAAAAAGGAGACTCACTTCAAAAAAGATGGCGTTGTTTTTCTCTATTTAATTAAGTAATAAAGACACAAGACAAACGGGATTAATAATCATTGGATGCTTAATCACGACTATTGGCAAGATTAAAAGTTTTGACGGATCATAAAATATGCTACTTTATTGGCTAAAGACTAAAGATAATTTCTTGTTATTAATTGAAGAATTCAACAATTAAGTTTAAAATTGTAGAATTTAAAATAAATTATAAATAAATAAATCACCTATGTCTAAATATTAAAGCTATGTAATTGCAAATCTTACAAATGTTAAATGATCATTACTAAACTTTAAAATTAAAATTACTATTCTTTACGTATAAATTAACTTTTTTGTCATTGCAGTTCACTAATTTTTTTCGCTAAACTCCTTTATTTACTAAGATTACCATCCAAATAATAACGGGCAATCGTAGTTCAGTGGATTAATTCAAGGTAAAATTAATTAACAAGCAAATGTTTGTGATTTCAAATCTTGAGAACTTCTACTCATATCAAAAAAATACGATTGTGTCTGATTGGTTTAGTGTCCATTCCGGGCCGGATTAACACTTTCTTCATAAAATAAAGTAATCTCGTTTGTAAATCGTTTATACTTGTATGTACCATTCTTTTTAAACGGTATAATTGAAAAGAGAAGGGAAGGTTATTGCCAGGAAAATAATATTTTGCCAATTTAAGTGTTTCTTTTCCACTACAAAAACATAAATTCTTTTAATTTATTACGTATTTCAAATTGCATAATAATTTAATTCATTATATTATAACTAAAAATAAAAAAAAAATCATCACGCCTTCTACCCATTCACACTCATTCATTCATTCATTCATTGGCACTCTGCCGAAGCAGATCTCGGTAAGTGATATGAGTATATTTTGCGCGTGAAGTGCGGTTACCAGTCGTCAAATCATGGCCCCCAAAGATGTTAGTGGTGGAGAAGCCACAGGGGTAGTTTTTGAAATAATGAACATTGTTTATCGCCTGTGGAAATTGTAAATTCAGAATAGAGCGTATATAATATATTAAAACATATATAAAATGAATTGTATATACTTTGATTTGGTCGGAATCAGTGAGTACGTCATTGATGTATAATCTTCTATGTCGAGCGCACGAAACTTGTCTGAGTGGAGGGAGTATGCTGGCGCCGATAGAGGTATCACTTATAGGACACTAGCCATTGTACTACACTTCGAAGATGAAGTTTTATAAGCGCGAATTTTTTGCCTTTAATATAAAATCAACTAATTCTTGACAACCTTTAGAAATGACCAGCAGTTAGGCATACGCAAACTTACATATTCCAATAGTTTCTTCACCTCGTTATTTTTTACTCAGAAAAATTAGTTTTTTAATTTTTTTACAATTTCCGTGTGGCCTCCAATATATCGGGACCCTAAGCTATAGCTTAATCAGCTTATGCTATAATCCAGCACAGATTTCATAAGCTATAGGTCCCCTGTACTAGGAACGGCGACTTGTAGGAGCCAGCGGGACCAATACACCAATGTAAGCTAATTAAACAGGTGCATTGCACTCATGCAAAAAAATTAAAATAGTTTTACATTAAATTGTTAATGTAATATAAAATAGAAGTAATTTTAATCACATTTTTGAAGTTGCATACATTCCAATTCCTTCCTGTTCATCTGAAAAATATTTTTCAACTTTACGCCAATAAAATATATTTGAGATCAATAAGGTCGGAACAACTTATGCATTGTTAAATGTTGCAAAAATAGAATGCATACTTTGGATCTTGCTTCCTGATGAATTTAAAAACAGAAGTTAGGCGTAACATGTTCTTAATGTATAATTGGCAAAGATTCTAACTTTTATAAATGGGTACTCTATATTGATACTTATTTATTTAGTTTTCAGCTTACATAATTAATACTCTTTTTGTGATCTTAGTTGTAATAGTACGAATACGTGTATACTTCTTTGATTTTTCATATACTTAATAAGAATTTATGATATTTTTATCTGTTTTTTTTTTATAATAACGTGTTTCTCATTATATTACTGCCAATTTTTTTTTATTTTGTAGATTTCTATGCCTCTTGCATCCATTCAAAAAATGAAACCGCCGCCCTTGCCCTGTACAGTTATTGGAATAAGTTCTTTTTGAGTAGAATAACAAATAAATAAATGTCATAAAAATTTCATTTCATAGTTTTAGCCCTAAATATTCATTTCACAATAACTTCTACTATGCATATGATTTAAAAATTGTTTAACTACTCTGTTCTTGATCGAAGTTTTAAAGATATGCTATTCAATATGCAACTAGATTATTATTGTGCCTTAATTACACAATATACCAAGATTCCGTTAGTATATGTTGAAATTGAATTACAATATCTAATAGTTTATATTCGGACGGCAAAAAAAATTTACGTAATTCTTCATAGATTTTAAAGACCCTAAATCGTTGTTATAGACTAGAGTTTATATATATATATATATATATATATATATATATATATATATATATATATATATATATATATATATATAATAATTTATTTAATATTATTCATCATCAAAATTAATTGAACACACTTGAATTCTTGGTTACGAGTATAAAAAATTGAAGATTCAAATACGGGAATTACGTAAAAATAAAATGGAGTTCGTTTTACATTACTCTAAATATTGAATATATATCATACACCAAATTGTTTTAAATATTGCATTGATTTATAAATTGTCTGATAAAATAATATATTTGTAGTCCGAGCATAAGCAAGTAGGTAACTTGTGATTCGCTTAATTAATGATTAAATATCATATTTGAAACATTATAGATATTTTTCAATACTTAATGTAATGTGGAACAAGCTTTACAAAACGAACAGTTTCGTGATTATTGTTAAATCTATAAATATTAGTATAATCATATGCGTAAACACTTTTATTTCCCTTGACGTTCTTAAATCATGTCGGCAAATAACACAATGCTATTTGTTGTTTCCTCGCTGATTTCTGACATAGCATCAGCGTAGAATTAATTACTTTGCTTGCTTAATTCATCGTATCATGTCGTCTAATATTCTTTTATACTTATCCAGTAAATTGCCATATTGTACTACATTATACAAATGAGATTTAAGAAATGCAACTAACATTCAGATTTCCTTTTATAGTACTGCTCTATTTAAGCGTTGTTTCAGTTACAATTGTTCCTCCATCTACAATCAAATACCTACACAATTAAAGTTGCTAAATAAACAATTTTATTAGAAATTCTATGTTTTCTATGTAACAGATTTGCTTCGTTTTGATCATGAAATTCGTATGATTGTCTGTTTTCTAAATACTAGAATGTATAATTTCCAATTTTATTTTATATGCTTGCTGTACATCACTGTATGATCAATTGGTACCATATTATATAAATGTAAAAGTTACGTGAAAGATCAGCTTCGGCTGAACGGTTGCTAAAAAAAATTGGTATTATCATTATTATTATTTCTAAAATATTTTCTTTCCTTTTGAACTAAACAGAACTTTATTTGTTTATTTACTATATTATTTATAAGAAGAAACTCAGTACACGAGACACAAGATTTACTAATAGTATGAAAGAAATCCGAAGTACTCGGATGCATTTGTGTTTTTTATTGTAAATTGAAGCAGAGCGATCACAAGAATATCGGCAGTCAACAACCAAAAGTAATGTATGTACATTTAGCTCATCGTATTTTCACTGCGGCTGCAGAAGTCTTCTTTGCAGTTCTTCCCGTCCCCGGCTGCCGCCGCCACCGCATTCTCTCACGTTCAGCTCTGGTCATTGATCATTTCGATAGATGCTTCGACAGTCCACGATTCATTTCATAACGAATATATCATGGTGGTTCCGTTAAGGATTTACAGCCGCATATGCCTCTATGCTCAATTCAATTAAAATTACGGACTTTTTATTTGGAACGGGTCGCTAGCGTTGATGCTTGTTTGAATAGTTAAAGTGACGTTATGTTTGATGCTACGTGTATTTTATTGCCAGTGGGAGTTTTTTGCTGGAATTCTCCAACGGATTCCTTTATTCCGTTTCTCTAACTTGCCATCGTTAGCCAGCCAATAGAAAATTGCTATTTAATTCCCATGTTACTACTAGGTACATTTTTTTTGTGAATCTACTTATTTTAATGATGTTTTGTTAATGGTTAGTTGCAACAATAAATGTTAATTTTAGGTTTAATTTAAATAAATAAAACTAATCGGAGTCGGAAATATTTTACTTTGCTGTCAACATAAGATATAATATTAACAATTTAAAGACTGTCGAAATTATAACCCAATTTCGATTCCCACTTAAATTAAATTACTCGTTTATCTCCTATAAAAATATATGACTTATGTACGGTTTATCAATTGATTGTTAAGTAAAGTTAACTAACAGCATTATAAATGATGTGTATTTTCTTATATTTAACAAGTAGATAAATATAACAGAATCTTAACAGTTGAATGAAAAACTGAGCATTACTGAAATATGAAATTTAGAGTGCTACATTTAGTAATGAGTCAAATAGAATCATAATAATATTGATTTTCTTACTTACTTAACACTTTGAATGCGAATAATATATCGACACAAGGCGGGTGTCGTGTGAACACGTCCAAAGATTATACTACCCAGACGCATTGAAAAGTGAACCATTTTATAGAATTTTTTTTTCGCGATTACTAATCAATGTATTAAAATCAAATTTTGAGACTTTATTATACATGTATTAAGGGTATAGAAAAATATTTTTCCATTACATTTTCGATACAAAATGGCGTCCTGGCACTAGGTAACTTGAACAAATGTTGCTTTTAGGAGGAAATCGGCGTGTATTGTATCTGTATCAGTCTCAGTACACCACTTAGAGCAAAAAAAAATATTTTTTTCCTTAATCTACATTAGTTTTTCTTTGTAAGTACCCAAGATTATATTTTTTTTATGAAAATTCACAAATTGGCATCATTTTTAATTTTTTTTAATTTTTTGCCAAAAAAACGGACTTAAATTGTTTATTGCTAATGTAATTATTTATCATTCTTAAAAATCGTGTGTACTTCAAAACATACTTTAACTAAGAAGCTACAGTTAAAATTTCAAGTAAATCCGATAAAAATTGAGCGAACTACGCTGCACGCCAATTTGAAAAACATAGTTTCGAGAAAAACGCGTTAATATATGAAATATTCAAAATATAGGCATGCTATTTTTTTAAGATTTGGTTTGTTATTGTATAACTTTTATTTGTTTTTGATACGCGACTCTCATTTACCATAATTTTTAGTTTTGGCATTAAAATTTAAAAAATATTTATTATGCTCGTGAAAGTCATAAGCTCATATACTCAAAATTATATATTTAGGGCGTTAAACGTGTACATACGAGGATAAGGTGAAAAGTTCTCGGCCTCATACAGAGATGGCGTTCCAAACAGCAAAAATTTGTGTTTCCTGCCTGGGTGCACGTGTCATTAGTTCGTATGACAAGTTTCAACTTGTTCTCTCAAGTAGTTTGATTACACGAATTTTTGAGGTAGTCGTCTTGCGTGTTTTTCGTTAAAATGGATAAACTTGAATATCGTGCGGTCATAAAATTCTTCGTTTTGGATGGATTAACCCCTAAGGAAATTCATCCGAAGTTGACAAAAGTTTACGAAGACTCTGCTCCTTCCATGTCAACCGTTAAAAAGTGGGCAGCTGAATTTAAACGTGGTCGCACGTCCCTCGAAGATGACCCACGTGCAGGACGGCCAAAAACCGCCACCACACCGGAAATCATCGAAAAAGTGCATGATATCGTGCTTGAGGCTGGCGAGTGAAGGTGAGTGAGATAGCTGTGGTGATTACGGAAGAAAGGGTGCGAAACATCTTGCACAAAGAATTAGAGATGCGAAAGCTCTGCGCAAGATGGATGCCGCATTTGCTGAATGTCGAACAAAAGCATATGCGCAATCTATCTTCGTAGCAGTGTTTGGACCGATTCAATAGGGATCCGACCGATTTTGTGTGGCGATTTGTCACCATGGATGAGACATAGATCCACCACTACACGCCAGAAACAAAACAGCAGTCCGGTGGTTCAGCTCCAAATAAAGCGAAGTCGATCGCATCTGCCGGAAAGAACATGGCCAGCGTGTTTTGGGATGTGAAAGGGATCCTGTTAATTGATTATCTTGAAAAAGGCAGAACAATTACAGGCGAATATTACTCCAACCTTCTTGACCAGCTGGATGCCAAAATTCGCGAGAAGAGGCTTGGCTTGCAGAATAAAAAAAATCATTTTTCATCAGGACACCGCACCTGCACACAAGGCTGCGTTGGCGATGGGAAAACTGCGGAATTTGGGGTACGATTTGCTCGGCCATCACCCACGTTCTCTTGATTGGCATCCTCAGACTTCTATCTGTTTCCAAACTTGAAGAAATTTATTTCTAGGAAGCGCTTCGCGTCCAATGAAGAAGTTAAGACGGCCGGAGATGAAGATTTTCACAGCCTTCCAGACTCTCACATCCGGGAAGGAGTATTGATATTGGAGAAACGCTGGACCAAGTATGTTGAAGTCAAGGGAGAGTATGTAGAAAAATAAAATCATTTTTGAACTGAAAATCGCAATCTTTCATTGTCAGGCCGAGAACTTTTCACCTTACCCTCATACGTCATGTCTCACCGAGCCCGTATATGGATTTAGAATCAATTTTATTTAAAGCAATTTACAAAATTAGATAAAATTATAGTTAAATATAAGTTTCCACTAGTTTATCAAACGTCATAATAGATAGTATTATTGTTACTATAATATTTAAAAGTAACAATAGATATATTTATGAATTAGAATATAACAAATTTGGGACTAACATGGTATTAGCGTAAATGTGTAAATGTCAGATGAAATGATATAACTCAAAGTTCTCTTAGTTGGAGAACATCATACCAATGTACTATTTCAATCGTGTCGATTATAGCAAAGATTGTACGTTTATAAAAAATATTACTTTAATTACAGCAATACATCAATGTTATTTATAAAATACTTATAAAAAAAATCTATTAAAGATATCTCGAATTGGTGTTGGTTCTGATATATAATAAAGTGAAACGAAAAAGATCTAAGTACAGTTCATTTTTCAATCAAAACATTTGACTGAATCGAATCAAATGATTGGAAAGAAATGAGAAATGACGTTTGATAAAACGTCGTAAAAATTGATCAAAATTGCCGTGAAATTCGTTTAGGTGTTAGTAAATGTTAGTATTACCAAATAAAAAAAAGATAGGTACTAAGTGTTGCAATGTATTGAAGGCAAATCAATTTATTTAATTTGATGTGCTAGTATCTTGTAATAAATAACATTTTTGTGAAGATCAAAAAAACAGCAGGAGATTGGCAGTTGAAAATTTATAGAATATAAACTGATATCTGTAATTTGCATTACATAGAGAATTTTAAGAAAAAAATGAACCATAGTTAGCTATTTTAATTTTTCTATTTCGGTCTATAAACGCACTGTAAACACGTTGTTACGGATTTCTATAAGCGCACTGTTTTTGGCTATTTTTTATTTTGCAGGAGTGGTATGAATGCTTTTAAATCTGACAGAAGAATGACATATAACCTCAAAATTGTAAATTATCGGTGTAGAAATATTACTAAAAGAATATGCTTAATCAAACAAAATTAACAACATTCACAATAAAGAAAAATATTGATTAATTGATAAAAAAATTTCAATTTCAATTATTTGTATTACGATTACGAGAATCGCAACCAACACAATGAATAAAAAATAGCAACTTATATTTTTGACAAGTCGCAGTATTTTTTATTTCGTTTTAAATCATACAGATTATAAAATTACCTCAATAGAAAATATTGTATAAAGGACATATTTCATAAGGCCAGTTATCGCACTCGTCCTTTGTAAAACTCACTATAAAGCGGTTCGTTTTCCAAATTTGAACTCGTGCCTTATGAAACTAATACTTTCATACATTATTTTATTTTTCGAATTGAATTATTTCTTACATTTTTTGTTTAATAATTTTATATTTAAAATAATCAACATTCATTCTCATTTTCCAATAATCTAAAATTGCCAAACACAAATTAATTTTAATCATTAAATATCATAAAATTGTATGAAATATTTTTATTTCAATATTTATAAAACACTAATTCTAAGGAGTAGTTTGAATTTTTTTATTATAAAGTTTCCAAAAATAAAAAAATAAATTTTCTATAAAATTATTTTGAATCATTTTTTCTATGGCCTGTTATTCAAAATATAGGCATTAATAATCTATAACTTTATTTATTAAAATCTAGAAGGCCGAGTTTCGAAGTGGGAAGTTTAAAATAATAAATAAGACACCAAGATAAAAGAATAGTATTTTATATAAAAAGGGAGTAAAGTTTGTTATTATTTGGCGAGAGTGAAGATTTAATCCTAAGAGTATAACCCGAGAGATGCAATCGCTTGATGCAAAACTAGTAAGAAAGAAGCAAAATAAACAAAAATCAATTATTTTTTTAAAAATTTTATCAACAATTATTACAAATATTGTCAGTAATATTGCCTGGCAACAAGTTTTCGAAAGATCTGTCAAATTATTTTAAATTTATTCTCACTCTCTTGTTATATTTAATAAGATTATTTTTTGACTTAGCTGTTGAGGTCGATTCATCCAACTTAAAAGATTTTGAACTAGATTCATAGCGATTGATTACTTATTAATGTATTCTTGGAAGTTGCTTCCAAAATTTGTTGGTGTATTTCTGTATCTAAAATACAACTAAATCGATTTTTTCACACATTTTACTTGACGCGTTGACAGTTTTAAATAATTATTTGAAAACTACCTATCATTTGTCACAAACAAAAAAACATGTAAAGAGATTATTCCCGGGAATAATCACAAGAACTTTATTCTCAGTTTAATAATGACAGGATTGGTTAAGACGCAGACACGTGACATACAATGAAGCATTTTATTGGTTTTGAGAAACGTCAAAAAATAATCATGTAAATAATTTCATAGAAAAGTTCGGAGGTATCTCTTTAACATGCGCAGAAGAGCAATGAGGTAGGTCTATTGAATACTAAAAAAATAATTTTAACTTATCTTTATTTCCGTAGGGAATACTTATAATTTTTATGTCCCTGGGTAAATAATGAAGCATATTAAGTAAAGATTTTAATAAGAATAAAGGTAATATTATTTACAGGTTGTATATAAACAACTTTTCTCCTAAATTTTCTTTCAAATCTTCACTCATATCTGGAAAACATTTGGTAATATCGAATTGATTTCTTGAGTTAAATTACATTGTCATAAAGTACTCACACGTCTATATTATGAATAACTAAATTTTAATGAAGTTTTTCCCAAATTTTCTTTTATTATGACATACCAAATGAATTTTCCGGAGGATAAAAACCAGCTAGTTCTCTGAGGCGTTAGCGTATGCGGATGATGTTGTTGTTATCGGTGAATCTGAAGAGCAATTGAGACGAATTATTCTAAGTATAAATGAAGTAGGAAAAGATTTAAATTTGTTATTAAATGTTGATAAATGTAAAGTGTTAGTGTTTGAAAAGAGCGATTTGGTGACTGACTGCAATGTTTCGGTGAATGGTGTGAGATTGGGTCAAGTGAATGAGTTTTTATATTTGGGTTGTATGTTTTCGAGGGATGGACGTATTGATTGTGAGATTGAAAGAAGAGTATCTGCGGGATGCAAGGTATTGGGTGCTCTGGGAACCTTTGTTCGAAATGTGAATGCATCCAGAGATGCTCGATTGAGTGTGTATAATGCTGTTTTAGTGCCTAATTTGAGTAATCTATGACTGTGGTTAAAGTGAGGGTGATGTGTTTGGATGAGAATGTTTGCCGAGGGCTGATTATTTGATGAATGTAATGAGTGAAAATTTTGTGAGTGATTTTGGGTTTCGTGCTACTCCATTTGTTGGGATATAGCGTGAAGTAGAGGTGTGTAGTTTGTGAACGAACTAGTTCATATGAACTATTCCTTATAGTGAACGACACGAACTAGTTCGTGAGTTTATTAAAGACTAGTTCACTGCCAACTATTCGGATATGATTCACCACCACGGCGGCACGCCGATGAAGTCGAATCGAAAGCAGAGAACGGAGAACAAGTGAACGAGTGAACGAGACTACTAGTTCACTGAGAACTATTCGGATATGATTCACCACCACGGCGGCACGGCCGATGAGGTCGAACGAAAGCGGAGAGCGGAGAACAAGTGAACGAGTGAACGAGTGAACCAGTGAACGAGACTCATACTTCGTTCGTTCGTGGTCGTTGCTATGATCACCGCTCTGCTTCTGCTGTCTGCTGTCAAATTATACTAGAACCAGATCCTAAAAGTTCACTTGTTCTCGCTCGTGAATCACAATACAATACGATTTCCGTTCATCATAGTCTTAAAAATTTCATGAACAAAAGTGAACTAATGAACTAGTTCAGTGAACTAATCTTTTTGGTGAACGAGAACGAATGAACTAGTTCACTCAAATGAACTAGAATTCCCATCTCTAGCGTGAAGATATGTATGTATGTAAAAAGATTAGAATACTAAATAAATAAAATAAATATATCATCACGCCTTCTACCCATTACTGGGTGTGGCACTCTGCTAAAGCAGATCTCGGTAAGTGATATATTTTGCGCGTGAAGTGCGGTTACCAGTCGTCAAATCACGGCCCCCAAACATGTTAGTGGTGGAGGAGCCACAGGGATAGCTTTTTCAAATTATGAAAATTTGTCGCCTGTGGGAATCGAACCAGGGACCTCAGGATCCACAGGCCGACTTCATACCACTGTGCTAGCCATCCCATAAAATTGTTAGAACCGATTCCGAGATCGTTGACATACAGACAAGAATTGCTCTCCAGACTATAGAGTATTGCATTTATTATTTTACTCAAATACAATGAGTTATTCAGATTTTGCTAAATCTATACACCTTCTCTACTGTAATTAGGATTAAATTACGGTTTTACAAAGTAGCATACAAATAAGAATAATTAGATTCGTGTAATTCTTAAAAGATCTTGAGAAACAGTGATTTTTCTTGTAGATGTTTGCATAAATTGAATCCCAATTCCAATAAACAACACAATATAAATATTTCCCCACGACAATTATGCGTGGTATGAAATCCAACGCTATCGAGTCCTGAATAATTCATTGAACGAAGTATTCATAGCGCCAGTGTCAACAACAATCCTAAGCATATTTGCGACTTTCTTTCTTTGTTTTCCAAGAAAACACAGCAGAAATACACTGTACTGGATTACTGCATTGACAGGTTTTAATCGCCTTCATTCTTAATTGACTTACAAGGGAATTGGCTCGGCGCCGAATGCGTGATGTGTGGGCAAAAAGGGTTTAATACTGGTTTTGTTTTATGACTTCTGCGGAACTTGAGTACATTAGGCGTCAGAGACGTATTAGAGGAATTTTTCTGTATTCGCATAATTACATAATGCATATATGGTTGAGAAGTTATTTTAATGCTAATATGATATTTTTATTTAGCAATAAAAAAATGTAACCATTTATTTTCTTATAAAAGAAATATTTTCTTACTTATATTTTATTGAAGACTTTTGGGATTTTAACAGTACTGGATCTAAAGCAAACAGAAAATATGTAATTTTAAAAATAAAATATATAAAATTAAAGAATATATAACAAATATAATACAGGGTGATCAAAAGGAATTGTTATAGTTGGCAATACAATTCCAGAGATCTTTTTATTCCACAGTTGGCACATCGTCAGATAAAGGCGGAAATGCTATTTGACAATTTCTAATAAATACAAATAGGTTATGTCAGGAGTCTGACAGCTAATAGAATTTTGACTTTTTAAGTAATAGAAATACTTTAGAAATAAATGTAATAATAAATGTACTTAAATTTAAATTTTAAATGTCACTGTCAACAACAGGAAATGAATTCATGTATCAGGCTTACCAATTTCAAGTAGTTTTTTTATTGCCAACTGTAACAACTCCTTTTGATCACTCTGTAGTATATTACATAGCAAGCATCGAAAGTGTAAGATAACGTGCAAGTGTACAAATTGAAAAACGAGGCGCGCGGCGCCGATTGATTTAAGTTATCACACTTTTGAGCGAGTTATGTGCACTATTTTTCAGACGACCACAAAATATTTCTAAAAAAAAGTTTACAAGAGCAATGTTGTTACACTTTGACAGCTGATGCGTTTTTGTAGGTAACGTTGACGTTTGACGTTTGAGGTTATGTATTGTGATACCAACTGTACTAACCGTAATGTCAAAATATTAAATAATGCTAAAATATTAGTAAATAAGTAATTATTCATTTAAAAAAATAAGATTTATCTGTGGAAAAATTTGCCAAAACTTCGATTCAAATAATAATACAAATTCTTTTCATTTAATTTATTATTTTTTTCATCGTAACGCCATCTGTTGTCAATTAGTGGAACTTCATCTGATGTGTTAGAAATGTATACATATGTATGTTATTTATTTATGTTACTCTGTACAACAGGAATTGAATCCCAATTACAGTACAGGGTTCGGACTCACCGAGCCGCAGAGTGGTTGGTTTTATAATTTCTAGCTTGACTGGGATTCGAACTCGAGATCACCGGATTCGAATTCCGTAACGCTACCCACTCCACCGTACTGTTCAACTTTCAGTAGTAGTTTATGATGTTGTTATGGTTACTTTCATAAGTGGTCGTCTGAAAAGTAAATAAATTCTCGTGAATAGCACAAAATCTGTCATAGTAATTAAGATGGGGTGCAGAGCTAGTTCGCCTTCTCGTGGTGCACCCTGGGAAACGCTAAATGAACTAGCGGTCAGATAATCTTAGGATCTCCTGACCACAAGACACATTCTTTTTGAATATGACAACAAATGAAACAAATGGACCTTAAGGTCCCCCCGACTAGAAAATTTGGACCTATGGTACGAATTTGTAAAATTAATTCTTATTATTATTATATGTCGTTTCAATATGTACGTGTCTAAATTGTCATACGATAAATAAATAAATAAATAAATAGTAATTAAGATTAATCATCCTGGCTCAAATTAGTAGAACTTTTATTTGACTTGATATTTTTGAAACAAAATGTCATTGTACATTATTTTGAAGCTAAAAGTTCAAAAAAAAGTTTATTTATAAATGATTATTTTTTGACGTTTCTCAAAACCAATGAAATGCTTCATTGTATGTCACGTGTCTGCGTTTTAACCAATCCTGTCATTATAATACTGAGAATAAAGCTCTTGTGATTGTTCCCGGGAATTATCTTTGTAGATACTTCTTTGTTTGTGACAAATTATAGGTAGTCAAATAATTATTTAAAACTGTCAACACGTCAATCGATTTAGTTGTATTTCAGATACAGAAATACACCAATAAATTTTGGAAACAACTTCCAAGAATACATTAATAAGTAATTAATCGATATGGACACAGTTCAAAATCTTTTAAATTGGATGAATCGACCTCAGCCGCTAAGTCAAAAAATAATCTAATTAAATATAACTCGAGAGTTTGATAAATTAAAAAATAATTCTCCAGTATCTTTCTCAAACTTGTTGCCATTTGGCAATAGTCACGAAAGCCCGTAGGGCAACATGTTTTCGAAAGATCTGTCAAATTATTTTCAATTTATTCTCACTCTCTTGTTATATTATTACTGATATTTTCTCTTATTTGATTTTCAATCATAAATATATCATCTCGCCTTTTATCCATCACTGAGTGTGGCACTCTGCCGTAGCATATACCAACCGTCAAATCGCGGCGCCCAAAGATGTTAATGGAGAGAGAGCTATAGAGGTAATTTTAATATAGTGAAAATGCCACCAATCCCATAATATAAAATAATTGAAAATTGAAGCAATAAGTACAGTTGTATTGATAATTTCCGTTGACATGTTTGCAACCAATCACAATAGAAACTATTTTAAAATTCAATCAATAAGTAAACTAACATTAGGTCCTACGGATACGGGATTTTAAAAAAATCATGCAAAATAAAAAAATATCGAAAAAATCTGAAGGTCTTGTACTATTACTTGTGATAATTTGTGGTAATTTCCTTTGACCTGTTTTCAACTAATCATAATACAAAACATATAAAAATTCAACCAATAAGCACAGTTTTATACTAATCAATGTGCTGTCAATCTGACACAAAATTATTTTATTTTTAAAATAAAAATAAATAAATATATCATCACGCCTTCTACCCAATACTGGGTGTGGCACTCTGCTGAAGCAGATCTCGGTAAGTGATATATTTTGCGCGTGAAGTGCGGTTACCAGTCGTCAAATCACGGCCCCCAAACATGTTAGTGGTGGAGGAGCCACAGGGATAGCTTTTTCAAATTATGAAAATTTGTCGCCTGTGGGAATCGAACCAGGGACCTCAGAATCCACAGGCCGACTTCATACCACTGAGCTAGCCATCCCATATTTTATTTTTAATTACGTATAAAGAGAAAAATTGGGATACCATGAGGATTTGAAAGTGGGACCTATGAATTCCGGTCATATGCTTTAAACCAACTTAGCTACGGTTGCCCTGGATTCAAATCTGATTTTTGTCCATTTTTTTCTCTCTGTTTTGTTCTGTATCCTAGGCTGCCTCGATTTATGTGTTGTAAATAGGGAATACAAAAATTTCAATACCGGTATCTCGGTATTTTAGTTTTGAGAACCGGGATACCGGCATTAATAATTATAAAATATAAATAAAACAATATGTAACTTTATATATGTCAAATAAACAATATGAACTTTTACTTTATTGCTTCAATGGAATTAAAATAAGCTTTTAGTAAACAAATGTGATCGAGTGTGTCGTCCTTTAATCTGGATCTTATTCCTGTGCATATTTGAGATGCGGCTGAAAATGCCTTTTCCGATCCCACAATTGTTGGTGCCACTGTTTGTAGATAATCGTATGTTAATTGTAAATTCACGCCCTTAATATCTTCCTCTTCAAAAAATATCATTTCCTTCCTGATTAATTGTTCAACTCCTTGCTTTTTCCTTTAGAAAGATTGGGAACAGTTGACAACTTTTTATTTATGGCATTTCTTTATCTGGTGTTACTTTTAGTTTTTAAATTTATTTTGTGTATTGTTTTCAAGTGAGTGTGAAGGCCACTTTTAGATTCTCCGCTGAATTTTATTACTTTTGAACAGTGCTTACATTTTGCTAATTGACTACTAAATAATAGTGCCAAACTGAAAATTTTTCACTACATTTTTGATATTCTTCAAATACATTTATAAAAGTCATTATTTATAAATCTGTAGCAATTTATATTTTATTAATTATTTTATACAATTACAATCAAAAACATGTACATACTCGTACATGTCACACTACTACGATCAGAGCTGGGCAAGCTACTTAAAAAAAGTAGCTAAGCTACAGCTACAGCTATTCTTTAAAAAAGTAGCTAAGCTACAGCTATAAGCTATATTTTGTAAAATATAGCTAAGCTACAGCTAAAACCTTTCGTTAAAGTAGTTGTTAAATTTTAAAGCTACTTTTTTAAATTATTGTGAAATAATTAAATTTGCCATTGTCATATGATCAGTCTTTTGTTATAATGACTGTTAATTTACTATTATGTACATAAATATCAAAAATAGCAAATACCATCTGGCACCTACAGTGTCTTTTTGCGTATTAGAGCCAGTTAGAACCGGCAACTAATAATTATTTTGTGTGAGTTTAGTTTGTACGCATGCGTACTTTATTGACCTTCTGCTTTAAAAGTAGCTTTAAGCTACAAAAAGTAGCTTTAAAAGTAGCTTCAGTTGTTATTTTTAAGCTAATAGAAAAAAAAGTAGCTAGCTACAAGCTACAGCTATATTTTTTCACAGTTAGCTAAGCTACAGCTACAGCTAAGGTAAATGTAACTAAGCTCGTAGCTAAGCTACAAAAGTAGCTAGCTACCCAGCTCTGACTACGATGACTAATTCACTATCACTAATTATAGTTGATGTTGATAGTTGTCATTTAACTTGACTTGACACAATTTAAAGATATATAATAATGCTATTTGCTAACGACCGACTACGAGACTGCTACGAATTGGCGATCGGCGAGCTAATACTTGACAAATATGCAACGCTCCACTGTTCCATTATTTGGGATTCTCCGCAATAAGCTTGCCAACTCTTTAATAACATAATTTTAAAAAGGAGTTAAACGTTAAGAAACAAATAATAATACACCGTTAAATTGTTTCTTATACTTCAATCGATAAAATACCGAAAATCCGGTATTTTTATGCTAATACCGGTTTGAATTTCGGACAAATTTTGCCCGGGATCCCGGTATTGTATTCCGTAGTTGTAAAGTATTAATTATATTTTATTTTTTATTTATACAGTCAATTTGACACAATGTTAATATCTTATCAAATAGCACGCGATTTTTCACATTTTCTCTAGACACATTTTTGTTAAGAACATTTAAATATGTACTATGTTTTTTTATCTAGCATGTACACTATTACCATAGGTATAATTTCTTGTTTTTAAGTTTAGAAAACAAATACTCTTTATTATCATTGTTGTCTTGTAAGTTTTTCAAGTGAAATATACGTTAGTTATATTTAAATCGGGTATTTGTGCTTAACCAGGTATTACACAATCTCTTACTAGTAACAATTTTTTATTTTCAAGCAATCAATTTTTTGCTGGTAGCAAAATCATTCGAGCAAACTGACACTAGGTAAGATATCTCGTCTTGCGAATTCGGGATTTATAATGCAGTTTGCTCTTGTGCTTATTGCTAAGTAAGAAAAACTGAGCAAAAAATTATTAGTAAAATTAAAAGATGTTGTGCTATTACTTATAATAAAAAAAGCTCAAATTTTTTTTTTTTAGATCAAATGCACATGTGACAAAATGCCCAAAAACAATATTTTGTTTGGTGTAAAAAGTTATAAATTTTAATTGGATGAAAACTAAACAGCAATTTATTAAGATTTGAAAAAAATATTACATAAATTATTTAATATTTCAAAATCTATTATTATAGCTCAGTAGAAAAATACATATATTGTGTACGTGGCTTAGTGGTATCGAGTCGTCCTGTGGATTTGAGAACCTCGGTTCGATACCCACAACTGACAAACAATTATCATTACATTAAAATTACCCTTGTGGATTCCCTTCCAGTAACATCTTTGGGGGCCGTAATTTGACGGCATAAATATATCACTTATCAAGACTTCGGCAGAGTACTACATCCAATAATGGGTTAAAAACAGATATAATATCGTGATATATTTATTTGTTATCGCTCTTACCATCAACAATCTTAGTATGAAGCAACTGCACATAGTAAGAAGCCATGTTCACATCATATCATCCTTTATAATTTTCTACATCAGTAGTTACCAACATACAAACATAAATCACTGAACATGAACCTACAGCTAATATAGATTTCCTTGTTGTTTTATAGATACACTTTTTCCATCGTTATCTCCCGCGCATCACGACTCTGGAGCCACAGCCCACAGTGAGAGGAGAGGGGATAGCTCGTATTGGCAGATACAGCTTGCTATGATTTATACAACTACCGTTCTTTTATATGGAAGAGTATGTTCTTCGTTGTAGAGGTACTGGATGACCTCTAACTTAGAAACTGCGGTAAGGGTTAAGAAAAGGATTTTGTAATTTCTGACGATGCGAAATATTATTTGACCAAGTTTTAAATAAAATAAATAAATAAATATATCATCACGCCTTCTACCCAATACTGGGTGTGGCACTCTGCTGAAGCAGATCTCGGTAAGTGATATATTTTTGCGCGTGAAGTGCGGTTACCAGTCGTCAAATCACGGCCCCCCAAACATGTTAGTGGTGGAGGAGCCACAGAGATAGCTTTTTCAAATTTTGAAAATTTGTCGCCTGTGGGAATCGAACCAGGGACCTCAGGATCCACAGGCCGACTTCATACCACTGAGCTAGCCATCCCAGTTTTAAATATGATGTAAATAGTTATAAAAGCAGTCAATGTTTGATGTAAAATTACAACTTCAGATTTAAATATAAAACTTTAATACATATCAAAATGTGCAATAATTTTTCCGCTACCTTTTGTTTTTCATGAATATATTATAAGAAAAAGTTAATTGAAAATTATAAAGAATTAAATGCTACATCTCATTTAGTTTACACATTTTATTTGGGGTAATGGCTCAGTGGTGTCAAGTTGGCCTATGAACTTTCACTAATACACGATAACATTAACAATACAGCACAAAAATTTTACACAATAATCCACTAACACGCACAATCACAAACATCAGAGAGCACACAGTGGCGTAGCTACCAAGGGGCTAGGCTGTGCCGTGTCCCAGGGCCTCTAGGCTCAGGGGGCCCGTGGCCATTGCTCAGCATACCTCTAACTCTAGCTGTTTTCTCCGACCTCCAGAATTATAATAAGAAACTCAATAGACCACAGAAGTAAACGTCACCAGGAGGCGTGACTTAAGCGTTTTATCTCTTTTTATTGTAAGGCAACGTATGGCGTAGCACACTTCTTATGAAACAAACATTTGATTTTTAACCTCATTTTTGTTTACATGTTTTGTTTTGCGCTTTTTTGTGCAATAAATTAAAATGAGGTGGTGTTTTGCATCTGACTCTAATCACAACGAAATATACAAGTGCAAAAAATTCAAAATTCTAAATTGTGAGGTTATGATTATAGAGATATGAAGTTCACTACGACATACGTTTCTTTTCAAATTTAAAATAGACATAAACATCTATTACATGACATTTTAAAACAATAACCATTTATATTGGTAACATTAAAACAGTAATTTGTTGCATCATTGGTCGTTGCCCTTAAAAATTTCAATTTTGATACTTATAAAATAAAAACGCGATAAGACAACGGTAACTGCATATACCATTCGACTCGCATTCAAATTTACCGCTCTAATATGGACCGCCCACTTCTGTGGTCTATTAACGTCATAGATCGCATGTTGTGTGTGAGAGCGCGTGAATCATTCAAGTGCAAAGACAGTGAAACTGCAATTAAATATGGTATAGATCCCAATTTTCAAGAAAAACGGCAAAGGAAAGTTAAAAAACATTTTGATGAACTAGCTTCTGACAACCGATTTAGAAACAAGGAAGAAATATTTAAAATTACCATTTTCAATAAAGTACTAGACACAATAATAGCTCAATTAAATACACGTTTTACGAGTATGAGTGCAGTGTGTCAAATATTTGATTTTCTAACACCAACATTTTTATTTCTTGTAGATGAAGCAACTTTATTAAAAAACTGTGATAAATTCCAAAGAAAATATTCTGATATATTAGGACCTAATTTTTCACTTAAATTTCTTAATATTTACCACCTACTTTTATCTGAATTGATTCAGGCATGGACTGTTCACCAGTTATGTAAGGAAACAATGACCAAATATGGAGTGCTAGAATGCGACCCGACGGATGTATTTACAGCTACATTGTTATTTTATACAATTCTTGTCACTACTGCATCAGCTGAAAGATCATTTACAAATTAAAAATAATAAAAAACTGTTTAAGACATAGTGTGGGCCAAGTTCGACTCCGAAATTTAGCGCTAATAGCAACAGAAAACAAGGCCGCATAAAGCCTAGATTTATCCGATGTCATTGATAGTTTTGCGAAAACTAAGGCTGTGAAGAAATTGTAAACTGAATATTTTTTTAATATCACTAATGTAGGCAGGTAATTGTAATGCGACCTTATATAATAAACCAGTGGTATGAAGTCGGCCTGTGGATCCTGAGAACCCTGGTTCGATTCCCACAGGCGACAAACAATTTTCATAATTTCAAAAGCTATCCCTGTGATTCCTCCACCACTAACATCTTTGGGGACCGTGATTTGACGATTGGTAACCGCACTTCACGCGCAAAATATATCACTTACCGAGATCTGCTTCGGCAGAGTGCCACACCCAGTAATGGGTAGAAGGCGTGATGATATATTTATTTATTATTTTTTATCTTTAATAATTATCTACTTCATTTTATTGCCTAATTGAAATCTAATTAAATTTTTTAATTTTTATTTTATGTACATATGTATTTATATAATTTTACTATTTAGTTAGGGCCTCAATTTTTTTTTTACTCCAGGGCCTATGGTCACCAAGCTACGCCACTGAGAGCACAATGCCACATTTCGATTGAAACATCTCGTACCCTATCAAACCTTTACAGTATTTTCCCAGCCTGTTCCAGGGCAATAACATTCACATACTAACACAAACATTTAATAATCAAATTATAGCCGCATTGTAAATAACCATTACCATTCTGTTTTAGTTCTAAGTTAGTTTTAAGAAAATAATTGTTTAAAGTAGGTTTTTTGTTATTTTTTCCCATAAATTTAATACAATACCTTCATCTCATGTCATTCATGCTCATCTCATTATCGTCAAATATTTAAAAATTGTTTATGTTCTAACAGGGCTGAGAGGCGACTGTTACGCGTATAAAACAATTGTTAATGAGACAATAAAATAAAACGAACTTGATGCGAACTTCTTGTAAAAATATATATTTATTAAAACATAAAAATAAAATGCATAAAAATATAAATGGTAAAATTTACAAAAGTTATAAACTAATATTTAAATTAAGCAAATTATCCGGCAATGGAAACAACAACAACGTAATGTTACTAAGTTACAAAACCTACATCTTGCACAGACGACGAGAGTCAAACTTGTCTCGACGAAAGCCAATCTACCACTCACTCATTATTGTTGTTTCCATGGGATGTTCTGACAGAGGGTAAGGGCGGTGGTATCGTTCCGTTGGTCGAGATAGCAGTTTTCACGCATGAGTTTACATCAAAAACCCTAGACGGGGTGAGTTACATACGTTCTGTATAACCAGACGTGACAATTCAGAAAAGCTAACTTGATAAATAATGATCTTCGGAATACTGAAATTATTATAACATATGCACTAATAAATCTGATAAACAAAATAAACTTAAGATAACGCTTAATTAGTTTGTATATCTCGAACCTGAGTTGATAGTGAAATATCATAACTTGTAAACAAAACCAAATTCTGCATTATCTATTTTGTTACAATGTTATACATCATCACTTAGCTAGTAAGGCATTGTATGCCAGGGATAGTTTGTAAGATTAGAATTTAAAAGTACTAAAATGTATTTCCTTTACCATGCGTCAATCCGATCGCGCTGTCCATAGCGCTGTGATACTGAGGGTATCCGCTAATCCATGTGGATTGAGATACACCGCAGCATACAGTGCGTTTGGCTGCCGAGCGGTCAGTTACGCATGTGCAGGGAAAATTGGCGCAATATAATGAACATAAATGAAACAATAAAGATCTTTAATAATAATAATATAAGTCGGCCTAAGGATCCAAAGAACCCTGGTTCGATCCCCACTGTCGACAAACATTTTCACCAATTTAAAAATTATCCCTGTGGCTCCCTAACCGCTAACATCTTTGGGGGCCGTGATTTAACGGCTGGTAACCGCACTTCACGCGCATAAATATATCACTTACCGAGATCTGCTTCGGCAGAGTGCTACACCCAGTAATGGGTAATAGGCGTGATGATATATTTATTTATTTTTTTATTTTATTTATTTTATTATGAGTACTATTAAAATGCCATAAAAATTAATTAATATGCATAAATTTCAGTTCAAGAATGTCACTCTATAACTAATCAATTTGCTGCAAGTATAATGCTATAAAAATAAATATTTTTTGCAATAAAAAGAAAATAAAATTAAGTAAAAAGTAATTTTCTATAACTAATTCTTGTGCTATAAAAATAAAGAAATTCTCGAATTTGGATTTATTATTTGCCACTAAAATTTAAGCAAACCATTATATATTTGGTTTTAGTGGAATTAATTTTTTAGGTTAGCTCACTTAGCTTGCGTATTTAACAAACCTTAAGCACAGTATGGACAACTCCAGCGCTCTGATACGCCAACTAGCGGTAAAAAAATTCACTTCTTTTATTGGAACTGTTTCATTTATTCTACATGTTTATATGGTATAAGTACGTGTTTTAATAAGATTAATTTTAATTTATTTTTATGAAAAACTTATAAAATTAAAATCTAATACGAACTTTTGCTTTTACGAATTTAAATCGGTCTAAACTATTGCAACATATGATAAAAGAATCGTCCTCAGTTAAAATTTGTAACTCAAATATTATACTACTTATTTCATACATTAATAAATTATCGTGGCAGTGGTCAAATAAGTCATTTAAATTTAGATTTTGAGTCGTCAGTTAAATCATGTTCTTGTAGATTTGTATACCGTCATGTAGAAAATAATTGTAATTCGGAACCTTCAGAACATGCAATTGATCAATTTTGTATATCATTGTCTCTTGAAACATATTCATCGGCAAGATCAGCACATTCTTGCTTAGAAAAACATGAGAAATTTAGACTTGGTATAGGAGCATATTTTGTTTTTGAATGCTGATGTTTTAGAGTTCAAGTCCGTTGGAGAAATAAGCATTACCTGCTTTATATCCCTTCTGAAAAATATAATGAAAATTCAAGCAGAAACAAGAAACTTTCTAGTTCCAGTATTGGTTAAACAACATATACGATATTGGAGTAAATATTAGGCAGCAAAAAAATTCAAACATTAAAAAAATCTTCACATACAATATTTTCAGTAGAAAGTTCACTCTAACAATTTTTTTTTGTATGAGTCGTTTTATTGTTTTAATATTCGATATTTACATTTCATAATTTTGTATTTTTGATAGTTGAATACGTACCCTCATATATAGTATGTGTTTTGTAACCACAACTCATATATCTATGTAAAAATCATATTACTCAAGCAAAAAATAAATGATTATGAGAAAAAAATCGGCTTTATTTTCTAATATTATCCTACATGAACATACGTATTCTAATGTAAACAAACCATTTATTCTACAAAACTAGGCGAATGCAGCGCCTCTATAGTTGATTTGAGTTGTCATTGATAAGAGTTACAGTAGCAAAATCTCAGACAAAACATAACTTAGACGGAGAACAATGGCGTTTGTTGTGAAGTAGAAAGAGTTAGAGTAACTTGTGGGTGAGACGGGTGCGCGGCAAAGAGCTAGTACCTTTTGGTGTTATGCGGGTTGCATTTTTGTTGATGACAGTTATCAGACGCGAGCATTTTATTTATTTAAACACAAAAGTACGTATACAAAACACTTAATATGTCAAAAACTAACCTTTACTTTGATGTATTGAGTAAGTAATTGAATATAAGAATAACTATACAAAAGTTTGCAACTTGCATAACATCAAAGGGTACTCGCTCTTTGCCGCGCACCCGCCTCACCCACAAGTTACTCCAACTCTTTCTACTTCACAACACTGCATTGACTTGAATACGACAGAATTTGTCTATTTATGGTTGGTCTGAGAGCAAATTAGATGTTTTGCGCCACAGCGCGCATGCATTAATATGCGCACTGCCAAAATGGCTGCATGATAACTGATTTCATGGAAGTAGACCTTTAATTTTATCCCTTGAGTAAAAAAATCATGAATAGTGCGTATTCATAGACAGAATATTGATTAATATGATTTTAAAAATATCTATCAAAATGTATTATATTCAATTTTTAAATACACCGTACAAAGTTTACATTCTTATTGTTAGTATCGCCACCCATGGTTTGTTTTGGTTAACAGTTAACCTAGCATTTTTTATTGTTTTGTTTATATTCTGAATTTTACTTGTACTCTAATTTAAGAAAAATTTTCTATGAATATCTACATTTAATTATTACTCAAAATTATTAAATGTTAATTTTAATCCATTTATTTAATTAATTTTAATGCACTGAAACGCATGTAAAGTATTTATTTTTGTATTATATTCATTTTGAATTGCCGCGAATACGCGCACTGGGAAGATGGTGGCTTCTTTCAAGGTCAAGGTCAATATGGAATCTAAAGATCAAAGGTACCGACAGTGAATTTTGCCACTGTAATTATTATTATATTGTGTCCTAAGTCCATAGAATTCACGTCCAAGACAAACAAATTGTTATAATCGGTTTTGATACCGTCAAACTATAAAGCTATACCATGTTCGCTGCATAATAAATTATTCAATTCTGTTTTTCTCACTAGATGGCAACCGAAAATTTGAATTGAATAAGTCCCTATTGACTAGCTTATAGCGCTCGAGTATGATTAATACAAGTAACTGTATTTTTTATTTAACGACAAATCATACTTTGTTGACAGGCGGATTCGAACTGACGAACCTTGGTTCGGGTGAGTATGCTAAGAGATGTGCATTAACACGCTCGGCCATTGCGCCTCGAAAAAAATTGAATGTTATTTTATTATTTTCCTCCCTATTTTGGACAAATAAAATAAAATTTAGAAATCATTTTCCATTAATATTTCCATATAAATTTCCTGTTTTCAAATTCATTACAATATTTTCAATTTTTTTATGGGATGGCTAGCACAGTGGTATGAAGTCGGCCTGTGGATCCTGAGGTCCCTGGTTCGATTCCCACAGGCGACAAATTTTCATAATTTGAAAAAGCTATCCCTGTGGCTCCTCCACCACTAACATATTTGGGGGCCGTGATTTGACGACTGGTAACCGCACTTCACGCGCAAAATATATCACTTACCGAGATCTGCTTTAGCAGAGTGCCACACCCAGCAATGGGTAGAAGGCGTGATGATATATTTATTTTTTTATTTTATTTTATTTTCAATTTTTAGTTTCAAAAATATTTTCAATACATAATATTTTTTATTTACAATAACAATAATATCTTATTTCTAAAAAATGAGTATTCAAATTCAACTGCATCTCCAATTAATCGTATTTTTCACTTTAAGAAATTATATTGATTTCCAATAAGCATGAAGTTGTTGATAAATCAGATTTCTTTAATATGTTATATCTATTTTATTAATCTTTCACTTAGAATTTAGCTTATACCCGTATGATAAATACTCGTATTAAAATCAAGTGGCAGTGGCAAGGATTAAACTCAAGTGGCAGTTATAAACTTCAAGTGGTAATTATTAATTCTAAGAAGCAATTTTAAATCCATATTAATCCCTAATGAGGTACTAAGTGGCAAATATTATATTGAAGTGAACACTTTTAAATCTAGTGGAAATGACTCGTATATTATTTATGATAGTATGTAAAACTCAAAAAGAAAATTGTAGCACATAATTTGTTCTTTTTTATTACGGTATAAGAGAGAGAGAGAGAGAGAGAGACAGAGAGAGAGAAAAATGCTTTGGTTCGTTAAGCCCCTGACACATATAGCGTCCAAACTCCGAGTCTGCTACAAACTGCTGAAAAACTGAGAGTCACGTCCAAAACGGGTGACACATATAGAGTCGGTGTTTCTGACAGTCAGAATTAAATATTTGTTAATTTTAACGTGTTATTTGTTAATTTGTATTATTTAAAATATTTATCGACTATTAAGAAATATAAAAACTATAAACTATGAAATATAAAACAAAAAATGTAATTAAAAAAAAATTATATGAACTATAAATGAAATATAAAAACTTAAATGTATTATTTAAAATATTTATAGACTATTAAGAAATATAAAAACTATAAACTAGGATTAATAAAACAAAAAATTAAATTAAAAAAAATTGACATGAACTATAAATGAAATATGAAAACTTAAAAGTATCTAACTATGTATAAAGTAAATGAATTTAACTTTAAAAATGTACAAAATATCAAACAATAATAATTCATACGTCAAACAACAAAGGAAGATAGCGAAAAAACCAGCATCATAATGAAATTGGTTTTCGGCAGTCTTGACTGCTGAAAATAGAGGCGTTTCTATTTTTGGCAGTCAAATGGTAGACTCGGAGTTTTGATGCTATATGTGTCAGGGGCTTTATGTGAACGAAAGATTTCGAGTGAGGGAAATAAACGAGTTGTACAAAAGAGGGAGGTTTTTTATCAAAATAAGAATATTTGGTGCGAATCAATATTGCAGACTGAGTGCATTAAATAAATGTTGTGACTGTTTCAATGGTTCATGCTACGTCATTAAATGCAACATATTGTAATAAAGTATTTTCAAATCGTTTACAGTAGGAAATATGTGTACATGTCGGACCTGCCAATATTTTTACTATAACAATTAAGAATTCTTCACTGTGCAGTCTAATGAGATTTTGCTTAATTCGTGTTTTAATTTTCATACCTATTCTTGACAAAAATGTAATATTTTATTTTTCAAATATGTAGTACTACAGGTATGCTAGTATAATAAATTTAAACCTTTTAAACATAAAATTTAATTTTATTCTTGTACCTTTTCTCTAAAATGCACAGGAGAGCAAATTTCACATATTTTTAAAATCCTGTATTAAATTCTTATAAACTCTATTGATATTCATGATACACCCCTATTGAATGAACAGTTAGATGGCTTTCACTCTCCGTTCTTGAATACCATTAGCCCCAAATTCCCACCCAAATCTTCCTCCATCGATGTATAAATACACTGTCTTTGTAATTTTTCTGTTTATTCTTCTGATGATGGCTTAACAGCCGAAATTGTACAATAAAGAATTTTCTTTTATTTTGTGAAACAAACCGAATGTTATTTTGAATTTATTAAATTCTTATGTTCTGCAGTGCTATGTACTGCTACTGGCGAAAATCGGTATATTTCCTAAGTGTTCGGGTGGTATATAGAATGATTAAGACCTGGTTTCATTTCGCGGTCATGGTGTAATTAAAAATAAAATTGTGAAAAGTTTTATACGTTTATGTAATAACATAACAAGCATCGAAAGTGTAAGATAACATGCGAGTGATTTAAGTATACGAACACAGTTATCTCACTTTCGAGCGAGTTATGTACACTCTTTTTCAGACGACCACAGAATATTTCTAAAAAAGTTTACAAGAGCAATGTTATTACACTTTAACAGCTGATGCGTTTTTGAAGGTTAGCGTTGACGCTGGACGTTTGAACTTATGTGTGGTGATACTTACTGTATTAACCGTAATGTCAAAATATTAAATAATGCAAAAAAATTAGTAAATAAGTAATTATTTATTTTAAAAAATAAGAATTATCTGTGCAAATGTGTTGAAAAATCTTCCAAAATTTCGATGTAAATAATAATACAAATTCCATTCATTTATTTTATTATTCACCTGATATGTTAAAAGTGTGCCTTATACTCTATTCATAATCAAAGAAATCGCACTGAGTTTTCAGACCATTGTTTTGATTCCAAACATGATTATAACGGCAACTTTGAAATTCTGCAATAGCCGAAAAAGGGATTAAGGATGAACTGTTTAGAAAATTTAGAAATTAGGAAAGCAGTGAATTCTGGTAATTGCATCGTTAATGAACAGGTATATATATCTAAATCGCCCCTCTTAAATTTGTGTACTATATAAGGACCATAATTGTAATTTAATTGTCTGATGATGTCCGAAAGAACGAAACGTACGTAACAAGTTATAATTAAATATTTTAGTGGACAAACCAAGTGTGTGTTTAATTTTCTTATATAAAAAAAAAAATATATCATCACGCCTTCTACCCATTACTGGGTGTGGCACTCTGCTGAAGCAGATCTCGGTAAGTGATATATTTTGCGCATGAAGTGCGGCTACCAGTCGTCAAATCACGGCCCCCAAACATGTTAGTGGTGGAGGAGCCACAGGGATAGCTTTTTTAAAATTATGAAAATTTGTCGCCTGTGGGAATCGAACCAGGGACCTCAGGATCCACAGGCCGACTTCATACCACTGAGCTAGCCATCCCATAATCATAATTATAATTACCGCTACCAATAATAAGAGAAACAAGTAATAATCAAGTAATAGTATTGAAAAGTTTGTATAATTAATGTCTTTAGTAAAAGAAAAATAATGTTCAACAACAGTTATGGCCGGTTTCACCAACAAATACTTAATTTTAGGTAATTCCTAGTGTTCACTAGGAATTGCCTAAGTCAATTTTAGATTTCACCAGTACCTAGGTAATACTTCAGAGCATTTAAGTACTTCCTAATTTAGATCTCAGTTTTTCGGCATCTTAAATTGCTAGGTATTACTTATCGCATATGACAGTTCTATTTTGACAGAATAAAAATTGTTTAATTCCTTGATAATATTGATAAGTATGATAAAGTTGATTTTAAACGAAGTTTTCGTGTTAGTAAATAGTATTTCTTCAGAAATGCTTCAGTTTCACCAATGATATTATTTATATGAGTAGTACAGTAAAAATAAGCTCCAAAACACAACCCCATGCAAGGGGGTTTTATGGGTGGAAGAGAAAACTGTTTTTCGTAAATAACTTTTAAAAAAAACAGCTATGAAATTTTTCTTTTACCCATCTATACAATAAAATCTCTCCGAGATATACATTTATGAAGTTCGGGTAGTTTCAAAGATATGTTGTACATTCACCTTATTCCTTATTCAGTCTGATTTCTATTCGTTTCTCTACATACAAGACTAAAATTTATTGTTTAGAAACAGAAAGGGATATTTTTCAAATTACTGTCTTGTTATATTTGTAATGTAGATACCTCGGTGTTTTGATATGGGATTATACTTCTTTGTTAATATTTTCCATCGATTATCATTTAATATTTTTGTTGCACCATCTGTTTTTGGTTTATAATAATCGGATACGATTAATTTTATTTTATTATTGTGTGAAAAATGTAAAGAACGATTAAATTTTGACATATTTTTTATGACACACGTCAAATTTTTTTCGGAAATATAACCTTACATCCAAAAGTTACTAGGAAACCATTGCCCAACAAAGAAATGCCTAGCTAAGAATTACTTTGCATGGTGAAAACAAAAATATGTTTGAGCATTTCCTAATTTTAAGTAATTCCTAGTTAGGTATTGATTTAGGAATCGTTGGTGAAATCGGCTATTAGTGTTAAGTATCAGCATCGATTTACGATATTATAATCATGCAATGAAACCTTATTTATTTAACGAGTCGAGTTATGGTACCATTGAGTATAATTTGCTATTTTACACATGTTCTCTTTAGCTCAGAAAGTTATTTATATTTATTCTGCAGTGTTCTAATGCAACTAGAGAAACTGTCCTTCGATTCATTTACAGAATAAACGTATTGACGATGCTCGTTCGCAATTTGCACGGCAAACACTCCACAACCACTAAATGCAAACATATACTCGGACTAGGATATTCTTAGTATTTCTTTTCAAAATACTTGCTTTTTGTTATTCCGCTGCTAATATAACAAACACGGCAGTTATATTCTAAACAGAATATTTTGTCCGAAGATAACTTGTCCATAAGGTATAATTTGCTAATTATAACCAATGTAACAAAAATGACTTGTAAGTAACAATCTTATACAAAATTATTATGGAGTAGCTAGCTCAGTGGTATCAAGTCGGCCTGTGGATCCTGAGAACCTTGGTTCGATTCCCACAGACGACAAACAATTTTCACCATTTAAAAAACTACACTTGTGGCTCCTCCACCACTAACATCTTTGGTGGCCGTGATTTAACGGCTGGTAACCGCACTGTACGCGTAAAATATATCACTTACAGAGATCTGCTTCGGCAGAGTGCCACACCCAGTAATAGGTAGAAGGGGTGATAATATATTTATATTTATTTATTTTATTTTACAAAATTATTTATTAAATTGCGTCTGATCAGTTATGGAATAATTGACGTTCCCTTCAAATATTCAATATGCTTTTATTTATTTAAACTAAATTTAAGATTTAAGCTTTGTTGGCGCAACTGGCTATAATTTATTCAACTTTTGAGCCACTCGCGAGATTCTTATATAATTGTCAAGTTCAGAAAAATTAGTTGTGGTCGATTTGCAAATAATCTCACTTTAGTTCACTTCAACTGAGTTGAGATTTTCTGAAATTAGGTGATATTTCTGCGATCATAAATCTAACGGATTTTGACAGCTCTGAACTGAGTCGGACGGACATTGCATTGTTATTTTGCGAACAGTATATGTACAATTTGTAAAATTTATTAAATTACCTCGAAATATTCAAATTATAGACAAAACGTAACAAATTCTACTCCCACTCTTAACTGGAAAAAAAACTCAACACGCACTAGCGAATAAGGTAGTGCAGTATCGGCAAGAGGGGAGGTGAATATTTCACTTGATCTCAGGTATGTCAATGCACATAGAACATCACAGCACATTTATAGTCTTTGCATCACAGAGAAGCTGTCAACCTGATGGGAGGTGAGATTAAGTGAGATTTGGTGGAAATCGATTGCTGCTATTATAGCGTTCTAGCATGTAAAAATAAATAAATAAATACGAGTATATTATCAAAGTGGCGTAAACAAGGATGGAGGAGTGGGGTCCAGATAGAGGTGTGTAGTTCGTGAACGAACTAGTTCATATGAACTATTCTTTATAGTGAACGACACGAACTAGTTCGTGAGTTTATTAAAGACTAGTTCACAGTGAACTATTCGGATATGATTCACCACCACGGCGCGGCGGCACGGCCGATGAGGTCGAACGAAAGCGGAGAGCGGCGAACAAGTGAACGAGTGAACGAGACTACTAGTTCATTGCGAACTATTGGAATATGATTCACCAGCACGGCGGCACGGCCGATGTGGTTGAACGAAAGCGGAGAGCAGCGAACAACTGAACGAGTGAACGAGCGAACGAGACTCATACTTCTTTCGTTCGTGGTCGTTGCTATGATCACCGCTTTGCTTCTGCTGTCAGATTATACTAGAACCAGATCCTAAAAGTTCACTTGTTCTCGCTCGTGAATCACAATACAATACGATTTCCGTTCATAGTCTTAAAAATTTCGTGAACGAAAGTGAACTAATGAACTAGTTCAATGAACTAATCTTTTTGGTGAACGAGAACGAATGAACTAGTTCACTCAAATGAACTAGAATTCCCATCTCTAGGTCCAGACTCCCCCTCCCTTGACGATTTTAAAATAAAATATTTGTAATACAGAAATTCCATTTGTATTTACTTATTTGAATTTTTCAGTATTAAAAATATATAGATCAAAAACAGTTGTATTTCATGCTATAATTTGCAAGTACCTAATATGCCAGAGAATGATTAGTCCGAGATCAAAGAAGCCGCATATTTAATTGGTGATATCAATTAGTTCTATTAGTGGAAAGAACTTCCAACGCCACCCATATAGTGATTACATTGTTGCAATAAGAATCAATGTTTTTACAACAATTTCTCATTCTCCCAAGAAAAACATACTTTAACAAATATAAAAAAATACATTTTTGAAATATTCAAAACAGCAATACTTTGATGGTGAAAATAATAACAAATTTGTACATTTTAATAACATTCCAGATAATTATTTTACAATGCAAGAACAACGATGTTGTTGATCGAGGGACAACTGTCAGTCATTTAGTTGCTGTTTTAAATATTTCAAAAATTTATTTTTTGATATTTGTTAAGGTATGTTTTTCTATTTTTCTGGTTTCATTGTTTAAATTTTGTGAATTAACTATAATTGTATTTCATAAACGTTTTCCTCCTTGCAGTTTTGAGGATGAAACGTTAACAATATATCATTGAGTTTTGATTATTTTGTCCGACTTCCGACTATCTTCTCCATATATATCAACACGTGACACGATCCTTTTACAGTTTTATTTAATTTGTAACACGAGAACACTCACCACTGAATCAATGGTGGACTAGACAAATTGTCAGATCTGCAATTGCTCCAGAATTTGCGGAATTAAAGGCACACAATGCAGCATGCATTTAGTTCTTATTTATTTGGAGGGATAATTTCTAGTTTACTAAAACAAGAAACTTACTTTTTGAAGTAACTGTTTTAGTTGGCAATTCAATCCTGGGGACCTTTTTATTCCACAGTGTGCACAACGATAGGTAAAAGGCGAAAATACTATTTGGCATATCATTGTTATTTCAGGGACCTGACAGCTAATAGAATTTTAGTTGATAGAAATATTTTAGATTATTGCTCTGTGGATAATGTTAAGCAATAAATGGAAGTGGGTAAAGGAAACAACAATTTTATATGATACAAAAATATATAAAACATTGGTCAAGCAGTTGGACCATTACGACTGCGATTTCAGTCTTTGGCGGGTGACTCTCAGCACCTCGAACCCGTACGGAGGGTGCCTCTGAACCCTCGAGCAGCTGGGCTTTGGCGGGCGGTCGGTTATCGCCACAGTAGCGGTATCTGGTGAAGGGCCGGGCGGCGTCGGATTTCTGAAACTTAAAACCAAAGACCACCGATTGTCACCGTGATGACAGACGGCGGGTGATGCCAGGAAGGAAACAATTCCTCCCTGAGTTATGTAGTGTATGAGGTCAAGCGGACACCCTTAGGAGACGGCTGGTATAGCGAGCCCCTCTCAAAAGCAAGAACGGCACGGCACGGGCAGCGGTCTGACGGCCGTTGGCTGGCCGTTACGGGTGTCGGTCGGTGGACCTCCCGGGAACGGCGACGGCGACTCTGTGGTGCTGATCGGCCGGGCCAGCGGCTCGCTGGAGAAGTCGTGATGACCAACGAGTGTCACCGGAGTGACAGTCGGAGGAAAAAGTAGGCCAGTGAGGAAATATTACTCACTCAAAATATGTCAGTGAGGAAATATTCCACACTCAATAATACAAAATATGTCAGTGATTATGTATTGTCTCACTCAATGTTTCTTGGGTAAATAGTCCCCAATAGTCCCCAGAACGTGCAACAACCACGAATAGTCAAATCGCACTGAACTGAGGGGGGCTGCTGGTTAATGTTTTTTCACAACCTCTGTCGTTGTATTAGTTTATGACACTTAAACCGGGTGTTTCGTTTATATTTCAAACCGGACGATGAGTTTCGGCGTCAATAATTGCTTCCAAAAAAGTTAGTGATCACGACAAGCTTTGAGTTTGTTATTTTAAAAATTTAACTATGATTATACTATTATTAAACATGAAAAATAATAATACCATATTTGGTGTACAGTCTCAATACTTTAGGAACTTAATCCCAATTACAATACAGGGTCCAGACTCACCAAGCCGCAGTGGAATAGTTAATATATTTTTTCTACGACTGCTATGAAAAGTTGACATTTATGCTTTCAGTTGTCATCGTAATGTTGATGGTTACCGAGTAACGAATAATAAAATACTTTACCGCGCGTCTCCTATAGCAACAAGCGGTAAAATACTTTATCGCTCGCCTAGAAAAATATAAATTGTTGCTGAAATCTTAATTTATTGAAACAATACTTACAAAATCTAATATATAGGTTAGATTCATTTTTACACTTTTACAAATATTATACATGAAGTTTGCTGCGCTATGATTTGAAGTTGAACCTGAACGCAGCTGGGCAGCAATGCCAACTTCATGAGGATGAGGGATGTTAAAATTGAAAGTGCAGTTTTGACAGTTTTATATATGGAAGGCTGTGAAAATATTCATCTACGGCCCTCTCAACTTCTTCATTGGACACGAAGCGCTTCCTAGAAACAAATTTCTTCAAGTTTGGGAACAGATAGAAGTCTGAGGGTCAGGAGAATATGGTGGATGACCGAGCAAATCGTACCCCAATTCCCGCAGTTTTCCCAACGCTAACACACCCTTGTGTGCAGGTGCGTTGTCCTGGTGAAATATGATTTTTTCTTCTGCAAGCCAGACCTTTTCTCGCGAATTTTGGCATCCAGCTGGTCAAGAAGGATGGAGTAATATTCGTCTGTAATAGTTCTGCCTTTTTCAAGGTAATAAATTAACAGGATTCCTTTCGTATCCCAAAACACGCTGGCTATGACCTTTCCTGCAGATGCGATCGACTTCACTTTTTTAGCACTGAACCACCGGCTCCCACCCACTGCTTGGACTGATGTTTCGTTTCTGGTGTGTAGTGGTGGAGCCATGTCTCATCCATGGTGATAAATCACCACACAAAATCGGTTGGATCCCTATTGAATCGGTCCAAACATTGCTGCGAAGATCGTTTGCGCATTAGCTTTTGATCGGCATTCAGCAAATGCGGCACCCATCTTGCGCAGAGCTTTCGCATCTCTAATTATTTCTGCAAGATGTTTCGCACCCTTTCTGCCGATATCCCCACAGCCTCAGCTACCTCACTCACCTTCAGTCGCCTATCGTTCAACACGATATCACGCACTTTTTCGATGATTTCCGGTCTGGTTTTTGGCCGTCCCTCACGTGAGTCATCTTTGAGGGATGTGCGACCACGTTTAAATTCAGCTGCCTACTTTTTAACGGTTGACATGGAATGAGCAGAATCCCCGTAAACTTTTGTTAACTTCGGATGAATTTCCTTAGGGGTTAATCCATCCAAAACGAAGAATTTTATGATCGCACGATATTCAAGTTTACCCATTTTAACGAAAAACACGCAAGACGTCTATTCAAAAATTCGTGTAAACAAACTACTTGAGAGAACAAGTAGAAACTTGTCATACGAACTAATGACATGTGCATCCAGGCAGGAAACACATATTTTTGCTGATTGGAACGCCATCTCTGTGTGAGGCCGAGAACTTTTCACCTTACACAATATTTCATTAACTATTAATGTATTATGTAGTATTTTTTTATAATTTCGTTTCATAATAATCTTAAACAAAATGATGATGATAGTTAAATGTTATTTTGTCAAAATTTATTTTTGTTTACCTACTTTGTTATTAATTTCCTCAGAAAAATTAATTGCAGGAGAGGGAAAAATGACTTATTCCGGCGTTATTATTCCCTTATTGTGTAGCAAAAATCACACACTTAATATACATGTAATACATTAGTCGTAAATAAATTGTTATAATAATATGAACTATGGATCGTTTTCTGAAACTAGGAGATTATCCAATAAGTTCCCAATTTATTAGTTGAAAGTGATCAGTGGTTGTTCTACTTTTAATTTGGGCATGTTATCAGCATCATGTATTTTGTGTAATTTGTGTATATATTTTGTATTTACGAGCTTAAAGAACAATAAAGCATAATATAAGTAAAAATGTCATTAAAATATCATACCAATAAAGTGGTTTAATACTTACCATGCTAACTTATTGTTAACGCGAATAAAATTGAGTTTATGATCAGAAACAAAATAAAATAATGTGTATTGTTTGTGTAGTTGGGAAATACGAGCAAATAAATTTATAGTACAATAAACAATTTCCTATAATATCGTTAAAATTTACGATGTTTATACGTAAAACAATAATGATGATTATTTCTGCAAGTAGGCGCGATTATAAGCCACTAATATCTCACGATGATTACCTATACAATATACAATGTTACGTTACGATGGCTACCGCCATTTTTCACCGCTTGCGCTACCATGACGCTTTGTTTTAATTGCCTCGCTCGTATGGACGCTCGTAATGATAATTAATTACTGCGATAGGTTATTAGCCTGATGAAATTATGTTATTAATCACGGTCAAAATGGAAAAACTTAGGAGGAAACACCAAAAGGAAAAAGCGCAATTATTAATGTACAAAGTTATTATCCGTGCTTAAACTAATACGTTCTTTTTTATCGGGAAAATTAGAAATCTCGCGATAGAGATGAGTCGTAAATTATTTCGCTGCCAAGATTACAACGAGTAATGAATAATAATACGGTAATTAACTCTATAAACGTGGTACGTTGACAGTAAATAAAGCTTGGTATGTGGCACATACACTTCATACACCATGCACTTGGCTGCAGATGCGAAAGGTCAACCGGGAAAAAATCCATAAATGCTAATATTCATCGCAGTTTGCAATTCGTGATTTCTCCTAACCTTGGCGGAAATATCACTCAACTCGTAAATATTACCTAATCAAGACTCATGGTTTACACTCTTTTATCCAGCAAACATAAATACTCTTAAAACTGAAGTAGCTAAGCTACTTTAATGTGAAATCGGTGAAATCTTTCATAATGCACACTTGTTTTAAACGGATATTTGCTTAGTCCTATTCGACAACAATATATGAATATTTAAACAATAGAGATATTTTTTATTAAATGGATATTGAACGAAAGGGGATATAGGAATTAAAAGGACACATTTACAAAAAAATATTACTGAGACTCTTTTTTAAGCTGTATTCCATTTGCCACTTGGTTCACTTAAATCAGTTCAGATAAATTCGATACATGACTAAATGAACTGAATTAAGCAAACTGATGCATTTATAAGGGTGAATTACTTCAAAGTAAATTAGAATTAGTAATTCTAGTACTGAAAATAAAGGCAGCGATGTAATCCAGCGAAATAAATAAATAATCTGGATCAGTAAATGTAAGTTAGATCTAATCCAAATGGCAAATGGAATACGCCTTTAATTTGTCAAATGCGAACGAGTTTAATAAGACATGTTTTTTCGCACGCATCCATGTTTATAAAACTAGCCGCAGGGGAATTTTCTAAAGGACAAGTGCGATAAAAAGTCTTATAAAATGAGTTTTTTTAATTATATTAAACCAAGTCGTGGAGAGAAATTTGTATATCTAATGTTGTGGTTAGTACCTGCTATTGACATTTATGTAATTGTTCAAAAGTTCGCGATCATTTTCGAATTTTGATATTATTTCTATTATTATTGTTAAGTTTTGTTAATATGTCGGATGATTAAATCAATTACACTACGCCTCAGCTATTTAAAGTATTTGAAAGCACGATAACATAAATTTATTACGAAAAACAGATATTCAGTTTATAGTGAAATTGTGATGCCCGCTCTAATTTCTCAAATAAAAAGACAAATTGATGCCCCGTTAAACATATACTTTTTAAATATATATATATATATATATATATATATATATATATATATATATATATATATATATATATATATATATATCTTTCATTTTAAATAAAAATCAAATGGTTTAAATTCTAGTAAAAATGTATATTTAGAAAGATACAAGTGATATAAAATGAACAGCCAAGTAAGTACAAAACGGTAAAAATAAAAAAGTACTTAGTTACAGATTTTATTTATTATTATATTAAACATGCCGCTCTTTTATAATTGTTTTATTCAGAATTAAGGATTACAAATAGCTTTTTAGCTTTAGGTAAAAATAATAAATACGAAATATAATTTACGTGGTGATTTTAGCCAAAGAAAGAATAAATTTCGATTAATTGCTAAAATGGCGCTCTTTAGATTTACCGCCCCGGACAAATATCCGGACCCTGCACTCAGTAATAGGTAAAAGGCGTGATGATATATTTATTTTATTTATACATACATACATAATATCACACTATATCCCTTAAAATGGAGTAACATGAATTGATAAGACATTCCAAATCTTTCATCAGTCAACAAACTTTCAATTACACACCTGTTTCATTAATCTTTCACTCGACATACGGTCAACATACTCAAATCATCTCTCGTCCACTCTTCTAACAACGAATCTAAAAATATAAGAAAGGAAGAGAGCGTCTCTATGCGCTTGTTTTTGAAAGTAAATTCCATATAAACACATTTAGACACTCTAATGTAAGAACTGAAAACAAATTAAAAAGATAAGAAAGGAAGGCAGCGTCGTCCAGCATTTGTTTGTTTATTTATATAGTTTTTTTTTTCCTGTGGCTTCTTTGGCGGAACTACTTAGGTCATATGCCGCCATTCCGCACTGATCTGCGTTTTAGGTATTATGGTCAACAGCAACGCGGGTTTTCTCTGGACGGTCACCCATCCAAGTACTACCCGCGCGCAACGTTACTTAACTCGCGTTATCGCTTAGATCAGTTCCAACGAGTGTAGCCATGACCGTTAACATAGTATTATTACTTGATTAAATATTGTGTACTTTGGATATTAAATTGATACGAATAACTTTTTACTTAATTATTTTTATAAACAACTCAACAAGGTTGTTGGTTCATTCCCTGGCAGCCATTTTTCATCAAAACTCATTTTTGTTTTATAGAAAAGTATTTTTATTTTTCAAAAAAATAAATAAAAAATAGATTTCATGACATTCTTTATTTTCAAAAACATACTACGAAAGCAAGAAAAATTTAAAGCTACGACATCAAATTATGTAATTTCTTAAAACTTATTATAAGTATTTGAGATTGAAACTTTTAATGGTTTTATAAAAAATATTTATTATCTTTATCTATTTGCGATTTGCTGCTGATGATGGATTAACTACCGAAAGGTCTTAGATTATATTATTAGCTTTTATTCTACAATTCATTAGATCCTAAAGCCAAAATCCTCATTATTAATAAACAATTCTGAGCAATACATCTAGAAAGTTATATTACTTTACGCTGAGTGTAAATCTAGTAGAAAAAGGATGAAATAATCAAAGTAAGCTAATCAAACATAAATGATAAATAAGTGACGTGTTCAACTAAGTTAAGTTATGTAGATCTGATCCAAAATCTCTTGTTATATTGTCATGGCTTAAAAACAATGTAAATGTCAAGCCATTTATCTTGGTGTATATAGACTCCATTCATATTAATAAATAATAATAATTACATTTAGTTTTATACTAATTAATTATGTCTATTAATAAAATAATGTTATAAATTTTAATCCCGTACATGAAAATGCACTATATATTCTTTATTAAAATAAATAATCACACAACAAAATTCTTCAGTAATTAGCGCGATTCAGAAACAGCAATTAACCGTTTAATTATCCTTATGACGTGACGAACCAAATAAGAATTCAAATAGTAATTTTAATTACCTCTATTCCCTTCTAAAATCGGCTTAAAGAATGCATTAGGACTGGCCGACAACAGCGCGATAGCGTGACAGAGATTCTGGCATTGTTATTAATTAAATTTAAAATAACAGAACAGTTGAGCAGCGATTTAACGCGTAAGCGGACCAGCAGGAAAAAATTAATCACATAAATACGTGGCGGGATACATTAACGTACGGCTGGGTGCAGACATGCAAGGAGTAATGCGGTGAGAACTACTCTGGGAGGTTTGATGTGAGAATGTTTTACTTAATGACCAATCAAATTAAGAACATTGTTTAACGATTGCCTGATGTTCTTCTCAGATATCCGGTACAATATGAACTACATCTTTGGTAACAGGTAAAATTATTATATTTTTTTCCTATTAACGTGTTTACAGAGTGAATTTTGTATAACTGTTTTTGGGGATATTTTTTGTGAAGTTGTGCAAAATGTCAAACATAAATATATTTCTTTAGCTGTCATTGCTCAGTTCAATGACGTATAATACTAGACGAATTATGCCGTATTCAAGTTAATGCAGTGTTGTGAAGCAGAAAGGGATGGAATAACTTGTTGGTGAGGCGGGTGCGCGACAAGGAGCGAGTACACTATGATGTTATGCAAGTAGTTATTTTTATATTCAACTAGCTATTACCCGCGACTTCGTTCGCGTGATCTACAATTTAATGCGAGTACCCGGCATGCGTTGCAACATAAAGAAAGATAGTGCTTTTGGATACACAATATTTTTTGTTTTTCTCTTTGGAACGTACACGAATAAACCAGAACGTTTTCTGATGCGTGAGCATGCCACATATGTGAGAAGCATGGATTTTCCTAATTTAGTGCACACACTTGTAGCAATTGTCCCTGTGTGCTTTGTTGATGGTCATTGCAAATGCGCATCGTATCGGAAACTGCAAACTTTTGAATTCGAATGGCAGAGGACTTTGAATCGAATCATTGCAGTACTTTACAGGATAGCTAGCGGCCATTTTGTTTCAAGATGACGAACTGAAGTTTTATTATATCTATATGTTAAGATTGGTTCCCATCTATGCCTATACCAAATTTGAATCGAATCAGAGCAGTACTTTTTAAGATAGATAGCGGCCATTTTGTTTCAGGATGGCGAACTGAAGCTTTATTATACCTATATGTTAAGATTGGTTCCCGTCTATGTCTATACCAAATTTTAATCGAATCAGAGCAGTACTTTTCAAGATAGCTAGCGGTCATTTTGTTTTAAGATGGCGGACTGAAGCTTTATTAGGCCTATATATTATTATTGGTTCACGTCTATGTCTATACCAAATTTTAATCGAATCAGTGCAGTACTTTTCATAATAGCTAGCGGCCATTTTGTTTCAAGATGGCGGACTGAAGCTTTATTATGTCTATATGTTAAGATTGGTTTTCGTCTATGCCTGTACCAAATTTGAATTGAATCAGTGCAGTACTTTTTAAGATAGCTAGCGGCCATTTTGTTTAAAGATGGCGTATTGGACTTTTGCTAAGTCAGAAACCTTCGCGGGCGTGCGCACAACAACTTTGCAAAGTTTCATCGCAATCGGATGAATGATATAGGAACGCATACGGGACAAACAAACAAACATTTATTTTTATATATATAGATTACCTACTTTTCATACATCAAAGTAAAGGTTAGTTTTTGACATATTAAGTGTTTTGTGTACGCACTTTTGTATTTAAATAAATAAAATGTTTGCACCTGATAACCGTCATCAACAAAAATGCAACCTGTATAACATCAACTTGTACTCGATCCTTGCCGCTCACCCGCCTCACCAACCAGTTATTCTATCCCTTTCTGCTTCACAACAAACGCCATTGTTATCCGTCTAGTTATGTTTTGTCTGAGACTCAGCTCATGTAAAATTATTACAATTATTTAGGTTACCTACTCTATACAACAGGAACTGAATTCCAATTAGAGTACAGGGTTCGGACTCACCGAACCGCAGTGTAATTGTTCATATATTTTTAGCTTGAGTGGGAAAAATTAAAGGTATTTTGTTTTATAATATAACCTAGATAATTATGAATTTGAACTCTAACCTAACTAATAACTATCATAATAAATTAAATTTTAAATGTTTATTGAATCTATCAGAATTTCTACCTTGAAATTTTATTAATTTTCTAAATAAAAATTTTGAAATAAAAGATAAATGTGATATAAGAAAAATACGAGTTTGAAAAACATATGTTACAGTGACCAATTGTAACATTTGTACTTTGTGTTAGTCGTCTGCGATTCGTTAGTCAAACTGTACTTATATTACAATCATGGTCATTGTAATATAATTTTGCAATATACTATTAAATAAATAAATAAGTTAAGTAACGTTGCGCGCGGGTAGTACTTGGATGGGTGACCGTCCAGAGAAAACCCGCGTTGCTGTTGACCATAATACCTAAAACGCAGATCAAGGCGGAATGGCGGCATATGACCTAAGTAGTTGGTCCGCCAAAGAAGCCACAAAAAAAAATAAATATATATCATGACGTCTTCTACCCATTACTGGGTGTGGCACTCTGCCGAAGCAGATCTCGGTAAGTGATATATTTTTCCGCGTGAAGTGCGGTTGCTAGTCGTCAAATCACGGCCCCCAAAGATGTTAGTGGTGGAGGAGCCACAGGGGTAGTTTTTGAAATTATGAAAATTGTTTGTCGCCTGTGGGAATCGAATCAAGGTTCTCAGGATCCACAGGCCGACTTCATACCACTGAGCTAGCCACCCCATATATACTATTAGACTACTAGAAATGTATTTTCGTTCGCAATAGAGTGTTTGCTCATTTTTTTAAAATCATTTTAATAGAAAGGATATGGCATTAATTCTAAAGTAGCTCTTGAAGCAGTTTCTTCAATTTATTTTGGTAATGCGTTATTCAAACACAATTAGTACAAATATACAATGCAGCACAATGCCACGCTCACTTGTCGAAAATATTCACGTAACTAATAAATAACTTTCAATTTTTATTTAATTCATTACATTACTATAAATTATCTTTTGTTACTAAACTGTCAAAAATAATTAAATAATTTTGTTACTAAATCAAAATGTAAAACGATATTTACAGAAAAAAATATTATATGACATACATGTTAATGTGATTTTATTTTGTTTGTGGAGTTGCTTCACTCGATTTCGCCTCGTTCCGTAAACTTCATAGACTTACAAAATAAAATATCACTTTTAATACTTTTATCATAAATAACTATTATGTATATAAGTAAAACAATTTATATTTAATATAGTTTTGCAAATATAAATTTATTATATCCACTCTATAGTTAAATAAATATACCTAGGCCCTGTAAGGAGCGTTTGGCGTATTAAAAAGGGTTATATTATTGATACAGAGGTCACTAGTCAACCGACGTTATATACATGGGCGTCCGCAGGGGGAGGCAGGGAGGCACGCGCCCCCCCCTTGGATATTAACTAGGGTGGAGGCCAAGACTCTCGAAAATAGGACTTTAACATGTAAAACTATAATTTTTTAATTTCCTGCTTCCTTAAATATTTGAAGCAAAAAAACTTGAAATAAATGTTTTAGGGCATAAAATTCTGCATCTGAATCAATAAACAAAACTAATTTTGCATACTTTGTAACGACACAAATTAGATTTGAAAATGACGAAAATTGCCTCAAAACTATCGATAGGCATGAAATTGAAACAAAATTAAACAGATGTTTGACGTTTTATTTGTCAAAGTAAATGAAATAATAAATAAGGAATTTATTCTGACAGTTTTGACAGATTGAAGGTCAAACATTTATTTAATTTTGTGTCAATTTCATAGCTATCGATAGTTTTGAGACAATTTTAGTCATTTTCAGATCTAATTTGTGCCGTTACAAAGTATGCAAAATTAATTTCATATTTTATGCCCTATAACTTTTATTTGAAGCTTTTTTCTTTTAAATAATTAGGAAGCAGGACACTTAAAACAATGTGATTTTACATGTTAAAGTCCGATGTTCGAGATTCGTGGCCACCACACTGTATATGTATATATAAATTAATTAAAATTTAAATTATAAAGATAATAAATTCAAACTGAAACTGAATTTCCAGCAGTATTCTTATGGCCAGCTAGCGACATGTTCCCTATCGTAACGATTGAGTAATCTAAGTTTATTAAGTATACACGGACACAAAATATTAGAATATAAAAACTGTAAAACTGCTAAATCGGAATTTATTGAAACAATGGTGTCAATTTATGGAAGAGTTATTCGAAAATTGTCCTACCTCTTCAATTCAAACCCAGACGACAAAGACTAGTAATTTATTTCACAAATTTAAATATTTTTTTATCCATTTGTTATGTGTATTTGTAATGTTTGAAATTTATGTATATATGAGAGTTTTTTGCGACTGCCCCCTCCCCCCTGGAAAAATGTCTGTGGACGCCCATGGTTATATATAGAGTGTATCCTATACGAAGGACATCATTGGAATTTCGAAAACTTATAAGAGCTTCGACTTCGTTTAAATTAGATAGAAGTTAACATTAGTAGGACAATTTAACGACATTTTTAATTTTCCAAAAAATGCAAAGGTCATTAGATTTGAGTAAAAATGTGAAAATTGTGATGTTTTCCAAAATAATTTAGTTGAAATATATTAATAGTAGTAAGAGAAAAAAATTAATTAAAAAATTATAGTCCTATTTACAATAAAGAATTAAAATTATTATTTTTTATGTCTAAAGTCTAATTCATAGTCGTGACTCACTCTAACCTCATCCTCATCTCACACTCAGAGGCAAAGTAACTAAAGCAACTAACTCAAGAATTTGCACAATTTTAGTTAGTTGCCTTAGTTACATCCACTTTGAGTGTGAGGTGAGAATGAGGTGAGGGTGAGTCACGACTATGAATTTGATCCTAAAAATATGCTATTTCAGTAGTTATTTTACAACGGAAAATTATCATTTCCAGAACAACAAGCGTTTCCCAATTGTCTCGAATAGCAACAAGCGGGAAAATAACATTTCCGCTTGTTCTCAATAGCAACAAAGAGTAAAGTAACATTTTCGCTTGTTTAGATATATCCAGACCGAGGGCTTTTGTCCCGAGGGAAGCATGTCGCTCGAGGTCATGATCATCTAGTAATAATCGTGGTGTATGTATGATTTTATGTTTCACCATAATTATTAATATATTAATGTGTATAAAATAAAATTAAAACTAAATTCGATTAATGAATGAATCTTACTCGTTTGAGTAGGTATGTATAAATAAGGTAAATAATGAGCGGACGTGTTGGATTCATAACGCACACTTATTAGGTCCCGGTTGTTATGGTGTTGTTTATATAGAATTTGCTTCAAGCCGATAACTATTGATGATGATCATAGCAACGAAAAACAAATTATATTCATGTGAAACATACAAATAATAATTACATGATATTTGATGCAAGTTTTGGGGAATTTTATTTAACCCAAATTAATGATAAAAGTAAAAATAAAGAAGAAACGTTTCCGCTAAAAACAAAAAGGGTAAAAACAGCATAACGAGAGTATCCATACAGGTTTTTAATTCCTCCAAAGACGGTGCAGTAAAATTACATCTGATATTCGTCGGACAGTCGATAAACAAGCAGTTTACAAAATCAACACAAGTCGTCCTAACGGTGAGTAAAAAGCCACAAATTTGGAAACACCTGCTTACATTTATAACTGTTTGTCGACTGAAGGTCCGATCGCCGGTCGAATTCTTTCCACGAACTACTTTTTTTAATTCTTCAGTTTTTGACAAGTTAATTGAGCAGGTATTCTGGGGGCCATTAGCACTCTTTACATGAGAAATCACGTACCCAGATCGAGGTCGGCGGTGATTCTACGTGCCGGGGCGCTCCGCTGCTGTTTTCATAAGCAATTAGAATTTTTTCGGCGCGGGAACACTGTTTTGTTTATTATTAGATGGTTTAATAAATCATGTTTCGGTTGATTATCGAGACTGGGCCTCTTTTCAACGTAAAGTGGGTTAAAGAAAAAAGATTAGCTGCTTATTGTGAGAAATTTGCTGGAGTTTTTATCACGTTCGCTTAGTTTGTTATTGATTTCCAATTAGATCATTTAGAACAGTTATCTCGATTCTTAGAACCATTTTTGTATTCATATAGGTCGATGCAAATTGGATAATCGTTTGCTTCAATTATAAAACTGCTATGGTGGGTATTTATATTTAGAAAAAAAATTAATAAAGTAAATAAATATATCTTTATGCCATTGTACCCATTCTCGGACATGATAGCTCTGATTGCTGATAAGATAACTACGTTTTAATACACTGGCTTGTGAAAATGAGAATTGGGTTTCAATTCTAGAGTCAATAATTCATTAATACTTTGAAGTACGTATCTAAATTTCACTCTGTGGCTTTAAATACGGTAAATATCGTTCCACAACTAAGGAATGAAAGTTTTCTCTATAAAATAAAATAAATAAATATATCATCACGCCTTTTACCCATTACTGGATGTGGCACTTTACCGAAGCAGATCTCGGTAAGTGATATATTTATGCGTGTGAAGTGCGGTGACCCGCCGTCAAATCACGGCCCTGAAAGGTGTTAGTGGAGGGGGAGTCACAGGGGTAATTTTAAATTGGTGAAAATGTTTTAACGACTGTGGGGTTCGAACCAGGGTTCTTAGAATCCACAGGCCGACTTGATACCACTGAACCATTACCCTATTAATATATGTTCGAAAGTACAGAGTGCTTACATATTTTAGAGCAGCAGTTCCCAACTTTTTGAATGCGACACCCATTTTGATCTGAAAAATATCGTATATGGAATATCAGTACCTAACATACGTTCATTTTCATTGCCAAACTACAGAAGAGCGGAATTCGTGTTTACACGTCAAAGCAAGAATTATTTTTCGTGAATCCCGTCAGATGTTGTCGCGGATCCGTGGACCACAGATTGGGAACCGCTGCTCTAGAGAAGTAGCCGCCGATCCGCTGATCGCGACCTACCGGTAGCTCGCGTGAGAAATATATATGTTTTTAAAAATAAAATTTACTCAGTATTTTAAAACATTTTTAATCAATATTTTAAATAACATTATCTACAATAATATTGTAAATTTAAATTTTAGTAACCAAAAAACAAAAAGTATACCAACTAAATAAACAAAATTGTCCTGACAATAAAATAGAGAATAATTGAAATGAAATCAGATTTAAGGTAGTTCTAGTGTGACGGTGGAGCCATCAGTCGTCGAGTGGCAAATCTGACGCTCGGGGAAAGAAAAATACAGAATAAAATAAATGTTTTATACCTATTATGATTTGAATATCATGAATTGTTAATAGGTTGTTGCTCTAGTGAATTTTCAAATACCGTACCACCGTGTGATGTTGCCATTATAAATTGGGATCCTTAATTTTTCATTAAAAACAAGGTTTGCATGGCTATATACATTCATTACTAAACGGTAAAAAACTTTCTCCTTTTGATACAATAGACATGGATAGTTCTAGAACATCATATTAGTTTTTCAATTGAAACTGCAAATTTTTGGAGGTACACAAACCAAATATGTGCGATTCTGAATGACGCTCGCCATACGCCCCGTGTATAAGAACTCAACTTTACATGCGAATATATTTGTTCACAGACGGGGAATGTATTTCATATTTTAACAGGATGCGTATGACTATCCAATGTTTAAGTGCGCCAAATTTCATTCAGATCTGCAAAAAAAAATCACGCTAGAACTACCTTAAATCATATGGCGACATTAGCTGCGTTGGTGGTATTCCAGTTTGTCTTTTTATAATTCAATTGATAAGTATTTACTAAATATACTAATTGAAGAAAAATTGTACATACTGACAAAATACTATTTGATACTGGTACTCAATTACTTGAAGTAACCAATATATTAATATATACAACTGATCATTTATTTTACAAAATACTTACCATTAGTTAATAAAAATACTGACCAAATAAATAGAAATTAAATTAATATAATAGTATATTACATAATAAGTCAGGAAAGTGATATTTTAATCCGCTGTGTCACGTAAAAATACTTTCCTGACGTATTATATACACAATTTTTTCTGAAACCGTTTAATTTAATCAATAATTATTCATAAATAATTCAAAATGATTACATTTTTTTATATAAATTGTATTGATAGCAGACTACATATCTTAGATTACAACAACAACAAATAACAGTCAGGTAAAATACAAAACAGTCAGGTAAAATCTTTACTAAACTGTTTTTTACCTTACCAGACTGTTATTTTTGTTGTGGCCTTGAATAAGTACTGTACTTGACTGTTTTGGTGAAAAACTACTTTCCATACTAAAATTGAGCAGTAGGCACATTCTAGCCGGTTTCAGAAAAAAAATTATCTAATTATTTCAAATTATATTTCCTAAATTCTCGTATGAAAGGGAAGCAGTGGAAATGAGAGTGAAAGATTGTGTGAACAAGCAAAATATATGGTTGACAGTTTGTCGCGTAAACTAAATATTCCAAGTAAGAGAAAGTAAACAAATTTGTATAAAATGAAATATGAATGTCAAATTGGAGTGATGTTATTAGAATGTTTGACGAAGATTAATTGCGGGATGGATATACATATATTAGGACATAACGCAATGTTACATATGTCCGACAGTTCTGTGGTGTGGTTTAGAGGTGTGTAGTTCGTGAACGAACTAGTTCATATGAACTATTCCTTATAGTGAACGGCACAAACTAGTTTGTGAGTTTATTAAAGACTAGTTCACTGCGAACTATTCGGATATGATCACCACCACAGCGCGGCGGCACGTCCGATGAGATCGAACGAAAGCGGAGAACGGCGAACAAGTGAACGAGTGAACGAGACTACTAGTTCATTGCGAACTATTGGAATATGATTCACCAGCACGGCGGCACGGCCGATGTGGTCGAACGAAAGCGGAGAGCAGCGAACAACTGAACGAGTGAACGAGCGAACGAGACTCATACTTCATTCGTTCACCGCCCTGCTTCTGTTGTCTGCTGTCAAATTATACTAGAACCAGATCCTAAAAGTTCACTTGTTCTCGCTCGTGAATCAAAATA